>CM066251.1:2657077-3879577 GCA_033675135.1 Frankliniella intonsa
GAACAGATTCCTCTTTTAACCATTCACCATGGGGAATATGTTTGCTAACCTTTTTAAAGGCCTCTTTGGCAAAAAGGAGATGAGAATATTGATGGTTGGGTTGGATGCCGCTGGTAAAACCACCATTTTGTATAAACTGAAATTAGGAGAGATTGTTACTACTATTCCTACTATTGGTATGAAGTCTGAACTTATTTGATTTTCTATGACTTTTGCCTTTTTTCCATTTAATTATAATTTTCTTTTCTTTCCCAGGGTTCAATGTGGAGACTGTTGAATACAAGAACATCAGCTTCACAGTGTGGGATGTGGGTGGTCAGGACAAGATCAGGCCTCTGTGGCGACACTATTTCCAGAACACTCAGGTCAGTCTTGTTCCATCAAGTTCACTGTTAACAAGTTTTTCATTTTCATTGGTTCATAACAATCCAACTTATTAAATTTACAGGGATTGATATTTGTGGTGGACAGCAACGACAGAGAGAGAATTGGTGAAGCAAGGGAAGAACTCATGCGTATGCTTGCAGAAGATGAACTAAGGGATGCTGTGCTACTCATATTTGCCAACAAACAGGTAAAGTTTTGTTTCTTTATGTATTAAATTATTTTTTACTAAGTTCCTTTTTGTAACAAATTTCTTTCTTCTATAGGATCTGCCCAATGCTATGAATGCTGCTGAAATAACAGATAAACTGGGTCTTCACTCACTACGTAACCGCAATTGGTACATTCAAGCCACCTGTGCAACAAGCGGTGATGGCCTGTATGAGGGCCTGGACTGGCTGTCCAATCAGCTCAAGAGTGCAAATCGTTAAGTTTCTTCAGTTCACCCTCCTGACCATCAGTGGCTGCCGCATGGCAGTTTCTGCAAGAGAGATTGGGACTGTGGCCGCAAAACACATTGCTATTTATCTTTCACGGCAGGACTGTCTGTTTCCAAGAACTCTATGGATGTTTTGCTGCGTATTATGAATCAAGTTTACTGAGTATTTGACTGAGTGTGGTTAATTGGATGGTGGAAACAGATTCTACATCAACTTGCCATGGTTCTGGCCATGTAACAAGACTAAGTTATTGTGTTCCTCATGTGACTTGTATTTAATAAGTTGATCTAGAATCTGGGTCTGGCCTAGGTTTTTAAATAGTTTGTTACAGTATCCATTCCTAAGGAGGCATCAAGCCTGTTGTTGGCTATTTATGATTTGTTATAAGTAATTTCCTTTTAATTCACTCAGTCTATAATGTTATGGTGTATTTCTCTTTTTACGTACTCATCCCAGTGGTGAATTTTAAGGTGTGAGTGTGTGCGCTGCTTCGGATATCACAGACTTTACTCCAGCAGTGGGATGTGAGTTCGACTTTGTACATTGCTTGTGAAATTACTCCAGCAGTGGGATGTGTGAGTTCGTCTTTGTACATTGCTTGTGAAATTTTAATAAAATTGAAGGACTACAAAAACAAAATGCAGTAAGACATCTTTACAGCAGCCTGACCGATACATGACTGTCTCACCATCTGAAGCTTGTGATGCTCAGATGATCTGCTGATTTGAGGCACGAAGAATGTTTCCCCAACCCCAGTTGTGAAAGTGAGGTTCTTTTAATTTTATATAGGTTTGTCCGTGGAATCTGAAGTGCGATCAATTGGTTACTTGCCAAGTGGGGTCTTTATAGTTATTTTTCATTGAATAGCTACATCTTTTTTATAAAATTTGTGCAAATTATGACTTATTTGTTTATTCTTATAATTGAAGATAGTGTATTTATCAGAATGAGGGAAAATTTGTTAAGATGGTGTGAAAGCTTTTACTGTGTAAAGCCTCAGTCTTTTTGGGGCGAGTTTTGTTGCTCCTTTTACACTGGCATGGTTGATGTTTCAAGAACAGACATTACTTGTTGCTGCATTGAACTGACAAATGTACGATTTGTTGGAAAGTGAGCTATTGCTATAGGTTTTATTGTTGGTGCCTATTACACAATTTGACATTCACATTCCGGCTATGGTCTTTCGCTGTGTGAAGTTATGACCATAAAGAATAATTATGTTGCCCAACTTGTTTCCTTAAAATGGAATTACAACTCAGAATGTACCTAATGCGTATTTGGTGTGTGAAAGAATGTGATATTACAATCCAGTATTGACCATAATCTGGACTGGAAAGCACATGCCTTCATTCATTTAGAGTGCAAATTGTTTCATATAAGTGGAAAAAAATTTAATCTCCTCCCTTCAGAAGGAAATGTAAGCATACTACCAAACTTGTGAAATATATTGTACTTGTGCTTCATTGAGTGCCTTGTTTGACTAACCTGTTAATCTTGTTGGTAGTTTGCCATATTTAAACCATTTCATGTACCTCTATCTCTGATACATTTTATCAAGGCTTACATCTATCAAAGTTTTCCTCCTGGTAAACTATATAGATCTTAGTATTTTTAAGTTAAATTAGCTAATGGTGGTCATAACGGACAGATTACCTCTATTCTACTTTTGACAGGAAGTTACATGGGAAGGGAGGGGAGAGGCATTAAATTAAAATAAATCTAAACATTTTGAACATGTTTGCTTTCTGATCAGATTTAAGAGGACATATATAGTGGGCGAAGTGTGAATTTATTTGTAGGACTTTTAGAGTAAGGATCTAGCTACATTTATTCTTTTTTTTTTTTTGGATTGTGTTCATTATTAAACAATTTGAGAAATGCTGTGAAAAATAATCGAGACTTTTCTGTCGCTGCAGTTGCAGACGAAACGCCCAACTCTCTTGCCAGCGTTACGTCGGGGCGTGGGGAGAGGAGGGGGGGGGGAGCTGTGACGGGGATGCGATTGTAGGTTGCGGCCTTAGACACCACCACGCTGACACAAACAACGCATGACGCTTGTTCGCCGAGGCTCGGCGCAGGCGCGGCCGCGGGGTCTGGCGCTGGCGTCGTGTCACTTCATTAGCGCCGTTGCGTGCCCTCCCCTCACGGGACGGGGCGGGGCGGGGCGCGACTAGAAGGCTTCGGTGCGGCTGGTCTTCCCCTCACTGGTCCTGGCGGGCCACCACGGCCAGGTAGCAGAAGGCGCCGCAGCGTGGCACGGGCTGGGCCGCGAAGAACTCGCCGCCGTCGGGGGAGTACTCGTAGGGCGGCGGGCGGCCGTAGCCGGGTGCGCCCCCGCCTCCGCCCTGCTGGTGCGCCGTCGCCTCCGCCCCCTCGTCCGCCGCGCCCGCACCCGCGCCCGCACCCGCACCATCCTGCAGCTCGTACGCCTCGCCGGGCTGCGCGCACAGACCAGACACGGCGCTGATGAGCACATTGCACACGCACCGCTGCACGCACAGCGCGCTGCGCCTGGGCGTGGGCCTTGCGGGGGTCAGTTCACTCGGAGCGGGGCGCGGCGTGCGGGCCGTCCGTGTAGCGGTGACTCAGCCCAGCTCAGAGTCCGCTCCGCCACGCCGCGCCGCGCCCCCGCACCCAACCCACCGCATGTGGGCCCCTACGCGACCCATTTAGCTCGCGAGAACCGTCCCTGACTCGCTAATGCCAAATTTAGTCGAAATTGAAGCGCGCTGGCCGGCCGAGCGGAAGGCAAACAAAACAAACGCGTCCCGCTAAGATCTGCGCCGTGGCCGTGACGGCGGTGCCGCGATGTGCCACGTGTGGCATGGCGCCCAGCTCTCGGCCGCGGGGCGGGGCGGGCGGGCGGGCGGACAGCGGGGCACACACCGGTCGCCCCGCATCTATCCGCTCCACGCGGACGGCGGTCCCGACCCCACCCGACCCGATCCCAGATCTGATCTAGTGTACCGTCCCGTCCCCCGAACCCGGCCAACGCACGCTGCTCTGCTGGTGACAAGCCAGGCCAGGGCGGCTGGCTGGTCAGCAGCGGGGAGCAGGGAGGACTCTAGAAGTCGAGTCGGCACACAGCTCGCCTGCGCAGTAGTGGTACTGCACGGCGCGGTGCGGTGCGCAGTAAGGCCCGCCCGTCGGCCGCCATGGTCAGACACTCGACCATCGACAAAAAAAATATAACAAGACATTGAAAACGGTCTACTTATCATAAAGCCGCCCACTCAGGCTTACGTCGCGAGCATCTGCGCCAGCCGCGCTGCTGCCTCGGGACTTCCCTCCTCTCCCGCTGCGACGCACTTGCATGCTCGCCTCGCCCTGCAGTGCGCCCCGCCCCGCCCCGCCCCGCCCACACCCGAAACACTTTCCCCAAACATTCCACCCAGTACTGTATGCTGTGCCTCGTTGCAGACATACTTCGTGTGGCACGCGCCTGCCTGCCGAGGGGCACGCACCCAGCGTGATCGCTATCCATGTGGCTTCCACCAGGCTTCGATCGGAAACATCGCATTAGATTTAGCGACTGTTCCTGTTGCACGATATTTCATCAGACTCATTCGCCGGGCACCGGATGACGATGACGTGGGATCGCCTCTCGCTGCTTTCGGAGTGACTCAGAAGTAGTGTGGCGCGATCGCCACGTGGTATGGCGCCCTGGGGAAGGAACGTACGGCTGCGCGGCGGGTCTGCCTACCCTGTGGGGTGCCACGTGTTACGTCCAGAGCGGGTAGGCAGACCCGCCGCGCAGCGCCGCATTCCCCGGTACGGAGTGTACACGAGGGGAAGACCCGGGCCGCCCGCGCCCGACCGCGTGGGGCAGGCCGTCCACGCCCCTCTCTCCCGGATCAGGCCGGGCCGGGCCAGGCCGCGGGGCGTGTTCAACACGCCTCGCCTCGCCTTCGCGGTTCAGCCAGGCCAGCCCCATCGGCTGGCGCGCCGATAAGGCCCAGCCGATGTACTGCGCCGCAAAAGCCGCGGCCGTGGCCGGCCCGGGCGCGCGTGAACAGGCGGATGGAGGAGATTGGACAAGGGTAGACCGCGCTGTGATAGACGCAATAGCAAACGAGGATGGCGGGAGATCCAAGGGACACCTCGCCGCGTGCCTGGCGGCTACAAGAACAGTGCTCTACATCGGGGAGAAGCGAGCGCGGCACGCGCCGGGCCGGGCGCTCTGCTCCGCTCTGGTGGTGCTGCAGGTTGTCTTGCTTCTTTCCCAACGGAAGTCTCGCACGCGCCGTGCCGGGGGTATGTGGGCCTGACGCCAACCCCGGGCCCAGCCTCAGCCCCACAGCGCGGAGCGGCGCGGCGCAGCCGGCACTGTGCCGTGGCGCGGCGGGCCGGGCCGGGCCGGGCCGCGGAGCGCTGTGCTGGGCTGGGCCCCGCGGCCCGCGCGGCGTGGCGTGGCGTGGCGTCGCGGGGCGGGGCGGGGCGGGGCGTAGCGGGTCGGCGCGCGCAATCGCGGCCGCACCCGCCAAATCGCGCCGAGACTCGCGGCATCGGGTCCACCTCCTCGCGCGGCTGCGCGCCGGCTCCGATCCCCCACTGGTGACGAAGCACTACCGTCGTTCTGACACGAAATGTCCCCCATGCCAACATCTGCACGCCACCGAGGCCGTGGCAATAGTGGCACTAGCCCGCCCGGGGTCCCGGTCGCCGCGCCGCACCGCGCCCTTCCCCCGCGGAGCTAGGCGCTGCCCTTCTGGGCCTGGTGGTGTCCCTAGGCCCCGGCCCCTGGCCAGGCCCGGCACGGCCTTTAGTGCTGCAGCTTTGGCAGCGGGGTGGGCGCGGCGGCCCGAGGGCCCGGGCCGGTCAGCGACCGGGCTTCTGGGGGAGATCTAGGCCCTGACCTTTGAGGAGCGGGCGGTTTCGACGCAACCGCGCGCGCCTCGCCCCGCTAGACGCGGCCGCGGGGCGGAGCGGCGTTCCAACCGCGGCCGCCAGATGTCGCCACGCCACGGGGCCTCTCGCGCCCGCGCCGCCCGCGCCCGCCTCGCGGCGAGGACAGAACGATAGAGCTGACCGGACCGGACCGCACGCACAGACCAGGAGGTGCTGTAGGCTGGGCAGCGGGGCGGCCGGCGGCTCGGCGTCGAAGGGCGGCCGCAGCTGTCCGTCCTGCAGGGACAGCAGCAGGAAGTACGCGAACATGTTGCGCAGCTGCAGCTCCTCCATGGTTGTCCCGGAGGTGGACAGCTTACGGAGCCACTCGGTGGCGAGCTGGCGTTCTGCCACATGGCGTACATGGAGGGTTAGAGGAGGCGCCCGGGCCGGGCCGGGGTGGCGCGGGTGGACGCGGCGTTACCTTGCGGCAGGTTCAGCTTGCTGATGAGCGTCTTGCCCAGGACCAGGTTGAAGTTGAAGTCGGAGTTAAGCGTCTGCTCCGTCTCCTCGGTCTCCATCGTCCCGACCCCGGGGCAAAGTGTGTGCACGCGAAGATAAAGTGTCGAAAACTATTGGAATAATAATAAATAAATTTAATAATGGAGGTGGAGCACACGGGGCTCGTGTTACCATGGCAGTGGCCGCAAAAAGCGCGCGCTTTTCTCTCCTCTCTTCGCACGTGCACGAGAACCATTCGCCATTCACCATTCATGCCCCCGCCGCCTCGCCTACCTCCGCCTAAATCACACGCACACGATCACTCGGCTCGCGACCCGCACCCTACACCACCCACACCCAGCGCCTGCGAGCGCGCTGACGCCTGCGGACGGGAGGATAGGCAACTTATCGCGCACGCCCGTCGGAGCGCGGCCGCGCTGCCCGCTTCCTCGGCGGCGCCGCCAGTGCGCCCGGCCTGGCCCCGGCCCAGGAGGCCCAAGCCTCATCACCCTCCCCTCCCCCACTCCTTTCACACCAGCTTTTTCATCCGGCAATTGAATCTGGATCCAGCTGCCATTCGGCCCTAAAACTCCACTTCTCCCTTCTCCTCCATGGAATCGCATCCTTGACGCGCGCGCCGCGGGGAGAGCCAGGAGGAAGCGAGGCTGCCGCGCCCGGCCCGGCCCCGGCCGCGAGATGTTCTCGAGATAGGCCTCGCCTGGACAGGAGGTGTCAACCGCGCGCGCGCGGGGTCCAGCCCAGTCCGTCCCGTCAGTCAGCTCCAGGAGCGGCGCGGCGGCAGAGCAGAGCCTCACCCAGCGCCTCCCGGAGGAACAAAGCCGGCCTCCACGAGCCAGGTCATGACGGCGGCCAGGACGCGGCACCCCGTCATGCTGCTGCTGCTGCTGGCGGCGGCCGCCCCCGCCACCGTGCAGGGCTGTGATTGTGGTAAGTGCGGTGGCATTAGAAAAACGTCACCTCTCCTGATTTTCAGGTTCTAATTTGGTCCTTAATTTAGTTTACATCCTTCGAGATTTTGTGTATTTTGATGTTAAATTGGGGCAGTAAAAGGCTGTGAGATTGACAGAGTGCACCTGCTCGCGACCCTCCACTGCTGCCGCTTTATCGCGTGACTCATCGAACGCAAGACCCTGCCCCCAGCTGCCCGCTCCTGCCCGCCGCTGCCCCACGTGCCCCACCCCCTATGTCGCCCCGCCCCACCCCGGCCGCCCCACCCCGCCCCGGCCGCGACACTCTGGCGTGCTTGTATCGTTATCCGCCTGTGAGCCGCTTTGCATAACGATATCTCTGCTCGCGAATCGAATGCAATCGCCGCCAAGAGATCGTCCAGTCAGCATCAATAACAGTAATTTATGATCTGTCCGCTGTCCGGGATGGCCTATGAGTGTGTATGTTATTTCCAGGAAATGAGCAGAGAATGAGTCTTCGCCCCTCCTACGGTGAAAACAAAAGGATTGCTACGACTTCCTTCTATACCATAACGCGTCGTACGTCGTGTTACATACCGAACGAGAAACATAAATGACCAAATTCTGGTCGCGCCGCGTTACGAGTTTACGCGTTCCTTGGGAGTTCAGGGAAATCTCAACCGTGTTTGCGGCGTACGGTCATAGTTCCGAGACGACTATTTTGTCTTTCCGGCCAGTGGTCGGAGTGGTCACTCCCCGTCAAAGGCGACAGTACCAAGCAGGGCTCGGCCACAGTTCTCACGCCGGTGTGTAATCTCGTCACCGTAACCCATCCGCGTTCGGACGGCGGGCTGTTAGGCCCACCGAGCCATCACGCCCCGCCCCGCCCCGCCAAACTCGCGCCGAATCAGACAAAAGGTGCAAAAAGGACCCACGGAGAGGCGCGGCGCGGCAGGCTGTGGTGTGCTTGCCTTATACCGCCGCCCAGGCGGGAGGGAGATAAACGAAATAAAACACAACAAAAACAGGCGGGAGGCGGTGGAAAACAATCTCGCGAAGGCCGCCGTGGCCATCTCCACAAGTAATTGTACGAAACAAATCGCAGATCTGCTCCTGATGCTGCCTCGGAGGAATGGAGGAGGTAAAAATAAATGAAAATCATTCCCCATCCGTTGCGGAGAAGGCAGAGCGTTGAGCGCCTTTACCGCTCAGAGCGCAATCAATCAAAGGCTTGTTTCTCGTGTTGGGCGTCGCGTCGCGCCCAGGCGGAGTGCACGGCGTCCAAGTCAAGGACATGCGCACCGCGCCGCACCGCGTCGCGCATCCCGGAGCGGAGGCCGGATATGGTGGAGGGAGCAAGTCCAAATCCGTTTAGAAGTTATATTTATCCCCCGTACTCTGTTTTACTACAGGCAAGGGCGCGCCGCAGCCGGCGGAGAACTCACTGCAGCGGCCAGGGTCGGCGCGCTGGGGCGGCGGGGGCGGGGGCGCCGCCGCCACGACGTCCACCCTGGACGACATCCTGACCCCGCAGCTCGTGCAGAGCTACCTGGCGCTGCAGCTGCACCGCGCCGCCCTGGACCTCACCCGCGACACGGCTGACGCCCGGTAAGGAAGCGAGCTAACCGCGGCGCGGCGAGCTGACTGCCGCCGCCGCTGTGTCGGGGCGGGAGCCGCTCTGCTCTCCTTCATGACCGTCATGAATTTGCAGCCTGGGCGCGGGCTGCCCGCCGCAGGCCCCCTGCCGCGACCCGAGCTCCCCGCCCCCGCTGCGCCGCTCGCGCCGCTTTGCCACCAAGGGTGTCGGCTCCGACGTCCCCGTGGTGTCCGGGCTCGCGGGGTTGCCGTCGGCCGAGCCGCTCGTCGCGCTCCACAAGAGCGTCGAGTCCAACGACGTGCCCGTGTTCAAGGGCAATCACGAGGGCACGCCCCTGATCCGCGTCGTCACGCCGCCGCCGCCGGCCGTGGCTGCGGCGCGCAGCGCGGGCGCCACCACCGCGCCCACCGTGCCCGTCGTCAAGGGCTCCGCGGACCCGGCTCACCCCGGCCCCGCCACGCCCAAGGTGTCGTCCCTGCTGCCCGGCGACCTGCAGCTCACCCCGGAGGAGGAGGAGGCCCTGGCGGTGCTGCTGGAGGGCCGGCACGGCCACGCCGGCAAGAAGCCCACGGCCTCGCCCATCCCGCTGCGGCCGAGGCCCACCCCGCGCCCCGCCCTGCGACCCACCCGGCCGCCGGCCGTCCCCGCCGTCACCAGCGTCAGCGGCAAGGTGAGCCGTCGCAGGACACCTTCCGGTCGTCACCTCCACGCGTAGACCTGACATGCACCTGCACATCTTCGCGCCACGACCAGAAAGAGTTCTACTACGACCGCGCCGTAGACGAGCCTTAACGTCACGACCTTCTGTCCTCTGCAGGTTGGCGGGAAAGCGCAACAGCCGGCGGGCGTACAGCGCCACTATCCCTCCGGCAACAGCCCCGCGGGCGGCGGTGGCGAGGGCGGGAACGGCGGGAACTGTTGCACCCAGAAGCGGCTCCTGCAGGAACTGGAGAAACAGCTGTCGATCCTGCGCCAGCTGAACGCGGACCACCTGCGGGAGGAGTGGGTGCGCGCCAGCTACCCCAGCCCGTACTACCCCTACCTGCACAACCTGCCCGTGCACCCCGCCCGCGGGTACGACGCTGTCCCTGGCAGCCCCGCGCTGCTCCCCACCTACTTCCTCCCGTCGTCGGCCGGCTCCCGGCGGCGCTCCGCGGACCCCGCGCTCCCGCCCTGGCGCGCCCCGCCCGGCCCCGAGGCCCCGCTGCAGTCCGACTGCGAGTGGCCAGCGCGCGCCGAGGGCGGGAGCCGCCTGGACGACAAGACGCACTTCAGCGAGCAGCAGAGGGAGGCTGACGACCTCCGCGGCGACGATCCCCAGGATGACGTCGGCGTCGACCCAAAGATCGGCGAGCCCGTGGACTTTGAGGTGCGCTGAGGTGGGAGTCGGCCACGCGGAGCGGCGTGCTTGATGGAGATGGACAACCCGAGGGTTTACAGTCGCGGAACCCGGTCCTGGCCTCGCAGCAAGGTGAGCGCCAGGTCAAGGACACGAAACAGCCCGGCCCGACCCGGCCCGGGAGGAAGCAGCCGTCCCACTCGTAATAGCGGCCAGCTTGAGCGCCTGGCCTGGGCGCTGCAGTCGCGGTGGCAGGTAGCGCCGGCGTCACTCCGGAGGACCCCCCCCTCATTCCCCAGTCTCATCGCGACACGCAATCTGGAAAATGTTTTAATTGGTCGTCCCGTGGGACTGGAGTGACCCGTCACCCGTCAGCCGGCGCGGCGCGGTGCGGGGCCTCGGCCCGACCCTCTTCTCTGACTCACCCACAGCATCTACGCACGCGCTTAACTCGTGCGTTAGCTAGTCCAAAAACTTTGACTCTTGACATAGTAGGGAACACAAATTTGTTCCAAAAACTTCAAGCAGAGTCCTTGAAAAATGACATATTTTGGGGGGAAATGTAGGTAAGTATGGTATAAAATGTTTGATATTGATATCATGTATAAAGATAAACTATATCACAGGAAGAGGAAATAAGAGAAGAAAATATTTGTGATCTGTGTAGTAGCTACACAATTTGTTCTTTACGTATATTTGATTTTTACCTCCCACATATTTCCACTAGTTGCTCATCTATAGAGATTACAGTCATGTAAACACTTAAATAATAAACAGAATTACAATTCCCTAATTACAAATATCCAAATCAGAACAAAACACTAAATTTTTGGTACTTTAGTGTAAATTTGCTATGAACACAAATTTTAGTATCACAGAGTTGAAGTAGATGTGGCCTAAAAACACTCAACATCAGCTCGGGTTGTCGTCACTTGGAGTCTTTGCTCTATTGTTAGCACTGTACAATTTCATTTCTTCAGCATATTTTTCTTTTGACTTCTCATACATATCATAATAAACCTGGGCAAGTTATACATAGCCATTAATACCAATAACTCATAAAAAAAGGAAATGAAAAATAAAAATTACAATGTTTAAGCAGACTTTTGTATAAGAGAAAACTTACTTTTTTATCCTCTGGGGCAAGTGTATTCCATTTACTAGCTAATTGTCTAGTGATTTCTTGTTTAGAAGTTTCACCTTCACTATTACCACTTGCCCTTTCTAGACCAGCAGCCGTCACAGCAAGAGGCCTTTGCTCTTGACAGAACTGCAGGAATGGATTAGCAGGTCTTTTTGGTGCATTTGGATCTTTTTCTGGTTTATCTCCTTTTGCTGTTTTCCGTTTTGTTGTAGAGCCAGTATTTGGTGTCCCTGTTGCATTAATGTTTGCACCTTTCCGACCTTTTTCACCCGTTCCCTGATTCTGCAATCATTAAAAATACATTAGATAATGGATTAAAAAACTATTGCCTGTATATGTGAGAGTTAAAATATTTATTAGTACCTTTGCTGCAGCTCCTCCAGCTTTTCCTCCTGTGCTTGGTGTAGAGGTTTTTTCTCGTTTTATAGGTTGCTGTGGTGTCATGATCTCATCACGCTCAAAAGTAATTGGTACATTCCTCCAATTGTCACCATATGTATCAAGGCGCTCCATTAAAATTCTTGATAAAAAAAGTACAATAAAGAATTTAGAAACAATGTGTTCAAACATAATCTACAACTGTTGGAAAAGAAGTAAAAAAAAAATCTTACTTTCTCTCTCTCCGAATTCTTCGCAACAGTTTCTTCACTTGCTGAGCTCTATGAACGAGGCGCTCATTGTCCTGATATCAAATGAGTAGAAATATTTTTTTAAATGGTGCAGATCATTGAAAATTAGGTAAACATGGCAATTTATAAACAAATTCATAGGTTATGGTCGATGGAATGTGTTTACCTGCTGAAGAACTTCACATCTTTCCAGCAAAAGCTGATATTTACGCCTATATACGTCTTCTTCTTCTGCATCGACTTCTTCGTCTGTGTCGTCAGAATTGCTGTCTGAACCAGGGCCGTTCATTTCAATCTATTTTCACGATCGTTTTGCACTTGTAAACAGAGTCAGCCGCTTTTGGCGTCCAAATTTTCTGCCCCTAGGATTTGTCATATTATCTGAGTGGCCTATATATTTTTCTTACTGAACATTCGTCATCTGTCTTCGGTTGTTTACGTTGAAACTAACCCCCCGAAGTATGTTTCTGTGTCTTAGGTTCAGTAATTTGAAGGATTTCTAGGTTTTTTAGATTTTTGTGGAAGTGTTGGAGTGACAAATACTTTGTGCATAATGGCTGAGGGAAAGTTGACACCACTGGAGGAAGAGGCGCTCAAACGCAAAGAACGATTAAAAGCTTTGAAACGCAAGCATGAAACCGGCAGTGATACTGTAGAAGAACCAAAAAATGTCAATCAAATGCCTCTTCCGAAGTAAGTAGCAGGAGAAAGCATGTACTAGTTTGAGCCACGTCAATGTAACGATTTGTAAAGTTATGTGGATTGTGTAAATTTTGTTCAATAAAAAATGTATTTTGTATGTGGCTCATACTTTGCTGTCGGTGTATTATTGGAGTTGTTTGAAATTTTTGTTTGTTTACTATTAACAATATTTTTATTTATTCTAGACCAAAGTTTCGTAGTTACAAACCTCAGGATGAGCAGCTCAAAGAAAGTGTCATGCCAAGTGCAAAACCTGCAGATGTGACGGAGGAAGTGAAAGAACAGCTTGCCGCTGCTGACAGTAGGGTTGTTATGGATGACTTGGTGAGTTTTGAAAGACCGCTTGCCCTTTTTAGACAACTCTGATTTCACATCTTTGTAAATTTTTCATTCTTTTTAGGATATTACCTCTTTAGCACCAAGGAAACCTGATTGGGATTTAAAAAGAGATGTGGCAAAGAAGCTTGAGAAATTAGAAAAGAGAACACAACGTGCAATTGCTGAACTTATACGCGACAGATTACGTTTGGAACAGGGTGATGATCTAGCATCAGCTGTCAATGTAGGAGCTCGAGCTCAATTAGCAGAGGCAAATGATGATGATTAGTTGTAAGTCATAGAATTGTATTAATAAATTAATGGTCTGCTGTACATAATTCAGTTTAAATTGCATTTCTTACCAATTGAATGCTATCATTTCTATAATTTTACTCTTTGCTCTTATCATTCAGAGGTCTCAGTGTCTTTGATTTCAAAGTTGGAAATTTTGTTTTTACAATCTTGATTGAAAGTCTTTTAATTAACAGTCACTATTTGTTGTTAATAATTACCATTACCAGAATAGGGATGATCAATTCCTATCCTGTATGAAATGTCATGTGGTATGCAGTGATTGAAAAATAAAACCAGGAAAAAGAATAAATAATTTGTTTTATTCTCTTTATTTTATATTACATAAGTATACCTTACATCAAATACTGTTATACATTCTCATTCTCATGTTATATTACATTATGTTTTCTCTTTTGTTTGGCATTCATAAGTACAACAAAACATATGCAAATGAATTTGACAAAATGGAAATGTGCTAGTTTCAAAAATAATTTTCTTTGAGGGTATACATGAATTTGTTTTTTCTTTCTTAGGATGGTACTTAACTGTGATAAAGGGAAAGAAGTTTTCTCTCCATAAAAATACTTGTACATCTGTACTCTAGCACATCAAAACATCATTAGCAATATGACTATCTTTGGTATAAAATTAAGGTCCCCAAAGTTTGGAACTACTTTTTTGAGGAATTACCTTACTTATCAGCTAAGAACAGGGTATTCTGCTACACCTCCTTTTGCTCAGTCAAACAACAATGGCACGCAATATTTTATGGGGCTGATTTGATAAATGCATAGAGCTACTTAAGGGTTCCTTGGCCTTGTCCTTTACACAATAATGATCTTTTAAAAAAAATACAATAAATACAGTATCTTACGAGTAAAATGTATCACTTTCAAGGCAAAATTCAGCCACGTTTTGGGAGGGGGTACGGAATTGGGAATTTACAATTTCCGCTCTGGAGTCACACATATAAACCCCATCCCCGGCGAGCGTGAGATGTCGTCGTCGGCTGCTGCGGCGCCAGGCCCGGCCCGGCGCGCTCTATCTGGCGAGGACCGCGAGGGCGGCGGTCGCGAGCGCCAGGACCACGGCGGGGGCCGCGGCGCTGCGGCTGCGGCCCGCCGCAGAGTCCGCGTCGTCCAGGTTGAGCTCGCCGGCGTTGTACCACACGTTGCGGCCGCCGAGGGGCTGCACGGGCCGGGCGTTGTGCGTCAGGAAGCCATGCTGCGTCCGCAGGCGGCGGAAGGACTCCAGCTGCAGGGGACAAAAATGGGGTGTATGTAAATTGCCGAGACCTTTCTTTGTCCGACCTGGCGATTTCCCCGAAATCCGAAAAAGCGCTGTCCTCCTTGTGTTGAATCGAGAGCAATTCCCGCCCCACCCCCCTCCCCCCGCCTCGCCCCGCAGCCCGTCCTGACCCGACCAGGCTCAGTAACAGCCTTCAGATCTGCAAAATTTGTCAAAAATTATACAAGAATGATTCACGAAAAAGTCTCTTTTCCGTCACGTTAGCTGCCTTTATTGCCAAAATGGCAGGAAGCACATCTGCTCAAATCCGAATTTTTTAATGCATCAGTAACGAGTGTCGTTAGGTTGGATTGAAGTTGGCAGCGCTGCAGGGGCATGCCCAAACTGCAGTTTGAAATGAAAAGCGTTCAGTGTCGCCCCGTCTCGTTCGGTACGGCATTTTTATTCGTTTTCGCGGTTTGAACAAAACTTTTAGCATCTGTGCAAAGTATCGGCGTGGATATAAGATATTCAAGTAGTGTCGGATTAGACTATTCTTCGACAAAAGTCATAAATCGGGACAGTGTGTGATGTCAAGATCGCCAATAAGATGGCCCTCGTCCTGCCGCTGCTGGTAACCTATGTCAGCTGCCATTTTGTGAAACGTCTCCGGGGGACTCTGCTGGTAAGTGTTTTACCTCGACGGTCTTGTTCAATGTTAGTCATCCTTGGCAAACATCGCAATTATTGCGGCGGATGTCACTTTAGCCAAGGTGGGATAAAATCCATGTCGGACAGCGGTTTTTCAGATTTCGGGGAAATCACTTGACTTGACTTGAGAGAACCCCCAATTCGGACAAAGATAGGTCGGACAATGTAGCTGCACCGGACAAATGTGAGTGTACGCGCCTGGAGAGCGCGAGCGGGCCGCCCGGGCGGTAGGCAACCCATTCGACACACGCTGACGGCCCCGAACCCGAAGAGGCTCAAATGTTTGTTTATATAGGGGACCGAAGCCCGCCTGTCTGACTTACCTGAGCGTGCGACAAGCGGATGGGGTGCTTGAAGTCGATCCACGTGACGACCTCGAGGCAGGGCGGCGTGGTGAGCGAGCCGTGGTACGTGAAGTAGTGCGAGCGCGCGCACGGGATGAGCGATGCAAGGGTGAGCTGCCGCCGCAGGCCGAACTTGGTGTGGGGGGTCTCGATGTGCGGCAGGTAGTCCACCATCTCCGAGTACACCGCGTTGTCGGACGGCATGACCTGCGCACGGGTGGGAGCCCCCACGTGTCATGGTTCTAAATCTCCATTTTCGGACGGGCGGCCGGGCCTGTGCGCGGGTGCGGGTGGTGCGGCGTGAATTCATTCTCAGCCCGTCGGAGTGACGTCAGGTACGGCGTCGCGTGCCGCCCCGCTCCGCCCCCGCCCCGCCCCGCCCCCGCCCCCCTGGTCCCGCCCCGCCCCGCCCCCGCCCTCCTGGTCCCGCCCCTCGCGTTATGGCGCTCGTTCAGCGGCTCCATTCATTAAGGGGGCGCCACGCCGCGTTAGGTAAGATGAGATGTGTACAGTGCCCCGGCCCGCCCGCTTCCCACGTGCTGACCTCGGCATTGCCACTGGCGTTATATTAGAGCGGGGCGGTGCGGTGTATATATGCTCGACATCGACCGGCCCGGCCCGGCCCGGCCCAACGTGGTGACGCTAGCCCGTAACGCTATGTATTCCGCGCAGCATCGCTGCCCATCCACCCCGCCCCACCCACCCCGCCCCGCCCCGCCCCGCCCCGGACTTACCTCGTAGAAGAAGGCGAGCACGACCAGACCGTCGCTGTGCAGCTGGGCCTCCTCCGGCGAGCCGTACTGCCTTTTGTAGAACACCATGTGCAACTCCATGGGGTAGCTGTAAAAATCAAGGCGAAAAACATGTCGTTTACACACCTTTCAATATGTGCCTGTATTCATAACACATCTAATCTAATAATTGAAAGGGCAAATGAGTGCATCATGTACTACACGGACCTGTGGTTATTGATGAGGTCCTCGCTGCCCACAGAGTCGTTCTGCCCCCAGTGGAAGTGCAGCTGGCTGAAGACGTAGCGGCCCTTGAGCGGCCCGCCCGAGATCATCGCCGGCTCCGACATGTTGAACTTGAGCAGCACTGCGCGGCGTCAGCGGCGGCAGCAGCGGCAGCGCGAGGTAAGCGAGCGGGAGCACAAGCGACTTTATTATTGTTGTCATCTTTTGTTCCGTGCGGCACCGCGGCCGCGGCGTCTACGCCATTCTTGGTTTGCGGTGCGAAACTCGCACCTGCCCCTCCCCGCCCCGCCCCTCGCCGCCCCGCCCCGCGCCGTACCTGTGTGGCCGTTGTTGGTGATGGTGGAGGTCTCGGGCGGCGTCTCGAAGCCCTCGTATCGGATGGGCGGCAGGTGCACCCGGGTCACGTGGTGCTCGTCGATGTCGATGGGCGACTGGTACTTGCCGCGGCACGTCTTGTAGGTCTCGCCCCAGTGGTCCGGCCCGTGGTTGCCCTCGTAGGAGAAGTCGTCGAACGGCTCGAGCACGCCCCCTGTAAGCACACGACGAGATTTCTTTCGTTCATGTTCTGAGTTATTCATTTCGTGGTGGATGGACGTGCGGAGCGAGCTCGGCCGGCGCGGCGCGGCAGCGCGGTTTCCGGCACCGCCGAGACTTCCGCCCACGCTCTGCAGCAGCCCGTCGACGGCGCGACGGTGCCCGCGCCCGCCTGTCCCCGCGCCGCGACGCGCCCGTTTTTCTGCCGTGTAAGCCATATCTTGGCGGGCAGGGCAGGGTGCGCGGCGCGCCCGCGGCGGCCGTGACGGACAGCGGACGGCGGCACCCTCCCCCGCCGCTGCCCCCGCGGACAGCTGTCCCATGTCGCCGTTGCCGCTCTGGACCAGATCTGTCCTGTCCGCTGATTCCCGTTAGTTCCTCCCGCTGCTCTAAAGTGACCGCCCACGAGCCTGTGTCTTGCAATTAGGCTCAGCTAGGCAGCCTGACGACGGACTGGACAGACAGCCTCAGGCCGCGGGGTGGGGTCATAAAGCAAAAGTTTTTTTTTTCTGTAAATCTTCGACTACGTCGGCCTCTGCCAGCACGGTGCAGCGCGCGTGCAACCCGTTCACTCCAACCCTCCCCGCGGCGCGGCGGCCGCGGTGTGAGCCAGCGCGGGGCGGGCCATTGTCGTCAGGCTTCGCCCGGACATTTTCGGCGAGAGCGGGTGACACGGCGTTCGTGTGTGACGCTTTGATTCAGTCGGCCGGGCCGGTCGGCCGGGCCAGGTTCGCGTCGGCCCGCGTCGGCCCGCGCGCGGATGGAATCCTTTTATGCCGCTCCCTTTTACGGCGCGGAGCAGCGGCGCGACGGGTGTGCTGGTTGTGCTGTGCAGCAGCAGGGCCCGGCCCGGACCCGGACGTGTGTCATGTAACGTGTTGGGCCGGGCCGGGCCGGGGCGCCGCTGCTGTCGCCCGCCCTGCCCCGCGCTGCGCCGCAGTCACAATGCCGCCTCTCACAAAACCACACACACTGGCGCGAACTGTTTGCACCGGACGAGTGAGTGAGTGAGTGAGTGTGTAACTCACATTGCAATTATTGCGCGTATTGGCCTTAACGCGCCGCCGCCGCGCTGACCACGTCCGGGACACTGGCGGCGGTGGGGGCGGTGGGGGCGCTCCGAGGGGAAACGACTGAGGTAATCCGGCTGGCAGCCGTTTTGGGTAATCCGGGAGGAGTAATCCGAGGAAATTTGAAGGAATCCGGAGTAATACAGGGGTGACTCGAGAGGAGAGAACAACGGGGTAAGCCATGCAGTCAGTCCGTCTGACGCCGTCCTCGCGGGCGAGCGCCTGGGAGGGTAGGCCACCAAGGGGTCGGGGCGCACCGGTGCGCGGCGTGTTGCCTATCCGGTCCTTGTGAGGCGCCCCGTCCCCGTCTCACGCTTTGCCCGCGTGACGCCGCCGCAGTGCCCGGGCCGTGCCCGGCCCGGCCCGGGCGAGGAGACAAGGCCGGGATAACGAAAAGAAACCTCTCGCAGAAAAGGTGAGAGAAACGAGTTTTCTCGCTGCTGCTTATCCGCGAGACCGGGACATGGGCACGCTCGCCGCGCGGTGGCCCAGAAAAATGTAAAACTGGAGCGGGTGGTAGAACGTCCGCGTGCAACATTCCGCACAACACCGTCTCGTCTCAGGTAGCCGCGCCCCGCCCGCCGCGCCGCGCCCCGCCCGCCGCGCCACGCCCGCCGCGCCCCGCCGGCCCCGGCCCGCCCCGCCGTATAGCAAGCTAGACACACGTCCAGCGGATCCGTCCGATCTCACGCGTCCCAGTGGCGCGGCATAAGATTTATGCGCGCTCGTATACGTCAGAGCGGGGCGGGGCGGGGCGGGGCGGGGCGGGGCGGGGCGGACGGCAGGGGATGAGCGCCATGGGCGCGGCGCGGGCGTGGCCGGCCGGGCACAAAGGGGCGATTAAAAACAGACGGTAGTCGCGGTTGCGTTGGGTCACGGGAGCAGAGGAGAGCGCCTGCCTGCTGGATAGATAGAGACGATTTATATCGGCCGGCGGGAGACATTTTACTGCCGAAGCTATAGGAGCCGAAGAAGGCCGCGCGCCGCGCTCGCCGACACGGTTAAAGTTTCACTAGCGAATTGTATATGAGAGCGAGATGAGCGAACGAGAGGGGAGGGCAGGGGAGGGCAGGGGAGGGGAGGGCAGCGGAGGGGATGCCGTTGCGCGATGGTCCCTTCTTCATCTCACCGCCGCGCCGCCGCGCCGCGTCCACTGGAGCAACCGCGTTTTGTTGCAAGGTTGGCGCTTCTGCCCGCCCCACCCGCCGGGTATGGGGCCTGTGGGGCTGCACCGCGACAGCAGCGGTAGTAGGGCTCCTGTGGGTCACCTGCAGCCGGGGCCGCATCTGCCCCGGCGCAGCGCGGCATCTGTCCTGTCCATCTGCCCCGCGGGCGGGCCGGGCCGGGCCGGCGCTCCCGTCCCGCCTCGCCCCGTGCCGCGCCGCGCTACGCTGCGGTTTACTTTGGGATGCTGAAACGCTCTGTAATCGGCTAATTGCTCAAGAACAGCGGTCGCGGTGCAGTGCGGGGCGGGGTGGGGCGGGGCGGGGATCCTGTGTACAACCCGCAGGGGGGCCTTGCCACTTGGCAACGCCCCGCCCCGCCGGGTCTATAGTGAGTAACGAGGCGGCCCGTGGCCCCGCCGCGCCACGCCTCGCCCCGCCCCGCCCCGCCCCGCCCCGCCGCGCCCCGGGGCGGCGGCAGGACGCTCAGGTCGCCATCAAGTCATGGATTGACGTGCTCACCACCGCGGCTCCGCGGCGCTGCATGCCGCCCGGCCCGGCACGGCCCGGCCCGCGGCTGCGCCAAATTAGTTCATGACACGTTCTGTCTCCCCGCACCAACTCACTTGCGGCGACCCATCTCCGCCCCCCCCCCCCCCCCACGTTATGCGCCTAGCACCCGGCAGTAGCAGGTGTGCTAAGGCGTGTTAGCATTCTCGTGATTATTTCTATCACTTCGCCATTACTTTTCAAAAACCGAACACTGACTCGGGTGACAGCCACCACCCCCCTCCTCCTCCTCCTGCTACCGGGTGCTTGCGGTTGTCGATATGAACGCGAATAAGTTGTCCGGCCCCCCTGCGCACGCGCCGCCCAACTCCCTCCGAGTGTTTGACTGCTTGCCCGCCCCCCGCCAGCCGCCCCTCGCTGCCGCATGCATGCTGCGTGTGTGTTTCTAGAGTCCCGCAGCCGATAAAAAAAAATCCCAAGGCTTCGTTCTTTTGTCGCCCCGCCCGCCCCGCCCGCCCCGCCCCGCTGGAGGAGAGAGGGCCGCGAAGGACACACGAAATCAGTAACCGGTCCGAACGACTCTGCATTTCCAGAAAATAGGCAATGTCCAAGGCAATGCCTGCTGATGGCGATTATGCTGCTGCCGCTGCCGCGCGGTGGCTAAGGCGAACCAGTCCTCCTCCCCCCCGCGCGGCTGTCGCCGTGTCGCCACGACGGCCACGTGATGGCGCCGCCGCCGCAGCGGTGTTCAAATTTATTTCGACGCCGTTCTCTGAGGCGACGTGGCTGATGAGGCATTCAAACCAGAAAATTTATATACGAAAACGGAAAAAGTGAAGCCTGTGCAAGGGCAATATCAGGAGAGGAGAGGAGAGGGTGTTGCGGCTCTCCCGCGCCCACGCGCACGTGCACGAGGACCTCCAGGGCGGCCACGCTGCTCTTCAGAGTCGCGAGGCTGTACATGAGAATCCCACCCAAGCCCTAAACCATACTTAACCGCTCGGCCTCCGGCTCCGCTGCTGGTGTTGGTATTCGTGTGATTGATTGACTGATTGATCGATTGATTGATTGATTGAGGAAGTGGTCAGTGTGGCCGTCCTTTTTGTCCGGCGCACTCGACTTCTCCAGGTGGAGCTGTGCTGTGCTAACGAAGTACCCCCCCCCCTCCCCCCTCACATCTCGCGCCGCGCTCTATCGGGAACGATTCCAGGAGCCTCGCGGACCCCGCGTCTCCTGGAACGTCCTGGAGCGGTAGCAGCGTCTATACGTCTCGCACGGGCGCGGGCCGGGCGAGCGCGTCCACATTGGCGGGGTGCTCGTGCAGGGCGAGAGAAGTCTCATCAGACGCGCTAGACACTCGCCTGCCCCCCACCACGCCACGCCCGCGGCCCGCGGCCCGCGCGGGTTACCGTAAGGAGCCTTTCGCTTTTAATCCGCGTCGTAACTTTCCTCCTCTTCGCCTGGATTCAAGTGTATGATCCGGCTGCTTCCTCTCGTGCTCGTGGATTTAGATTACCCCGCCCCGCTCGCAGCGGTTTGCCTTATTTGCTTACCGCAGTTATTTTCGAATAACCGCGGTGTGCTGTATGAGGAAGGTGAGTGTCACTCTGTTGCCGAGGCTGCTGCTGCTTATGCTGCTGTCACCCGCGGACCGCGTGGCGCCGCGGTGACCCCGCGGGGCGGGGCGGGGCGGGCCCCCATGGAGCAGCGGGCTCATGAGCCGCGAGTAGTTGCCATGATAAAGTAGCGGGTACTGGACAAGAGGTGGGGGCAGGGGTCACGTGGTCACGTGTGTCTGCTTCTCTGCTGCCCGTGACCGGACCGGCCCGGAGCCGATAGAGATGCGATGCGCTTGCGGGTCGTCATGGCGACCAGGTCCGTGGGTGACCAGCCTTGAGAGCTGCGCGCGCATGTATCACCGACCGTCGCGACACCCGACCTCTCCTCACGGCCAAGTTTCGATTGTAGATGTCCTCGCGCGCCGTCCCTCGTCCCTCCCGACCCGCGGCCTTGTGCCCTGCCGTGCCCTGCCGTGTCGTGAGCGCAGTCCGGAGGAGGTCCTTTCGGCATCCATTTGACATCCATCGTGGGAAAAGGAGCGCGTGTCTGAGCGGCGCGGCGCGGCGCAGGGTCGCGGTCGTCACACGGGCTCGCGACCGCGATCAGCAGGGCGCCGCCGCGCCGAGAGCACAGCACGGAACTTTACCAGAGTGCAAAGAAATGACTAAAATCCTCCAGAATTATTCCCTCGTCATCCGTACTTCTCCTTTCTTACCCTCTCCATCTCTCCTTCTCTCTCCCTGTTGCCCGTCACAAGCGAGGGAGGAAGGAAGAGAGCTACAGAGAGGCCGTGTGTGACAGGCGCGTTGACGCGTGAAAATTGAGGCAATATAGGCCGCGCGAGACGAGCAATATAAAACGGGCGGAATGAATAATTGCCATCCATTGGTTGAGCAATGAGGCGACTTACTTGTTGCGAAAAAGCCAACGACCTGATGGCCCCTGCCCTCACGTTCCGCCCCGCCCTGCCCCGCCCCGCCTCGCCCCGCCCCGCCCCGCACGCCAGCGGGCCGGCCGGCGCGGCGGCCCTCCCAGCCCATGACAAAATAATTACTTAATGGACATGGGAGCGGCCTGCTGGACTCCTGTGACCGGCGCTGCGCTGCTGTGCCCAGTGCCTCTCCCCTCACACCGGGTGCCCTGCCCTATGGACGGGCAGTCTGTCTGATTGGAGGTCCTACTGAATGTGAAATGGAGAGGTACATGGACTCTCCAACCACTTCGCTTATTATCGCGTAGTCTCTAAATTTCGCACTCTGCCCTTTTTTTCGGCGCGATCCCCGAGCCGCGCCCCGTTATACGCCTCGGGCCGCGGGCCTGCCGCGGAATATTGATGAGAAATTCGGCACCGCGCCTGGCCGCCTGTCTGAGGATCCAACCGGATCCAAACCTGCAGATGCGTCTGATGGGTCTCACGGAAATTTTCAGAAAAATCCAGGCAGTATGTTCGTAATACATTGTGTCTTCAACCCGCATCCTTCCTCCTGGAGCCTCCGCCCCTCCCGCGCCGCGGCCGCGCCGCTGGCTTCCTCTCCACTTTCCCAGCTGCGGCGCCGCGACCTCATCGGAAACCCATATCGCGATTACGTATTCCCTCTCATGTGCGGCGTCAGCGTCGGCGTCGGCGCCCCTGGTCTGGTGGGTACTCGCATGTACCCAGGTACCCCTGACCCAGACTCACGAGCGGAGCGCAGCACTTTCACTCACTCTCTCACTCGCTCGCCCCGCCGGCCGGCCGGCGCATAAGAGGAGGAGGGCGTTCCCTTGCCTTATTCACTCTCTCTCTCTTTCTCTCACTCCTGAGCTTCCGCAGGCCGCGGCCGCCACGGCTGTGGCCTGTACCTCCAGGGACATGTGGAGTGGAGGTGTCGTGCGGACCGGTGTTGGATCAATGCGCTCAACGCTCCTCGGGGCGGGATGAATGTTTCAGCTGAGGCACGCTCCGCCACGCTCCCGCACGCGCACACGTGCTGCTGGTGCGACAGGACAGCCTCGGTGACGGCGCGGCGCACGGCGCGGTACACGCGACACGTGCTGTGCGGTGCGGTGCCGTACGGACATCCTGCTGTTGTCTGCAGGCCTGACTTATTACGGCATTCTGTCGCCTCGCCTCGGTAGGCGGAGCAAGGCGGGCTGGGGTGAGGCGGGGCGGGGCGGGGCGGGGCGGGGCCGCCGACAGCGAGCGTGTCACTCTATGTGTGTCTCACAGGCACAGGCACAGGACGGCCACGCCACCCCCGATGAATATGCCATCAAGGTCGCGCCGTGCAATCCCAAGGCCAGCTATGATTCGCCCCCTGCTCCGCAATGCTCCCCTCCGCCCTGTCAGAGTAGCGCAGGCCGCGGGCCGCGGGCCGGCCGGACAAATTCGTACACCCTTCTGAACACTGAGGCGGGAGCACGGCCTGTGCGGGCGTCGACGCGCAGGTCAACGAACGGCGGCATAGTGCCTGCTTTATGGCCTTCTGTTAGCGAGTGGGCGCGCCCTTCGCTTGAGTCACATCCGCCCCGCCCCGTCCCGCCCCACCGGTAGGGCAGACGAGGCCAGGCGCCTGGCTGCAGACAGGAGGGTCCCCTCCCCATTTTTTTTTTGCGACTTGGTTTCCATTTGCTAAATTTAAGTATCTCCCGTTGTGCGGAAGAGAAGCCCACATGGGCGCCACCGGCACCGGGCCATAAAGGCTGTCGGTACGGTGGGCGCGCCCGACGCGCCGCGCGCACGCAAGCCCGCCCCGCCCGCCGCGCCCCCCCGCCACGCCCCGCCCCGCCCCGCCCGCCGCCCCGCCACGCCCCGCCCCGCCCCGCCCCGCCCCACCCGCCTCACGCCGACGCTCTCCCGCCCGACGCGACGCTCTTTGCTCCCCTGGGCTGGGCTAGGGTACACGACCGGACCGGCAGCCATCAGCAGTACGTGACGGTGACGGGGCGGGTCCGCGGCCACGCCGAGGTCGGAGTACAGGGCGGGGGAGGGGCAGGGGAGGGGCGGGGGAGGGGCCGCACTAATTTGTGCGCGAAATTCAAACGGTGGGTAATGGACGGCAATGGCTGTCTGCGCGGCGGCGGAACTGCTGTGCAAAATTGGCGGGGCGGGGCAGACCCGGTGAGTCGGCGTGCGCGTGTTGAACGGGCCGCCCCGCCCCACCCCGCTCCGCCGCACCCCGCTCCGGCGCCGTGAAAGTGCGCCAAAGTGCCGGCGGGCCGGACTGGACCGGGCAGCTGCTGCAGCTGCCTCTCCCACTGACAGACCAGCTGCGGCTAGCTGCGGACTCTGCGGGATTAGTTGGAAAGACGACCTCCTCTTCATCGTCGTCCTCGCCTCTCCTCCTCCGCTCTGCTTGCAGTTAGCAGAGAGGCTGGAAGAGAAGTGGCTGCGGGGGCCGGTGGTGCCAGCCCCCGCCCCGCCCCGCCCCGCCCCGCCCCGCCCCGCCCCGCCCCGCCCCGCCCCGCCCCACCCCGGGCAGTAGTGGGCGGACCCCTGGCTAGGCTCCCGGTCCGTTCGGCCCCGGGCGCCCTTGAGCTGCGCGCCGCGCCGGGCCACGACACTCCAAGTTCAAAGTCACGGCTGCAGTACTCGGCGGGACGCGCCGCGCCGGACCCGATCAGCTGGGGGAGGTGAGCCGCTGGTGTCGTCACGTCACGGAGTTGTCGACGCGATCAAGGGTTCCTAAGTAATGGTTCCAATATTTTCCATTGCGTTACGCGCGCGCATATGCGGCGTTATCTGGGCTCTACGAGCGACAGCTCCAATTATTCCCAAAGTGCAATGCATCAGCAGCGACTAGACAGACACACACACACACACTCACACACACGTGGGTCACGCTAGCGCCTCGTTACCCGCCGCTCAGTCGGGGAGCGAGAGAGAGCGCGCGCGCCTCGGTACGTGTGATTTGTTCGTTATCCTTGTCAGGTGCACCGCGCGTGCCCGCCAGCAGGCCAGACAGACCAGACCCTGACCTTGTCACGCCGCGCCACGCCGCGCTAAGCCGGCGTTACGGTGCGTGGGCGAGGGAGAAAGAGAATAGAGTGATTATTTCTAATGGTTTCAGGCTCTCGCCGGCGCGGCGGCTCTTTGTCTTTCACCCGGCCCCTACCCGGCTTCCCAGTTTTTTTTTTCTTATCTCGCTCATTCTCATCTCGCACCGCTTATTGGCAGTCAGTTATCGGCCGGATACGGATACGCGCCGTGCACACTGCCCTTTTGTACGCCCACGGGCCCGCCCGCCTATCCCTGTTCCTGTCCTCTACGGAGGACTCGCATCCGATGACAGATGATTATCGGCCCCACCGTCAATCTACCTGTCCCCCGCCCCGCCCCGCCACGCCACGCCACGCCACGCCCCGCCCCGCCCCGCCCTCGCGCGTTGAGCTCCCCGGGTCACGTGGTGCGCGGTGCGTATTGCGCGGCCTGGCACCGTGATGAGCTGATGCTGATGAGGTGCGCTGCGAACAGCACTCCACTCCGCACTCGTCGTCTGATGAGCCGCAGTGTGAATGTTAATCAGGACCGTGTCTGCCGCCTCCGCCCCGCCCCGCCCCGCCCCGCCCCGCCCCGCCCCGCCCCGCGACCTCACACTGACAAGCGCCTCACCCCCGCGCACCGCGGCTCGCATCCCATGGCCCGCACCCCGCGCCCCGCACCCCGCGCACCGCGCAGCGCTCTCCCTACCCGGATGGCCAACCTCGGGTTGCTCAGGGTCGTGCTGCCATGAAGTTTGAAACAAACCTCGTATGCACTGATGATCATCGTCGCTCTTCACCCCCGCCCACCGCCCCGGTAACCGCAAAGGCGATTGCGCCCCGCCCCGCCGCGGGCCGGGCCCAGCCCTTTGGGTTATGCCCCTAACAGGTGACGTGCCACGGGTGACGCCCCCGGCCCCGGAGGTGACGGTGATGGTGACGGTGGTAACCCGACTGGGTGTGTCCCAGCGCCCCGCAGCCCCGCCGGCCTCTGAGTCACACGACTCTCTCCGCCGCCCTGGCCCGGCCTGGCCGCGGGTCGGGCGGGGCGGTCCGGTCCGGTCGGGCTCAGCCCCGGACCTAGCCCAACTTCGAGCCCAGGCGTGAGCCCAGCCATGCCCAGCCCAGCCCAGGGCCGCGCGGCTCGCACGCGCACGCGTCTGCTTAGCGGTGGCGCAGACAGACGGGACGGACGTGTCACAAATCACACCCCGCCGGGCCGGGCCGGGCAGGACCGCGCTCGTGCGTACGCACACTGCGACTGTCCACTGTCCACCTTCCGCGTCGCTAGCCCCCCCCCCCCCTCCCCCACTCTCCAACGCCGCAGCCGCGTTTTAAAGTCGAAAAGAAAAATAAATTAGAAAAAAGACAGAAATAAAACTAAAGTCCGCGAGAGAAACGGCGGCGGCCGCCGCGAGCGCGGCCTGCTCACGTTGCGCTCTATTTGTCGCCGCAATTACCGATGGTAATGAGTGTTGGTGTCCAGCTGGGCGGGGCGGGCGGGGCGGGCGGGGCGGGCGGGGCGGGCGGCGCGGCGCCGAGCTCCTCTAGTACCGCACGCCGGCCGGGCCAGGCGACCAGGCAACGCTCTGGCACGGGTGTCGAGGGTTTGCCTAGCACGCGGGGCGGGCGCGCCTCGCACCAACTGTTGCCTAGTGGATCCCTTCACCCTCACCATTCGCTTGTGCTGTTGGCTGCACTGGTCAGCCGGCCTGGCCGGGCGAGGCGGGCGGGGCGGGGAGGGCGCGACAAGGAGGGTCGGGCCCAGCCCCGGCGCCAGGGCCCTTGGCCCCTCTCCTCGTCATCTTCCTGGAAACAGTGGGATGACGTCGTAGCTTTGGCGGAGGGGAGGACTGTCGCCGGCGCGGCGCCGGCCCGCATCATAGCTTTCTTCAGGCTTAAAGGGGAATTATTTTTGCGCTCAGTTAGGGAGACACGCAGGGCGGGGTTAAGCCTGAGGCTGGGGTCGGGCCGGGGCCGGGGGTCGGGACGCAACGACAGCTGCAAACGCACCACGCCGCGCCCTGCCCTGCCCTGGGCGTCAGCACAGTTCTCTGATTACGCCGCCCTGGCTGGTCTGGGCGTGACGCATCAGATCAGAAGGTTTGAGGAATTCGCGATTCAGTAGCGCCCCGCCCCGCCCCGCCCACATCCGTGATCCGTCGCGTCACGCGACACGTCCAATAGGATTAATCCGCACGAAATAACTGCACAACATTGGATGCAGATAGATCACTCTCGAAATCACTCTGGACATTATTCAAAAGGAAGTAGTGTGATGTTTGTTTAATCGAGCCGAGACTTGAAGGTTTTCGTCAAATGCATGGTGATTTGTACCGACCGCAAGGAAGGAGTGTACGCCTTGTCACGTCACACGACGCTCGCTTATAGGGGGCGTCCCGCGCAGCGCGGAGCGGCCGTCAGTATTACTGTTATGGGAAATGTCGATAGCGCACTGCAGAATGAGGAATCGGTCTCTCGCTCCCGCCCGCACCACTTGCACGTGCCGGGGACGGGACGGGACGGGTCGGGACGTGGACATTAGGCCTCCGACACAGCAGTGATTCCGAGGTAGCCTCCATGTGACATTGACATGAGCCGCTCGCTCTGCCGACAATTACAGGTTGAAATCGCCCGGTGCGGTGCGGCCCGGCCCGGCCCGGCCCGGCCCTGCTGCGTCCACAGCAGTCATAGAGACCATACGATAGTCCACGTGAAAGCCCCCTGCTACCGTCTCACTCGTCTTCTTTCCCTCTCTGTAAACCTCGTCCTTATCGATCAGCGTCATCGGTACCCGCGCGTCCGCGTCAGCCGTCAGGTACGGGGTATCAACTTTCAGCCCCACCCTTCCTTCCTCACAAACCCCACTCATCTCCCTAAAGCACGCGGCGGAAATCGCCGTCGCGGGATCAAACACAATCAATCATCCTTAGGCCAAATACTTTAGCAGATATTTTTTTCTCTATCTCTCTCTCTCATCCCGCGAGCACGGACGCAGATGTAAGGGGGGAGGGGGCAGATCACATGCCGGCCCGTTTGCCAGGGCCTGCTGCTGAAGCTGCCGCTGCCGCCATCTGATCGGCCAGACACGACGTCACGAACGCCGCAAGCCGGCACGAACCCGGTACGTACCGGCGGGCCGGGCGGGGCACGCCGAGGCACGCTGGTGCACGTGCACCGCGCACAGCGGCGCGCGGCGCGACCACCATGTGCTCACGCGTGTTCGAAACCAATTCAGAGAAAATCCTGGACTTGCCCGTCCCGACCCGTCGACTTACCCCTGACGGAGAGCACGCAGGTGGCGGCGAGCAGCAGCAGCGCGGCGAGGGTCCGGGCGGAGGAGAAGGACGCCATCCTGGATGTGACAGCGGCGGGCTGAGGGCTGAGCAGGGCTGAGCAGGGCTGAGCAGCGCGGGGAGCTGACGGGGTCCTCGGGGCTCTCGGCACTCGCGCACTCACTCCCTTGCCTATCTCTCTCTCCCTCTCTCTCTCTCTCTCCTCCTGTCGCTCTGCTCCCGTCCGCAGTGGGCGAAAGCGTGCTACGGACTGGCGGTGGTGCCTGTCTATGGGGCGCAAAGAGGCCCCCGCCGGCCCGGCCGGGCTGGGCTGGGCCTCGGGGCAGCGTGGGGGCCGGGCCGGCCGGGCGGGGCCCCTCCCGCCGCGCCCCACCCCGCCCCGCCCCGCCCCGCCATGCCCCGCCACCCGCCAGGCGTCGCCTCGTCTGCCCCGTCGTGTGCGCGTGTGTGTGTCTATGTCTGTCTGTCTGTCTGTCTGTCTGTCCGTCCGTCCAGGCCGGCACACGCACACACGCGACCCTCCCGCCCTCCACCCCGTCCCAGCTCCAGCGAGCCCCTGGAGAAACACGGATCCTGTCACAATCGTCTGGTTCCGTCGCGTCGGGCGTCCCGCAAGGGGACATTCTCAGGGTGGTTTCAATTAGGGCCGTAAACATACAGCCACAGGATAGCGCTAGGGGGTGGAAAGGCGCCCCCCCCCTCCCGACAACCACCTCCGCAACCCCCTTTACCTCAACAACCGTCTCGTATGATTCTCAAATGGCCTTGTTTAATGTCTGAAAGAGCGAAGAGGAGTCGAACTCGTCTTCTCGCTCGCTCCCACTCTCTATGCGTGTCCCCGCCTGTATCGCTCTCGCTCTCTTGCTCTCTCTCTCTCTCCGCGGGGTCACCGGCAGCTCAGCTCAGCTCGGCACCATTAGTCGTAATCTCATGACAACGCAGCAGAGCGGCGCAGAGGCAGCTTGTGTCGGCCCGGCCCGGCCGGGACCCGGAGGCAGCGCGCTGAGTCGCCGTGCGTATGGAATACGTGAGTGGGCCGCGGCTGCAGCTGCAGCGGCACCTCCTCATCAGATCACAGCGTCTGCCAAAGAGTCGCTGCGCAGCGCGCGCCGGGCCGGGCCAGGCGGGCGGGGCGCCGTGCAGCTATGCAGTCCCGCTCGGCACGCGTGCATCGCAGGCGCAGAGTTGCCTACCCACCCCGCGCACTGCTGCCGCTGCTGCTGATCCGCTGATCCCCCAGTCCTAAGCAGCGCTCCACTGATAGCGTTGTGCATACCCATGACTTTGCTCCATCACGACCACCACGACGGCTGCGTCCCGACGACCGTCGTGGTCCTCCAGGCCCAGCAGAAACTCCTCGCGCGCTCCTCGTACTTCTTGTGTTGCAACTCGGCGGCGGCACGACACGCTCGTTGGTGCGCTGCCCTTTGCAATGCAACTTTTCGCATTAACTCTAAATAAAGAACTTCGTTTCGCGAGTACTTTCTTTCTTTCTTTCGCGCATCGTATGAGTTTAGGGCAATAATTTCGACATCAAACGCGTTTTAGACGGGGACCCCATCACGCCGCTTTAGTATTTCGCACCTCCCCCTCCCCACCTGCATCTGGCACCCATGAGGAACAGGAAGGCCGACAGCGCCTCCCCGCGCCCCCCGCCCATCCGCCCCCCCCCCCTCCCCCGCCTCGTGCTCCGCGCCGCAGCCTAGGCCATCATATCGAAGCCCGGCGCGGCGGGCATCTTCTTGTTCACGCTGGCGACCAGTTTCAACACTGTCTGTGTTGCCCGAAGGAAAAAAAAGAGAATGTTTTAAAGCCGGGAGAGTAGCTTCTGTTATTGCTGCAGCCCTCTTCTGTAGGCCGAAACACCGTCGTTTCCTCTATCTCTCTCTCTCCCTCTCTCTTGTTGCTCTCTTACCTCACTTGTAGTTTCTCCCTTTTCTCCTTTGCTTGTATATACATAGTTGTAACTGACTCTTCTCCTATGTTTCACGGTCTCTTTCTTTACCCATCATCCCAAACAAAGCCCAGCTGATACTATGTAGTGTAGACACAGTCCAGCCTGGACCGAACACGGTGTCCAGAGGCGAGGCGCGCGTCCAGCGGCCTAGGTGTTGCGCTCTCAACGAGAGGCTTTAGTCGTCATCGTCGCCGTTTTCCCACGCGATTATAAGAATGTAATCTGTTGCACATTTTCCTGCTCGGCAAGTGCTCGACCTCACGGGCGCCAGGCGCGTCATGGGCGGCCTCGCCCGCCACCGCCAACCCCGTACAGCCCCTTGAAGAAATTTCAAACATTATTTTCCACCAACTTTTTCCCCCCTTTTTTTCTCTTAACTTTCATTGGCCATGGTTTCTCTAGCTGTTCGCATATTGACAGGGCGGGCGGGGCATACTTCCGTTGTACGAACTGCAGCCGCCATACATGCCACCACGTACTTCATACGAGTATGACACAGCAGCTAGGGACTTCTCTTTTCACGATTTTTATTTCGTATTTAGTCTTCTTTTTTGGTACTGCCCTCCCTCAAAGTCCTCGATCCAGGACCCTACCCTGCCACACTTCCCGCCAGTACCCCTCTCTCCTGCGTATTCCCTTCTACCTGTTGGTAAGAGAGAGAAACGCGCCCGAACGGAGGGTCAAACATAACAGCACGCGGGAGGGGCGGGGCGGGCCGCGAGTCTTATATGGTTGGGAAAGATCCTCACGCGTGGAGCTCTGGTGAGCGCGCTCGTGCTGCACTCCGGTGGGTTCCCGCACCGTACCGCGCCGCACCGCAGCGGCCCGCGGGGGCCGAGGCGGGGGCCGGGCCCTCTCGCTAGGGAAATACAGTACCGGGTACTCATTTTTTTCCTTCTCGACAAAGTGAAAAAAAAAATCCCGAAGGTATTCACTTTTTCCCCCCTCGGTCCTTCCCTTTGGATGGAGGCAGCCACGCGGCCGGCCGGGCCGGGCTGGGCTGGGCCGCGGTACCGTAAAGTGTGTCAGTCGAGAGCATGACGCCCCTCGCCTCTGGACAATCACCCTGCCCGCCCCGCCCCGCCCCGCCCCGCCCCGCCCCGCCCCGCCTCGCCCCGCCCCGCCCCACCCCGCCACCTGCGCTTCTTGTATAGGTGTATCCATTCTCTCCCCATCGCCTCTCGGAACCAAAACCAAAACAAGTCTTGGGGCCCCTTATTCTCGATAAGAGACAAGAAGAGCTGCGGCGTGTGGCGTGCCGGCCGGCCGGCCGTGCCAGGTGCCAGGGAATGTGATCCACATTCCATCCGGTTTTTATGGGATGCTGCCCGTCAGGCCGGCAATGATGGAGCCGTCATACTCCTTTTCCATAATTTTCTTATTGATTAATCTCTGTCCCTCTCCTTATCATCTCTTCATCTTTCTCTCTCTCTCACACACACGCACGCGCACACACCCATCCAGGCAAAAAGGAGTCACCGCAATAACCCGCGAAGTACTCTCGCACAGCAAGCGCGCACGCCACACGGAGAGGCGGGTGCGGGAGGGAGCGGGTATTCAGGTGGCCCGACCCGATCTTATTAGAGGCGGCCGGTGATTTAAATTTTCGCGCCGCCGCGCCGCTGCCTCCGACTGATACGACTTATGTCGTTATTATAAAGTACCCGCCCGCCCGCCAGGGTACCTGTTCCACATCGCCCGGGGCGCCGGGTCGGGCCGGGGCCCGGCGCACCACGCGTCAGCCAGCGGGAGCGTGACTTCTGGGCCCTTATTAAAACGCCTAATAGTTAGGCAATACTAATACGCTGGACAGCCTGTAAGTAGGCAAAATTTGCGGCCCAAGGTCCCGAGTGGAAAATCATACGTTGCTCCTTCTACGCCACGCGGACGCGGGCCTCGCATACGCGTGTGTCGGACAGCAAACAGCCTCATTCCGTATCGCGGGCCGGGCGCGATATTTTAGCCGTTTCTTAATTTGGTCCCTATTCTTTTTTTACTTTGATTATTTCCATTTTCGAGCGGGGCGGGGCGGGGCGGGGCTGGGTGTGGCCGCCGCCGTGTTATTCCGAGGCACGCACGCACGCACGGCACAGGTGCCAGGGGGAGCCGGACCCGGACCCCTCGGCCTAGCACACTCCAGGAGCCTCAGCACAGCACGGCTCTGCTCGGAGCAGCTCAGCTCAGCGCCGGGCCGGGCCGGCCGGATCCCGATCGAGCCTATAGCTCAACGCGTGTGAGCTGAGGTGAGGGGCTCAAGGCTGAGCGGCCCGGCCCGGCCCGGCTCTTTGAACGTGATTAGTCTCGCAGCCAGTCGGCTGAGCCGCGCCCTGGGTGGGAGGCCCGGCCCGGCCGCACTCACTTTTGTTCGATTGTATGAAGTGTGGTCTAATGACGAAGGCGAGATCAAAGCATCCTCCACTTTTTCCTCAAGCCTGCCTAGCTCTTATCAGTTCTCTTACTGTAGGTCTCGTGGTGGCGGGGGCGAGGGCGGGGGCGGCTGACGCGCGGCGCGACGGGGTTTCGGGTCGAAATCACTCTCGCTCCGGCCGGCCTCGCGAGGGCCGCGCCATCAGTCACCAGGCGCGCCCGCCAGTTACTTTAAACTGTATTGCGTATTGTCGTTTGTTTCCATCCGGCCACAGGTTATCTCTTGGACCTACATTCAGGTAGATGGTCTAACATTTTGTATGGCCTACCCTGCAGGCGTTTTATTATCTCTCTCTGCGGGTATGTGGGCATTTTTGCATTGATGCGATAAGCTATCGAGGAAGGGAACAAGATGTCCCGCGGACCCGTGTCCGGCCTGCCCACCAGCGGCTACTGAAAGCACGTCCACTTGGGACCTGGAGCGGCCGCGCTCGCAGACCGTTTTGCAAGAGGAGTTTTCCCATTCATTTGTGTTCCTCGCATGACATGAGAGCTCGCAGATAGCCCGGCCCGGCCCGGCCGGCGGGGAACACACACAGCATCCATTATTATCGACGTCCTCCTCAGTGAGCCGTCTGGGCGGCGCGGCGTCAGGCAAGGCCGTCCTCGTCCTGCCGGCCATCACCTGCCCCCTGCTGCCCGCTGCCCCTACAGCCCCTACTGCCCCTGCTCCCTACCCTCTGCCTGTCACGTGGCCAGCCCCCTCCCTCCGCGATCGTCTCTTCGGTGGGCGTGCGTTCTTTTTTTTGTCGACGTGCGCCGTGGAGGACCAGACCGGCCGGAGCCGGAACATGTTCATGTTCAGTTCGCAAAACGACGACGTGACTGCGGGCGGACATCACTCACGCAAAGGCGGGCGATAAAGGCGGCCGTAAGGAGGCGGGTTACGACAATATCATACCTCTTTTCCCCGGGCAAAGACTACATTCTGCTGACTGCCCTGCCGGAGCCCCGGGGCGTCGTGGGATACATTAACATTCTCCGCGGCCGTGCGAGTATGGGTACGTCGGAGGGGACGTGCCTCTTTTTGCATTTTCCCCTGCGTCTTCGCGGTGGTGTCGGTCGGTGCGCAACTTTGCCGCGTGCCTCCTCTGTGTCGCCCGGTCGGTCAAGCGCGCAAAGAAAAAAACCTCTCAAATCAGCCGATAGCGAACCTAAGCACACCTCCTGTTTGGTGCGGTTAGCATACCGATCTCCCTCGCGAGTCGCGCCGTGGGCCCCACCCCACCCGCGGCGCGCGTCGCGTCGCGCCCGCCCGTCCACCACCGCGCCCCCTAGTCCTGGTGCTGAGCTCTGCCCACTACGTCCACCCATGAGAGGAGGGGCCCTCTTCTCATGGTCCACCACACACATTACACGTTCGTCCGAACGCGCCCGAAAATATTCCCGTGGCAACCAATGGGTAGGGCGGGGCGGGCGGGGCCCCGATGAATATAAGCCACAAGTTTTCGTAAGACGCGCGGTACAGTACTGGCGCCGACGTGGGCTTGGCTGGGCTGAGCAGTACTGCGCTGGCAGGGCCCTGAGCGTCATGGGGCGGGATCGGCAGGGCCTCCTCCTTATTACTCATAAAGCTGTCTCCCAGAGTTGAGGGATCTCACACAGCCAGCGGCAAAGAAGCTTTGGGCGGGGCGGGGCGGGGTGCCGGGCCCGGCCGGGATGTCGAGAACTGAACTGACGACACGACATGTCGCCCTCCTGACGTCACACGACGGGTCGGGTCGGGTCGGGCTCCTGATCCTTCCGCGCCCCGCCCCGCCCGCTCGCTCCTTCCCAATTTCTCCTCTCTTGCTAGTCCGGTCCGGCCCGGGCCCGTGCCGGTGAGAGGTGGGGAAGGTGGCTCAGCCCCGCCCGACCCCCCTCCCACCACCCCACATCGCATTTGTTTCCGAACGAGGATGATTTGTCGCGCTGCGCGGCCGCTGTTTATCATGAGGTGGATACCCTTGGAGCAGCAGGCAGATTCCGCAAAGTGCGCTTTGGAACGAAGCGACGGTATGGTCTACGCGTAGCGCCGCGTAGTGGGCAGGGCCGGACTGGGGGGTCAGGGGCCCGCCGGGAAAGTAGCTGAAAGCGGCCCGGAATTGCCTACCTTCAAGGGGCAGCAGGAGCTTAAACGTGTGAAACTGAATCCCGGGCCCAGGACCCCTGGCGGGGCCCGGATCATGCACTGTTACTAGCCAGGCAAGCCTTCGGCTTGAAAGCTGAGCTCAATCCCGCCTTAAACTTGAAAAATTACGTACGTGCTCTGCAAGTGAAAGGGTGGCGTGAAAACATGGAAAATTTTTGCGGCAGTAAACCTCCCGAAGGAGGTTGCGGTTCCCGCCAGGCACAGGGCTTTTACCCCCCGTGGCAGCCAACAACTTCGGTGTTCTTATGGGAACCGGTGCTTTTCTGACTGCGATCCTGTCGCGCAATTCGACAGATTTGATCCCCGTACTGCCAGATTTAGTCGTACGGTGGTTAACCGAACTGCCCTGTCCCCAGGGCATGGAATAGCTATTTTTGGAGCCAGATTCTAGGACTTATGACCCCACGACCGACCACCAGTCGTGGGCACGGGACGGAACTTCCTGGCAACCCTCTGTCGCTACCAGTGAAGAACCTACCTGGGTTTGAACCAGGCCCCATGTGCCGAGTCTCACAGACACCCCACGGCTTTCGCGGCACCACTAGACCACTAGACCGTCGGCTATTCCACGAGGGAGCTCGGTTGAAATGGGGGGTTTGAATTCCACTACCTCCAAGTCGTTGTCCTCAGAAAAATTAAATTTTATGCTAAGATTCGAACCTTCGTTCTCCCACTCTCCGGGCGGACACTATGCCGGCACGGCTACGACGCCACGGTACCACATGCCGGGTCACTAGGAGTCATTCTGCCCGAGAAGCCACAGTCACCGTAGAAACGAACCCGGCGTCATGAGTACGCCTGCTCTCCGTGCGCTGCTAGGCCGGCCGCGTAGCGTCATTGGTATCGACACTGCTCATAGTACTAGGTGGGCAGTAGATCAAAGACCACGTATTTATTTTTATTTTATTTTTAAAAATTTTTGTGGACCAATTGTTCTTTCCAGCTATACCGTCCTCGTGACTCGGGCAACAGCAAAAAGGCACAGCGACTGACTAAAAAAAAAAAAATAAAGAAAATGTGACCGGCTTTCGAACCACTGCCCACCGGTGCTGTCACCAGTGCTTTTTTACAGTTGCAGTGCCGGGGGCGGGGCGCTGGGCTGCGCCGGGCCGGGCGGGCTGCAGCTACTGCTGGGGGGTCCTTCTTGCATGCATGCGGTCATGACGACAGCGTCACCGCTGTCCGGTCGGACACGACACACACAAACAGGATGGTCCCGCGCGCCAAAAGTAGAAAGCTGCAAGGTCGTTTCATTTCCGGGGTTTAAATTTCCTCCTTTTAAACGGCTGTTTGGATCCTCTCACGATTCGGAGCAGTCTCTCAATTTTCGGGAATCTTTTAGTTTTAGTTTTGCACAATTGCGATTTTGTTTTTAAGTGGGAGGTAAGGGGGGGATTTTCAAGTGTGCTACAATGAGACTTGTGGCTTTGTCCATTTGCCTCCGATTTATATCGAAAGGGGTCTAGCCGTCTTTCAGAGTTGTACGCCCCGCGCAGCTGGCAACACGACAGACAGCCATGTCGGTTGGGTTGCCTACCCACCCGGCGATGGCGGTCCCCGCACGCCGTTGTATGGCACGCGCCTATGCCAGTAACATTTTGGCGAGCATATTTCGTTTTTGCTCTACTATAATACAGTTAAAAATACTACATTTTGTTTCATACGTCAATTTGAACACACTTATCAAACCATATTCTCTCTATCATTTTCCTTTCGAATTATGTTAGTTTTCCATAATTTGGTGGCAACTTCCGCAGAAACATGTAATGTCGACGCGTCGGTCTCTTTCAATATTTCCCGCTCCCGCCCCAATTCAAATCGCGCGCGCGACGCTGGCGCGCTTTTGCTCACCGCCTTCTCCCACACCCGGCAACGACTCCGCTTCCCCCACCACCTTCGCTGAAGCACGGCCCGCTGAATGGCGCTGTCGGTAAAACAGTGTTCCATTGAATGAGACCGATTCAAACTTATTAACAGGAAATATGCTTTGAGCCGACGTATTTGGTGTCAAGGTTTTTGTGAAGCCCTGAATTTTGACAGATATGTTTGCTTTAACTGTTAAAAAGTTATCGGCAATGTAAACATTTTGATTGCTCCCGGCTATTACCGCTCCCAAGCGGCCACATGTAGTACTACGTGGACACTTGCGAAAGTAGTTTGGTTTGTGGAGGGGGCATTTAAAGCTTTCAGTCCAACGCAAGGGATTCTGGGAGCTGTGTCTGAGCAGCTCGGAGTCCATTTTTACGTCGAAACATATCCGTACTTCCTCCGTTTACCGTGAATCAATGTGAAAATCGTCGCGGATTGTGAAGTGTCTCAGTGTGTTTTGTGTGTCTAGTGATGTGTATGGATATCCTGTGTTTGCGTGTTAGCGGTTCCTTTGCATCCGAGGAGCGCTTGTGTTGTATTTCAAGAAAACATTTGAAGAGAGCCAGGTGTTGACAAGGCTTATTTTATGGTTTACGCCTAGCCCACTTGATTAAAATAGACTTCTGCTTAGCTTTGAGAAGTGACCGGCCTTGATGAATGGAGTAAATTTTTTACCTACCGACAAGGTGCCAGTGTGCTGAAAAAAAATCACGCCGTCTTTGTGGATTGCTTCGTCTTCTAGTGTAATGTCAAGAAAAGGATTAAACTGTCTGTATTATGCAGCGGGCAACGAAGTATCAAGGTATGTGACATATATGTATATGGTTTTATTTGGTCAAGATTTGTTAACAAACGCCAAAAAATTGATGAAGTTCTGTTCAGTTAAAAAATATGTAAGCCCATTTTCATTTTGGGGTACTAGACGATTGAATGAACCTTTTCCATTCAATATGTGGGCCTTGACAATCGAGTTGTCATTATGACAAGACCATTATCCGTTAAATTTGACAGGTCAAATTTGAACTTAGGTTTTGGCGGCAACTCACTGTTATACGGTCATTTGACCATTGCGAGTGTTGAAACACAAATTCTAGCAATTGTTTATCCCATGACCAAGTGACTTGACGTACTTCCTAACCTCAATTTGTCAATTTCGACGACGTGTCTTCTGTCGCTTATTCAAAATTATTCAATTCTGCGTTTTTTTGCAATTCTTATGGGCATGGTTTGCTGTTCACTAGTCAGCCGGCTTCCGCCCTCGACATGTCAACAGAACCCTAACCTAACTTTCATCTCTTGTCAGTTGTCAGTTCTTGTATTTTTCTATAGAAACAATTCAAACATTTTCTGTTTACGTTTTCAAAACTGTATTGGGTAACCAGACGATCATTCTGTTTCAATGAGAGTTTGACAGATGTCACTCACACAGCATCCTTTTGTCCCATTTATTGGGGTTGAAGGCAGGTCATAAATTTTATGAGGGGATGGTTTATGGCTGCTCCTTTTCAAGTGCAGTGCTCTCTTAATATTTGCAAAACTTCCATAATATTTTGCTTGTTATTTTTCCCTTTTTACTGGTTTTGTTATGAAAATTTTTGATAAAGATAAATTATGTTTTGGAAAAAGATTTTGTTTTATCCATTTTTAAAGCTTTTGTTTTTTCCATTTTTGAAACTTTTGTTTTTCGCTTAGTTACCCCTATATCATTTTCTTGATCTGGGAATTACATTAGTTCCATTGTTATGTTACAGAGGGGAGCAGGACTAGGCTGAGGTGCATTCACCATATGCACCGCTGTAGTGATGGTGTTGGGTGCCGCCCTCAAGCACCTGCCCAACCATGGCAGGCAAGCCTGAGCGTGTGCCACCCGGGCAGCCATCTCCTGCACCACCCTCATCACAAAATCAAGCTCCTCTACAAAATGTGATAGTGTATGTTTCGGAAAATTTTCCTCAAACATATATGACCCAGCAAAATGTGGAATGTGGAGAAGCTTATTCAAACAACATTAATGGCCCAAGATATATCAATGGCGACCCATCTGCGGCCTCCATGAACAACAGCAACCAAGTTATGAAGCATGGCAAAACACAAGAATTTCTATCGAATGGCTTTCTTCCTGTTCAAAACAATGGAGCGTACTTTCAGACTAATACTAACGGTGAAGGAACTGTGGTTCAGAACAATAATTTTAATTCATGTCAAATGACTACGAATATAATGAACAATTTTTCCTACACTAATGATGGTAACTCTATTGTGAACCATGGGTTTGAAAGTATGAAGTGTACTCCTGAAATTTCAAATCACCAGATAGCCATGCAACAACCAAGCTCTGCTTGTGCATCAAATGGAACCTCATCTCACATGGTCATGAACAGTAGAGAATCAATGGGTGTTTATGCAATTGCGCCGTCTCCCCAAAATGTCCCTGTGTCCGGAATGCAAACCTTTTCTTCGAACCAAATGGATTTGAAGCAGGGACTGGACAATGGTAACCTTGACAACTATATGACTATCATTGGAGATTCCAACTCAGCCAATATAAATGTTCAACGGTGCGACTCTGTCAGATCTGATGCAGCAGAATCCAGTTGCAGTAGTTTGAGCTCTGCGGATTGTCAACAAGAACCCTCAAATAACTCTGGTTCTATCCTTGTTCAACAAAACCAAGTGCAGGGCCAAGTGGATCTTAATCATCAACATGCATTTCAATCCGGTCACAATGTGCAACGGTTTATGCATCAGAGTGCGCATCAAACACCCCAGATGTTTTCTGGCAGCCATCAACAAGTTTTGGTTAATTCAAATATGGGCCAACATGTTGTTCAAACTGGATTAAACCAGCCATATATCAACCCTGGAGAGCACCAGATTCAAATCATGCAGGGGAATCTACCTTCGGATGGTACTCATTCTCAGTTCCTGCCGTCCGGAGGGAACAGCCGGATCGCCCATCCTGGTAACAACTCAGTAAACTGCTCCACTCCCCAAATGGCGCAAGGAAGCCACCCCCAGCTCGTTGCCACTTCAGGATCAAATCAGCTTCAGATTTTCCCGCAAAACGTGAATCAAATTCACGTTGTGTCGAGCCAAGTTTCTGGAATGCAAGTTTCTGGAGGAAAACCGCAAGTTCAGCAGCAGCAGCAGCAGCAGCAGCAGCACATGCCGCTGGGCCCTCCCATGGGCCAGCAGCAACCCCCGTCCTCGGCGGCGGGCCCGGGCCCCGCGGCCGCCCCCGCTTCGGCCCCCGCCCCCGCCACCAGTGTGCATCAGCCAGTGCAGTTTGTGACGACGGGTGCCGGCAACCAAAAGTTGATGTCGCCCAGTCAGTGTGCAGTGACTAACCAGACGGGCGACACAGTGATAGATAGTGATGAAGTGAGTGCGATCAAGATGGGGTTTGCGAACCCGCAAGTGAACAACGCGATGCAGGGGGCTGTGGCGGCGGGCCACGCCGCGAGCCCGCCCTCTGTGCTAGTGCCATTGGGATGGAAGCGACTCCACAACAACGGGTCCGTCTTCTACATCAGGTAAGTGTCGACGGCAACCTGCTGTTTGTAACCCTCACTTAGGAGGAGGAGGAGGGAGGGGCGGGGTGCACCTGTGGGGTGTGAGAGCCGCCTCGGGCAGCGCAGGACGGGACGGGGCGGGACGGGACGGGACGACGAAAGGGAAACCGTTCTGTTGGTAACAGACTCGGCAAGCTCGGCCAGTTCCCTGGTCGGTCTGGTCTGGTCGGCGCGCACCTCCGGGCCCGGACACGGCCCGGGACGGCTTCCCTCGAGCGTCGCGCCACCCGCCCCGCCCCGCCCCGCCCCGCCCCGCCCCGGCCCGCCTGGAAAACCTGTTGTGCCGGGCCGGGCCGGGCCGGGCCGGGAGTGTGTTTGTGTGTTACCTCACTTTACCGGGGGCCTGCGTTATCTTCCTCGGGGAGCAGCAGAGCGTTTTGCCCCGGCCGGCGCGCCGCGGCGTGAGACGAGACGCTGGCCCACGCCCTCCGGGCCGTCGCGTCGCGTCGCGTCGGGCCAGGTTAGTGGCCACAAGGGCCACTAGGCCAGGGCGGGGTGTCGCTCGAAAAGCGATCAAAGTGCCCTGAGGGATGTCCTTTACCGCCCCGCCACCGACTACACTGTCAAGGGCGTTATGGGTACATTTTATCCCGCCTTGATTATACAGCTTGGTGTTGCATACTTCGTAATTAATTATCATACGTGTGTGTGTATGGGCGCGCACACCAGACGCGTCTGCTTGTGTGGAGAGGCGGCGGGGCGGAGGTCTCTTTGCAAGCTTTTTGTTGCATTATGAGCAAGCGCGCGCGGCGCAGCGTTTGATCGTGATTGCAATTTTTCGCGCCAATTCACATCCAGCCAGTGCCCCGCTGGTCCGGTCCGGGCGCGCGTTTTAGCTGCCTTGATTACAAGCATCCATTAGGCGGTTCCCTCCCAGCCCCCAGCCCGTCCCGGCCCGACCCGACCCGGTCTCCCTCCCCGCCCCCAACAAGTGGTTGCCGCAGGATGGTGTGTATGTGGTGTGTCGCGCGGTGCGGGCGGGCGGGGCGGGGCGGCGTGGGAGTGACCACCCCGCGTATTGCACCACATCATCACTACCGGTCCCGCACCGCCGCGCCGCGCCGCGCCGCGCCCGCGAGGAGACAAGTGTCACATCGCCCTCCCCTACAGGCTGACGTGTGTGTGTGTGTGTGAGCATGCGGTGTGGGAACCGGTTGGGCTATCCACCGCGTCTCCACCGCGCCGCGCCGGATCAGCAGCAGCATCGGTTGAGGCGATAACAACTCGAGGAAAAAAAAATGTATGAAGGTCGTGGTGCGAGGGATGTCGGAGAATGCAATAATAGGAAGACGCGGCGTGTTTTGCATTTTATAACCCTCCCCTCCGCGTTCACAGCAGCAGCCAGGAGTTTCGTAAGTGTGGAGCAATTTATCCGATACTCTTATTGTAACTTGTCTGCTGCTGTGTACTTCTGGCAGGGGAGGAGGACGAGGAGGAGAAGAAGGGAGAAACCCAATCTGCCGTGATGCATGCTCTCATTCTGATGTTGGCTCTCTTTATTATTATTTTTTTGCGTGTATGCACGGTGGCACTGCAGCCTGCCCGCGCGGCGGGTAGGTCGAGGTCGCGGCCGGAGAGGGGTGAGGCGGGGCAGGCTGGAGGCCTGGAGGGTGCTGGAGAGCTCGTTGGAGAGCGGAGGGGAGGGGAGTATGACACCAGCCGGTCTGTCTGTTGTAGCCCTCTCGCTCGCCTCACCCCGCGACCACGCCCCCGACCGCCGCGCCACCGGCATGCGGGCCAGGCGTGGACATGAGCGTCAGGATGCACGTCAGGTGCTGCCCGGGTCATCCACGTCATCTTGTCATTCATATGCAGGCTGTCATTACGTTTACGACTCTCGCGTGCATCAGGGCGCGCACTTTGGCCAGCGGCACCCAGCAGTGCGCGTCATAGTAGCCGAATATAAACTGGATAACCCTGCTGCTTCCTTCATGCCCCTCCCCCCCTCCTAGACGTCTCCGCCGCCGCCGCCGTGCTGCAATCTGGGGCCGGACGGGCGGGGGCGGGGCGGGGCTGGGGCGCCAGCGCTGCTGCATATTTTAGCACGGCGCGCCGGCTGGAGCGGGGCGACACTGGTGGCGTGCAGCCTGACGAGCCGCACATGTCGTGTGATGTCCATGACGGCTGCCTCGCCACAGGCATGTCATGGGCAGTCATGGGTTTGTCCCGGCGCCATGAGCGCGCGCGTGTGTGTGCAGCGACCACCGCCCACCTCCCAGCCCGGCCCGGCCCGGCGCGGCCCGGGGCCACATCCACTTCCCTCCCTTTTTGCCCCCGCTGCAGCGCTGCGCTGCTGCCGTGCTGTACCCGCAGTGCGACGCGACGCTCTGCCCCTCCCCTCCGAGCTCTCGGCTCGGCTCGGCTTTGCTCGGCTCGGCTCGGCCGCGAACTGCCCCGATAATCGTGCCTGTAGTGGTCGACGCTATGCTATACACACCGGCAGCAAGCAGGGGGTGCGGCGACCCACCGAGGACGAGGAGTAGGGGGGTCTTGTAGGGGAGGGGGTGCCAAGGCCTGGCCCGGCTCGGGTACGTAGCCTAGGCCTAACCGGTCGATGGCGGCTGATAACAGCGGACCCTCGTGGTGTGGCGTGGCGGCCGCGGGAGGACTGTCCGACTCTGCCGCGCCCCGCCACGCCCCGCCACGCCCCGCCACGCCCCGCCACGCCCCGCCACGCCCCGCCGCGCCTCGGTAAACCCTCCGATAAGGGCCCCGCTGTGTGCCCTCCGGTGTGGCTGGCCGGCTGGGGTGGCCTTTGTAAGCCCGGAGCAAACACGGTCCCTAATGCCGACCTGACCTGCTGAGGGGCGGGGCGCCGCCGTGGGCTACTCCTTCAAATCCGGAAGGGGCGGCCAGCGTTGCAACGCGTTGTGCCCTGTGGGCCTGGAGCAGGGGCACGGCACGCCACGCGCACTGAGTCCTGCTGGAGCCCGCCCGGTTTGGCCCTGTGTAAGGGCCAGTGAGGGCTAACGTTATGACCCGCTGTGCTGGACGCCGTGCATGTGCTGCGCTGCACCGGACGAGACCGTTGGGGGTCGTTCCGCTACCCGGCCGGGCCGGGCCGGGCTGGGCTGGGCCGGGCCGGATGAGTCCCCTCCCCGCCCCGCCTCGCCCCGCCCCGCTCTGGTCGTAATTTGGACACCTTTGCCCCTCCACAGCTCCCGCCCGCCTCCCGCCCCGTCCCGTCCTCACACTTACCTTCCGTGTAAATGTCCCCCCCCCCCGCCCCGCCCCGCTGCCCCTCTCGCCCGCCCGCACCAGCTGACCAGCAGGGCGGCGGGAGGACAGGACCCTCCGGTTGGGCGAACAGCTGTCAGGAGGCGCGGCGCGTCCAGCACAGTGCATCCATTCAAAAGCACGCCCGGGCCGGGCCGGGTATATCGCCCTGCCCTGCCTGCCGACCGGTGGCGTAGCTGTCCTGTGCGCTGCCCAGGAGCGTCCGGCGTCGTGGCCAGGCCAGGCAGCAGGAGATCTTGTAAAAAAGTGTTTTTTTTTTTTTTTTCGATCCCCCGTAGGTCCATTCTCTTACCTGTTTCCGACTTTCAGCTGCTCTCTTTTTTTTTCCCCTGCGATTCTATTTGTCTCCCCGGCCCGGCCGGTCTGTTCTGGTCCGGCACGGTACGGTCCGCTCTCCTTTTGCAGCAGCCCTTTGCATGGCAGTCTCTAGTCGCCACGCACAGGTGTCGCAGGTACCAGGACAAGGGCCATTGTCTCGCTGCCCTTTGTCAATAGACAGGGCCCGGCCCGGCCGGGTGGCGGGTGCTGTGCTGTGCTGTGCTCCGCTCGGCGTGGCGTGGCGTGGCGCGGCTGTCGTAGTCAAGGTCGAAGCTCTCGCCGAGATTGGGGCGGGGCGGGGCGCTCTCTGTGTGCGTTGCGGCCTGGCAGGGGTGGTGCTGGTTGTCCGGCTCTCGCGGCTCAATGCACGAGTTTGGAGAGATGGAACGCCTTCGATCCCCTTCACTTGGGGATTGTGTCCTGCCGGAGGCGGGGCGTGGCGGGGCGTGGCGGGCGGGCGGGGCGGCGGCACGACGGCCTCCCTCCCCAACTGATTTACAGCCCTTGTCTCACGCTATAATGCGACTAGTGAGGCAGGTCTGGCCGTCGCAATGATGCGCCGGCAGGCCGCAGGGACCGCAGGCGGGGTGCCTCACAGACGGGGTGACCGCCCACCCCGCCCCGCCCCGCCACGCCCCGCCACGCCACGCCACGCCCCCCAGCGCACCCACCCACCAATTTTCTCAGAAAATTAAAGTCAATAGAAATGTCCCTGGTGCGGCTTGCTCGCGCTTGCTGCCGCCCTGCTGGACGCCGAGGGACGGCGACGCGTAGGCGAGGCGGAAGTGCAAAATTTGAGAAACAACGAGGAGTGTTTAACGGATGTGTGTAACGGGCCGGGGCCGGGGCCGGGGCTGGCGCGATCAGTTCCCCCGCCCCGCCCCGTGCAATCTACTTCCGCATCGCTGGCCGGCCTGGCCGGCCTGGCCTGGCCTGTCCGGTGACGGCCGGGTCCCGTTGCTGCACAGCCTGCGGCGGGGGCGGGCGGCTGCCGGTGATGCCCTGGTGATGGTGATGCTTATCGAGCCGGCGGTGTGGACGTCAGCGGGTCACCGGCCAGGCCAGCCAGCCAGGCCCTGCAGGCAGGCAGGCGAGGCGAGGTGAACTCTCGGCTAGGACTCGTGTATCTCATTCTGTCTGGTGCATTGCATGTGTCTGGGGTTAGCGGGGTACCCGAGACTGACTGGACTATCGAACGCGAGGGGGAATTCACTCTTACAATCTGTGACCCGGCTATTACGTCTATTACGCTGCATTACTCTCCGAAATTGTACAGATTTAGCCAAAAACAGGCAAAAACAGGCCAAACTGCCCTTAAAAATAGGTAAAATATGAAGACTTTTTGCTAGTACGCCCATAGTACGTTTCTTTTACGCATACTATTACGCCTTTATTACTGATAGAGTGACCCGACTATTACGCGAGTTCATTCCCACTCGATCGAACGCCACGCCTGGCGGCCCCGCCCTGCAGGAGCAGCGGCGGCAAAGTGAGGGCAAGGGAAAGGCTTGGAGGCTTACTGTATGTGCGCGCGCGCGCGCGTGTGTCGTGACGCGTCACTGGGGCCGGCGCGCCGGCCCGGCCCGGGCGGGGCAGGACTGGGGCACGTGGCGGAGAAAGCGGCGCGGCGCTGGGCTGCCATGGCGACCGTCCCGTCCCGGTACACACACAGCGCGACTGGATGCGAGGCGCGGCGGGGCGGGGCGGGGCGGGGCGGAAGCAGACAGGGCTGGGCTGGGCCGGCGTCAGGCATCTGCCCACGTATTTTTATCATATTCGCGAACGCGGAAAAGAGCGAGGAAAAAAAATAGTGATTGCTTGTGAGTGTGAATGAGAGAAGGAAACAGGAGTGCAAGCACGCAGACGTTTTACTGTACTTCAATGCAGCAAACGGCGACGGGGCTGGGACACACTCCTTTTTTTTTGACGGGTGGCTATAGAGATGATCGTCGCGTCGCGTCGCGCCCACCGCGTGCCTCCTGCTCACGGGGACTCCGGGTCGAGGTCAGACTGCCGCCGGGGCGGGGCGGGGCGGGGCCGGGCCGGGCCGGGCCGGGCCGGGCTGGCGCGGGACCCCGAAACATCTTTTTAGCGAGACATTAAGCTCATTCAATCTTCTCCCCCATCTCTCCCTCCCCCTCCAGCCGCCGCCGGGCCTGGCGGGGCGGGGCGGGGCGGGGCTCATCGCGCCGCAATCTCGGAGACGTGTTGCTCCCCTTTTGACCTTGGCGGGGCGGGGCGGGGTTCGAGGAGGGGCCTACTTATAGGGTCGGGCGGGACTCCTATCGAGAGCCTCCCGAAAGGGTTGCTCTCTCACACCTCTGCCCGCCCCGCGCCGCGCCGCGCCGCTCACCGCCTCATTTCATTCTGCGCCTGCCTCCCGCCTGCTCCGGAGGGAGCGAGAGAGGAGCGGGGATACAGGACAGGACAGGCCGTGGAGGGAGGGGAGGAGAGGGGAGGGTCTGCTTTGGGCTTCGCCAAGCAAATTGGAGCGGGGACGGCCTGGCCCGGCCCGGCCCGGCCAGGGTCTGGTCCTGGTCCGTCTGGCCCGGCGCGGCGGCGGCCCGACCAGCCGAGCGTAATGCAATGCGAATCGGGACGGAAATGGGGGTATTACCGTGATTGGGGGCGCGTCCTGCGGGGTCCTGCGGGGTATTGCGCTGCCTCCTGCTGCTGCTGCTGCGGCGGCGGCAGCCTTGTCCTTTCTGTTGTGCCTGCCTGCCTGTCCTGCTGCGGCGGCGTGGCGGAACTCGTACCCTATGCCGAGGTGCAGGAGATGGAGGAAGATGAGGTCGTGGAGGTGGCGGGGCGGCGGGCGCATCCCATTGTCATTCTCCCCCCCCCCCCCCCCCTCGGGGCGCCCCCTGAATGGGAAGGGTGGAGGAGGAGGAGGAGATGGCGACGCGGGGAGGGAAGGGGAGGGGAGGGAGGATGGAGAGGGTCTTTGCGGTGCTGGCGCCGCCGCATAGAACCGGCCCCGCCCCGCCCCACCCCGCCCCGCCCCGCACATACAGTCCATGTGGTGAATAGGGGGTTCGTTTGCTGCAATGCCACTCACAGTGCGCCACCCCAGCTCCGCTCCGGCTCAGGCATGCCTCCGTGCCCTGCCACTACCCCCACCGCGCCGCGCCACGCCGCGCCACGCCCCAGACGGAGTCAATATGCAGAGTGCGGCGCGCGGTGCGGCGCGTCGCGGCGCATCCATCTGGCGTCGCTGCGAAAGGGAAGCGAAACGACGACGCGTCGCGACGGACGTCCTCTGCCAGCGCCAGCGTCGCCAACGGCTAGCGGACGGGGCGGGGCGGGGCGGGCGGGGCGGCGCATGGACACCAACCTGCGGGGGCGCATTTAGCTTGTCGCCGGCGGGAGGCAGGGCAGGGCACTGGTCTTTATTCAGCCCTCCCCCCCTCCCCCACCCCGCTTCGACTTGCTGGGCACGTTGAACTCGTCCGTCATACCCCCCACCTCATCCCCTGTCCTGGCCTTTCTCCTGCTCCTCGTCCCCTCCCGCTGTCTCGGGTTCGACCCAACAACCCCCGAGTGGAGTATGCTGCCTCTCTCTCTCTCGCTCTCCGTCATCCCCTCCGCCTCCCCCTCCTTCTCCTCCGCCACATTCACCTCAACCCCTTTCTCTCTTTCCCCGGCCCGGCCCGGACCTGGCTTCTCTACTCTCCGCCGCCTCTTCTCCATTCTGTCTGGAACAACCCCACTCTCCGCCCCGCAAACCCTACCCCTCTCCCCAGGTGCGGCATCGAGCCCTTCTCTTTCTCCCTCTCCCTCTCTCTCCCTCTCTCAACTCCTCTCCTTGTCTCTCTTTCTCTCTCACTCCAGTGACATCTGCACCGAGATGTGGATGGTAATGGGAGTGCTGCGCTGCGCACCCGACCAGCGCCAGCGCCAGCCCAGCGGCGGGTTGGTCCTTTGCTCTGTTGGGCAGGGCCGGGCAGGGCAGGGCCACCCTTATCCAATCTCACAAGCGCAGAGCAGAGCGCACGTCCCTGTCCTGTCAGGTCTCCTGTTTCGGTGCGCCCCGCCCCGCCCCACCCCGCCCCACCCCGCCCCGCCACGCCCCAGACAGAGCGCGTGCCTCCTCTGACTGCGCGCCGTTACGCCCGAGCTGCTACTCTGAAGGAGCCGCCTGCTTCTCTTGCTTTGTCCTGTGCGATTTTCCATCACCTTGACTTTGTCGCGCTCGACTCCCTGCCGCCGCTGCTCCTTCCCGACGAACAAAGTCTGCGCTTTTATCTCCGCGGAACTTATCGTCGCATGAGAATGCATCATCGAGGACCTTTTCTCGTCGACTCGTCGAGCGGTTCGTCGTAAGACACCTTTTCGTCGACGGATTGATTGACCCCGTTGCAGCAGGCGTCGCCTCCGTCGCGTCGCGTCCGCCGGCCAGACGAACGCTCTGCTGCACATCGCGTGTGAGAGTGTCTGGTCCGGCCGGGCCGGCCGGCGAGCCGAGCCGTGAGCCCCAAAGCTGTCCTGGCCGGGGCCGGGGCGGCTGCAAGGTCAGCCGCGCACTAAATGCAGCAGCTTGAGCGCCCGCGCGCGCGCGCACACACACATCAGTATACAAATACGGCGCTTGAGCACGTCAAAACATCCCCATAAAACGCTTTCATTACCTCGCAAACTGGACACCTTTTTATATTTTTATTTTTTTGGTTGAAACTCTTCTCCTCCTCGTCGTCGTTTTCGCGATCTATATTGTGTTCTCCTTTTCCTCCTCGTCCCCTCGAATTGCATGCCGCACGGCAGCGCAGCGCTGCGCTGTGCCTGCAGGCGAACGCGACAGGGGCCTAAGTATCGTCACCGCCCGGCCCGGCCCCGCCGCCTCCGCTGCTGCCAATAAGGCCCGTATTTTTCGGCGCCCCGCGAGCCTGCAGGTCTGGAAGGGCCGCCCCGCCGGGGCCTCGCGGGGCCCTGTTTCCCTCTGGTCGCCTCCGGCCCGGCCGCGAGCTCCGGCTCTTTTCCTATTTCGTTTGTCGTTTTTTGAAAGTAGTTTTTTCTCGCTTAATTCTTTTTTCCCGCTCCTCGTGACGTGTTTATCGGCTCTGCTCGGCGCCGTGTGGGAGGAGGAGAGGTAACTGCGGCGGAGCGGAGGTCACCTCTCGGTCGGCAGCCGCCGCGCCCCACCCCGCCCCGCCTCGCCCCGCCCCGCCCCGCCCCGCCCCGCCCGCGCCGTGTATAATTGGTTGATTTTGGAGGAGGGGAGGGCTGGGCAGGGGAGGGAGGGAGGGAGGATTTGATGTGACGTTGATGCAGCACGTCTGCGCCGTAACTCGTATATTGCGCGCCTTGGGTACTGGCCGCTGTGCCGCGCCCCGCCCCACCGCGCCGCCTGTATTCGATATGGGGCGTGCTGGTGCTGGTGCAGACTGCCGCCGCTCCGGCCGCTCCTGCCGCCACCACCACTGCCTCTGCTCTGAGGTGCGCCCGCCCGGGCCCGCCCGGCGCGCTCTTGCTGAGTGCACTGCCAGCCGCACCTATGAGGATCTGTCTCTCTCACACACACATACACACGTTTTATTGACGTGTTGTTGGCGGCGGAAAAGGAACTGCACGACGCGGGCCCGCGCTGCACATCACCACGACGGCAAACATGGCGCCCGTGGGGGCCGCCCCGCCCCCGCCCCGCCTCATGCAGTGCACCTGACGCGATGCGGTGTGTTATTAGTGCTCACGTGTGTGTGTGTGTGTGTGTCACTGCGGACAAGTCGTTGTCAGAGCGCGCCCCTGCTGCCTCGTTTCGTTTCCGATAGGGAAAAGAGCAGGGGGGTGAGCTGAGCTGCCCGTCAAGACAACAAAGCCGACACTTGGTTTCCTCTCCTCGTGGCCACCGCGGCCTGCTTGCTGGCTGCCTGTGGAGCCCAGGGCAGCGGCGGCAGGAGCGCGCCCCGCCCCGCCTCGCCCCGCCCCGCCTTGCCTCGCCTCGCCCCGCTACGCCTCGCCTCGCTCGCGGAGGGAAGACCGAGATGAGGCCAGTGATCCTGCGAGCCTGCCCGGCCCGGCCCAGCCCAGCGCGGCCGAGCTGATGGATGGGTCCTAATGAGGCAAAGGCAGCGTGGCCGCCGCGGCGCTCCACGGCGCGAGGCGAGGCAAGGCAAGGCGAGGCGAGGCGCGAACCGTTTGGCGCCTGCAGCCGCCCCGCCCTGCCCCGCCCCGCCCCGCCCCGCCCCGCATTCCTATCTGGTTCGGCCCGGTGCTGGTGGCTGCGCCTATGCTGCACTGGGCTGGGCTGGGCGCGTCACCCTTGTCTGCCCCGCAGTCTACTTGTTGCAACGGGGCGGGGCGGGGCGGGGCTGCGAGGCTCCCATTGGAATGCCAGGCAGGCGGGGCGGGGCGGGGCGGGGCGGGGCGCGCAGGCGCCGGGCGCTTGCCCCGCACACCACACCTGCCCGTGCCCCTCTAGTGCTCGGCGCACGCGGCCCACACTGCACCACATACTCGACTCGGGATACCGCGCAGCAGATCTGATATTGCAGTCTCAAATGTCAAATGCATTTACGGTCCTTTTTTTCTTCCGCCTCCTTTTTCCTGGCGTTTTCGAATCTTTTTCCCGCTCGCCGCTCCTCATCCTTTGTGTAGATCCTCGCGCGGGTTTACTCACCCCTCTCCTCTCCTCTCCTCTCCTCCTCCAAGCCGCCCCGCCGCTGTGAGTGACATCGCCGCGCCACGCCACGCCACGCCACGCCACGTCGTTTGCGCGCTCCTTTGTGCCGAGTGCAAAATGCACAGTCATGCCCTGGCCTGGCCTGGCGTGGTGGCCGGCGCGGCCCGGCCCTGCCTGGTCGGGAGGGGCAGCCAGCCTGGCGTGCTTCCGCCCTTCTCTTCCCTTCTTCCCTTTCCTCCCCCTCTCCTCCTCCTCCTCCCCTCTTCCTTTCTCTCCCCTCTCCCACCTCTGTCCGCCTCCAACTCGGTGCGGTGTCAGGACGTGACCCCCATGTGGAGCGTCTCGTGAGACAGCGCCGCCCCGCCCCGCCCCGCCCCGCTCCGCCCCGCCCCCGCTCCCTCTCCTCTCCTCTCCTCTCCTCTCCTCTCCTCTCCTCTCCTCTCTTCTCCTCTGCGCGCCTGTCCGTCCCGTCCCGTCTCGTCCGCCAGCTTGTCTTCTGCAAAGATTTGACTCAAACGGGCTGACACCTCGCGGGGCTCTGCATGCTCTCGCTCTCTCGCTCGCTCTTTTCCAAGGGGGAACCAACTTGTGTATTTCCGTGTACACTTTGCTTGTATTTCTTGTATCCTTATGTACTTTACTTGTATTGCTAGGCGAGTATTTCAATGTACCAGGTGTCTGGAAAACCCCGCGCACTTTCGTAGTTATACTGTACCGCATGCATGTGTGCGGGCGGGTTGCATACTTCCACGGGGCCGTAAGACGCCTTGGTGAGCGACGATAGGCAAGCCCGCCCGCACGCCTGCATGCGGTACAGTATAACTACGGGGTTTTTCAGCCACCTGGTATTTACTTGCGTTTCTGTGTTTTTCTACGTATTGCACAGCATTTCTTAATGTGCTTTGTGTATTTTTGTGTGTGTACACGTCTTGTTCGAGTTGCCCCCTCCCCTCCTTCCACCCTTTCCTCCTTGCTCCTCCCTTGTCGCCGCTGCCACCAAGCTGCTCGCAATCAGTTTCGGGGCCGCCACAGCCGTCTCTCTCGCTCTCTCGCTCTCTCTCTCTCTCGCTCTCTCGCTCGCACGAGATGCTGCATGCGAGCAGAAGCAGCAGCAGACGACGAGGAGCGGTGAGACAAAGTGGGCAATCACGTTGGGAGCGGAGCAATCGGTGCTGCTGGCCTGGCCTGGTCCGGCCTGGCCGCGTTGCTGCTGCAGAGGGGCAATGCTGTGAGGACAGGCAGGCGATACACACAGTGGTGGGTAGCAGGCGCCATGGCTGCTCGCGCCTCCCTCCTGTCTGCGCTCCTGGCGGCACAACGGTATGCCGCAGCTGCTGATGCCGCGGCCCCTCCCATGTGCAAATGCCATGTCCGGTCTCCTTTGGTCGTGTGTGATTTGCGCTCGCGGCGGTGCAGCCCGGGGCCCAACGACGCGCTGCACACACACTCACACACATCGCTCTGGTGGGAGAGAGACGGGCATACCGACAGACAGACAGCTGGCCCCGGCCCGGCCCGGCCCGCCGCTGCACCGTGATTACATTTGAAAGTCGCGGGGCAGCCGTCATCTGGGCGGCAGGCTGGCGGCCCGACCGGGCGGGGCCGACAGCAGCCCGGCAGGGCCCGGGGGACACTGTCAGAAGAAAAGCTTTTGGCTGCGATAGCCTGCCGCGCCGCGCCGCGGCCCGTCCAACCGGCGCGGTGGCGGCAGCGGCAGTACAGGGCCTGCCTGGTCGCGCCCGCCCCGCCCCGCCCCGCCCCGCCCCGCCTTGCCCCGGCGCGGCCAGCCGCCTGCGCTTGTGTAACGAGTAATTGCATCACACTGCGTGTCGCGGCGGCGCGGCGCGGCGCGGCGTGGCGTGACAGGCTGAATGCACTCTGTTTCAGACCATATCTCTTTTAAAAAAAGGCGTTGTGCAGATTCTTGATGAGCTTTTATTAATTTCAATAATAAGGAAAAAAAATGACATGGGTGGTAGCTATACCTCCAAAAAAAGTGGACTTGCTGAAAACGACGCGGTCAGTAGCGACGGCACTCACTCCAGAACACCTAACCTGCACGCGATGTCCTCATTATTACACCTTGGAATAGGGTCCGCCCCGCCGCGGCGCGGCGCGTCGAGAAATGGAAGCCGTACGATGGACGGCCAGTGATCCTCCCCGACCTTTCCTCCCGGCCGCGCCGCCGTGCCGCGCCGCGCTACCCATTGGAAAGCCCTTTTCCTCTGGGCTGCCCTGCGGCTCGGCGCGGCCCGGCGCGGCTCCGTTTGCGGCACAGTGTATGCACCGCGCCACCACCTGCCGCGCGAGGCTGCACCGGGCCGCACCTGCTCGCCTCGCCTCGCCAGGACTCCCCTTAGCTTGTCGCCCAGCCCTGCCTGCCTGCCTGCCTGCCTGCCCTACCAAAACTTGCTCTGCCGCAAAAGATTGGGATCTCTCTTCCCCTCCCTTCCTCCCTCCCTCCCCTATCGGAGCGGGCAGCTGCGCCCTGCCCTGCCCTGGCGGGTCCCGGGGTCCCCTCGTACGTCGCCGTCGCCCCGAGCAGAGCGGGGCAGAGCAGAGCGGGGCCCTTTTCTTTTTGCCGTGCTCTGTCCTTCCCTTTCCCGTCCGCGCACAGCACCAGCCGGGCGGGGCGGGGCCGCCGGGGCCGCCGGCTCTTACCGAAGCTGTGGTATGGGATTGGCGGGGGTTAGGTTTTGGTCACTGGGCTGGCCGCGGCCCGACCCGGCCGCGCGCACTTTTGTCGGTTGTCTCCCTCCCTCCCTCTCTCCCTCCCTTTCTCCCCCCCCCCCCTCCTCCCTCCGTCCCTCCCCTCCCCGCCCAGCTGGTGTGCTGCTTGTACCGACGGTGCAATTAGTGTTCCGTGATTGCAACCCATTGACCGCCCCTCCCCCCCCTTCCCCTCCAGACCCCCCCGGGGTTACGTCAAACATAAAGGTTTGCGCGCGGAGCTCGTCCGGCCCGGCCCGGCCCGCTTGCCGTATGCAAATTACTCATTGGCTGTGGGCGATAAAAGCGAGTAGTGGCACGTACGGGGCGTGAGGGGCGGGGCGGGGCGGCGGCCGCGCACGCCATCATCGGTGTTTTACTGGAGTTGTGATAATAACGGTGGCCGGCCCGGCCTGCCTGGCTGCCCGCCTGGCGGCCCGCCTGCTGCAGAAGCGCCGCCCGGCAGCGCAGAGACCGACCGCCGCCGCTTCTGATGGCTGTTTAAAACTAAATGATCCACCCACCCCACCCACTCTAAAGCAGAAAGGGCTCGATAACCAGAACAAAAAAAATAAAAAAAATAATCGAGAATAAATGAAACGGCAAAAAATTAAAATATGAATATAACAAGATGATATGCTTGCATTATGTGCTTTGTTTTTGACGGCGTGCTCTCTCCCCTCGTTGCAGGTGAGCCCCCTGGCGTGGCGTGGCGTGGCGTGAGTGCCTCGTACTGTACACTGTGAAAGGTAAGGGGCGGGGCGCGGCGGGGCGGAGGAGAAGGCCCGGGCAGGGCCACTCTGCGCGCAAACAACATCATCACTCGTTTTCGTCGCGCAGCTACATCCTTTTTTTTTTCCATCTCGGTTTTCGCGCTTTTCTTTCCCATTTTCCTCTTATTTCTCTTTATTCGCAACCGAGCCGGCGCGGCGCGGCGGGCCGGGCCCCACTGGCAGGCATACCGCCGGGCGGCCCGGCCCGGCCGCGCCCCACGGAGGGCTCCGAGTGGCCCCAGCGCAGGCGAGGCGAGGCGAGGCGCGCAAAGCGCTTAGTTTGAATTTACGACCATCTTGGTGGTGTGCGCTTCGCTCCCCGCCCCGCCCCGCCCCGCCCCGGCACGGCGCGCCGCACTGGCAGAGGTGCGGTGCTACACACGCTGTACCCTGCCCTGCTCTGCCCTGCTCGGCCCTGCCCAGTCCACCACTTCTAACTCCGCGCGCTCACTCGCGGGCTGAGCGAGGCGCGCTGGAAACGAGCCGAGCGTCATACAGTTGGAGGAGGAGGAAGAAGAAGAGAGCGATGTCGAGAGGGCGCGGCAGAGAGAGAGAGGGACGGATACAAAACTCGTTAAATTTCATTTGCGCGCGCGGGACTTTTGCGCGGCAAAACTTGTCCGATGCCTCGGCCGCGTGCAATGGACGAGAGGCTGAATCTGCAAAGGACACACACACACACACTTCGTGAACACGGAGAGACCTATAAGCAGGGTGCAGCACACACACATTGAACGTCACCGGTGACGACCTCGACCGACAGGAGGAGGAGGAGTAGGCGCGTTGCATTTTATTTCCGTAGTGTCGCGGGCGCGGGGCGGGCGCGGGGTGGGGCGTGGGGCGGGCGCGGGGCGGGCGCGGGGTGGGGCGTGGGGCGGGCGCGGCCTGTCAGGCGGGGCGCCATCAAGTTAATCGCTGTGTTTTATTCTCGGCAGTGTGTGTTCTGCCGCGCGCATCGTTACGTTACGTTTCGTGCGTTACGCGTTAGGCTCTCCTAAGCGTTGTGTATCCCTCCTCCCGTAAGTGGAGAGGTGAGGTGGCCGTTCACAAGTAATTGGACACACCCGCCTGGCCTGGCCCTGGCGTCCACTTTGCTTGCAAACTGCTGCCGGTGAGCGTCGTGTGCGTGTATGTGTGTGTGTGTTCGTCGCGACGGCATCTTGCGCGCGCCACTCAGCGTCATGATGATGATGGTGTTGGCGAGGAAGGGGAACGAGATTGTTACTGCCCCCCGCCCCCTCCCCACGGGGTCGGCTTGGTTAGTCTCATATACTACTGCAAAGTCGATCAATCCTGAGTATCGCGCGCGGGGAGGGGGGAATCGCTCTCCTGTCAGCCTCCGCCACCCTGACAAGCGGCTCCGAGCACCTTGCAATTATTGCTTGCGATTATTCAGCGCGCAGAACGCACTGGCCGGCTGGGCTGGGCTCGGGCGGGGTACTCGTCGACCTGAGCGTGCGAAGGGCGGAAAGGAGAATAAAAAGCGGATGAAAGAAATGGTTGTTGGCGAGACTGTACTCCACGCTCCGCGAGGTCCGGTGCGGTCCGGTCCGGTAGGCCTGGCGGCGGACGCCGCGCCGCACAGCACCACCCGGGAGGCATGATTGTGGTAAGTGGGTAACTGTGACTGCCACAAGTGGGCGGGGCGGGGCGGGGCGGGGCGGGGCGCTCGCCGACGCGACGTAACACGCGCCGGCCGCGCGTGACCGCAGCACGCCTTGCACCGCCGCGCCGCACCCACCGCGCTGATCAGAGCGGCAGCACCCGGCCCGGCACCCCGCCCGGCACCCCGCCCAGCATAATCGCCCGTCACAATCGCCGCAGGATCAACAAAAACGAAATGTGAGCAGCGTGCACCAGCGCTGCACACCGGGCCGTGAGGGCGGGGCGGGGCGGGGCGGGGCGGGGCGGCAAACGACTCGGGTGGGGCGTGGCTTGCTGCCGTGGCTTGGCGTGCTGTGGCGTGGCCCCCAAAGGATTATACTGGACACTCGGCCCTCCGCGCTCCACCCCGCCCCGCCCCGCCACCGGCTGCAGGTTGTGCACAGGGCTGCCGGGCGCCGGGCCGGTGTAGGCAGCGTAATGGAGCCTTCAAGTGACTGATGTTGATGATATTTGTCGGTCGGGCCGATTGCCGCCCCGCCCCGCCCCGCCCGGCAGGATGGAGGTTTATTTAATTAATGTACCACCCGCGAGCGGCTGAGCTTCTATTTGGAGTGGGCGGCCGGAGTGGGTGGGCCCCGCGCCCCGCCCCCCGCCTCGCCCCCCGCCCCGCCCCGCCCCGCCTACTGAGCAGCATAGAGACAGTCCCTTACGGGTGGTGCGAGGCGGAAAGCGGTTGTCCCCTGCAGCGCTCAAGGGGAGGGAAGGGACTTCCCCCCGCCCCGCTACGCTACTCCACGCCACGCCACGCCGCCGCAGAGGTCACGCGGCAGCCGACAGCCGAGGCGAGGCGCCTACTGATGTTTACACAGCCGAGTGATCGGCGCTCACACCTATAGGGGCCCGCACCACCCCGCCCCACCCCGCCCCGCCAGTTAAGGGTCGGGTCCCTAGCGCCCCGCCCCACACCACTATACGCCCTATAAATAGGGACGCACCCACGACCATCCGTCAATGAGGCGGGGCAGTGGTGTGGTACGCCCCGTCAGCCTGCGCGGCTTGTTCGGCGGGCAGGCGCTCGCCGCAGCTAGATGTATTTTTTTCTTTTTAGAAATAAAACTGAAATCGCCGTGATAAAGTAATTAAGTTGACGACGCCTCCTCTTCAAGCAGGCTACAAATTCTCTATTCATAATTTTGAATGCTATTTGTGGGCGGGTGTCCCGCCTCGTGCGATGCGTATTGTACACCAGAGGAAGAAGTGCTCCGCCGCAATGGTACGGCACGGTGTGTGTGTGCGCGCGCGCGCGCGATAGCGCCGCTGATCTCTCAGCCGAGCCGAGCCGAGCCGAGCCGAGCCGAGCCGAGCCAAGCCGAGCCGTACTCGAAACCTGTTCTGACGCCCACACTCGCTGCCCAGTCCAGCCCGGCCCGGCCCGCCGCGTTTCAAATGTCAGCGGCGAACATTACCTTTCCAGCGGGAAGGCCTTCCTCGCCCTACCCCGCGCCCCGCCCCGCCCCGCCCCGCGCCTCCCCTCCCCTCCGCCGAGTCGGGTCCTCGAGCTGACGGGAGCGTTGGGAAACTCGCTCAGGCCCCCACGGGCTGGGCTCTGGCGCGTACGCGGGCGCATGAACAGGAGGGGGGCAGACAACTCTCGGGTGTTTGGTGGCCTTGAACACTCGCAGGCTAATGCGCCCGTAGAAGAAAAAATCTGCAATAACTTGTATAAAACGTGGCGCACGCCACGCCGACACGGACCGGCTCGGCTCGGCTGCAGGCCGAGGGGCACCCCCTCAGTCCCAGACAACGCCCTGCTGATTGATCGCTTACCCACCGACAGTCACGAGTGTATAATTAACTCAATATTTTTATTGCTGCTTTTAACTTGATTAATTCTCGGTTGTTTTTCGCGCTTGTCTCCCTCCCCGCTCCGGCCGGCCGGCGAGGCAGTGGTGGTGCGGGTTACTTCTGATCCTGCGCGCCGGGTTATGATAAGGGCGGGGGGCAGCGGTCGTGACAGACAGCCTCGCATTGAAATTCACCCGCGCCTGCAGGCGCAAACAGACCAGGAGACTCGTGGAATAGAAAGAGAGTCCCGAAGGAGAAGGGGGACCCGCGCGGCGAGCGGGGCGGAACCGCAACACTGATCGACCCGGGGAATCGCATCGCGCGCGACAACTTTGCCGGAGTTTCATAGTCGTAGACCAGGACGTCGGCTTCTAGGAAACGGCGCCGCGTGGCCGGGCCGGGCCGGGCCGGGCTGCGGCCGTCAACCCGCCGTACCTCACTCGAGCCGCGGCACCGCACCGCACCTTTTGCTCGCTAACATAGCTCACATGCCATGACAAGTTATTTCTCTTTCTTTCCTCCTTATGCCGCGCCGGTTCTGAGCGAGCGCGCCCACGACGTCGCTGTCCGCTTGTCCGCCCCCGCCCACGCCGCCGCCCCCCGCCCCGCCCCCGCCCCCGCGAAGGGCTTGCCAAGGAGTACTAACGCGCGCCCGTCGTCGTTGGGTTGACCTTTAAAACGACGCCGCGCCACGCCGCGCCGCTCTGCTCAGGTTGGGAACGAAATGCTACAGCAGCGCCGCAGTGCGCCCCGCCGCTCCGCACCGCACCGCACCGCGGCCGAACGGCCTGCGATTTATTTCGCTGGGACATTGACTCTGCGCCCCGCCCCGCCCCGCCCCGCCCCGCCCCGCTCCGCAGCCGCTCGCAGGCCAGCGCGCCGCGCACTATAGCCGGAGCGGAGAATGGCAATGGCACTATGTATTCCGGTACGGCAGCGCTGCCCCGGCCCGGCCCGGCCCGGCCGTGCAAAGCCTCAATCCGCGGTGCGGCGTGTATATATACGCTCTCTCGCGAGTCGACTCGACTGAGAGCACTCGCCTCAGAGAGAAAGAGAGAGAGATATGGGAGAGAGAGAGAGAGACCACCCGGTGGTGTGTACAGAGAGTAGTGCGCCTCTCTTCTCGCGGCTTCTCGCCTAGCTCTCGCGCCTAACCTATCCATCTCCCCATCCCATCCCCCGGCACACCCGTGCCCGTGCCTCCTGACGACGGCTGGCTACCCCGCTGCCGCCGCCGCCGCCGCGCCGCTTTTCGGGCCCGGGCCCCGCGAGGTGAGGCTTGTTTGAATGTTGTTTATGGCGCCATTACTTCTAAGGTCTCCGCCCCGCCCCGCCCCGTCTCTGCCTGGCTGGACGCAATTACCGACCGGCGAGGCAAAACGTTACCGTCCCGTCCCGTCCTGTCCGCAAGCCGCGGGGCCGCGGCCGGGCCGGCTGGCCGTGGAGGCCCTGCCCTGCCCCCTCCAGCGTAAGTTTTAGCCGCAACGCCACCGCACCGCGGGCCACGCTGTTCCCACGCGAATATCGCACAGTCACACTCTCGCACACTGCGTGGCGTCCAGGACCACCCGTCTCTCTCTCTCTCCCTCTCTTTCTCTCTCTCTCTCCCTCTCTTTCTCTCTCTCTCTCCCTCTCTTTCTCTCTCTCTGTCGAGAGATTCATTATCTCTCTCTCGCGCGCTGGCATGCGACAGGTCGGTGCTGCGCTGCGCGGGGCGACTCGCTCGCTCTCTACAAGAAGCGGCTTTTGAAATGCGCGCGGGATTAACGCGCGCGGGTCGGCACGGGACTGGACGGGTGTGTGTGTGCGCCGGCCGTAAGTAATCTTTTTCATACTCGCTCGCTCGCTCGGTCTCTCTCCCTTTTATTCATATTCGCGAGAAAACGAACATGGAAACAGTTTTGAATCAAAGCGACTCTGCCATGGAGATGTGTGAGGATGGTGTGGTGGCTACACGGAGAGCCGTGTGGGCCGTGGATGAGCCGTGCAGCGAGCGCGGTGTAGTACTCGTATGAGACGAGCTGAGCGAGAGAGAGAGAGAGAGAGAGAGAGAGAGAGAGAGAGATGAGAGTGTTTGACGGCGTTGACACTCGTCCTGGTGTGACCGCCCCGCCCCGCTCCCGCTCGCTTGCTCGCTTTCTCCGCACATGAAGCGCTCCGGGAGGCATTTTTATGGCCTACGACGTCGTCGCTGCCGCCGCCGCCGCGGAAGAGAGGGAGAGAGGAGGGAGGAAAAGTAGGTGATTTGGGCGGGGAGGGGAGAGGAGGAGGGGGAGGTAAGAGGTGAGCGTGGCTGTAATGGGGGCGCTGCGCTCGGCGCTCCGGTGTGCCGGAGCCAGCTCAGCCCAGCCGGGCTCAGCAGCAGCGGCGGCTATTGTCACAGCCAGCGCTCCGGGCCGGGCCGGGCAGAGCGCCCGACTGGGTAGGCAACAGCGTGCACGGCTGCGCAGCGGTTGCCTACCCGGCCAGGCGCTCCGCTCTGCTCGCTGCCGCTGCTGCGCCGCAGAGATGATCTGTCGAACCGTCCCGTCCGTCTGTCTGTCAGTCTGTCTGTCTGTCTGTCGTGTCTCTTTGTCCCGCCCCGCCCCGCCCCTTGCGGACGCTCGCAGACAGATTGACAGGCAAGGATAAGCCCCGGCCGGGGCCTGCAGCCTGCAGTCCTGATGAACACTGCACGTCCAGCCCAGCCCAGTCCAGGCCTTTTGTTTTTCCTCCCTTTCTTTTTTTTCTCCTTCTCCGCTCCTTTTCTTCGCTCGCTTTTTTTTTCTTTCTTATTCGCGATTGTGCCCGGGCGTAAAGAATACAAGGATTGGCACCTCGTTGCGCCGGTGCCGCACGCCCTGCAGGCCAGGCCGTCTGTCTGTCTGTTTTCGCTTCTTCATTGTCAGACGGGCAGCCTTGGCTTGACGTGCTCCCGGGGCAGTCCGAGAGGCTTTCAGAGAGAGAGAGAGAGAGAGAGAGAGAAGGGGTTGCCGACCCGAACTGACCCGAGCAGCAGCCGCGGCGGCAGTGTTGATAAATGCACTGGCATTTGCGGCGCTCAGCCAATCCCTCATCCTACGGCTCCACGAGGAGGTAAGGGGCGTTATCCTCCAGCCGCGCTACACTGCCGCGCGCGCGCGCGCTCCGACACGGCGCCGTGTCCCCCGCTTTATACACGTCCCCCCCCCCCCCCGGCCCCCCAGCAGCAGCAATGACAAGGCAGGTGTGGTGTGGTGTGCTCAGCGCAGCAGCGGCGCTGAATTATCGGCAGCAGCAGAAACACATAATGACCCTCTCTGTGCCCGCAGCGCGGCCCGCCCCACCCCGCCCCGCCCCGCCCCGCCCCACCCCGCGAGCCGGCCGCTCTATGGCGTCGTCGTCGTGTCGAGTCCGGCGGAGAGCAGATCGTAGAGCGCCTCCTGCCTCCTCCGCCCCGCCCCGCCCCCGCCTCGCCATCGGCACACCAACTAGTTTGGAGAACATTCGCTTCCCCCCGCCCCGCATCTCCCCTTCCCTCCCTACCGCTGCGCATGTTCGCTAATCTGCTCTGGCCGCCGCTGCTCGGCCGGTGACCGGCGGGGCGGGGCGGGGCGGGGCGGCGGCCATCCTTTGCAATGACAAAGCAGGATACCGGCCGAGCACGGCGCTCCGGTCGTGTTTGAGCTCATTCAACTCGACCAGAGGGAGGGAGCGGCGGTGGACGGTCCTCGCGGGGCGCGGTGGGGTGGGGCGCGGCGCTCTTCACACCCGTCGCCGTGCTTAATGTTCTCTCCTGCGCGCTTCGAGACGCCTCCGCGCCTGCGTGCGTGGAGGCAGGCGGCAGGCGCCCGAGTGGCGTGCCAAGAATTTCCGATTGCGATTTTTCGGCGCGGCCAGCGGAGTACAGCACACACCACGCGCTTCTCTCTCTCTCTTTCAGTCTGATCCATTCACACCTATGGCACGCTGGGCCGGGCTGGGCCGGCGTGTGGACCCGGATTCTCTCTGTCTGCGCCTCTCTCTTTCTCTTGCTCTCTCTACACAACTCTCTCTCTCTGTCAGATTCTGGCATGGCGTCGACAGGCAGCTTGTGCCTATAGCTATAGAGGCCCTCTGAGGTGCGCTAGCCTCGCAGTGGACAGCGCCCGGCGCGGCGCGGCACGGCTACGCCTGCCCGCTAACGACTCGTGTTGCACTCATGCCACATTTGCTTTGGTGCGGCGCTCCCCCTCGGCCCGCCCCGCCCCGCCCCGTTTCCATACTGCGGCCGCGCTCGCCGGATCATTTTCTGCCCGCCTCTCGGATTTGCGTGTCGTGCGTTTTAATGCCGCCGGTCGCAGCGGAGGGAAAAAAATCGCGTTTATCTGACGCCGCCACCGTGGTCGTGAAAAGGGAGAAAAAGTGAGAATGAGTCGCGGAACGAGAGAGAGAGAGAGAGAGAGATGGCATTTTTTCTTTCTACTGTAATCAAATAGAGCGCGTGGCTCGTGGCCGGGGCGGGGCGAGGGCGTTCTGAATGCGGTTTGAATGACCCCGCCATGTCTCGCCTCGTGAACGGGCTCCACATAAGAAAGCGAATGCTGCGCCGCGAGGTTGCAGTTGGCAATTGCACCTGTACTGGCCTAATATTAAATATAATATTTTTTCCGTCGAAAATGTGATTACATTGCTCTCCTGATAAAACTCATTTACGTGTGTTGAATAACGCGGAGAGGTAAAGAGTCTGAAAAGGGGCGAGGTTTCTGTCAACGTTTCTACGTGGTGCGGAGATACATCGAGCGCGTGCTGTGCTGTGATATGCCGTGTACGCGCGACCCACTGTGCGCCGTGGCGCCGCGCCGCGCTCGGCTGGCAAATAAAGCTCTCCCTCCTCCTGTACCCGTGCCAATGCATGACGTGTAGGTTGGGTTATTGAGTTATTGGAGAGCTGGGGCTGGGACGGGCCGGGCTGGGCTGGGCTCGGCCTGGCGCTGGTCCTGGTCCTGGGCCCGGGCCTGCTCGTGTCAGCAGGGCGTCGTAGCTCTTCTAGATTGTGTGCGAGTGAGAGAGAAGAGAGAGAGAGAGGAAGAAAAGGTGAGAGAGCCCGGCCGAAATTTAAGAGTGTGGGGGTGAAGGAGAAAGACGCTGGCTGGAGGCTCGTTTCTCTCTCGCACCCGCTGGCGACGCCGATAGCTGTTTGGCGTCGGCGCTCTCGCAGCAGGCGGGGCGGGGCGGGGCGGGGCGGGGCGGGGCTGCTGGACCACACATATGGACACTGCGGGCGGGGCGGGGCGGGGCGCGGCGGAGCCGGCATCCATTTGGCCGTTAGATAAATAATGAACAACTCCATACCACCTCGCTGTCAGGGCGGCGCGGCGGCGCTGGCCTATAGCGCTGCGCTGCGAGTGTTGTATTCCTAGAGAGAGTGAGTCTGCGTGTGTAAGAGAGCGAGAGAGCATACCGAGAGAGAGAGAGAGACAGACAGAAGTTGGAGCCTTTTTCGATTCGGGCTGTTCACCCCGGCCAGGCCGGGCCGGGCCGCGAGCAGCGCTCTGCGAGCTGCTCACTCTGCGCGGGGCTTACACCTTCCTCCTCTCTCTCTCTCTCCCTCCCTCCCTCTCTCTCTCGCACTCGCAATACCACCGCGCTTTTCGTTTCTGATATTAATTCCGCGACTCTGCGCGCGGCGTGGCGTGGCGTGGCGAGCACCGCGGCAGAAGGCTTGCCTGTGGCGGCTCGGGCCTGGTCCTGGACTAGGAGTGAGTCCTGGGCGGCTAGGAGTGACCTTGGGCTCGGCAGACACGTGGCGCTGCCCCGGCCCGGCGCCAGGAGGAGAGGAAACTCGACTAAAGCGTTGAAACAAAAAGGAAAGAGTTGCTAAGGATTAAAATGTCGGGACAAAAGAGGAGCGGTCTATAGCTCCGGCCGGTCCGGACGAGGCTGTGCGTGGCTGTGCGAGCGAGCGAGCGGATTGAGACGTACAGCCCGGAGGACCCGCAGTGCTGTCCATCGCGTCCGCCGCGCCGCGCCGCGCCGAGCTGTCCTCTGTCCTGTCCTGTCCGGTCAGCTGTCCCCCGCCCCGCCCCGCCCCGCCAGCAATGTATCCGTCCCGCTTGGCTAATAAGTCTACAGAGACGGCCACAACGGAGAAGAAGGAGGAGAAAGAGACGGAAAAAAACTGCTCGTTGTCCTGGTGCGCTGCTCGGCTCGGCTCGGCTCGGACTCAATCATCGCTGATCTCGCCCGGCCCGGCCCGACCTGACCCGACCCGTCGTCCTTGGCGGTTGACACTTGTTTCCTCTCGCGCGCTATTTTTTTTTTCTTTTTTTCCTCTCTTTCCTTTATTATTATTTTTTGTCTCATCGGTGTGCAGCCGCTTTGGGGCCGCGGCCCGGCCGGCCGGCCACCTGGATACCGGCTGGAGGTGTCATGGCTGCCCTGCCCGCAGCCTTGGAGGGGGGCGCGGGGCGGGCAATACAGGATTGTATTTTTTGACTTTGACGCTTATATGCCGGCGGGGCGCTGTGTGTCATTACGGCTGTGCTGACAGGACAGGACTGGGCACTGCCCGGACAGCGACTGGCCGGGCACGGCACGTCACGGCACCACTGTTAAAAAAAATGTCTGACAATTCAGACTAAAAAGTCCAAAGTTTTTTTTCAGCTTTGTTGTCTGAATATTCAGAGTAAAGTTCGCTCCGAAAAATTTTACTTTAAAAAACTAAATTTTCGGTTGTTGAAATTCTGAAAATTATGAGTAAGTGCTAGGTCTGAAAATTCAGACATAACAGTTAACCGTTAAAATTATTGAACGCGATCATTTTGCTTCACACCATCGTCATAGCAATTGTAGGAGAACTTCCTAGGTTCGATGAAAGTCTTATACCGTCGGGGTGATTTGAACCCCGTTCCTCAGGGTTACGAAGCAGCCGCGTTACCACTGAGCTACGCTGCCCGCCTCTGAGACTGGTTGCACTGCTGCGATGAGCCTCATCGCCCTCGTCTGTTCCCAGCCGTCAAGGCAGTCTGAAACTTCAGACTCTGCCTTCAAAAATTCAGACTGCCTAGTCTGGATCTATGAAAAAGACTTCAAAGATGACAATTGTCGGAACGACGAGTCTGATTATTCAGACGGAAAGTCTGAAGATTGATTTTCAGACAGCTCAGACCAAATTTTTACACCAGGCGTTCCAATATATTGATAAGAGGTCTGAAATTTCAGTCTCATGTCTGAAAAGTCAATTAAGAGTGGCAAGTCTGAAAAAATCAGTCTGAATTTTCAGATTTTTTTTAACAGTGACGGCACGGCACGGCACGGCACGGCACGGCACGGCACGGCACGGCACGGCACGGCACGGCCCGGTCGAGTGCTTTTGCTTCGGGTGCTTATTATTATTATTTGCCGAGCGGATCGAGGTGTCCTGAGCCTGAGAGAGGAGCACGAGGTCTCCCGCCCGCAGTTCAGCGTTGAGCGCGCCTTTAGCTGCGATTCGCTCTGCATGATGTGCATGTGTGTGTGTGTGTCTTTGATGGCGCGGGCCCGGCCTCACGCGGGACGACAGGCAGACAGGATCAGAGCAAATGGGAGAGAGAAAGAGAGAGGAGAGAGGGAGAGAGAGAGAGCATGATGGCAACAGGAGAAGGGGAGTGAGACGCGCTAGAGACAGCAATTGCTCGCCCGCTTACAAATGGGAGTGACACTTTGTGTGTGTGTGTGTGCATCACCCACGGCCTTATATTGCTGGTCGAGTTTACACCTCCATCACCCTTGTGTGTGTGTACATGTGTGATCGAGTGGATGTGTGCGTGTGTATGTGTGTGTGTGAATGCGTGTGTCCCGGCGGCACTGCATTACTACCTTGCTGCTATATACGCTCCACCTTACTGCACCGTGCTTTTTTTTTTATTACGCCTGCAGCGCAACATCATAGCCGACCTCGTGCTCGTGTCGTGACTGGACAGCGGCGGCCCGGCCCCGGCCCGGCACGGCCAGATTACCCTTACCCGACACGTTTTTCCCTGTTTGCTAAACTCGGACGTTTCCCATCAGGCAAAAAAAAAAAAAAAAAAAAAAACTCAGGGAAAAACAACTTCTGTGTTGTATGGTGATCACTCTTGTTCGATGGGCATAATTCGATAACTACTGTAGTATCGAAAATCCGATAACCACAACCAGGAGCTGGTTGTGACGACTGGACACTTATTGTCGGTTGGCGCAACAAACCGCAGCATCGTGCAAGTAGTCAGTCGTAACAACTAGGTTTTTGGTTTTCGTTATCGGGTTTTCGATGCCAGCTATCGAATTTTGCCCGTCGAACAGAGTCGGTCATCACAGTATAATGTCATTTTTCCGTGTATACCTCTTCGAATTTTTGCCCGGCGCTGGTCTCGTCGCGAGTGCCTTGGGGCCGAGTACAGCAGTCGCTCCCCCGCCCGCTTTCGCACTTTGTTCCTCTCGCTCGCACCCACTCGACCGCGGCACGGCGCGGGGCTAGTAGGGCCGCCTCCTTCTCCCCCCTCCCCCACCGGCGTCACCCGAGGGGGAATGAAGCAATTAGGTCTCACCTGGGCTGTGCTCGCTCGGCGGGAATGTGTGCGGAGCCGTGCGGAGCAAAAAGGACCAGCAGAGACAGAGACAATCCTCTTGAAGTGCTGGTGAGGTGAGCTGGCCCGGCCGCCGGCCCCTTGGTGAAGCTCCTCTCCTCTGCGACTGCGACTCACGTGAAGTGCCGGTGAAGTGTCCGGCCGGGCCGGGCGCGGGCTTGGTGACGGGCGGGATGATGATGAAGTGGGCGGGGCGGGGCGGGGTGGGCCCTACACCTCCCCCTGCGCGCGCTGTGGTGTCGTGTCGTGTCGTGCCGCGGCCCGGCCGCTGGGCCGGTATGGTAATTGTTTAACTTGGCGCTGGGCTGGCCTGGCCTGCCGTGTAATCATGACTCATTTCACCCTTTGGCGCTGCTTTGGCTGCCGCACCGCGTCGCCCACAACAAGGGGAAGATGGTTATCGTGCGACTCTCGCCGCCGCGCCGCGCCGCGCCCCCGCTGCGTGAAACTATAAGTACCCGTGCGGGGCGGGGCGGGGCGGGGCGGGGCGGCGGCAGCACGTGGCGGCCCTGGGTTCCCCTCCGGCGAGCAGAGGGAGCCCTCCTTATCGCCCAGAGCTGTCGTGATTCGCGCCGCTTTTCTTTTTCGTGTCTTTTTTTCTTTTTCTTTTTTTGTTTTGTTGGTTGGAAGTACGAGCGGCGGTGCGGTGCGACGCGGCCGGCGACTTGTATTGTTTTTCGTTTGTTTGCTCATTTGGGGCGCGAGTCGCACGTTTCCACGTGTGTGCTCAGCTGTTACACGTGTTACATGCTGCGCGTGGTGCTATCTGCCGCGCGTATAAACTGAGAGGGAGCTTTGTTGTGTGTTTTCCCATAGCCATTCATTCTCACTTGCGCACACACACTCACGCGCGCACGCGCGCATTCATGGTGGTGGTGGCTCTGCGTTTATGGCCTATCGAACGAAGAGCACGCTACTTGTGTGTGTGCGTGCGCGGCGGGGAGACGGACCCATTACACCCGTTCGCACCTAGCTGCTGTGTGCCGCCGGGCCGGCCCGGCCCGGCCGGTAGCACGAGAGCGGGCCGGAGCGGAGCGGCAAGCAACTCCTACGTGCCGTGCCGTGCCGGGCCGGTGCGAGTGAATGGGACGTGACACGTGACAGGGCAGGACGGCTCGGTCGGGATGTTGGCGTAAATGCCCGACACGTATCGCTTTTTACGAATGAAAAAGAAATGGAATCAATACGGCTGCTATTTTATTTTATTTTTTTACTATCCCCAAAACGGCCCTATATCCGCACGCTCTCTTTACCAGCATGTATATGTACCCACTAGCACACGTCAGTGATTTCTTTTTTTTTCTTTTCTTGCCAAAGTCGTGCGCTGTTCCGGTGCGTGTGTCCGACGCGACCCCCCGCGGCGCGTTGCCTCATGCACCTCCCCGAGGTGTGACGTAAGGAGTAGGCGCGCATCAGCGCCGTGCGGGCGGGGCGGGGCGGCGGCAGGGTAAATATAGTGAAGAAAGAGAGGCCCGCCCCGCCCCGCCGCGCCGCTCGCCGTGTATCGCGACATGCTTTGGCCCCCGTACACACACACACATGGGGAGGGTCACCTACTCTTCTCATACGGCGCCACGCACAAGCCTAATGACGGCCCCGTTGTCTCTTTTGTGACTCACGCGGTGCGGACGTCTCCCTCTGGCTGGCGAAGGGGTTGTTGAGTCATGGCTCCACTCCAGAGAGCGTGAGAGAGAGGGAGAGGTAGTGAGCGGGAGGAAGACAAAGGAGAACGGCGAGTCGAGGAGGTCTGGGCGGGGCGAGGCAGGCTGGGCGCCGCCGCGGTCGAGCCGCCGTGTCCTTCAGGAGGGACGCCTTCACGGTCGGTGGTCGCGAGAGAGAGAGAGAGAGAGATGGAGGGGAGGGGGGAGGGGGGCGCCCTGACTGTGCGGGTTTAATGAGCCTCTCTCACCTCCTCTCCGCGAATCCCAAGACGGTTCGCGATGACTGTGTGCGTGCGGGGCGGGGCCACTACCGAAAAGTCTTATTGCTTGGCGCCTGGCCTGGCCTCCTTGTGCGCTATGCTGCGATGCTGGCCGGCAGATGACGTGGCCTGGCCATACCGCCTAGCTACTGTACCGCCTACCCTACACGATCCTGTCTAACCCTCGCACTGTTTCTCTTGTCTGTCCGCAGCCCGAGCAGCACGGTGCTCACCAGCCTGGAGCAGGTGCACGAGTACCTGCTCACCCTGGGGACCTGCAAGTGCGGCCTGGACTGCCCGCTCAGGCCCGAGGCCGTCTTCAACTTCGACCCCAAGGTGAGTAATCGCGAGCAGAGAAAAGCAGAAGGGCGGTCTGGAAAAAAAAATAAACAAATAGGAATAAACTGTCGGCTTGAGTTAGAAGCGCGCGGTTACTATCGAGTCACAGGCGAGGGTGATTCAGCGGGGGAAGGGAAGGCCCACGGAAACGAGCGGGATCCGATTAGAAAGCCAAACCCTTATGATTGCCCGGTGCGGGGTGCCGGGCGGGGCGGGGCGGGGCGGGGCGGGGCGGGGCGGGACCGTTCAGCAGCTCTTCCGCCCGGCGGCGAGCCGCGGCGCCGCGGCCCGGCTCGGAGCTAGGGTGAGAGGAGAGCTGAGCGGAGCGGAGCTCTGCCCCGTCCCCATTTGGCGAGGCGGAGGGGAAGTTTTACGGAAATCATCCCATTTCGTGGGGCCGCTGGAGCGGGGCGGGGCCGCGCCACCGTTCTGCCCGCCTTTCCTTATTCTGTCGAGATGCCAGCAGAGTCCCGACATCTCTTCTTCCGGCTCTCGAAGAGGGGCGGTGCGGGGTCGCGGGGCGCGTTGGCGTATGTGATAGCCAAACGGCGGGGTGCGGGCGGGGGCGAGGATGCTGGGGCGCGGCGCGGCCAGACAAAGGGGCGGGCCGTTATGCCCCTCCGAGTCCTTTATGAGGAATATGGCTTTCCGACCGAGGATGCTGTACCCCTGCCCCGCCCCGCAGGAGCTTCTTTGTCGATGTCGTTGGCCTGCCCGGCCCGGCGCGGCCCGTGAGGCAAAGCCTCCCCTCTGTTTGTTCGAGACAGCGGCAGGGCGGGGCGGGCGGGGCGAGCGGGACTCACAATCGTCATTCAGCCTCTCGTCGGGCTTTCTCTCTTTCTCTCTCGTTCTCTCTCTCCCTCTCTATCTCAACTTCGCCGGTTTTGTCGTTGTCCGTCATCCTCGTGCGGTGGTGCGCCTCCCCCCTGCTGCCCGCACTCCAGCAGAGCCTTCCTCTCCCATATCCCTCTCACGCACTGTGTCTCTCTGCATCGCCTCCCCGCTACCTTGTCGCTGTGCTGTCGTGTCCGTAGCTCTGCTAGGCCAGCGAGGCGCTGCCCTGCCCTGCTCTGCTCTGCCCCGGGCGCCCGGCTGGGTAGGCAGGCTGCCCAACACGCCTGTGCGGCGGCCGGCCGCTTGGAGCTGGCGGGCGCTCCGCTCCGCTCCGACCGCGCGGCCCGGCCCTGCCCGGCCCCCGGGGTTGGAGCGCGGCCAGCTCCATGGCTCGTTTTGAATCGCACTTTGGTGGCCATTTACTTTCTCGTATAGCAGGGGCGGCCTGAGCCTGAGCTGCCATGCGGCCCTCGGCTTTACAAATCCACTGTTGCTGCTAAGGTTCCGGGCCGCCCCGCCGTCGCTCCCTCGCTCTTTTATCCGACAACCCTCGGCTGCGCTGCGGGGCTTGTGTTTATTATTATTTTAACTTTTATTTTCGAGGCGCCCCGCTACGCTACGCTACGCCCCCACGGCACGGCCGCCGCTACTGCAGCTCTTTTCTGGGTGATTCGATTACTTTACGACCGGCGGGGCGGGGCGGAGGTGTGGAGGGTGGCGGCGGCGCCCCGGTGGTGCGGTGGGGCGGGGCGGGGCGGGAAGCTATTACGGGGGAGTGAGGCGGTTTCACTTTCCGTCGCGCGCAGCGTTGCGTGTTTCTCGCGCGGCGCGGCGTGGCGCGGCGTGGCGCGGCTGGACGCCTCATGACCAGGTCTGCCGGCCGCAGGGTCGGCTGGTAGGGCCTGCTGCAGGCGCTGCTGCAGGCGCGGCAGGCCTACAACGCGGTGATTCATGGCGCCGATTACCGCGCCGAGCCGGCCGGCCCGCCCCGCCCGTGTGCTGCAGGAGGCCGTGTGCACGGAGCCGTGCCGGGCCGGGCCGGGCGGGGCGGGAGAGGGGATGCAAATCAAGCAACGAAAAGAGGAAGGAAGGAAGGAAGGCGGCGGCTGTGGCAGTCCTGCCTGGGAAACACGAGTGGAGCGAGTGGGCACGACAAGTGAGTGCGGAGCGAGATGTGCGGCCCGCCCTAGCCCGGCCCGGCCCGTGTAGCGCTGGTGGCGTACGCGCCAGGGGCGGGGAGCGAAGCGCGCCGCGGCGCGGCACCAGCGTAGGAAGGAAAGAAACAAAAACGAAAGGGAAAGAAAAAAAACTGCGCGCGCCGCGGCAATGTGTCGGAAATTGGAAATGGAGAGAAAGAGAAGTATAGGACCAGGGAAAGAGAGAGGGAGAGAGAGGGGGCGGGGAAGGGAGAGGGGGAGACGAGAGCGAGGCGTGATGGGCGTGATGTGTCGGTGCGTTGGCGCCCCCACGCGCCCGCCGCGTCGTCTGGATCGCGGTGTCGATGCGATGCGATGCGACGCGACGCGTGGAATCGGCAATGCGCACGGTCTGTCTCACACGTGTGCCTGCTGGTTTTTGTTTTCACGGCGCGTTACGCCCCTTGTCGCGCACCTGCCGGGCGGACGGATGGCTCGATTCGCGCTCAACTCATGCATAGACATTGTAATATAATGTCCATTACCCTAATTAACGAGTTGCGCCGAGGCGGGGCGGGGCGAGGGGGCGACGCGCCGGGGCAGATGGCCGGCCCAGAGCGGGAGCGCCGCCGCCGCGCCGCTGCCTCCGCCAGGTGCGCCCGCCCCGCCCCGCCCCGCCCCGCCCCGCCCCGCCCGACTCGTCCTCATTTGGTATTCCGCTCGGAGCTGACCGTGCGGGTCGGGTCGGGCCGGGCCGGGCCTCTGTAGCGCTATGTACCTATCGGCGCTGGCTGCCTGCCTGCCCGCCCGGCCTACGATCGTAAATATTTAGTGCCGCCGCACTTATGGCCATTTAGCCGGTCCCATTGCATACATCTCGGAGCGACTTACGGAATCTGAACTTTATCTTTATACTTGCGTCGCGACACTAGGGAGGGGCTTCCCTTCCCTTTACTCTCTCCCTCTGTCTTCCTCCCTTCCGCATGAGGCGTCTTGCTGTCCTCTCTGTCTCTCGCTGGTTCTCTTACTATCGCTTTACCTCCGCTGGTACGAGCGCCGCGGCGCGCCGCCGTCGACTTAATGAGCGACCATCCTCGTCATACGCTCTTCCTCCCTAACTCTCGTCTTCTCCTCTCCTCTCCTCTCGTCGCCTCGTCCCGCCCCGCCCCGCCTCTCTCCCTCTGATATAATTACACGGGCGTCAGGCTGCTGGGTGGTTATCCGCCTCGACGTTTCAGACGTCTGTCAGCAGCGCACCAGAACTCGTTGCACATGCGGCGTGTGTGTGTGTGTGCGTGTGCAGCCAACCGTGCCCTGTCGTAGGTGGGGGACTTAATACGATCCTCGCCGCCCGCCGAAATGAGCGCCGGGCTCTAATGAGGGTCCGGCCGGGCCGGGCAGCGCAGGGCAGCGCATCTCGACCGTGATGTCCGTCGTGGCGGGGGCGGGACAGAACGCGGGCCCTAACTGTGCATATGTTGTGTTTTAGTGTTTGACGGTAGTGTTGTGTTTGTCTGTTTTAGGTGGCTGGCAGGCCCAGTGCACCGCCCTCCGCGTCCGCCGGCGACCTGACGCACTTGTGCAACCACAAGCGGAAGCTCGTGGCGACCCTCGCCGCCAACAGCGGCAGCGGCGGCGGGCCCGGCGCGCCCGGCCAGGTCCAGGCTCAGGCTGTCCACGGCGCTCCTGCGGGCCAGGACGCCGCCGGTGCCGGCGCGGGCGCCGCGCCACCCCAGGATGTCCCTGCCGGCCAGGGCGTCCCCCAGGGCGCCCCGCAGGGCGCGAGCGCCACCTCACACCTCCTCCGTGGCGTGCCCCAGGGCCTGCCGCAAGGTGCGCCCCAGGGCGCCGCCGTCCAGAGGACGCCCCAGGCCCCGCCGCCGCAACCCCATCAGGGCGTTTCTCCGGAGGGCGTCCCCCAGGGCGTCCCCCAGGGCGCGCAGGCCGCGTTCCTCGGTCCCCCGGTCATGACCACCGCCGTCCCTGCTGGCTCAGGGCCCTCGGCGGGCCACGGGACCGACGCCTTCCAGGAGACAAGCGCGAAGAGCGGTAAGTGAGCGGCGCCCTCACCGCCACGCCCCGCCACGCCCACCCCCTGGGCGTGCCCATGTGTGCGGCTGTGCGGCGCGGCGCGGCGGTGCGCCCGGAGTGTTTCATGTCATTTCAGCGGGAGAGGGAAGGAAATCGACCCGATCGCCCCCCGCGCCGTCCGGCCCGGCCCAGCCCGGCCCGGCCCTCTTACCACCCCCTTGTCCTTGTCGCTTCCAAGCTCGGCCCGGCCCGACTCTGCACGCCGCTACACGCCCCACCACCGCGGCCCGGGCCGCCCCGCCCCGCCACGCCCCGCCCGGGCGAACAGCAGCGCAGCAACGAGCAGCCCACTTGTCGAGCGGAGCCCCAGCGGGGCGGGGCGGGGCAAGGGCCGTCCAGAGGGCTGTTCGGTGGAACAACCTCGGGCCGCTGCGTCATTATGACCAAATGGAGGGAGGGGAGAGGGGGTGCAGTCAGTAAGCGCCCCGCCGCGCTGCCGCGCCCCGCCCTCCCCGCCCCGCCGCGCGCCCGTCCCTGGGAGAGCGAGCGAGAGGGTGCGGGACCTGTCCTGTGGTGGCCGCGCCGCCGCGCCGCACCCCGAGGATAAAGCGTTGCGCGGGGTGATTGGGGCTCGGGCACTCTGTCTCTCTTCCTCTCACTCTATTCCCCATCCATAAAACTCCGTCCCTCTCGCACTTATGGTTTCGTCGCGGCAGCAGGGGTAGATGGCCGGTGCGGGGCGGGGCGGGCGCCGCTATTGTGCAGGATTATACCTCTCTGTATCCACGTCGCTCCGCAAGGGGCGGGACCGGGCTGGGCCTCCACCCGCATCTATTTTCGTTTCCTCCCTTTCCTTTCTCTGTTGTGCCCGTCCCGCCCGCTAGCCGCCCCCCCCCCCCTCTGCTGGAGAGCGCGCGCGCTCGTCCTCTTTTCAGGCAGCTCTAGCCTCGCGCCCGGGCCCCACCCTCCACGCAGTAATCTCTCCGGCGAGCAGCCGAGTGGAGCTGTGCTGTTCGGTATCTACACGACGTCGGTGGGGGCGAGGCGAGGGCAGGGGCAGGGGCGGTGGCGGTGGCGCGGCCGTGGTGGTGGTGGTGTGTTTGTGTGTCCTGAGCTGCGCTGGGCTTGGGCCCTCGCCCCGCCTCGCCGCGCCCCGCTGCCCTGCCGGGCGGAGCGCTCCTCGCTACCGCCCCGCCCCGCCCCGCCGGGCTCCACTTCACTCGGCTCGCTGAGACGAGATCAATAATTCCTCCCAGGAGAGCTCGCCTTGCCGCTCGCCCGCCCACGCTCCTCCTCTCTTCTCATCGCTTGGCGGCGAGCAATGCGGGGACTAGAGGGGCGGGGCGGGGCGGGGCGAGGGCTCACCCCTTACCACTACCCTTGCCCTTCCCGCTGCTCTGCTCGTAGGCCCCTTGGATGCCTACTCATCGTGCTTGATTCCCCGCCTCCTTTCTCCTCCTCCTCCTCCTCACCCTCTCTTTCTCGCTCGCTCTCTTTCTCTCCCGGGTAGAGGCCAGCCGGCCGCCGCCACACCACCACCACCACCACCACGCCCTGCGGGGGGTGGCCCGGCCCGGGGGCTGCGCGGTCAGGCCAGGCCAGGCCGGTGACCTCGCCTGCCCCTGCTCAGCTCAGCCCGGCCCGCCGTGTTTGCGACCCGCGGCATGGCGCGGCGCGGCGGTGCGGTGGTCCCCGCCGCAGGGTACGGAGCAGCGGGGGGCCCGCGCGTGGAATGTGTCAATTGAGGGCTTTAAGTCTGCTGGTGGAGTGGAGGGTGTCGGTGCGCCCAAAGGCTTTTATGACCCACCGCCCGTAATCGGTCTCCTGCGACCCACCCCGCCTTGCCCTGCCGCCCCGCGGCGCCGCTACGCAAACCTCCTCCGATTTTGCGGTCATGACGCGGTGTGACATTATCCGGCTGGGGCGCGTATTGCACACTTTGACGATAGCTTTGCACGCCGCGATCTCCAAATAACGCGGCCACGTGACGTGTTGGCGTCGGTTAGAATGAGTGAGCGCCGATCACCTTCACGCCATGGGCACGCGCCCGGCCCCCGGCCCCGCCCGGCCGCAATGAAGCGGATGGCTGGCGAGGCGAGGGGAGTAACGGGCGCGGCGGGGCGGGGCGGGGCGGGCCGGGAGTTGGGGCAGCCGATGGGGCTGTTCGGTTGGGTTCGGCCGCAGGATGGGCTCGCGGGCCGGGGGGCGGGGCGTGGCGGGACGGCGCGCCCCCGAGGGGCCTTGAGGAGGGAGGGGCCAGGCGCACCCTGCCCCGCCCCGCCGGGCTTTTGACCCCTTACGGCCCTGCCGCTCCGCGCCGGCCAGGGCTTTGCTGTGGATTGACTCGTGTTTGGCCGGGGGTGCGGCGGGTGGGGCGGGGCGGGGCGGGGCGCTGCTGTGGCGTTATTGAGCGGTCGTGACGTGACGTGACGCGCTGGGAGTGTGCTAGAGGGATGGCCTGCCGGGGGTGGAGCTGCGGTGGCGGGCGGGGCGGGTCGGGGCGGGGCGACAGTAGTGGTGGGCAGGGCGGGGCAGGGCAAGGCCGCCGCGTGACTTAAGCACAGCGCACTGCGGTAGATTAGATTGCCCCTTGTTTCGCGAATTTTCGATCTCGATTTTCGAGGGGATGGAGTGGAGAGAGGGGACAGGGAGGGTCACGTTCTGTCGGAGCGATGAAAGACGTCGTCAACCTGCCGTGACTCCGTGCGTCCTGCTCGCCGCCCGCACCAGCGGGAGAGAGAGAAAGATGCAGACAGACAGACAGATCGAGGCAAAGGGGCAGAGGGCTCAGAGAGGAGAGAGGCGGAGAGTGAGATGGGCAACGTCAGCGCGCTTACGCTTAGCGTGCTTAGCGAGCGCTTCCGGCTCCGGCCGCCAAGGGAAGGGCTGGGCCGGGCGGGAGGGCGGGCAGGGCCAACTGGCGGGTTAATTTGCTTTGTGCTTTGGTGGGGCTTCCTGAAGGAAATGACTCGCCCTCGCCTCGCCTCGCCTCGCTCCCTCTCTCTCTCGAGTCCCAGGCCCGGCCCGGCCCAGCCCGGCGCTCGGGCGCGTTGGCGGGTACCATGTTGTTGCGGCACCCTTATCGCCCAGGGGTGGAGCGGTAGCGGGGCGGGGCGGGGCCTCGCCCTAACCTGAGCTCCTACGCTTGGTTGCACTTCAGCAGTGCGCGGTGTTCACTCGACTTCTCCGCGCCGCGCCGCGCCGTCCTCGCTGCGGGGCGTAGCGCAGGTTGGGCGGGTGGGGCGGGATCGCCCCACCCATGCTCGGGCTTAGGTACGCGTGAGCCGGACTGCACTGGCGCACCCATTCCCATTATTCCTTCCTATTCCCCGGGACCAGCTACCGGCAGCAGCTGTGGCAGTAGCGGCATCCCTATCCCTCCACCTTCCCCGCCCCCGCCGCCGCCCCCGGCCCCACCACCCCAAGCCCCGCCCCGCCCCCGGGCTCCTGGCCCCGCGGCGCCTCATGGCCATGGCATGCCAGCGGGGCGGGGCGGGGGTGGAAGTGACCCGCAGTGGCGCAGGCGAGCGCAGCGCAGCCTGCCTCGGCGTGGCCCAGGTCGCGGTAGAGGGGCGGGGCGGGGCGGGGGTGCGCCGCAGCGAGGCGAGGCGCGGCGCCCCAGGCCAGCAGCGCCATGGGGCTGATGCTCTCGCGGGAGGGGACGGGGGCGGGGCAGCTCACGTACGAAACGGGTGGCTCGCTCGAGTGGCTTGCTTTTGTGTGTGCGGGGTTAAGATACTCATACCAACTGCGGGCGAAGCGGGCGGGGCTGGGGAGGAGTGTAACTGCCTTGAGTATTCGAACCTCTCCACCCCGACCCGACCCGAGTCTGACGTGCCCAGCGTGCAACCCGCCACTAGGAGGTAGTTGTAGACTGGCCGGGGCGGGGCGAGGCGGCGGGGCGGGGCGGGGAGACGAGGCCGTCCCGTGCGGTGTTCTTGGGCGGGGCAGCCAGCCAAGGCCACCACGCCGCCGCCGCCGGGAAGGGTCCGGGTGGGGCGCAGCGACGCGTGAAGATGGGTGCCGTGATAGACGCCTGGCCCGCCCCGCCCCGCCCCGCCCCTCCGCACCCACGCATGCTACTCATCGTCCTTCAGCAGGACGTGTTCCTGCAGCAGCAGTTGGTTAGCGAAAGTGACGAGACGGGACGAGAGGGGGCCGAGGGCCGACCGACCAGACCAGACCGTCGGCCGCTTGGCTGCCCCTGCTGGTCAGCGCTGCGCTCGGCCACGCCTGGCCACGCCCGCCCCGCAATGCATGATCGTAGGAGTGGCGGGCAGGGCGGGGCGGAGTAGCCTATCTGAAAGCAAGGGCTGAAGTCAGCGATTTCGGAGGTACGGAGCCCGGATGATAGTGTGGACTTAGAAATGGCCCTGTGCAATATCGGGGGCCTGTCCGACGACGTTAACCTGGATCGCATCGCGATTTTCTGCGAGAGCCGGAGCTTGGCGCACAGGGGGTCGACTCGGGTTCGAAGTAAAAAGGGTACAATATGGTAGAATGTGGTGAAATACTGGCTTGCTCGCCGTCTCCGGCACCTTACTGCTCCTGCGCGCTGCGCTGTACACCGAGTCATGGCGTGGCGTGGAGGTGTGCGATGTGCAGCGGCGTGCACCGCAGTGCGTCCCGTCTCGGGTTACGGAAGGGCGCGGGGCGGGGCGGGGCGGGGCGGTACTCGGAGGGGTCCGTGTGAGGCCAGGTGACACGTGACGCGGCCCGTATGGCGCGGCGATCAGCGTCGTGGAAGAGATTGCGCCAGCCGGTGAAGCGAAGTGCGAGGGGCCGGGCCGGGCGGCCGGGCCCGTGACACGACAATCCCGGGGGAGTTTTCTCTCCCGTTTCCACGCCACGCCCCCTTACTCGCACACTCGCATTCCCTTTTCCAAACCCTTTGACTTTTTTGAAATAAGTCTGTATTGGTGAAGCTCATTGCTGCAACCCTGTCCTCAGGTGCCGATGTCGGTGTCGAGCGTCCGTATGAGAACGACGTGGCCGGAGGCGCGGGCGTCTCCGTCCAGGTGCGTAACTCTCAAGTTCTCATTGAATGAGCGATTCTTTGAAGTTCATGAATCTCACTTTTTTTTTGTCCTGTTGGAAGTCCGTGTTGTTATCAATGTTTGACTGATGCTGCAGGCCGTTGACTGGAGCGAACAGGAGGCCATGGCCGGACTGCAGGGTCCGGCGGCGCCCCACCGCAGGACGCTGCCGCAGCCCGGCGCCATGCAGCCCCGCGTCGCGGGCGTGGCACCCCCCGGCCCCAGCCCCGGCCATAGCCCCAGCCCCGGACCCGGCCCCGGCCGCGTCGGGGTGGCGCAGAGCATCAGCCAGCTCGTGTCGGCACCGGCGACGCCCATCCAGATGGCGGCCCGGCAGAACCCGCACGCGCAGGCCGCCCTCAGCCAGATGCAGATGCAGCAGCAGCAGATGCAGCAGTACACGGCGCCGCCAGTACCGGCGGGCCAGCTGTACCAGCAGCAGCACAAGCAGGCCGTGGCGCCGGCCGTGGCGCCGGCTGCTGCGCGCCCCATGCAGTACCCGCCGCACGCGCCGCAAGCACCTCACGCCTACCAGCCGCAGGTGCAGCAGAGGATGCAGGCCGTATCGCAGCCGCACGCGGAGCAGCAGGTCCAGCCAGGACTAGTCCCTACTCAGATGCAGCACCAGATTCAAGCGCAGGCTCAGCCCCAGATCCACCATCAGGGCCAGATGCAGGCTCAGGCTCAGGCTCAGGCCCAGGCCCAGGCCCAGGCCCAGGCCCAGGCCCAGGCCCAGGCACAGGCTCAGGCTCAGGCTCAGGCCCAGGCCCAGGCTCAGGCCCAGGCCCAGGCCCAGGCCCAGGCTCAGGCTCAGGCTCAGGCACAGGCTCAGGCACAGGCACAGGCTCAGGCTCAGGCCCAGGCTCAGGCTCAGGCCCAGGCTCAGGCCCAGGCTCAGGCTCAGGCTCAGGCACAGGCGCAGGCGCAGGCTCAAGCTCAAGCTCAGGCTCAGGCTCAGGCTCAAGCTCAGGCCCAGGCTCAGAGTCAGCCTCAGACTCACCATCAGAGCGTAACTCCTGTTCCGTCTCCCTCGCCCGCTCAGGTTCAGCCTCAAGTTCATCACCCCGCACAACCTCAGCAGCCACAGATGCAGCCACAAATGCAGCCACAAATGCAGCCACAAATACAGCCACAGATGCAGCCACAAATGCAGCAACAGATGCAATCGCAGATGCAGCCTCAGATGCAGCCGCACATGCAGCCTGTGCCTGGCCACCTCCAGCAGGCTGTCGCACAGCGCCGTCCGTCCGTTGACGCCCTGGACGGGCAGGGCAGTCGGCCGCCGAGTCAGCAGAGTGCTCTGGCGGGACCGTCCAGGAGTACGACGCCTCTGCAGCCGCAGATGCACCAGCAACAAATCCAACGGCAGATGCAACAACAGAACCAAGTCAAACTCGTACCATCGTCTCAACAAGGGCCAAAACAGCTGCAAGCACCATCCCCTCACCCACCACCTCTTCTTGTGAAGCATCACCCACTGCAGGTCCATCAGCAGCCGCAGTCCTACCCCCAGCAACAGATGCACCCTCAGCAGCTCGCGCAGCCCAAGCAAGTGCAGCAGCAATCTCAGACACAGAGGGTGGCCCAACAACAGGCGAGGCTTCCAAACCAGAGAACGCCGTTACAGTCGCAGCAAGCTCAACCGCAGCAGATTCAAGTCAGGCAGGCTCCGACACAGCAAGCGCCTGTTCAGCAAACTCAGGCGCAGCAAACTCAGGCTCTGCAGCCTCAAGTGCAGCAAGTCGCAGGGAAACAATCTAAACCCCAGCAACATCAACCCTTGGCTCAGCTCCAGCAATCTCAACCCCACCAACTCCAACCCCACCAGCCTCAGTCCCACCCACCCCAACCCCACCAACCCCAACCCCACCAACCCCAACCCCACCAACCCCAACCCCACCAACCTAACCCCACCAACCCCAACCCCACCAACCCCAACCCCACCAAGCCCAACCCCAACCCCTCAAGCCCAACCCCAACCCCTCCAAGCCCAACCCCAACCCCACCAACCCCAAACGCTGCAACCCAAAAATCAGCAAACTCGCCCGCAAACACCCCTCCAACCACCACAGAGCCAGCAACCTCAAACACAACTACCTCAAGTACCATCATCTCAACCCCAACAAGTTCAACTTCAACCCCCTCAACAACTGCAGGCTCAGCAGCGTCCGCAGGTCAACTTAAACCAGCAACAAGCCAAGCAGCAGCAGAAGCCGCAGCTGCTAGCAAGTCAACCACAGAGGCAGGTTCAACCTGCTAAGCAGCCTCAGTCGCAGCAACAACAAATACAGCGACCTGGGGCCACGTGGCAAGTGCGTGTCCAGGTGCAGCAGCGGACGAACACCCCGTCGCCTCAAGCGACGCCCCCGCCGCCGCCGCCGCCGCCTCAGCCGACGCCGCCCCCCGCTCAGCCCACACCCACCCCGCCGCCCCGGAGCCCCGAGGAGCGCGTGCCCCCGCTCCAGCAGCACATGCCGGCCGCGGCCGCGTCGCCGCCGTCCTGGATGGAGGATGTGCCGTCGCCGCCGTCGCGACGCCGTCAGAACCGCGGCGCCAAGGTGTACGCCAACCGGAAGCGCGTGCCCACCGCCCCGTACGGCGAGCAGCGCGGCGGCGCCGGGCGAGCGAGCCTCGCCCCCTGCCCCAACGTGGACGTGCGGCAGCTCCCGCTGGCGCCCACAGCACGGCCGTCGTTCATGGAGGACCCGAGCGGCTACCTGGCCCAGCAGACCGCCATGCTCAACAGCACCATCTCGCAGCAAGCCGCCACCAGCCCCACACCCGCCCCTCTGCCCCAGGCCAGCCCCCAGTCCACCTCCAGCGCACAGGCGAAGACTCCCAGCCCCAGTCCTGCCTACCAGGTCCCCACCCCCAACACCTCTCCCCATTCAACTACCACTAGTCAGCCCAACAGTCTGAGTAGACAGCCAGACAGCAGTGTCATCCCTTCGGAACGGAATATCAAACGACCAAATTTGGTGAGGTTTTTTGTTTTGTTTTCTTTTTTCCCTCTGACGAAGTTTGCGTAAATTTTCACGAGGTTTGATAATTTGATTTTTGTAGGTGGAGGACAATCCGGTCTCATCATCAACCTTTACGGACACGAGAGATGCTCCTACTGAGGGGTTGTCTACACCGGAGCAAGAACAGAATAAAGAAAAAAATATACCAATGCCCACCCCATCAAGCAATTCTGACATTTATATGAGATCAGAGCCTTTACCTGATTCTGAGAAACGGAAAGAAGTTGAATCTAATAACTCGAACAAGACAACAAAACTGCTCTCACTTAATAAAATACCAGTGGGGCCTATTCAAGGTGGAACAGTGAGTACCAGTAATGGTTTTGGAAGACTGACTCCACAAGCAGATGCGTCTTCTACTGGTGTTGCTTCAAGACCTTCCTCTTCTCAGGTATTATGATTACAAACCGTTCTTTTTTCAAGTCTTATAATAACCACACACTGAATTAATGAATATTCTGAAAATCTAATTTAATTTGGTCTCTCTTCTTATCATGTAGTCACCTCGCATAACTGTGAGTAGCAGTAATTCTGTTCCAACAAGGCAAATATTGACTGTCAGGTATGTAGTTTTTTTTTTAAAGTGATATTTTGAAAGACTGAAGTAGAATGAAATTCTGATAAGACTTTTTTTATCTGAACAGGTCTGGCCATAAAAGCCCTAAAAGGCAAAGTCCAGGCGCAGTCTCGCAGACAGGTCAAGTGTCTCTCCAAAACATTCAGACTACTGTCAATCGGGCTATTTTACCAAATACCTCACAGCCAGGCCTGCCACAGGGTACCACTATCATTCCATTAAGCATTGCCCAGACTATACAATCGGTTGTTAGTCAGACTCAAGTTACAACAATGGCAAGTGGTCATACTGCAAGTAGCAATACAATCACCTCAGTGTTAGCAGGGCGGAGCCCTACAGCCACTGTGACAGTTACAGCTGCTTCATCTCCTCCAGCACCAACAACACAGGTAAATACTCCTAATTTCACTGAAAGTGTTTTTTACGAAAGTATATTTATTACAAAACACAATGCAATTCTCTTGTATTTGATATTTACAGACTCTTCAAACAACAACCTCACTTCAACCTACCAGGTTTTCAATTGAAGCAGTACAGAATATTGTCAACAATATTCAATTGCAGCTTCAGCCTCATCAGCTTCAGCAAATGCCTTTACATCAGGCTTTGCAACTAGTTCAACAAGCCCAAGAACAAGCCGCTCAGCAGCAGGCTCAGCAGCAGGCCCAGCAGCAGGCTCAGCAGCAGGCTCAGCAGCAGGCTCAGCAGCAGGCTCAGCAGAAACAAGGAGTATCGCAGTTGGTCTTGCAACAAATACCAAATGCATCGCAAGTCTTCCAGCAGGCCCAACAGCAAGCACTACAGCAAGCTGCTCAACAACATGCTCAGCAACAAGCCGCCCAACAGCAAGCTGCCCAACAGCAAGCCGCCCAACAGCAAGCTGCCCAACAGCAAGCCGCCCAACAGCAAGCCGCCCAACAGCAAGCCGCCCAACAGCAAGCTGCCCAACAGCAAGCTGCCCAACAGCAAGCTGCCCAACAGCAAGCCGCCCAACAGCAAGCCGCCCAACAGCAAGCCGCCCAACAGCAAGCCGCCCAACAGCAAGCCGCCCAACAGCAAGCCGCCCAACAGCAAGCTGCCCAACAGCAAGCCGCCCAACAGCAAGCTGCCCAACAGCAAGCCGCCCAACAGCAAGCCGCCCAACAGCAAGCCGCCCAACAGCAAGCCGCCCAACAGCAAGCCGCCCAACAGCAAGCCGCCCAACAGCAAGCCGCCCAACAGCAAGCCGCCCAACAGCAAGCCGCCCAACAGCAAGCTGCCCAACAGCAAGCTGCCCAACAGCAAGCTGCCCAACAGCAAGCTGCCCAACAACAAGCTGCCCAACAGCAAGCTGCCCAACAGCAAGCTGCCCAACAGCAAGCTGCCCAACAGCAAGCTGCCCAACAGCAAGCTGCCCAACAGCAAGCTGCCCAACAGCAAGCTCAACAGCAAGCTGTACAACAGTTGCATGTTCAGACTTTGCAATTACAACAGCAAGATCAGCAGCAGCTTGCTCAGTCCCAACTCAGTCACGCTCAACAGCAACAACAGGCTGTCAAGCAAGCGCTGCAGCAAGCTCAACAGCAAGTTGCATTGCAACAGGCTCAGCAGCAAGCTTTGCAACAGGCACAGCAGGCACTTCAAGCCCAGCAAGCACAACAACATGCTCAAACACAACAAGATGGGGTTGCTCAACACCTACCGCAAAGTCAACAAACAGCTCAGTCACATCAAGTGCAGTTGCAGATTCAGACTCAACCGCAATCCCAACAGGTTCAAGGACAACAAAGTCAACAACAGGTAATTATTCTAGATGACTTATGATATCATAAAATAATTTTACTGTTCTTCCAGTTAGGTTTAATACAGCAGGGCAGAGCCTTCTCAAAAATAGGTGCTCCTAATAAATGTTTTACACCTAGTAATATTCTTGTGATCAATATCACAGTAGTTTCTCATCACTTTCTATTATAATCAGATGCCTCTTAAGCTCACTTATGATCCCATAGTTTTTTCTGCAATTTGTGAACACCTAAGAACACACTACATTATAAATACATGGTTCATTTCCCCTTAATCACTATTTTATTTAGGAACGTCTTAAAACATTAGAAAAATTACTATCGCTTTTCTAAGAAAATGTGTAAACAATTATTGTGGCTCAGGCTGCTGTGGTGGTGAAGCCGCCTACTGGGTTGCCAGCTGCATTGCCAGCTACTCTACCTGCACACCATATCCTGGTGTCAAGCGGGGGGCAGCTGCTGGTGGCATCCTCAGCTAAACCAGCCATGCCGCCGATCCCCGTGTCTCCCCTCGTCACTAGTGTCACAGCAGCTATGACGCAGGTACCGTCGCCCGTGGGAGGCCATTTTCGGACTGTCTGGAATGAAGTGCTAACTTTCAGTTTTTCCTGACTAAAGTCTTAGTTTTGACTTTATTTACATACTGACACTTGTTGAGTGTCTTTATGGAAAGTTGCACCAAATATCCATTCTAGAAAGTCTTACTGGCAATGATCTTTTCCCCCTTGCTCACTTGCCTTGGTCTGCAATGTTCGCATTGGTTCTCGCTTGCTGCTTAGCTCACCATCCACCTGTCATGTGTTAGACAACCACCAAACTAACAAGTTTCAGACTAACTCATCAGTGTTTATTGTAGAGATCATAAATGGAAGTATTAGAGATAGGACTTAGGCTTATTTTCTTTTTATGTATTTCACATTTTTCAAAGGTATTAGTACTTTCAGAATCACCCATAAATATCAAAACATTTGTTTAGAATACTAGTGACCATATGTCATCTGCCTGTTAGACTTGCATGAGCCTCAATGAATTCCTTATTTAAAATTCAAGTACAAACTATTATTTTGTTGGTTTCTTCCATAATCTGTTTTTTTTTTTTTTTTTTTTTTTTTTTTGAGGAATACCTCATTTTGGTGGAATATTGTGCAATATTCTGATATTTTCAGTTTATTAATATTAGTACGGCATGTATTTCATGGAATTTTTCTATACCTCTGAATGTAACCTGAAACAACTAGACCGTCACCTACATTGTTTATAAACATTTAACATACTGTACATCAAGGTGTTAAGCTCGGTGCTTTCCCTCCTCTTTCAGCAATTGAAGCCCGTTTGGTAATTTGTATATAGAAGTCATCTCTCATAAGCAGCCTACAACCCTCTCTCTCTCTCTGTTATGATTGGGTGCCTTGGTGCACAAAATAATATTGCTTCTGTACTATTACAATTATTATCTTTTACCTCCTAATCCATTTGTATCTGATGCTCCATTTTGATCCTTTGCCTAGCAATGTGCTAAATGTTTATTTAACTTGTGTTGCCCTTTTTTAATACAACTTAAGTAAATAAATTTTGATTTAAAGTTCTAATAGATGCTTGGAAAAAGAAATTTGTCTTAACATTTGCCGAAGGTTAAACAAAATAAATAACGCATGTAATATTTTGATCACCTTTAGAACTCTTAGAGTTTTGCCAATATTCATAGTTTTGTCAACTAAATTTTTACTGCTTTGGGAAATTCTCAGTTGATGGGTTTCAAAATATTATATTTCAAGATTATTTTCAATTATGTAGACTTTTTCAAAACTTTACTCCTTTACTTCTTACTGTGAAGTATTTTCATAAATTTTGAAACCTGCCTTCTCAAATATCACCATTAACTTTATTTTTGTCCTCCCATCATTACAGTTTTTTAGTCCTTTTAATAAATGCTTGTGTTTTTCAGGTGATTCCTGCTGTGGGCATGATGCAGCAAGCTCAACCCATGCAGTTGGGTCCTATGGTTATTAATGCCCTGAACGCATTGCAAGGCCCTCTAGTTCTTCCTGGAATGGGGGGTGTTATTGGTGTTGATGGGCTAACACAAAATGTGCAGATTCCACAACTGACAGTATCCAACTTAATTCAGGTATACCCCTTTTCTGAAGTACATTTCCTAGCCTTGTTACGTTTATCATTTTCTTTACAATCTTAACTGTTATTGTGCCTGTTCTTTTTATTAGGGTGATGCAAGAAACTTTTTGACCCAGCATCAGGCTGCTGCTTTATTGTCACCACCTGATTCAGCTTTAAAGAAGAAAAACAATAATAAGAAAAGGAAAGGGCCTACACCACAAACAATTTCTGTTCAAATTTCTAGTCAGCAGCAACCTCACCAGCCTCAAAATATTGCCCCTGCTTTCAGCTCGCCATCATCTGTTAATGTAAATACTTAAATCATTCGTTTTTTCCTTTCAGGTTTTTAACGTAAAGTACAGGTTTTTATTTTTATCCTATCTTTTTTTTTTTTCCAGGCTCATTTTGGTGGAGCACCCGTTCTAACTCTTGTGCCAGGCAAAAGTCCATGTGCTCCTCCTCAGATTGTAGTGAATCATGCTCCTGCAGCCCACAGTCCAAACACCCAACCCCCTCAGCAGTCTCCATCACAGCAAACAAGTCAGCAGCCACAGCCAACATCAGCCACTTTGACCAGTGCTCAACCGCTTTCATCCCCGGGTCACATTAACTTACTTCAGCCAATGAGTGTTGTTACTGCACCACTCCAACAATTTATTGTACCTGGTTTAGTGATGGCTACTGATAGCTCAGGAAATGCAACTCTAATTCAAGATCCAGTAGGGAGCATTGCTAATATTCAAAACATTCCCAATGTTCAGACTATTTCAAATTTGCAGAATATGCAAAATGTTGGAGTCCAATTGCAGGTATACACTCTAGACAAATTTGTTTGTAAAAATTAAAAATTTAATATACAACTTTGTATTTATAAGTTTTCTATATTTGCCATTTTTAGCTACAAAATGTGAATGGACAGAATGTCTTAACTCCTGTTCAAACTCCAGTACAAGTTCAAGGTGCACCAGGATTAGTTTTCCAGCGTAACACTGCTGGTGGAGCTCCCAAACTGACCACTGCACAGTTTATCAGCTCACCAACAAGCCCTGCTCAGTTCATTATTCCCACCTCAAGCACAGGTCAGTGAATTAGATTATCAGTTTCTACTATGTGATATTGGGATGTACACTGTTAGTTTCTTACAAAGAACTGCTCTTCGTAACGTACAAAGGATTTAGGACCTTTGTAATACAAACAATTTCTTCGTATTACAAAGGGCTCCAGTTAGTATTTTTATGAAGAACACACTGTTGTTCCGAAACCAATACTGTTTGTAATGTGAAGAAAATCGGTTTGGAATATGGTAGTTCCAGATCCTTTGTATGTTACAAACGGAATTCTTTGTAATATGAAGAACATCTTTTGTAAGGAACTAACAGTGTAGCCAATGCTTTTATTCATGTTATAATTTCTAACTTTCATTAACAGGAGGCACACAGTTTATTATTCCTACGTCATCATCACAAGGTACAACTCCCATTTTGTTATTCTTGTTATGAAATAGTCTTCATATTCATTCCTAATAATTTAATGCAATTTGCTTTTGTTTTCTTCCCCAGGTACGCAACTGTTGGCCACAAGTTCCCCTGGTGGTGGGACTCAGTTCTTGACAACAGCTGCAACCTTTGGAGGCCAGCTTAGTGGCCAACTTAGTCCTCTTCTTGCAAGTCTTAGTCCAAACACACAACTTCAAGGCCAGCATATTGTGAGTATTAAACTCATTCCTAAAATACAAATTTTTAAAATCTAGAATTTTGTGAATTTTCTTTTTGTTTGTTTTTCTTTCCCCTGTAGACTCTTAGTACAGCTAATGGGCAAACCATACAAATGGCAGCAAGCCAGCTTGGCTCTCAGACACTTGTTGTCCCATGTACGACTACTAATCAAAGACAACAGACTCAGCCTAAGCAGGAGATTCAAATTGCTGTCAGTTTGGCACAACTGCAGCATCATGCTGATCAGCAGGTTTGTTTTTTTATTGATCTTTGTTGGTTTTTGTGTTGTGTGCTTAATTACCTTGCATGTTTTGAAGATATTAAAAAGGGGGTTTTACACTTCTTCTATCGCTATTTTTTCTTTCTTCTAATTTTTTATTTTTTCATTTTTTAAACTTTTAAATTGTAAGGATGTGGGTGTGTGTGTGTGTGAAATCATCTTTCTGTCCAAATAAAATTTGTGGTACAGGATTAATTTTTTTTTTTTTTTAAATCTTATTTATTGTTATTTTTCTTGTTCTGCTCAGTTCTTTGGGGAACATTATTTTCAGCACTCACACAAATCAGTGTTTTGCATGTGTGAAATGTTTTTCTTGATTTGAATGAGATTTTATTATTGCATGGTGTGTACTTTCAGAGACACAACCAAGCACAGCTCCAAGCACTTCAGCAGCATCCAAACAGCAGTATCACCAACAATTTACGCAAGGGTTTGCCTATAAGCAGTGGAAATACCAGCAACAGCTTAGGCGGCAAGGTGGGAGTCGTAAGCACATTATCTATCAAGCAACCATTGTCTATGCAGCAAACATTGCAACGGCAAATTGCATCTACTACCACCGCCACCACATCCATCACTACCACATCTATCTCTTCCTCTTCTTCCTCCATCGCAATCATCACCACCAATAACCTGTCTGGGGGTTCAAGCTGCCGGGAGGTGGGTGCGCCTTGCTTATGCGCGCACACACTTGCTTTATTGCTTGTTATATTAATTAATCATTTCATTTGGAATTGTAGATTATCTGTAAGTTTAGATTGTGCATGTAGAAAATCTTTTTTTATTTAATGCCATTTTCAGAAGTTAGGAGCTTTCTGTAGGCAAATCATTCTGAAACTCATTATGACATTTTTCATAGGTTTTAAGCTTTAGGCAAAGAAGAAAAACTACTTTGGTTTAGATTTGTTATTAGAATCAGCAGTATTAATGTTCTCTGTATTTCTTTTTTACCATTCGCTAGACAAAGGTCTTAAGTTATTTTCTATTGTCACTCAATCATAATTGTTTTCATGCTTTGAAATTCTTATTTGCATATAGTTTGCTTCAATAACAATCAGCTTTAAACTGTTTATGCTAAATTTTCTTATTTCAAATTGCTTTTGTAGCTTTTTAATTAGTTTTAGTTTTCATTCAAAATAACACATTGACTTGTTACAGGTGGTTGCCTCTCCAACAACGTCTATAACATCTGCTGGAACAGCTAGCTCTGCCTCTGCAAGTCCACCAGACACAACAACTTTAAGTCCAGTAGCTGGTGGTGGGGCTACACCTCAGCACAGCCCAACAGCTGATACCACCACATCCTCTGTCGATGATGTCACCTTTAATTCCTCTCAATCATCAGCAGCATCCCCTTCGACCTCTCCTGCTAGTTCTCATCGCCAACAAGTGGGTCTTGAAAATAAGTTGGTGTATATAGTTTTTGACACTTATGATCTTTTCTAACTGGTTTGGCGCCTTCCAGATCACAACCCCTTCCTCTCTGGCTATGGTTCATTGTGTGTCTAGCAGCAATGCAGAGCCAGAATCCAATGATATGGATTGGAATGCTTCAGAAAAAGAAAAACCTCACAGTAGTAGTGGTTCTCCTCCATCTGCCTGTGGACCTGATAGTTATTCTTGTGATTCCAAAATTATCAGCAGTGATGCCTTTGTTGAGTCGTCTAGCACTGTGCTTACTTCTTCAAATCAAAACCAACCACATCTTCAAGTTCAACACCAGCAAGTTATGTTTACCTATGGAGATATAGGACTAAACCGGAATTCCCTCAAAAGAAAACATTCAGTTGGAGATGAGTCCTATAGGGGAGGTGGTCATTTCAAAGCCTCACTAAACCCTCATAATCAACAGCTAAGAAAAGCAGAAGATCTTGGCAGTGGTGAGTTTTAAGTTGTGCTTGTTTCCTAAATTAAGGTTTATGATGATTGTCATCTTCATATTCATTATCACCAGTGGTATATTGATGGCTGATGTCTTAGGCAATGCTATTCTTTTGCAAGCTTTTTTGACCACAGATATAATTGGTTTTAATGCCCTCTATTCTATGATTTTCATTTGTAGATTTTAAAATTATTGTTTGCATGAGATGTCCTTGGTTTTCTTTAGTTTCATTGAGGTACTAATTATTTTTAATTTCATCCAAACCAAACTTCTTGCTCCGATCTTTTTGCTCTGAAGTGACTAAGATACAATATTATTTATTTATTGACCTACCTATTTTATTCTGTTGTAACTATTACACTGGCTCTACAATTTAGCATAAGCTATAGTGTAAGTGCATGAAAAATTCTCATTAATTTGTGCATGAGTATTTCACATTTTCTTTTAGTTTGAGACTTTAATTCTTCTCCTTAACTTTGCCCTCCAAGATTTTCTTGAATCCTAATTGCCCCTTTTGCTGAGACTGCCTTGATATTTCATCCGATAACTACAACAGACTGCACTGCACATTACACATCATCATTCCATTCATACATTGTTTGACCTTATGAATCCTCTTTAGAGTATAGATATGACCCTCCCAAAATTTTTCATGCTGTACCAGCTGAGAGCAGTGTGGGAGACGATGCTCCCGCTACGTCCCCGCCCCTGGCTTTGGCCGAAGGTGATCTCGTGTGGGGCCCCGCTCGGGGCTTCCCCGCGTGGCCGGGCCAGGTGGCCGCAAGCCCTTCGGGTCCTTCCCCTTCAGCCACGGCCTCCACGGCCTCGAATACTGCCACGCCCTCGTCTCATGTTTGGGTCCGCTGGTTCAGTGGCAATGGTTGCGGTGGTGGTGGTGGCGACCGCTCCATCTCACTCGTTTCCAGGGAGAGCCTCAAGTCGCTGTCGGAGGGTTTGGAGGCCCACCACCGAGCCATCAAGAAGTTTCGGAAGTGAGTTGATGGGTAGGCAATGGCAGAATCAGGGGCAAAATGAAACAGCTCAATCATAATTGATAAATGCTAAGCTGGAGTCAGTAAGGTGACGCTAGTTTTCAAACAAGTCATTTTAAAAAATGAATAGGTTCTACAATTTGAAATTATATAGTACCAGACTTGTTGTGTCTTTTGTGCACAGTATTTCTGGTCTTCTCTTTTCGGGGGATCTGCAGGCTTATGAAACCACATTCCTTTCTTGGTATGGAAGTCACTCAATCATGGTGCATAAAATATTGATTAAAATAAATTAACATATTTAACCCATCATGCATGCTTTGGTTATTTTTACTTGGTCCAATTTTACCTTTTAATATCCATTTGAGAACTGTCAAGTTCCCTAGTGCTGTTTTTTAATTCTATGGATAGCTACCGCTGTTAAACAAGTCGTTTGGGTTCGGTGCGTCAACTTCAGTTTGATACCCCTCTACTTTTTTTCTGAAGTTTTTATCTTTCTGTTTTGCTTATCAGATTCTTTTCTTACATTATATCTTATCTTGTTTAAATGTATTGGTTGTAGTGATTGGTTGTAGGTAGTAAGGTAGTTTGAATGACTTTGGAATGGCTTGTTTTTTGTTGTTTTTTATTTTTAATAAAATCAAGTAGTTTATTTCAGTTTTTGATACACTAATTTGTATTGCAACCTTCTTTTAAACTTTTAGTTTGATGACCATAATTTATTTATTTATTTATATTTTTCTGAATGCATATTCATATTTATCATTTGCTGGTTTCCAGAGGTCGGAAAATGAATACACAGTTGGAGAACGCTATTCAAGAAGCTATGGCTGAGCTGGATAAGGTGCCAGATTTGCAAAAAACAACCATTGAGAAGAAATCTGAAGAATCAAGCCTTAAACCTGGTGTTTTGAAGCATGAGACCATTGACTCGCCCAAACCTCATTCAAAAATGAAAACCCACTTTTCTTCCTCTAAAAGAAATTTAGACTCTCCAAGTCAAAAGTCTGTTGGAGCCTCAAATACAGACACTGTGTCTGATTCTCCAGCTCATTCCACAAGGCTGCGTAAAAGCCAGCGGTAAACTTCCTAATTTGTTGAATCCATCCCATATTTGGCTAATTGTATTGTACCTCCTTTACTTGTCTTTAGCTCATAAATATGCGCTCATAAGGGTAATGTTTCCAAGAATTTTGTCTTTTACAAGATTAATATGATGATAAATAATTGTACCTGCCAAAGGAGCATAATATTTTCAATTTCCACCTTTCTTTGGACTTATTCCCTGTACCGAACTGTCTGTTATTTAGACATCCACTTCGAAAACGAAGTAGCGAAGCTTTCATTAATCTTCCTGTAATCATCATATATTCATGCAAACCTCAAGTGAGGTATTATGCCTGAGCTGTGATGTTCCTCCTTATAGTCTAGTCATATCAGATGTGTGTCATATTGTGAATGTTTGTATATGTTTGTTTGCCTGTACATTTCTCAGAATACATTTCATCATATTTAGGTTGATATGCAGAATTCTACTCTCAACTGTTGTACCTTGCAGAGTACAAAAGTACTAAAATCATAAACTTTTTGATTAGATTATCACTCTTTTATAAGCAGCTGTCAAGATGTGATCCTTGGCAAAGCAATATGTAGTTCCTAATCAAGCCTCTGAATTGTAGCAATGGCTATTAAAAACTGAGTATAGCATTATGTGATAAATGTTAGAAGTACTACTTGTGTGTTTTTTTAAATCTTTACTATGTATGCATATGTATGTATATGACTGCTAGTGAGCACAAAATGTATATGTGTGAATTTGTATAAATCTATTTAATATGTAAATATTATATATTTATATAGTTTGACTTAAAATGCTCTTCTGTACATAAGTTATGTACATATATACTGTAGGGGTCAATTTATCTGTACAACTATATAATTGTTATTTTCTTGGTAGTGACAAAAACTTGTTAAGTATTTAAAATTTTGAATTTGTGGATAAAGTATGTTTTTGGAGTTACATGTGGTTTAATCTTTGTTTGAAATTTAACTTTCAGTTTTCCCCCTTAAGCTTATGTGGTATAAATATGTTATCATGGTGAAAGCAAGTTGTTTTATTGTTAGATGATTCCATCTGTAGCATGATGCATATTTCTCATAGTGATCTGTCTTTTAATTTACAAGTATAGAATGGCAAGAAATTGTGATTTTATTTTATAGCAAAGGAAACAATATCATTCTTAAACGTGATATTTTTTCTCAGACGCCATTTGGTTTGTACCAATTGTCTCACAGATTAGAGTGTGACTTGCCATATGATATCCCAGTAAACATTTTCTTACTGAAGTGATCTGCCAGAATTGAATTGATTAAACAATTCTCTCTCTCTATTCTTAGTATTCTTTCTTCTCTTTTTTATTAAATGGTCTAAAGACAATTTATGTGTTTCTCAGGTTCTTTTTTTGTTTTGTTTTGTTTCTTTTCTATGAACTGTTGTGTAGGCTTGTTAACATATTCCTGCAAATTCTGGTAGACCCACTTTTTAGTAATGAATTTTAAGGCTTATGTGATGTATGTGATAGTTGAAGTCGTGTTCAACCAAAGTTGATGTAGGAGCCAATATTCAGTAGTTTTCTGCCATGGACCTGATTGATTTTGACCTTTTGCTGCTTTGGTGTTGTATTTTCTTTACTTTGGCTTTATTAGATTACAAACAACCTGCCTTTTTCAAAAAGTACTCAGAAAACTTATACAGTATGTCATTTAAACAATCTGAAAGTGATTTCTTGCTGCAGTCTTTTATACAGGGTTATGTATGTATTTTCAAACTTTTATGCCTACCTCTTTCATTGGTTGGTGGTCCAGCAGTATTGTACTACTTTTATCATCACACCAAAAAAAGGGTGTCTTAGTTTGTTAACCATTTATCTGTTTGTGCTTCCCTTTGTTGTTGTTGCTTCTTGTTCTACTGTTACAATGTTTATGAAAGTTGCAAAGACATTCTCTTTATGGTCATTGTAGTCTCCTGAAGCATGATGCCTCACGTCAATTGACTTTATGCAAATAGTCATTTTCGATGCCTGTGATTGGTTTAATTGCTTATAAACAGTTACTTTTACAGGAGTGTAGTAATTGACACTGCAACTGCAGTAATTTTGACTTCATGAGGCTTAAATTTAAATTTCAGAATATTCTTCAGATTGTTAACATTTGTATGTATCTCATTTGTTAATCATATGCCAAAGTAAGTCCAACATTTAAGTGTGGCAAGGAATGGAGAATATGACACAGAAATCATTTTTGATGGGTGCACTATTGATCAATATTGGTAGTGCCTGATGAAGCCCGCCTTAAATTGTCTCCTAAACGTTTTTTACTATCAAAATAAAATGTTTAAGTAAAAACAAACATAGGATAAAAATGGAGTCAATCAAACGTTCCTCAGTTGACACTTACATTATTTAATTAGGTCGTTGGTTTCATTAATTTGTTTCTTTTTCAAAATCATATCTGGAATTAAGAATTGCTAGTTGTGGAGACGTACCTTGCACATAAGAGAGTGCAGAAGTCAGCCACTGTTAAGTGGCTATAAGCCAAAGATTATTGTTCAACAATGTTATGCCTTAAAGTGGCTGTCTGTTGTTTATTTGTTTACTTGTGCAATGATAAATAATTCTTACCCTTCTCCAAATCAGTATAATAGAGCAATTGTAGTTAGTAATAAAAGGAATTTTCTGTTTCTATAACTTTATATTTTTATTTAAAATCTGTTCTAAATTTTGTCAATATTCTCTTGTATCAGTGTATTACATGAATTATCAAATGTATATTTATTATGTCAAAAGCTTTAGTTGCACAAAGTATTTGTACTATTGTTGTTTTACAAACTGCGGTAATTTAAGATATGCCTTGTAAATAAAATAATATAATCTATTCAGACATGAACATCAGAACATGATTTTTATTTCAATTCCTCAAGAATTTGTGAGAACTGAAGGTTTTTGGGTATGTAAGAGGTAAGTATAAAGAAGTCAATGTTTGTCAAAGAAAGTCGAAATTTCTTTTCCTCTAGGTAGGAAGAAAAAAACTTGTTTTGCTTGGTTTTTGACTTAGAAAGGACTGTTTCCAGAGGTGACATAGTGATATCTGAAAATGAATTTGTGTGAGGCACTGAAGAGTATTTCTACACATTTTCCTCCCATCAGATAGAGTTTTATTTATTTCATCCTTACACCAGGAAAATTATATTGTGGTTCTCAATAGGAGACAATAAAGTTCACCAGGTTTTTCAAAATTATTGTCTAAGGTTAAAATCTAAACAAATCATTTGGACAGTTCTACAAATAGAAAGCAAACCATGACAGCCTTCTCTTTTATTAAATGCCTTCTCAACATTGTTCTATGTTCCTCTTATCTTTCAATGGTATCAAATTCTGAATGATGCAAAACAAAGTTGAAGTAAGCGTTCTCACGACTAGACGTGTAAGTGTTGTGGATGAAACAACAGCTACATAACAAGGCATTGACGGACACCACAGCATAAAGAAGAAAAATAAATATAATTTCAACAGTTGCCCTGCTCATTCACCTCACTCAAATTTCTAATTACATCTCAGAATCAATTCACTGTCACAAAATGTTATTATAATTCACCTTTCAACCCCTTACCTGGCTGACTTCACCCAGACTACACCAAGTCAAACAAGGCCCTAAAATGTGCTCAGCGCATTCAACGCAGCTAGCTCAATCTGAATATTTTAAAATTTCCTTCATTAAGTTGTCAGTAATTTTATCATTATCGCTCTCATTGGCTTGTCAATAATAAGAAGGCCCGTACCGTACCGATAAAATGCTTTATTGGCTGTTACTCACTTCAAACACTATCAGACCTTTACCGACATTTCCCATAATAGTTGAGGACTTATAGAGCATCTGAAATCAAACTGTTTTTCCAAAACATAACTCATATCCCATTATCACGCTAATCAATAATTCCTCACATTTAAAAGATACCAGAAAAGGATTGAGAGTGTTTGGTAACAGATCAAATATTCTCGCCTGAAATGCCAAGTTTACTCTAATATCACAGTCATTGATTCCACGCAGTTTCTAACGGTGCGTTCGGGCAGAAATTAAAGGAAATAACCGCTACACCTTTCTATGCTTTAGCTGTTTTTTTAAATTTTTATTTCTTAATTAAGGGAAAGCAAACTTGAAGGACTTGCTGAAAAGAAAACCTTTCCTCTGCTCTGATTTTGTTGAAAATGAGGAAAAAATAATGGTGCAGTTCGTCTGAAGGGAAGTCCACCACTTTGCTTTGGTACACTGACATTGGCCTCGGCTAAACAAATCAAACCGATTCTCTACAACGAAAAATCAGGAAAAGTGAAAGACTCGGTGGGCGCACGGATGGAAGAGCCCGACTGGGCCGGAAGCGCCTCGCCCAGGGCAAGACCGCCGAGGTGAAGGAGCAGCAGCACCAACCAAGTGCATCGCGCGCTGTTCTGACGCGGGCCGGGGGGCCGGGCCGGAGAGGTCACCGCCCTCTAGCGCGCGAACGCCACGGCCGGGGCGGTGAGGAAGAATTCCGCCAGGCAGGGCTGCCTGTAGCACGTGTCGGACTCGGCGTCGTGCAGCCTGCTGCGGTACATCCTCTCCACGGCGGCGCTGCACTCCTCGCGCCCTCCGCAGAGATCGGCGCCGAGACGACCCAGCTCAGCCTCGCAGGACCACTCTGGCGGCAGACCGACGGCCGCGCCCTGCAACAGCATGGCAGCAAGTGCATGGCAGGTGAGTCGGAATCACGGAGTTTGACGGCCCGTACCCTCCGTCCGTCCATTTCAAAGGGGTGCATCGCGTCTTTCCAATCGGGGTACACTTTCCAAACCACTAATTTTTCAGTAAAAATGCGTTAACGCGCAAATACTTGGAAAAATAAGTTCTCTGACGTTTTCGACGGGTGAGAGGTCAGGACTAGTTGTTCAGTCCGTAGTCCTAATGTCTTTGACCTGCAGTCAGTGTACGCGTAAGCCTACACTGAACGCGATGTCCGCCCCGCCCCGCCCCGCCCCGCCCCATCCCGCCCCGCCCCGCCCCGCCCCGCCCCACCCCGCCCCGCCCCGCCCCGCCCCGCCCCGCCCCATCGCGCTTACACAGAGGTGGCAGGCCTGGTACAGCACGCAGAGCGGTAGCAGGCCGTCGTTGGTGCCCACGGCGCCGCGACAGCTCTCGACGAGGCGAGACACGGCGGGGCAGCGGCCGACGAACGGCATGAGCGAGCCCAGCGACTCGTCCTCGCCGTCCTCGCCCTTGCGGAAGGGGAACCCGCGGACGAGCAGCAGCGTGTCGGGGGAGGCGCCCTCGCGCTTGATGGCGACGCGCTTGTCTGAGGATAGCAACGAGACCGTGTTGGTGAATCTATCTCTGCTCTCCCAATCGCGTGGGGCGGGGCGGGGCGGGCGGCAGGCTCGTGTTGGATATGGGGGGAAAAGACGTCCGGGCCTGTCCGATTCGCGTCCGTTGGGGTAGCTCTACCGCCCTCGCCCCCACCCCCAGCCCCGCCCCCAACCCCACCCACGCCCCCGCCCCCTGCGCGGCAGCACGACAGCTGCGCGCTGCGGTCTCGTCAGCCTGCGGAACGCGGATAGGCAACGCGACCGCAGAGATGCGTCGCGGGCCTGCCTACCTCATGGTGCTTTCACTTAGCGCTTGCATTAGTGTACCAAACAGACCTAGCAGATCGAAAAGAGGTCATAGGGCTAAGTCTACTGATCCCCTTCTTCCGCTTCACGGGCAGAGTTATTTAGAACCAAGAGAAAATCTGAGGCCAAGGAAACTGCCATTCATCTTGATTGCATATACTCACTGATATTGCTGGGCTTGGAGAATCTTGGAGAGAAGGCCCTGTTGGATAAATGCAGTACAGGTTAGCGTTTTAATTCAAACTCAAGAGATAGTGCAGGGGCTAAAGCGGTGGTCCTCCCGCACTCACATGAGGTTATGACGCATCAGCCAGTCCGCGTCCACCTGCGCCGCGGCCTCGTTAGAATCAACGTCGTTGAGAGACAGGGACTTCTTGCGGCGGCGGTCGATGCCAAAGTACTGCGACCAGTCGATGGACTTCTTGATCAGGCGCCGGTGCTGGTGCTGGGACAAGGCGAGGGGCGAAGCGTCCTCATCGTACGCCCCCAGTATGGCGTGGCCGCCGGCCGCACCCGCCGGGCTGCCCGGTTTAGCGGTAGGCGACACCTGTGACAGGGAATAAACGAATGAGATGATCGGTGCTGCTCAGTAAGCCGGACGGGGCGGGGCGAGGCGGGGCTCACCGTGGGCTTCTTGTCCTTGTCCTCGGTGTGGAGGGCCTGGTCGTGGCTGTGCGGCCCCTCGGCGGACACCATGGGCGGCGCGTGCTCGGGGCCGTGCACCTGCACGTTCACGTTGGTCTTGCCGGCTGTGGCGGGCGCGTGGGTCGCGTGCAGCGCGTGCTCCTTGGCGATCTTGTCCGTCTGGTGCGCGTGCCCGATGGGGTTGATCCCGGGCGTGGTGGGGGCCGCCGAGGCGTTCTTGGCGGGCGGGGCCGCGGTGGGGGCCGGCGTGCCCTCCGCGGTCACCTCTGGCGGCGCCCCGGCCAGCGGCAGGGCCAGCGGCGGCTCCAGCTCGCCGTCGGGCTCGTTCTCGCCGAAGATGGCCATGAGGTCCTGCTTGGCGTCGTGCGCCTGCGACGGCTGCGGGATGTCCAGCGCCGGACGCGTGCTCTTCTTGCGGCGGCGCATGGCGCGGCCCTGGAGCCCCGGCAGCACCACCTCGGCCTCGGGCTCGGGCTGCAGGGCAACAGGTCCCGCCATCAGTCGGATTCTTTTCACATTGCCGTTTTTACGGCTTTGCTCTGTCCTGAAAATAAGTTTCCAGCGCCTCAGTCTCACCTGGTGCTGGCCGGGCAGGCTGCGCTTGGAGAGCAGCAGGCGCTTGATGGCCGGGTCGTTGTAGCGCTCGTCGAACAGCTGCTGGGTGAGGAGCATGGCCAGGCGGTTGTTGGGCGAGCCAGGGCCCACCACGTCCGGCTCGGCCTCCTCCGGGGCGACGGCCGCCTCATCCGCCCACTCGGCCGAGTCGTCCTGTGCAGCGAGTTCCGCTCGTGTTAGACACCCAGCTGAGTGCAGCGTGAGCGCTGTGCTCTCGGGACCCTGCTCGGGACACTCACCTGGTAGTCCGGGGAGGCGGAGCGCTTCCGTAGCTGATAGCCGCTCCAGGCCAGCGGGGCCGCCCAGTCCCACGGCGAGGCGGCGCCGTTGGCGAACTGGCGCCCGGGGTTGGAGGCCCGCTTCCGCGTGCCGGGAATGTCCTCTGCAATAACGGGGAAGACGGCCTCCGGTCAGCTCGGCGGACTGGTCGCGAGAAGGCGTTGCGCCCTTGACGTAGAACTACCCACCGCCTAGCGCCTCCAGGAACTGCAGCGTCTCCAGGTCGGTGAGGTCGTCGGGGCCCACGTCGATGGCGCCGGTCTGCTGCTGGTACCTGGCCCAGGCCTCGCGCAGGGCCTGCAGGTAGCGCTCCGGGTTGTCCAGGGGGTCTGTCGACATGCGGGGCGCAGCGGGCAGTCAGGACAGAGGTCAAAACCCCAAACAGCGACAGCGAACTTGACAGAAGCTGACTGACCGCTGGGCCCGGCGGCGGGGTAGAAAGAGTTGACGCTAGGCGTGCCGGGACTCTCGCGGTGCCAGTCGCCCCAGGGCCGCTGCTGCTGCTGCTGCTGCTGCCGCTGCCGGCGCTGCCGCGAGGCCATCCGCTCCCTGAAGGCCGACGACGGGGCGGGCTCGTCGGCGTCCGCCTCGCTCAGCCCGTGGTGCTTGAGGCCTGCGCCGACATACACACGAGGCACCGGCCCGGTCAGCAGAGTGTCATGGGGCACAAGTGGTCGGGGTCAGTCAAGAGACGAGACGAAACGTACCCGCTTCGTCCTGCAGGGCCGCCCTCTCCATGAGCAGGAGCCCCGGGCCGTCGGGCCGCGTGTTCCGGATGTTCCTGGAGGCGGCGCGGGCGCGCTGGAAGCCGTAGCCGATGTCCTCGGGCTGGCCGTCGTCTGGAACCAGAATGTATCCGTGAGGGAGAGGGGTCCGCGCGTAGCGGTCCTACAGGACCTATAGAGCCGTGCAGCAGTCGTACCAAGGATCTGCTCGAGGCCCAGGGTGCGGGCGTGCTGCGTGGCGGTGGCCGCGAGCAGGCCGCAGCACAGCGCGGCGGTGAGGCAGAGCCACGTCATGGCGGCGGTGGCGGCGACGTGGGCGTGTCCTCAGCTGCAACAGCCAGAAGGGTTCGAGTTATCGCCACTCAGAAGTCGGTCCTTTAGCTCAGCTAGAGGGCTGTCCTCATGTTAGACCGCCTGTGCCCCCGCCGGGCGGTGCGTCGGCCCCGTCGGCCCTAGGTTGAGTCAAAAGTTGAGTGTGCTCCCAGGGGTCGAGGGTACCTAAGGGCTGGTGTGGCGCCTACCCCTGGAACACCGTACCTAGGGCTGATGTACCGGGGGTCCTGGTCTGCGACACCCGCGCACGAACCCCGAACTCGCTATTGTGTGCTTTCTGAAAACCCCCTTGGAAGTCCAGGACACCTCTCAGCGGGAGACGGGATTCTGCGTAACGCACAACAGACACTGCGTCAGCCGCCTGGCCCCTGCTATGCGCTGCGCTGAGAGGAGCCGGGCCGGCTATTGTACGTGGAGCGGTGCTGCTCTGCTTTGTTCGTACAAACCCAGAGGGCGTAACGAGCGAAGCGGGGAGGAAATGGGTGTGGGGGGTGGGGGGAGGTCTGTCCAGAGCGCGTGGCTGCGAGTGGGGTGGGGGTGGGGTGGGGGGCAGAGAGAGAGAGAGAGAGAGAGAGAGAGAGAGAGAGAGAGAGAGAGAGAGAGAGAGAGAGAGAGAGAGAGAGAGAGAGAGAGAGAGAGAGAGAGAGAGAGAGAGAGAGAGAGAGAGAGAGAGAGAGAGAGAGAGAGAGAGAGAGAGAGAGAGAGAGAGAGAGAGAGAGAGAGAGAGAGAGAGAGAGAGAGAGAGAGAGAGCGAGAGAGAGAGAGAGAGAGAGAGAGAGAGAGAGAGAGAGAGAGAGAGAGAGAGAGAGAGAAAGAGAGAGAGAGAGAGAGAGAGAGAGAGAGAGAGAGAGAGAGAGAGAAAGAGAGAGAGAGAGAGAGAGAGAGAGAGAGAGAGAGAGAGAGAGGGGGAGAGAGGGAGAGAGAGAGAGAGAGAGAGAGAGAGAGGCGGGAGCTTGGGGGCGGGGGGCTGGAGCCGCCTCTTCGAGAGTCCTCCATTAATTAATGGGGAAAGTCACGAGTCACCCGCCAGCGTCGCGTCGAGTCGAGTCGACTGTGCGGAACACTTGATGATGGAAAAGCGGAACCAGAGGAGGAAATCTCGCCCGCAGCGCACAACAACCACACGTTAAAAACATTGTCTGATTTTCTGAGGAAAAATGAAAACCTCACATAATCTAAAGGAAACTCCTCAGATTTTGAGCAACTCTCTTTTTCCTCATTTTTTTAAAAAGAGACATCCTCAAACTTTGAGGGGATCTCCTCAAATTAAGGGAATCCCTCAAAGTTTTCCATTTTTCCTAAAAAAACAAAAAATCAGACATTATTTTCACCGTGCATGCTGCCTGTCTCTCTACACGGCGTAGCGGGGGAGTTATTACGGAGGTTTTAATACCCGCCGCGGGGCCGCCCAGCCCAGCCCAGCCCGGCCCGGGGGTAGCCGAATAACGAGTCGAATGTAATGTTGGTAAAGAGAGGGAGGAAAATAGAGCCGCGCTGCGCCCCGCCGCGCTGGGAGAGCGCTGGCAGCACGAGAAGCGCGGAGCGGAGCGGAGCGGAGGGCTCAGCCCACCCACAGCGAAGCCCTGCCCCTGCCCCTGCCCTGCACGGGGTCGGGGTCTGGCCATGCCAAGGCCGCGCCTGGAACTCGGCATTCTAATAAGGCTGCGGCCTGGGGCCGTGCCGTGCCGTGCCGTGCCACGCACCACACAGCCCCGTGCCGTGCCGCACCGCTCCGCTCCGCTCCAGCCCTCTGCTCTGCCGCAGACTGGAGCCGAGCCCGGGCCGCCTCCAGCTCCTCCAGGTCCCCTGCGGCTGGCAAGCCGTCTTATCTACTCAAGGAGGCTGCCGCCTGGAGCCTGGAGGAGCAGGCGCCCTCGCGCGCGCAAAGCCCCTGGAGTGGGTCTTCAACGTAAGCGTAATAATAATAATAAGAGCACACGGGACTGAACACGTGTGGGGAGTGAATATCCAATTGGAGAATTTGTGACGAAAACGTGCAGCAGTTTTTGTTTTAATGTATGCTGGGAGCAACAAAATATTGCACCCGAGAGTATATCGGGGATGGGAGAGTGCGCAGCTGCGCTATCCTCCAAGAGCAGACGCCGCGCCGGCCGCGGGCTGGGGGTGGGGGTGGGGCTCTTCCTCCTCCTCCCTCCCTCTCTTCTGCAATACCACGCTTATATTATGGCATTCCTGCTCGTGCCCGGCTGGGCTGATAACGGGGTAGAGGGAATTCGTTCCGAAAAGGGGATGAAATGAGCAGAATATAGGCTGGTGGGAATGGGGGAGGGAGGGAGGGGGGGAGGCCTTATCTGTAGGGTGCGATAACGTGGCCGGCTTAATGTGTCACGTGACAATCCACGTCACATCGTTACGTGTTACATCCAGCCAAAGCAGGTGTGCGCTTCGATAAGCAAGGGGGAGAAGCACGACTTTTTGAAGGAGTCCGCCAAGCAAACGAAATTCGGAAAAAGACACACTTGTCCTCACAAACTCTTACAGCCACAAAAACTTTCCCCGACACAGCGGCACTTGTGCGAATCGAAGTTGGCGCCCCGGGCGCGAACACACTTGGAGGACGCGGGTCGAGAGGTCTGTGTGTGCGTGCGTGCGTGCGTGAGTGAGTGTCGTAGGGGAGCGGCGCCGGCGCTTGTCGCTTGTCCTGAGCAGCTACGGCATGGAAAAGGGGCGCAGCCGGCGCAGCCCAGCGGGCAGGGCAGGGCAGGGCAGGGCAGGGCAGGGCAGGGCAGGGCAGGGCAGGGCAGGGCAGGGCAGGGCAGGGCAGGGCAGGGCAGGGCAGGGCAGGGCAGGGCAGGGCAGGGCAGGGCAGGGCAGGGCAGGGCAGGGCAGGGCGAGCCGCACGAGCGGCTCTGGAACTTCCCTACAACGCGTATACACGAACGTTTCTCTGGGTTTGAGTGTGCGAGATTTGCTGGGATTCGTCAACATCCTGTTTCTTCTCTGTGCCATGCAGCTTTGCAGAGGTCGTTTAGGACGAAGTCGCACGAGCAGCGCTTGTGGCGGTACCTACGACAAAAATACACCGCCCGCCCCGCCCCGTCGCGTCCTCGCGACCCCTGACCTTTTCCTTTCTCCCCGCACCCCGAGCGCCGCTGCTTCCGAAAAGACACTGGAAATACAAGTTTGCTCATATCTTCGTTCACCTGCCGGTACCGACCGAGTTTTATGACACTTGTAGGTGTGCTACTAATAATTATTCGCAAGCTTCGAGAGGAGGTGCGAATGCGCGCTCGTTCACTTGCAATCCATAGCCATTTCCTTCTCTACAAATGTACGCGAATGCATGGGCGTATTCGCCGAACCAACACAGTTGTGTGAAAAAAACTCTCTCGACTGCTCGTGAGTGACATTCGTACACTTGGATTCACAGTGTTCGCGGTCGCACTCCCCGCCGTCCTTCCTTTCCCCACGACCTTCCCGTCCCGCCACGGCCACGCTCTCTTTCCTCCACCGCCCTCGCCTCGCCTCTTCCACCCGAGCTCGCCGTGACGTCGGGGACGAAACGGAACGAGGAGAGACGTCTCCCGGGCCGGCGGGGCGGGGCGGGGCGGGGCGGGGCGGGGCGGGGCGGGGCGGGGCGGGGCGAGGGGCGCATTCCAGGGTACCTCGCCTCGCCTCTACCCTCCGGCTGAATTCCCGCAGCCCCCTCTGTCCGCTCGCCCCGGCCCCGGCCCTGCCCGGCCCCCAGGGAGCTCTTACTCCTGCTCGTTCGGCCCCGCCCCGCCCCGCCCCGCCGCGCCCCGCCGCGCCCCGCCCCACCCGTCCACTTCATCACATCACATCACCCAGCTCCAGCCCCGGCCGGGCCCCGCCTGCCTGCCTGCCGCGCGCGTCAGAAACAGCAACAAAACGCCAGCAACATGCAAACTCCCATCCCAGGGGCGTACAGTTAAGCAATGTGGAGCAGAGCGGCCCGGCCCGGCGCGCCGAGTACGTACGCAGGGCAAAGTGGGTGTCGTGTAGTGTTTACAAGACTTGGGCTCAAGGGGATTAGCCCCCGCGCGCGCGCATGTGTGTGTGTGTGCGCGTGCGAGTGAGTGAGTTAACTGCAAAAGGGGTTGGACGGGGCGGGGGCGCGGGGCTATTGCGGGCAGGGCAGTAACTCGTGGGTGTGTCCCCTGTGGTGTGGTGTCGTTGGGAGGGAAGGAGGGCACGGAGCAGGGCAGGGCAGGGGTCAGCCTGCTTCTGGTCATGCGAAGTAATGGCCATGGAGGTGGAAGGGAAGGGAAGAGAAGGTTAAGGTTGCGAGTGTGAAACGCGCTTTGAGTGTTATTTCATGTAACGCAAAGGGGGATATTTTAGTTGCTGGAAGAACGCTCGCAGCTCGAAAAAAAAAATCAATAACCGCATGATGATAAAAATAATATTATCAGGGCTGAACTAAAAAAGCAGCGATCGTGAAAAGGGAGTTTTTATTATCTGCAGCGTATGGCCTGCTTTCCACACCGGAGACCGAATTGCCGCTATCTGACAAAGTAACGAAGGGCGAACCAGCCCCACCTCACCTCGCCCCGGCCCGCCCCACCCCGCCCCGCCCCGCCCCACCCCACCCCGCCGCGCCCCGCGAGGGTGCTGTGATTGATCTCGCCCCACTCCTATCTGGGGTTTGCGCCAATAACACCCTCAGGCAATCAGCGCGGCCGCGACAGCTGAGCTGAAGCCCCCCTCCCCCTGTCACGCGTCAGCTCTGTCAGCTCCGCAGTCCCCTGCGACCAAATAAGCGCATGCTCCTCTCGAAGGATCTCATTGCCTACTACAAGGGGGACGTCCGTGGGAAGTAGTTCGCGAAGTTCCCCCGGGCCGGGCGGGCAGGCAGGTGCAGGGGCGGGGTAGGCCACGCGCGGACGCCCGAGTGCGGCGGGCTTGCCTACCCCACAATCAACAGGCGCGCAGCCGGGGGCCCTGCGGGCCCTGCAGACCTTCCCCAACCACCCCACACCGTCCTGGACCCGCCCCGAAGCCCCGCCCCGAGGCCCCGCGCGCCGTCACGTCCCATCTGCACCGCCTGCGTGAGAGTGCCACTCATACAAAGTGTACAACGACCCGAGGCTGGGTAGAAAAGAAAAGTAAATATATGGCAGAAGCGGCTGGTGCCGGGGGGCCGCGACACTTCAAGGGCCGTGACATTTTTCACCCCTCCCCTCTGTCCCGGGCAGGCGTCGAGGCGCCTCGAGAGACAAGGCGTTCCGACGGGGCGCGGCGGGGCGGGGCGGGGCGGGGCGGGGCGGTCGAATGAAAACTCTGGGGGCGCGCGGCACGGCACGGGAGGCACGGTCTGGCAGCGGGCGTGTATACAGCCTTTGTTATGTGTTTGTGCCAGCCGCCCCGCCCCCCGCCCCACCCTGGGAACAGGATCAGCCACCGCCGGCAGGCAGGGGGACGGTTGCCATGCCAACCCAGACCGACATTCACGGCAACCACGGGCTAAAGCGGGCTGGAGCTGGAGCTGGAAGAGACGAGAGCGGGCGAGGTGAGGTGGGCGGCGGCCCACGCGCGGGGTCGCGGCGCGGCGCGGCGCGGCGCGGGCTCTAGGGGAGGGGGCGAGTCCAGTCCATGCCGTTAGAGAGGGGCGCATGGCCGGGGGCGGCCGCCCCGCCCGTCCCGCCTCGCCCCGTACGGGGCGTGTTATGTGGTGGATCATCGGAACACGGCGGGCCGGGCGGGGCCCAGCGGGGCCGGGTGGTGCGGGCCGGGTGGCGAGGACAGAATGCTATCGATTGGCCAGGTCGGCTCCGGCTCCGCTCGAGTCGACGCGAGCTGCGCGCCGCGGCTCCTGGCGAGACGAGACAGGGCATAACCCATCATGTGACACATGTCCGATACAGGCCCGGCGCGACCGACAACTTTAGGGAGCCCCAGTCCCCAACGCAATCACCCAAAGGTGCTGTCGTCCAAGGCGACGCCCCCTCCCCCCACCCCGCCCCTCCTCGGCCGCCCGACCTCCCACTCAACTCGGGAGGGGGATGTCAGCGATAGCGAAGCTCCTTGACTAACCGCCCTGCCGCGCCACGCCACACCGCTATTTCCTTGGCTATTTCCTCTCGCCTGCTCGCCCCGCCCCGCCCCGCGGCTACATGGAGACGAGAGCCTCGCGTACGGACTCTTCACGCGCTCACGCTCGCGTCCCAACGACAAATGGAAACAAAAAATGACCTTGGGCAAAGTGAGCCCCGCTCTGACGCCCCCACCCCCGGTACCCCGCCTGCTCGACGCGGCGCTCGGCCGGTGTTGTCGCTGCTCCTGGCCCGGCCCGGCGCACCGTCCGCTCCGCCGTTCTCGCGCTGACGTGACACGGGCGTGACACGGGCGTGACACGGGCACGGGCGTGACACGCGTGACACTCACCCTGGCCTGCAGTGCATTCGCCGCCCGGGCCGGACGGACGGTGCAGGGGTCTTGTGCTCCTGTGTGACAGGGGTGGCCGTGGCCGTGGGCAGCGCAGCGCAGGGCACGAGCAGGGCAGGGCAGCGCAGCGTAAAGCAGCCGGACTGACTCGCCTCGCCTAGCTCACTCGTCGGCTACCTTAGCGCCGACTAGACTGGTCCGCTGAGCGGCGCGCGGTGCTCGCTGGGCTCCGGGCGCCCACCCCCACCACCTCGGAACCACCCCATTCGAGCCACCTCACCCCAACGCGTCCCACCCCTCTCCACCCCATCCAGTGCCACGCCCCCCCCCCCTCCCGCAACCCCCAGGCAAGAGATATGCGAAAACTGACAAGCTCATCGCACAGAAAATTGTTCGAACTGAGTCACCAGGCATCAGAATCCTTGGTCTTGATTCGTGTCTTATCATGCCAGAAGAAGGTTTCTCTTGAGTTTGGTGGAAATTGGAGAAATGTTTTGACACAACCGTGAAAACGTAATAACCTTTCGCCGTCGGGAGAGGTGAGGGAAGTGCCTCCGCCAAAGCGAATTTCTTCTAAATTGAGTCCATCATCGGGCTCATTGGACGTGCAACATGTTTTTTTAGACCCAGAAGAAGCTAACCTGTGAGTTTGTTCGAAATCGAAGACAATTTTATCCTGCCGAAAATCGCAAAAACGCAAAGGCTATAGCCTTTGCATTTTTACGATTTTCGGCCGAAAAATAATGTTGCTCCAAAGTGACGGGGGTTGTTCCGGGGGACTCTTACGCACCCTTAGACCAACCCCCGAGGGTAGCCTGTGAGTTTGGTCGAAATCGGAGACAATTTTTTTTCGGCCGAAAATCGCAAAAAAGCAAAGGCTATAGCCTTTGCATTTTTACGATTTTCGGCCGAAAAATAATGTTGCTCCAAAGTGACGGGGGTTGTTCCGGGGGACTCTTACGCACCCTTAGACCAACCCCCGAGGGTAGCCTGTGAGTTTGGTCGAAATCGGAGACAATTTTTTTTCCGCCGAAAATCGCAAAAAAGCAAAGGCTATAGCCTTTGCATTTTTACGATTTTGGGCCGAAAATAAATTTTGCTCCAAATTGAGGGGGGCTGTGCAGGGGCACTCTAAACATCCCCTACGAAAACCCCCGAGGGTTCCCTGTGATTTTGGTTAAAATCGGAGACAATCTATTTTCGGCTGAAAATCGTAAAAACGCAAAGGCTATAGCCTTTGCATTTTTACGATTTTCGGACGAAAATTAATATTCTCCGAAATGACGGGGGTTGTGGAGGGGGACTCTAACATACCCCTAGACTGACCCCCAGGGTCAGTTTAGCCGAAAACCCGGTTTGTCTGCGAGGAAATGCAGCATTCCTTCTGAATCGTATTTTGAATGGCACTAAACCTGGCGGGCGAGTGACGTCATTTTGTGCAGCCGGAGAGCCGGAGCCGGAAGCTGGAGGTGTTTGTTGTTTCCGGAGGGATCATGGCGGAGGCCGGTGTGTGCGGTGCGGTGAGTGTAATTGTGATATTATTTGTTTCAATCGTAATATTCCTTAATTAATTAATAATTGGGAGGATTGTGATATTTTTATATTTAAATATCACATATTTTATTGTTTCGGTGAGGACAAACTGAACATCCTCGCTCCTGTAATGGTTCCTCTTTCTGCTGAGTGCCTACCGTAAGGTTATAATTAACCATCAGCATTGGGTGTAACTTTTCAATGATATTCTTATTAGTGGAATGTCGTTATTTCCTTGAGAGGCTGTAATTTTCTTGTAGCACGTTATGTAGTGCCCAAGGGAGGTTAGCTATGAAGGTTAGGTCACCTCATTCCTCATGGCTACACAATTGGTGAGGCTGAGGCTAAGACTATGGTTCATCCATGAAGCTCTTAATTTGGGCATTAGTGTGAATCAGAAATTTATTTTACGTTGCGTTCTTGTTTAAATGTGAAAGTTGGGGTGTCCTTAGTACTCTCTGTGAGGAAATCTTGGACCAGATGGATTCCGATTAGGCGACAGACAGCCCACAACAGTATTAGCATTTTCTATCAGGCACACTTGCGTGTTCATTTCAAAATCAAAGGGTTTTGTATTAGTTAACATTGGGGGGAAAATAGGGAAGCTAGGACTCTTGGCTGAGTCAGTAGGGCTTGTTGCATTAGTGGGTATCCTTCCACTTGAAATCGCAGTTCTGTGCTCATGATGATTCTTCTTCTTTGAACAATATTGCATCTTCGTACTGAGAATAATTAAATGTAAATGAGATCTTTTCTTTTTCAAGAACTGAAAGTATTGTTTAGATATTTATCATTTGGAGTTAGGCATGTTCATTCTTAAAACGCCTTTTAGTTTTCAAACATACTTAATAATACAATAGTCTTGTGTAGATTTATTTGTTTTCAATGCAATATTGTTTAAAGTGTATGGCCAGTCACTCGTCTTTATCCAGAATTTGTTTGTCAATTGTATAAATACTAGTTGTTAACTTATCGATCTAGTTTATGGTTGGTATCTTGCCAACTGATATCCATAAGAGATATCATCAGCATTTTATCGATGTGCAATTACCTTTCTAAGGTATTTGGCTTTTTAAAAATAATACTTGTTCACTTTTCCATCCATCTTATCTAAGGGTGGTATCTTGCCAACTAGTCAGATGCTGGATGCATTTAATAATTCGGATAGAGGCTTTTAAAGTAGTAAATCTTGTTTTGTGGAGAACAGAGATGAGTGACGGCTTTTGCTTACTGATATATGAGTGTTGCCCTGTTGCCCCTGTGTCTGCTGTTCTTTACTTGCTCTATTGCAAAAAGTATCCATTGAATGCTTTGTTTTGCGCCATTTGGCCTGCCTGCTTCCTCTCACTTTGACCTCGGCCAGACTCCTAAAGGTCAGGGTGTGAGGAGTAGGCATTTTAGTGGTAACCTTTCAAATCTAAATTTTTGCTTGCTTCCTCGCACTTTGACCTCGGCCAGACTCCTCATGGTCAGGGTGTGAGGAGTGGGTGTCTTGCTCTTGTACCTTTGAAATGTAAATTTTTGCTTGCTTTGAACTTGTTGTAGTTGCCCCCTCTTGCTGGCATGTTGACCAAGGCCAGACTCCTGAAGGTCAATGTGTGGGTGAGAGGGGGCGAATGAGAGGGGATTCCTCTCTCTTTGCTTTTGCATTTCAATTTTTGAATGGATACTTTTTTACTGCTCTCTGCTGTGATGTTTCCCTTCTGGCATTGGTATAATACGACCTCCTGGAGTGGGACTTGTCCCGCTGCTGGGTTCGAATCCCAGCGGGTCTATGCCTCGCCTTGTTCTGCCTTCCTTCTCTCTAAATGTATGAGAAATGTAGAGGAACACAGTGCGTTGTTGACATTGTGGCTGCTCTTGTTTACAATTGTTGCTGCTCTGCCAATGGCCAATTTCTTCTTCTCTTTTTTTTGGGACTTAGTATTTGGCCGCCTTGTGTTCCTCTCACTTTGTCATACTGTGTCTTCTGCTCTCTGTTGTTGTTTACATTCATGCTTTGTTTACTTTTCAGCACTTGTATTTTATTTTTTTTTCCCCTCCTTTGTTGTTGGCTTTGGCTTTCCTTGCTCGAGCAGCGCATTGGTTTCCACCAGTGAGCTGCTCAAGCAAGGAAAGCCGAAGCCAACAACAAAGGAGGGGGAAAAAAAATAAAAATGTAAACAACAATAAATAAATAAACAAACAAACAGTTGAATAAAGAAAAACAAAGTTTATTGGGAGAAGAACAAAAAGAAGCAATAGCAGCTGGCCAATGGGAGGCCTGCAAAAAAAGGCCCTTTTTTAGGCTATCTCGAGATCCCTATGTGATGCGGCCCAAGTAAAATTTCTGGGGGGGTCAAACAAAGTTCCATCTGGAAAAAACTAGCCAAATTAACTGTCAAGAGGAGTTTAATTAAAACCCCTCATAAATTGACTCTACGCAACAATCACTTCATATGAACTCAATCACAGCCGACGAGATGAAACACAGGACCCGAGAGCAAGCAGTGACCTGGTGAACCTTCAATAACATGTCACGAAAGGAGCCCGAGAAATGTGTGCCAGGACCTCGGGCCGGAGCATGTTCCACTGTGACTGATCTCTCCTCCACATGAAGCAATCGTTGCTCACATTAGCAAAAGTAAGTTCAAAGTAAGTTCATTTCTTCATGCTGACATCCTCGTCTTGAGTTTTGAAGCATCTTCGCAGTCCTCCTTTCTTGAGTTGGTTGCTTGATTTGAAGAATCGGCAACGGCTGCACATTTGGTTCTGCTTTCCCCGTAACTTCGCCTTGTAACCTGCAAAAACAAATATGTATCAGAAGCAGTTCAATAAAAGAGTATCATTATTTCACGATTTGGTTGACTTTATTTAGGAAGACATGATGTGAAAAAAATTATCCAATCCGTCTTTAATAGAGAGAACATGCCAAAATTTTCCATCTTGCTATGGTATTTCAATTAGCAATCAATATATATTCAGCAATTGGAAGGTGAAGCTAAAATGAAGTCAGTTGCATCTATTTCAACTATAAATATTAGTTTTTAAAAATTACCAGAAGCAAGTAAGTTCATTTCTTCATGCTGACATCCTCGTCTTGAGTTTGGAAGAATCTTGACAGTCCTCCTTTCTTGAGTTGGTTGCTTCATTTGAAGAATCGTCAACGGCTGCACATTTGGTTCTTCTTTCCCCGTAACTTTGTCATGTAACCTGCAAAAACAAATATGTATCAGAAGCAGTTCAATAAAAGAGTATCATTATTTCACGATTTGGTTGACTTTATTTAGGAAGACATGATGTGAAAAAAATTATCCAATCCGTCTTTAATAGAGAGAACATGCCAAAATTTTCCATCTTGCACATGGACGGGCCCGGCAGAGGCGACTTCCGCTCCAACTCCGTTCATGCCTCTTGGCACCGAAAATGGCCGGTAGATAGGGATTCCAGTTCGCACCGCCGCAAGGTGTGCGTCACGACAGCCTAGTGGTATCGCCCTTGCCCCCCGTCCCAATACCAACTAGGCTGTCGAGACGTTTTGCGGATTCGATCCCGACCGGTTCTTCTTTTTTTTTTCGATGTAAACGCTGGCTCTCGGACAAAGTAACCCTCGGAGAACGGTCTAGGGATACATTAGAGTGCCCCTGCCCACCCCAATCATATTGGAGGAGTTAAAAAAAAAAAATACGGGCGAGACTTGAACCTGCAAAACGTCTCGCCAGCCGAGAAGATTTGGGACGGGGGAAAGGTGCGTTAACCATCTCGGCTGGCGGGACGCACACCGTTCGGCGATGCGAACTGGAATCCCTATCTACCGCATGGACGGGGCCGGCAAACGCGACCTCCGCTCCGCCACCCGGAAACGCCATCTGTTGGCGGACCGCGGTAACGCTCCCGCATCATCTTCGAAAAACACGAGAAAACGCGAAAAAATGTGCGATTCTACCCGGAGGTCAGCAGGAGCGAGGAGGTAGCCTCCTGTGCAAGTGTGCATTCTCCGGTTCCAGGTCGGCCGACAGATGGCGCCACCATGCGTTGTTCTTGCGCGCTAGGCCTCGACAAGGCAGAGCCTATAGGGCCTAGTCCAAATTTCCTTCGCGCGGAGGGAAGGTTTTTCCCCAACCAACTCTACATGCGTAACTCACGCGCACGAATTTTTCTTGTTGAAATTGGTAAGCATATGCTACGTTTCATCGGCAAATACACTGGACTTGAGTTGGTTTGGAAACTAAGACCCACCCATCCACCAAACTTCGAAAATCTTGGACTTGGTTATTTCACGTTTCAATGTCAGAATCGAGAGCAAACGTCTTGTTAGCAATATAATATGGTTCCCTCATCATTAAGATGATCGAAACAAAAATTCGTGCGCATAAGTAACGCGCCGAGAGTTGGTCGAGGACGAAAATGCCTAACCGGGCGACGAGTACTTGGACTAGGCCCTATAAGCTCTGCCTTGTCGAGGCCTAGCACGCAACAACAACGCATGGTGGCGCCATCTGTCGGCCGACCTGGAACCGGAGAGTGCACACTTGCACAGGAGGCTACCTCCTCGCTCCTGCTGACCTCCGGGTAGAATCGCGTATTTTTTCGCGTTTCTCTCGCGTTCTTCGAAGATGATGCGGGAGCGTTACCGCGGTCCGCCAACAGATGGCGTTTCAGGGTGGCGCCATCTGTTGGCCGACGCGGAAACGGCTCCCACAGCGCCTTCAAAAATCGCGAAAAAAAACGCGATTTTACCCGGAGGTCAGCAGGAGCGAGGAGGTAGCCTCTTGTACAAGTGTGCATTCTCCGGTTCCAGGTCAGCCACCAGATGGCGCCACTATGCGTTGTTGTTTCGCGCTAGGCCTTGACAACGCAGAGCCTATAGGGCCTAGTCCAAATTTCCTTTGCGCGGAGGGAAGTTTTTTCCCCAACCAACTCGAGATGCGCAACTTATGTGCACGAATTTTCCTTGTTGACATTGGCAAGCATTCCTATGTTTAATCTGCAAACACCCTGGACTGGAGTTGGTTGTGAATCTAAGACCCACCCTTCCACCAAACTTCGAAAATCTTGGACTTGGTTATTTGACGTTTCAATGTCAGAATCGAGAGCAAACGTCCTGTTAGCAATATAATATGGTTCCCTCATCATTAAGATGATCGAAACAAAAATTCGTGCGCATAAGTAACGCGCCGAGAGTTGGTCGAGGACGAAAATGCCCAACCGGGCGAAGAGTACTTGGACTAGGCCCTATAGGCTCTGCCTTGTCGAGGCCTAGCGCGCAACAAAAACGCATGGTGGCGCCATCTGTCGGCCGACCTGGAACCGGAGAGTGCACACTTGCACTGGAGGCTACCTCCTCGCTCCTGCTGACCTCCGGGTAGAATCGCGTATTTTTTCGCGTTTTCTCGCGTTCTTCGAAGATGATGCGGGAGCGTTACCGCGGTCCGCCAACAGATGGCGTTTCAGGGTGGCGCCATCTGTTGGCCGACGCGGAAACGGCTCCCACAGCGCCTTCAAAAATCGCGAAAAAAAACGCGATTTTACCCGGAGGTCAGCAGGGGCGAGGAGGTAGCCTCTTGTACAAGTGTGCATTCTCCGGTTCCAGGTCAGCCACCGGATGGCGCCACTATGCGTTGTTGTTTCGCGCTAGGCCTTGACAACGCAGAGCCTATAGGGCCTAGTCCAAATTTCCTTCGCGCGGAGGGAAATTTTTTCCCCAACCAACTCGAGATGCGTAACTTACTCGCACAAATTTTTCTTGTTGACATTGACAAGCATTTCTTAAGTTTCATCGGCAACCACACTGAACTTGAATTGTTTGGGAAGCTAAGGCCCACCCTTCCACTATACTTAGAAAAAGTTGGCCTTAGCTATTCGACATTTCAATGTAAGAATCGAGAGCCAACATATTGTTAACAATATAACGTGGATTGCTTATCATTAAGATTATCCACATAAAAATCGTGCGCATAAGTTACGCACTGAGAGTTGGTTTCAACCGGACGAAGAAACCATGCACTAGGCCTCGGTCTGATCATGTGGGAATGCATACAGTACTTATGCGCGAGTATGCTTTAAAAGCACCGCGCGCACAACCACGCTGGGTCAGGTCAAAGCGCCATCTAGCGGCCGTACCGTGATGTGAGTCTCAAACCAACCATCATGATGGGTGATGGGTGATGGGCGTGATGGGTAGCGTAGCTCCATTGATTGTGGGGCCACCCTAACTGCATTCCCTCGCAGACAAACCGGGTTTTCGGACGAACTGACCCTTGGGGGTTGGCATAGGGGTACGTTAGAGTCCCCCTGCACAACCCCCGTCAATTTAGAACGAAAAAAAAAATCGACCCAAAATCGTAAAAATGCAAAGGCTATAGCCTCTGCGTTTTTGCGACTTTCGGCCGAAAAAAATTGTCTCCGATTTCGACCAAACTCAGAGGCTACCCTCGGGGGTTGGTCTAAAGTGCAATAGAGTCCCCAGAACAACCCCCGTCACTTTGGAGCAACATTATTTTTCGGCCAAAAATCGTAAAAATGCAAAGGCTATAGCCTTTGCGTTTTTGTGATTTTCGGCCGAAAAAAAATTTGCTCCGATTTCGACCAAACTCACAGGGGACACTCTTCTGGGACTAAAAAACACGTTGCAAGTCCAAGGAGCCCGATACCGGACTTTGTTTGGGAGGAATAATCTTTGGCGTATAAGTCACTTCCCGGGCTGCCTACGCGAAAAATCCGCCAAAATCTCCGATTTACACGAAAAAATGAGAAAATCGGGGAGTTGAACCAACAACCCTTGGTCTCAATGCCACTAGACGTGCTACGCATTAGCCCGGCCGGCTAACACGTCTTCGTACTAAGGGAAAGTTGGATGGAACTAACTGATATAGCTGCCGCTGGAGAGAAAAGTTGAAGCAGCCAAGCCGACCCGAGCCCGAGCCTTCCAAGGCTCATACCTGCGCTCGTGGCTCCTAGGCTGACAGATGGCCTCCTTGCTCTGCTCCCAGACCGAACAAGGCAATACCTTAAGCCCAGCTTGGCTTTGCCGTGACTCTGGTTGAGGTGGCTTTGCTCCCATTTCATATTGAAGCGGCACTTTCAGATTCTCTGACCTTTGGTGAACATTCACAAACAAACTAGTAAATACCGGAATTATGAATAAAGGAGCTTGTTTGTTTAAATTACAACTATTTTTACGATTTTCAGCCAAAACAATTTGGCTCCAAAATGACGGAAGTTGTGTAGGGGGACTCTAAAAAAAGCCATTTTGATTTGTATGAATGTATTATACACAGTTTACAGACTAATTCTTATCAAGAACAGTTACAATATTATCAGACTGATGAAGACACACAGTAAGCCACTGAACGTAAAGAAAATTTTCTGCAGTGCTCATAGCTTTTGAAACGCTAGCTAAACATTTCCAATTATGCAATTCCTATATTAAAATCTATAACTTGAATAAAATTTCCAAAAGAAAATAAAAGTACATAAAATATTGTAGTTGAAAGTCAATTCATAAATCTTAACATAAAATCTCTGTTTTCCCTCATCACATAGCTGGTAAAGATTCTTTTTGGTTAATGATTTGGATAAATCATACATACGTATGGGTCATGTTTTTCACTTTGCATTATCACAATAAAATGTTAAAACATTGAATGACTCAACAAAATTTATACTTCAGATAAGATCATGCGAAACATGCAGTGTTTTCCTTTGAGTCTTCTCTTCAATGCCAACACAACTCCAAATGGCCACTATTCCTTAAGAGTGGTGTACATTGTATAGTAACTATGATGAAAAATCTTGGCAGTAAGCCTTGACAAATATGCCAGAAGCTTATTAAACATTGAAGAACATATATATAGAAAGTATTTACAAGGCCAAATGATAGAATAGTCCTCTCAGTGAAAATTATGCATAAATGACACCGAGAACTAAAATCAGGAAAATTACAACCTTGCCACAATACTGTTATCTTTCACCCTTCCTGCTTTGTAGAGAAAAGATTCAACTCAGTCAAAGATAAACTAATAAAAAATGGGTTAACTGGGTGTGAGCATCCCTATTAACTAAATATAAGGGAACTGAGTACACGCCAGGCATGAAAGTTCAGAGGATAGGTGGGAACAAAGAATCACTGCTTCTCTCTCTTTCACACATTCCACTCATACATCCACTTTCGCTTAACATTCTAAAAAAAACAAATGTGCTCTCACTTTCTCTCTCTGCAATGCTGTCCTGCACTATGCACTGACAACATGAAAAATAAAATAGGCTACTTCAAAAATAATTAACACGGGTGAAAGGAAAGGCAGAAACAAGATGGTAACATTGCACAATAGTTGAGGTTTCATCTTACAAAATGTGACTTTCTTTTTTTCTTGTTTATAGTAAGATAATACCTTTTCCTAAAATTTAATCAAAAGTACCAATGAAGCACTACATTCCCTTAATGTCTTGCCAAGACTGTGCATGCAGTGATATATAATTATAATTTAACATTTTTGCTTTAGGTCCATTAGCTGAAAAGAAGCAATCACTCAAACCGCCTGGATTCTGAGTGACAGTGAAGATTCAAATTGTAGCTCAGGCCAGGCTGGTAACAACAGCGGTAGCTTCCTAAAATTTTTTGTCTCTCATCCATCCAACAGTATGACTTGCAGAGAAGTGACCCATGCGGCGCAAACGTCCAGCTGCAACACGAGATACAATATTACATTAGAAAGTATACTTAAGTGGGAAGTAATGTTTAATACATAACATACAAAAGCAATGATTAATTATTACAATAAAGAAAAAGTTGGCTCTCCAACAGCCACAGTTGTTCTGCAATTTCACAAAGCAAGTAATTAATAAAAAAAAGAAGCAAAAAGCATAAGTCAACATAAATAATAACTAAGCTTAATTGATGCCATTTGAATTCTATTCTTCATAATTTTATAGGGTTCTTACAAGTTCTAGATTTTCAATTTTACTGACTCCTCCCTGACTTTTCCCTGACCAAAATTCCTATTTTTACAAACTTTTCATGCAAACAAAGTAAGCATTGAATATTCCGAGTAGCAGGAGAGAAAATTTCACTAAAAACAAGAATACAATGAAAAATATTTTTCCTGATGATACTCATGGACAGGGAAGTGCCGCTGGGAGAAATTTTCTTGACTGCGCCCTCAATTTTACTGACTTTTTATGTCTTTGCCTGACCCATTTTCTATTTCCTAACTCTCCCTGACTTTCCCAGTCAGTAACAACCCTGGTTATGGTATGGTTAGATTACCTGAACAGAAAAGTACAATTACAGCAGGCAGCTAGGTTAATATTTACTGACCCTAAAACTACTAAACCACATCAAAAACATTCTAAAGCTTCAATCTGATCATGCTCAAGAATGATAAGAGACAGTTATAAGTGCAATCATCACAAAAAGAAAAGGTAAAATGGTAAAATGCAATATAAGACAAGATAATGAAATGCCATAATACATTTAAAATGTTGGTACAAACCAACAGATGATGAATGTTATTAGGTTTTAAATCTAAAGACAAGACGCCAGTATGAGTTATTCTTAAATTGTTCTTCCAAAAGTTTGTTATTTAGTGTCTTTCCTATTTATGGGGCCAGAAAATAATGGCTTTTTACCACATACAGTAAAACCTGAATAGTATGAATAGCTCCTTGTTAAGTTACTTTCCCAAGGACCACAGTCAGATTGGTTATATTTAGGTACCTTTTTATGAAGAATAACTAGATATAACAAACAAAGACTTGGGTCTTGAGCAATTCTTACAATCCACGTTTCACCAGCATACTGGTTTTGAATTTATTGACCTATAAGGCATCTACATCAGCAGCAACGATATTAGCACATTTCTGTAGTAATACAAAAAAAAAAAAAAAATTATCATCTGGGAAATTATAGTTTTCCTTTCTGAAGGAAGTACAAAACAATGACTTAGTGCTATGCTATAAAAAAAAAGCCAGTGAATTAATAGGCCAAATTAGATAGATAGATATATATACTTAGGCTGACAAAATACCTATCAAATGTTTGGTCATCTGGCTATGAGCTGGATACTCCCACCCGAGATTGACGTACTGCAACAAGGGAGGAACATACACAATCAGTTTGGGAAGCATTCAAGATTGGCTGGTATTACACAGAGAAACAGTTTTAAAAGCAAATGCTCAATTTTTTTATTTATTTATTATACAACAAAATCAGTGCTTTGTTTTTAATATTAAAAATAATCTCTGGTAATAATGCCAGCCAAAGTTTCACATGCAAAATTCATTTCCATCACACAAAACACACTATACTTTTATACAGTCCGTTGCAAGTAGATAAATCAGGAGGGTCTGAAACACTTTCTATGAGACATGCCTACAATCACATTGACACATTTGATTAACAGCGCCACTTTTTTCTCCAGCCCAAACCACTTACTTAGTGGTTAAATTAGTAGCATTTTATTAAGTAAATACTACTAGTTTGAGTTTTAAGAACCTTTCATTTAACTATCAAAGACAAGATAATTACACGAGATCTTAAGCTCATCAATGCACAATTATTAGTGAATTAAAGAATTGTTGATAGAAATTTGTTTTTTTACAAATGTGTCCTATTGTAATTTTTAGAAAAATGGAGTTTACAGTAAACATTTTCAGATGCCGGGTGAAGATAAAGCATTGAAGTTAAATATTTACTAGAATCTACTAAATGTGTACAGAGTAAAATATACTGAGCATTGCTGCACATAATACTGTACACATTTTTGATTATTTGCAAGCTTGGGCTGGAGTAGTTAAAGCTTTGGAGTAAGTCTTAGGAGGTGGCTTCGTTGTATTAGTTGTTAGAAAGCTTACCTGAAAGTGTAATTAGCAGTTAAGACAAAAATCATTCATGGATTAAGACTCACCTAAACAGTTAACCATCAAATCAAAATAATGAAAGAGAAAAAATGAATGAGCAATTTGTTTATGTTGCATAAGTGAGTCATGCTATAATAATATGTGATGGGGAAAAAATGCAAAAATGCGCAAGATTGATTTAAGATATAGCAAGCATATCAATGTTTTAACATAGCTAAAATAGATTTTACTCGTTGGCTGTGTAGACTGTAAATTAGCTGTTGCAATGCTTTTCACTTATTCAATTTAGCTAAGAATACACTGTTTAGCCTTCCACCCCAGACATTGCTTGTTGTCAAAATTGTTTCAAATCATAAAAATGTTGAAAAATAATAATATTAGTTTTAAAAAATAAAAAGAACTTTTTAAAGTCCAGTGGTGGAGGCCAACAAAACGATTGAATGTGATTTTATAGGATGCAGTAATTTCTGTAAATCACACAGCTTTGGACAAGCTGCTAGGAAACGTGTTTTATGTTGTTTGTGTTTTAAGAATAGTGGTTAAGAAAACAAAATTAATTAAAATGGTAATATGTAAGAAGAAGCACATACTATGTAGCCTGAAATTTTCCTACATTTATAGCTGGCTACGCCTAAGGACAAGGCAATGCAAGGCATATGGCGAAGCAGACATTTTAAACGCAATGAACTCAACCGATACCTCCATTTACTTGATCATTTGCTTGTTTTTCCTGTGACGATTATTAAAGAAACGGAATTGAAGTTGCAGGTTGAGGTCTTTCCGTACTGTGAAAGAAAACCAAAGATAATGTGAACAATCAGCTCTACATGGCATACAGAAAATTGCTGTAGCCTAAAATCTATAAGAGGTGTATGTGGAGAAAACAAGGTGTGGACAGTGATCTGAGTAGAAGTTGGCCCCCACCACCATCACAAACAAACTGCATCATTTGCTTTAGTTTTTAGAAGAGGGAATAAGTAGACAAGCACCGAAATTAAAGCACATGAGATGAGAACTAAACATTTTGCACTGCAATACTGTACTATGGGTATGTTGCTTGAACTATGCAAAAGAATTTCTGGAGAAGCTCACAAGTTTGACTACAAAAGCAGTATCGTTATCGCAAAGAAGATTCAGATGCAGGTCATTCCAAATAACTCACAAATTCATTAGCACATTCATACTAGAATTCCAGAGGAGGCAGTAGCCAAGTGAAAGAAAACCAACAGCTAAAAGTATCCATATCTTTGGACAAGGAAAATTTATTGGCTGAAGCTGTTTTCAAATTTCCTTTCACTTTTCTGTCTGTGTAGATAATATAAAACACAAAATGCCACACTATGTCAAAGCATTTGGTGCTTGATTTGAATTCAATCATTCATGCTGATGAGAACAAATTAGCAGCAAAACATGATTAAAAGATAATTGGGATAAATCTTGAATCTAAACCATAGAAAAGTATTTTTAAAAATAAAGAAACTTTTATTGAAGTAAAATAAAAATATACTGATTTTAAAAATATTTATCAGGAAATAATGAAACTAAACTGAATGTTTTGTTACTAAGTGCTCTCATTTACTGTCCAGCTTAATGTTTTTATTATAAAAACTTCCAATGAGTTTTCTATCTAAATATCACACAAAAGACATTGCAGTTCACGCACCATGGTGATTCACTCCTGCGCCACAACAGAACCTGCATCTCAATAGGAGGTAATACTCGTGCGGGACTTGGAGGTCGTCTGGTGTAGGAAAACCTACTCTAAAGTAGGTTTCTGTTGATTGAAATAAGGTCCAAAAGAATAAGGAGAGAAGAGGAGATGGCCATGCTAAATAGCTGCATGCAATATATCATAATCTACAGCATCCAAATATCAATTTCTTACACCATGCAAATACAAGGTAAATACAGTATGATGGTGCAGTTAGCAATTTGTTCTAAAAAAATTAATGGTACAGTATAAGCTTAATTTTCTTAAGAAGAAATTGGGTAACTCTGAAGAACTTTAATTTACTTATATCTCAAGATATGAAACCCATAATATGTTCACCTCAAGGTAAGTTTCGAAAATGGTTGAATCATGCTTACAATACTCACAGTAAAAACTAAAATTTTGTATTACAGTAGATGACAAAAATGCATTTTTTCAACTCAAACTTTTTGTTATTAAATTTAATACTCATGCATTCTGCTACCTCCTCCAAAAGTAGGATAACCAAATATTGTTTGCTAGTCCTAAAAAGCATAAAACAGATAAACACAGAAGAGAGAAAGCACAGTAGCTAAAATACCTTATAATTTAAAAAGTTTTAGTTACCTTAACTAGTATAAGAATGATAGCATAGGTGCTAAACAGAAAAAGGCTTTACTTTTATTATTGAGAGTTTGAAGAAAGAAGAAAGAACATTTACAACACGGCAAACAAACTGTGAGAAGCATGCTCAATAGCACCTAGCAAAGCACTGGTTCAGATAGGCTCAAATGGAGTTTCATCAGTGGGAGAAGAAGAAAAAAGCTCTGAAGATGAGGGGACAACACAATCTGTATTGTCCTCATCAGTCACCAGAGTAAATGGTTGAGGGGATGGAGAAGGAGAAGGAGACATAGAGGAGATGGATTCAGGAACCTCAATTTTTTTAAGAGATGCACGAGGCAGTCGGATTGTTGCGGCACACCTTACTTCCTGAGCCTCCCTCCTCCCTGCAATGGTTAAGGCACGTTAAATTTCTTCATTAAGCAACCTATATTCTACATAGGGGCACTCAACACCGACATAAAACTGTGTTGAAGCTCTAAGGAAAAAGCTTTGTTGGTTTACGTGTATTATGTGAATGACTGGAAATGAGCTTGATATACAGAGCAGGAAGTTGGACTAGCTACATAAAATTCTTACAGCAGCAATTATTTGGGGATTAAAAGGTAAGGCTAAAGTAATTGAAATGATAGTGCATTGGAAGAGTGTAAAACTTTTCAAACAGGTATTTTTTCTTGCCTGTAATACTTCTTAATGCATCTGACCAACAGATGATTGTGTAGAACAATACATGACAAGAAACCATAAAAAGGAAGGGTGGTAGGGGCCAAAGATTAGAAAATATTTATGGTTCTAAGAGACTAATGAATCTACCAGTCTATCTACCAGACAAAATCAAGGAACAGCTACAGGGAAAAAAACAAAAAAAGGACAATACATTTCAAAAGTGCATAACAGAAAGTAGGCATAGCACCGCCAGGAAATGCTGTTTGATTTAAAAAAAATATATATATGTATATACATATATATAGAAAACATTTCCCATTCTAGATTAATAATCAGAAAGATATGCAAAAAATGATTATCTAATATCTGTAATAATTAATTTCACTTCAACACCATTGTGAGCGCCAAGGCAAAGAGTACCTGAAAAGTTTTCGGCTGATGTACAATACACATTAACTGAACTGAAGTTGATCCTTTACTTACTCCTATCTATGTTACGCTGGAGGTGGGAAGCAACACGGTGGCGAGCATCATTATACTCAAGATGTAAGCCAAGTCGAAGGAGTGATGGGTTTGCTTCAACAAGTTGGGTGATTTCCATTTCAATCTTGTTACCCAATACTTGTGACCGCTGTAAACAAACAGAAGAACTTAGCACTTTATAATGATGAAACCCATTAGCGCCAAGCACAAACAGCCAATCTACCTGATTAGCAGCACGGAGCTCTTCAATTGTTCGTGATTTGAGCAGTGCCTTCACCAGTTTAACAATGACTGGTGGACTGATGAAGTTGGTTTCAATGCTACAAAGTAGACATCCAGTAATTAGAAAATTTATAATGAATGATAATTCAGCAAGCACTTTAAGCACCTGCTACTCACTTCAGAACCCGAAGAGTCTGGTTTCTTTCTAGAGCCTCAGCCAGCTTCAGTGCAACCCGGTCGGTCAAAGCTGTGTTAGTTAGACTCAAGACCTCAAGATGTGTGTTTTCAGGCAGAGCTTCAAAGAGAGTCTCGAATTTCTCATCAGAAATATTCTGTAAATTGAACAGTAAAAAAAATTATGATTTCCAGATTTATGCTCATAATACAGAATATTTAGAAAAATTAAGAAATGACAGAAATCAGTTCACCTTTATGTTGTTCCAGTTCAGATCTGTAAGTGTGTGATCATCCTCTTGAACTTGCCGAATGGTTTTATCAATGTCTGTTAGATTTGGTGGTTCTGCAGGATAAGCTTTAGGTTGTGTCGCTTTGGTAATACCATCCCAACCAAGTCCAATTGGCTGGCCCTTGTTCAATAATGATGCATGGTATTGGTCTTGGTTCATCATGGAGTGGAAACCCAGTATAGCTAAAATACAAAAATGTATCAAAATACGAAACAAACAAGGGGACAAAACCCAATAATTTCCTTAAACTTTTGTCACTTACCTGCCAAATCAATAATTTCTTCTTGGGTAGCATCATTCAGTGCATGCTCATACTCATCACCCAAATCAATGGCAATTTGCTCTTCAGCATCTCGCTCTTTTTGTGACTGTTCTGGGGGAACCCACTAAAAAATAAGGGACATATTTCAGAACATAGACAACCATCAGAATCTACAGATTTCATATTAACTGCTGAATATAGCCACTATATAAATCAAAACTGTAGTATAAAGGTACCTTTTTCCCACGGATAACACCAGCAACGAATGGTTTAGCCTCGGGTCGATCAGGAGTTTCAAGAGCTTGCTTATTAATGTGCTCAATGAGTTTCTTACGATCCAAAGGACCTGTAGGCTCCTTTTCACACTCATAGCCACATCTTTGAGATGGAGGAAGCAGATTATCCTGTAGATTGAAGAATCATTTGTCAAAATACTGAGTGTTTTAGAAAATTCATAGTTTGCACCTAGAGGTATTTTAAAAGAAGAGTCTGTACTTACATCAGGATCTACTTCTTTTGCAAGAAGAGATATTTCTTCTGGGCTGAGTTGCGATAGCAATGTGTCAACATCCAAATCATCATATACAGATAGATCTTTGCCATATAACTTGGAAGCTTGGGTCGTCATGGTGGTAGTTGTGGTACTGGACGAAGTCTGAAATAGAGAAGACACAAAATTAAAGCTTATCTTACATGCACCTTAGCTGTATACTACCAAATTAAGATTTTAATGATGAAGGAAGTCTAATCAAAAAAAGTTTTTAAGTTACTAAAGATTAGGATGAAAATGTTAAAGGCATATAATATCATAAATTGTAATCCAATAAAATTTGCCCGTATTTCCTAATGGGCAGGTCATGTCATCGGACATTTACAGTGAAATCTGGATAGTAAGAATGGCTTCGGACCCTGGTCTTATTATGTTATGCCTAGGTATTCTTTATAACAAGGTTATAATATAACACATCTGACTTAGGTCCTTGGAAAAGATACTTCATAGGGAGGTATTCTTATCATACAGGTACTCAGTATCCAGATTTCACTGTACTTGTTAATATGCTTAGGGTGGCGTCAGGCCTACATCAAAACTTTCCAAAGTTAATCTTTACAAAAACAAATTATGGCACCAATGTTCTGTATAATCATGAATAAAATAAGAAACCTAACCTCACTAATCATTACAGACTGGACAGCCTCGACTGTCAAGGCTAAGAACCTAGCATACGACTCGTCAAACAGACATCACCACTTATTCTATACAATAAGTCGAGTTTATTTTCTAGCAGATATCAGAGCAGAGAAACAGACCTGAAATAAAGCCACTACAACTACACAGGGCGTGTGAGCTGACACAGTTCTACTTCACTTGCGTATAGCGGATCGATGAATGTAAAGAGAGACAAGCCAAGCCCAGCAGACGTTATGTTTGCGAGACCAACTGTCACTGATCGCACTGACTTAAAGCCAACGCGTCGTAATTACGATGAGAAAATGCACCAATAACTTACTCGCTAACGATGCAATAAATTCCACATAAGACCGTGTCTTACGCCCACTCTTCCCTAAGGTGTTGATTTTTATTCTTACTTTATATTATTTTTTATTGTTATTTATTTTGTTTTGTACTATGGGAAGAGGGAGGGGGGGGGGGTCAAGAGGGAGGAGGTACCAAGTTAGCCAACATACTGCTTAGAAAATCCAGTTTATTCTAAAATGAAAGACCAACCAAGATAAACACTCGAAACTTTGCGAAAAGAAAAAAGCAGACTTGAAAATGTATTGCGGTATCCCAACTACTGTAGAAGGTCCTCGAACCCCTCCCTTTGGTGCTCGGAGGTTGGCGCTTCGTTTTTAAAATCTTAGCGCGGGGAATTTCAAACATTTTATTCTCAGGTTAAACCGCTCTGTGGCAGAAACCCTACGGTGTGGTCGGAGGAAAAAGGGGTGGGGGGGGGGGGCGATGGACGTAGAGTGGACCAAATCCCCTTCAAGTCCAGCGCCACAATGTCGCCCGCGAGAGCAAAATTTAAAGCTTACGGAGAAATTTACGGAAAAATTAATCTTGAGATGCCTTGAATGTCTCTGTAAGTTGTATGGGAATATACCCTAGATCACCGTAGATTATAGTGCTGCTAGTCACCGTATCTTGCAGCGATTACGTCCCGTAACTGTGGTGCTGGGCTTCACTGTGACTCACGGCGACGTTCACCGTAACCTTCTAAAAGTAAGGACTAACGGCCGTCATTCGGGTTTACCGAACTTCAACGGCCGAGAATAATAATCCGACGACAGCCGGAAACAGTGGACTTCCCTCGGTTCGATCCGGCCGCCGAGTGGCCGAGAAGCACACGACATCTCACACACTTGAGAGCAGGGACGGGGAAGAGGGGAGAGGGCGGAAGGAGCCTCTAGTTGCGCATGCGGGCGGCACTCGGGTTTGTCCAACAGAACGATCCCTTTGTAGATGTCACCATCGACCTCTAATGTGCAAAAACCGGACCTCTCCGGAACTGGGCCTTACTTCAGCCATGGCACCGCGTCGCGTGTCGCGCCGGCCGTCTGCACTGCACTGATAAGCCCGCGGGTCCCTGCGGGTGGGCGTGGGCGCGGGCGCGCGGAGCCTCGCGGGGGGCTGGGCGGGGCGGACAGGAGAACTGACGGTGCGGGCGCGGGCGCGGGCGAGCGTTCACTGTGAACAGGTCGGGGCCGCGCCGGGCGCGGGGCCTGTGCCTGTGCCTGCCTGGGCCTGGCCGGGCCTGGCCGGGCTCAACACCTGGAGCGCCGCGACGGGGAGGAGGGGGAGGGGAGGGGGCTGGCGGCGGCCGCGACTGGCCGCGACCGCGCTCCCCGGAGACGACGCGACGCCGCGCCGCGCCGCATGCCGCAGACCCGACCCGCAGGGCCAACCAAGAGCTCGGCTCCGCTCGGCTCGGCTCGGATCGGCTCGGCTCGGCCCGGTCGCACGACGCTGGCCTGGAGTGTCCTGGAGTCGCGCTACTCCCTGCAAATCGTGGCGCTTTGCCTTGAGCCTGGTGGGCCACAGGGCCGCGGCCGCTGCTGGGCTGGGCTAGGCTGGGCCAGTAGGCCACAAAGGGAGCCGATCCAAGTACTCTGTTCGTACGACTAGACTACCGTTCCGTTCCGCGCATATGTACAATGTCCCCGCGCAGCAGCCTTCCGCTCTCTTTCTCTTTCTCTCGATCTCTTCTCTCTACCTTGCTCTCCCGGACATGTAGGTTGCGCTCGCTTGCACCCGCAGGCGAGGCGAGACGAGGCCCAGGCCGCGTGGCCGCGTCCTGTGCAGGACCAGGCCGAGGCCGTGCCGGGCCGCGCCCACGACGCCCCATGGTCACGGCACTTCGCCTTATGGCCAGGCTCGGCTCGGCTCTGGTATGTCCTCGCCGAGCGCTGTGCGCCGATAGCGTGATCGCGTGTGGAACCACTCTCTTGCGCCCTCATGGACAACGACTAGGATCGGATCAGGCGGAGATTCGGCAGATACACCATAAGTTCTAGCAGTCTACTATGAAAAAACAATATTTAGTCCAAATTGGTAATTTAAGATTCAGAAGAAAGTCGCTAGCTGTGCTAGAGAATAAACGTGGACACATGCTGGAAAATATCCATGTACATGCATGGTGACCTTGATGTATGAAAGGCTCCACCTCTTATTCCACGGCGTGGCGGTGAGCAGTCAAGGCTGCTGCAGCGTTTGCTGTGATCCGGCCAACTTCCGCCCGCTGGCCTACATACATACGGTGGGTCCTTTCCCTATTGTGCCCAGTACTTTGGCCGGCCCATCCCGCCTAGCAGCTGTTGGCGGCCCTGCCTGCACGGGACAGAGTCCCACTCTAGGGCTTTAATGCGAGCGAGTCAGTAGACATTTCCACTAAATGATTTGTATATTTTATTTGAATGAACAAAGTCAAACACTCATAACGTTAGCACACGAATATGTGCGTTGCATTGCTTGCGCGCTTGTGTCCCTCCTTACGCTGACATAGGCCCGGGACACTTACTTCTCGCAATTGGGTGACGTCATTCTATTTGTCCCTTGCGAGTCAAGTGGAGTCGTGGCGGCCGGGCCGGGCGATAGGCCGAGCGAGGTACGTTTATCAGCGACAAATATCATCATTTTCATAAGTACAATCGCGGGGCCAGGGCGGAGCAGCGTGTCGCATGTTTGGAAAACTAGACGCGTTTCCCAGTTATGCAATGAGTTTTGGACAACTTGCTGGAGATTCCCTCGTCTTGGAGTCATTTTTGCGTCGATCTGGAGTTTTCTTGCGCGTCTTCAAAAGAGTTCTCTCAGAGCTCATCCGCTATCTCACGTGCTATGTGCGCGCCCCGGCCCGAGCACAAGGAAACAAGAGCGAGTCACGAGTCACGCCCCGCCCGGCCCGACATCGACAGATATGGGTATCGCTCTTCGCCATTAGTCATGAGCGCGAATACGAGTAGAGGACGGGGTGGAGGTGAAATAGGCGGTTTGTTTTTCTTAACCAGGGTCGCGGGGCGGGGCGCGGCGGGGCGGGACTGGACTGGCCGGGACTGGCTCCTGGCCGCGTACCGGACACACTCTACTCCTCCCCGCCCCGCCCCGCCTCTCCTGGACCTAAGCAAGGTCCGGACCGGACGAAACGTCCAAAATGACCGCTTGTGTTTTACGTTTAATTCACTATACAGTGCTATTTTCTTTTCTTAAAACGTACACTATAATTAATAATTGTTTTGGGGGGACTAGGTCATGAGAGCTGGCCGTCCAGTCCCCAGTCAGTAAGAGTGATTCACTGCACACGCCGCGCCATGTGCACGAGACGATTGCAGCAGAACAGAGACGCATGCGGACCCGCTCGGCGACGGGACGGGCGGAGCCGCGTGGCGTGGCGTGGCGTGGCGTCACCGTGCTGCCGCTCGCCTCTGCCCTTGACTCGCGCCGGCCGGCCCAGAGGCCCAGGGGCCCAGAGCCCCCCAGCCGCGCCTCGTCTCGTCTGTGATGTCGCACTCCAGATTGGAGCATTGTTCTGCTGCTGCTCCACGCCTTGACTTTCTCTCAGGCACGGCGCGGCGGGGCGCCCCGCACTGCGGGCCAAAGGGCAGCAGGCCCCGAGCACCGAGCACCAAGCACCTCCCCGACGTGGAGTGGTGCCTGCACAGGCGACGAGCGAAACTCGGTAGATGAGCCCAAACGCGTAGTGAGCGGTGTAGCACGGCAAATAACGCAGCGACTGCCGCAGAAACTCGTTTGTGACGGGCAAGTTTGACAGGAGTCGTGAAGCACGTGGGCCCCCCTACACACACTGACACAGCGGCGCGCGTTCCAGCGGGGTTACGTAAGTTGGTATTTTTCTCTGACGAGCAATGCTGCCGCCGACCCGCGCCGGCTGAACTTGAAGGCCCCCGCCCACACCGCCCCGCCCCGCCCCGCACCGCCTCGTCATCACGGGGCAACGGCCCGCCACGCCGCACCGCCGCAGCACGTCTGCCCCGCCCCGCCCTAAGCCCGTTTTGGAAGAGAATGGCCCTCCTGTGTGCGTTGTCAAGGTGAGCCCAGCCCGCGACGTGCAGCGCTAAGCGTCCCCAAAGGCTGATCTCGCGATAGAGCTGCCGAGCACATCCCGACAAAATAAAAAGAAAAAGGGAAAATTCGCTTCATCTTTACCCGCTGCTGCTCGCGGACAATGATCTCTTTCTGTCCCTCTCTGAGGTTTGCGCGCTCGGCGGATTCGCGTGCCGCGCCGGCCCGCGCCGCCCCGCCCCGTCGCGCGTCAGCTCAGGTTCGTCCACCTCATCATAACCACGGGCTGGGCAGGGCAGGGCAGGGCACTGCGTCTCGCATCTCATCTGGCGGGGCGATCGCCTATCGCACAGGCCATCACCAGCCCAGCCCGGCCCGGCCCGGCCCGCGGCCGCCGCACTCGCACTGTTCCACTGGGTATTTGCTGACCCAGTGTCCGAGTTACACGCAGCAGCAGGAAGGGAGAGACGGCGCGGCGGGGAGAAGATGGAGAGACAGGTGAAGGGAGCGGGAGAGGGAGCGGGAGAGCGAACGCGGCGTTTCCTGCTCGCCAAACCAAACCAAACCGCGACGGGACGGATGCACGTTTTCATTGCGCCTGCGAGGCGAGGCACATCAGCGTCCCGAAATGGCACCAGTCCTTCCAGCAGCAACTCTCCAGCCCTCCCCTCTGCTCTCATGACACACTACGGTATGGTATGGTACACTCTCAAATTTCATAGTTTCACTTTTCTATGAAGTAACACTCAGACCCTCACACTCAGACCCTCACACTCAGACCCTTACACTCAGACCCTCACACTCAGACCCTCACACTCAGACCCTCACACTCAGACCCTCACACTCAGACCCTCACACTCAGACCCTCACACTCAGACCCTCACACTCAGACCCTCACACTCAGACCCTCACACTCAGACCCTCACACTCAGACCCTCACACTCAGACCCTCACCTTCAGACCCTCACACTCAGACCCTCACACTCAGACCCTCACACTCACTCACTCGACCCTCACACTCAGACCCTCACACTCAGACCCTCACACTCAGACCCTCACACTCGGACCCTCACACTCAGACCCTCACACTCAGACCCTCACACTCAGACCCTCACACTCAGACCCTCACACTCAGACCCTTACACTCCAACCCCATTCATTCAATAATTCTCACTGTTCGCACAGCAGCACGGCGCGGTGGGGGCGCGGGGTCAGGCAGGGCAGGACAGCTCGAGGGAGAAAGGAGGAAAACACGGCAGCTTCTGTTCTGCCGTGAGCCTCTCTAATAACCGTCGGCGGGAATGAACGCGCCTGAGGACGAAGCCACAATGAACTGTATCAGGAGGGGCGGGGCGGGGCGGGGCGGGGCGGCGGCGCGCTGCTGCGGGGAACGCCCCGGCGCGGCGCGGCGGCTGGGAATGAGGGAGCGCGCTCGGCGGCGGCGCGGCGTCTGCGCTGCGGTTCCAGCCAACACGGCTGGGAAAGGGAAATGTTTGTATTTTGCTCGAAAAATAATCATTAGAAAGCAGCGGTGTTGCCGTTGAGGAGGCACGCCCCATCCCCCTCAGCGTTAAATCATGGGGCATAAAAAAAACACTCCGCCCTAAACATGTCGAGACAAGAACGCATTATTAAGGTCTCCGTTGTTTAAATTATTTTTCATATGTAAACAGGGGCGATGTTTCCCTCTAGCGGTCGTGCGGGCAACACTCGCGGGAGGGAAGGGCGCGCAGAATAAATTACGCCACCGGGGCCGGGCGGGCCGGGCCGGGCCGGGGCGAGGCGTCCAGGAAGTTCAAGCGACATCGATGGGATCACGGCGTATGCGGCAGAGCTAGCCTAGCAGCGTGCAGCGGCGCGTCCAAACTGGGTCAGCTCGGTAGGGATGGGTCCCCGCCCCGCCCCGCCCCCCGGCGCACCACGGCAGCTGGGCTGCAGGACAGTCGCCTCGCCTCGCCTCCCAGCTGCTGCACTGCAGCTGCGCGCGTTCCGGTCCGGTATGCAGGCAGGACGCGGTACTCTATGGGCGCGGCGGGGCGGGGCGGGGCGCTGCGGCGACCCGGTGGCGGGGGCAGCGCCCGCGCGCGCACCCTGACCTGACTGCAGCCGCGCTCTCCTTGTAACAGCCATGCAAATGTCAATGAATATTGTTGTTTCGGCGAGAATTCGTAAAGTCGTAGTAAGAAGAAAATGGTCATGCTGATGGATGAGGGCGCGTCGTGCGCTCGTATCCGCGCCCGGGCGGCGGTGCGGCAGGACCGACAGGGCAGGGCGCACCGCCCGGCAGCCTCTCCACCATGGCCAAGGTCACCGCTATGGACGCAAAAGCATAAACCCCCCGCCCCGCCCCGCCCTGCCCACCGTCACCCCGCTACCAGCACCGCATCAACGGCGAGGGGGGACACTCTGCCACCGCGGCAACGTACAACATCAACAACTGCCCCAGGCACCCTCCCCGCCCCGCCCCGCCCCGCTCAGCTGTGCGGCGCGGCGCGGCGGCACGGGGTGCTGGTAAAATTAGCTTCGGGACGTAAGCGAGCGCACCAATGGCCAAGTATAGAGCTTTGGCCGTCCGCCTGGCCGCCGAGCCGAGCCGAGCCGAGCTGAGCCGAACGAAGAGGGCCGAGCGGTGAGGAGCGCCGGGGCGGGGCGGGGCGGGGCGGGGCGCCACAGGCCCCACGGACCGGGCCACAGGCCACGCCGGCGAACAGGACAGGACGGCGCCGCCGACGCTGCCGCCGCGGCGCGCCCATCGACGACGCCCTGCTGCCCTGCGGACGACGCCCGTCACGGTGGTGGTGAGGGCGGGGGAGAGGAGGGGGGCAGAGGAGAGGAGTGGACAGGAGAGGAGAGAGAGAGGCGGTCCAGGAAACAGGTGCAGAGCAGGGGCGGGAGGCTGACGGGACAGCAGGGCGGTGCCGCGGAGAGACGGACGCCAACAAGGAGGTGGCGGAGGTATCGCTCTCCCCCCGTGGGAAAGCACGCCTGTCCACGGAGATAAGACGCAGGGCTGCGACAGGACAGCCGCGCGGGCGGTCCTGCCCGGCCGGGCGTTACCAGTAGGAGGGCCACCACACACGCACCGCTTCCTCTCCGCCCCCGCCGCCCCACCCCGCCCCGGAGTACGCCTCCACAGTGGGCGTCGGCGTCGGCGCCGCCTTCTCGTCACGGCGTCGCGCACGTCGCGCACTTCAACGCCTACCTCACTCCTCTCTCGACTCCCGCGCCGCCCCAAACCGGAGCCCTGGCCCCGGCCCTGGACACGCTGAGATAAACGTAAAGTGTTACGGGGTGGGGCGGGGCGGGGCGGGGCGCGGGTACCGGCAAGGGTGAACGAACGCGCCGCTTGGGTTGCATCTGTCAGGCGGCGGTGGCGGCGGCGCGACGGACTGTTTACAAACAGGACGAAAACGGGACGGGGCGCGGACACCCCGCCGCCGAAGCCGACCGCCACCGACCCCAAGGGGTTACATTCTCTTGCATTTATGTGCACTGTCGGCAAACCAAATGAAAATAAACGTAGACGTTTCATTTCGCACTTACTTTGGAGGCGCGCGCTCGCTCAGTCCGAGCGCAATATTTCATACTGTCACGCGACGGTGAACGCCTGCGGGCCTCGTGGGTAGGCCGACCCGCACAACGCGCCTGCCACACGGTTGCCTACCCACGCGGCGTCCTGGGGGCGGGGCGGGGCGGGCCGGGGCGCGGGCCGGGGAGGGGCAGAGACCCCAGCACGGAGTGACCCGGTGCCTCTGAGCACGTGCCGGCTCCGCTACCGCAGCACGACCAGGACGAGGACCGCGGCGGCCTCCTTCGCCTCGCTGATAACCTGGTTAACACTTATCCGCGGCCGCCCCGCTCCGCCCCGCTCGGCCAGTCCGGTCCGGCTGCTCGGCTCGCGCCAGCTTCCTTTCCCTTTCCCTACACCCGCCCCGCCCCGCCCCGCCCCGCCCCGCCACACTGCGACTGGCTCCACGGCGCGCGGACGAGCGACTTGCGCCAGGCGTTGATGTCGCCAAAGACACGGGAGCTCGACCCCCCCCCCCACCTCCTTTATATGCATAACCACAGGCATTACTACGCTCGGATAATTGTTAATACCCGTATACAGGTGTTAAGTCACACCTTTGCATTTCCAAGTACAGCGTCAAACATCCCTAGATTACAAAAAAAAAAGGAAGCAGGGCTTGGAACATTGTTTAGTGGCCCGGCTCCACTCCACCACGCGCGACGCAGAGCTTTTCAGATCAGCTGTGAGGTTATTGCATAAGTTTATAAATGACGGCCACGGTTCAGGTGCGATCTGGCTTGCGCTTGGCGTGCGCTCCGGGCCGGGAAGCGCAGCCAACAACTTTATTTCGCCGGCCCCCGCCGCGCCGCGCCACGACGCGCCACGCCACGCCGCAGTTATTCTCCCGGAGCTCGCGGGAGGCCGCGGCCTGCTGCTTTGCTTTGCGCCGCGGGAGGCAGACGAGGCGAGAGAGCGCCATGACGAAACACTTTGCGCCGCTCCTACCTCCTGCCCGGCCCGAGCACAAATCAAATGTTTTATTACTTTTCCTTGCGCGAGTTTTGTTCCGCGGGGAGCTGGGCGCGGGGCGCGAGGCGCCCTCTGCCGCAGGTCTGTCCCGCAGGTCTGTCCCGCAGGTCTCCCTGGTAGGGTCGCCGTGCTGGACTACAGCCTCTACGATCGCGTCCCAAAGGCCACAAAGTAGGGCGTGACGGAAGCCGTCTCAAACACTGCAACATTTTGTGAGCGAGAGGTTGCGGTCGGGGTAAACAGCCTCGTGTCTGCGTCTGCTGAGGTACGCGACCCACCCGTTGTGCACACGGCTCAGCATCGCTCAGCAGGATCAGCTCAGTCCTGCGAGACCTTACGCCCCGGCGGCAGCTGACCGCGAGCTGACCGCGAGCTGACCGCACCCATTGTCTGACGGGACAGGAGCGCGGTTCTCACCAGCGTGCGAAACAGACTGCCCCGCCCCGCCCCGCCCCGCGGCCCGCGCATCACCAGTGCGTTCTAGCCTCGCCATATTCGTGACCACTCCGCGGCGGCGATCAAGCATTCGGCAGCGCTGGACGAGCTTGCAACACACACACGCACACGCACGCGCGCGCGCAGACATGCACGAATAACAAGTGAGTCCCTTCATTCATTACCTCATTCCCTACACTCACTCACTCACTCACTCCATTCATCCTAGACGGGAGTAGTATTGCACACGCGGGAGCGGGAGCAGGATCAGCGTACGGACGACACCCTATACTCCCTCTTCGCGTGAGGCAGCAGTAGTCAATAAAAGAGAATCCTCCTCGCCCCGCCAGGCCCGGCCCGGCCCGGCCCGCCGCGGAGATCGCGAGAGAAAAGCCCCTCGCGGCCATTTCATAAGCCATTAAGGTTGGGGCGGGTCATGCCATGCCAAGCCTCCCCAGCGAGCACTCCGATTATATCACGTTGGATTGGAGGCGGCGCGGCGCGGCGCAGCTGTCTCCATCACGCCGTCCCGAGCCGAGCGCGTCACGGAGCGACAAGTCTTACGGGATCCAGTTTTTATTTTTTTTAAACGTATAATTGAAAATGACAGCTCGTAAAGTACGGTTCTTTGTTAACAGCAGGTTTTCTTCCAGAATCACCGATGCCATGGTTAAACAACTGGCGAAGACTTTCACATTTGCCAAGAGTACAAAGGCACTAATTTCTTGCACCACTTTAGCACTGTGAGAGGTACATCAGCACCTGTCGTATAGGTATATTCACAGCCAGCGCCAAGCAGCAGCCAGGGCAAAGGAGAAGGGAATTCCAGTCCTCTATAGCGTTCGCCATAGCCAGCTGGCCGGCCGCCCTCGAGCCCCCCTCACCCCCGCACCGGTGAAATGGCGCGAACCCCCCGTCTGGATGCTTAACAGGTTGGCGCTGCATCTAAATTTTAAAGCAAGCGGCAGCAGCGGCTGTCATGTCTCTTTCCGCAAATGATAATTCGAGAGCGCCGCTGTACTGTGGCGCGTCCGACCCTGCGGGTGCGGGCGGGGCCGTCCTTAAACCTCGTAATCACGTTATCGTTACAGTTAGTGACGCTTGGGCGAGCTGGGCCGGGCGCCTACCATCGTCGCGTTCGGCGGAGCCAGCTAAGTGGGGTCTAAATGGATGTGGGAGGGGAGGGGGCGACAATTGAAATGCTCCTCGTGTCAATCAAATACCCCCTTTCTTCCCTCCTCCCCCCTCCCTCTCATCCCCTACCGCCCCCTGCACCACCCCTCTCCCCTACTCGTTCTGTGTTTTATACGACTGGGGTTCGAGCCAGGTATTTATACTCACTTGAGTGTCCTTCACGTGGTACTTTGCTCCGAGAAGTGAAAGGGGTATCTCTTAGAGACGTGAGAGAAAGAGAGAAAGGGAGCTAAAGAGAGACAGAGAGAGAGAGACGGCGTGCTATGAGACGTACTGTAAGGCATACCACTCCTTTCAACAGTGGCAAGGGACGTTAGTAAAACTTGGGGTAAAATAAAAAGTAATAAGGTACAAGAACAAAAAAAAATCGGGACACGTATGGAAACATTAAATTAGGATTAATTCGATCTTTGCGAGGCATAAATTTATCTCTAGCATATTGATTAAAATTTTAAAAAAAGAAATAATTAAAAAAAAAAAACATTCTTTTTTAAAATATTGGCATCTGTAATGAATTTTATGCGGACACAGCTTGGGTAGTCCCGGCCGCGGTGAAACCACAGCGACACCCGAGCCCCGCCCCGCGTCCCCCGCCCAGCCCGGAGCCCGGAGCAGAGCAGACCGGTGCAGGCACGGATCACCTTCTGCAGCCGAGCCGGAGCCGGAGCCAGTGAGCCGGTGGCGCGGGAGCGGGAACTGAAGCAAGCTTCAAGCGACGCGGCAGAAACAGAGAGAGAGAGGGAGAGGCGAGCCTCGAGCCGCGTGGGACCCGCTATAGGACACTTTCGGATCTTAAAATATGCAATTGTTTTTATTTTCCTTCATGTCAAAAAAATACACATGCACTTCCTTTCTCTCCCGAATCCCTTCCCGTTCCTCTTTCAAACGTAGAGGGTCAAATTTTCACCGGGTTTGCAAATTATTGCGATACGTTGCGCTGCGCACACATGCAGAGAGCTCCGCTCTGGCCGCCGGGCCGGGGGAGTCCATCCGCCCTACCCGGCCGAGCCTCGCGGCCTCTGGACCGAGACGTCAGCAGATATTATTTCTTTACCTCACACTTTGTTGAGTGTGTGTGTGTTCGTGTGCGCGCGGGCTAATTGCGCAAAACTGGAAGAGGTGAGGGAGGCTAGGCCCGGAACGGAGCGCACGGAGGCGCATATATCATCATATCAGCCAGCAGTGAGGGCAGCGCACCGAGAAATGGGAGGGGGAGAGGGGGGATAAACTGACTGACACGCACGGAAGGGGAGGGGCAGGCCAATTTAAGGAAGAAAAAGGCTGCGAATATTTTTAAAAATAGAATATATCAAATAAGAGAGAAAAAGATCAGTTGTGTGCCCTGCTGCGCACGGAAGAAATGTCGAAAGCCAAAGCCTTGACGCAAAGAATGGCGCAGGACCTGAAGCGATACCCCGGCATTTGTTCCTGCGCCACACGTTACGTGGGCCTTGCGGCGTAAAAAATGAAAAGACCGTAAAAAAATTGCTCGCATAAACAGCGCAAGAAACAAAAATAAAACATGGAAGTTGACAAACACAAACCGCACGACCGCGGAGCCCACCTCTGGCAGCGATCCACCTGCTGAGCTGAGCATGCCACGCCACACGCTTAAACAGACGTTCCATGAGCAGTTTGGGGAAAAAAACAAGGCGCTGCCGTGTATTTTCTCCACAAGTGTTTCTTTGCCCGTTCCTGGCTGCTTGGAAACCTACGTAGTTTTTACCGAGCTCGCCACACCACGCCACGCCACGCAAGGCCCGCCACAGCTAGCAGCGCCGCGCCGGCGAGCGCGCCTGGAGCGCAGCGGGTAGGCCACCCACCGTGCGGGCGCGCGAGGCGGGACGGTCGGACCGAGCCTCCAGGCGCCTGCCGCTGGAGACCTGTACGCAGCGCAGTGCGCGCGCCCTGAGCCTGAGAGTAAGGCACCCTGGAGCCGGCGCCGACTCCCGAGCGTCCTCCTCTCAGGGTGCGGGCGGGGAAGGACCACCCGCACCCACACTACAGGACAGGCTGTGCCGGCCGTGCCGGCGACAGGAATGCGCGCAGGAAGGGTCGTTCTGGTCATCGTCCAACAGAGCGGAGGGAATCTCAGAGAATAATCTGCCGCCTGCCTGCTGCCGCGGGGCGGGGTGGGGGCGGGGTGGGTGGGCAACAGACAGCAGCAGCGCGCTGCGCTGACGTACGGGCCCGCCCCGCCCCGCTCCGCCCTGCCCCGGCCGCAGCGCCCCGCAAATGAGGCTGGCCCGAGTGAAGGATGCTGTTTTCGCGGTCGTAGGGGTTTTGACAGCTCTAGCGCAACGCGCCGCCACGCCACGCCACGCCACGCCGCGCGCCGCGGGGCGCACAGCGCAGCAAGCGCAGGGCGGGCCGGGCCTTTCGGCTCGAGGAGGTTGCCTCATTGCGGCGAGGAGGGCGCGGCGTTCAATTCGCTGGGAACGAGTGGACACTGCAGGCCAGCAGTGGGGAGAGTGTAGGACCTCCTACGTGCACTCCCGGCTGAGGGAGGGGCGGGGCGGCGCGGGGCGGTGATGGAGGAACAACAACGGTGTTGTGCAGCAGAAGCGACCGGGACGACGTGGCCTGTCGCCCGCCCCCGCCCCGCCCCCGCCCCGCCCCCGCCCCGCCCCCGCCACTAACTCGATGGTCGTGTACCGTGTCATGAGCGTTCCCCTGCGAGGTCACCGAAAGCGCGGGCCTTGTCGTCTGCAGGCGTCGCTGGCGAGGACCCCCTCGGACCCAGGGACACGAACGGACGACGGGCACCGTCGTCGCCGTCGACGAGGGGCGTCGCCGTCGTGGTGGTCCGTGCCGTCGCGACGGGCCGGCCGGCCGGCCGGCACGCTCTCAGGAGGCGGACGACGGGCCAGCCAGCTATTCTGGTCCGGGACGAGCCGGGCCGGGACGGCGTCGGGGACGCGGGGGCAGGAGGCGCTACTCCCCGCGCCGCGCCGCGCCGCGCACACCCTGGATGTGTTTACAGGACCCCGTCGGGGTTAGGCGCCTGCCCACCCCCGCGCGCAGCCGCGCGCGCCGAGCGTGCTCGGGATTCCAGCGGGGAGGGCTGAGTGGAGGAGCGCGCCCCGCGCCGCACCGCGCCAAGGAGGAGCAGGCCACCCGGCTGTACGGGCGGCCGCCGCGGGCAGGGCACAGGGCAGAGAAGCTATAGGGTACACGAGAGAGCTACCATTAAGCCATTAAGCACACATTGAGCACTCAGTGAACACGCTCACTTTCTGGGTGGTGCTGGTGGTGCCGGCGCAGAACCGGGGCGGGGTGGGGCGGGGCGGGGCACACGCGGACGCTCGTCAGGCTGTTTGATAGCAGCGAGGCGTGGCGTGGCGTGGCGTGTCACGCGGTTCCCGCGGCTCCTTAATTTAGATAGTTTGGGTTTTTGCCCGAACGCGCTGGGCTGGCGCGGCGGTGTTGCGTCGAGCAGAAGGCTGCGCTGCGCGCCCGGCGGAAATTTACACACATCCTTGCGAATATTTTTTTTTTTATTATTTTTTCGCGTCGAGGCAGTACGGGAACATATGGCGGATCGCTGGCGAGCGGTGCACACGGGGAAAGGGGCGGGGCCGGGCACCTGCGCCGCGGCCATTATTTGCAGTCACATTACAGCAGAGCCCTTCATTCCGGTCGCCTGCCCCGCGTCCCTGCGGCGGCCCGTGCCGTGCTCTGCTATTGTGCAAGAGTTATTCGCAGGGAGACCATGAATCTCCCTTATACCTCTGCGGACGGGACGGGACGACCCTCGGCCTCACTCCGCGGCCCTGCCCCGCCCCGCCCCGCCCCTGGCGCGGTGGCCTCCCTTGTCGGCGCGCCCCCGCAGCGCGGCGTGGCGGGGCGTGGCGGGGCGTGGCGGCGGGCGGTCCGCTCCGCTACCCTAACGCCTGCCACACTACACACCCTCATTGCAATTAAAGATACTGCCCCGCGGAAGCAATTAGCAGGAATACTGGGCGCGCGTCGTGCCAAAAGGAAGAAAGCGAGAGCGCGGAGAGAGCGAGAGAGAAAAAAGAAAGTAAAACGATTCTCATTGTCTTCCATACTTTGTCATCGCGTGTTTGAGTGAGACGGCGGCGACCGGGCCATTTGTGCTCAGATGTACGTTCGCACCCGCCGCGCACGCGCGCACGCACGCACGCACGCAGGCACGCAGGCTCTCCACCACCTTCAACAAGATGCGCGCACGGAGACAATGCTGGCAGGGCTTCAAACCGCTCGCGCCCCCCGCCCCGCCCCGCCCCGCCCTTCAAAGAGCTTTCCTGGCTTTTTTATTCGGAAATGAGGCGCATGAATGCGGAGCATTGTGTGAGAGTTGGGTGTCGCGGCGAAGAGACTCCGCACCGCAGCAACGGGGAGCAGAGACAATCCTCATGCTAACCTGGCGGTTGGTATTCCATTCTTGAAAGTACTCCATCCCCATGGCTCGGGGTCACTGGCACTGCACAATAGTCTCGGCGCGTCGGCCTCTCGTACACACACACTCACACACACTGCTCAATGCACGGCTCCCGTGCGGCGGTCACTGGGCTCGATCGTGTCCGGGGCCATGGCGGCGGCCGCGCGGCGCGGCGGACTCCTCGGCGCGACGCGGTAAAAGCCCTACGCGGCGGTGCGAAAAACAAATAAAAAAGAAACTAAGTAACGCGGACGGGAAAAAATATTAAAACACGGAATACGGTGGGCTTAATTGAGTAAAAACGACGATCAACTCGACAACGCGCGCGAGATCGAGTTGAGAACGCGACGGGGGAAAGAAAAGCGCGACACGGACGCGAAACTGAGACGGTGTGCCTGGCGGCGAGCGACACCGCCTCTGGACTGGCGGGCTCCGCCCCGCCCCGGCCCGCCCCGCCCCGCCACCCTGGGGCCGCGGGTCGTCCTCCCCCCTCCCTGCACTTTGAATCCGCGCCGCCAGGCTCGCTCTCCCTCTCACTCTCCGTCGTCTCTCTTCACACCACATTTTCCCGGTTTCCTCCAAACCTCTCCTCCTCACCCCAGGCCGCGCCGCGCCGCGCCGGCCCGGGCGGCTGCTCTACCATAAATAACTCCATGTCTTATCCCCTCCCCTCCCGCTCCCCTCCCCCTGCTCTGCTGTGGGCCTAAGGAGAGCGGGGGGCGGGGGCGGGGGGTATCGGAGGCGGGGGAGAGGAGTATTGGAGGAGAGGACCCGGCCCGGCCCGGCCCGGCCGCCTCCCCCTCCGCCACCAGCCTACCCCTCCGCGAGACACCACCACAACACCACACATCGCGCCGCGCGGCCACAGCCTGGTTGACCAGGGCGCCCCCTTCCCCCCTCTGCGGTGCTGAGGCGGGGCCGGGTAAGTTAGCCATCCAGTTTACTCTTGTCGAGATGTTACGGGGCGGGGCGGGTCGGGGCGGCCTGGCCGCCGGGGAGAGGAGAGGATTAAACCGACGGAGGCCTGATTGCACTTTGGAGTGCCTGACCGACTTGAATGTTCGATGAGCGAGGTCAGCACGTGAATTTAAAGATAAGTCGCAGTTGGGGACGTGCTCAGTGCGAATTTTTCTTATATAGGGGAAAAAATAATCGTGGGCGACCAAGCCAAGAAACGGGATGGATCAACTTTCACGGACGCCACCATTTCAAAGAGGGAAAAGGCGGAAAAGGATAAGTCCGAAACATACAATGTGAAAACCTTCCGCTGAATTTCACTAATAGCTCTACAATGAAATGCTTTGCAAGCGTTTTACAGTGTAGATAAAGCACCGCACCACGGTGCAGACCGTGTCTTTGGCCCGTGGGCCGGGCCGGTCGGTTCACGGTCAGGCGGTACAGCCCACTGCCAGAGCCTTTATGAGTGCCCTGCCCCGCCCCGCCCCGCCCCGCCCCGCCCCGGCCGTGAGTACCGCCCTAAAACATCTCGGCACCAGCCGGCCCGGCCCGGACCGCGCGCGACACGTGTGTTAATCACCCGACGACAGAGGGAGGGAGTGTGAAGGTGAAGGTGGACGAGAAATCGTAGGATTATGCACATGAACATAATGAGCGGAAGAATACGACGCACTGCACTGCACAGGCGAGGCGAGGGTGCGATAGAAAGAGTGGGCAGGATAGAAGAGGTACACCTTATAGGAGGTTTGGCAATAGAACAAAGTATTTAAACTGCAACAATGTCACAAGAGTATGAGCAGAGATGATAAGGTGAACGAACTAGTTCGTGTCATAATCGGAAAAATTAATTTGGTGGCGTGCCAGGCCGTTTCTTTGAGTGCGGAAGCTCGGCCGGGCCGGCTGTCAGCCTGCGACATATGCGCCGACAGCTGGTCTGGTCCTGTGCAGGTTAGCCCCCTTTTCTTTCACGTTTATTTCCGTTTGAAAAGAGCAGCAGCCAGAAGGTGGATACCCCTCTCCTCCCCTTCCAGACCTCTATCTCGCCTTTTACTGCCGGCGTGAGCCTTTTAACTGGCACAACTCGCTACATTGTGCAGCTGCAGGCCCCGCCGGCCCCGCCCCGCCTGCGCAGTTAGATGTCGCGTTTATGAACGCGGACTTTAGAGAACACATCGGGCGCGTACAGTAGCGCGGAGTCATTAGCGGGCCGTCAGTCACAGGAGGAGGCTCGCGACGGGGGATGAATTTGTGAGCAGCTAAATATTACTTTTCTATTTTCTAGCTCCGCACAGTTAGAAAAGCCAGCGGCGTTAGTAAATGGTGAGGGTGTAAGAATCTACACCGCGGTCGGAACTAACTAAACGGCAATTTTTCCATCCCCTAAGTGATCTATAAAAAGCGCCGGTGGTGAGAAATATCTTTTACACAGACAGGACGGCGGCTACGAAGAGGCCGCAGGAAAATTTCAGCTCACCGTCCGCAGGTCTAAACTGCGTCTGTACCAACTATTCACAACGCAGTGGTTAGTCGAAGCGTTTCCAGCCAGACACATCGCACGCTACGCCACGCTCACACTCAGTAGGTCGCTTACGCTCGGACGCCATGACCGTCAGGGCCCAAAAGGCTCCCCTTCCCGGCCCGGGGTTGCCAAAAGAGATCCTTACTCTGCGTCCGTTCCCGCCGCCCTCCATGCTCGCCTTGCGCTTGTACGCTTCGAACAGCCTGCGCCTTACCTGTAAACACAAGACATATCATGAGAAGAGAGCCAAGTGGCGTGCCAAGTAGGGTGGGGTGGGGCGAGGCGGGGCGGGGCGGGGTGGGGCGGGGTGCGGTCTCGGCAGAAGTTGATCGATCGAGGTGCATGACACACGTCCATGCGGACCAGGGTGGACGGCAGCTCACTCAAAGAGGACCGCGACGACCCAAAGGAGACAACAGGGCGGGGCGTGGGGCGGGGCGTGGGGCGGGGCGGGGCGGGGCGGGGCGTGGGGCGGGGCGCGTGCCAACAAATCTGCTCCCCCCGCCGCTCCGCGCCTTTCACACAGTTCCGGTACAGAGCGGCGATATATGCCAGCGTACGTGATACTCTCGCGTACGGCCTCCAAACAGGAGATGTACAAGGAAAAATTTAATGAAAATTGGTCGTTTCTGTCATACCGCGGCTACATGGCAACGGTTTCGAACGGTTTCTTCTTCTCACGACATTTTATATTTTTTGCGGAAGAGTCGACGCCACCGCGCCGCCGCGCCGGGGAGTGGCGAGCTGATCGGGAAGTTGAGGGTGCTAAAAGTTTAAAGCTCTCCTGATGTATGAGCGGACCGGGCCGGGCCCGGCAGCCGGCCAGCGGCAGAGGGAGGCTCGCCCCTCCGCCCCGCCCCGCCCCACGCCTCAAAGAAACCCGCCACTAAAATATAATTTGGATTACACACAACGTCGAAAGCGCGTCCCCGGCCCAAGGACAATTTGCATAACCAGAGGGGAGGACCCCGGCGACAGGCGGGGCGAGGCGGCCACGGGCATCAAGCCCTTCCGTAGACACTGAACACAACACACCGGACCCACGGCACGGCACGGCCCCAGCCGCCTGCAGCCCCAGGGTAGTGTAACTCAAGCCGTGGCGGGAGAATACGAAGGTCGTGACAAACTAGTGTACTACCGCCCTGCCCTCCCGCAGTGTACGCCGCCCCCCTCCCTACAAGACATGAATGGCCCCCATAGGCACGCGCGGAGGCCCCCCCCCCTCCTCTCCATCTCTAATGGTCCGCCTGCGAGGCGACACGGCAGGAATTTGTTTTGGCGCCATTCCCCGCCACCGGCGCGCGCGCGTGTGCTAGGTCGCGTCCGGAGAGAGCGCGCCTCCTGTCCACCCCGCGCTCCGTCTGACACGAGGAGAGAGGAGACCATAAGATTCTCTCCCTCTCCCTCTCTCTCTCCCTCGCAAGCGCTGTATCGGAGTGCGCCCTTGGGACGCACGGCACAGCCAAACTGACTCAAAACATCGCCCTGTTAGCGACCGTAGCGACCGCCAAGAACAAAGCGCGGCGCCGCAGCCTGACAGGTAGGCAATCCGCCTGCTCGTACGCTCACCGGGCTTGCCTATCCAGAGGATCGCCTGGGCTTTGCCTGGGCTCCCCTCCTCAGACTCTCCGTCTCCCTCCCTCCCTCCTCATGCTCCCCGCCAAGTCCGGTGGGCCCGGCCGCGGCGTGATGCTCGGCGACCACCAGGTCTGGCGTCCTCCCCCCCCGCACCGCCACGCCAGCAATTAGTTATATTTTGTACATGCCAGCCGCCCCGCCGCCTGCGCGCTTCGCCTGCGCGCTTCGCCTGCTACGCTTCGCCAGCATCACGCTTGCGTCAAGTTTCTTGCGCCCTCTCGGATTTAGGGGGGGGGGGTCTTTCCATCCCTTCCCCACCTTTTCCTCACACCTCCCCTTCTACACTCTTGATGTTCTCGAAAAAGAGCGACATTGTCGTGCCGCGGGCGCTGGGCAGGGGGGGCAGGGCAGCAGACAGGTTGGGGGGTGGGAGTTCAGGAGTCGACATGTCCCTAACACAATGCCGGAGTGCAAGGAGGGCGGGGTGGGTGTGGGAGTGCACGATGCAATATGAAGCCCACATTTTCCTACGATACCAGCAAAACAGCAATTCCAGCAGACCACATAAGTTGCACAGGAAAAAAAAAAAGTCACACAATTCGTCAGCAGAGCAGATTGGCGTTGACTGTACATTCCCACACTCAGTCGGCCCACCCCCACCCCTCCCGGGGGCCGGGGCCGGGTGTCCTCGGACGAGGTCGCGGACAAGGACCGGACCAGACCACGCCACCGCGCCAGGCGCCACTCACAACAGCCGGAGGAATCTATTTAGAGCGCGCGGGCGGGGCGGGGCGGGGCGGAGCGGCACCAAAAAAATATCATTCTATTTCTGTGGCTATTTTGCAGCCGCCGCGCCGTGCCGCTGGTGCAGCACCAAGGCTTCTTAGCGAGGAGTGTAGCCGATGCGTCGGGAGGGGGGGGGGGGAGTGAACGCCCCACCGCCCCGCCCCGCCCAGCCCCGCCACTCCACACATCAAAACAATTCATAGTCGCACGCGCTGCGCTGCCTGTTGCTAATCCAACTTCCCGGGCGGCGCGTCGGGACGGCAGGACGGGGTGTGGCGGGGTGCGGCGGGGCGGGGCGGACTATTTCAGTCCCGTGAGCCGAGGAGGGCACGCGGGGCGGGGCGGGGCGGGAGCACATAGAAGCACTCTGCTCCCGAGGGACCGCCGCGACACGGCGCGTAAAGTGCGTCCATCCACGCGGCACGCCCAGCCCCGCCCCGCCCCACCCCACCCCGCCCCGCCCCACCCCACCCCGCCCCAACTCGCCTCACTACGCGCCGCAGGGCGGAAGCAGCAGTGACCTTTGCCACGAGCGGCGCCCACAGCGCTGTGGCGCCAAAAGCACCCCATTATATGACTCCGCAACGGGTTCGTTTCCCCCGAGACCTTCCATTCCGCCGCCACCGAAGCGACCGCCACTGCCCTTCCGCCAAAAAATATAAGAATAGGAAACAAATTAATAAAATAATTCAAATTTTAATTTTGAAAATACAAGCTAGACCTTATGTTGATGTCAGTAATAGACAAAGTGGAGAAGTGCCGGTTTTTAGGAAACGTGAATCTTAAAACGACATGTGGAAATGGTTAAAGGGAGGGAGATTATTTTATGTTTTCAACCCACGATTCCTATAACAAATGTGTCAAAAACGGATATTACCCGTGCGCTATGCATGGTCCTGAGCGGCCTAGACCGCGCTGGCCCCCGGGGCCAGCCCAGGCGCCCGCCACGGCGCTAATTGGTGGTTCTGCAGCAGCGCGATATAGCCAGCCAGGGTGGGGGGAAGAGGTGTGCAGCCTGTCACGGCCTAGTTGCTCCTGCCGCTGCACATCAATGCGGACCTCAGACCCACCCCACCCCGCCCCGCCCCGCCCCGCCCCGCCCCACCTCACCCCGCCCCGCCCCGCGTGCGGTCCGCACGCACCCTCCTCTTCCCCTGCCGGCAGAGCCAGGCCAGCATCCACTCTCGACGCTCTGCGCCCGCCGAGTCGAGCATAGGCAACCCGTTTTACTGCGGTGTTTATCCTGTACACACGGTACATCAGTGACAGCGGCGTATTGCGATGTTGGTATCGCTTCACTTGGCGTGCCGCACCGCGCGGGCCCCGCCCCGCCCCGCCCCGCCCCGGCACATGCACCACGAGCGCCTACACGTTTGCCAACACGGGGAAAGAGGAGGCTTGAGGCTGCATATTTTGTCATTCCCCCCGCCTCACGTCCTTGTGAGGCCGACGCCCTACACGAGAAGCAGGCGCATGGCTCTCGCCACCGCTGCCCTGCCCTCCTGCTCGCGATCCTCGGACCGCACGAAGCTCAACCACAAAAATGATATGCAAAGAAAAACTGCATACGAATGCAAGGCAAACGTAAAAGACTGCAGTTGCACTGAACAAAGTATTCCTGGAACAGATCACGGTTTGCATCATGCCTCATGCTTCACCTGCAAGACCAAGACATAGCATGTGACCCCATTCGACACCATTCGAGCACCGACTTTCCTGCATGCCATGCTAATATAAAAAATGCAGTGTTCAAATTATTTATAATCCAAAAGTTCTGATCGCATATGACCCGTGCTGCTATACAAACGCCTGGACACTAAGCGTCCGCTGCCGATCTGCAAGCATCATCGCATATTTGCCTCCTCGTCCGTCATCTCCTGGAAAAACAGAAGTCATAATGGAAAAAGTGTCAGTATTTTTGAGAACATCTGTATGTCCATGGCGCATCTGATAATCAGTGTACTACTGACGCGCCCGGGAGGTAGGCAGACCTGTCACACACCCGTGGAGAGCGGGCTTGCCTACCCAGCCGTGAGCAGGCGCACAGCCCAATAGGGAGCTATGGCCGAGCTGGTACGCCATGTTGCGCGGGTCTCCAGACTCGCGTTAACGCGTCTTTTAGTTTATAGTACGCTTTTCGACCCGCCCTCCTCATAGCTCAGTAGGCCTCCTAGAAGCAACGTATATTAATAATAAACTCGCTGGTCTAGTCGGGTCGGGCCTGGCCGAGCAGAGCCGTCTATCAGCCGCGGGGATCTTGGGGCGGGGCGGGGAAAGCTCACGACACAACCGGCGGGCTTTCCTCCCGCGGCCAACTCCTCCGTCCCGTCGCACCACAAGCCTTGCATAACAACACATCCACGTGTCGCCCCGAGTGAGTGAGGGCTGAATAAATCAGGCTTTTCAGAATCAGCGGCGACATGGGCGGGGAGGGGAGGAGGCACGGGGCGAGGGTGAGGTGGGGACGGGGGTGAGGTAGGGGCGGGCGGAGAGCGGCTTTCAGGTATCAGAGCACTTGGTTGCTGCTCTGAAAATCCATGAGAGGTACAGTCCCGAATTACCGCAGCGAGACTGTCGCAGTGATAGATATGATCAGCAGAGTGCACAGCACACTGGTAGGGGTGACAATTATCATTCACAGGAACATGTTAAGGGGCAAATTTTCATTCGCATTTTACACACAATTGAAGCGCGACAGGCGTACGAATGGAAATTCACACAACTGCGAGTCTGCGCTATTCGCACACTCGGGTGGTCTGGGTTCAGGACGGTGCAAAGGCGACCGTCCGCGTCGGGCGCATCGGCCCGACTGACCCGCCCGCGGGTTGCGTAAGCGAGCCGGGCCGGGCCGGGCCGGGCACCCTCTAGCCCAGAGGCGAGGCGAGTCGAGTCGCGCGCCGCGCCCTCTGCGCGGGCTGCTGGGCGAACTGGCGCGGCGCTGCGGCCGCCGGGCACCAGGGGGCGCCAGCCTGCACTGCGCAGCCGTGACCGGATGTGAGGTGAGGTGAGGTGAGGGGCAGCTGGGATCAGCAGCTGCCCGCCCGGGCCCCGCCCCGCCCCGCCCCGCGCCGCGCCGCCCCACCCTTAAATACGGAAGCTACAGCTCAGCAGCTCACCAGGATGGCAATGAAAATCATTTGGACAAGCCTCCCTCCAAAGAGTTTAGATGTTTTGACCTTTGAACCAGAGCTCAATTCTGCGAATTAGAAATTAGAGCGCTCGGGGCCCCCGCGAGTGGACCGCACCCCAAATATCAAGTGAGAGAGAAACAGTTCAAAACCCGTCTCGGCAAAACTTGAGTTGAGCTTGAACGGGTTGTGTTCGAGGGCGTGCCGAGGTCCCCGCAGGCGCCGCACTGCCCACGCCCCGCGCCACCCCGACAAAAATATATATGTCAAGTTATGTAGTGAAGGATTCGATCGGCGACGCCAGCCGAGGGCGGGAGCGGGCGGGGCGGGCCGGGGCGGGTATTCCTGGCGAGTACCGACCAGAAAGTAACGCGGCGTGCTAAAGGGTTGGCCTGCCAAGGGCTCACAGCAAAAGTTTTATTTTTAAAGAAACTCTTTCAATCAATAATGCCTGAAGTATATGTGGCAGGCCGCATATTTCGAGCAGTGTACAGCGCGGAACTGTCTGGGGGCGCTCATACAGGCGTGCCAAATCCCGTCGCCACAGTCAGGCCCATGATTTGAAGCGATGCCGACGGCAGTGCATTTGTTTCCTGACCAGCGGGCGCCGTCTTTCCCTCGAACAAATGAGCGCTCTCATCGCCCCGCCCCGCCCCGCCCCGCCCCGCCCCGCCCCGCCCCGCGCCCCGCCCCGCCCGGCTAACCGCACCGCGGCGCACTCGACGTCAATACTGTACATATCCGTCTTGTAAACAAAGCCAGCCTGAGAAATGATGACACCTGTCCCAGGAATTCGACTGCAGGCCCGTCGACACAAGCCTTCAGAAATACCATTCGGGTAAAGAAACCAGCCAGGTCGACGTCCTCTCCTGCAAACGGACAAAGAATATTTGCACCCCATGTGTTCACGTGATCAGAGGATGAGGTTATCTGCTTCGGTCGGTAGCAGCACCGACCTTCTCCGGGGTTCCTTCTCCGTCGGTTTGCAGTATAAGCCCCTGAGGTATGTCTTCATTGCGGCTCAACTTCTCTAGCACGTGTATCACACTAGGGCGCACACAGGGCAGGGGGAGCCCCTCGAAAGAAAATGTTTGCGAGAAAAAGGTGAGTATAAACTTTATACTATAAAGCCTGTTTCTCCACGCTCGACTGGGTTTCACAACCCCGCGACCTTAACCACAGACGACGGGCGTTGTGAGGCCAACAGCCCTGCCGCGGCACAACGCCCCGCCCCGCCGCACCCCGCCGCGCCGCGCCCCGCCACGCCCCGGTGAGTCTGGGCGGCCACGGCAGACGCACCTGTCCATCCGTGGGGCGGGGGCACGCGGACGCAGGTGGTGCGGGCGGGGGAGGGGGAGGAAGAAAAGGAAGTTGACCACAAAGCAAGTGGCGAGGGTCCTCGGGTCGCGACACCTGCTTGGCACAAACCGACGCACAACGAACTGTAACTGAGTCATTAGAAGAGAGAAAGCTTTTCAATTTCTGAAACCCCAAACTCCATAGTGAATTTCAGTCCCAAATCGAGTCCGATTTTTCGTGTCATGAGGTTCAAAACAAAAAATTCCGCGCTTAATGTTTGGAAGCAAGGTGTTGGTAGAACATTGCCGAGGTGCGAACACCTGAACCGAAATTGCCTAACACCGCCCCGCCCCGCCCCGCCCCGCCGCGTTCGTCCTTGCCGTCTATTGTGGCGCCTCGGCGCCGCCGACCCGAGCTGCGGCCCAGAGGAATGCGGTGAGGCCCCGCAGAAAACAAAATAAGATTTGGAAAAAAGAAGAAGAGGAGGAAGAAAAAGAACGGTGCGCTACATGTCGCGGACCACACACACACACACATCAGCACGGTGGCCTCCCTCCCGCGATGTTTGGAGACATTTTACCCGCGAGTGTTGGTTCTCCTTTCGCGCCCCGCCCCGCCGCACCCCGTCCCTCCCCGCCCCGCCGCACCCCGCCCCGCCCCGCCCCGCCACGTCATATCGGCCCCAGGCATGGCGCCAGCGCAGGCCAGCAGGCGCCGCTCCGACCAGCCTTGGAGCGTGGTGAAAAACGCTCGGCGAATAATCTAAATGGCCCGACCCCGGCCCGGCCCGGCCACCGCGTCGTCGCCACCGGAGTGCAATTTATACGCTCTCAAATTGTAAATAAAACAAATCTGAGCCTCCCCTCCCCCGCGGCGTGGGCGCGGCCCGGCCCCGCCTGACATGAATTTGAAGCAATTTGACCCACATTGCGTGGAGACTTTCCTGCCGGCTGCCACACAGCAGTGGGGACGTAAACAAACACAACTATTTTCAGACATTTTGAGACCCTCCTTTGACAAGATTTTTGCCAAGTTTTAGAGAAAAGCGAAGTTGCATGATTTCTTCAATACAAAAATGAAACTTCGTGGATTGGTTATGTCTGCCTATTGTCTCGAAAACGAAGTTGAAACCCCGTTCGCAAACCTCGTGGACCAACATTTGGACAGGCCGCTCCCCTTGACCCGCTGCTGAAAATAATATTGGGGCAACACAGGAGCAAACACGTTCTCGCTACTCGCGATGACGAACGGGTCGCACATCCATCTTTCCTCAAGATCAGCAACGAAAGCAGCGAAAGCGACGCACGCGGAAGGGAGACCAGGGGCCAAGGGTAACGGACGATCGGGGCGAGGCGGGGAGGGGCGGGGCGGGGCGGGGCGGGGCGGGGCGGGGCGGGGCGGGGCCGGGCGGGGCCGCCCGCGCGTGCATTACTCGTGCGACAATTTGGATAATATTTACGTTTCATTTTCAAAACCGAGGAAACAGTACCTATTCAAGCATGTATTGTATAGGCTTAAACTATCAAGGCGGCAGCCGGCTACTGCATCGGAAAGAACCCCCGCGCAGTTGTAGGCAGGCCCGCGCTGGAAGCAGAACGCCCCTGCAAGCCCGGGGATAGGCAGACCCGCCGAGCGCTGGAGCGGGCGTGGTGCCTACGCGTAGACTGCAGGCGGCGGGCAGGCGGCGGCCAGCAGGACAGGAGTGGTCAAACATTCGTCCGTCAGTCTCGGTCCGTCCGTCTGTCGTCTCTGCGCGACCTGGCGGGGCGGGGCGGGGCGGGGCGGGGAGGGGCGGGTAGGACAGTGTGTTATTTCCGTTCGACCCCTCCCCCCCTGCAGCAGCCGGCACCGGCATGCACCCAACCGGGGCCACCACGCGGCACCCCGCCCCGCCCCGCCCCACCCCGCCCCACCCCTAGGGCGCAGGAGAGGTCGACAGCCTCGCCGCCTCCCTCCACCCCTCCGCAAATGTCCGCAGGTGCATCTTACCCAGTCAGTATTCGACAGAGCACTCTGGGAACACAGGTATGTGAATGTATCGCGATTGCAGGTGTGAATGAAAATTTAGATTCGTACAGCTGACCCTACAATGAGTTCAGCCACGGAAAATTGACGTTTATACTTGTTAATATTGACAACATGTCCGCAACCCTGCACGCTGCAGGCCTGGTCTTCAGCAGACGTTCCTGGCGCACACAGGACGAATACGGAGTCATGTACGCCCACAACAGGCTGTCGCTCCTCTCGGGACCGAGACGTGGTAAACACTACTTCCTGCGAGGCCCGCCCTGCGCTACACTTTCAAGGTATGTCGGACGGATCTGCAAATAACAGAGCGACAATATGCAGACGACCACGCCTGAACCACGAGCCAGAGGGCGCCACAGGCTATTTCAGCGTGTTTGTACGCTACGCTGCAGGGTGGGGCAGCGGGCTGCAGCAGAAAACTGCAGCGGGATTTCAAGTGAAGGAATGTCGCTCACTGGCAGGAGTCTGAAATACTTTGTCGAACACCTACAGGTAATATGTACAAAAAATACATACTTCCCTGCAAGGCACCGACATTCGCGCAACTATGGATTACCGAAGTGCCCTTCTCATCAAAAAGGAAAGCGGAAGAATCGAGTTGCTTAGCGCAGTGTAGTCAGATCAGCGAACAACATAAACAAGCTGCCGACTGACTGCTCCCTATACTTTGACGAACTCCGCGTCGGACTGAACTGCACGCATGGGGGTAGGGGTAGGGGAGGCAGGGCTTTCGTAAACACGACCCTTGCCCTGCGCCGCCCCTCCCCACCCCGCCCCGCCCCGCCCCGCCCCGCTACCGACGCGCCTGCAGCCCGCCTGCAACCCAAAACGCGGGCGGGGCGGGGCGGGCCCAGACGGCGGGTCGAAAATAACGGGTAACCCATATCGACAACCGCTGTGTATCTGATGTGTGCGATTCGCAGACTGGGTCGCTCATCTGGGGCAGCAGACAGCACGGGAACGGGATGGGCAGGGGAACAAAACCCCCCGTATGAAACTGGAAAGCTGTAAACCGTGCGAGTGTAGTCGTTCATTCGTCTTATACGGCTCTCTCTCTCTCAGCTGATTTCCGCGAGTGGCACGTTCACTTCCCGTTGCAATAAAGAGGTCTGCTCTGCTAAGCCCCACGCTGATCCCTTAAGACTCCCGCGTGGCTTTTTCCTGTCCCCGCCGCCCGCCGCCCGCCCCCTGCCTCTGGGCAAGGGGGGCTGCGAAGAGGATTGACGGAAGCAGCCCGCCCCGCCCCGCTCAGCCCCACCTCACACACTTGCACCGCCCGCTTACATAATTTGCCAAAAGGACAACAGTCTTGCCCCCACGCTTCGCACCGCGGGCGCGGGCCCACCGGCCCGGCTCGCGCCCGCCCCGCCCCACCTAGCTCCGCCCTCTGCGGAGGACAGAAGGCCGCTCTGTATCGGTGGGACGGCCCGTGGCGGCTTCCCTACAATCTGAATCAGTTTCGCTATTTCTCACGAGGGCAGGGCACAGCCAGTGTTTGCTAGCCTAGCCGTTGGGCGGCGGAAAGAGAAATGCGTAAATACATACATACAGATAGGCAGACAGACAGTAGACAGAGCGAGGGAGAGCAAAAGGAGAGAGCACGGGAGAGAGATCTCGAGATGAAGGTTTCGGGGTTGCAGGAGAGTTATGTCTCTATTAATAAAAAGTGTATCACAACGTGAGCAAATTATCGAACGAGACACAGTCGCATACACCCTCGCCCCCTCTCGGCAAAGGAGAAAAATAAAACAAAAAGTAACAGTCGGCAGCGAAAAAGAGCGTGAAAAATCGTAATCGTTCACGCTTAAGCAAAGCTGTCTTGTTTGATACGGTCAGCAGCGGGGCGCGCAGCCGTCCCCCCGCCTTCCCCCTCCCCCTCATAGCTCACACGCCGCGTCAGAAAGTGGACCACACCCGAGTGGAACACGATGGTTATATTGTCTGTTCCGCCCTGACCAGCAGCGACCAGCGAGTGATAGATTCTCGCTAAACGGTCACTGTAACTCGAATGGAATCAAATGTGTCACCATAGTTGGCGACACATTTGTCACAATTTTTGGAAACTTCCCGTTTTTGTGACCATAATCTCGGCAACAAATGTGTCGCCACCAAATATGGTGACAAATTTGACACCGTTATGGGAGACAGAGTCTCGAGTTTCGTAAAAATTAGTTGCAATATATGTGTATCATCCTCTTGGGTAACAAATGTGTCACCCTTATGGAAACATGTGTTTCCTTGGATGGAAACAAATGTGTCACCCCATGGAAACATGTGTTGCCTAGGATGGAAACAAATGTGTCACCTTCTTAAGTTGGAAACAAATGTGTCGCCACAAACGTGGCGACACATTTGGGAAGTTTCCAAAGTCGGAATGTTTCCAGCAATGGTGACACATTTGATTCCAAAGCAGTTTTCGTCGCCATAAATTGGAAACAAGTGTTTCCGCAAAAAGTACAGTGGTCTGTCGGCCGCCACTGCTGCCGCTGCTGTCTCGATGCGGAAGCCGTGCCCGCCCCGCCCCGGTCAGGGAAAGTGGAGTGGGGCGCTGCTGCCCCCGCCCCGCCCCGCCCCGCCCCGGGCACGCCTGCGAGTCAGTGTAAAGGCCCCTGATTTATTGAGTCGCAGGGACGCGTTTGGGAAGGCATCGCCATGTCCCGCACCGCATCCGCACCTCGCTCCCTCCCTCCTCCCCCCACCCTCTCTCTCTCTCTGTCTTCCTCCCTCCCTCCCCCTCCTCCCTCTCCTCTCTCTCCCTCTCTCTTAGTGAACATGTGTGCGAGGGAGAGAAGCACCCGCGCAAGGGATAACAAACAGCCTCCGGTGCAGAGCGTGTTACGGAGACCGTCGCACTGACAAGACTATGGTTTTCTCGATGAAGCTTCCGTTTTTTCTGTACTTTATCACTACCACTTGTTTTTGAAATACAAACAAATTCTTTGCAGTTGCGCAGCATCTAGATTCTTCGCGAGGTTTTAACCCTGCCCTCTGACATTGCTACGGACATCGAAACTCTGGCAAATATTTACAGCGGGCTGGCCTGGGCCGGGCCGGGCGGGGCGCATGTGCATGAGCAGGCGGTCGAGCGAGCTGGCCTGCATGGAACCATCATCACCGAAAATAAAGTACAAGGAGTCTGTGCACTGCACATATCAGAGAGTACACAACAACACGCCGGGCCGGCCGGGCCCCAATATTTATAACAGCGTAGGTCCCAGTTTGGGGCCCGGGCTGCGCGTCGAGGGGTGGCGCTTGAGAAGCCGTTTAAGATAGGACTTCCCGTGGCGCCCGACGCACCGTGTTCTCTGGTTAAAAAAAAAAAGCTAATTCCGCCCCCCCCACACACACACAATACAGAGACACACCTGCCAAGCGAACCGAGTTCAAGGACAGTAGAGATAAGCCATATCCAATGAATAACCCTTTGATGGGCTTCCCTGACAAAGCAGTGAAGCCCTACCATGGGCCGACATGTCCAAAACCACCGATAGAGGAGTAATAGGGATTACTCCACCGCGGACAACCACCAAGGTCTTATTTCAGCTAGCTCCACAGTTATGCCTCAACAATTTCAGTGCGGGGCGAATTTATCTCCTAGGATTTTACACGGGAGCGTGACCATATAGTGGTCATGCCGCATTTAATGTGTTAACTTTAACGTAGAACATGCTCTTTCTAGTCATTACTGCACTTGGAACGCAGTATACACTTGCTTCCCACCCCGCAAACAGAGGGAGAGAGAGGGACAGAGAGCGACAGAGGGGGAAGAGCGAGAGAGAGATAGCGCTACGAGGTGGGCGGAGGGGAGAGGGGAGGGGCGTTGCTCGCCCCACCAGGACTCTGGGATGTGCCGGCTATTTTCGTTGAACAGATGGCGAAGGCTCGAAGGGCGTTAGCAGGGGGAGGGGGCCATGGCAGGAGGTAGGGGGAGGGGAGGGCGCCCTGCGCGCGCACCAGGGCGTTATGACGGCTTTGGTCAGCGCGGCTGCGGAGTGCAGCGCAGTGCAGCGAGCAGCCTGTTAGCATCGCACAGCCCGGCCCGGCCCGGCCCGGCTGCGCAGCCGACGCTGTTAGTTTTGTGAATGGGCGGGGCGGGGCGGGGCGGGGCGGGGCGGGCGCTGAAAGACGCCGAGTGCGATGGCCAATTGAGCGTGTAGTCGACACCTCGCTGCGCACTGCACCGCGCCCGCCCGGGCCGGGCCGCGCCAGGCCGTCGTATTTCAGGAAAGTGAAAGGGTGAGGACGGGACGACGGGAGGAGGGCGACAGTTGCAGCAGCGTGCGTTGTTGCGGGCGCGAAACAAGGAGGTTTGATGTGCGTTTTACCTAGGTACGTCGCGTGAAGCGGCAACACTATTCCTACTCGATCATTAAACTTTTTATAAAAAAAGTAAAAGAGAGGTCTTTAGAGGCGTTGCAATGGCCATTGGACACTTTAGTACGATTTAATGCAATCAAGTACAGCTAATGTACTTGTTGTCAAAGTCATTTTTCGTGTACCATTTTGGAGATTTTAGGATGCTTCATCCTCACAATTGGCATTTTGGCGTAAAGAAATACCCAACGTCACAGATAAGATACATTAGTATTTGTTTAATTGCTCGCTTTTAACATCCATTCATGTTAACGGCACCAAAAGCACAACTTTGGCCATCGCGTGTCGGCACTCTAGGCGTTACGGTACTTTTCCTCGTGGCGTTGTCACGGCCCCGGCGTGACGTCACGCGCGCACGCGCGCACGCGGGAGTAACGCACGTGAGAGAGCGAGTCACGTACCGTCCCGTTCGCCTGCTTTGGTTGGCAGCGCCGGTCATCGCGGCTGAGTGACGGCAGCGTGACGGCACGGCGTGACGTGACGCTAGGGAGTGACGGGCCGAACCTAACCTCGACACTAATTACTCGATCTGCCCCGCCTGCCCTGCCAGGGGCTGCCAATAACCCAACCACCGGCCGCGCAGCGCACAGTGGTCCTGACCTTTGGAGAAACTCGAGGAGAGGCGAGGCGCTCGGCTCGCTCGAGGCGTTGGGCTCGCGTCACATGGCGGGGAAAATTTTCATTTATCCTCACTGTGATTCTAGGATTCCGCCCCAAACAATCTCGCATATGTTTAGGATTTGCTCTTTTCGTATAAAAGTTCTCGCCGCAGCGATCAGCTGTTCCTCTGTAATTTTAGGCCTCGCCGCTCGCTCGTCATCTTGTCATCGGGGACCGTGGTCACGTGGCCACGTGGCGGGCGTCGCAGTGGGAGGTGGGCGTCGTAGGTCAGGGCGGTGATTGTACCGGGTGCGACATGAAATACATGGCAGTAGGCGCGGCTGCCTACTCGGCCCTTCCCGCACGGCGCCATGAAGGGAGAGCTATGGGGAAAAAGGCACGGGCGTACGTCACAAAGCACTTGGGTTAGGTGCCGCGGGGCGGGGCGGGGCGGGCAATGTTATTCGCCGACAGTCAGAAATGTCGACAATGATGAACGCGGGCGGGACGTTCAAACATTCCAAATTCTGCGTGTAAATCACCCCTAATTGCACCCTCTCCCCGCCCCGCCCTCAAACAACACCAAAGCATCCGCTTGCCTCGCCTCGCCGGGACCCCCTAAAGCCATAAGTCAGAGCGCAGTTTGCGGCACCCAAATCTCTGCAGCTCCACTCTGTTCCTCTCTTTTTCTCATATCTTTTATTTAGTGGGTACATATGCGAGCCCCCTCCCCCACCCCCGGCACGCTTCGGTAAACAGGGGAGGGGCAAGGGGGAAGCTACGACCCGCGACGGCTGCCCTGCCACTTCCCGCCAAAGGAAAAATAAGCGACACGGCAGATTTAATCAGGCGCGGTTTTGTGGGGAGAGGAAGGGGCGATCCTTCCCCGTAAGCCTCTGGAAACCGCCTGAAAAGTAGGCAATTTGAGCTTTGAAAATCTCCTGTATTCAGGCAACACACAGTACATCGCCCCGGACTTAAAACCGAGCCTGGATTTTAGCCGGGCGACGACATGCTAATGTACCGCCGCAGCGCAGCTGCAGACCAAGTTTGAGCACAGCTGCGGTGCCACTGGCGGCGCCTTATACCCGCGCCCCGCCCCGCCCCGCCCCGCCCCGCCCCGCCCCGCCCCGCCCCATTGCCGCACCTGCAGACAGAGGGCGTCTCACTACGGCCACCGGTCTGTGTCCACATAAAGCCGTCTTCATTTGAATTTCCCTCCATTACATCCATTACAACGGGCCGGCCGGTTGGCTACGGCCGTAACGACGCCCGGTCCCACGCGACGCGAAAAACTCCTACCCTTACCCTCAGCTTCTATTTCGCTCACTCTTACACACACGGATTGCCCTTGAATTGTTTTTTTTTTCCCTCGCCAGTCTTCGCCCTCGTGGCCGTGGCGGTGGCGCTGCTCCCGGCCCGGCCCGGCGTGCGGAGCTGGGGATAGCAGCGCCGCCAACGCTCGCCACGCCTCCCCCCGCCCCGCCCCGCCCCGCCCTGGCGGGCTGCCCCGCCATCCCGGGCCGAAGGTGGGCGGGTGGGCGGGCGGTGGGCGGTGGCCCCGGGCCTCGGCGCCCCCGCCCGCGGCACGGTCCCCGGCAGCACGTCAACCCCCGCTGACCACAACACGGACCAGGTCGCCGTCAGCGAGCCCTCCGCGAGGTGCGCGGCCGCCCCGCCCCGCCCCGGCCCGCACGGCCCGGGCGGGCGCAGGTCACTATCACGGTGTCCTTGGCGGAGGGCGGCGGTGCGGCGGCGCTCGGCCCGGCGGCAGCGTTGGCCTCCCACTCCCTCTCATTCTCTTGCCGTGAATATCCCGCCTCCCGCTGACCCGACGGGGCCTCGCCGTCAGCTCCTCACCTCCTGGATCTTGTAGCTGGTGCGGGTCACTTTCCGCCGCACCTCCGTCTCGTACTCCTCCTCCACGGTCCCCATGGCTGCCGCGGTGCGGGCCGCCTCCTCCCTCGCACACGCACACACTCACGCGCTCGCGCTCAGGGGGCGCGCGGGACGCACGCACGCACGCACGCACGCGCTCGAGGACTCCAACGAGGTCCTGCTGCTCGTCCGCGGCCTCGGCTCGGCTCGGCTCGCGGTGTACAGGCGCAACACGCAACACGGGCGCAGGGCGCGCCAGGCCGAGTAGAGCGACTTGGGCTGACTGATGGGGCTGGGCTGGGCTGGGCTGCCAAGGGTTCACACCGGCTTGTGCCGCAGAGCAGCTCCGCGCCAGCAGCGCCAGCAGCGCCAGGCCAGCCAGGGGCAGGGCGGAGGCCGAGGCGAGAACAGAGACGCCTGCCTGCCTGTGGCTGTGCCTGCCTGCCTGCCTGCCCCTCAGGCGCCCCGCCTGGCGCGCCCCCACTCACCCCCTTCCCCCCTCAAGCAGCGAGGGGGGCGTTCCGCCGCAGACGATACCCCGCGCCGCGCCGCACGACGCGGCCGGCGCGCTGCGACTGCACCGTCGTCTAGTGCGTTAGGCTGGACGGGCTGCGTGCGTGCGGAAGTAGTATTACCAGCCGCACGGCAGCACGTCCAAACACACCACGTTTGGATCTCGTTTAAAACATAAAAATTCCGCTAAACGTAAAAAAGGTAAAAGACCCCAACAGATAAAAATTATGACGATAGTGGATTAAAACCTATGGCGGGTAGGATGAGCCTCCCGTCGTGGACAATGACACACAACCAAAGGGGCCCGGTTAGGTCCTGCCCGGCCCGGCCCGACCAGGACACCCGCACCATTGACCAGGTTTCTTTCACAAAGTCGTCGCGGCACGGCGGGGCGGTCACTCACGCCTGCCCCGCCCCGCCCCGCCCCGCCCGGCTCACGCCTTCCGTTCAAAATGTCGCGGCGGACGGGACAGTGACTACAATCAATCAGGGAGAGACAGGGCGGGGCGGGGCGGGGCGCGGCGCGGCGGGGAGGATGGGGTTGGAGGTAACGCCTCGGCGGCAGTGTGCGGCCCAGCGCAGGACGTCACAACGGACAAGGCGCTGGCAGGACAGTGGCAGGCCCTGCCGAAGCGACTCAATCACCCCGCCCCGCCCCGCCCCGCCCCGCCCCGCCCCGCCCCGCCCCGCCCCTGCTTTCTACACACCGGCGCTATTCTCATCCGATCCCCATCGGCTGGGCGCAGCTAGGCGGGCGGGCGTGCATCAAAGGACGGGGCGGGGCGGGGCGGGGCGGGGTGTGCCCCGGCCGCGGAGCCCTGCGGAGCGGAGAGGGTATTGACCGTCCGGGCCGGGCGGGGCGGGGCGGGGCGGGGCGGGCTGCCGCGGCGCCGCAGCGTGGCGGGGCGTGGAGGCGCGGGGAGGGCCCCGTTCTTTGACACGCAGCGGTCGCCTGTGCAGAGTGACCCTTTTCCCTCGCCCAGCCCACCGCGCCATGCTTAGCACACCGCCGAAACTAAAGCAAAACCTTAAGTACGTCACGACTACGGTTGGCGTCTTAGGGGGCGGGGATTCCTGCGTTCAAGTTGCCGGATATGCCACTCCAGCTGCGGCCCTGCCCGAGGCTACAGATCCGCGGCGCGGCGGCGGCGGCGGCGCCACCAGGACACAGACGCGGAAGCGTCGCGGCGCTGGGCGCCGTCGGGCCGTGGGAGCGGCGAGGGGGGAGGGGGAGGGGGTATTCTATGCACCTCCGCCTCCCCGTCCTCCGCGCCGCGCCGCGCTGCATGCAGCTGTTGCAGGCGTCAGTCTCCCATCGGCTGCGCTGGGGGGCTCCCCTACCCCCCGGGGGGAGGAGCACGGGGGTGCAACGAGGCATGGGATGAGGAGGGGTAGGGCCAGGCGGGGGGTGGCGAATAGAACCCGGCTGTAAGTAGGGCGGGGGGAGAGGGAGAGGGCGGGTTGAGGAAGGGCCAGGTCAGAGAGTTAATTGTTTCGGCCCGGCCCCGCGCCCCCGCCCTATGCCCGCCCGTCTGCTAAGAGTGGAGCGGGCCGCCAGTGAGCCGTGGTGTTATAGTCGGGGTGAAACACTTGCGCTAGAGGCCCGGGCCGGGCCGGGGGAGAGGGGGTGGTACCCGCCCAGCCCTTCCCCGCCCCTGACCACGACGAGGGCGCAGCGAGAAAAAGGGATCCAACCCCAAATGACCTACGAAGGGAGATTAACCCCTGCAACATGCGGTGACTTGACTGATTCTCATCTGCCACATTTCTGTAAAGAGCTGAAGTCAAAAGGTAGAAGGGAAAGCAGAAAACGCACTCAGAAGCGCGCGCGCACACACACACACCACAGAGGCAGAGCGGGCTAGCTGGGGCTGGCCCGGCTGCGCGGGCCGCAGCGCACCTTGCCAAAATCCTTTCCGGTCCGTGGCTTGGAATTGCACGCGCGAGGCGAGGCAGTGTCCTCGCGTGCCCCGCCCCGCCCCGCCCCACCCCGCCCGTCACCCACGTGGGCCGCGGGAGGCTCCCCCACCCCCGGCCGGGGCGAGGCTGGCGGGGTGAGGCGGGACTAGAGAGACTCAGACTGAGTCTCTCTAGGCGGGACGCTAGAGTGTCCACCTGCTATTTCCTACCCGGTTGCGGGAGTTGCGGGCCCATCCCCCACCCGTCCCGAGTGGCCCAAGCCCAGGCCACAGGCTGCCACTGGAACTCCGCCGCGCCGCACCGCGCACCCCTGGCCGCTTCGTGGCGCCTTCGGTCCGGCGGGATAGGCAACCCGCCCACACTGCCTGCGCAAGGCCTTGGTGTCGTCGGACCGGAGCTCCCTCGCAGCGAGGCGCCCTGGCGACAGCGGCGTCGCTGCCGCGTCTCGCTTTTCGTGTGAATTTATCATTGCTATATGCCTCCTTACTGCCGCGGGGAAAGTATTTTGAAACGCGAAACACCGCCGGCGCGGCGCGGCGGTCAGCCTGGGCTGGCGGCGGCCCGCGGCCACGACACGGGCACATCTCCAAGAAATTGTGTTTTTACGTTGTATCGAGGCGAGAGCAAAGCTGTTCCTCCCCGGGGCCCGGGCCCGGGCCGGGGGGCCCTGGCGGGGCTGGGCCAGGCTAGGCTCCACAGAGCCCCGGCCGGGGCGCACGGCGCGGCGCGCACTGTACTCTGCGCCGAGCCGAGCGAGCCGCGCAGAACCGCACCGCACACACGCTACGCCAAGATCCACCCCGCGGAGGGCGCGGCGCGGCGCGGCGGGGTGGGGTGGGGCGGGGTGGGGCGGCGGGCCCGCTGAGAGACATGAGCGATGGAAGTCAAGTTCAGGGGAACGGCACTGCGGTGCGGCGCTCGCTGCTCGCCTTCCCCCGGGTCCCATCCCGTCCGTGTCGCTGGCCGTCGCCCCAAGGACCTCCGCGACTTGCGGAGTGGGGAGAGGAGGGAAGGGGAGGGGAAGGGAGGGGTGCCAGTCTATCGGGCTCTCTCCAGTTTACTCATCATTAAGCACCTAGGGAGTCTCTCCCATACGCATGCACGCACCTATGGCCGGGGAAGGGCAGTGGTCAGCTTACCTTTCTGTTGGTCCCACGGCGACAGACGCTGTGCGCTGAGCCTCTGGCTGAGCCCGGCACGCTCCAGCTCGCGGTCCCGGTCCCGGCGCGGCGCCCTGACCAGCAACTGCCTACAGCACCTGCAACAGTCGAGTCGCCCGAAGCGAGAGTGAGTAAGACGGCACCTGACACCTGACTCTCTCCCACCACCATCTCTGCGCAAGGTTCGGCTGTCCGCCCGCTCCGGCTAGCGAGCGTACGCCCCCTACGTCTCGCCTACGTCCCTGCCACTTGTTGCCACCGCCGCTTCCTGATGAACACCAAAACACCGCGTTGCCAGGTCCCCCTCCCGCACTCCCGCACCTTCCCTCCCCGGGGCGGCGCGGCGCGGCGGTCAATACGGTGGGCGCGCGTCGCGGCGCTCGGCCCAGCCCAGGGTGCCAACCCCGCCGCTCCGGCGCCCTCCAGCAGTGCTCGTGCGGCCTGGCCCCTGGCCGCCGCGGCGCCATGGACGACCCTCAGCCTGAAGCGTAAGTTCGAGAAGCGAAAACCGATCCACCGCGACGTCGACTCTGTTGAATGAAGCGTGACGCGCTGTGCTGGTGTGTCGCAGGGAGACGGGCGCGGGCGCGGCCGGCGGCACCCGCTACGTCAAGGTGCGGACCGTCGGCAAGGGCGCCTTCGGCACGGCCGTCCTGTACCGCAAGGAGCCCGAGGGCTCGCTGGTGGTCATCAAGCAGGTGCCCGTGCTGGAGCTGTCGGCCACGGAGCGCGTGCGCGCCCTCAACGAGGCCCGCGTGCTGGCGCTGCTCTCGCACCGCAACGTGGTGCGCTACCTGGGCTCCTGGGAGCGCGACGGCTGCCTGCTGCTCGAGATGGAGTTCGCGGGCGGCGGCACGCTCGCCCAGTTCCTGGCGGCGCGCGCCGCGCGCAACGCCGCGCTGTCCGAGCGCCGCGCCCTCACGCTGTTCGCCCAGGTGGCCTCCGCCATCCGGCACATGCACGCCCACAGCGTGCTGCACAGGTCAGCGAGGCTCGGCCGCACAACGGTGTGCTTATCGCCGCCTGCCTACTAGGCAACATCTGTACGCGCGAGCATAGGGACTGCCTCGTAGGCAGGCGGCGATACCGTCAGCTGCACACAGACCTGTGTGCGTGAGCTGTTTTTTCTGCGTAACTTTACTGGCAACCACACACACGCCACCATCTACATGTACTAGGATTCTTTTAATAAAATTGTGTGTTTGCATAGGGACCTGAAGACGGAAAACATCTTCCTGACGAAGGACAACGTGGTCAAGGTCGGCGACTTTGGCATCTCCAAGGTGATGGGGACGCAGGTGCAGGCTGAGACGGTGCTCGGCACTCCCTACTACCTCAGCCCCGAGATGGCAAGTAGCGTGACCCAAAATAAAATTTATGCAAGCTTTCGCTCTGCAAAAGCTATGACAGCAGTCGTTTTCCGTGTTCAGTGCGAGGGCCTGCAGTACGACCAGAAGTCGGACGTGTGGGCGCTGGGCTGCGTGCTGTACGAGCTGCTCGCCCTGCGCAGGGCCTTCTCCGCGCCGAGCCTGCCCGCGCTCGTGCGCCGCATCGTGGCCGCCGACTACCCGCCGCCGCCCACCAGGTCCGCCCCGCTCCCGCCCCGCTGAGTCCCTACGACCAATGAACAGTGTCATAAAATAGCAATGTGAATGAATGGGCTTCGTGCCGCTGTCCTGTCGCAGGTACTCGGCGGCCACGCGCGGCCTGCTGTGCGGCCTGCTGCAAACGGACCCCGGCGCGCGGCCCTCCGCCAACGTCATCGAGGACCAGCTGCTCCCGCCGCTCCAGGCCGCCGCCAACCTCTCCTCGGACGCCGACTCGCTGGACGGCGCGCAGGGCCCGTGCGCCAGGCAAGGCCCACCCCGCACCTCTACTGTCGCGGCCGTGGTCTTCCAGTTCACTAGTTTTACGAGACCTCTGCCCGACAGGAGTGTGGTGTACGAGCTGCGCGCGTCCAACTGCTTCGTGTCCCTGACCCCCGTGCCGCTGCCCGCCCGGGCGGCGCTGAGGGAGCTCGCCGTCAGCAGGACGCACTGCGTCGCGCTCACCCAGGGTGAGGAGCATGCGGATGTAGGGTGCGTTGCGACCCTGACAAGCGTCCCCCTGGCCATGCTGACCCTCCCTCCTCTCCGCTCCAGAGCAGGTGGTGTTCACGTGGGACGTGGTGGACTGGCGGGGAGGGGGCGGCGCGTCCTTCAGCGCGGGCCTCGAGTCCTGGCGCAAGCCACAGCATCTGCCGCAGTGCGTGGACGCGCTCACGGGCCTCGGCATCACTCGGTAGGGAAGGTATCCGTCGATGAGGGGGTACGATCATCGTGCAGGATGATCATACCGCCCGCCCTAACCACAAGATACCTAAAGGCGCCCTTACCTCTATGGTGTAGCGTGGGCGCTGGCGACGGCTTCAGCGTGTTCGCCTCCGACTCCGGGGCGGTGCTGACGTGCGGAGACGGCGCCGAGGGGTGCCTCGGCCACGGCGACTACTCGCACTGCGTGCGGCCGAGACTCGTCGGTAAGGCCATCCCTTCGCACGGTTAGCTCAGGGACAACCATTGCATCATGGTTGAGAACGAGATTCCTGTTGCGACGGCCGCATTTTGGTGAACTGCACGAGGTTTATCCTGTCCGCAGAGAAGCTGCTGGCCGCCGACGTGGTGGCGCTGGCCGTGGGGCCGTCGCACGTGCTGGCGCTGGGCGGGGACGGCTGCCTGCACGCCTGGGGCCGCGGGAAGAACGGCCGCCTCGGCCTGGGCCACCAGCAGGACGCGTAAGCACTAGGCACTTCTATGCACTGGGCAATCAAATGTGTACATTCGAACACCTGCGCAAAAAAGAGAAAAAAAAATTACATACTTGAGGGGACCAGATTACGAATGGAAACACCTACAAGTGTGCGAGCATGTGTTTTTCCAGTGCGCGTGCTTCGCGCGCGCTCAAGTTGAACTACTGACCTGACCACCAGGCTGCTGCCCGCCGCGGTGCCGCTGCCGCAGGGCGCCGTGGTGCGCTCGGTGCACGCGGGCCCCGACTGCTCCGCCGTCGTGTCCACCGCCGGGGAGCTGCTCCTGGCCGGCGACAACTCGGCCGGCAAGCTGGCGTCGCACAAGGGGCTCCGCACGCAGCTACCGGTACGGTCCGGTCGGCTGGAGGCCCTGACCTGGCCGCTCAAGTGAGTCCTGTCCTGTTCTCTTCTCAACCTCTCTGACGCAGGGCTGGCTGGGCGGCGCCGGCCGCGGGCCCTGGCTGCGCTTCCGCGCCGTGCGCCTGCCGGAGCCCGTGCGAGACGTGTGGCTGGCCGAGGACCACGTCGTGGCGCTCACGGACACGGGCAGGCTCCTCGCCCTGGGGGACGGCGCGCCTGGGCCGCCCGCGGCAGGACCAGCGCAGGACCTCCGCACCTTCGCCGTGAGTGGTATTATCAGATCAGAGCCCAGGCCGGCCGTGGCCCAGCCGACTGATTCAGGAGATCGCTCTCATGTCTCTGTCCTTGTCGCACTCATGGAGTGACTCCATGTCCTGAAGGGGACACCTTCGTAGTGCGAGAGGGACAAGAGGCGTGGGAGCGATTTTCTGAATCAGTCGGCTGGCCCAGTCTCGTCACAATCAAGTCTCTTGAAATCAGTGACGTCTCGAATGACGTCCTTCGTGCAATTCGGTGCAGCTAGATTGTCCGACCTATCTTTGTACGACCTGGTAATTTCCCCGAAATCCGAAAAAGCGCTGTCCGACCTGGATTTTGTCCCAACTAGGATATAGTGACTAACATTGAACAAGCCCGTCGAGCTGAAACACTTACCAGCAGAGCCCCGTCGAGGCGTTTATCCGGTCAACGTTATCCACAAAATGGCAGCTGATAGGTTACCAGCGGTATGACGTGGGCCATCTTATTTGCGATCTTGACATCAAACACAGTCCCGATTTATGACTTTTGCCGAAGAATAGTCTAATCTGAAACTACTTGAATATCTTATGTTCACGCCGATACTTTGCACAGATGCTAAAAGTTTGTTCAAACCGCGAAAACGAATAAAAACGCCGTACCGAACGAGACAAGGCGACACTGATCGCCGTTCATTTCAAACTGCTCAACTGCTCCTGCAACCGTAACTGCAGGGCTGCCAACTTCAATCCAACCAAACCACACTCGTTACTGATGCATTAAAAATTTCGGATTTGAGCGGATGCACTTCCTGCCATTTTGGCAATGAAAGCAGCTAACGTTACGAAAAAGAGACTTTCCCGTGAATTATTATAGTTGTATAATTTTTGACGAATTTTGCAGATCTGAAAGCTGTTACTGAGCCTGGTCGGGTCAGGAAGGGGGGCGGGGCGGGGGGCTCCCGATCCATCACAAAAATCAAGAGGATCGTCTGCTGCGGGACGTACAATTTTTCGGACTGATCCTCTATATTACATATCCCTTCTCCAATTTACCCGTGTAAACAAGGTCGGACAGCACTTACTCGGATTTCGGGGTAATCGCCAGGTCGGACAAAGATAGGTCGGACAATTTACATACACCCGTGCAATTGCGGCGAGATTCTGACTTGACGGCGATGTCTTGTGTCTCACCCGCTCACGCGTGGGGCACGAGAGAGATGATGGTGCTGCGACTGCTGTCGGAGCACCGAGACCGAGGTAGCTGAGCACCAGCACCACCTCGGGGAGGAGCGCGGCGCGGCCAGCGGCCCGCAACCTCATCCCTGTCCTGCGTGCCTGCCTGCCACCCTCCCCCCTCCCCCCGCGGTCTTGTCGGACGGTAACCGTTTGTTTTTGTTGTTGCGATACGTTTCGGTTGTTCGATGTTCTTCTGTCGTTGTGAAAACCAACCTGTGGCTTCAATCAACTGGAAGAATTTTATTGCAACATGTCAATAAGAAAGAGAAAACAAATCGAGTTCGATTCCTCTCCCACTAGAACTATAGTTCTAGCTCCCAAGAAAAAGGTTTGTTACAACCCTGATTAATAAAGGTTATATCCATAATCAGTAATGGACTCTGGCCTGGTTATGTCCTCTCTTTGGGTGCTCATTGATTTCAATTTTTTTTTGGTTTTCTTCTTTTCTATTGCATTACTTCTTACGAAGGATGTGAGTGAGAGGTGCCATTAAAGTAACATATTTTTTCACACATCATTTCAGTTGTTCTTAATTCTGTGACGGTTAACTATTTGAATAAAATATATCATTGGGAGCACAGCTTCTTTCTAGTATCTTCATGACTAGTTAAATGTTTCATACAAATATTCATTCACTCATTTAATTTTGTAATTTAACAGACCACTTGAAAAGAATGAACCATTGACTCAGTTGAGCAATGCACAGCATTGTTCATTCAAGGATTTCTTTTTTAAAACTTTTGATTAATGGCTTGACGGTTGATTCCAGGATGGATCAAGTGATAACGAAAAAGATAACGCTTCTGTTAAGCTTCGAATTCCGAATAGTGGTGATCTCAGAACATATTTAAACTTCAAGGATATGGTAACGGAGACAGTTTTGTAATGATACTTACTTGTCGCCAATATAAGTGTTTTCATTGAGGTTTCTGTTTTCCTTTAGCGAGCCCAAGAGAACAAGGAAAGACCAGGCTCCGCAAGCTCCTCCACCAGCTCCTCCACCAGCTCCTCCACCAGCTCCTCCACCAGCGTCTCCACCACCTCCTGGAAGAGCTCCACTGATATGGCTAACATGGAGAGAGGGACCAACTCGTTTTCGTGTCCTCTTCCTGAGATCGACACAGAATCCGCCGTGAAGATCAAAATTGAGGCCGAGGACGACGATGTCTCCCAGAGTTACTCCGATGTAACTCTGAGGCTGACGCCGACTCTCCCCGTCGCCTCACCACACAAGCCTACTCGTGAGCGTGAGCCGCAAGAGCCCGCCACCAGCATCCCCCTGCACACCGGCCTGCTCACAGCTGTCGACGGCCTGGACCTAGATAACGTCTACACCCTGGGCGAAACCGCCCTCCACTACAAGAGCCTCCCGTCCGAGACGCTGAAGAAGGCGTCGGCGCTCGGACGGAAAATCAGCAGCGCTCAGACAAGCTGCATGATCAAGTATAACTCGCTGACGGTGGCGGCGTGTGTAAACGCAACGGGCACCAACCAGCTGCCGCTGCTCGTCGTCGGCAAGCACCCGGACCCGCACTGCATGAAGCACGTCGGTGGGGACCTCGCCGTGGTGTACAAGTCCCACAACCCGGCCTGGCTCACGGCCAGCATCGGCCAGGACTGGCTGGACAGCCACTTCAGGCCGGAGGTGGAGCGTCGCCAGCGCGTCACCGGGAAGGGCGGGAAGGTCCTGTTGCTCCTTGAGAACAGGGCCGCCCTGCGGAAGCTCGTTAGTCCGTCGAACGTTGAGATCCGGTTGCTGCCGCCGGGCGAAACGACGGTCCTCAAGAGGCGCTCGGGCAAGCCCGACGTGTTGACTAGGATGAAGAGGGGCTACAGGACCAGGCTCCTGAAGCTCCTCTCCTCGCAACAAATGCCGATCACGCCGACGGAACTGGGGATCGTCGATTTGTTTTATGCTGATTTTGATCTAATGGACGCTATCAAGATGCTCCAGGACGCCTGGGAAGCCATCTCGCTGCGAGATTTGAAAGAAGTCTGGCTGCCACCTCCATCACCCACCAAGATGACCTCGTCTAGAGCACTGGACACCTCAGCCGACACTGACCGGGACACGAGAGGGATGATTGAATGGATGGAGCTCGCAGAGGCTGAGGAGGAGGCAGATGTATGTCCCAAAAATGTCATCAATATTGAGGCGGAGAGAGAACATAGTGCAGAAGAAGAGGAAGTCACCTATTCTTTTGAAACAATTAGGAAATGGGCTCAAAAAATGCCAGATGAGATCAGGAAATCTGTTAACAATATTTGTAATGAGTACTATGAAAAATATTTCTATATGAGACCATAAACATTTCAATCCATGTTAAGAATTTTCTTGCAGCAACCTCTTTCAATAATTTCTAGTATGTTTTCTTATTTTCTCACGTCATGTGCACAATGCTTTTTTATCATGTACAAAATATGTACAACTCCAAAAATTGTTTTTACTTGAAATACATATAATTTTCAAATACATTTCTGATTGTAGTTTTTAGGCTAATAGGCAAAAAACATACCATAAATCTGATCAAGCTCACCTTAGGAATTTTGATTCAATGAACATGTTGAGACCCACATTGTCAACACAGACCCCAGGAAACGCAATGGCTTGGAACTAGGTGTAAATCTCTTGATTCCCTCTTCACTACAACATCTCCCTCTGCCTTCAGATGGCGAGCGCCGGGCCGACCTACACCGTTGCATCGACTCCGGATAACGTTCTCTTCTTCTGGGGCCGCTGGGCCGACGGCAAGCAGGTGGGTGTTCCCTCGGTGGCGACCCCGGTGCCCCCGCAGGACCCTCAGCCTACCGCCTCGCAGACGCCCCGGGAGCTGCTGGCGTGAGTACCGCGTCGAGCTGGCCGAGGGGAGGACCACATTGTAAATCTGAGGTGCCCTGGGTTCTTGGGTCGGGCGACCAAAGTCGTCCACCTACAGAGCACCTAAGATTTACAGAGTGCAGGACCAGGACCCCGGGGTTCACCACCACCTCGCCACTCTTTGCAGACTGTACGCGTCCCCGCTGCAAGTGGAGCGCGGCGAGAGCCTGAGCGTGGCCGGGCTGTTCGCCCTGCCCTGCTCGGTGCTGCTGCACGTGTCCACCTGCGTGCCGCTTGCCCGCATGTCCAGGGTGGCGCCCGGCCCCGGCCCGGCCGAGGACCACGACGACCCGGGCGACGAGGACGGCGAGTGCGACTCTCTGGGACCCGTAAGTTCCTCTGCCGAAGCAACGGATGGGCACGGGCACTGTTGGGGAATGACTGCTTGACAGACACCTGTTTCGTGTTCCAGATCCCAGACTGGCTGCAAGAGGAACTGGCCCAGTCTGAAAATGCATGGGACGGGCCACAGTGATATGTAGTAAAGATGGAACTTTTGTACAAAGCTGAAAAATTAAAATATTTTATTTTTATTAAAACCGTAAGGGTTTGGACTTTGAGTAAAACTCTTGATAAAATTTCTTAGTTCATAGTTAGATCTCTGCTTCCACATTTTACATCAGAAAAAGTAACAGAGTAGTGAGCAGTTCCTTATTAGTCAATTAAAATTTGTTTCAATTCTTCCACTTTGTTGTCTGCAATCAGAAAATCAAATTGTTAAAAAGTGGGTTCAGTCGCCACTATCTACAACATACAGCTTAAAACACAAACTTACTGATACTCGGAGCACACCTTCAGCATACAAAAATTCCTCTGAGCCTGGATGAAGAGTTGCTTTGTAGCCTTGTAAGCCTTGACGATCTCTAAGAGCACCATAGCTCTGTGATGGGGAGAAAAATGAATTAGTAAGCTTTCTTGTTTCCTCAGAAATCATTTAACACTTTTTAAACAGGAAGGGGTTACAATTTACATTTAACTAAAAACTCTTACATCAATCACAGTTTTATGACACCCAATCTTTTGGGCTAACGATATTCTCTTTTCATAACTATCCACAAATCCAAGGTATTTACAGAGAACATCACTTGGAGCACCTTTGGAATGAAGTTGGATCACAACCTTGTCTATTGGTATAGCTAGTTTCAATTTAGAACCAGAACCAATCCAATTCTGGGGAACAAAAAGAGCTGTTAAAATGTGTTCATAATTTTTTTTTCACACAATGATTGTGAAATGGAATAGAATATTTTACTTTTGTAATAAATACTGAGTCAATATCTGGCCAAGCCTGCTGAGAAGCTCTTTCAGATAGAATGGTCCAGTGTATCTGTTTTTCATTAATACCATGAAGTTGAGCCAAAGAAAATGGATTTGTTGGGCTGCCACGAGGATCATCCCAGTGCAATCGACATGCGTGTGCTAAACACTCTACTGCTGATTTCCCAATCAAATTTTCTTTGTCCATTTCTCCAACAGCCAATTCCCATTCTAATAAATATAAACAAAAACATAAGTGGAATAATTGATAAAGCAATCATAATTTTAACGCAAACAAAAATAAAAGTATACATTTTACCTAATAATGCCACATGATTTTGAGCTAGCTTCTTTAGAGGTGAATCTCCTTGTACAAAATGACTACTAATACATGATCGAAGCTTTTGGATTCGCCTTTGTACATTTTGGGTTGCAGAGCACAATTGATATTGCTTCATCTTTGGAAAAAAAAAAAAAGAGAGAGAGATGGGATTAGGCACATTAAAGTTATGGAAATTATTGCTCTTTAAACAAAAGGTATGTAGTAACTTACTGCTGCTTCCCGGCTTTTCCCTAACATTCTAAACAAAACAAAAAACACAACAAAATAGGTAAGAAAATGAAAATAAATCTGCTTTGGTAAGTATTAGGGTAATTGTAGTCAATACATACACTAATAGATCTGTCAATTCTGCAGCTTGTAACCGAGTGGCAAGATATCTAGCATAATGAGCTGCTGCAACAGGGTTGGCTGCAAGTATTTGATGAAGTAAACTCTTTTTTAAGGTCCGAACAAGGAAAAGAATAACCTTAAGACAAATACAAAATGAGTTATCACCTAACAGACAAATGCAGGTTAAGAAGTTACAAAATTTACAATATCAAACCTCACCTCCAAAATTGCATTCCCATCTCCTAAACATATAGCTGCATCTAAGAGAGCATGTTTGCTTGTAAGGCTGCGGTACAATTCTAAGGAATGAGGGCGACCAAGGAAAATATGTTTAATTGTGATTTCTGCGGGTGGTTCATCCCATCTTTCCTTTAAAATAATATACATTATATTTTTAAATAGATAAGAATTGAATTTTTAAAATACAATTGCGCATTTGATCAGAAGGAAAAGGTGATGGTTGTGATGCAATACCTGTACTTGGCGTTTCAGCATTCTGATTTCCTCCTCAGGTTTCATTACACGTTTCATTGGATCACCATATGCTGTGTCAGGATAGTCCGCATCCATGACTTGACCAGAAAACAAGGATTAGGACAATGAAAAATAAAAGAAAGTATATATACCCAACCAGCAGACTTACGGGCAGTTAAGCACTTATCAGAAATCAAAGTATGGAGTGGTGGTGCTGTATTTGATGAGGTAGTTGAAGTCGAGCCTGAGAAACAACACATTATAATCAAATTCATGGGAAATGGTGGTATAATTTCAGCATAGGTATTTAAAATATTTTTACTCGTACCCATAAGTGAGTCACTATTTCCTCCATATTCTTCACCAGGGAGGGAATCTCGTACCTGTTGAGATAATCGGGCTGTACCACTTTTGGACACTCCAAACAAACCTCCACCTGGCTGTAAAACACGAAGTTTCGGGGAGGACACATTAAAACCACATGAGCTGCTTCAGTTTTCAGAAGGATCAACATACCTCATCTTCATCAAAGTTAAAAGACTTGATACTACTGGAGTTCCAAAAGTCTTCACCCTCAGTATCTTGTCTGGCCATCTCAGTAACAAAGATTTTCGTAGGAAACTGAAATTTTTGAAGCTGGAATTAGAAAGAAAGAAAATCCAAGTATTTCTGTATGTAATAAATTTTACAAATGGAACTTGTGAACACTTACATACTTATGTTCTACGAAAACATAACCTATACAGTGACATTCTTTCCCAAAGTTAGATCTTCCTCTTTTTCATTTGAAATTTGTTGTAATTAATACCAGACATGAGTGCATACAACGATATGATGTTCGCTAGCGAGTCATTTTAGGCAAAGTACAACAGAGGGCAACTTAAAAAGCTCGCAGTTCGTGTGCTGTCAGTTCAATCAGCTCCATCAGCTGTGTTGTTGTTGTGGTGGTTTTGTTATGCCCATATGTAGCTGATAAGAGGCAAGTGGTTCAAATGTCCGAAAGTGACGACGTAAAGTGACCCTCGCTTCCAAATCACAGGTGCATACTGCAGAGCTTTTTGTGAATCTTACTAGTATTAAAATCTTAAAATAAAATCATGTTTTGACAGTAATATATTTGAGGGAGAGCTGAAGTATAAAAATATCTTTACATTTAGAGGGGTACAAGTTTAAAGTTCATTTTGATTATTGGAAAATTTTTCTAACCTCGTATTTTAAATTCTTGTGCTTAGCTTAGTTATGGCTCTTTACGGTGTGATTAAGTTGAGACACCTTAGTCGATTATTCAAATCCAAACAATTTTTATCAACATCTAAGATCCATATTATGAAAGAGCGACAGTTGTCTGAGCAGCAGTTCCCCAATATAAGTTCAAATAATGGTGAGTAAAACTAATAAATCTTTCAATTTTATATATTTTTTTCCCATTTCAAAGTTTGCTCTACTATCCTTCCCTTAGACTTGAAGCTTCTTGATGATCACCTTGTGATGTCATATCAGAACACTATGTCCTCCTTAGATTCTACAACATTGAAATTTCACTACTTTTGGCTAAGAGATCATTGCAGGTATGATTCACTTTTATGTTCTTTTGTTAATAGCGTACAACTTTTTAAAAATACAATAGGCAGGAATAATATTCAAGAATTTTTTTATAAGGTGTTCAGGCTGTTACAACCATCCCACTCATCAAAGAAATCTGGATATATTTAACATTCCATTCTCGATTCAACCAAAAGCCTGTAAAATTGCGGGTGATAATCTTGAAATAGAGTGTAAGAATTTATTCTACTTACAGATCACATCTTATTTCATGTTGTATTACTTTTAATAATTTAGTTGATGAGAAAAAAATATTTCAGGGAAAGATGGACATTTATCAAAGTATTCTATCCCATGGTTGAGCATGCAGACATTTGATTCATACAGTAACAGAGTATCAGCTCCAACTCGAATTCTTTGGAAGGGAATTCCTGAGTCTGTAGCTCATGTTCCAGTGAAATCCTTTCTTGAGACTGAGGAAGGTTTGGCTCAGCTAATGAAATCTCTCACATCTCTAGGGGTTGGGCTTGTGGAAGGTGTGAGTAAAGTTTTTATTTACCTTAATTTATCTTTCCGTATCATAAAATTAAGTTCAAATCACATGTTCAGGTTGATGCAACTGTTGAGGCCACTGCAAAGGTAATATCTCGTGTGGCACCACCACAAAAGACATTATTTGGTGATGTTTGGGAAATGAAGCCAAGTGAATATCATGAAGACACAGCCTATGGTTCTCAGGCTTTGAAAGCACATACTGATAACACTTATTTCACAGAAGCATCTGGGTAACTTTTCCTGGACGTTTGTTAATTCATGCCATGAGAAAATATCTTTATAATACGATTCCTATTTAACAGGCTACAAGTCTTCCATGTTCTTGACCACAAGGGTGAAGGTGGTAAAACACTGTTGGTTGACGGCTTCCGTGCTGCTCAAGCTGTTAAAGATGAAGATATAAACAGCTTTCAAGTCTTGACAGAAACTTGCATTCAAGGAGAGTATTTGGAGAAGGGCCAACACCACTGTCTAACATCACCTGTTCTCAACCTGCATCCTATTACAGGAAAATTCCGTCAAATCAGGTAGCAGGTTATATTGTAACTGCCTCAGCTAAATTCATCAAATTATCTACTCACGCTTCACTGAAATTTTATTCAAGGTACAATTTGTATGATCGCTCTCCAATGAACACTGTTCCCTTTTCCAAAGTTATGGAGTGGTACCAGGCGATGGGGCTACTCACTAAAGCAGTGTGCGACCCAAGTGGTGAGTGGTGGATTCAGCTCAGGCCGGACCAGGTTCTATTTGTGGACAACTGGCGTGTCCTGCATGGCCGTAGTGCCTTCAGTGGAGTAAGGTGGGTGGCTGGCGGGTACATTTCTCGCACAGATTTCCTTAGTTGTGCCAGGGTATCTAGGGCGCTTCCTCTAGATGACTAACTCCATCACATTTTAATGTGACAATGTACAGACATTTTAAACTTTTTTTAAAATTGAATGTTTTTCAATTTTTTTGTTATATTTTACCTGTAAATTATTTGTAGAAATACAAAACATTCTTTTCCATACCATTTTTGTCAAGCGTGTTTCAAAACAGTAAAATATTTTATTGCTGCAAAACTTGTATTTTATTTTAATCATTTCCAATTGAATCACCCATTGAAGGAGCTCATTGAAGGTTCTCAGTCAAGCCCCTGCAGGTAGGCAAGTCAAGGACAGTGTTGCATAGTTTTGCCTATCCTGTAAACTGCAGGCTGAGACCAGCTCCTTGTTTAGTGAAGTGAGTCACCTGTATCTTGACTCAACTTCAATTATAGATTTTTCAAGGTATTCCAAGTAACACACTTAGTATTATAAAAAAATCAAACTTTATTCTGCCCATATGAGCCACTCCACACGTTATATCTACTTGAGTAAAAATCATGACAAGAATATTATCTAGTCACAAAAGTTCAATCACAAATAAAACTAAATTGGCACACATAAAAGTATAGGCTAAATAATTATTTCCAGTATCATTTGGATGACACATTATTTTGACCTCAAGCATAAAGAGAATTAAATACTTGAGAGGTCTATTCCAAAAACATCTCAATATGCTTCAAACATAGTATCAAGGGATACAAGAGTAATCACAAAGAGATCATAATGTGCTAGAAGAAAAATATTTCAGCACGCTAATGGGAGGAAATACGTACTTTTCTTATGGATTTTCAGGTAATTTATTTTATGAAACTCCTTTCTATGTAACTTTGCTCACTTGCTGTCCTTTTTTCTGAGAGCCATAAAACAGAAATCTATCTCTCATATCAGATGTTTTCACAAAACCAAATTAATTTTTTTGTTTCAACAATCTATTTTGATTGCCTTTCATGGCAATTACCATATGCCCACCTTTTCTTCAAAATTGCATTTAACAATTCTGACTGCATAAATCATGTTCATAACTGCAGTAACAATGGTTGGAAGAGAACATGTTTATGCAAATCTTTTCCTCCCAATCGACTTCCTTTCACACAGGAGAGGAAGCTGTTTCTCTTTTTGTCTGCAGGGGGGTTAAAATATGCAGCAGCTGCTATGGGGCTACAGCATTCTACAAAGTAGTGGATTAGTGCACGCAATGCAACACAAGTGCACATCTCTCTGTCTAATTAGGCCACCGTCGCTGAGCCTCTCTCCTGGAGGGTCAGTGCAAGAAGCAAAAATTTAGAGACACCGTCTTTTTTTAATTTTCCAAGTATAGAAAAATACTTCTGCGCACTGCTCTCCTCAGGTACCAAGAGAAGTATCAACCCAACCCTCCCTCCGAACGGGGGCGGGGCGTCGTCGGCCTGCCTCCAAGGTAAGGAACACATTTTACGACATTCTCATTGAGAAGTTCAAGTTTGAAATATTTTTCGCTTTTCTCGCTCCGTCTGTCCGGCAAACTTTAAATGCCACCAACTCAACTGATGGGCTTGAATAAGTTTGTTTCAATAACTACTTGACAGTCAACTTGACAGGAAGCAGCACGCGCTGTTCTGGAAACCGATTTTTAAGGCATCGTTTTCCCCCATACAGGGCAGAGTGCAAACTGCAAAAATGTGGGACTTTGCCGATATCTCAGACAGATATTCTTTCAAGGGGGAACGGGGCGTTTCCGAATATTTTCAGGCCGTACGGAGCGGTATCGAGACTGGCGCGCACTGTCCCCCGTGCTTCCCTACGCGTAGCCGGCCCCTTAGCTGTTTCCGGAGCCGGTGCCGGAGTGCTTGTTGCCGGAGTTGGAGGCCGCCCCGCCGGAGGCGCCGCCGCCCTCGCTGGAGATCATCTCGGACGAGCCGGAGCTGGACAGGGTGGTGTTGGAGCCGCATGGGTCCAGCGACGACTGCACGCTCATGGAACGCCCCTGTCCAGATCGCCGAACTCGATTTGGGGATAGCTTCCCGGGGTCGACACTTGTGGGGTCTGCCTGCAACAGCCGTCCTCCATTACCCAGAGAGACTCGTCCCCCGCGCGCGCGCGCGCTCTAGTCCGCTCGGCGCGGATGCAACATTCAATTCCAGGGCCTAAACGAGCCGTCCGAAGGCCAAGGCAGGCCGAGACCCCCGGGGCCGGGCCCCCCTCACGTGTTCCAGTCCTGCGTCCCGGTGCCGCACTGGGATACCTCTATTCTGGGCGTCGCGCCTCCGCCCCCGCCCCCGCTCCCGCTCCCACTCCCGCTCCCGCCCCCGCCCCCGCCGGGGCCTGCCTTGAAGATCCCGGTCTGGCCCGGGCCCGGCCTTGAGGAGGCCGGCGGCAACGGTCGAGACGAGGTCGGGGGCGTCGGCTCGTCCCCGGTCTCGTACCCGGCCTCGTCCCCGGCGGCGGTCCGCACCTGGTAGGCGAGCGCGTTCATGATGATGGAGGCCGACACCAGGTTGAGCGGGTGGACCTCGCGCATCAGCACGTTGGCGGGGATCTTGTGGAACTGGATGAACTCGATGAAGTTGCCGATCACTTCCTTGAGCGAGATGTGTGAGTTGGAGTCGCAGTACTTCTTGCCCCACATGAGCGCAGCCTGAAGACAACGCGCGGACGGAGGACGACAAGGCGATCAGACCGCGACTTTGACATGCTAAGCGACGAGGACGATGGGACCTTTCACTCACCTGGAACTTGGTGAACTCGTCGGCCCTGAGGTCCTCCCGGGACAGGATGAGGCGCACGACGTGCTGCGGCAGCAGCGTGAACGAGCCCAGGTTGAGCACCTCGTTGCCGTGCTCGTCGACAAACTCCAGCACCTGGCAAGCAAGAGCAAGCACCGTGTGCTGCACCGTGAAGCGCCCCCTCCCCTCCATCCGAATACAGTACGGCAAACGGCCCGGCCTGGCTCACCTTCTGGACCAGGTTCTTGGTGCACTTGTACTGGATGTAGCGCTCGGCGGAGGCGAGCAGCGCGCACACCGTGTCCACGTTGATGCAGCACTGCACGAAGCCCGCGCACGCCCTGCGCAGCTCGTCCAGCCCGTAGAAGTCGGCCGCGTTCATCACACCTGAGACGAGTGAGCAGGTCAGAGTCGTGCTGCAGGGGCGAGGCAGGCCACACCCCGCCGCGCGCCGCACGGCTGTGTTGCGGGACTGCCTACCCCGCGCTCCGCGGGCGCTGAGCGGCACTGAGCTCGCCCGCTCGCGCGCTGCCCGCTCCGCTCCGCTCACTCACCGAGAAGCGTGCGCGGCTGCAGGGTGACGCAGCCCGTGTGGATGTACTCGATGAGCTGCCGGAACACGTCCGGCTCGAACTCCTCCACGTGCACCGTCTGGTGCTGGCTGGAGGCCGGCTGCGGGCGGGGCCGGCGACAGGCAAAATGTTACTTATTCAAGCGTTTTCTTCTTCACAATCACCTACTGCCGAAAACCCTGATCGCATTGTTTCAGCAAAAGAAACTGATAGAAAATTTAGGTACGTCTAGATTACAGTCACAACTATATACCGAGTTGGTGGAGTGTGACACAGCAGGAGGAAAAGAATGTGACGTTGTCATACTACGCCACGCAACAAGAGCGATAGTTGGTGGATCTGCAGAGAGGAAGCGCTTGATGTACCGGGTGTTTCAGAGAGCGCGCGTAACAGTGTTGCGGGTCCGCCTACTTGCGGCTGGAGCGGGTATGCAAACCCGCATATTGTTACGTGTTATCAACACCCGGTACAGAAGAAGAGGAAGAAGGTGGACATAAGAGAATCATAGAAATACAGACAGATTATATACAGCCATTCCATTGCCTTTGCACCAGCGTGAGGAAAACGTATATCATGGCATAGAGTGCTACACCGTTTTGCATTGGCCTACACCACGCAGCACACCAACTACAAAAACGAGAAGGCTCCAAAGTAAGGCCAACGAAGGAGAAAACAGAACCAGAACAGTCTTCGTCCAACTTTGACGGCATCTGAACTCGCCACTCGCGCTCCACGGCGAGGTCCGTCACTACAGTACTATTTCCAGCGGGACAACAAAGCGTCCAAATCTAGAAAGCTGTCTCACCTATTTTAAACGCAACGTGGGGCACAATAAAACATAAATCCGAAGCCTAATTGCCACTTCATTGTAACTACAGGTGGCAATATGCGCCACAAATACTTCGCAACATTACTCGAGCTTTTGAAAAGTCCCTCGTATATTAAGCCAGATCACCCCTTCCAGCTGCAAGCGTGTCTATTACAAATAGCCTAATAACTTAGAAGGTGCGCTTCAATGAATGAAGGTGTGCCTCTGACAGTACCAACATCAACAACAGACAGATAGACAGAGGGTCTGCGGCGTGCCAGGCAAGATCTGCTTAGAGCGGGGCAGAGCGGGGCAGAGCGGTGTTTGCATGGCCGCGGTCGGCCCGCCCCGCCCCGCCAGGCTCACGGCCAGGCTCGAGGTGCCAGTGCCACAATGTATCCTAACTAGTAAGAGCACAAGGGAGCGTGACTTATTGACACCGACTTTTACCTCTTGGATCGGAGCCAACTGCTGGGTATACCCGCGCTACAAACATGACAAGGATCTCAGTCGTTGCACCCACGTACCACCCAATAAAGGGAAAAAGTAAGCGGAGGCCTGATAGATTCCTCCAAAGGATTCTTTGAGCGATTACATTGCAGCGTGTTCCTTTCTTTCTCAGGCGAAGTGAGTTCTCGAGAAGCCTCCGCTCCGCAAGGACTCAGTTCGGGTGGGAGAAGGAAGACAGCTGAGTAATCCATACCAAAGACCAATTTAAAAAAAAAAAAAAAAAATGTTTGTGAGTATTTGATCGGCGGGGCGGGCAGGGTACAGACCTGCTGCGCGGCGTTCTGCAGGTTGAGCAGCGGCTCGGAGCTCCGCTTGAGGAACAGGCGCAGCTTGTTCTCCTTGGGCGCATTGTCCTTCTTGCGCTGCGGGCTGGGCGCCTGGTACAGCATCTTGTGGAACACCCTGCAACGGACAGCACTGTTAGACGGATCTGGGCAAGGAGGGCAGTCTCTGTCCTCGGGGGAGGGGGAGGGGGGGGGCGTCTCTGTCTACTCACTTGCTCCTGGCGGCGAGCACGGCCTTGACGGCGCACACCGGCTCCCTGGACTCGCCGACCATGAAGGTGACGTCACACAGCTCGGGCATGGACGCGAGGAACTTCATGTCCTCGGCGAGGCCGCTCTTGTTCTCGAAGATGTTGAGGTCGGGCTCGTCGCTGAGCGCGGCAGCGCCCTCGGCGCCCAGGCCGAGCCCCATGCCGGACACCCCCGCGCCGTCGGCCAGCCCCGCGCCCAGGGTCGCGCCCAGCGTGGCGCCCAGCGCGGGCCCCGCCGAGGTGCCCGGGCCGAGGCCCAGGCCGGAGGGTCCCGCCGCCTCCGGCATCGCCACCCGCTCCACGGCCAGCTGACGGGATGGGCGGAGCTGAGAGGGAAAGCGATAGAGCGTTGCGCTCACAAGCGATCTTCTCCTCCTCGGGGATCGTGTGAGCGAGTGCGTGCGCGTGTGTGTGTACAGGACACGCGTTGGCGCCCACGCCAGACGCTCCGCGCCGAGGTGCCTTTAAATAGTCCAGCCCCAGCTCGCTGATCGATATGCCCCTGCTGACAGCCCCCACCCCCACCCCTACCCTAGCCCCCTCCCCTCCCCTGCCAGGTCGGGTCGTCCGGTATAGCCCCGTCCCTCCGCGCCATTTTATATACCCATCCACGGTCCTGCCGCTGGCCGCTGTCCTGCCAGGACTCGTGGGGCGCGCGGGCGCGCATCGCCGCCCTCCTGGGGGCCGTGCCGCAGCTGAGGGCTGTGGCTGGGGGCGACAACAGGTGACCCGCTCCCGCCAGCGCCAGCCCTGCTAGCTCTCGGCCCCGGCCCTGAGCTGGGAGCCCGACTAGGCGCGCCTGCTCCCCAACGCCACCCCCTAAGGCCCGGACCATTCCACTCCAGCGACCCTAACCCACGGCCCGCTCCGCATCTCCACTGCCGCCCCAAACATAGATGGATCGGGGGAGACACGCTTGAGAAGTAGGTCGAGCACCAGAGCCACCAAGCATCGCAGAAAGGTGTCGACATCCCCCGCCCCCGTACCCCTACAAGCTTAGTCTGGGAGCAAAACTTCACGCTTAACGGGGCTGATTACTAGCAAACCGAATTGGCAGGGATATTTTAACAACCACTCCTCGGCCGACTTACTCGAGTTAATGTTTGATATAAAATAATAATAAAAACGGGAAAGGTGCCAAAGTTTTTAAATTTAAAATCAGAATTCCTCCATCCGACTTAAGTTAAAAGGTATCTTGACTTTGGGAAAACGGATTAAAAAAAATAGACGCGGCGAGGCGGTTCCGAGCAGAGCCCGAGTGGGGCAGAGATGCAACAGTGAGTGCCCTGGGACCTTGAGCCCGACCAGGCCCGCGGCCTGCAGGACACGCAATGCACCAGCCTAGGCGGGGGCAGACCAGGCCAGGCCAGGCCGCGTGCACGGCCTAGGCCGTCAGACGAACCTGTTGCTGACAGACTGAGCCGCGGCCGGGGCAGGGTAGGGTAGCGCGCAGTAGCGTGCCTGTCCTGTGCGGACAGCCTCAGCCTACAGCAGCGGCGCTGGCTGCTGGCCTGGCTCCCCGGGGGGCCGCGGCGCACAGGGGACAGCTACAGGGACAGCCCGTGGCCAGGCCGGGGTGGCGCTTACCTGCAGGTACTGGAAAGCTGCAGGAGCGCAGGACGTCTGAGGTCGGGCGGGGCGTACACGGAGAGGACAGCCGAGCTGCTGGTCCTGCTGGGCTCCCCGGGCTGGCCTGGCCGCACTGGCAGACAGGCCAGGACCGCGCAGATATTCCCACTGGCGCACGCAGACCTCGGCAGGAGCGCGTCCCTACCAGGGGGTGGCCCCGCGCCCGGGCCGCGAGTGGGGTGTCTTGCTGGACAAGTGCGCAGGCTCGGCCCCGGGGAGGGGCGGCCAGGGGCCCAGCTCGATACGCACGCCCCCCCCCCCCTTCCCTCCCCCCCGCAGGACAGCCACCCCATTGGCGGCGGGGGGAAAGGCAAGGTGAGGGGGCATGTTTTGAAGAATATCCTCACGGTGGACCGTAGGAAGCTCGCGCCTTCTTCTCTCTTTTCTATCCAATTCGTATAATCTTTGAATACTGACCAGGACGGTAATAAAAGCATGCAAAAATTATTATGGCTACAATGAAAGGTCATCGAATGAAGAATAGCAGGATTAACAATATCTGAAAACTGTATTGACAAAGTATGTTGATATACAATCAGTCATATAAGGCATTAATTCATAAGGTTCCCTTTGTCAGGATGCACCCAACAGTCTTTGCGATTTTTATGTAAACAATAATATTAACGACAAAATAAAAGATGCAATGTAGATGTTTCTGTAGTGCTCCCTACTTATCGCAGTGCCATCATTAACCACTTTTAGCTCAGTACAAATAGGATCTGAGGAACAGGATCAGCCACTAAACAATTTACACATTGATATTAAGATATAGACATGAATTCCAAAGCTCCATTCCTGAGTTTGGTCACTGTTCCCACCCAAATTGACACTATTGACACCTGTACAGTAGAGGAGTTACTCTGTGTAAATTGTAAATGGTAATTTTTGGAAACACTGATTGTTTAATCAGTCAAAGATTGAAGAGCTTCAACAACATTGCCTCGGTGTTCCCTTAACCTTCTTTCAGCTAAAGTGCGGGATATTTCCATTTCTCTAACCTAAAATAAAAGAGTACAAATCAACAAGGTAAAAATCATGCTAACAAGTACACTCTAAAATTCATGAAATCCTTACTATTAATTCAACATCATCTTTCTTGATAGACACTTTAGACAGCTCGACCTCACGTTCTCGTTTAGCTGCTAAATCTCTTTCTCTCTGAGCACCAATTATTGATAATGCCTGAAAACGAAAAATTAATATGCAGTGAGACGTGTAACTTAGGCAAAACGTAACCAAAGGCTTGATACTGTATTTTACTGAAGCCATCAAAACCTAATTTTAGAAAGATTGTATATCATTAAAAATAAAGCTGTCAAATAGTCCATCGTAATATTAATATATTAATATATTTCAAGTATTTGGACAGATAGCTGCTAACTCTTAACTTTGTCTTGGAGAGAAAACTATTATAACCGGTAAATTAAACCATGTGAGAATCGGATTAGGATGTTAGGTTATGCAGTAGTTGACAAGTCAACATACAAATACGATACAAAATTTTAGCGCTTACAAGTAGAACATCAAATAATTTGGGCGAAATTCAAAGAAATAATTCATTCAAAATACTGATTTTCAAATCAAAATGATCACTAAAACAGAGAAGAAAAAACGTACCCCTTCCAGGAATTCGCTATGTTTAATTTCCTTTTCTTCCATAAAGTCTGTGACTTTCTCCAAATCAGATGCCCCCGAGTCATGTTTGGCAGATTTCTTCTGTGACTTATCAGAATCTTGCTGTAATTCATCCGAATCTCCATTTACTTCTTCTTCAACTCTATTAGATGAAGAGGCCATGATTCTAACCAATTTTAACTATTCGACCGTGATCTGAACGAAGGAACCACGGAACTCCGCCGGTACGCCGACCGAAGGAATGGGGAACAGGCTGCTCCGAAAACTCCAAAGTTCCTTGGGTTCACGTATCGTGCGAATAACATCAGTGTTTTTATTTATCTCATTCATTTCTAGCAGACGCGCTTACTACTCTCAACTCTTATAGATAATTGCAAAAATTAAGAAAGACACCGAAAGTAAGAACAGACATGTCATTATTACTTCGGTCCATACTAGTCAAGGGTCGCCCATTTCTCAAAGCGCCCTTCATTCAAAAGCCTCCATGTTTTTCAAGAAGGTTAGGTTTTCCTAAAGTTTTGGTGCTATGTCGACCTGCTTCCTCCTCTGCTGGCGCGTCTTGTCCTCGTCCACATGGTGAAGCAGGGGAGCAGATTGCTCCGTCTGATCCCCAGACTGTCTCTGACGCTATCTCTCCAACAAGTTCTGGAATTCGATTTCCAACCCGAGAAGCAAATTATTATCACCAGTGCTTAGAGAAGTCCCCACACTACAAAGACACTATTTTTACCAGAGATGACTTAGAATCTCTTCTCATCGTGGACGTTGGAAGCGTTGATAATCTTCTGGAAACCAATGACTGGAGCCATTCATCAACAAAAGAAATTGTAGAAGGATTTCGTACTTTGACTTCATATGCTCATGCAAATGGATTAGTTATCAGCAATCCACAGTTTGATAGCATTTGCCTTGCTATATCAGGTTTGGTATACTATGATAAATTTTTCTGTATTATCAAATTATTATAATCTGTTATGTCACCCTAAATAATATAATTTACAGGTCGAATGAAGGAGTTTACCGATGATGAAATGATAGAAATTGGCAAGTTGCACACCCTATGGTGCTTCCCTCCCTCTGCTACTGAGAAAAATTATGAACTCTTACGGCAAAGTCTAGATGACTTTTTTGTCTTAAAATATTCACAGGAATGGTATAGGAAAAGAAATTTTACTAAAATCTTACAAGCGGCCGATATTTTTTATTGGCAAAGATGGGGATCAAGGAGTCATTTCTTGAGGTTAATGATTTATCACTTGGGAATGAAAGCCAAAGAGTAAGTACAGCAATATATGGTAGACTTTCATTCATAGGTAATAAATTGACTTTACTACAAACACATAGCTTGTTCCATATTTGCTGATTTCTTTTCAGGCATCATCATTTGATTCAAATTATGTTCTATATGGGACTGTTAAAGAATATTCCTTCGACATTCAAAATATACGACTTAGAGAAAAAAGTTTTCTCCTTTAGAGATAAGTGTTCTCTCTCAGAGCTGTGTATTGTTGTTAACTCACTATTCAGATCAAAAAGTAGAATTCAATATTATCCATTGCTTGAAGAACTACTTGTTAAAACTCTGAAAAATTTCTCATCATTAGATGATTATTTGCTTACAACAATTAGCAAGGTATTTTTTTTTTTACAGTAAAACAATAGTTTGAAATTAAAAAAAAAAAAAATAACAAATAACTAATGTAGCAAAACTGGAATTTAATAACTTTAGGGATGCAATGATACACCGCAAGAACTCAGACCCCTTATTGCCTTACTCCAAAGGAGAGTCACCCTCAACTTTGATAATTTTGGACTCAGTGCAATTATTCATGCCATGTGGGCATTTGTGAAGGCTGGCGTAGTTGAGGAAGATTTTGCTCAGTTGGTATATGAAAAGTCAGTCAACAACATCAGTGACTTCAGAGTAAGTACTAGATTGTTTTATCATTAAAGATTCTGTGATATTTTAACTAGCTGTTAATTTTATTCTTTGCAATTTCAGACCAAAGAGTTAACCAGAATTATAACTATGTTTACTGAACTTGAATCGCCAGAAAGGGATTTAAAATATCTTGCTGAAAAAATCCTGGTAGAATTTCAAAATTTAGATAAACTAAATTGGTTCCAAAAGAAACAATTCATCTCTGGTGGAGTTCTTCATCGCTTTCTTATTTGTGGTACCTACCCAGATGAATTGTTGAATGACTACTTACAGTCGCTAGACCAAGAGTGTGTGTCAAGTAGATCTACCACTTTGGGTATGTTTTTACACCTGATTTCCCATAAATGACTGAATCATTATTTATGTAGTGCAATCTCTATTCAGAGTAATACCATTTTACCTCACATTTTTTCTTTATCATGAACTGCAGCTGAAAAGTCAAATGAGGCCCTTGGAATCGATGTTCACCTAGAAGTATTTCATCCAAACTACACAGGAGCTAGACTAGACCCTGATCTTCGTGAAGCAATCTTTAAAGTCAGTTGAGCCCATATGTCAATTGTTTCCTGTGGTTGTCACGTCGATTGTGAAAGATAAGAGTAAATTAAAGCATTCTCTTTCCTTGTTATTATAGCATAGATTCCAAAGTGATTCTGATTTCTTTTATAAGTCCTGTGGGACAAAAGGAAAACGATCTAGCTTCAACCTAAAATGGATCCAGTCAATTCAAGATACCCTTCTTGAAGTGCTTCAGGGTAGAGATGATAATATGCTTATTAAACAGTTAGTACCATCATTTGGCTATAAAGGTAAGATTCTTTTTGTGACATCAATTACTGTGCCTTACTCAAGTTTTAACCCAATACTTATGAAATGTTTTCCAGATGTTGTACTGCGAATTACCCAAGAGGGTATATTCCTTCCTATACCTGAAGAATTGAAATCTTCAGAACCCTGGAAGATTACTGAAATACCTATTCACCATATTAATAATGGTGAAAAATTTCTTGCCCTGACTTTCATTCATAATCTCGGTGAATACACCCGCAAAAACATTAGATGTTTCCAAAGGGAGAAGAAAAATATTTTACAGAGACTTGGATATATACATGAAGATGTAAAACAATTTACCTGCAAACCGTACTTCAGAACAACTTCCGATAAAAAATATGATTACTAATTGTGTTTGTTTTACAGGTGCCAGTAGGATATTGGGTCACTGCAACTGCATCTCAGCGAAAGACTAACCTCCAGACTGTTATATCAGAAATCCTAAGGAAATAGAGCCAAAAAACATTTAAAATATTGAAAATTATTTCACATTTATTAAGAGAATCCTGGTGATAATGATTTCTAAAAATATATTCAAAAGATAAGAAACACCTAGTATACTGGACCATCCTCCAAATTGTCATCCTCGTCATCTAGATATTCTTCACCATTATCAAAGTAACTATTAATATAATCAGTTCCATCATCCATTTCTTCATCTACATCTTCTTCCTCTACTTCTTCGGCATCAGAATCTCCATCCTTGTTTTCTTTATTTTCATCTTTTGCTCCTTCCGTATCTTGGCCCTCAGTTTCACCATCTGCATCAATTCCTTCCTCCTCACGTTTTTCTAGTTCCTCTAATCTGTTAACAAATATTAAAACCATAGAGTTTTGTGGATATTTTCAATTCCTTTTACAAATATTTTTCACGTGATTTTATTAGATACCTGGTTGTTATGTCCTCTGATTTCTTTGGGACTTTAGCCTTTACTATGGACCCCTTCAATTTTCTTTTCTTCTTCTGAAGCTGAACATTTCCTCTCAACTCATTTGGAAAGTGACTCCAATCACGAACTACATCTGTAATTGTCTTTAAAGCTAAAGTGGCATTTTGATAGCGGTCTGAATACCTCTGAATATTGTCAGACTTAACAACAACATTCTGGATAAAGCAGGGAGAGTCGCGGAAATACCCAACAAAGTCTCTCTTTAGAGCCAAGAGGTATTCACCTGCAACATAAAGTACAACTTTCATTGTAGAAAGAAACTACATGCCTTGAAATTTAGTATCAATGATGGCAAAATGTTTACCCTCAACTCCTAATTCCAAAGGAACTGGTCTATTCTCTAAGGGAGGGAACAAAGGAGGTGGCTCAAGTACAGATTCAACTGGTGTTTCACTACTTCCTGGAGCAATACCCATTCGCTCGCTTATTTCCCTGTTAAAGGAGGGGCCACCTCCCCGTCCTCTTCCCCGCCCAGCCATTATTATTGAACAAGTTTCTCTTTTTTAGTGTCAGACACCTTCTCTTCTTCTTCGTCTCGGTTTTCTCCAAAAAGATCCTGCAAGTTTATAAATTGAAACAACAATGTATTCAATAGTTTACTCACATAGACCCAACTGTTTGAAGTTTGTTTGGGGCTACTACCTTGTCGTAAATTACTTTGATTATCAATGAACAGCTAGGACAGGTTGCAATTTCTTCCCCAGCCTCTAATTCCTCCTAGAATCAAAAGAAAACAGTATGATTATTTACATGAAAAGCAAGACACAGTAGAATATTCCACTGTATATCATTTATTTTATTTTAAAAGCACCATGTGCACAAGGTTAGGTTATAAACTAAACTTTGTGATTTGGAAACGATCTCCGCAAGGACAAGGGTAGTAGTAAGTTTCTTCGTCTTCGTCGTACTCGAAATCTTCGATTTCAACTTCGTCGTGAAACACAGCCATTTTACAAAAGCATTGCGGAAAATAAATGATCCATGACAAGATGCAGCAGATGTAAACACCAAACTTACTGGCGGACGACCAACAAACAGTTGAGTGAGTGAGTGCCTGGTCCTGGTAGCAGGTTTGCCAACTTCCTTTCCTAGTTGCAGCCAACTACCGGCAAAATAAATCAATCGAAGATGCAAAAAACCGTGGCATATAAAAATAGATAGATTTCAAGAGTAGCAGGAAACAAATTCTGTGAACAAAAATATTTGAAGGCCTAGACCATTAGGTGGAAACTAAACCCCTTTGAACATTCCCTGAGCTTTATCAAATTTTATTATGAGGAATTGGGTGTTAGTGCTTGCCAGCACAATTCAGTTCACACGTTTCTGAATTTGATTATTTGAGAAGCACCATGCTCATTCTTCATTCTTAAGGTGATGTTATGGGGATGATAGAAATGGGATTGATGAAGCAATCGCAATAGTTTTGTAGAACTTCTCCAAATTTAATTCATTAGTTTCAGAGCACAGCTCCAGTTTCTTTCTTTGACTACAAGAAAAATCGACAATGATAAATTCATGCAAGAACAACAGTGTGGGAATAGAACTCATGTTAAACAGACTCTGGTAAAATACTATCTGTGTGTCAGATACAATCAGCAAAGCTGAAGCATTCAAGTAGTTGATTTTCTGTGAGTACAATAGGATGGAAATGGATGGTATTGTATTAACACTGGCAAGATGACAGAAAAAGCATGTAGTTGTAGTAATAATGTGAATTGTAAAAAATAGTTCCTTATAAATGTAGCTACTTAAAGACAACACAATGAATACCCCCCAAAATTGTGTTACATTAGAAGTTTTACAAAGAGTATGTTAACAATGAATAAAATGGACCAAAGAGAGTAGGCAGTACGTCAGGCTGTACAGACAGCTGCTTAGAAAACAATTACTTAGAGTTGTACTCATTACTCCCTGCACTTTTAGAATCCAAAATTAACCGTCAACTTCCATTGCTTCTTCCTGCATTTTTTCAGACTTCTTCTTGTTCTTCTTCTTCGTATTTTTCGGGTTAGCAGAAGAGGCCAAAAGTTGCTGTAAATCAAAATAAGTTACAAAATAAAAATTAAATTAAAAAAGAAAAACGTAGCGGAAAAATTGATGTTGAAAACATACCTTTATTTCAGGGTCAGTTACACCATGTTCAGAGGAATAAAGGTCTTGTTCAAATGGTAATCCAGTGATTCGTAATGTGCCAGTTGGCATCAACAGGACTGTGAACTTAAACTGGGCAACATATTCACCTTTCAGTGGGAAAAAATAGAAAGGAAATATGTAAAAATACTTTGGGCTGAGGTTTGATGAAAAGTGCAAATCTGAAAGCACGCGTGTCTGAATTGTCAGTCATAGCAACTCACCTGGCTTGTCATAAAGAACCTGGAATGGCTCAATTAATTTGTGGTTTACACATTCTAGAGCTCCCAGTTTGGCTTTCGTTTCATCTTCAAAAGTTCGAAGATTGAATGGCATAGTCCCATGTTTGTGTACCACTTCACTGTAGAATGTACGTGATGCCTTCATCTTCAGTTGATAGGTCTCATCTGTTTTCTTGTAGATGGTTACTCTGGAGTTGGATTCTTTCCCCTGGAAAAAGAAGATTGATTTTGGCAAATTAAATACAAGTAGAATTAATACAATTTATTTTTAAAAATTGAGTTTATTTTACTTACCACCCCTTCTCCAGTGCTAACAAGTACATCCATAGCATAGACTTCATGAACTTCAAGTGTGAATTTTTCATGTTCCTTCTTCTGGGCTTCATTAGGATTCTGGATAACAGTCTTCTCTCCATCAATCCTATATTGCTTTAGTTGGTGACTGAGCATCCCTTCTACTGGTTTGCATTTGTAGTCCTCGCAAATTTTTTGGACAGCATTGGTTATGGAATAAGTCTAATCAAAAGATAAAAAGAAACATGAGAAATTATAGATGAATGGGATCAATCCTATTTCACATGAAGAGATTATTCACAGATTTATCAACAAGAGTTCTGTAATATCTTAAAAAAAATACCTCATTCCCAGGCTTTAGAAGGCGCAGTGCAGCTTGAGATGCTTGATGAGCAGCAAGAACAACATCGGCTTGTCTTCCTGTAACCTTGCTGCCTGACAGCCCAACAGTAGCGGTGTGCGCAACTACAGCAATGAAGCCATCAACATGTGCACCAAGGTCACTGCAGAAAACATTACAAAAAAATTTTTGAACATTTTGTAGAAGTTAAAATAGACATCATGACAGACAGAACTTTAAAAGATACAGATTCTCTGATTCTTTCACCATAATTTCACCAAAGTGACTGGTTGAATCAGAATAATATTGCATATACTTACACCTTAACTAAATCTCCATTTTTAAGCAATACATCAGGATCTCTAGAGGTGGGTGAAAAGTGGCAAATACAGTTGTTAATGGAAATTGACGTTGGGAACGCTACACCCTTCTTCATTTCCTTTTCCTTCTTAAAAACTTTACTGGTTTCTTCAATGATGAACTGATCTCCGAATTCACATATTTCACGGACATTAGCTCCATCAACACATTTTTCAAGAACAAGCTTCAAAGTTCCTGAAATATAAAGAGCAACATGTGTTAACAAAGAATAAGTTTCAGATATTAAAAATCCCTATACAATTCAAAGAACAATTTAGGGAAAAGTGGTTTGCCTTGATGGACATTGAATTTCCATAATTTAAAAACTGGCAAATTTGCTGCAATTTAGTGATATGCTTGAAGCAACCTTGATCATTATTACTTAGAAAGTACAGTGATTTCAAGAAAATATTTCAAGGGCTATAATGCCACTTGAATAGGACAACAGAACTCCAACAATGAATGGAAAACTGAATCAATCAAGTTCATAACACTGATGCTGAGATTTAATTGAACTGGAATGACAGAGCAATGGTGAAAGGTACACTCAGCTGTTGCATTAAGGGAACAAGCCCCGCATATACATCGAATGTAGCATTCACTAGTGTCGCAACTGCGACAGACGGGACCACGACTCGTCTAGGTTAAAGTATCGGGCAACACGTAAACAAGGGAAGACTTGGAAGCCGAGGCAGGCTGCGGTGTATGTGACATATTTCATATCGGAGGAAATCTTTTTAACATCGAATTTCGGGACAACGCGTAATGAGGCATGTCCCGACTCCTGGGTGCCCCTTTTGTCCACATGGCACAGGAGCGTAACGGCGCCAACGACGCCTTGCCGGCCGTAGACACCCGGCCATATGGGGCTCCAACAAAATACCCTGCCCTCCACGTTTCAACTTACGGTTTACGATGTCACCAGCCATTTTATACTTGGTGACGACCAAGTCCTCTGCGATGGTCTTTTCTGTTTCATCTTTATCAGCCATGTTAAAAGTCTTGAGTTGTAAAGAATTGGAGTCAAGCAAGTGCGCGGAGGAGCCTGCTGGCACGGCAGCAGCAGCAGCAGCAGTAGGCGGCAGTTGTTGTAGTAGCAACTTCCTTTCCTTCCTCTAAACAAGAAGTACACAGGTCTACCACATTAGTCTTTCCAAATTAACTACTTTTTCAACTCAAATAATAAAAACTAGCTGTCAAATTCAAAGAGAGGGACCAATCAACCCGTTTTGTTGAAATATTCACCTTCTTGTTCACGACAAACGTATTTGTGCGAAAACCTATTCTGGATACTAAATATGATTTACTTTGAATAAGGGCCTCAAAGACTATTTTCACCGTGGGTATACGGCGATATCGGCGCGCACGTCAGAGAACCATAACCTTTGTAAATGTATGTTGTTCTCTCGATACATAAAAATTTTCAATTTGTTTAACCATGAAACTGGTTTTTCTGGGGACGGCATCCTGCTATCCTACTGCACATAGAGCTGTCTCTTGCACGGCGTTAAAATTTGAAGGTAATTGATTTACCTATTTATGTCAAGCGCATGTTGTGTTGTTGTTCATCCTAACAGTTCAGAGGTCTGTCCTACCCTTCCTTTGACAGATGGATTTGTTTGGTTGTTTGACTGTGGTGAGGGCTCTCAGATACAAGTTCAAAAGAGCTCCATAAGACCTAGCCGAATTACTAAAATTTTTATAACCCATTTACATGGTGATCATGTGAGTACACTCTAACAAAATGCAATGCATCTTTTCAAGTACTGCCAACAGTTTTAATTCAGATTTTCTTACTCACCATAATTTTTATGGAAACTCAGCTTTTTGGAATATCAGGGCTTATCTGTACACTTGGCAATCAAGTTATGGACCGAAAAGACTTTATTCTTGAGATATATGGCCCTCAAGGTCTGAGAAGGTATGTCAGGGAAGTCCTGTGCTTGTCAAGATCCCCACTTCCATTCCCCTATAAAGTAAGTCCTCAGTTTAGTTAATCTGACAGTGACTATTCTGAAAATTCTAAATTGTTGAATAATTTTATTCAGGTCCACGAACTTATTCCAATGGATGACCAGTTGCCCAGAAATTGGGCATCATGGGGTGTAAGTCAGGAAGCCACAGGACCACCTCATCCTCAGGAACTTCCTGGTCGAGACATCCAGGGAGAAAATGGTGTCTGGAATCTGTTAGTATTCTAGACTTCATTAAAAATCATTGAATCAATATTTTGCCATATTTAATATTTTACATGTCAATAATAATATTTGTTTCAGCATTGAAGATGATCTAGTGACAGTTCAGGCTGGAAGAGTTAAACATAGAGTTCCAACATTTGGATTTGTTATAACTGAAAGTACAAAACCAGGAAAATTAAATATTGACAAGTTAAAAGAAATGGGTTTGAAGCCAGGACCTATTTGTGCATCAATAAAGAAAGGAGAATCAGTTACACTACCATCAGGCCAAATTGTATCCTTCATCTTAAGTAATTGTGATTACATTCCTCTGTATCTTTTTACTTGAAATCCTTAATGCACCATTAGGTTCGTCCTTCAGATGTGATAGGACCCCCAATTCTCGGCAGAAAAATTTCTATTTTAGGAGACACATATAATTCTGATCAAATGTTGGATCTAGTAAGGTTGTAATACTTTGTTTCAAAGTTTGACTCAAATGTTTGAAATTTTGAAGGTACTATGTTCAAATAGTAATCTTTAAACCTGTTCATCATTTACCAGGAACAGTGATGTTCTTGTCCATGAAGCTACTCTGGAAGATGCTATGAAAGAGAAGGCAATCGAAAATGGACACTCAACACCTAGTATGGCAGCAGATTATGCATTAAGGGCAGATGTTCGAAAACTTGTTCTGTACCACTTTAGTCAACGCTATAAATCTGAGCCTTCTGAAGAAGAAAAGCTTATGCAGGAAGCTGGAGACAAAACTACACAGAAAGTAGATGATGGTGATGACGATGGCACTGAAGAAGATAAAAATGCAAGTTATAGTACAAACTGAAACATCTTCAGCATCTAAGTATTTATGATTAAATGTAACTCTTCATTCCCTTTTCCAGGTCTCATATGTGTCTGTATTATTGACTGAAGCCAGTGCTGCTTTAGAATGTAGTAATTGTTCAGTCACAATAGCTGAGGACCTAATGGAACTTGATGTACCAAGAATCCGGTTGTAGCAATTTGGATTGCTTCATAGGTAACATTGTTTGCCTCATGTCAGTTATATCATGTGTACAATTAAGGTACTTGATAAAGAAATTCTGCATTTTTTTCTTAAAAGGAAATAAATATTTTAAAACAATATATATTTTGTAATAATTATAAAACAAGTACATACAATCTTATTTGGTAAATGCATGAGCTACTGATTTGAATTGCCTTTACCTTTACCAGTCTTACCTTCAAAATTTTATACAACCCAAATGATACTTGTCTAGAGCAAATTCATCTATGAGCATGACCAGCACGACCTCAAACTCAAAAAATTAAAAGAAATAAACTTATTTTAAATCTAAAATTGGGCTATATCTATAGGTATCAAACTTGGTATCAAAACAAAAATATTTGTAGACCAAGAGGCACAAAAATCCAGATTAAAATCAGTCATTGGTGAGTGATGTTTGACAATTGCACACTTCAAATGGAATGTGTGTAAAATCTTCCAGGCCTCCATTGATTTTCCCAAACGGTTATGTACATACCTTAATTTCCTTCAACAATAATTAGTACCCTGTTCACCTCCTGCACCAAATTGATCTTGCTCTTAACGGACTCCATTGGGGTCTTCTGGATCAACTGAAGGGGGATTCTTAATTGAGGTTCTTGATATATCAGGGGAATATGAGAACAACACCACAGCCACCCACAAATGCAGCAAAACCTGAAAGGTAAAAGAGGAAGAAATTACTGAAACAGGCAAGAGATCAGGCACTTTCCAAGTGATATGATCCTTATAAAATTGAATCTGAAAAAAAAAGTCCACAACAATTTATCTGAAACTTACCATGTAGATTATCACAAAAATTCTGGCTAATGGGTACCTCCGCAAAAATGCTCCAATTCTTATTCCAAGTGTGTCCAGACTTGAATATGCTCTTTTGACTTTCCTTGCAACTACAGTGTCACTAGGGTTTTCTGATAATAATGTTGGAACTCTTTGCCTTGTGGCTGTAATGGAACAGAAAAACAAAGTCATTACTAAGCAATCATTGACCTGTAACTGATGAGTAGAGAACAAAAACTTACTCATACCATATTCATTTTCAGGCAGGTTGAGGACTGTTCCACTATTCTGTGCAGGTGCAGATGAATGCTGTTGTTTTTGCTTAAGAAAATATACATACTTAAATCCACAAAGTTGACATGATTTGGTTTAGAAGAGGTTAATCTAGAGATAATTAAAACCATTCAGAATAAATCAGTGGAATTTCCTTACCTCCATTCTTTCCAAATTTAATCTCAGAGAATTTCGCTCAGCTATCATTGCCTCCAACGCACTCTGCTTCTGCATGAGACTTGTGGCAAGGTTGCGAACTCTTGCCTCTAGCTCTCCCGTTTCCTTGCTATTTTGCAAAGTATCATTGGAAGCACTAAATTGCTGTTTCAGTCTCAATACCTCACTTTCTTTTTTCTTAAGGCTATCTTTCAAAAAATCGCACTGCTGATTTAGTTCAATTTTGGTTGACTGCAACTCCTAAAATAGAAGAAGAGTCTTCTAATTAAAATATACCATGACCCAGAGTAAACACTGAAACATGAAGTAATAGGAGTAGATACAGATATTATCACATTATATTAAGTACCTCTAAATGAGCTCTGCAATCTTCTTCTGCCTGTAATCTTCGTGATCGCTCTTCCTGAAATCTTTTTTGAAGCCTATCTATTTCTGTTTCAGCTTTTTGTCTGTTTTCTTCTTGTTGAAGCTCACATAATTGTAAATCATTCCTCGCAGATTGTAGAAGTTTTGATTGAGAAGCTGATTCTTGACGAAGTAATTGCAGTTCTTCCCTGTAAAATAAAAATATGAGTAAAATTTATCTACAAATTTTATGTCAACCAAGAAGATGTGTGCATATACTTGCCTTAACTGTTCAATTTCTTGATCAAATAAGAGCTCCTTATTGGCATATTCTTCGCCTTGTTCTGCAGCTTGAAGACTTGCAATAAGTTTTTCTTTCTCCTGCAAGACTCTAGTTGCTCTTGCTCGATACTGCTCAGCTTCACCAGTTATATCTGCTATTTGCAGTCTATACCTTTCATTCTGCTGCAGAGCATCAGCTATATTTGCTTGCAATCTTGAAATTTGTAGATGTAAATCGTTGGTCTCCTGAACAAGACTTTCATGTTCTGACTCTAAGTGTTTCAATTTTTCTGAGGAAGCAGCAAAATCCTTCGCTAAAGTAGAATCAGCACTTGAGGAAGCAGTTGGGTTGTCTCTTATCCTGTTACAGATTTTTCAATTGAATTCAAAATTGTCAAAGTAGTTTGCATGTATTGAAATGAATTTTGTTTACATTGCATTAGCACATACCTTTTGTTTTCAGCAGATAATGACAAAATAGTAGCTTCATTTTCTTTCAACTGAGTTTCTAACAGCTGCAGCTGCTTTGTTAACTGTTCATTTTGAGTTAGTGTCTCCTTTAATGTACGCAGCTCTTGTCCCGCAACAATTACCTCTGTGAAAAAGTATGAGTAATATAGACTGCTGTACAGAAACCAGATATCTGAAATATATACATACCAAGAGTTATTTAAAATAATGGGAGGAAACTATTCTTGCCTTTTTCTGCTGCTTTCGACCGGTGGAGCATTAGTGACAATTCATTATTCAAACATCGAATTTCGTTTTTAAGCAAGTTATTTTCTGCAGCAATTTCACTAAGAGAAGACTGGTTGATGTCATCATCTTGGTGGTAACTTACTATATTTTCTACAGGCTTGAAACCACTCTGATACAGGTTTTCATCACGGCCAGAACTTAAGAATGAAGATGACATTGAAGACATTCCTCCCTGACTATGATTTCGACTATGGGTGCCACTGGGAAGATTGATAGGAGAAGAACTTCCTGCAGAGGGAACAGAAGCTCCCGAAGGGCTACCCCTAAGTTCTTCAGAAACAGGCTGAAATTGTAATTTGTATTGACTGTTAGAGTGGGTTATTACATAACTAATTCCAACAGGATTTTGCTACTTACCAGAATAGAACCAGAACTGTTTAGAAACAATAACAAATCTTCCTCATCATTTTTCTTCAGGTACGTTGCATCTGACCGATTTGGTGACGGCCTCCGGGTAGGTGAGGCTGATCCACTGGGTGCAGAACGAAGAGATGGTGTTGGATTTCCCATTTGAATGTTTGATGAGGAAACTTCTTCAACCTCATGTTTCCTGAAAATAATAAAGGAGATTTGGCAACAAAATTAAGGACAAATATTGAGGATAACATCTTTATAATTTATGTTATGTATGCTACACACCAGCCCATTGGTTTTGATTTCCAGATGACATCTTGCAGCTGTTCATTAATGAGGGTTGTGTCCTTCAAGACAACAGCAGCATTTTGGTCAATTTTGTTAAGCAAGTTTTCTGCTTTCCCAGCCAAGTCTGTCAACCATGACATCTTCAGTTATAGAATTTAACCTCAAAGTTCGTACCACCTTGAATAATATGCTCACGCTCCTCCAGCTTGAAAGAAATATAGCATAAAATATTACTTAGAGTTTCTCCACTTTTTTCTAACACCTTAAAATCAGAGGAAACCATAACGATCTGAATAAAAACAAATGTTATTACCGAAGTGTCACATCTGGTCACATCTTTCTGCTACACAGTAGTGGCACAGTGGTGGTGCAAAACAGAATGAGCACCAACTAGCCGGAGTCAAAGGACTTACGCTGATTGCCCGGTTGACGGATAGCAATACTACGTCTTGGTGTTAATTTTTCTGGAGATGCGCGCTTTACGGTGCTGTACAATTGTTAAGGAGCAAAAGTTAGTTGTTATGTATTTTTATCTGTTGTTTATAATTGATAAAAACTTTGCCAGGGTGTCAGCATTGGTTGATGCCGAGATAAATCGGCACTCGGCAAACAAAAGACAATCGCGTCACTCCAAATTCAAACTTCGAAACGTTGGAAGTGGAACGTCCAACCCCGCTGATGCTTTTATTGTTTAGTTAGTTCCTCTGGTAAGATTTTATTTAGATGTCATCTTCAAGTTGAATACTTTTAACTCATTCGTTAGATTGTTTACGCATTGTGACTCTTCATTAAAGCAGAGTCTCTGCTCGAAGACAATGCATCATTTCCTAAATATGTAAAATATGTAACATAGAATTTGTTTTCTGAAGCAGGTTAAGTTTATTTGTCTCCGCAATTTATTTTTATTTGTACTTTGTTTACCTCTCTCTAAATTGTATTGTTTCCCCAAAGTTAAACCAATATTTGGAAATTTTGTTCCTCATTTTCTTGTTATAGGTAATAATGGCGCCTGAAAATCTGGACGAAGTATTTACAGTATCCTCTACTTGCCCACCAGAAAAAAGAGAAAATGTCCAAAAAACGTTGAATCTCATGAAGGAGCATGTTATTGCTCGAAAGGGTCAACCGTATGTTTTTTCCTATCCATCTATTTCCTTTCTGTACTATTCTTGCCGTCTTTGTGTGATTGAAAGTTTGTTTTGCAGGTTCAATTGGACCATCAATGATTTTGACATTGGCTGCCCTTTGGGACGTGGAAAGTTTGGCCGAGTGTACCTTGCACGTGAAAGAAGCACTAAGTATATGGTTGCCCTTAAACTTCTGTATAAATCTGAATTAGTGAAATCACGCTTAGAAAAGCAGGTGCTCAGAGAGATTGAAATCCAGACTCACCTAAGGTAATTTTTCGTTCTTCAATGCTTACCTTCACACAAATTGTTTCTCTAAATTTCAATTTTCATTTTAATGTTTTTCATTTGTCCAGGCATCCAAATATTTTATCACTCTTAACCTACTTCTATGATAAAAATCGTATTTATTTGGTTCTGGAATTTGCTGCCAGAGGAGAGTTGTACAAACATTTGCAGCAGCAGCCTCACGGAAGATTTGGTGAACCTGAGTAAGCTGAACCCTCATTCCCTTAGTTTTTATCAAAACCAGTGTCTTTTTCCTGCTCTACACTAGTTAAAGAAGTTTTAATGGACCTTCATTACTTTTTCAGGGCTGCAAAATATGTTTATCAAGTTGCAGATGCTCTACGTCATTGTCACTTGTATAAAGTGATCCACAGAGATATAAAGCCAGAAAATCTCCTTCTCGATGCTCGTGGGAACATCAAATTAGCTGATTTTGGTTGGTCAGTTCATGCACCCTCCTCCAAGTAAGTGTTAATTTCATCCATGTGGTATTGTAGTACAAATATCCTTTCAATGACAGTAATCAAAACTCACTTACCCAATCAGACGTAAAACAATGTGTGGCACACTGGACTATTTACCTCCAGAAATGGTGTTAGGAAGGGAATATGATGAGCGAGTTGACTTCTGGTGTTTGGGAGTTCTGTGCTATGAATTTTTAGTTGGGCGTCCACCATTTGAAAGCTCCCAACAAGAAGATACTTACAGACGAATTACAAGCGTTGATATAAAGTATCCTGACCATGTTAGACCATTGGCAAGAGATCTTATCTCCAAGGTAAGTTGGACTGCTTTATCGGTCATTATTACTTTTGTATTCAAGACTTTGTTGTGACATGAGCACAATGGAGTGGTTTGACCTAATTTTCAAGTTTTATCTAATTTCTTGCATATTTTCTCCTCACAGCTCTTAAGAAAGAATCCAAATGACAGGCTCTCATTAGAAGAAGTTCAGATCCACAGTTGGATTGTTACTCAAAAAGCAGCGGCAAAGTAGAATTGACACATTATTTCTAAACCCATTACTGTTCTTAATTATTACCTTTTAAATTATCCAATCACATGTTTTACAATTTGAGCAACTACTTCAGTGGTGTACTTTCCATAACATTAACTCATAAACTTTGTAATTTTAGTTACTCTGAAATTATGGTATGTTGTTTGTTGTACTTGGGGCCAACCTTGAATAACTGTAATCAGAAATCAAACATTAATTAGACCTATTAAAAATAATGATAAATACCTTATAAATGTGTCAAATTTTTCTTTATGGAAAAGACAACCCTTTGGACAAATGTCAACCACCGCAGTATACATATTTGAATGAGAAATACCCGGCCATCTTTAAGCTATTTACAATGTCGTTAGTTCACCTGGTAACTGTCCTTGAAATGTCAGGGAAAGTGTTCATTTAAGTCCGGAGTTCGTCTGAAAAATCAAAAATTGTGATTTTGTGAAAACCTTAGGTATATTTTCATAATTCTTAGCATTGACAATAAGTGTTCTTCAGGAGCTGTTTTAAGTGTTAGCTTTTTCAAAATTGGAGCCGTGGCTACCAAATACATTTAACACACATGTATTTTGATATGCTCATGGAATGTATTGTAACACTAAAGGCGGATCCATAAAGTTAACATCACTTCCCATCACTGCACAAACGTTTCCAGACAGGTTTTTTGAACTGAAAAGATGTTCTGTGATTTGAACAGTGTGGATCCGCCTTATATTACAATCTTTGTATATAAACCAAAGGGAACTTCAGTAGAAACATTTCATTAACAACAGAAAAAGCACACTCAATGGTTCAGCCTGTAAGAACTAGTAAACAAGGACAAAGGAATAAGAGCATACTTTAAGCCTGGAAATAAATATCACGTGGTATTGCACATTACAATTAAAAAAAAAATGAAATAAACTTTGCTATCATCACAGAGTATGGAGATTATAGATCTTAATCTGACAGTTAACAAAGATATCACCATAAATTGATAATATTTATACTAATATATGTTTGAAAGCTTTTCAAATTCTTGACAAACAGACCCCAATCATTTCACAACTGGACAATGTATTCAGTCTGCCAATTGAAGGGTAACTATTACCTATCCACTAGCTTTGCTGTACTAGAGCTTTGATACGGGCCAGGTACAGGCACCACATCGGAACATATTAGCATCAGCGGAAGCGGACTTACCGATTTAGTATCAAATAACCAGTTGCATTTTTAACAAATTATTTACTCTAAATCACGTCTGCGACCAACATTGCCACACACACACTACACGGGCGTGACGGTGACTGAGTCGATGTCCCCTATGGACTTGACCCGGCGATGCCTCCGCTTGGCGGCCGCCGAGCTCCTGTCCAGGTCTGTGCCGCCGGGCGCGGGCGCCGCGCTGGCAGACGAGAGCGGCGGGTCGTTGAAGGTGTCGCCGGAGCTGCTGCTGTCGCCCCCCTGCGGGCCCTGGCCCTGGTGGAGCCGGCCTGCGTCCCCGCCCCCGCCCGCGCCGCCGCCGGTCGACGGCGAGGAGAGGGCGGACGGCGACTCGGACGAGCCGCCGGTCTCGGAAGAGGAGGAGGGCGAGGCCAGGCTGGTGCTGCGGTGGTGCTTGCTGTGGTGGTGGTGGTGGGCCAGGGTGTGGTGCCGGCCCTCACCCCGCGACTCTCGCACCACGGCCTGGTGCTGCTGCATGAGCTGGTGCTGCAGCTGCTGCTGCCGCAGGCTGTCGCTGCGCCCGTGCCCGTGCCCGTGCGGGAGCGCCTGAGGGTGGTCCCGGTACAGCTCGCGGTGCGGGTCCCGCTGCGGCTCCCGGTGGAAGAAGTCCCGGGGGCTCTCCCTGTCCCGCTCCCTGTCGCGGTGGTGTCCTTGGGATGACTTGCTGGAGCCCAGGCCGAGTGCTCGACTCAGCGAACCCTAACGAAAACGAGAAAAAAGAGCACGAGCGTTTTAGCTTGGTTTTAGCAGCTCGGGCAAGAGCCTGAAAGCTTAAAGTTGAAACTGAAATTACCTGGGAGCTCCGCCATGTGGAGAACTGGAATGGCAGCAATGGAAACACACACAATGAAAATTTTGTTAATGATAAGTTCCAAAGCTTAAAGATTACGTATTTATACAGGATGTTGATAACAAACCTTTTTCAAGTAAAGTAGACTGTATGTCTGCATAGGAAAGGAGAAAAAAAAAGTTAGTTTAATTGTGGTCTTATGTTTATACATTTTCTTTAACTCCAACAATATGTTAATTACTGCTCACATGAAATTTTCTGCATGGAAAATTCATAGCTAGGATTGTCATGCAATAAAGCTGTTAAAATTGCAGCAAATCAATTTAATAGTCTATTGGGTTCACAATAAGCTCAGTGTACAAGCAAGGCCAATTAATTGATTTCATGATCTTAGATGAGGAGCTAAGTTTACAAGGTATTCTGTGGATGCCTGTGGAGCAAAGCCTAGGAAATCAACTTGAAGCATTCTTACCTGAAAAGCTGTTCCTCCTACTGCACACACAAACGCCCTGATTGGACTATTTTAATGACAAAGATGAAAATCAAAGAGACATGAAAAGCAGTACAGGAGAGGGACGAAGGGAGAAGGCGCTAGTCGTGTGACAGCTGTGTTGTTATTCGAGACTGAATCTGCTTTCTCAAAGGTCCAGGATGAAGCGCCTGCAAGTCTAAGATAGGCAACCTAGCACGTCATCAATGTATAGCTCGGTGGCCTACCAAACGCTTTGCAGGCGCAGGATCTGGGAGGCAGAATGGATACATATCATACAGGGCGCTTTGATGAAATGAAAAATAAGGACCTTCACTTCACACAATTATTTTTAACTGTACATAAGCAGTTCCAATCATTTTATTCCCTCTGCTAAATACATGTTCTGCAGCCAGCAGAATATCCATTAACACGAGAGTACAAGAATATAAATGTTTGTGTATGTGCAACGCACTACTGTGGACAACGAATAGGAAATATCAAAACAGTGTCACTGAGGACAACATTGATTTGTTCTCGGAACGGTCTGATAAAATATCTGACAAAAATGGAGAGATTCAATACAAAAACGTTGTAGAATTTTCTACAAACAGGTATCTGCTTTTTGGATAAAAAGTGACAATGCAAGGGTAACATACAAATAAATGGACTGACATGTTTTTCAATCAATTCCATTATGATTAATAGGGGAGTAAAAATAATTCATGCAAACAATAAGCCACACAAAAAGCGGTCTGAAATGCAGCCAATAGCAAAGGCGTGTGGTCAGCATAAAACACATAATTAATGACATTGGCATAACAAAGCAATAAATTAGTAACACATGACAAAAATAAAGTCATACTCAAAAACTATCACACTAAAAAAACAACAGTGCCAGTACTCAAAATCCAAAAATAAATTGATTTAAAAAAAGCTAAAATGTCAAAATTATAGTCACAATTCAATAAAAAGAAAGTCAGCTACTGGCTGCTCTCTTTGAAACAAATAAGATGACTATAACTCCGACAAGCATGCTCCGTAGCGGGGCTACGCCCAACTCAGCAGGCTGTGCAAGCGTCTCCTTACGCGCAGGCTGGCACGGCGGCGGTCCTTGGCGTCCAGGTTGTCCGCGTCGGCTGAGGGTCCGCCCGGCCCGCCCTGGCCGTGCGAGGAGGGTATCCTCTTCAGTCCGGCGGGCGACGCGGCGCGGACTATAGGGGAGTCCAGGGAAGCGTTGGCCACCTCTCGTGCGGCGGCGAGGGCCGAGCCGTGGGGGAGGGTTCCTGATCCGCCCCCGACCCCGGGGCCCCCAGGGACGGCGCCACCCCCGGCCTGAGGGAGCGCCGCGGCCGCCCCGGCCAGCGAGCCCGCGAGGGAGCCGGACAGGGAGCCAGCGAACGACCGCGAGAAACTGCGACCCAGGGAGCCCCCGCCCATGAGGCGCTCTGCGCGCCGACGCTCGGCGGCCGTCACGCGCACGTAATGCTCAAAGGCAGCTCTAGAAACAGGAGGAGGCCATTCAGGACAGGGCAGGAGAGGGAGAGGGGTAGGGCGGAGCGGAGCGGGGAGCGACGCGACAGTCATAAGCCTGAGCCTACACCCCACGGTCCCAGGGTGGTACCTAAGGCGCCGATTTACTGTTAGTTTGCTGCTATCAGTGTACAATAAACTTTTGTCGAAGAAAAGTGTATGTCTAGCACATATGAAGTCAAAAAAGTAGCGGAGAAAGAAAGAAAAAAAAAACTAACACTGTTGTAAGTTAAAATTTTGTGGCTCAAAAAAAATAATTAAAAATAAAAATGGGGAGACTCATGCAAGGCACAGAAAAGAATGTAATCTTGCATGAAGAATGGATTGAAATTAGAATATCAAACATGCGGTGCAAAACCACAAGCGTGCCAACTAACATTGATGCTGAAGCATTTGAAACAGCCTGCAGATGTCAGAAAAAAGGGGATTTCAAATCTATAGTATGTTGAAAAAATAATTGATTTTACAAATTAAATTCTCCTAATGTAACCCTTGCACTGCCCTGCTTACTATGACGAAGAAAATTTCTGATAATGTTTACAGCAGAAAGATCCACAGATTCTTTCATTATCCTGTAAGTCCTAAGTGTAGGCAATCTTTTAAGAGCTATGGTCCTTCACAAAAAAGCTAATGATAAGTTCCATTAGTAGTGTAAACATTCTAGAATTTGTATTCGTCCCTCACACCAATGCCTCACATACAATGGTTAATATAAATCGATTGAATTAACAATATTAATACTCAGTTAGCTGAGTGGCGCCCAGCACTTTCTTTATATTTGCAAACCTGTTGCAATAGCTCTTGCAAAAGTAAAAACTTCAGTATTCTTTGCAAAACGCAGTGAAGCAATCTTTAGACTCACATTTACCTGCCCTTGTTTGAGACTAGAATGTACCACTGCTCACAAGAAAAGATAGTTATAAAGAAAATCAAATAATGATTGTGAGTATATACCTAAGGGATGAATATAAAGCTCACCTAGGAGTCTACTGTATATGGTCTGATCTGAAGTTCCGTCCTTCCAACTACTCATTAGCACCATTACATTACACCCTCTTTACAAACAAGCTCTTCTAGACTCCATTGAAGAAGGTTTCAAAACTAAGCCTGTCTGACTTCCCATACCAGAGATCATGGTATGTAACAGCTTTTTTGGTCTATGCTTACTTTTGTACAATAATCAATAACATTACTATGCTGCCTGAATTCAAGTATCAGAAACAATTCTACGGAAGAATCGAAGCGGTATATAAAGTTGAATAAATGTAGGCTTTCTCGCCACCTTTTTGTTCCCCAGTAGTCTTCCCTATGCAGACACTTCGCGATATGTACTACACACTATATGTACAGCCGGTGCCGGGCCGGTGCTCCCGTCGCGTCGCGTCGCGTCGCGCCGCTACCGCTGGATGCCCTTCTGCAGGGTGGAGTGGCTGCGCACGCGCACGCGCTCCATCTCCGCCTGGTACTCCTCCATCTGGCAGAAGATGACGTACCTGGCGGGCAGCACGAGCGCCTCCAGCTCGGCGGCCAGGTGGCGCCGGATGATGTTCTTGGACGGCGGGATGCCGAGCGCCGTCGCCATTGTGTCCCCGTTGAAGGACGGCTCCAGGACGACGAGCGCGCCGTGCACGCCGCTGTCTGCGGGGCGGAGAGCAACACGATGAGCTTGGGCGGGGAGACGAGGTGGCGTGCGCGAAAGGGAACGGGGAGTGTGCTTACCTTTGAGGTTGTCGGCGTACTCGGCCAGGTCGATGGAGCGCGCCCACCTCATGAACCTCTGGTTGGTCCAGACGAGCGGGTCGGCGTCCACGTGGTCGCTCTGGTGGCGGCGCACGGCCAGCGCCTGCCGGTCGTACTTGACCATGCGCAGCAGGTGGATGCCGTGCACGATGGACGCCTGGTGGAACTTGCGCGTCACGCCCACGAACTTCTCCAGCTCCTTCTTGGACAGGTGGTCCAGCATGCGCGCGTCCACCATGTTGGCCGCGAAGTTCTCCGAGTACTACGGGGCGAGCAAGCATTGTCAGTGATTATGGACCCAATGGTTAGGGGTTGATGCAAGTTGAAGGACGACGACGGGGCGGGGGCCTTACCTGCGCGAGCCCAAGGTCGGGCAGCCACTCGGACGACACCCAGGTGTGGGTGAGCTGCGCGATGCAGGGGTAGCGCACCAGGGCCGGGTGTCGGTGCTCCTCGATGGCGAGGCGAAGCTTCTTGCGATGCATCGGGTGCGTGATGCCCAGGCCGCACTCCAGCTCCAGGTCGCTCAGCTCCAGCAGCACCTTGCCGCTCTTGACGTTCTCGGCGCAGCGCGGCCCGTACTGCGGCATGCCGAGCGCGATCTCGAGCCAGGCCAGGACCGTGCTGGCGCGCCAGCGCTCCATGGGCACGGCGGCCGCCTCGCGCAGCAGGCGCAGCTTCTCCGCGTAGCCCTCCTCGGTGAGCGGCGACCACGAGCGCACCGACTCGCCGCAGGACTCTGCAATCGGGCCAGAATGACGCGACACTGGCAGGGGCGGTGCTGGGGTGGAAGGGATGAAAACAAAGGTGGGTTCTTTATGTCTGATATTCGTTTCGGCCAGGACACGAGGCTGAGGTGGACGTGTCGGACAAATTGGTGCCGCGCAACAGACTTTGTCGGGTTAGTTTGCTTACCATCCTGGCTGGTGGGCGAGACGACCTTGCGGTGCCTGCTGCGCGCGAACACCCTGCTGATGGAGCCCCAGGTGCCGCCGCGGCCCAGGCCCATGCTGCGCTTGCTCCGCCTGGGCTCCATGTCCAGCGGCGAGCTCAGCTGCTCCACGGAGCGCGACAGCACGCTGTTGTCGATGGACCGCGAGAAGCTGTGCGCGTTGAGCGGCGACAGCGACGGGCTGCAGTCCTTGGGCGTGCTGGCGTCTGCAATTACGGACGGGACGAGGTTCACAGAGCCGCTGCTCGGGGACGCTGCGGGCCGAGGGCTCTGGCGGCACTCACTGTGCTGGTACATGTGCGGCGCCGTCACCGACGACACCACGGAGATGGAGTCCATGTCCATGCTGCCCTCTACGGTGATGGTCGGCGTGCCTGGAAGACAAAAAGCGCTCGCGTCACCCGACCGCCCCGCCGAGCCACGTACCCACTGGCGCATCTCGTTGTTCCAAGTACCTGTTCGCTTGCGCTCACCGTCTGTCGTCGAGTCGGACAGGTTGCCGGTGGCACCCGACTCCCTGTCCGAGGAGCCCCGCACCCCCGAGTCGGCCGAGCAAGAGCCCCGGTCGCGTTCGCGGTCACCGAGGACGCGAGAGTCCCGGTCGCGGTCGCGGAGGCTGTCGCGGTCTCTCAGGCTGTCCCGGTCGCGAAGGCTGTCCCGGTCGCGGTCGCGGTCCCGGTCCCGGTCGCGGTCCCGGTCCCTGGACACCAGGGTCCCCGACGACATGCCGTTGAGCCGGGACACGGACAGCGAGGCCACCGACTCCTGGTCCGACAGGCAGCCCGACCGCCGCGCCTGCAGACAGGATAGCGGTAAGAAAAGATGCTCGCCGCGCCGCGGCCCGGAGGGGGAGGGCCCGGAGGGACAGCAGCCAGACGTACATCGTTGAGCTGGTCCTGGAGCTGCTGCAGCTGCTGCTCCTTGTGCTGCAGCTGCGCGGCCAGGGTGAGGGAGCGCTCCGCCTCGTCGCGCGCGTGCCGCAGCAGGCTCCACCGCTCCCGCTCGCGCTGCTCGCGCTCCGTGGACAGCTGCTGCAGCGACGCCTCTGACTCGCGCATGCGCTGCGGGACAGGCAGGGAGGACAGCCATGCGACCGTGAGGAAATGCAGTGGACAGACTTTTAGACTATTCTCTCTGTGGCACGAGCCTGCAGACCAACCTGTTCGTAGTTGCGGATAAAGTCCCGCAGTTCCTTTTCCTTGTCTTCGAGCGTTCCGTACAACTGCTTCATCTGGTTAAGCAGGTCGAACTTCTCGGCCTTCAGTCTCTTGCGGTCTGCCTTCAGTGCTGCATATTGACGGAAAGGGTTGAATCAGAACGCGGTTGGGATTAGTAAGGACTGCGTCAGCCGACCTTAAGGCGCCGAGCGATCGCCACTCACTGGTCAGGGCCTCCTTCGTCTGCTGCAGCTCCGTCTCCAGCGTGCGGACCCGCCTGAGGTTGCCATCGCAGTCCGCGATCACGGAGAAGCCAGGCCCGCCCTCGCCCCCGGAGGTGGCGGCGGAGTCGCCAGCGGCCGCGGGGCTAGGGGATGTAGCGGCCGCGGAGGAGGCGGAGGAGCCCGCGGGCGAGGGCGACAGCCCGGAGGCCGACACCAGCTTCCTCAGCTCGGACACCTCGCGCTTGAGGCGCTCGTTCTCCAGGCGCAGGCGCGTGCTCACGGGCTCGCCGCTGCCGGGGCTCACGGCGTCTGCAACAGAACGGTCCGCGGTCAGCGAGGCCAGGCGTGGCCGTGCAGCGTGACTGACGCCGTGACGCGAGGTCACGTGACGCCAGGGCGTGTGACACTCACTGTCGCTCTGCACCGAGGAGCGGCCGGGCTTGGGGCTGGCGGGGCGCACGATGAGCTGGTCCAGCGGCGAGAGGGACAGTGAGCCGGCGGCGCCCGCGGCCCTGGCGCCCGCGCTCGCGGCGGACGAGGCGCTAGTGGGCGCGCCCGCCCCCGCCGCCCCCACCCCCGCCCACTTGTCTGCCTCGGCGCCGACGGCGGACAGCTTCTTACCGATGCGCTCCGAGAAGACGGTGGTCGTCGGCGGGGCCGACTTGGGGCCGCCGGGACTCGGGCCGGGGCTCGTTCCAGCCCCGAGACCTTCCTTCTCCGGGGAGGATGCGTCCGAGGAGTCTGCGGCGCCGGCCTCGCTTCGGCTCCGGGCGCCTGCCCCGTGACGCGTGTCCGGAACGTCGCCGCCGGAGTGTGGCCTCCGGGGGATGACCTTTGGCGGAACTCGCCTGGGAGTCTCCGGGCCGTCGTTCGTCTGTCACAGGAAACATCGGTTAGACGTCGGTCATACTCACACGGATCGTGCACTGGGTTAAGAAAACTTACCTTGCCGACGGGCGAGTCGGAAGACCGGCTGGTCGACGAGTTCACGACGGACGACGAGAAGGAGGGTGAGGATGACGACGACGAGGTCGAAATGGTGGAGGCAGCCGGAGCCGGGGGCGGCCCGGAGGGCGGCGGCGGCGGCACGACGGTGGCCGGCGGCCCCAGGGCTTTGGGGGCGGGCGCGCACGGCGCGGCCATGGTGGCCATGGAGGACAGGCGCTGCGACGCGTCGCTCAGCTCGGCGCGCAGGGCGGCCACGTCCTCGTGGGCGTGCTGCACGTTGCCGTCGATTCGTTCGCCGAGCTGACGGTTCTCCTCTACCATCCTACGGAACTTGGACTGCAAGCAGAAGAGCGCGCGGGGAGTTAGCGGTCGGCTTGGGTCGCGCCGCGCCGCGGTCTGGGCTTAAACCCGCGTCCCGGTAAAGGGCAGGGCGGGGCGTTGCGGGGCGTGGCGGGGCGTGGCGGGGCGTGGCGGGGCGTGGCGGGGCGTGGCGGGGCGTGGCGGGGCGTGGAGGCCGACCGTGTGATCGCGGCGCGGCAGGGCGGGCGCGGGCATTAGCCATTCAGGCTTGATGCCAGCGGCGTGCTGCCCCCCGCCCCGCCCCGCCCCGGGGGACGTCGGCGCACCGCAGCGCCGCGCATCACCAGGCCCGTCGCGACGCCAGCATAGACGAGGAGGCCCGGCTCGGCCCAGCCCCGCACCATCATGAACTGGTCCGACCAGCCTCGCCAACGCCACGCTAAGCCACGTCACGACGGCCAAAGCGGCCGCAGCAGCAGTAACATCCCTGTCCTGCCTCAACCAGGGCGCCGCCGTCATCGCCTGTCCCCGCACCTCGCCGCGCCCTGCCGCGCGGGTGAGCGACCTGAGGGCGGCCGAGGCACGGTGCGGCGGGGGCGGGGGCGGGGCGACACGACACAAGATCGTCTTACGAGAAAGGGCAGTCTGCAGCACGGCATGGCGGGAGGTAGGTGCGGGGGGCAGCGCAATCGGAACGGAAGTGACGTCGGCCAGGAAGACCCGCGGCGACAACGGCGAGGAAAAGGGTACGAGCGGATGGCAGAAGAAAGAGGTGAGGCTAGGCGAGTCAGCTGAGTCCGCGGGGGGCACGGGGGAGGGGAGGAGTGGAGGGAGGTTGGCCCTGCCCCCTCCCCGCCCCGCCCCGCGCGCCGCACCTGGCCGACCTGGCCGCAGGGGGGTGGGGCGGGGCGGGGCGGACTAGCGCGCTGTTGAATCCAACAATGAAGCCCGGCGCTCGGGCTCGCCCCGCGGCCCTCGCCCTCGCGGCTTGGCTCGGCTCAGCGGTCTTTGCTAGACGGCTTGGCAGCGCCCCGCGCCGCGCCGCGGCCCCCGACCCGTCGTCATTCTGCGCCCTCCTTTTCCTTCCCCTCCCGTAGGGTCCCGGGCAGGACGGGGGTGGGGGGAGTAGCGCGGAGCTCAGTGCAGGATGAAAGGATGGCTTTCGGGCCGCGCCAGAGGGATGAGGAGCAGGAAGCCCCAGAGGAGGTCGGGCCGGGCGCACCTGGGGGCGCAAAGTGGCGCGGCCCACCTGTGCCACCTGAACCAGCTCAGCTGTGGACCGCGCCGCTCAGCGCCGCTCAGCAACCCTCAGCTCTCACCTGGGCGTCCACGAGCAGCCTCCTCATGAGCGCCATGGAGGAGAGGACGAGCACGTCCTTGTCGGCGGTCCCGTCCTCGCCGGCCCCGGGGCCGGCGACCCCCGCGAGCGCGCCGTGCTGGGGCCCGCCATGCTGGGCCGAGGGCGAGGTGGCGAGGGGGCCAGCGTCCAGGTCAGCCCCGATGCGCGCGTTCAGCGACTCCAACGACTTGATGGCTGCAACAGAACGCGGGGAAGGCCACATTAACGACATGCTCTTTCTCTCTGGACACTCATTTGGTGTCTGGCGCGCCGCGTGGGCGTGGCTCAGCGGCAGCAGCAGGCGCCTTCCAACACCAAGGCGCCCGCGGGCGGGCACCGCAGGCTTCACGACACCCCACACACCACGCCCGCTGCTTTTAAATTTTCAACAAAGTGGTGGGCAAAGTGGGACAGCAGACACATACGCACACATTCAAGCCCGAGGCGGACACGAACATTTTTCCAGCCTTTAGCTTCAGCGCGCCCGCCCGGTCCGCCCCCGGAAAAAATAAAATAAAGAGTGGTCGAGTGCCTCTCTAATGGTGGCGGTAGCGGGCGCGGGCGGCGAGGAAGGGTGGCTGGCTGCCGCGCCGCAGGACGTCGATACCGAAAAGGCTCGTAAACCAGGCGCTTCCGCAACGAAAGGGAGGCCAAATCGATTTTTCGGGGCCAAAGCCTGGTCTGCAGTAGCGGCACCGCCCCGCCCTGCGCGCAATGGTAGCCTTCCGAATTGCGCTGGGGGAGGCAACAGATGACCCTCTGAAGGCGGAGTAATGCCCCAACAGAAACAGATGCAATCAAAGCCCCGCACAGGCGCACCATCACACACACACACACTCACACGAGGACGACGACAACGAGAACACTCTTACACTTACGGCAAGGCGACTTGGCCGGCATGGAGAAATGCCTCATCGTACGAGGCGCAGGCGGGGCGGGGCGGGGCCCGGCCGGTGCCGGCAGGGCGGCCGGGCCGCTGGCTGTGCCTGGGCATGGGCCTGGGCGGAGTTATGTCCTTGATGTACTTTCTCTTTCCTTTATGATCGTGGGTGCCGTGTGCGGTATGCGCCGTACGCGCCGCGCCGCGCCGGAGCGGGGTGGGGTCTATGTGTATGTGTGTGTGAATGTGTGAGTGAGTGTTGGCGTGATGGTGAGACTGAGGCGTTGCGTCCGCTCCGTGCTGAGCACCGCGTCGACTGACGCTGCCGCGACGGCGGCCGGCGATAACGCGACTCCCGGCTACACTTGTGTGTCAAATTTTCCGTCCGCCCCGCCCGGCTGTCACATATCTAGAATAGCGGCGCGCGCGCGCGGCCGGCGCGGCCGCATGAATGAGTTGTCGTTGGGGGGAAAAAATGGTCCTCTGATCATGATTACGGAACGTTCCTAAGCGGAAACGTTGTCGCACTCCTCCCTATTCGTGTCCCTTCTTCCCGCTGGCCGTCAGGCTGAGAGGTGTTCAACAGGTCACTCTCCCCCGCCCCGGACGGACGGGCTGGGGCGGGGCAGGCCAAGGGGCATCGAGTGTCACGTCAAACATTTTGACAGCAGCAAGCGCCCCCGGCCTGGCCTGGCCCAGCCCCTGGCCTCCCGCCTAGACTCACTTACCCTCGGCTACCCTGCCGTTCTGCGCGACGAAGGCCCTGGTGAAGGCGTCCCTGTCCCTCGGCGCCGCGTCCCCGCCGCCGGATGCCGGTGGGCCCCTGGCGGGGCCGCCCCCGCCGGCGTCCCCGGGGACGGCGGGCTCGGCGTCGGGGCACGGCGTCGCCGCGGGCCTGCCGTTGGGGAACTTGCGGTGAGACAGCAGCCTGTTCCTCGGAATCCTCGACGACACCTCGCTGACAGCGGCCGCGGCGCCGGTCTTGGTCCCCACGGGGGCGGCGGCGGCGGCTGGGTCCGGCGCAGGCGCGGGGGCGGCTGGGGGCGGCGCGTCTTGGGTCATGTCCTGCTCGCCGCACGGAGCGGCAGCGCGCGGCGCGCTCACCATGCTGGGGTCCTGGCGATGGCGATGGCCGTCATGGCTGTGCGGAGATGGGAACGGTAATGGGTCTCCCGCCTGTGTGTCTGTCTCCGTCGCTCTTCCAGCGAGCAGTTGGCCGTCCTCGCGCCCTCGCGCCCGCAGACAGTGCTCAGCTCTGCTCGCTCTGCTCGGGTCAGCCCGCTGCCCTGCACTGCCCTCGCCAGGGCTAGGTCCCCACTACGCTACGCCACGCCAGGCTCCGCAAAGGACATCGAGTATGACATGCGAGTCCATGTTAGGAGCGCAGCGGCTCCGCAGCACCACGCCACGCCACGCCGGGGCGCGCGGAGCGGAGCGCTCAGGCTCAGGCTGAGCCAGCCGGGTCGAGCCGAGCCGCGCTCGAAATAAGCCAGAGTGGGCCAGGGCAGGGCACATTAAGGCGGGACTTAGAATCCTTCGTTGCTCTCTCTCGCTGCTGATTAAACGCACAAATATTCTTTTTCTCGCCGCAGCGGGACAGTAATGCTACCGGTAGTACTCGGTCCGGTCCAAGCAGCAGAAAGAAAGAAAAGACGGCAATAGCACGCGCTGTAGTACGACTCCCAGCACCAGTGCCTTGCAGTGCGCTGACCCGGGCTGGAGCGGGCCGGAGCGGGCGCGGCGGTGCAGGACAGGCCCGGGCCATGTGCCACCCAGTCCAGTTCCCCCAGAGGCGCTCCTCTCGACGGTTACGGGGGCGTTTGTACGAGAAATGCGGGCGGAGCGGAGGAAGGGGGAGGAGCCCGGCCCGGCCCACAGGGCACAACAGTGTTGTGTGCACTGTTCATTGAATCCGGGGAATGGACGTGGGGAGGCGTGGCGGTGGGGCGTGGCGGGGCGTGGCGGTGGGGCGGGAGGCGTGCGGCAGTGACAGAAATGCTACAGCGAGCGTATAATGGGGCGGCGTGCGGGGCGGGGGAGTCCGATGGAGCATCGCAAGCGCCGCCCCGCTCTCTTTTTGTCACCGCCGCGCGCCGTGCTGGCAGAACTGTCGAAGCAAAGGCGCCCCACCCCGCCCCGCCATGTGCACGCCATTGTGGTGGCCGGACCGAGTCTTTGACCAAGTCTTTGACGGATTGAGCTGAGCTGCAGAGCTGTAGAGAGCTATATGGCCGGGCTGAACCGAGCCGCGCCGCAACCCGCTGAGCTGAGCCCGTGGCAAATATCATCTTCATCATTTTCTCGTGGCGCCCTCTATCGCTCGCAGAGAGAAAAGAAATATAGATCACGTCAAGGAAAATAGGTGAGAGAAACGCGCGGAAAGTGTAGTACGCACTAGTGTACGTACTAGATCTGGTGGTCTAGGACTGCGGAAACACGGTTCTCATCTCAAAGTTGGCGTGGAAGCCAGCCACTCTGGAGCGCGATGCGATGCGGCTGTGCATCGTGCACGCAGGCGAGAGCAGGGGGAAAGCAAAAGAATAAACACGGTGATGCCCGGCGACTGGCTACGAAAATAATCGAGAGACAAAAAGAAGAAACGGAAAAATGCGACGAAAAAGAAGTGTATAGAGATGGGGAATTAAAAATAAAAACGGAGCGCGGGCGGGGACGGTGTTGGCTGACGCTCCAGCGGCGATCGGGTAAAATAATTGCCATCAGCTCATCAATCAGCGAAAATCGTTGAAGCGGCATCCGGAAAAATACGTCTCTCTCCCCCTCTCTCCTCTCTCTCGACTAACTCGGCTCACTGCTGCTGCTGCCATGGACCTACGCCGGCCGCGCGGCGCGGGGCGGGGCGGGGCGGGGCGGGGCGGGGGAGGTTCAGGGACCCCGACTTGACCCGCTGGCTCCTCGTTTAGCCTGCCCCCTCTCTTTCTCATTTGCCCTGTTCTACCTGGGACGTATAACGGCCCAAGAGCAGCGCCCCGGCAACAACTTATGCCCCGCTACCGCAACGTATACATGCGGAAAAAAATAATTTAATTTCTTTAATAATAAAAAAGCGCGCGGATGGAACCAGAGGCAAATTCATGGGACGGCATTTACTCGCGCAATGCGAGGAGAGAGGGGGGAGGGGCGAGAGCGGGATCTAGGGCCCGGTGCTGGGGGGAGGAGAGGGGGTGCCGGTAAATTAATTTATATCGGGCCGCTGGGCTGGGCGGCGCGCTAAGTGACGCGGTACCACGGCCCGCCGCGCCGCGCCGACGCAACGCGACGCCGAGCTCCGAGCCCCAGCTACACAGCATGATGGGACCGGGCCGGGCGGGGCCGCTCTGCTGTCAGTCCGAATGAGATCGGCCGGAAGCTCCACTCCGCTCCGCCCCGCGCTCCGGGCAGGGGGTGTGGACTTCCCCTGCAGCACCGTGGGGAGCACTTTTAACTTCGCTTGCCGCTCCCTCCCGCTCCCCGCCCCCGCCACCTTCTAGCCGACCGATAAAGAGCCTCACGGCCGTTTTAGTTTTGAAAGCAAAAGGGGAAAGGAGGTGTAGGAGGTAGGGCGGTGCGGTCGAGGCGAGAAGGGCTGGAGGGAGGGTGACATTGAGCAATGATGGTGGTGGGGTAGCGGGGGCGGGGGGCGAACCTGACGTGCCGCTAGATGTGCCCCCCTCCAACACTCCCCCCTCGCGAGGTCTAATCACCCGCACCCGCACCCCCCCCCCCCTACGCCCCCTCCACTACCCCCGAATTTGCAAGGGAAAGCCAAACACGGCAGGGTCATGGAACTCGTGCGCCGCGCCGCGCTGCGCAGCAGAGAGATCCGAGTCGCTCAATATATATTCCCCAACACTCCGCTGTGCTTCTGCTAACACCATACCGTCACAGAAAACAAAACGGCCGCTGCTGATGGGTCGTGTGTACACCGCCGCGAGGCGGGCTGCAAACTTTATTCCAACTGCACGATACAATTTTTTTCGCTATTATGCGCGGATTGCTATCAAAGCGCGCGCGCCCGCCAACCTGGCGGGGCGGGGCGGGGCGGGGCGGCGCGTTGCCGAACTGCAATCTCAATAAATAAAACAAACAGCGGCGCGCATGAAATCTATTACGGGCCGCGCGGTGCGGCACGCGAGCGAATATCTCACGCGCTGCGCTGCGCATTTCACGCACGAGAAACACATCGCGGCGATGATGGAAAACAACAGCATATAAAAGCGCCAACAAAAACGAAAAGGAAACGGGGACACATGGGACAGGTATGGGCAGGCGTAAAGCGCACCGCGCTACAGTTAAGCCCTATGGTGTGCTATACGACGTGGTGACAGCCCACGGGGGGGTGGGGGGGGGGGGGGCTATGCCCGCGTTTGCCCCCGCGCCGGCGCGCGGCAGGGCGAGAACGTATGCACCGAGCAGCTTACACTTTTATTATCGATGTCTGCACTTATGGCCCATAAGTAAGCGATACACGTCGCGGGGCGGGGGCGGCTGGGGGGAGGGGGGCACAGCCATTTGTTTTCTTATGAACAGCCGGCACGCGCCCCCCGCCCTCGCCCTGCTGCGCTCACCATCACTTCACGGATCTTACAGGAAAGAAAAATAGCTAGAATAATGATAACGCACCTTTTGTTATTCGACTACCCGGGTACCAGAACGCTTCGGCTTTTGGGGTGCTTTCCGTGAGCGATCCTCGTTACTATCACATCACAATAAATCTGCCATTGGCGACATGCCCCCCACCCCACTCCGCCTTGTTTGTGGCGTTATATTCACATTCGGCAAGCGGCCAAACGTCGCGTTGCCTCCGCCGCAGCGCGGCTCATTCGGATTCGAATTCAAAGAAGAGAAGTGCCCGGCCCGGCCCCGGCCGTCCCACGCCAACTCCGCCCTCCCCAACCACCCCCAGCGCCCCCGAGGGGGGCTCCGCCGAGAAGAGCCCCGGGGGGGCCTTCATTAAGCGTCTCATTGCATATTCAGACGCGCGGCCGGAAAAGCGCGGGCGCGGCGCGGCGCGCGGGAGCCGGAAAAGCGTCCGCCGCGCCGCGTCGCGCCGGGGAGGAAGCAGAGGCGTCGCGGCGCCCGGCGCGGCCCGGCGCGGCGGGAAAAGCGAGGCGCGAAGACGGTAATCTACCTGGGCGATGGGCGGGTCGGGCCGGGCAGGGCGCCGGGAAACTTAGGCAATTTCTCTCTCTCCGGCTGAGCCCTGGCTGAGCCCCGGCGCGGCGCACAAACGAGGCCTGCCCTGCTCTTCCCTTCCTCTCTTTCTCTTCCGCAAGCCTCCACATCCTTCTCCCGTCTCGATTTTCTCTCCCTTTTCAAAATCAGCCAGAGTGGCGGGCGGGGCTGGGCGGTATGAATCCTCGGAGCGTCGTTTAAAGGCGTCGCGACGCGAGAGAGGCTCTTAAAAGTTTGACGGACCGCGGCGGGCGGGGCGGGGCGGGGTGGGGCAGCAGGTAACGACGTCGAGACGTCCTGGGCGCGGGCCGGGGCGGGGCGGGCCGGGGCGACGGGATGTATATATTATGTTATACTGGGCCAGCTCATTCCGGAGGGAGCTCTCCTCCCCTCCCTCTCCCATCGGACGGACAGCAAATCGACTGCTGACTGGGACGGGACGGCCCAAGTTGGCACGAGAAAAGATAAAGTTCATTCCGCGGGGCCGGGCCGGGCAGGGCCAGGCCTGTGCGGCGGCTATAACATTTCACCTCGGGAAAAATACACTGGCACGAGCACACGAACGCACGACTGTGAACAGTGAATTCTACAGTGAACCCTGCACCGTAGCTTACGGTGAAAAATTCACCTGCTGCACGTTTTCAGCTACAAAGCTGCAGGGTTCATTGTCGCTTACAGTGAAATCCACCGCAAGCTTTTAATAATAAAAAATCTGTAAAAATAAATGCATCGGCAATACTCAGCACAGGCCGTTTTAAAGTCGAACCGGAAAAGTATAGTCTGGGCCTATGGGTTCTACTCACGATGATTTACTTAACGTGTAAACAAGGATACCCATGTAAGTCCGTTTTAGGAGCTCGGACGAAGCTCATCTACATATAATCTGACCTAGCAGAGAAAAAGTAGGGGAGGAGGAGGGGAATCACGCCTATATCCAAAAGAGGACACGCCTAGAAACGCACGAAATCGATGAAGCCGGGCCGGGGAAGGAGGAGTTGGGGGAGAGGGGGGGGAGGAAGTCGTGGAGGTACCGGTTGGAGGGGCGTGGCGCGGCGTGGCGCGGCGGTGCCGCGCTGCACCGCTATCTCAGGCGAACCCACAACAGATTTGAGATGGCGTTGTACAGTACGTCCCCCGGTGTCTTACTTAAGCCTAGGACTATCCTACACTGCCAGGACCTTCGGAAAACAAATACAAAACTAAGACTAAAATAGCTCGATTTTCAGCTGCCTTCACTCAGCGTAGAGCTAAGATGGTTTATCGTTCTATTTTATAAGTTATTGTAAATAATAATTATAATTTGAGGCGCCGAGCTCCCGCTCTCCATTTCCTCTTCCTCCTCTCTCGCCGTAGGTTTGGTCCGTCCCGCACCCCGCCCCGCCCTCCGGCTCAGAGAGGCCCCATTTCCCAGCGTCAATCAGGTTCAAACATTTCCCACAAATAGGAATTCGTTTGTCGCGCTTTGCTCGGATTGTCCTCAGAATAGGACGGCGCCGACGCCCCGCGACACGCCTCGATGAGAGAGGAGAATGCAATGGGGAGGAGGAGGAAGAGAAGGAGGAGGAAGGGCACCGGAAAGAAGCGACGACGGAAGAAAAGGGGAAGGAAGCGGGAAGATCGGCGAAACAAAACATCGACTAACGGTATAGTATAATCTTTTCGTTTCAGTAAAGTCGTAATGAATGAACAATAACAAAAGAGGTGAAGTAATTTTTCGACATGTAATTTTTATAGCGTAAAGAAAAATGTATGACCAGCTTTTCTACAAGTTTAACCCCTTCTGAAACAAATTAAATTAAAACGCTGCGGTGTCACGCCACTAAAATACTACTAGCAAAATACTAGCCAATGCTCTCAATGTGCGCTTCCTGTTGTAACACTTACATCCCGCGTAATGAGAGAACAACAGGTGGTGTGAAAGAAACAAAACAACGAGCGAAAAAAAAGCATAGCCCCAGGAAAAAATAGAAGGGAAAATAATAAAGAGCCGGGCAAGGCGGAGCACGGCGCGGGCGCAACATACACTCCGCCGTGCGCTACGCTGCGCCGCTCGGCCCTCCTCCCCCCTTTCACCCATTAATTTTCAATAAGCAAAGCACAAAGCAGCTTTCTGCGGCCTGTACAATCACCACCGTTACTCGCATTCGTTTTTTTCCCTTCTCGCGTTTTGCTTTTTCATCCGGGGCGGCGCCAGGCAGCAGCGGTCCCGTTCGTCACTCCGCTCACCATAAGGTCGCCGTAAGGGCGGCCCGCCCGGTGCCGGTGAGCAGGGCGGCGAGGTGAGTCACAGCTCTGCGGTCGGTGAGCGCGGGGCGGGGCGGGGCGGGGCGGGCCGGCTGCACCGCTGGAACGTTTGGACGCTTTGCGGTGAGAAAATAACACGGCGCATCGACGCGATTAAACGGCTCACCAATACACACACGCACGGAGCCCACGTGGGCTCCAGGCCGGCCGCCCCGCCGCGGCGCCCACGGGCCGCCCAGCCCGGCCCGGCGCATGAAAAGAAATAAAACGCTGGAACAACTCGTCGATTATCCACTCGCTATTCCTTTTTTTAACCCTAAACGCATTTTACTTTCGAGACGCGCCGCGGCGTGTCTAGTGCAGTGTACAGCGCCGGTAGGTTTTCTCGCCCCGCCGCCCAGAAAAGCACTCACGTTACATCCTCATACTGAGCGGGTGAATTACCCGGCCGAGAAAGTCAGCCCTCCCCCCTGCCCCTCCCCATTCCCCCGGACTACACGGCATAAAGCTGTCATGTCGCGGTAGTGTCAGTGACTTGTCAGTGCCTTGTCTGGCAGGGGAGGAGACACTAGGACCTGGTCACGCCATACCGGGCGCGCAGTGCGACCAACGTGCGAATGTGAAAGGGGCCGAGGAGACACACAGACGGGACGGGACAGACAGGACAACCTCACCACGTACAATCGATTCTTCCGGTCACTTTTCTCGTGTTTCTCTCTCTTTCCGAATGCTGATGTAAGGACGCACACGGCACGGACAGACGGCAGCTGCGGGTCTGCGAGACCCGCGCCAGGTGGCAGTGGAGTGGCAGAGTGGCGCGGCAAGGCGCGGCGGCGGTCATCCAAATCCAAATGCCGCTTCTTCCAATTCCGTCTGTTTTTTTTTTGTTGTTGTTTCGTTTTCGCTGGCTCCTGCTCCGCGCTTCTGACGAAGAGCCCTGAGGGCGAGGTCCTCCGGCGAGCTGCAGACGGTGCGTCTGGAGGTCCTCCAGGTCCTGGTCCAGGCCCTACGCCCTACGCCGGTGGTGGTTGTGGCTGCGCCATGCTGGCCCGGGCCGTGCCGCAGCACGGACACCCGACACCAACCCCCGAACACACACACACGCGCGGGCGCACACACACACACACACACTGCACTGTACGCGGGGGGCCCGGCGGCGGCGCGATGCGGGGCCCGCTGGAGAACCTTCTGGCCGGCACTGGTTCCAGCACAGGACTGCCGGCACCGGCACTGCCGGGCCGGCTCCAGCTCCAGCTCCTCCAGCGCCCCGCCCGCCCGCCGCCTACCCGTCCTACTCTCCTGCCCCCCCCCCCTCACCTCCAGCGCAGAGGTACCCATGCCGCTGCATCCGAGCAGCAATGCCCTCAGATCCCCCCGCCCCGCCCCGCCTCACCTCAGCCTTCCCTCTCCTTCCTTGGCGCGCTGTTGTGTCCAGTCCAGATTCTCCTCTTCTCTCCCTCTCTCTCCCTCTCTCTTCCTCTCCCGCGGCCGAGGCGCACCGCCCAATGCCTGCTGCCTTCAGGTTGGCTGCAGTGTGCAGGGCCGGCTGGGCTGGGCGGGCTCGCTGCACTCGGCTGCAGCGCAGCGCAGCGCGCGAGCGAGTGAAACCCTGACATTATCGTGACACCAATCCCGATAAACACCCAGATCTGGCCCGACATTTCAAACTGCTAAGCAGGCCGGGCGCGCTCGGGGGTCCGCGCCCGCCCCTCCCGCCTGGCCGTGCACGTGCAGCAGGCTGCAGCAGCAGGAACGCCCCGCCCCGCCCCGCACCGGCCTACAGGAATGCAGGGGTACCTGGAATGCCGGCAGGTCCAAGTTGCGCGCGGAACCGGCGCGGTGCGGCGCGGCCGCGACCGGGCAGAGGAGGCTGCTGCACCCGGCGGGGCGGGGCGGGGCGTGGCGGGGCGTGGCGGGGCGGGGCGGGGCGGGGCCTCTCCGCGCTGAGTCAGCGCTCTGCCCCCCGCCTCGCCCGCCCGCTCACAATCAATTAGCCGCCTCGACGCGCAAAGGCGTGAAAGTGGCCGACGTGTTGCCTGTTTCCCATTCATCATTCCTCGACAACAACAACAATAACCATATCCTCGTAAGGGCTTCCCTCTGCTCCCCGGGGCGGGGCGGGGCGGGGCGGGGCGGGGCGGGGCGGGGCTGCCTGCTCCATGGGGGCGCAAACATGTGCGGCGCCTACCGTGGCACCTGTGCCTGCGCCTCCCCACCTCACCCGCACCCTCCCTCTCTCTCACACACACACACACACACAGAGCTCCCCCTCCCCTCAGCGTGGCATGGCGTCCCCGGCCGGACACGCATCGCCCCCTCCAGGGCAGGCCTGCCTAGCCTCCTTTCCCTTTCCCACCCACTTCCTGGAATAGGGCTGCGCAGCTAAGGGCATAACGAAGCGTACAAGTGCGAGAGAGAGAGCGCGCGCGAGACAGTGTAGCATTCCCCTATAGAGTAAAGAGCCCGACGGGGCGCTAAAGGCCCCCAGGCCCGCCCCGCCCCGCCCCGCCTATGCGCGTGTTGTGCTGTCCTCTTTCGCTATACACCATTGTACGTTTACTACTCTCGCCGATGGGCGCTACCGCACCCGTCCCTCCCTCTCATTCTCTCTCCAACACACACACACACACACGCGCGCGCGCGTACCATTTTCAAACAAACAGCCCCCGCACACAAGCACTGCGCCTACGCAGACACACAGCGGCACAAAAGGGCAGACAGCGCTAGCAGTGCTCGTCCTCGTCATCCTCACCTGGCTACAGAGTGTGTCCTGTCCGGGCTGGTTCCGGCCGCTCCGCTCCGCTCGGCTCGTCCGCCCCCGCCCGCGCAGGCCGTCAAGGCATGCCGATGGGGCAACGCGGCCCGTCCCCGGCCCGCCGTAACCTCTGCAACACAAACAACGAGAACATCGCTTAGTTATGCCGCCACCACCACGGTCGCTGTTGTTGTTGTTCGCAGGGGCGTCGGAAGTGGGGATCAGGGGGTGCCCTGAGCACCCCCTAAAATACTATACGGGGTGCGGAGCACCCTCTAGACTACGAGCCAGGCAAGCATCCCTTCGGCTTCAGCGCTGAGCCCAATCCCGCCTTAAACTTGAAAAATTACGTACGTGCTCTGCAAGTGAAAGGGTAGCGTGAAAACATGGAAAATTTTTGCGACAGTAAACCTCCCGAAGGAGGTTGCGGTTCCCGCCAGGCACAGGGCTTTTACCCCCCGTGGCAGCCAACTACTTCGGTGTTCTTATGGGAACCGGTGCTTCTCTGACTGCGATCCTGTCGCGCAATTCGACAGATTTGATCCCCGTACTGCCAGATTTAGTCGTACGGTGGTTAACCGAACTGCTCTGTCCCCAGAGCATGGAACAGCTATTTTTGGAGCCAGATTCTAGGACTTATGACCCCACGACCGACCACCAGTCGTGGGCATGGGACGGAACTTCCTGGCAACCCGCTGTCGCTACCAGTGAAGAACCTACCTGGGTTTGAACCAGGCCCCATGTGCCGAGTCTCACAGACACCCCACGGCTTTCGCGGCACCACTAGACCACTAGACCGTCGGCTATTCCACGAGGGAGCTCGGTTGAAATGGGGGGTTTGAATCCCACTACCTCCAAGTCGTTGTCCTCAGAAAAATTAAATTTTTGGCTAAGATTCGAACCTTTGTTCTGTGACTCTCCGGGCGGACACTAAGCCGGCACGGCTACGACGGCACGGTGAAAAGTGTCGGACCACTAGGAGTCATGCTGTGCGAGACGCCACAGTCACCGAACCCGGTGTCATCAGCACGCCTGCTCTCCGGCACCCCCTACCAAAAGACTCTTCCAACGCCCCTGGTTGTTCGTGTTGTTTAGTTTGATTTGTTTAAGCCCCGGCCGGGCCGGGCCGGGCCGGCCCTCCTCTGGCCCCGGCTGCTTATGGCAGTGCACGCAATCTGCCGCCCCGTCTGGCGCCGGCAGGGCAGCGCCGGGACCGAGATGCTGGGACTATTATCACAGACTGCGACCCAATCACTGGCTAAGCCCCTCCAGCCAGCCAATCCGGAGGCCTTGCCCGCCCCGCCCCGCCACGGCCGGGTCGGATCGAGAGAGGGTCTCGGTGGGGCCGGCGGGCCGAACAGGCGCGCTGCGGCCTGCCAAGTAATTAATAAAGTGCAGTACGCTGAGTACGCCCCGCCCCGCCGCGACAGGTGCGGGCCAGAAGCCGCCTGCGTTAGCATTGACAGTTGTGCCCCTCGCGGGCAGTCCGCCCCGCCCCGCCCCGCTTCCCCGGGCGGTCGTATGTCACTCGCAACCCCCAGTACATTACCCCCGCCTCACCCCCTGGCCCTGCTCTCGCTCTTTCTCTCTCTCTTCCCCAGCCCATCTCTCACTCCCTCTCTCTTTCTCTGTATCCACCAACATAACAATTATTCACCCCGCACGAGCCGTGGTCATTATTCGTTTCCGCTTTGGCCGGCCCGGCCCGGCCGCTCCGCTTAGTTCGACAGGTTCGGTTGTAGCGGATGAAATATTAACTCGCAGCTTCCTTTCATTGAAACGGAGGTAGGTAAAAATACTATAGTACAACCAGAAGGGCGGCGCTTTGGTGAATGAGAGGACCTGCTGCGCTGCGCCCCTGCGCGGGGGCGCGGGTTAGCGGGCCACGCCCAGCCCAGCCCCTGAGTAAGTCGCAACACAATGTGTCCTGATTCACACGCTACGCGGGACTCGTGAATACAGATGAACACTACCATGGCATTCGGCAGGTGGACCTGGTTGGGGCGGGGCGGGGCGGGGCGGGGCGCGTGACGGCGGTGGTGCGGTTGGGTGCTGCTGCTGTTCGACGTCCGCCATTCCACTTGAAGTATTCATGTGGCTAAAACTTTGCTCATTAATGTCCGGCGTAATGACGTTCATTCGAGCACCAGAACCCCCCCCCCCCACCTCCCCCTGACTTCCATAGCAGCCCTCGCCACGCCCGCCCCTCCTCCATACCGCGCCTGCTTCGCCTTCTTCATCCCCCCCCCCCGACCTCCCATCCCCTTTCGCGCCCAGTACCCTGGGCCCCGCCCCGCCCCGCCTCGCCCTCCGGCCGCAGGCCAGACAAGCCCTTGTCAAGTCTGAGGTCGCCACGCCCGGACGCGGAACATCCGAGTCCGAACCGACTGGGCCGGGCCGGGCCGGGGCGGGTCTGAAAGTCACCACACCGATAGGGCGAGAAGGTCCCCGTCCCAGTCCCTAGCCCGGCACGGCAGGCCCGGCCCGGCCCACAGACCTCGTCCCCACAAACCCCCTGGCAGGTTGGCAGGTGCGACCCTGGCCGGCCCGGCCCGGCCCGGCTCCATCCCCCAGCCATTTGAATCCCTTGATGGAGCACCGTGATGGGGGTCCGCGCCTGGTCCGGGACGGGGAGGGCCGACCCTCCTGCAGCCCCCGCCCCGCCCCGCGCGGCCCCGCCCCAGCCACCGCAGCGGGTAGGGAATTGCCTGTGATCCCCAATCCAGGCCGGGATCACCATCACGGCGCCGGGGGCCGGGCGGGGCGGGGCGGGGCGTGTGTATCACCGGCCGAGCACCGCAGGCGGGCAGGGGAGAGGGCTGGGGGGGGGGGGGGGGCAAAGTACCGCGAGAACCCACCATCCTCGGATTTCAGATTCCGCAGGCGCCGCTCACGCTTTTCCCAAGTTTCTTCATTTCGCGCGGCATCCACCGCCGCCGCTGCTGTTGCTGGCTCGCCAAAAGTTGTGTAACGATTTCCTAATTATTCGCGCGGCAGCCCGGCCCTGCTCGGCGGTGAGCGGGGCGAGGAGGAGGACGCCCGGCCTGGCCCGGCCGCAGCCGCGCGCAACACAAGAAAAATTTGCAAACGTAGCAGCACCAGCCGCTTTCCCCCTTTCTCGAAGCAAAACGACCATCGCGACCAGGGGCGGCTGCTGCTGAGGGTTTTAAAAATTCACCCCTTTTCCCTCGCTCTTTTCTAGACAGAGTACCCGGCTATGTTGGGGGAATGAACAGAACAGGCATGGGAGAAACGGGAGCAATCCGCTGTATGCGCCGCGAGCCGTGGCACGCCGCCCACCCCGCCCCGCCCCGCCGCGCCTCCAATCCCAGGGGAGCATGCGGCCCTGTGCCGCCCCCGCCCCGCCCCCTCTCAGGGGCCGCTGCAGTCCGCCGCCGCCGCACCACCGCCCCGGACCACAAATTATTAAAATCGTGCGGCAGACAAAAGGAGCAGGAAGGAACGAGGGGACGACGACGACGACGACGACGGGGAGGAGGAAGAGGAAGTGGAGGAGAACAGGGGACGCAATCGGCCGGAGCTACAGCCGCCGGGCGGGGCGGGGCGGGGCAGCCGCGACAGGACAGAAACAGGACCGCCCGCAGGACGCGCGCGGGGCGCAGCAAGGCCGGGTGAGGACCAATGAAGCAGGACACTCGCCCCGCCCCGCCCCGCCTGTGTCGTCCGGACTCTCTACAAACAGCCCCATTCCATCTGTGCTCCGCATTGTTCTCGCGGGGCTGGGCTGGCGCCGCCGGCGCTGGTAGCGGCTGTGCCGCGGGCTGGCCTACCTCACAGGGGGCCAGGTCCAGGGCGGCGCGCCGTACCGCCTCCAGCGCAGCCAAAGCCAACTAGCCCCTGCTGCTGCTGCACCCCGGCCCCTCGCCGTCCACGTCCCGTCCGCCGTCTGGCCCGGCCGGCCCCAGTGCAGAGTCAACATCCCGGGCCCAGTCCCCGCCCCGCCCCGCCCGGCCCCTCCAGGGCCTGATCATGTTGACACGCCGTTCCTGCAGACAACACACTCTGTGCCTGTCGTGTCCGTGTCTGTCTGTCTGTCTGTCCGACTCCAGGGGGACGCGACGCGACGTCGCGAGCGTCGAAATATCTGTTTGCTCGTCTGCTTACCCTCCGCGTCGTGCACGACGCCTTAATCATCACCCCTCCCGCCCCCCACGCGGCTCTTGCTCCCCCGGCGATAATTACGTTCCGGCGGACGACGAACTGCCGGCAAATAAGTGCGCCTTTACTCTGTGCGCTGCTACGCCCGCCCCCGCCCCGCCCAACAGTGCAGCGCGCAGCGCAGTACAAAGTACACAGCAAGAAAGCAGTCCGGGATGTCGGGGTCGGCCGAACAACGCGACGGCTGCAGACTATACTCTTTTCTCGTATACCAGTATCAGTTGTATTTCTGAGAAACGCTTCTCACGTCGCCCTGCTCTCCAGCCCAACTTCCTCTCTTCCCGATTCTCGACGGTATCGCGCGCGTCGTACACATCGAGGTCTCGGGGGTATCCTCCGCGCCGCGACGCTGATGACGGCAAAAACCAACATGGCAGCAAAAAGCATCGGGGTGTAACGATTCTCCTCAGGACCGCGGCGGAAGGAGGAGAGCGGGTCACGGAGGGGCGCGGGGCGCGGCGGGCGGGGGCAGATAGCAGTGAGAGGAATTCAGTCCGTCCATTCCATCCCCTCCCCATCCTCCCTCACAACCCTGCTGGAAAGTCGAACAGGGCGAGAGGTGCGGGGCAGGCAGGGCCAGGACAGCAGGCACTGTCCAGCCAGCTCAGGTCACGCAGCGCAGCGGGTCAGAGCTGTACGGGAAAAACCGACATGAGCCCCGCCCGAACCTGAGCCCGGAAGGCTTCAGAGGCGACCTGGGATAGATATGAGTCCAAAAGGTTGGGGTACCGAGGTCTCTTCCCAGGTTCGGACCTATGTCAAGCTTGCACCTAACCTAGGTGTAGTCCTACGCGCCCCGGGCTCAGGTTCGGCCGGGGCTCATGTCGGTTTTCCCGCTGTACGGGCGCCAAGGACAGAAAGGGTTCAAGATCGTCGCCGGGAAGGTTGTTGCTGAGCGAGCGGAGCGAGCGAAGCTCATGGCCTGACAGTAACCAAAGTTTCCAAGTCACAAGGACGGTATAAATGAAAATAAAAATTGGTCCAGAGAAAAAAAATAAAAATAAATACGCGGTATTTGAACCATAGCCAAACTGGTGGTATAAGCAGTGTCGATACCAATGACGCTACGCGGCCGGCCTAGCAGCGCACGGAGAGCAGGCGTACTGATGACACCGGGTTCGTTTCTTCGGTGACTGTGGCTTCTCGCGCAGCATGCCTCCTAGTGGTCCGGCATCTGGTACCGTGGCGTCATAGCCGTGTCGGCATAGTGTCGGCCCGGAGAGTCGGAGAACAAAGGTTCGAATCTTGCCCAAAAGTTTCATTTTTCTGAGGACAGCTTGGAGTGGAATTCAAACCCCCCATTTCAACCGAGCTCCCTCGTGGAATAGCCGACGGTCTAGTGGTCTAGTGGTGCCGCGAAAGCCGTGGGGTGTCTGTGAGACTCGGCACATGGGGCCTGGTTCAAACCCAGGTAGGTCCTTCACTGGTAGCGACAGCGGGTTGCCAGGAAGTTCCGTCCCATGCCCACGACTGGTGGTCGGTCGTGGGGTCATAAGTCCTAGAATCTGGCTCCAAAAATAGCTATTCCATGCTCTGGGGACAGGGCAGTTCGGTTAACCACCGTACGACTAAATCTGGCAGTACGGGGATCAAATCTGTCGAATTGCGCGACAGGATCGCAGTCAGAAAAGCACCGGTTCCCATAAGAACACCGAAGTAGTTGGCTGCCACGGGGGGTAAAAGCCCTGTGCCTGGCGGGAACCGCAACCTCCTTCGGGAGGTTTACTGCCGCAAAAATTTTCCATGTTTTCACGCCACCCTTTCACTTGCAGAGCACGTACGTAATTTTTCAAGTTTAAGGCGGGATTGAGCTCAGCATTCAAGCCGAAGACTTGCCTGGCTAGTATCAAGAGATGAGATGGATCACAAACGTAACCCGACCTTGCCCTGCCAGTGCCACCTCATTCTAGTGTAATTGGGCCCTGCAGCTGCAGGTGGGGGCGAGCCAGCTGGCCAGCTGGGAGAGCCACGGCGCGCCACGCCACGCCAGGCCGCGGCTGGCTGATGAGGGTGCGCCGTGCACGGCCTGGCCCGGCTGGGCTGGGCGTGGCCCTTGGACCAGCTGTGTGTATCGACCCAGCCCGCCCAGCCCCGGGCCCGGCCCGGCCGGGGGTTCCGCCACCGCCCACTCCACCGCGACCCCCCGGCCGGGCCCCTCGGGCCCGTCGTGGCCTGGCCCAGCCCCCCACCGCGCCAGTGCGAGTGGTCAGGACCTGACGCCCCGCCCCGCCCCGCCAGGGCCTCGCTCGTTGTCTACAGCGTCAACGCCGTGGACATGGCTATCTGCACGACGGAGCCCCGTCTGGGAGACTGCGGCGGAGAAGTGGCGCGCCATTGAGCGCAGGTGGCGCTGCCCCGGTGCGCGATGCGAGATGGGGCCTAGGAGAGGTAGGCGAGGCGGCTCATGCCTACCAATGCTTATTGGGACCACCTCGCCCCGCGCCGCGACGCCCCGCCACGCCACGCCCCTGGGGCGCTACTCAGCCTAACACAGCCCCGAGGAGCATTCCAACATGCCTCCCTTCCTGGTGCCGCCCCCGCCGCCCCCGCCCTCTTCGCTCTCCGGGGACCGGCGGGCGAGAGGAGGAAGCAGCTCACCTTCCCCCGTGATAAATCTTGTGCGAGTCGCGTGGCGTGGCGGGGCGGGGCGGGGCGCAGCGCCGCTATATGGGTCCGGGGCGCGCCATGCTGGCCCGCACCAACTATTCCACGACTTCCCTCCCCGACGGCGCCGAGCAGTCTGCTGCTGCACGTCCCACCCCCATCACACACAGCAACAAAAAACCACGCGCAAAATGTCAGGAATCAGTAAAATAGACAGATCTCCTCTCTATTGCCTGTGAGCGTCGCAGTGCCCGCACCGGACCCCCATCCCAGCGCCCCGCCCGCCCCGCCCCGCCCCGCTCCGCCACCCCCCGACTGACCGCGTTCGGGCCGACCGCGCGTCTCTGATTTCAATTAAGGTCGAGTTATGCCCCAGAAGCACTCTGGCCGCTCATCCCCGTCGCCCAGCTCTTATCCGCCCTGCCTCCTCCCGACCTGCCTGCCCTGCCCGACCCTCTAGGGGGGAGGGGGGGGAGACAAAGACCCTTCCGGACGACCCGGCCGGACCCCGCCCGACCACCAGACCAGCCTGCCACCCCTTTCACCCCCTACCGATCCACTGGGCTTCGAGTTCTCCCCGCCACGCCCCGCCCCGCCCCGCCCCACTTGGCACAGCGGTCGGCGCCACGCCCTACCTCACCCTCACTGCCGCTGCTTTCGCTCCACGGGCGGTTCGACGACGGCGATGAAGCGACGCCAACTTCTTCTTCTTCTTTTTCTTGCCGTATTGCGCTCCTTTTCGTTTATTTTTCCTCTTTGCCCTCTTGTCATTTTTCTCCTCATCGCCAGCCAGGGCAGGGCGGCCGCGCCCCCGCCGCGCCCCCGGCCGCCGCGCCCCCGGCCGCCGCGCCCCTGCAGGGCCCCGCCCCGCCCCCTCGACAATCTCTTTTCCATTATCTCTCCCCGCCTCTCTCGCCTCGTCCGTCCCGGCGGCGGTGCGGAGATAAGGTGGCGCACGACATTAGGCTCATCTGAGCCTCCAGCTGGAGCTTCCAGGAGGCTGGGCTGCAGTCTCAACAAGTAGTGCTGGAGCCCAGCGAGCGCCTCCAGCGCCAGCGCCCGGCCGCTGTGAACCACCCCGCTCGCTGGCTGGCTGGCTGGACGATAAAAGGAATGGGCCTCGTGTGCCTGCCCGCCCCCGCGCCGCGGCCCGACCCGCCAGACCCGGCCGCGTCGAAAAATATAAAATGTCGCTCTCGCTACACAACGCGACGGGGGCTGTAAAGCCAAAGCAGAGAGAGAGGGAGAGAGGGAGAGAGAGAGAGAGCAGAGTGATGACGAACGCGGCCGCTCGAGATAAGACACACCGAGCGGGCCCGGCGCCATCAACCCCTCGCGCCAGGAGTAATTGGCAGGCCAGGCCCACTCTACTTTTTTCCCGGCTTCTTCTAACTCCTCGTACTTTGCACAAAAGACAAAATCACAAAAGAAAAATAAAGTTTGACTGTACAAAAACTTTTTCATTTCCGGGGTCGCATATGAAAACAAAAAGTTAAACCGCGAAAAGAGTATAAGAGCAGGACTAGCAAAGCAAAAGACTCGCAAAGAATAATTCAGTTTCCCTGCTGTTCCTCTGCATTTTTTCTGAGAAGAATAAAGAAACCCACTAGATTGTTTATGAATTTGGAAATAATTTCCCGCCGTATGGTTTCTGAGAGCTCGCGAGTTTCCCTTAAACGGTGTACTTAGTCGACGCCCGTTAATAGCAGTCTGGGCCGGCCCGGGCCGCTCCGGCGCATTGCATTCCTCTCCTCCGGGCCCCATTTGTCACCCGGAAACGGTATGGTCAGCCGCCACACAATATACTGCGCTGCGCGCGTTACTGAGCGCAGAATACTAGCGGGTCAAAGGGCAGGAGGCGGGAAGAGTCAGTCAGCGCGAGAGAAAGTAGTAAGTTGAGGTTTTGCGTTTCTTGTCCCTCACAATGGTCCCCGCCGTTCAAACTTCCTGGGGGCGACGCGAGCCCCGGCGAGACAGCGGAGGTTGGTAGCAGCGGAGGGCTAGAACAGGGCTGCACTGCGCGGCGGCCACGCCAGGCCGAGGAGAGGAGGGCCAGTCCATTTCTCAGCAGCAGAGTGGAAAATGTGTGCAGAGCGGGAGAATTAAATTGCTGCCGAGAAAATAGAAAAACCCACACCGACAAGAAAAGGCGGTGCGCGGGCCGAGCCTGGCCGAGGCGAAGGCAGGCCCGGGCAGTGCAGGGGGCGCACCTCCACCGGCAGCGGCAGCCGCGCTGTAGCGCTCACTTAAAAATAATTTAGAAAAAAAAATCGATTTACGAAACATGCTGGGGCGGGTCGCGCGTGGTGCGAATCGTGCGGGCAGAAAGCCAAAAGCGCGCCGCACTCTCTCTCCCTCCCTCTCCTTCTATCTCCCTCTCTCTCTCCCTCTCTCTGGCCCGCCGATAAAAACATTTGTTTTAGCGAAGAGGATGGATGTACAGGGAAACAAGGTGAAATAAAAATTGAGAGGGAGGCGAAATGTGACATTTTTTTTTCCTGGGGAGGATGCCAAATTGTGATGGTGGAGGCGGGTCGGCGCGGTCCCGCGCGACTCCCCTCTCCCCGCCCCTCGCGTCGTGCCCAAGTTGTACAACAACTTTTCATTTGCAGAGACTAAGGGCCTAAGGGGTGGCCTAAGGGGTGGCCTAAAGCGGGGCTAATGAACCTTCACCTCACAAAAGGTCTGCGGCCTCCCCGACCGGGCCGCGCCGGGGCGCCGCAGAGGACCAGGGAGCAGACCTCTTTTATTTAACCGCGCAAAGCTGCGGGTTTCTGGCGGTGGGAGAGGATAGGGAGAGCCAAGTCGACCGCCGAGCCGAGCCGAGCCGAGCCGGTACAGCCGCGCTGCATCCCCGACCCGCCCCCACCGCCGACAGGGAGACTTTTACCTCGCAGAGGTTCGCGAACTAATCCGGCTGAACCTCGGCGCCGCCGCGCCGCGCCATCTCCTGGGGCTGCGGCCCATGGGCGTAACGTGAGGGTTGGGGTGGGGGCGGCTTCAATGTGGAAAGTATGAAGAGTATGGAGTATGGGGGGATGGGGGGAAGCGGGACGCCCCCAGGGGTGGGTGGAGGGAGGGCGGATAGAGTCGTGGTAGGGGGGGTAGGGGGTGTCCATTTGCAGCCGGAACACGAACCTCATTCGGGGGTGGCAGATGAAAGAGGGGGTAGGGGGTAGGGGGGTGTTGGAGAGCTCGCGGCACTACGGCAGCAACAAGGAGGGCCCAACGCCAGCCCCCTCGCCTCGCCTCCCTCACACACTAACTTTGTTGTTGTACAGCGCCATGCTGATGAATAAGGCCTGGTGTGTGTGTGAGTGTGTTGTGTGTTTAAGCCTATATGGACGGGGGAGCACCTCGCGCCGCACCTTCGCTTCCCTACTCCCTCCGCCACACACCCCGCGCACAGCAGGGGGAGGCAGGCAGGCGGGCGGAAACTTTGAGCCCCTCGTAAACTTGGTTTGGCCGAATGGAATTTGTCCCGTCGCGGTGTTTAATTCATACGCATTCCCCGCCTCGCCTCGCCATACACGACACGCACTTACTTCTCCCTCATTTACCCCCGAGGGGGCGCCTCGCCGGCGGCCAAGGGACAGGGCGGGGCGGGGCAGTCGCGGAGTTGCCCACGACAAACGCGATCGCGCGCGACAAAAGAGGGGTGGGGCGTGGCGGGGCGGGGCCGGGGGAGCTTCTAGGGGAACTAACGGGGCCTCCCCCCTCCACCTGCACCACTCCAGGAGGAGCCGGCACAAGTTTTCTCGTGTGTTTTGTGGCGAGCCCGCGACCTGGAAGCAGGCGAAATAAAAAAGAATACATCTGTGGGGGAGAGGGGAGGGGCATAGGAGGGCGGGAGGGAGGAAGCAACCGTCCGCGAGTGAGAGAAAGAGAGAAGGGGTAGTTGTGAAGAGGATAGCGCGACGCCGCTGTCAGGGGGAGCGAGAGAGAGAAACATGAAGAGAATGGGGCTGGACTTTGCCGGGGTAGAGGCTTTTGAAAATAACGGGGACGGAGACGGCGACGGTCGATCCCCTCCCCGCCCCGCCCCGCGTGTCCCGGCCCGCCCCCCGCCCCTGGCAGCCAGTGAGCATTCCATTCTCATTTCTTTGCGTCTCTCTTGGCGGCGGCGGCGGCTTATGAGTGGACTTTCCACATTCATCGCTTCTATTCCACGGAAAAATGTGCGCCGCATAGCGGAGATAAGCTGCGGGGAGCAGGAGGAGGAGGAGCAGGAGGAGCTGCAGGGGCAATGCCTCGTCCACGGCGCGGTGCGGCGCGGCGGCGCGGCGGGGAGCGCCCCGGCAGGTAGGCCGTCCGCCGCACAGCGCTGCGCCGCGGCTCGGCCTACCTTGCGGGGCGCGGGCGCGGCGCGCGGCGGCAGGCACGGCTAGCTGGCATACTTCACACAGCTGTCATCCAGTTTGGGAAAAAAAACACGATAAACTCTTGAAATGACGGGGCGCACGCAACCCTTATGACAGCGAGACGAGACACCGCTTCACTCTTTTAATAGTTAATTTGCTGAGCGAAGCGAAGCACTCTGTTGGGGATTTTGGCAGAGAAAATGTCCGCCCCCCCCCCCTATACCTTTAGTTAAGCAGAGGTATCTTCCTATTACTATTTATCCCATCTTAAAATTTAAATGTACATACGCATGCATAAGCTGACCATATATAGAGGTATATAGGGAGAGGTATGTAGGGGGAGGTATATAGGGAGAGGTATATAGGGAGAGGTATATAGGGAGAGGTATATAGGGAGAGGTATATAGGGAGAGGTATATAGGGAGAGGTATATAGGGAGAGGTATATAGGGAGAGGTATATAGGGAAAGGTGTATAGGGATAGGTATATAGGGAAGAAATCTGCTCAGCAACCAAGCCGAAGGCTTGCCTGGCTAGTACACTTTCCTTGAGACCATACGAGAACGGGGAAAAGGAAAAGAGAGGGAAGCCGTGTCAGCGCCTGCCTGTCGTGGAGGACGCCGGCCTGCGCTGCGCACGCGCCGGCCGGCCCCATCTCCAAAATAGAAACCAGAGCAGCCCGCTGGACACGGCCTGGCCGGGCCGGGCCGGCCAACGGCCCACTAAAATAAAACAGCAGCCGCCGGATAGACCTGCCATACCGCCCAGTTCACCAACTTTAAATATTGACAGTGCGTTAGTGGAGGGTGGCATTAGCGATTATTTTTTGTTACCTTTTTCCTATACGGTATTTTATTTTTGGCAGTGTCGGCACGGAGGCAGGGGCCCACTCGGGCGGCGGGGCGGGCCTTTACCACTCACTACCCTTCGCCCTCCCTAATTCGATGATTCGATTACAACGGGGCAAAATAAGCGCATCGGGAAGTGGTTGCGGGACAAAAAGCTTTCGGTGAGATTAAGATTTATTTCTGTTTGCATAAGTCTCGGCTGGGCCGGGCCGGGCTGAGCCTGCGGGGCCTGGGGCGGCTGGTGAAGAGAGAGTGCACCAGCAGCGGCAGGCAGATAGCGGGGGGTGCATCCTGTCGAGAGCACGAGGCCTTTCAGTTCACCGCTGCACTGCGCTGCACGCCTGTCAGATGCAAAAACAGCGCGGATGGCAAAAATAAAAAATAATACAAATAATAAAACGCGGCAATCTAAACGCTCCTGCCTTCCCTTTAAATGCGCACCAACGCACAGCAGTATTTTATGCATTGTCCGTTATAATCAGCACATAAAATTTCCATGGGACCGTATGCTTCCTGCATCATTAAAATTATAATTACACGCGGCATTCCCACTTTATACTCTCGTTTTTTTCTCGCGCAGTTTCGGGGAAGATCCTCTCGCGCTCGTGGCGGCCCATTCCAGCGACGCTGTCGACAGCAGATAGACCAACCCCGGCCCCCCCGGCCCGCGACGCAAAAGCGGATTTTAAGGGAGAGAGAGGGAGAGGGAGAGGGAGAGAGAGAGAGAGGGAAGGAAAGGGACGGGACGGAAGACCGATGTGCGACTCATTCAGGGCTGATTCCCACTTAATCTGCGTTACGCCCTCCGTCCTAGGCTAGCCCCCCCCCCCCCCCCAGCCCCTTTTGTCTGTCCCAGCTCGGCGCGGCGTGGCGGGGCCTGGCTGCAGGGTGCTGAGCGGGGACCCACGCCACGGCACGTCACGGCTGGTCACGGCACGCACAGTGCAGAGAGCTCGGCGCGACCCAGAAATAGCAGGCAGAGCCGAGGAACAGAACAGAGGGCTAAGTAGTGGTCGCCGCCCCGCCCCGCCCCGCCCCGCCCCGTCCGTCGTGTTGCAGCGCCGCGCCGCGCGGAGACAAAGGGCCGCTCCGCTCCCCGTCGAGGTGGAGTTACATCGGGCAGGCAGGCGTTACGCGACGCTCCGGGCCGGGTGTTTACCTAGGGGTGGTCTGGGCAGGGGCAGGGCCCTCGCGCCGCTGCACGTGAGCCCGTGAGGCGAGGCGAGGCGGGCAGGTCACGTGGTCCCTGCCATCCTCCCCGCAGCCCCAGGCCAGGCCAAGCCAGGCCTCCGCAGTGACCGCACGCGTGCGACAAGCAAAACACACACACGCACGCACGCACGCGGAGGGAGGGGCCGGCCAAGACGGCTGAGCGGCAGAACGAGAGAAGAGAGAGAGGAGAGAGAGAGAGAGAGAGCGAGAGAGAAGAGAGAGACGCGGGATGGCCAGGGCGGAGGGGTGCCTATGAGGGTGGCGCCGGAGGGAGGAAGGGAGGGAGGGGGTCTATATTGATCCGCTCAACCCTCGCCCGACAGAATCGAATTCTCTCTCTCTCTCTCTCTCTCTCTCTCTCTCTCTCTCTCTCTCTCTCTCTCTCTCTCTCTCTCTTGCGTCTCCTCCCGCTCTGTTTCTCTCTCGCTCCGTCATCCCCCCCGGCGGCGGCCGTCCCTACCGAATCCCACACCGTGTGTATCCATACGGTTCGTTCACCCCTGCGGGGCGGGGCGGGGCGGGGCGGGGCGGGGCGGGGCCCGGGGTCCACAACAGGCCGTCAGGCCTACAGGCCGGAGCCCTCTTTTCATTTCCACGGCCTTGAGGTGATTCCAGGGCTTCCGTCTTCCTCCTCCCGCTCTCGCACAAGTCCCCCTGGAGGAGGCTCCCCGAACCTGTCGCTCCCGCCGCACCGCGCTGGGGGAGGAGAGAGGAGAGGCCCTGACGCTTCCTTTAAAAAAAAGGAATGTTTTTATTGAGAGGGATCAGGTTTCAATTATTATCTGCAAGGCTTCGTGCTCCACGTGCTAACATGAGGATTAGCACCGCACACTCCCACGCGAATAGAAGGAGACAGCCCGAACTTTGGCTCCAGAGAGTTCCACGACAAGGCGAACAGCGCATTACATTTAAAACGCTTTAAAATGGCATTCAAAAAAATTATCGAATCTTAAAACAGCGGTTTTGGAAAAATATTTCTCCAGAAAACACGCGATGGCGCCACGCATAAAGCAAAGCATGCCCAATAAATATACAGAACAAGCTGCGCGGGGCGAGGCAGGGGAGAAAAAATAAGAGACAGGGAGCCAGCCGCTCTAGCGAGGGAGGAGGCTGGACAATAAAAACAATAAAACTGACGGCAGGGCAGGGCAGGGCAGGGGGGGGGGGAGTAACCGGCCAACGATCGGCATAATTCCCCCTTTTTCTTCGCCGGCGAGTGATCCTGCTTCGCTTTGCATAAATACATGCGGCTGAGACATCTGCCAGCCCGGCCCGGCAGGCAGGCGCCGTGTCCTGGCTCCTCCAGGAGGAGAAGCTACCCCCGCGCCCCTGGCGGAGGGGTTGGGGCGGTACCGAGGCGACAGTGACAGCCCGCCCCGTATACGAGCCGATCGCTGCGAGCGAGGCGGGGCGGGGCGAGGCGGGCGCCCTACACAACACAACCCACAGTAACATGACAGGAGGGGGGCCCAGCGCAGCGCGGCGCCGCCATGATGGTTCTATTCACACACCGGTGGGAGTGAGTGCCGAGTAATGGGGCCCAACGCACTAGTCTCTCGTCTATCCGTCTATCCTCTATCCGTTTCTCTCTGTTCCTCTCCCCCCCCCCCTGCCCCCTCAGCTCAGCTGGCCGCTCGCCGCCCTCTGCGCTGTATGCTATTATTGCCTCTCGGACCACCGCACGGCAAACGGGGCCCAGCCGGATTGTGTCCGAGAGAGAGAGGGAGAGAGAGGGAGAGAGGAGAGCGAGAGAGGGAGAGAGAGGGAGAGAGAGGGCGAGGGAGGGAGAGAGAGCACAGGCCCTCGTAGCCGAGCTGCAGTGCATTTACCGGGGTCTCCTCGCCACTAGCACGAGCCGCGTATACGCATGGTGCCTACACTCCCAAAAGAACTAAAACGAAAAGGAGACACAAATTAAAAGGAAATTTTTTTGACGATTTTTTTTTTTTACTGCTTATAGAGAAGGGCGTGACTTTGACACGCGGAATGTGGTCCGATTATTATTTATTTGTTGAAGTTTGTTGTTGCTTGTCGAGAGACAGCAGCCCCCCCCCCCCCCCTTCCCTCGTTTCTCCCTCATCGAGTGCCCTCGGCTGATTGATCCCATCACACTGTCAGTTCGCCAAGTTATTGATATCGGAGGGGCCGAGCAGGGCGGGGCGGGGAGCATGCACAGTCTGCCCACTTCCCCCCTCTCTCTCCCTTTCTCTCACTCCTCCCTCTCACTCTGCAGAAGTGGGGCGCAGATTGCAGTGGCGCCTGCCGCGAGAAATGTCGGGCGTCAGGAAACTTTTTGACAGGGAGATTCCCAGAGAGTTCTATAAAAGTAAAGCAGTGTAAGCAGCGGGATACCCTGACAAAAGCCGAGAAATACATTTCGCTTAACACGCATTTTTTTAAAGCCTTTTTTTCCCTACACTAATCATGAATGACACTTTGTTTTTTTGGTAACTAGATACGTTTTACGCAGAGTAGGTGAGCCAAACACACAAAAAAGGAGAATAAAAGTACATTTTTAGAGCCCAGAGGTGACCTGGCCGGGCGGCCCTCCCTCGCCACCACTACAGCAAAGGTTTCCTTTTTCCTCTAGGGCATGAGCCCGCTATACATGACACTTCCACTTTGACCTTGACACGCCGCGACCTTGACTCGAGTCTGCGTACGAGAGCGGGGGGAAAGAGGCGAAGCCAGGAGAGTGTGTGAGTGTGGCGTAGTGTGTGTCCACGAGATGAGTGCTTAAACTTTCATCAGTGAGAGAGGGGAGGGGTTGGGAGGGGGCGGTGGTCGTCCCCACAGTGCCGCCACCGCCGCGGTCCTAGTTTGGAGACTACTCTAGTTTCGTGCCGCCGCGTCGCAGGCTTCCAGCGCGGCGCTAATGAATAAAAAACGAGGACAACTTATTCGCACGGCAGCGGCGAGCGGGACAGACTGCCAAGGTAATCTAAACTGGAAACATAGAGATAGAAGGAAGAAAACGTTTAGACTGGGAGGGAGGACAACTTCAAGCTGTTATATTGGTCGCCAGCAGCTATCCACTGCGTGTAATATAACGGCGTTGTTGGCCGCGGCCGCGCCAGGGAGGGGGTGGCAGCGGCACGGCACGGGGACAGGGCAGGGGGCCCCCAGCCCAGCTCCCAGACAGGAACTCACTCGCGCTGTCCATCGTCCCAGACAGGACGTCGCGCCGTGCAAGCCGCGGGGAGGGAGGGAGAGGAGAGAGGAGAGGGACAGAGAGAGAGAGAGAGGGGGGGGGGGAGGAGCTGAAGCTGGACTCCCCCAAGGGTCTGGCCGCCCCGCCCGCGGGCGGCGATAGGACGACGAGACGGGATGCGACGGTCATCCGTCGCAATTTAGTGTGGCAGAAGTACGCCCTCGCCCCGCCCCGCCCCGCCACGCAGCGCCCCATCCGGAGCGCATCCAACTGCAGCGGAGTGGAGCAGCGCGCTCGCCAGCAGTTTGGCAGCGAGCAGCAGCCATTATTAGGACCGTGATTGCCATCGGCCGGAGCGGGGCGGGGCGGGGCGGGGCGGGGCGGGGCGGGGCGGAGCAGCCGCTTCTGGAGGCTGCACGGGTAGGGCTGCCGACCCTCAGCAAAGCAGATACTGCTGCCGCTTGCAAAATAGTTGCTGTTGATAAGCCCTCGACGCGCCGCGCCGCGCTCTCCCCCTCTCTGTTCCGTTTCAGCATAAAACAGAAAGACAATCCGTTTCGGGCGTCTAGACTTTGGCCGGGCTGGTTATATTGTTCTGTTCATGCTGTTTGTGAGATAAGACGTTCGGCTCCAGACGCGGCCGCGCCGCGTTGCTGTTTGTTGTTTTTGTTGTTTTTGGCAGCAGCGTCCGGGCCGGGGATGGTGCGCCCCGCTCGCTCCTGCCGCATACTCCCTGATCCCCGGGAGGCGATATTATTTATCCCATCATGGTTGTGTTGTGTTGGTTTCATTCTCCCTGCAGAGTGTGCATGTATCAACCACAGAAAACGGTAAAAAAAAAGGGTGAAAAAAGAAGAAAACAGCGCGCGACCTTGAGCTTCCTGCTGTCACGTGACACGTGACAGCGGTGTCATCGTGTCGCCCCGGCCCGGCCCGGCCCGCCGGCCCGCGTCAACATAGCTAATGAATATTTGAGCGGTGCCCGAGTACCGGTACACATATTCGAGCGGTTTGAAGCTTCGAGCAGCTCGCGCACGGCCGCGCCCTGCATCTCCCCGCGCCCTGCATCTCCCCGCGCCCCGCTCCCCGCGCCCCGCGCCCCGGTGCCGCCATGAACCACAACACCTAGGCCGGCTCCTCCTAGCCTGTCTCCCCGCCGCGCCACGCCGCGCCCCACCGCCGCCGGTCCCTGTCTCGTTCCATTCCCTTTGCTCTCCACGTTCTCCCCCATTTCCTTATCTGCTCCCTATCCTGTCCTGTCCCTGCTCGTGGCCTCTCTCCTCCTTCCTCCCCCGCTGCTCCCGTTCCGCTCCGCCCCACGCCCCGCGCCGCCCTCCCACCGCACGACCTTCGCCTCCCCCGCCCCGCCCCGCCCCTCGCCGGGCGCCACGCGAGCCAACCCCTCGGGCTGGGCGCCACCCCACAGCCCCACCCACTCACCCTCCCTCCCTCCCACCCCGAGGGTGAGTCACTCCGAGCAGCCAAAGGTTCCGTTTCCTACGCCCTCACGGGAGGGGCGCCCCGGCCCGCCCCGCCCCGCGCGCACGACGGTGTGGCCCATCATTGTCCTGGTGGATTGTCTGTGAGCGAGCAAGGCGAGAGAATAGAGCTTTCCATCCAGCGGGGCAGGCCGGGGCATTTTTCTTTTCACACCTACTGTTCCAAGGTTATTTCCCCGTGCTGCAGTCTTTGCCACCGTGAAACGGACGCGAGTCCCGGGCAATCTGAAAATACCCCGTAACAAACATCATCGCAGCTGGCGGAAGCCTACAACGAATAAAATTGCATTGACTTCATTTATTTTCTAAATAGTCGAGGATGGTCCGGTCCGGAGTGATACTCTTTCACCTTCACCTTCCCATGAGAGGAGAGGCGTCTCGTCCCGTCCCGGATGACGACACCAAGGGATCCTCCGAGCCTCGCGAAAAGAGGGAGCGCGGGCGGGGGCGGGGCGGGGTGTCGCGGGATTATACAAGCCGCGCTGGCCTGGGCCGGCCCGGGACCTATTTAAGAGAGGACATATACGAGAGCGCGCTGCTCAGCGCCCTTTCCCTCCCTCCGCCTCCCGCTCCAGCATATTTCACTGCGCAAACCACTCCTCTGCCCCCGGCCCGGCCCGGCCCGGCCCGGCCACCCTCCTCGCGCTGCTAATCCCTCGTATGTTTGTGGCGCTCGGGAACGCAAAGTCCTTCGCCGCTAAGTCCCGCGAGGACGCGGTGGGGAGTGACACCCACCCAGGAGGGAAGGACGCGCAGGAGCCGGGTGTCAGAGGTTCGAGTCCCGCCCGGGTCACCGCGGCTGTCCTGCGTCCAATCATCCAGTTGGCTCCTGGAGGCCGAGGCCTGTGGCCTGCGCCCGTCGCATCGGCGAGGCCAGGTCCATTACACAATCAGCCAGCGGGATAGGACAGGGCCGCGAGCGCGTCCCGTCGCCGCCAACCTCGAGCAGAGCACGGTGACGGTGCAGAGGTCGTGCTCGCGGGTGCGCCCTACGCCCCGGCCCGGAGACCCCGCGGCCCCACCCGTCCCGGTGCCGTCCGGTCTCCATGTGATCGGCGGGGTCAATAGCCTCACCGACGCGCACGTACGGCTTCCGCCCCCGCCCCGCCCCCGCCAAGTACGACGCCAGCCACACAGCGGTCGCGACGCGTCCACCGTGCTGTTAGCTTAGAGGTACTCGCCCGGAGTGGGTGGCCCCGGGCCGGGCCGGGCCTGGCCGCGCCTCCGGGTCTCACTTCCGATCACGACTGCGACGCGACGCCTTGTAGGGCCGCTGGCTGGCCGCTGGGCTGCGCCCTGCGCTGAGCTGCGCAGCACGGCCGGGCCGGCAGACCAGGCAGACACCGCGGCGCGGCCGCCTAATGTATGCATGGCTCACTGCCCCCCGAAAGCATCGGCGCGGCCAGCGCTCCACCAGGGCGGCCCGCGGGCCGGGGCGGGGCGGCGCGAACTGAATCCCGGGCCCAGGACCCATGGCGGGGCCCGGATCATGCACTGTTACTAGCCAGGCAAGCCTTCGGTTTGAATGCTGAGCTCAATCCCGCCTTAAATTTGAAAAATTACGTACGTGCTCTGCAAGTGAAAGGGTGGCGTGAAAACATGGAAAATTTTTGCGACAGTAAACCTCCCGAAGGAGGTTGCGGTTCCCGCCAGGCACAGGGCTTTTACCCCCCGTGGCAGCCAACTACTTCGGTGTTCTTATGGGAACCGGTGCTTTTCTGACTGCGATCCTGTCGCGCAATTCGACAGATTTGATCCCCGTACTGCCAGATTTAGTCGTACGGTGGTTAACCGAACTGCCCTGTCCCCAGAGCATGGAACAGCTATTTTTGGAGCCAGATTCTAGGACTTATGACCCCACGACCGACCACCAGTCGTGGGCATGGGACGGAACTTCCTGGCAACCCGCTGTCGCTACCAGTGAAGAACCTACCTGGGTTTGAACCAGGCCCCATGTGCCGAGTCTCACAGACACCCCACGGCTTTCGCGGCACCACTAGACCACTAGACCGTCGGCTATTCCACGAGGGAGCTCGGTTGAAATGGGGGGTTTGAATTCCACTACCTCCAAGTCGTTGTCCTCAGAAAAATTAAATTTTATGCTAAGATTCGAACCTTCGTTCTGCCACTCTCCGGGCGGACACTATGCCGGCACGGCTACGACGCCAAGGTACCAGATGCCGGACCACTAGGAGGCATGCTGCGCGAGAAGCCACAGTCAACGAAGAAACGAACCCGGTGTCATCAGTACGCCTGATCTCCGTGCGCTGCTAGGCCGGCCGCGTAGCGTCATTGGTATCGACACTGTTCATAGCACTAGGTGGGCACTGGTTCAAATACCGCGTATTTTTTAAAATTTTATTTAAAAAAAAATTTGTGGACCAATTGTTTTTTCCAGCTATACCGTCCTTGTGACTCGGGCAACTTCCAAAAAGCACAGCGACTGACTAAAGAATAAACATAGAAAATGTGATTGGCTTTCGAACCACTGCCCACCGGTGCTGTCACCAGTGCTTTTTTGCCCGCTCCAGCGGTAGGGCGCCGCGCCCGCGCCGGCAGACCCCCGGTACGTCGCGTTAACATGACGGCACGGCTGCTGGGAGTGTGTAGAGTGGGACTGCAGTTATCATCGCGGACCCGCACCACAGATGGGGCCCTCCGGCCGGCCCCGCCACGCCCGCCCCGCTCCGCCCCGCCGCGGCCGATATGGGCGTGGCGCAACAGCGCCACCAGGCGAACAATGAAAGATCTAGGCGGGCCAGCCTGCTGCTCCTCAACCCCATCCTACCCGTGGTCCAGGACGGGGGAGGGGGCACCCCACGCCCCCCGCCGCTGAGTTACGCCCCCCTCCCTCGCGCGGTTAGGGCGCGGTGGCCCGTGGGGTTGGTTGGGGTTCAGACCGAGGGGAGGGGGCGGGGAGGGGGCGGGGCGGGGGCGGGCCACCTGCACAACGCGTCTCAGCTGGGCGGGTCTCCCGAGGGGGGTCAGCACTAACTGCAGCGCTGACCCACCGCACCGACCAGGATGCCGTCGACGCGACGGAGGACACGACGAACCGCGGTGAACTTGTTATATCCTTACCAGACACGACGAGGCAGCACGTCCGCGAGACACTTGGGGAAGTATCCGCACCTGGCCGTCAGTCAGTCTATATAATCCACTGGACGTCCCCGCACCGTACACACACACACACGCGCGCGGGGGGAGGGGGCACTGTGGCCACGCGAGGGGCGGCGGCACCCACCAAAGGCGCGGAGCGTCTCGACGTCGGGTCGGGTCGGGTCGGGTGTGAGCGCCGCGGCTCGGCGCGGCTCGGCTCGGCACGAGGTCGGCGCGCGGCGCGCAGCGGAGCAGCTCTCCGCTCGGCGAGGCTCTGGCACTACTAACTGCATCGAGCGGCGAGGAGCGCGGCGCGGGGCGGGGCGGGGCGGGGCGGGGGGAGGCACGCCACGCGCGGGGTGAGGCGAAGTGCGACAGAGAGGGGCGGATGCCGCGCGCGGGCGGCGCGACGGAGAGCGCGGCCGGGGCCGGGGGTGGGGGCAGGAGGGTCGCCGCGACGCATGCTCGCTACGCGCCTCGCCCTCCCCTACCGCGCCGCCCCTCCCCACCACCACCTCCACCCCTCTAGCCGCCGGGAGTGGCGCGGCGTCGCCGTCGACGCTGGGTGCGCGCCGCGCCTGGCCGCGCCGTTCCCACCCCGGCCCGGCCCGGAGCGCAGAGCCAGCCAGCTTCCCCACGCCTTCCCTCTCCGTCTCCTCTGCGCGCGCTTTCTCTCTTCCCCTTTCTATCTTCTTCTCACTCTCCCTTCCTCTCTTTCTACATCCCCTCTCTCGCTATACGCTCGGCATTTACAATCCGTATTGCTGACCGTCCTCGACCTTGTAACATCCCTTGTTCTCACTTCCTCCTCACCCCCAGGGCGTGGCGGGGCGGGGCGGGGCGGGGCGGGGCGACGCCGCGCTGCTTATTGTTTCATCACCTCCTCCGGTCGACATGAGTGGCTGCCATGCCTCCGGAGCGGAGCTGCTGGAGCTGCGGGGCGGGGCGGGGCGGGCGCTGCTGGAGGAGACAAGGGCGCTGTTGACGCTTGTTTCGCCCCGGCTCCACGCTCCTCTCCAGCCTCCTCCAGCATCTCCTCGGCCCACCACCCTTTGCGCCCGGTCCCTCCCGCTCCATCCCGTCCACCTCTGTGGCGGCACGTGCTCGCCCCACGTGACGGCGCGGGGCCGGCGGGGCCGGGCGGACCAGAGCTGGACGGAGAGAGGAAAGAGGCGAAGGGAGAGCGGGTGGGCAGCGGGTGGCGACCTCGGCCCGGTCCGGCGCCTCCGCATAACTGTACCGGGGAGATTTGTCACCGAAAGAAATTGGCGGGAGTCCTAGAGAACTCTAAATCTCCTACCTCCTACCGGTGGACCCGCGGATATCGAACCCGAAACAAAGGCGATCGGCGAGGACACCGATATGGCCGCGATATACGCGAGTGTTGTGCCAAGTGCCCGGTTGCACTTTGCACGGTGCGTTTCGTTTCCAGAGTAGCTGTGTGTGCAGATATTCACGATATCCCTGCCGAATAACCAGGTAAGTGGTATGGAAGGCAGTGGTGTGTGTGTGTGTGAGCGCGTGTGCTTCTATACCGAGATCTAGACCCGCTAAGGCTAAGAAAGGAGCCGGTGCGCCCGTGGAGGGGGAGGGGGGGGAGGGGGTTTTCATTCAAATGCATGAGGCGGGAGTGCGCGCCACGCCGCGCCGCGCGGGGTAGCGGATCGGATCGGCCGGCGGCAGGAGACTGAGGGAGAGGCGCTTGCTTCGGAAGAGGCAAGCAGCGCATATTTTTATTTTCCGAAAAGAAATCCATCAAAACTCTGGGTGGCGTTGTTCACATATGCTGTACCGCACCGCGCGCGTGACTCCCACAGGACCCCTTTTATCGTCCCCCTCCCCTTTCCCGCCTCACTCACACTTGCTCGTCACACTGACCCCATGCGGGCCAAGTGCTGCTGGTACTTCCCCCCCCCCCCCATCCCTCTCTCACCCACTCCTCTCTTTTCGACGTGATGAAGACAAACAGACGGACTTGATTGGAAAATTATTACTGTGCCGTCCGGAGCCGGGGCCCGTTCCGCACAGGGGGGTGGGGAGGAGGGGGCGCACCCAGCAGCGGTCCGAAGACGCGCGCGTCAACTTTTTGAGTTCTACCCGCGTCGTGAACTTTCTTTTTCGATAAAACGGTGCCGCGCGCGCGCGGAGCAAGTCCAACTCCATTGAGGAAGTGGAGCCTGCAGCCGGCTCCGCCCCGCCCCGCCCCGCCCCGCCCCGCCCCGCCCCGTCCTCACATTACCGAGAGTGGTCGTGATTCCGATAAGTTTTGTCCGCAAAGTTTGCGCTGGACGGTGCGGTACGGCGGGGCCGGGTCCGGGCCGGGACGGGACGGGCTCCAGTTCCACAAGGGCCTCTGCAAATAAGAAACAGAAGGGCCCGGCCCAGTGTGTGCGCAGCTTTCTAATCTCGTGCATGCCCCGGCCCGCGCCGCGCCGCGCCGCGCCAGCAATGGGAAATGGCAATCAGGTTGGCGGACAATGCAAACAAAAACACGTCGCGCAGCAGAAAATGGGGACGGGGCGGGGCCGGGAGGGAGTGCCGCGCGTGTGTCAAGTGTTTTCAGATTTTCACACACACACACACTCACACACTCACCCCGGCGCTCGTGCTCTTCGAATCGATTACACATATTTTTTTCTAGGTATCTGCAGTGTGGAGAGCGGGCTCGGGGGAGACAGATTCTTTCGGTGTAACATATATCCTAAGCACGATAGAGAAGGCGGAGGGGTGGGGGAAGAAAGGGGTAGAGCATGGGCGAGGCCGCGCCGCGCCGCGCAGCGCCGGCGACCTCCACAAAGGCTTTTTATGTCTCTCTCGGGGACGACTACGCAGGACGACAAATCTTTGCCCGAGCGAGATTGACACATCAACCCCCCTCCCCCTCCCCCCTTCCACCAGCAACCCCCTAGATCGTGCTGAGAGGGAAGAGGGCGAGGAGAAGATATGGAGAGGGATATATATTTCGCTATTTGGCGCGCATCATGACTAATGGTGAAATCAGGCGCAGAGCGCGAATGTGTAATTAGCACGGCCCGGGAGAGATCCTATCCGCGGGTAACATGGAGAATCCCCAACGCGCACGAGTATGTGGGTCAGATTATAGAATGCGCTGCGGGAGGGAGGGTGTTGCCCTTTTTGCAAACAAACTTCACTCACTAAATGAATAAAATACATGGTGTGTGTGTGTGTGTGTGTGTGTGTTGTGGAACTCGGCACGGCCCCAACCAGACGGGTACGGGTGGTGCGGGTACGGGCGGGGCGGGGGCGGGGGCGGGGGAGTGCTGGGGGCGGCCGGGCGGGGGCGGGCCGGGCCGGGCCGGGCGGCTCACAGCCCTCGGGAGGGGGCGGTGACCCCCATCCCATACACGGCTTCGCCCGTTGCTTGTTTTCGTCCCCGTGACAGGCACGGCACGGCCCAGCAGAAAAGGCGGAGGAGAGTGAGAGAGAGGTCTAGGACCGGAGGAGGGAGGAGGGGAGGGGAGGGGAGGGGAGGGGAGGAGGGGAGGGAGGGGAGGGGAGGGGAGGGGAGGGGAGGGGAGGGGAGGGGAGGGGAGGGGGAGGTCTTGTGTAAGTCCCATGGCCGAGTTTGACAGAAGCGGCAAGTTCTGACATCGGCCTCCCATCCCTGGGCACTGCGCTGCGCAGGGCGGCTCCCTATCTGCCATGTCATGTCCGCGGCGGCGCGGCGCCCCAGACCAGCCCCAACCCAACCCGGGTCCCTCCACTGCGAGTGCTTCGTGCTCGCCTCGCCCGGTACCTCGTTACAGTCCAGGGGGGTGGTTCCGCGATGATGAAACCACTCGAGACCCGGGCCGCCGCCGCCCCGCCGCCACCGCACCGCGTACCAGAACCAACAAGCCGCGAAACATAGCCCACGCCTGACTGCGCTACGGCTTCGACGCAACCCGCGGCATGAGCCCCGCCCCGTCCACCCTCCTACCTCCCCCCACTCCTACCGTAGCTCCACGCCACTCAAGGTAAAAGCTGAGACGGGCATAATTGTGTATCTCGGGCGACGTAATCAGAGCGGAGCGAAGTCAACTTGGGAACTACGGCGGCGCGGAGGGTTGGGGGGGGGGGGGGGGATGAGGGGGTGTGAAGGGGTGTGAAGAAGGGGCTGATGTGATAGTGCCGCTGCCGCTCCTCAAGGGGTACGTGTAATTGTTTGGCGTACAGCAGGCACATTGTTACGCTTGCCGAGGGGAGGGGTTGGGGTGGCAGGGGCGCAATGCGACGGGGCGAGCGGTCCGGGGAGGGGTAGGGGAATGGGGGTAAGAATAGGGAGGGAGGAGGACTGGTGTGGGGAGGGGTAGGAGTGGGGGTAAGAGTAGAGAGGGAGGAGGACTGGGGTGGGGGTGGCGTGGTACTCTACCTATTCATCCTTATTTCCAGCCAGCCGACACTCGAGCGCTTGACATGAAAAATTATGGAGCGTGCTTTTGGGTACAACAGTGCGGCGGAATACACCTGTTAAGTCTGCTTGGCGCGCTCTCGGCCTGCAGGAGGGGGAAATGAGAGAATGAATGTGGGTGAGAGAGAGGGAGAGAGAGAGACAGAGAGATAGAGAGACGGAGAGAGATGGGTGAGAGAGGAAGAGGGAGAATAACAATTATTAGGACCCACGGGTGAACCCGGGGCAATAAAGGTCGTATTTATGGCGCGCGATTCTTCCTGGCCCGGCCCGGCCCCTCCTCCCATGCAAATCTCAACCCCTTTTTTTACCCGTTTTATCTCCCTCGCCCTCCATTTTCCGCCCCTATTTCTCTAGGGGGTGGGGGCGGCGGAGGCGGGCGGCGACACGGCCATCATCTAGATTCTAGAGGGCAATCTCGATGGCCTCGGCCTCCACGCGAAAAGGTAAATAGGTTTCCTCTGCACGCTTGTCGGCTCGGCTCGGCGTGCGCGCGAGGCGTGCGACCGGTGGGGACCCGGGAGGTAAGGGAAGTTAAGGGAAGGGACTGGGCCTTTGCGCCCTGCCTGCCTGGCCCCGCTTCCGTCCGACACTCCCTAACTCCTTTTCACTGTGAGTGTGTGTGTGTATGTATGTGTGTGTCCAGCACTCTCCATGCCCGATAGGGACCGCGGGGGTTGTGGCAGTGTGTTGCCTAACGTGGCCCCTGCCCTGCGCGGCCCTGCCAGGCCCTGCCAGGCCCAGCCCCTCCACTTTGGCGTGAAGGCCCTTCACCGCCGCGTGTCCCTTTTTGGGGTCCGGGAACGGGGCCGGGCCGAGGAAGGGCGGCGGGCGGCAGGGAAGGGCAGGGCAGGGCAGGGCCTCGGGGACACCAGGCACACCCCTCCGGCCCTCACCCCGCACTGCCCCCCCCCCCCCCTCAACCTGCCCAACCCCATAGTACAGCCCATCCGTCGCCCGTTTGGCCGCAGTTCGGAGTGCCTCTATTTAATCGTTGTTTTGCTCGCAGCTACGACAAGGTGGTGGGGGGCGGCGGAGGCCGGGGACGGCGGGGGCGATCAGGCACGCCACGCCCCTCGCCCCGCCAAAGACAAATTCCTCGACTTTCCCGCCCGCTATACTTTTTAGGCTAAGTAAATGACTCCGTTAAGTTCTTGTCCCTCCTTAGCCCTGGCCTGGCGTGGCGCCTAGCCTCGCCCCAGGGGAGCACTTGAGCGGCTCGACTCTGGACGACGACGGCAGGGGGGAGGTGGGCGCGAGGCTCGTAGAGGCGGGCGGGGCGGGGTCAGGCAAAGCGAGGCGAGGGGACAAGTTGCAGCCCGGTGTAAGGGGATAGTTCTGCTCCCCTGCGGTCGGGGGCAACCTAGCAGGAGCCAGCGGTTCGAATTCCGCCTCGCGCCCCTTTGTCCTTCAAATCCCACTCACCCCTCTAAGGTCCTACAGGCTCTGAATCTGGAAGCCTCGTGACCTCGATACCGTTCGATGAACGCGTAGGCGTTGGCTGACCACTGGGCAAGAGGGCGGTTACGGTCGCACACTCTGACGAGTCGCAAGGACGGTATAAATGAAAAGAACAATTGGTCCACAGAAAAAAAACAGGAAAAAAACATAAATACGCGGTGTTTGAACCACAGCCCACCTGGTGGTATGAACAGTGTCGTTACCAGTGACGCTACGCGGCCGGCCACGTAGCGCACGGAGAGCAGGCGTACTGATGACACCGGGTTCATTTCTTCGGTGACTGTGGCTTCTCGCGCAGCATGCCTTCTAGTGGTCCGGCATCTGGTACCGTGGCGTCGTAGCCGTGGCGGCATAGTGTCCGCCCGGGGAGTAGCAGAACAAAGGTTCGAATCTGAGCCAAAGTATTAATTTTTCTGAAGACAACTTGGAGTGGAATTCAAACCCCCCATTTCAACCGAGCTCCCTCGTGGAATAGCCGACGGTCTAGTGGTCTAGTGGTGCCGCGAAAGCCGTGGGGTGTCTGTGAGACTCGGCACATGGGGCCTGGTTCAAACCCAGGTAGGTTCTTCACTGGTAGCGACAGCGGGTTGCCAGGAAGTTCCGTCCCGTGCCCACGACTGGTGGTCGGTCGTGGGGTCATAAGTCCTAGAATCTGGCTCCAAAAATAGCTATTCCATGCTCTGGGGACAGGGCAGTTCGGTTAACCACCGTACGACTAAATCTGGCAGTACGGGGATCAAATCTGTCGAATTGCGCGACAGGATCGCAGTCAGAAAAGCACCGGTTCCCATAAGAACACCGAAGTAGTTGGCTGCCACGGGGGGTAAAAGCCCTGTGCCTGGCGGGAACCGCAACCTCCTTCGGGAGGTTTACTGTCGCAAAAATTTTCTATGTTTTCACGACACCCTTTCACTTGCAGAGCACGTGCGTAATTTATTCAAGTTTAAGCTCGAAAATGTCTGGACGCTTTTCGATATGTTGTTGCCCAGGTTTCAAAGCACACCGTAACCTCCATCTCCTCCCCGCCCCACCCCTACCCGCACGCCCTACGCTCCAACAGGAGTTTAGCACGAGGTCCACGTCGCTCCGAAATTAAGCACGCTGACCACAAAATGACTCGAGGGGCTCTCGGCACTGCAGGCTTCAGGGAGGAAGCGAGAGTAGAGGGGAGGAAAAGTACGGGGCGCAGCGCGGCGGAGCGCACGAGTACCACCTGATGTGTATTCCGTGCACATGCGCGCAAGTCCGCGGGGTGGGGTGGGGTGCGGCGAGGCGCGGTGGGGTAAGGGCCTCTGGTGCAGCAAAGGCCGAGCCGACTGCACATCATGGCCCGTGTTTGAGAGGGGACTTGTGTGGGGTAGAGCCCCGCCCCGCCCAGCCCCGCAGGACGCGATCGGCAGACGGTGTGGCGCTAGCCGGGTAGAGTTGGGCGGGGTGGGGCGGGGCGGGGCGGGGCGGGGCGGGGCGGGGCGCCTGGGGTGAAGCCTGGAGGAGCCCCGCAGCCACCGGCGTGGCAGTACAGGCGGGAGGGGTGGAAATGGGGGCCGCTCCGGCGCGGGGTAGGGTGGGATGGGGGAGCAGTTTACCCAGACCAGGAGAAATTGCTGATGTATGGAGCACAGCCCTGGGGCGAGCGGCTGCGGGGCGGGGTAGGGGTAGGGGGCGGGGCAGGGGTGGGGAAGAATTGGGGAGAGCGGTGAAAGGTGGGCTGCGGTGCGCGGTGCGGTGTTGTGATGGGGGGGGGGGGGGTGGATCGAGGTGCTGTAGTTGGGCCCGCCCCGCCCCGCCCCGCCCCGCCCCGCCCGCTCTGCCAGCTATTTGTAAATGCTGATGCGGGCCGCTGATTGCCAGGCAGGCGGCGGCCGCAGAACGTGCAGAGCAACAGCAGGGCGTCGCAAACGCCCCAGAGGCGCGCGAGTTATGCCGGGGGGGAGGGGGTTCGGTGGGCCCCGGAGATTCGCCACCTCGTCATGGAATTCAACAAACCTCGGACGGGGGCGGACCGGGGCAGGGCGGGCCGGGACGGGGCTGGCCGGGGCGGGGCGAGGCAGGTAACCGGCAAATGATGACAAACGCAATGCGGGTGCCGCTCGGCTCGGCGCGGGTCGGGTCGGGCTGCAGTGGCGGAGGCTAGGGGGTTGGAATGGGTTTGGCGGCTGTGGGGTGGGCGGTAGGCTGGGGGCAATGTGTACAGCGGCATCAGGGGGTACGTGGGAGGGGGAGGGGGGTAATAAAATCTAAAGCAGCAGCAGCTGTGGGGCGACCGCCAACGACCAGGAGCTGCGGAGTCAAACTGTCGCCCATGACGACCACGAGCGCTCGCGCCAGAAGCAAGGCAGGGCGGGTGGCGCCTGCACCCCCTCCAACCCCCCACCCCACACCCTCCCGCCGCCACGCTCCACGCCTCTGGAGCGTCACTAAAGTCTCCACTTTATCCACCTCCCCTTGGCACTTGCCCCCTCCCTCCCTAGGCGGAGCGCCCCCTGCCTTCGTTAGCCTGACTGGGCCCGGGCATGGGCCTGGGCTCCACGCTGTCTGCCTGCCTGTCCTGTCGAGGGCTGTTACCCCCGCAGGAGAGTCCTGCGGAGGGGCCCTGTCGTGGAGGGTCCTCCTGTTTACTCTCCCGCCTCCCCCACTTTTCCTCTCTCCCGCCACCTACCCCCCCCCCCCACCACCACCACCAACACCCTCCTCTTTCATTAGCCTTAGCGCGTCGTGCTTTTTGGCGCGCTGCAGCACACAAGTACAGGCGGGCGGAGTGGGAAAAAGTATCTCGACATGAAGAAGGCGCGGGAGGCGTCGTATGTGTGGGGGGGAAAGAGGACTGGGGAACCAATTCTAACTTCAGAGGGGCTCGTCCTCAACAGGTGGGGCAGCAAGAAGCAGCAGGGCGGTGAGCGCGCAGAAAGGGTCATGAGCAGCAGGAGCCCTGTCCTGTGGTGATTCGCGCAGCGCTCCTAGACTACATGAAGCTGGTCGTCGCCTGCTTCGCCCCGCCCCGCGGCGTTATTACTTTCCCGCGTATTTCCTGCTGCAGACGGGCTCGGGCGGGGCCCCTTGAGTTATGAGAAGGACGATGGGAGTGGACGGAACGGACGAGACGAGCGGGGGCGGCATGGGGGCGGCGCGGAGGCGGCGCGGGGGCGCACAGCCGCAGGAGCGGGCGCGGCGTGGGCTTGTGCCCGTGCATAGTGGCGGGAGCTCAGGGGGCGGCGCGGGGATGTGAGACTGTCCGTGCGCCCCACATGGAGTAGGGGGCTTAGCGAGGGGCTCCGCGGCATTCCCCGCCCGCCCCGCCCCGCCCCGCGCTCTCAGCCTGCTCTCACCAGACTTTGATATGCTCTTCGCACGACGGTAAAAATATACCGCCATACACGGTACGACGTGCGCGTGATTTTTACTAGGAGCCTGTCATTGTTGTTTTTCAGCACCCCTCAAGAAAATGTTGCTGTTGTTGTTTACGGCGCTGCTGGGGGCGATGACCGGGCGGGGCCGGGCCGCATTGGCCGCACTGCAGCCCCTTCGTGCGTGATGGGTTCGCGCGGGTCCCAACACCCCTCGCGCCGCGCCGCACCGCACCGCGCCCGCTACCCGGCCCGGCCCGGCCCGGCCAGGTGGACGGGATGGTGCCGTAAAACGGAAACTGCTCGGGGGTGGCGGTGCGTGGCGCTGCCCTCGCCGAAATTGTCCGTCCAGGCGGGGGCGGGGGCGACTGAGCGGAGCGGGCGGCGAACGGGAGGAGGATGTGTTTTCGCCCCGCGATCACGCGGCCCGCCCCCGCGGTCCGCCCACGCGGCCCACCCCCAAGGCGAGTCCCAGCCCGGTGGCGGCGCGTTTCCAAGGCGTGGAACGCCCCCGCGCCCGCGGCCGGGGCCCGGCCGGCCCGGCCCGGCTCAGCCCGGCGCGTGGCGGCGCGTTTCCAAGGCGACAATGCGGAGGCTCGCTCCCCCCGGCCCTGCCCGGCCCCTTGGCGTCAACCTGCTCAGCACACTCAGCACCTGTGGCTGAGCGCGGCGCGCTCCTGTCCAGGGCGGCCGGCAGCGCCCTCAAAGTGCTTGGACTGACCAATGAGCGACCGGACCGGTGCCGCCATGGCGTCGGCGGTGGCTGATCTCATCCAGATCAAAGGGTGAGGGCGGGAACGAAAAGTGAGGCGGATTTGCGGCCCCGCCCAGCTGGAGGGCCGGGCCCTGGCAGTCCCCCCGCCCTACACGTCTCTGCGTGTGTGTTCCAGGGGATCGTTCACCAGCTTCTCCCCGTCAATGGACATTGCGGTCCAGGAAGGGTAAGCTCGCACCCGGGAGAGAAACATTAGCGCGACGGGCGGGGGCGGCGCGGTGGCGGCGGCGTTGTGGTAAACAAAATAAATCCGGAATCATTCTGATCTTTTATTCAGGGACCGGGGGAGGGCGGCGGCGACGGGCGCGACTAGGTGAGAAATGCGCGGATAAAGTCGTGGAAATAAAGCCGCAGTGGGAGAAGTTTCCCCCAGGCCCGGACCGTCCTAAAGATCGTGCGTCATGCCTGCTGCAGGCTCGGGTCCGGGAGGGAGGAGCTCGGGTCGCGGCTGTTCAGCCTCTCGCCCTCCAAGACCTCCCGGGCGTCCGGGACCGGCAGGGCCTCCAGCCTGCGCTTTGCCGAGAACAGCAGCGCGGGCAGCGGGGCCGGAGGGGCAGGGGCGCTGCTCAAGGCGTCAAAGTTCGTAACGAACCCGCTCACATTTATAATCTGATCAGCATTAGTTCCCTTAACTCAGAAACGGCCACGGACACGAAATTTAAACCTACGACATTTGAATTTGATTTCGGGGCGGTACGTCGCGAAGCGTATTTGGCCTACTGGAGATCGCGAGACAACATAACCTCTCCACAATGAACAGAATGCGCAGTGTTCGGACTAGCATAGCAAACATTTCACTAGACCTGATTAACAGTTAAAATGATTCTCAAAAATTTGATCAAGAAAAACACAGATGAGCACTTACCCAGTAATGGCGACAGGCAATCACACCGAATCAAAATCATTGTGGTCTGTGACTAGGCTGTTCTTGAATATCACTCCTCCCTTTCGATATCTTAAGAAAATTCACTTGCACTTCAACTTTCGAATTAAAGACCGATAGAGAGTACGAACAATAAAGAAACGCTTTAAACTAAAGCGTTAGTTTGTTCCTTTGAATCGCACGACCGCACAAGACACAATTCAATCCAAACGACCGCGACGCGACCGTTACGACTAGTGGACGGGCGGCAGGCGGCAGGCAGGGCAGAAGTGGTGGGGGAGGGGGGACTGGCACGGGGGTTATCTCGAACCGATTCGAGTTTCTCGAGGTTTTTCTGAAACCGCTACAGGAAAACGACCACTACGAATCAAAACTTCTTGCGGCGGCAATTTATGAGGGCTGACTGATTTTCTAGAATCCAATAACTGAATGGATAAGACACTAATAATTTTGTAACACCTCCACCTTCCTCTGTACAGGAGCAGGGTGACACTTGCGTCAGACAGATCGAGGGTCTCTGCGGGTCAGAGGTCAGTACAAGGGCCACGTCCGGCGAGGTGACGTGCTCGTGCTCCCTCACAAAGGCTGACCGGCCAGAGGGTTTTATGTGCCGCAGATCGCTGGACAGCGTGAACTTCGCCGGCCAGGACTTCGACGAAAAGTAAGCTACTGCCTCCTTGGCTACTGCACAGGGCACCTGGGGCAGCGCGGCCGGGCCGCGGCGGGGTGGCACAGCCAGACGGTGCATGCCACAGCGGGCGCCCGGGAGGTGGGCAACCCAACGTGCGCTCCGGCGCTGCAACACGCCGTCTTTGTCCTGCAGGCGGCTACGGCGCCGCAGTCTGCTCTCCCTCGGGGCGGTGGTGACGGCGTCGGCGGCTGGGGTGACCGGGGGCGGCGAGGGCTTCGGCGGCGGCGCCGGCAACTACAACGGGCCGAAGCCCTTGGAGACACGCTCCCCGGGGCCGGACGGCGATTCTGCGGCGGGGGCAGCGGGGGCGGGTCCTTATGGCGGCCTCGACGACCGGTGAGGACCCGCGATAAGGATGAGGGCGTCCTGATAGCGGGGTGGGGTGGGGAGGGAGTCTTACTTCCGGCCCGGCGGCGGTCTCGTCCCGTCCCGTCCGCCTCCACCCCTGGCCGCGAAATCGCAAGACACGTGCTTCTCTCGAGCGGAGAGCGGGGGAGGGCAGAGCTGAATATATACAATAAGTGCGTGGCGTTGTGCCCAGGCCGTGGCCGGCGGAGGGGTACTCGCTGCCCACGCGCGAGAAGATCCCCGAGTGCCTGGCCAGGCTGCTGCGGGAGCTGCCCGACCCGCGGGAGCTCGCGCCGCTCGTGCGCTCCGCCGTCGTCTCGGCCATCGAGCCCTCCCGGCAGGCGCTCAACTTCAAGTCCACCACCAAAGTGAGGCGCGTCGGCCTGCTGCCCGTCATCCGCCACGTCCTCAAGGCCACCGGGGTGAGCGAGTCGAGTCAGGCTCCCGCATAACCGTAGCTCGTGGTCATCACGAACAGTCATAAGTTAACTTAAGCCCACGCGCGAGGGAGGCCTTACCGCGACAAAAGAAAGCTATCGTCTTACCCTTCGGCCGCGCCGGCGTGTTGCAGATGCGGGTGGGCAGGCCCAAGGAGGAGAAGGCGGGCGCGAAGCTGATCCCCACGTACGAGCTGCAGCCCCGGGAGGTGCCGTGCTGGCGGCGCATGCGCGTCCTGGTGTACGAGACGCTGGCCGCCGGGCTCACCGACATGGCCTACTCCAGCCAGATGTGCGCCAACGCCTGCCGCGTGCTCGCGGCCGTCATCCTGCAGCGCACCAAGAGGTTCAACTTTGACCGGTGAGGGGAGGGCTGGGGCTGCGCAGTGGGCCGCGTGAGTGATGTGGCGAGTGCATGGGGGTTCATCTCATGACCGGCCCGGCGCAGGTACCGGCTGGCCGCGCATGTGCGCATCGCGCAGCGGCTGAACCAGGGCATGTCCCTGGCCGTGTCCTGCTTGTGGGCCGACGGCGTCGACCGCTTCGCTTACGCGCAGTTCGAGAACGCGACACTGTCGGCGCAAGCCATCCTGTTCCTCGTGTACCGGGATTGAACTAAACGTCCGGACCGGGCTCCGGAGCCATACCGCAGAGATCTGACGGCGCCCCGGCGCCCCCACTCGGCGCCCTGCTCCGACGGCGCCTCGACGCCTGCAGCGCCGATACCCCGCGCCGCGACGCTGGCGATACCCCCTGAGCGCTGGCTCTGGAAGGGACATGGTTCTAGTAGTCTAAGACGACAAGCTGCAATGATGGGACATGTTCCATTTATTGCAAGGCACAACGTTCTGTAAATTTGTGACACATTTTAAAAATATGAACAGAGGCGCTCTTGTTGGTTTTCCAACGCCTGCCCTAAGTGGTTTTCAGTAGCCACTCAAACACAATATTTGTAGTAAATACTTATAATTATGAAATAGACCTATCTACAATAAAATAAATATGTTCAACAACATTCCTGAAAATGGCTTAATTAGTTACGTTTCCTCTTATTTACTAAACTTTGGACCTTATGTACATAACAGTCTTAAAATTTGCAATTCACACTATACTTATGTATAACAATTTACACATCATTTTAAACATTTAAATAAATATAAAACATAAAACATATTAAAGCACTCAAAGACACAACAGCATCTTACACTATGTACAATTTTAACAATCACAGAGGCCCTGCCTCAGAAAAGGGGGAAAATTACAACTTGAACACACTCATACACATGTACACTAATTAACAATAAAAACAATTAAAAATAACTACCTACGATTTGGGGGCAAGATGAAGTCTGAGGGAACAAAACTCACTGAGGGCGCCGTGGTAGGCTGATAAGTCTCTCTGCCTCACAGCCCCAGTGCAACACCCGCGCGCGGTCCAGCTCCGCCCTCATCCCCCCGGACGGACCACCTGGAAGGGCGGGGACATGGCGGGGCAGGACCGAGGCCGTCGCTACCGGTGCTCCTTCTCCTCGCCGGGGAAGGTGATGTAGTAGGGCGAGTGCTGCTGCATGCCCTGCGGGTAGCACGGCGTGGGCGTGTGCGCCCCCCGGCCCAGCGACGCGTACGACGTCCGCCGCGGACTGACGTGCGACGGCGCCAGGCTGGGCGCCAGGCTGGGCGCCATGGGCGGCAGCGTGTGCATCTTGGAGTGCTGGCCGTGAGCTCCCGCGCCGTGTGGCAGCGTGGCCGTCGCGTAGCCGTGCGCCGCGTAGGGCGACAGGTACATCGGGGGCGGGCCTGCGGACACGACAGTCATCATAAAGTCACAAAATGATGAACGCAAATCCAGAATATCAGGTGGTCGAATACTCACCGTACTCGCCGGCCTGCATGGCGGCCTGGTGTCGGGCGTGGTGCGGCGCGGCGGCCATGGGCCCGCCCAGGGGCCCGGCCGCCATGGGGCCGCCGCGGTACTGGTTGCTGGTGAGCCGGAGGCGCACGATGCAGATGACGATGACCAGGATGGCGATGAAGGCCACGACTCCGCCCACGATGCCGATGATGAGCGTGTCGTCGTTGCTCACCACGGCGGCGCCCTGGGCGGGCCGCGGGCTCATCATGGTGGCGCCCGCCGCCTTGTGGTGCGGCCGCGGCGTGGTGGGCGGCAGCGACCAGATGATGTCCGGCTCGGTGGTGGGCTGCGCCTGCGCGCCGTGCTGGCCCGGGCGGCCGTGGTGTCGGCTGGGGTGGTGCTTGGACAGCATGGTGATGATGGGCGCGCTGGTGGTGGTGGGCGCGGAGGGCGCGGCCGTGGTCGTGCTCGTGGTGGCCTGCTGCTGAGCGCGGTGCGGGTCGCAGGTCAGGTCGTCGTCGCCGACCTCGACGAGCAGGCGGCCCGCCATGGAGGGCGGGCTCTGGCAGCGCAGGTCGCCCATGCCGGACGCTGGAACAAACGCACGACCATCGTAACAAGCGATCACCGAGCCGACCTCCTCCACCGCCACCGTCACGGTGCAGGTGCACCTACCGGGCAGCCAGCGGCGCAGCGCGCGGGCCGCGCAGTCGCAGTGCAGCGGGTTGGTGGCGAGGCCCTGCAGGGTGTACAGCCCGCGGCGGTCGTCGAGCGCGGCCAGCAGCTGCGGCGACAGCGTGGGCAGCTTGGCGCGGGACACGTCCACGACCAGGCGGCAGGAGCGGGGCAGCGGGAAGAAGAGCGCGGGCGGCAGCGCGGCCAGCGAGGTGTCCGTCAGCAGCAGGCGCACGCGCGCGGCCTGGGGACACGTGACGGGGTGATAAGCACACTGGACAGGCCACGGCGACCTGCGTCCTTTGCTAGCTGCGCGTGCTCACCTTGAGGCCGGCCAGCGCGCTGGAGGACAGGCTGCGCACGCGGGGGCCGTGCAGGCCCAGCTCCTGCAGGCGCGGCTGCAGCGCGGGCGCCAGGGTGTCGCCGCCCACCGTGGGGTCCTTGAGCTCGAGGCGGAGCGTGGTCAGGAAGGGCAGCGTGCGCAGCAGACCGGCCGCGTCCAGGTAGCCGAGGCGCGGGTAGCCCGCGGCGCGCAGCGAGGACAGCGAGGACAGCCCGGACAGCGCGGACCGCTCCAGGCGGGACAGCGCGGACAGCGAGTCGATGTTGAGGTGCCGCAGCCCGGACAAGCCGTCCAGGTCGCCCTGGACGATGGACGGGATGGGGTTGTTGGACACGTCGAGCGCCTGCAGGTGGCGCAGCTGCGCGCCCACCCGCGGGAAGCTGGCTAGATGGTTGTGCGACAGGTCCAGCACCTCCATGAGGGTCGGACGGGCCACCACCTCCCTGCCGAAGTGCGTGATGTTGTTGTGCGAGAGGTTCAGCGACCGGAGGAAGGGCGTCTCTAGCTGGGTCAGGCTCTGGATGCCGGTGCCCGCCATGTTGAGCTCGCGCACCTGAGAAACGAGAGAATACGTAAAGGTGTAACCACGACCACCGGACATCGGCTAACCTCCTTCCAGCCTAGGATTTGTTGCATACCGTCTTGGGCTCGGCCAGCACGTTGGCGATTGCGTCCTGGCTGAGCGGGTTGAAGCTCAGGTCGAGGCGCTTGATGTTGACCATGATGGTGTCGTCGGCGGGGATGTCCACCAGCTTGTTGGCGCTCAGGTCGACGGACGAGAGGAAGAAGTACTGGCGCTGCAGCGTGGCCAGCGGCGCCACCTCGAACTGGTTGCGGGCCAGGTTGATGTTGTCCAGGATGTGCACGCGCCCGCGCTCGAACAGCGCGTCGGGGAGTTCGGTCAGTAAGTTTGCCTCCAGATCGAGCAGCTCGATTCGGCACAGCCCTTCAAACGTGCGCTCCGACAAGCGCTCCAATCGGTTCCCGGCGAGGCGCAACATCTGTCGAGGAAGGGTGGCAGTTTTACAATCGGCACCACCTGCAGCTGCACGGGCGCACCCCAGAACCTCTAGAGAAATTACCTCTAATCGTATTTAGAAGTCTATTGCAAACGCGCGCAATTTACCTCTACAAAAATAATAGTATTTTACCTCTATTAAAATTACCTCTAAGTTTTTTAACAAATTTACCCCCCGGTATAAAACCCCTTGGGGTCTTGTACTCCCCTCGGTATACAGGGGGTAATAATTTTCTGGGCGATTAATACCCCCCCCCTTTTTTTCCCCTTATAGGTACCGGCCCCTCCCAGCTGCACCTCCACCTCGGGCAGGCTCACGCACCTGCAGCTGCGTCGAGTTGTGGAAGGCCGTCTCGCTGAGCGCCTCCAGCTGATTGTTAGAGAGGTCCAGCTCGCGGAGGCGGGGCAGGCGGGCGAAGTCCATGTCGTCCACCGCCTTCAGGAGGTTGCCGCTGAGGTTCACCTCCTCCAGGTACCTGCAGCAAAGTCGGGTTAGGGTCACCGAAGCACGGACTCGGATATCGCGTCGGAATTTCCAACTCGGAAACGGTTTCCGCGGACCTGCCCTGCGCGGCGCCCGGCCGGCCGGCCGGCACCGCCCCGCTGCGCTCCGGAGGGCAGAGGAGTAAGTGCCGTGTCCTAGGGCGAAGGGCCGCAGGAATGCCAGCTGACTGGCTGAGCAGGAGGAATGCGGGGAGCCGAGCTGAGTGCCACGGAGCCCCACAGCCCCCAGCGTCTGCCTGGGGCGGCCCAGGCGGCCCAGCCTTCCCCATCACTCACCTCAGGCCCGCAAGCAGGTCGCCGGGGAAGAACGTGAGCTTGTTCTGGTTGAGCACGAGCCTGCGCAGGCGCGGGTGCGCGCGGAACGAGTTGGGGAAGAGGTAGCCCAGCTGGTTCTGCGACAGGTCGAGCTCCCGCAGCGCAGAGGCGCTGGCGCTGGCGCCGCCCTCGCCCGCCCCCGGCCCCACCCCCAACGCCTCCAGCACCTCGCCGCGGAACGCCTGCAGCTTGTTGCGGGAGAGGTTGAGCCTGCGCAGCGCGGGCAGGCCGGTGAAGGCACCTGCACGGATGTTGGACAGCTGATTGCCGGAGAGGTCGACCTGGAGAATAAGGTTTGAGTTAGAGGGCGCTAGAGGTCGCGTCCGGGCCAGGTCGCGGTGCTGCGCTTACCGAGGTCAGGTTGACGAGGCTGGCGAAGGCGCCCTCCGGGAGCTCCTGCAGCGCGTTGCCGGCCAGCGACACGCTCTCCAGGTCGGCGACGCGGTGCAGCAGGTCGGCGCTGAGGGCGCGCAGCCCGACGCGGCTCAGGTCCAGCACGCGTAGGCGCACCAGCCCGCTGAGAATGCCGCCGGTGCCGCCCGTGGGCGAGGGCAACAGCAGCGGGTTGCCGGACAGGTCCAGCACCTCCAGGGCGGGCAGCCCTGACAGCGGCGCGCGCCCCAGGGCCTGCAGCTGGTTGTCGGAGAGGTCGAGGACGCGCAGCTTGCGCAGAGCCAGCGGGCCGCCCGCCACGCTGGAGATCCTGTTTCCCGACAGGTCGAGCTCCTCCAGGGTGTCCTCCAGGCCCACGAGCGCGGAGGCGTCCAGCGACAACAGGAGGTTGGCGGAGAGGTCGAGGCGGCGGAGGCGCGTGAAGTCGCGGAAGGCGGCGGGTGACAGCTCGCGGATCACGTTGCGCGCGAGGCCCAGGTCGCTGGCGCGCTCCGAGACGGCCCGCAGCAGGTCGGCGCTCACCACGGCCAGGCGGTTGTAGTCGAGCGACAGGGTGCGCAGGCGCGGCAGCCGGCCCAGCGCGGACGCTGGCACGGCCAGGATGTTGTTGTCGCGGAGCCGGAGCGTCTCCAGGGCGTCCAGGCCCTCGAAGGCGTCGTCCTCCACGGTGCGCAGCGCGTTGACGCTCAGGTCCAGGTGGCGGAGCGCGCGCAGCCCGCGGAACGTCCCCGGCGCGATGTTGCCGATGTTGTTGCCGCTCAGGTCCAGCGACTCGAGCTGCGTCTGCGCGCGCAGCGCCTCGTTGTCCAGCCGCTGTATCAGGTTGGCCGACATGTTGAGCTGGCGCAGTTTGGTCAGCTCCTTGAACGCAACGGACGGCACCTCGCGCAGGAAGTTCTGCGACAGGTCCAGCACCTCCACGGCCGCGGCGCCCTCGAACACATCACTGTTGAGCTTGGTGATGCGGTTGTGGCAGAGGTTGAGCTCCTGCAGCTTGGCCAGGCCGGTGAGCGCACCTCCCTCTAAGGAGGTGATGGTGTTGAAGCCCAGATCGAGCCGCTGCAGCTGCTGCAGCCCTTCCAGGGCACCGTCGCGAATCAGGCCTGCAACACACAAGGACACGTTATTCCTAGAAGAAAAAAAATTGTTCACAAGATATACTTTTTGGGGCGTTTTGAAACCTGGGCAATAACATATCGAAAGCATCCAGACAATTTCGAGCTAAAACTTGCTCATAGCACCAGGCGGGCAGTAGTTCAAAAACCGCGTATTTATTTATTTATTTTTTATTTTTTTTCTGTGGACCAATTGTTCTTTTCGTCTTTACCGCCCTTGTGCTTTGGGCAACTGATGCTCCACAGAAAATAAAATTTAAAAAATAAAAATAAATGCGCGGTAGTTGAACCACTGCCCACCGGGTGCCAAGAGAGTGTCGATACCAATGACGCTACGCGGCCGGCCTGGCAGCGCACGGAGACCAGGCGTTCTTATCACACCGGGTTCGTTTATTCGGTGACTGTGGCTTCGCGCAGCATGACTCCTAGTGGTCCGGTGTCTGGTACCGTGGCGTCGTAGCCGTGTCGGCATAGTGTCCGCCCGGAGAGTGGCAGAACAAAGGTTCGAATCTTAGCCAAAAATTTAATTTTTCTGAGGACAACTTGGAGTGGAATTCAAACCCCCCGTTTCAACCGAGCTCCTTCGTGGAATAGCCGACGGTCTAGTGGTCTAGTGGTGCCGCGAAAGCCGTGGGGTGTCTGTGAGACTCGGCACATGGGGCCTGGTTCAAACCCAGGTAGGTTCTTCACTGGTAGCGACAGCGGGTTGCCAGGAAGTTCCGTCCCATGCCCACGACTGGTGGTCGGTCGTGGGGTCATAAGTCCTAGAATCTGGCTCCAAAAATAGCTATTCCATGCCCTGGGGACAGGGCAGTTCGGTTAACCACCGTACGACTAAATCTGGCAGTACGGGGATCAAATCTGTCGAATTGCGCGACAGGATCGCAGTCAGAAAAGCACCGGTTCCCATAAGAACACCGAAGTAGTTGGCTGCCACGGGGGGTAAAAGCCCTGTGCCTGGCGGGAACCGCAACCTCCTTCGGGAGGTTTACTGCCGCAAAAATTTTCCATGTTTTCACGCCACCCTTTCACTTGCAGTGCACGTACGTAATTTTTCAAGTTTAAACTCGGAAATGTCTGGATGCTTTCGATATGCTGTTGCCCAGGTTTCAAAATGCCCCAAAAAGTATATCTTGTGTGAACCATTTTTTTTGCGAGCCGACACTCGGTATAAATCCCCTGCGACACCGGGCCGGGGGCCGGGGGCGGGGGGCCGGGGGTCAGGTTTCCTCCTCTTATTTTGTATTCGCGCTTTGTTTCATTTCCTGCAATGCGGCGCACCGAGCAGCACGTCCTGGGGAAAGTCAAACGCGCCCAGCCTCCCATTCTGTGCGGTGGGTGCGGTGCAGCGCGGTATACGCGCAGGGGCCCGAAAAAAAAGAGACGCTAAGAAATCGGTTGCCAAAGAGCACAATGAAAACCCGTCCTATTCGAAAGTAATTGCACGCCGCAGAAAAATAGACGCCTGCTGTGGCCAGCAGCAGCAGCACGTCCCCAGGCCTCGACTCCCCCGCGCAGCGCAGCGCCGCGCAGCCCCGCTCTATCGCGCCTCCTGGAAATGAGCGGAGCTTGTTCGATCTCCGCGAATAAACGAGTCTGTCACTCGGGACAATGGCCTATCATTCCGTGGAGCGGCGCCACGCCACGCCACGCCGCTGCGCCGTGGCGGAGCGGAGCGGAGTGGGAGGGGCGGCTATAGGCTGCCCCGGGCCAGCTGGGAGGACCCCGGCCGGACCGGTCCCGCCGCACCGCGCCGCGCCGCGCGCCTCGCCAGGGCAATGAATGAACCCGCGAGACTTATCTACTGATTCATCTTTCCACTCTCTGCGCTGCGATGATCGGCCCATTGGACCGTTTCGCGAGCGGCCGCAGGCCCCGCCCCGCCCGGTGCAGTGAAAGGAGTGTACTTACTGATGCGGTTGTGCGCGAGGGCCAGGGCGCGGAGCGCGCGCGGGCCGTGCAGCGACTGCGCCGGCACCTCCAGCAGGCTGTTGCGGTCCAGGCGCAGCTCCTGGAGATTGTCGCAGCCCTTGAGGATGCCCTCCTCCAGCCCCTTGATCTGGTTGCCGGAGAGGTCGAGGACGCGCAGCTCGCGCAGGCTGTGGAACTCGGACGCGCTGAAGATGGGGTTGAGGTTGTCGCCCAGCAGGTTGTCGGCCAGGTTGAGCTCCTGCAGGTGGTCGGCCAGGTGCCCCGCCAGCTGTCGGTCCGACAGGCGGCGCAGGCTGTTGCCGGCGAGGTCCAGCTTGCGCAGCGGCAGCTCGGCCGTGGTGAGCGCGGCGGTGGGCAGCGCCTGGTGGCCCGCCCAGCGCTGGCTGAACGCCACGATGGGCGCGCGCGCCGGCAGCGCGGGCAGCTCGCCGGGGAACACGACGCGGTCGCAGTCCATGGCCACCTCGACGGTCACGTGGTCCTCGCCGGCGCGCCGCGAGTGGATGAAGGAGCAGCGGCAGGGCACGCGCAGCTCGGGGTGCACGTCCTCGCACAGCGGGCTGTCGTCCAGGGCGGCCGGCCGCGCCTCGAGCCGCGCCTCCGGGAACGCCGCCTCATACTCGAGCCGGCGCGGCAGGAACGCCCCCGAACACCCGGCGGCCGCGACCAGCAGCACCAGCAGCAGCGGCGTCATCCTGCGGCCTGCCTGCGGGGCCTGCAGGCCTGCGGGCGCGCCCTGCCCCTCCTCCCCCTGCCGGCCTGCGCCTGCTGCGAGCCTGTCGGGCAGTCGATCAACGTCAGTCAGCAGGAAACATCAACTCTCACCCCAGCCGCGGGCAATTCCACACGAAATGGGCAAGGTGACGTCAGGGTTGACGCCAAAACCCCAAACAATAACGGCCCCCCATTACACGTCAGCGATTGTCTGTCTTATTCCCGGTACACCATACCCCGCCCCGCCGGGTGTCAGCGCTATACCACTGGCCAGAGCGCCGTGTGCGTATACAGACCCGGCGTACAGACAAGCTCGCCGGGATGGCCTACCCGACAGGGGCCTTGCTCTTGAAAAAGAACACGGTCAGCACATTTCTGATACTCGTGCCCTGGGCAGGAGCGAGTCCGAGTGTCCCGCACTGGGTCGGGTTGGGTCGGTCCGGGCCTCGGGGTTATCGCGTCCGGGCCGGGCCGGTGAGAGCGCTGCTGCACGGCACGGCTGCTGCACGACGGGGTCGCGTCCAGGTCACGTGACCTGCCCTACCGACCCGACCCGACCCGACCGCATCTGCTCCTGCTCACTTGCAAGTTTCTCTACTTTTCTTGCAAACGTTTCCCGCAGGCAGGCAGCCGCGCGGGGATGCTGGTGTGCTGCGGCTCCCCGGCTTTGCGTGCTGTGCTTACCGGTGAGGAGGTCGAGCTGCTCCGGGGCCGCGTCCGGTCCGGCCTGCTGCTCAGGCTGCGGGGCTGCGGCTACCGCGTGCGCCTGCAACACACACACACGCACATACACACATGAGACGGACGTGGGTTACTTGTCATATTCTCCCGACGGATCGGGCTATAAGTTAACGCGCTAACGGGGATGCCTGTCCGGGCAGGACAGAGACAAAGCTCGCGGTCGGTGCCGCTGCCCGCTGCCCGCGCCCGCGAGATGACTCTTGCAATATATTCACGCTGATATGCTCCGGGACGGGGCCGGCCGGCCACGGCCCGTGCGCCTGCGCGCGTACATTTCGTACTCCCCCCTTTTTTTCCTTCTTTCTCAGACCGCCGCTTCAAACTTCTGGCCGGTGGAGCGAAGCGCTTCAAAACTCCCGCCGCACCGCGCCGCGCCGGGCCGCACAGGGCCGGTCCGGTCAGTCCGTACAATGACAGTATTGTCGAGGTGCAGTCGTGCAGGAGTAGTAGGCCTGCGGCGGGGCGGGACGGGGTGGGGCGGGGTGCGGCGTGCCCACCCCGTCGCTGCGTCACGCGCGGGGCCGGGCAGTGCTGGGCGGCACAGCCTGATCCCCCGAGGACTTCGCATTGTCCAGCGGTCCGGGCAGGGCCCGGCAGGGCCACTCCGGTCCGCTCCGGCTGCAACGTGCTCCTCGGCCAGGATCCCTTTGGCGGGCGCCGCGCGGCGGAGACGCTAGAGAGCGACCTCCCAGAGCACTTGTGATCCCAAAAATTAAAATTATTGTTAAGAAAAAATTTTCTTCGAGACTGACAAGCGTGAAAGGCTTCATACTTTGAGGTCACCTGCGAACTGCGAGATCGCATATAAATAATGCACTTCCATTTCTCTTTGTTAATTAACATACAGAATCATACCGGCGTATAATAGTCTGTTGCACAGATTATAACGGAGTTTCAATTATTTATTCTTTCCACCGCAAAAATTGATGGACAATAATAATGAAGGGATGTGACTGGTGATGCGCGGGGCGTGCTGCTCCAACGGGATGCTGTCAAACATCCGTCTGGTCCGGGCGGGGCGGGGCGGGGCGCGCTGCCCGGCGTGGCCGATATGGGGCCTCATTAAGACGGCCTTTTGTTTTGCGGGAGTGAGCGCGATGGGGGAGGAAGAGAGCGAGAGAGAGAGAGAGAGAGGGAGAGAGAGAGAGAGAGAGAGAGAGAGCGAGAGAGAGAGCGCGCGCGCGAGAGAGAGGCGGCAGAAGCCGGAGGAGAGGAGAGGAGAGGAGAGGAGAGCTGGGTGTGATTGACGTGGTGTTGTACGACTGTACCGGCACCGGCTTACTCCATCAGTCCTGGACGTTTATATTAATTGTCTTCATAAAAGTGATTCAATCACTATTTCGTTATAACGGCGCGCAAAAAGCGGTATAAAGTCAGTCAGGAGGGATGAGATCTGCGAGGGTTGCGGTCACGCTGGACCTAGGCTGGACGTGTCCGCCTCGGGGCTCTACTCCTCCATCCCGTCGTAAACGGCACCGGCCGGGCCGCACAGGGCCGCACCGCACCGGACCGGACCAGACCGCCCGCGGAATTCCGATCGATCACTCGTAACAGTCGAGGCAAACGCGCGCAAAAAAGTCGCCCGCAGCGCCGCGCCGCGCAGCTTCCGTCAGGGCTTTTTGCGCTCCTCTGTCCGCGTGCAGGACAGGACAGGACGGCAGGGCTGAGGCTGCGCTCCTGCTGTCCTGCTGCCGTGATAGGCATCACGTACCTGCTGCTCTCCTGTTGTTGCCGCAGATCGAGAGAGGGAGAGAGGTGGAGAGAACAGAGAGAAAGGTCATGTGGGTTTGGTTTCGGGGTCCAGTCCATGTGGGTCGCGGGCCGGGCGTGTTGTATATTGGAGTAATGCCCGCTGGGAGCCGAGCCGGTGCGGCGCGGGGGAGGGACGGGGCGCGGGGCGGCGCGCTGAAGCGGTGCTGCCCGGCCCGGACCAGCCGCCGGAGGTGGTGGCGGCTGAATGAGACCATATTGGTACCCCCCCCCCCATAGCTTTCCCTTCCTTTTACTCTGTTTGCGCCGCCATGGCGGGAGGGGGGCAGCGGCCTTCTTCCCCGCCGCCGCCGCCCACACCTGCAGCGCTGAGGGCATTAGTGCCGCTGGCGTGGCGGGGCGGGGCGGGGCGGGGTGGACGTCATGGGGGGCGGCCGCTGCCCTAACAAGCTCCCGGCCCAGACCTTACCTCCGCTCCCCTGACACCTGACGATTAGAAATGGAAATCCAAATGGGTTGAGCAAACAGGTGGAGACCGGGGCCAGGCCGCCAGGCCGGCGGGGCGGACCGAGTGGGCCGTGCTTTTTACCAGAGGAATGTACATCACTTACACACACGTGCGTGACGAGGCGCGATGAAACGATATACATATCTAAACGAGAGGGCGTGACCAGACGTGACGACGCGCGCGTGACGAGGCGTGACGAAGAGGCTGAGGCCGCCGCGCGCCGCGCCGCGGCCCTCCTCGCGGCCACTGCGCCCGCTATCTCCCTGAAACGCTCGCACCTCGCGGGGCGGCGTGGCGCGGCGGGGCGCGGCGCGCTGGGCCCGAGGAGAGGACCGTATACACATACACGTGTACGGCTTTAGCATGACAGCCGATTGCTCCTATTAGGCCGGCACGACGGCCTGCATCCTGTTCTGTATTTGCCATAGCCGGTACGCACTGGTGCGGTGAAAGTGACTTGCATGCACGCGGCCCGCCCCGCCCCGCCCCGCCCCGCTCTGAGCCGCCGGTCGCCTCCTCACTCCGCAGACCTCTGCCTCACGGAACCGCCTCATTGGACAGCCATGTAGCAAAAACTCATCTCAAACGTGGAAAAAAATAGAAGACGAACAAAATCGAAACACAAACTTAACCGTTAATAAGGACTATTAGCAAAAATAAAGCTCCTAATATTTATAAATTTATTGAAGTTTTACATTGAAAATGCCGTTTAAAAAAAAAGACTGCTTGAAAACCTATATCAAACTATTACCCTGGCTAGTCCCGCAATGAATCCAAAGTCACGCTCAAAAAATATCACAGTCGACTCTTACCCTGCGGCATAGGAATGTGTGATGCAGGCCACGCCATGCCATTCTGTCTCCTCATGTCAGTGAGCGGGACGGAGAGAAAGAGGGAAAAGGAGAGGGCGATAGAGAATGTGGCGACGTAGGAATGAGTAAGAGAGATGAAATAGGGCTGGGCTGCCCTAAAGACCGTGTGTGTGTGTGGTAACCGCAAAGCCGCGCGAAAGCACGTGAATTTCATAGAAAGAAGTTAAGTGTTGCTCAATGATGAGGCAGGCAGGCGCGCCGGGGGGACGTGACGGACAGACGTGCAGGCAGGCAGGCAGACAGACAGACAGACAGACAGACAGACAGACAGACAGACGGACGGAGGGGCGTAACCACCACAAGGCTGCTGCCGATCTGTCGCCGCGCATGCATTATGCGCGGGGCCGCGCGGGGCCGGGTGCAGCGCAGCGCCGCCCACGCAGCGCGAGCGAGCGAGAGAGAGAGAGGCGGAGGGAGCGAGAGAGGGGGAGGGAGCGAGAGAGTGACGGAGGGAGCGAGAAAGGGGGAGGGAGCGAGAGAGGATCGAGCTGGACGACAAGGAGAGCAGGCACGGCAGGCGCCGCCGCGCGCGCAGCTTTAGCGAGGTGCGAGGTCGACAAAGCGCGCCCCGCCGCGCCCCGCCCCGCCCCGCCCCGCCCCGCCCCGCCCCGCCCCGCCCCGCCCCGGTGCAAGCAGATTAACAATGCGGCCCGGAGCAGCCCGAGCCCCAGCGGCCCAGCCGGCGTGCTATGCAGTGCGGCTTTCACCGGTCGGGGCCGGGCCGGCCTGCCGTCACCTCTCGCGACACCTCCTGCAACTGCACCCCGGGCCTGGCCCGGCCCTGGAGCAAGTGCCGCTCAGTCACCGGGAACAAGAGCAGCACGCGGTGACGGTTGACAGTATGCCTAGCAGCCCGGGGCGCGGGGCAGGGCAGGGGGCGGCCGGGCAGAGAGTTCCTCTAACACGTCCACGCGTGCGTGTCTCGGGGTGGAGCGGAGCGGAGCGGCGTCTCTGAGCTGAGACACGGCTCTGCTTCAGATGGATAGAGTAACACGGGCAGGCGAGGCGTGCCGGTGCCCCACCCCGCCCCGCCCCGCCCAGGGGCAGGAAACGGAACGGCGTCACACCAAAGAAGGCAGTGACCCGTCGCGTCGCGTCGGCTGCTGCTGCCAGGGGCTGCCGCCGCCGCCACAGAGGATGGCGGTGACAACCTCGTCTCCAGCTCCAGCTCCAGCGCCAGCCTGGAAAGGCGAGAGGAGGAGAAGCCTGCTCAGTTACCGGCCGCCACCCCCTCACCTCGCCTCGCCCCGCCGCGCCGTATCCTGATGCACACTTTTAAGCATCGGGATTGCGTTTCGAAACCATCGTCCGGAAAAGTATGACAACGACGATTACGACCGCCTGCCTCCCGCCACGACCGGCGATGGCGCCGCGATTACGATCAGAAGGAGGACCATGACGCGTTGGCCACTCCGTCGGCGGGCGCCCGGCCGCCCTGGTGGTGAGCGGCCCGCCGGCCCGGCGCGCCGCGGTGTCCTGACGGCATTAGCGTCAACCTGCCGGGCCGTGAGCCAGGATCGGACCAGGACCTTCCTCACAGCTCAGCTCAGTCAAAACTAACGGCCGACGATAGCATCTGAGCGAGCGAGCGAGAGAGAGAGAGAGAGAGAGAGAGAGAGAGAGAGAAAGAGAGGCGGCATAGCAGACAGCCGGGGAGGGGAATCGGAATTAATGGAGGGTCGGGAGCGCGTTAATCTTTTGTTTGAGGAAAAAAAGAGTCGCCGTGGGAATAGCAGACCAGGCCGGCGCGGCTCGGCGCGGCCCGGCGAACTCGGGTGAAAGAGAGGAGAACTGGCTCTCCGGGGTGAGGAGGGGGACAACTGGGTAAAGTGACATTCAACCACCGAAAAGTGTCACACGGAAAGAAACCAAAGCGGGTCTAGGACAACTGACCACGGTCTGACTGACCACATTATAATGTAACCATGGTTAGTGCACTGACAGGTGACCACTTAAAAAATTGACCTCAACCAACAGGGTGACCACACACCATGCGCCCCGGTCGCCGTCCTGCTCCACGCACTCGTTGGCCTGCAGCAAAGCGCAACCGAGTGTCGGCTCGAAAAAAAATTGTACACACAAGATATACTTTTTGGGGCGTTTTGAAACCTGGGCAACAACATATCGAAAGCATCCAGACATTTTCGAGCTGAAACTTGAAAAATTACGTACGTGCTCTGCAAGTGAAAGGGTGTCGTGAAAACATAGAAAATTTTTGCGACAGTAAACCTCCCGAAGGAGGTTGCGGTTCCCGCCAGGCACAGGGCTTTTACCCCCCGTGGCAGCCAACTACTTCGGTGTTCTTATGGGAACCGGTGCTTTTCTGACTGCGATCCTGTCGCGCAATTCGACAGATTTGATCCCCGTACTGCCAGATTTAGTCGTACGGTGGTTAACCGAACTGCCCTGTCCCCAGAGCATGGAATAGCTATTTTTGGAGCCAGATTCTAGGACTTATGACCCCACGACCGACCACCAGTCGTGGGCACGGGACGGAACTTCCTGGCAACCCGCTGTCGCTACCAGTGAAGAACCTACCTGGGTTTGAACCAGGCCCCATGTGCCGAGTCTCACAGACACCCCACGGCTTTCGCGGCACCACTAGACCACTAGACCGTCGGCTATTCCACGAAGGAGCTCGGTTGAAATGGGGGGTTTGAATTCCACTCCAAGTTGTCTTCAGAAAAATTAAATTTTTTGGTAAGATTCGAACCTTTGTTCTGCTACTCCCCGGGCGGACACTATGCCGGTACGGCTACGTGGCCACGGTACCAGATGACGGACCACTAGGAGGCATGCTGCGCGAGAAGCCACAGTCACCAAAGAAACGAACCCAGTGTCATCAGTACGCCTGCTCTCCGGGCAGTGCTGGGCCCGCCGAGTAGCGTCATTGGCATCGACACTGCTCATACAACCAGGTGGGCAGTAGTTCAAATACCGCGCATTTATTTTATTGTTTTTATTTTTTATTTTTTTAAAAAATGTACGCTTTTGATGAACTCGAACATGTTTAGTCGACGTGGCCGGCCATACGTTCCACCGCTTTATTCAGAGCAGCGTGTCTCACTGCCGGGCCGGTGCAGAGTACCGTGGGCGGTGCAGGAGGAGCAGGCGCAGTGCAGTGCAGCGCGGGGCGGGGCGGGCGCCCATCACGCGCACCACCAGACCGAGCAGCTGCAGGAATGCCGACGTACGGCGTGTAAAGCTGGCCGGGGCCGGTGCCGGGGCCGGGGCTGGGCCGAGCGAAATAAAATGTAGGCTTTGCTGTGCGGTGCGGGCTCGGCTCGGGCTCGGGCCAAGCGGACGGGACGGGACAGGGCGGGACGGATATGAGCGATGCTGCGGTACTACGTGGCGTTGGCCATCAGCAGCGCTGCACCGGCGCGCGGGGCAGGAGTCCAGGACCACGCGACATCGCTAAGCATCGCTCCGCTCGGCGGCGTGGAGGCAGCCCCGGCCCGGCCCGCAGCCCCGCGGCCCACCCAGGAGCAGCCTGACGGGGCGCCGCGCCGCACCGCGCCGCACGCGGCCAATTACCGCGTCGATAACGTACGGACCGGACCGCACTGCGCTGCGCACCGCCCGTACGGAGGTTCGAATCCCACTTGGTAATTTTTATCCTAAACCCTCCGCGTCGGCTGCGCATTCCTATACCAAGCAGAGTAAGCCACCCGTGCACAATATACCCCCCGTGACCAGAATATGCCCAGCTGAGCTGGTCATTCCCCGAGGCTCACGGCAGAGCACACCGCAGGGGTCGTAAAGGTCGCGCCTGCCCCACTGCACGACCCGCCAACCGCTCCTGCTGATAACGAAAACAAGAGCGCGCCCCGCCCACCCCGCCCCGCCTCGCTCGCTCACGGCCTGGTTTTTTCGCTCGGTTCGCTCTCGTGCATTTTAATTGCCGCCGATTGTGGGCCGTAATAAAGGTCACCTTGGGGATGGCCTGCCGGCGCAGCGCATAGCGCCACCGGCGTGAAGCAGGAGAAGAAGAGGGGGAGGAGGAGGGGGAGGGGGCGCGTCGCCTCGGCCTCGCACCCACCGCGGCCGAGTAACGCCCGAGTAACGTAACAACTCGATGCAACGTTACCGTCACGGCCCCGACCCTGCTGGAGGAGGGCGCGGCGCGGCGCGGGGCGTGAGCGCTGCCATTCACAACAAGAGCAACGAGAGCGCGACCAACGACCAGCAGGCCCGGTCCGGCACCGCCTGCGCTTAACATACATTACAACGAGGAGGAGGAGGCGGAGGAGGAGGCGGGCAGAAGACCAGAGCGCCGTGCGTCGCGGAACGCCTCGCCTCGCCTCGCGTTTAGGGGCGGCGCAGCAACGCCTCCCCCCCCCCCCCCTCAGCCACTCAGCAGCGACACACGGGGTCGCTTGTGCTGCGAATGAGGTTGTATTGCGCGGACAGCTCAGCCAGGCGCGGCGCGGAGCTGGACGCTGGGCGCGGCGCGGCTCGGCGCGCGAGCGGGAGAGACAATAATCAAAGTGAATTACACTCATACATTGCGTACGGCGCGGTGCGGTGCGGGGCGCGGCGGGGCGTCTCGCGCTCTACGTCGTGGGGGCGATATTGGACGAGGTTAGGTCACCGCTCCGCTCCGCGCTGAGTTGTCTGTAAGCCGGGCGAGGACGAGGGCGTGTCTCGTTTACCCATAAAGTCCCTTTCCCAATCACCCGTCCACGGCCACGGCTCTAATGTATGCGTACGCTACTCTCTTCTTGTACCGGGTGTTTCAGAGAACACGTCACGCAGGACTGAAGGGCTGGCTGCCTACCCAAGGACCCACGGCGCCTGACGGCTGGAGCGGGTAGGCAAACCTGCTCACTAGTAAGATTTCTCTGAAACACCTGGTAAACGCCCGCTCGCAGAACCCCTGCCAAAGTGCAGATAGGCAACCCGGCGTGCCGGCGTGTTCGGCGGGCGTGCCTACCCGTCCCTACGCTCCGCTGGCTAAGGGCGCCGGGCCGGGCCGAGGGCAGCCGAGGGCAGGAGCGGGGACCGGAGCAGTTAACCAAACGATCGATGAAGTAAACCGCAGCGACCGCGCCGCACCGCGCCGCACTGATCATAGCGCCGGCCGTTTCCCCCGGCCGCGCCGCGCCGGCCGCTGCCGCACTTTTCAAACGTCGTTGAGGAGGAGAGGAGAGGATCTCGGAACGGGATCGCTCTGTGTTTGCCCCGCTGCCGCCGCGCCGCGCCACGCCCCGCCACGCCCCGCCACGCCCCGCCACACGCACAGGCCGGCGAGGCCGCTACATCGTGCGTACTCCACTCCGCATCGCGCGCAGCAGCGCCCTGTGCGCCGCTTGGATTCGTAATTAACGGTAATTATAATTGCATCGAGGCATGAGTCGGGCGGGGCGGGGCGGGGCGCCTGCTGTACTCCGCGCCGCGCCGCCACGCGGCGTATCCGCTGCGGGTGTTCTGCTATGGGATACCGACCGGCACCGGCCGCCCGCCGAAAAGTGGCGGCAGTAGCAGCTGTAGAGGCGGGCAAGCAAAACGCACTGGGCGGCGCGGGGCGGCGCGGGGCGCTGCCTGTACCGCTACACTACGGACACGTGGCTACACGTGGCCAGCTGCTTCTGCCGCCGCCGCCACTGCATGCGAGCGTATAAGCGTCAGCGTCCACCCTGCCCTGCCACGCGGGCCAACGGGACCGTATGACTGTACCGGGGGTCACCCGAGGTCACCCTGCGCCCAGCCCGGTCATCCCAGGCCAGCCGCCAGGCCGCGCAGCCGGAGATAACCCGTGACCGCGCCGAGCTGGACCGGAGCGCGACCACCTGTCACGTGCTAGTCCTGCTCGACCATCAGCGCGGCGAGGCGCCCCTGGTCCCCGTCTCTCTAACTCGACCGTACTGACCCAATCGCAGCGCAGCGGAGAGCGATCGCCTCTAATATCAATATCAATATCGGTGTAGTGGTCTGTCCTGTGCTCCCCCTCTTGTACCTCGTGCCCGTCTGCCCCCGCGTGGGAATGTCCTCGCTGCCGCGTGCTAGTGCTGCTCCCCGCGCCACGCCACGCCACGCCACGCCAGGCCGCTGGTCGGCCGGTCTGTCGGCGCTCGCCTCGCCTCGCCCCGTACCGCGGGCTTTGGCCTGGTCAGGGTGCACCCTTCGCAATGAGGTAAGGGGCAGCTTAGTCATGCGCCACGATTGGCAGGAGTCAGGCCGCTGTTCACACTCACTCACACACACACACACACTCACGCGGCCGGCCTCGCCCCCGCCAACATACGGCGCTGTTGTACTCGGCCGCGCACACCACAGGGCTGCGGCGGGGCGGGGCGGTTGTGCTCTCTCGCAGGGCAATTCAGAGCGGGCGCGGCTGCGCGGCCAGGCCACGCGGTATGGTAGTTGAGCGCGGCCAAGACCTCCTCCGCCGCCAACACCATTAGACTGGCGGCGGGGCGGGGCGGGGCGGGGCGGGGCGGGGCCGGGTCAGGTTGGCAGCGCCGTGTCCTCGCGCCTCGCGGGGCGCCTGGGGCAGGTTGGCCAGCCTTAATTGCCCCCGAGCGAGCGAGCGAGCAGGAGACAAAGGCGTTTAGCGACTCGGATATCATTAGGGTGAAGGGGAGCGGCCGGAGCGGCGGTGTGACAGGAACTGCATATGCGCTGCGCGCGCGCGCCGAAAGCAAACAGAACTGTTCCACTGTCGCCACGCCGCTCCGCTCCGCTCTGAGCGACAGCATTAGGTCCGCTGGCAGTCACGGAACTCGTACTCACATACTTCACTGGAGGGGAGCAGAGGCAGAGGGGAGGCACCTTCCCGTCATCTCCTGCAACAGGCGGAAAGGGAAAAGTCAAACACGACGAGCGGTGCAGAAGCGAGGTCCAGCCACAGCAGAAGAAACCGGACGCTTATTTACAGATTTGACACAACCCAGATATTGCAATTGCAGCAGGCACCGCGGCGGCGCCATGGTGATGCAGGTCGTGATGCAGGTCGGGTGGGTCCTGGCCGGGGCGGGGCGGGGTGGGGTGGGGTGGGGCGGGGTGGGGCCAGGCGGGGCGGCGCTGCTGCAGCGGGCGCGGCATCTGCAAAAGCCTTATCCGCAGGCCGGATCGGATGAGTTCGTGGAAGTGTCGTGGACATGGTAGTGGCCTGCGAATACGGCGAGTGAGCGAGCAAGAAAGAGAAGTCAGAGAGAGAGAGAGAGAAAGAGAGAGGGAGGGAGAGAGAGAGAAAGAGAGAGGCAGCCGCTGCGCGGCTCGAAGTGACGCCGTGATAAATGGCTGTCGCTGCGTTTGGTTCGGCTCGGAGGTGCCCTGTGAAAAGTACTTGAAGGTTTTAAGAAAAAAAAAATATCCTTGAAGCAGCGAAATGACAGTTTAAAAGTTTCAAATTACAAGAGCACAACGTGTCGACGCGGCCCGGCCCGGCAGGGGCAGGACGTCCTCATTCCTCACAGCGCGGCTTACCCGCAGGACAGGACTTACCCAATAAGTCGATATTAATTGCGGGGTAAGAGGGACGCTGCGGCCAGGGGGGGGATCATTTGTTACCCGCGCGGAACACCACAACAGCAGCGGCAAAAACGGGATGGGTCTGTCTGAAGCTCGCTAAATGTATACAACGCCGCGGCACGCTACGCCCCGCCGCCACGCCCCGCCACGCCCCGCCACGCCTCACTGCCGCGGGCCGCGCGCAGGAAAAAAAATAATAAGAGGAATATCTTTCTCCTGTGAGTGGATGACACTTTTCCCAGAGAATGAGAGGAGGAAAGGATGAATGATTCGGAAGGAGTTTTTTTTTTATCTCCTGCCACTCTACTCTCCCGGAGTCACTAGAGGCAATTCTCGTTCGTGGTCCACCACTGCGCGCAGGCTTAAGTCTGTCAAAAGGGAAAAAAATACATCTTAGACGAGTTTTGTGTTGTTGTTTTTTTTTTTAAGCAGTAGCCCTACAGCAGCGTTGCTAACGTGGCCCAATTCTGAGAACAAGCGAGACGGATAAAGAGAGAGGGAAATAGGGAGGGAAGGTGATGGGAGAAAGAGACGGAAGACGCGGCGGCGCAGGGCAGGGAATTCTGTAAATATTAGTGTCGTGACGGCAGCAGGAGAGTGGAGACAGGCAGGCACGAAGGGCGTTAAGTACGTTTACCTTACAGCGACTGGGCCGGCCCGGCCCGGCCCCTCAGCCCTGCCTGGAGCCGCGGCTCACGCGGACCTACTCCCAGGCGCGGTCCAGCAGCGCAGCGCAGCGCAGAGGCCTGCACTGCAACAACGGGACTCGACGCACCTGCCTGCGCCTGCGCGCGACAAGGAGGCGGCCCGACCCGGCCCGGCCAGGCCCGGCCCGAGACACATTCCTCATGCGCCACCCTTCTAGTTTTAAAACCTCTCGGCCGGCGTGCTGCACCCCGCGCCCCGCCCCAGGCAGGCTCCCCGCTCCGAGGCAAGAGCAGCACTTTTTCTCTTCTCTCCGGGCGGGGCGGGGCGGGGCGACCGTCAGGACGTGCCGTGAATACGCTGCCGCGCGCGGTGAGGGGCGCACGGCGCGCGCCTAGTTTGTCATCCAGCCGCCGCCTAGCCTAGGCCTAGGCGGAGCAGCACGCCTACAGTACACGACACGCGTCCTAGACGCAGCTGCAGCACCGTGCCGTCCCGTCCCCGTCAGGCGGAAGCGTCATAGACGAGGCTGGGCCGGGTGAAAGGCCACGGCTAGCAGCACGCCTCCCTGTCCCTGTCCCTGCCCTGCGGAGTGTCCCGCAGCTCAGCTCAGCTCCCACAATATAATTAACCTCATGAGAGAGAAGAGCCGCGGCTCCGACTAGCCTACGCGGCGTGGAGACAGGCCTGGTACCCGCCGGTACCCGCCGGTACCCGCCGGTACCAGCCAGCCCAGGCCCATGGCGCCCGTGGCAGCCCAGCCCAGGGCCGGCCGTGGCCGTGGCCTCGGGCCCACGCTCATGGTCAGGTGCGGCCGCCCCGCCCCGCCCCGCCCCGCGGCCATGAGCCTCCCCCACTCTCATTCAGTTTATCGTCCAGACCAGTCCGGCCCCACCCCGCCCCGCCCCGCCCCGCCGCGTGGGGACCTCAATCCGGTGTGGTCCGGCCCAGCAACGGACGGATTTGTGATGCCGCCGCGGGAGGAGAAGGAGGGCGAGGAGGAGGAGAAGGAGCAGCAGCAGGAGGAGACTCCCCGCGGGAGCGCGGCCCTGACCCACATGGTGCGGGGGAGGATGCAGCAGGCGCACGCACTCCTGGGTGCGGTGGGGCGGGGCGGGGCGAGGCGGCGCCCTCTAGCAGCTCCGGACCAAAATGAGCAATCAGGCGGGAGCCTCGGGATACCTATACGATAACCATCATGGGCAGACCGCGCAGCCCAGCCGCACGCCACGCCCCGCGGTGCTCGACTTCCTCGTCGGCGTGACGCCGCAGCCCAGGGCGGGGCAGGGCGGGTCAGGGCGGGGTGGGGTGGGGTGGGTTGAGGCGGGCGGGGCTCAGTCAGCCGGATGGATCGCGGCCCCCAAGGCGAACAGCGTCACGATAGAGGCGCGCTGATAAAGCTCGTGCTGATCGTCATGGACTGACCACCGCGCCGACAAGTGCCCCGGAGGGTCCGCGCGGGTGGGCGGGGCGGGACGGGCAGGCTGTGCCAAACCTACCCTCTGCGTCGCACAACTAAAAGTGTGAATTTTCCTACGAATTTCACACACTTGTTGGTCGACAAGTTTATGAATGGATATTGCCACACAACTGTGCGACAGGCGGGCGCGGGGGGCGTTCCGTGTTTTTAGCGTGCGGATCGGCCCTGCTGATGGCAATGCAGGTTTCTCTCACCGCACCTCACCCTCGCATTCTATGTTTTTTTCCCCGGCGTGTTTCGCCGCCGCACAGTGCCGTGTGCCCAACGGTTAGTTGGTTTCAGCGAGCATTAGTCATCTCAAGCAGGCCGAACAGCCCGGCCCGGCCGGAGCGGGATAAGGGGGGGGGGGGGGGGGGGAAAACGGGCCGCAAATGGGCACCGGCCAACCGGCAGCAGGAGGAGCCCTTCCTTTCTCTCTCTCTCTCCCCCCCCCCCCCAATCCGCTCCTCTCTCACTCACTCTCTCACATGATGCACGACGGGAGTGCGAGAGGGAAGGAGAGAGAGGTGGAGCTGCGGGCTTGATGCCACGCCGATGCCCCTGCCGACCCAGCCAAGCACCTGTGGGAATATGCGCTTGACACGGTATAAACAAACATGTAACTGTTGCTAGCCGCAGCCGACGCCAGGCCGGCCCCGCCACGCCCCGCCCCACCCATGCCGTTTTGGCCGCAACCGCTGCCGCTTTGCAGTAAAACCGGCTATGTGTACGGTCTGGGCTCTCAGCCGCGCGGCCCGGCCCGGCCCGGCCCGGCCTGTTGTTTGGGAACGAAAGGTGAGGCGTGGCGGGCGGGGCGGGGCGGGGCGGGCCCAGGCACCGCATCCTCTCATTTCTCACACGCCGCGGCCGCGACCCAGATATTTATTTCCCCGAAATGTCATAAGTGCCGTAACGTTTAAGGCGCCCGCTCCGTCCATCCGCTGCGACCTTTCCCCGCGCGCCCGAATAAAGAAAACAGTACTTTGAAATGTCCGCGCCGCGCGCCGCTAGTGTTTCTGAGGCGAAGCAGAAAATACTACGAGCGAAACGTAGGGGTGTTGCGGGTCTGCCTACCCGGGGAGACACGGCGCCTTAAAGAGACCTGCGCTGCAAACTGCTCCTCAGGCGAGCCACCAACAGCAGCAGCACCACCTTGCCGGCCATTAGCCCTGCTGATGCAGCCTGGCCCGGCCCGGCCGCCCTGCCCCTGCCGGCCGGAAAAGGGACATTTCCAGTCGTCGACGCTTTCCTCCAAAGCTGGGGAGGGGCGCGGCGCGGTAATGAGTCCTCGGCTCTGCTCTGTTCTGTTTTTGTCGAGCCTACCTCCAGGTGCGTGCGGGTGCGCGGGCGGGGGCCGGGCCCGGCCGGGCGCTGAGACCGGGCTGACCTATCGACATGGCCCGCGAGCTGGGGCTAGAGCTAGGGAGCGCTCCCCTTTCTGACGTAACGCCGCCCCGCCGCCCGCCTCGCCTTCGCCTCGCACGCCCAGCTCACGCTGGTACAGTTCAGTTTCGTTCTCAGGGATCCGCGCGTCCCGCCCCGCCCAGAGCACGAGTGCGCCGGACGTGAGAGGTGAGGAGGGACCAGCGGTGGGACCGTCCGAAATCTCCAGGACGAGATCGCCCTGGAATTCCGTCCGCGCACGGCAGGTAGCAGTGGGCCGGGCCGGGGCGCGAGTGCAGAGGAGGAGGGGAGGGAGGAGGAGGTGGGGACCGGGCCCAAACAATCTCGCGTCGCCAGCGCCGTGCAGAGCTCCGACGTTCTGATTAAGTCATCTACAAGAATTCCAATATTTCTGTAATTTTCAGAGTTACACACTGAATATGTAAGAGTTGCATTAAAAAAAAGCCTTGTTCGCGAGGCCAGCAGAGTACGCCGCGGGGCGGGGCGAAGCCCGGGGCCGCTCGGCCCACATTAAAGCCCACACACGCCGGCTGCCGCTGCCCATGGCTGCCCCGCTTTGTCTCCGGACTACTAGATGCTTATCCGTTTGCACCCTTTTGTGGCTGGTGCTGGGCCGGGGCCTGGGCAGCGGCGCGGCGGCGGCTCGCTGCAGCCCGTGGCGGGGCGGGGCGGGGGCCGGGCCCAGCCGGTCAGGCCCAGGGGGCTCTCTGGCATCCGCTCTAACGGGAGCCCCAGCTCGGCCCAGAGTCCAGTCTCCCCCCACCCCTCTCTCTCCATCTCTCCGTCCCTCTCTTACTCTCAGCGCCAGCAGCAGCCCAACCTGCCGGCCCAGCCCGCTCGCGATCCACACCCCGCCCTGCCCCGCCGCGCCCCGCCCCGCCGCGCCACGCCGCGCCACGCCGCGCCCCGCCAGCCCGCACGCCCAGTCACGAAAAGACCGGATTTTTGGTCCGAGCGTCTCCTTCAGGCCTCCTAACCGCTGCCGCCAAAGTTGTTCGGTATAAAGACCAAATGAAATTAGGCATACGCAGCAACGGCCGTATGGTAGTGCCTTTTTAAAAACACCTGCACCAGAGCACTGGCAGTGCACCCCGGCCCGGCCCGGCACAGCACGCCCCGTGTCAGCTCGTCGGGATGCTGCAGACACTGCACCAGAGCGGGCCGACCGGTGCGCTCAGCTGCCCCTGCAGGCCTGCGGCCCCTGCGGCCTGCGGGCCGGGCCCCAGCAGGGCTGGGCAGGAACGCCCCTCCCCGCCCGGCAGGAATGCCATCTCCTCCGCGGTGCGTGTCGCCATGTGGTCTACAGCGTCGCCATCATATGTGACTGAGCAGAGGACGGCACGCCACGCCAGGGCACGCCAGGCCAGGCGCGTGAGATCGATACTCTAGCAGTAACAGCAGCGCTAGAACGGAAACAACCATAAGGGAGTAGCGGGAGGAGAAAAAAAATCCCAACGAGTCGCCTCGAGAGTGAGACATCCCTTGTACGGCTCGCAGCGAACCGCAAGCGATGCACTGGCCAGCCGGGCCGGGGGAGGACGGGTTACACCATCACGCCTACACGTCCGGGCGGGAGGGACGGGTGAGCGCGACGAGACACGGGCGCAGGGCGGGGCGGGGCGGGGCGGGGCGGGGCGGGGCGCGGCGTCAGGGTACAGACGCACGCCACACTCGCACAGGGAGGCGCAGCAGCCGAACAGCCGACTGAGAGAAGTACCGTTGCATAACAGAAACGGCATTCCACGCTGGGCGGGGTTGGGCGGGCAGATCGCCTCGCCGGTGTGCACGGCTCACCCCTGCGCCTGGCGGGACCCTGGCCCTGGCCCTGACCCTGGCGGCTCGTCCGCCCGCAGCACCTGTGCGCCCGCCCTCCTTCTCGTAGTTACGTTACACACGGATCGGGCTGTCCTGCCCTCGTCTCTGATAATGGCACGGCGCCTTGCTGAGCGACTGGGTAGGCAACCCGTCCTACACACATGCATGCGGGACGGTATCACTTCGCAGCGCCACCGCTTCCGGTGCAGTTCCCGGCCCGGCCCGGCGCTTGGGCTTCCCTCCGAACACGCACGCGCGCAGACCAGACAGAGCGCGGAGCGGTGTCGTGGGAACCGGCGGCGGCCGGGCCGGGCTGCTGCGCGCCTCTGTTTTTCGTCCATCTCCTCGGCGACTCCTCTCGCCCTTCGCCCTTCCCCCCTCCCTGCCCCTCTCCTATCCTGAATCCCAATAACCCTCCGTGCGCGCTCGCCTCGCGGGACCAGGACGACGACTAACTTTACCGACTGCGGCGCAATGAAATTCAGCTGCTGCCGCCGCTGCTGCTGCTGCCCTGTGGCAGAGATACCGTAAGCTGACCGCGGCGGGGCGGGGCGGGGCGGGGCGGGGCGGGGCGGTGTGGAGTACTGCACAGCTCTGCGCGCGCTCTGCTCCTGGCGCGCACACACACACACGTCACGCCTCTCCTCGGAGTGATCGCGCGCACCAGTCCGCCGCGCCGCCCCTCCTCCCTCCCGGTATGGTATGAGAACCTCGGAGCAGACCCGGTCGGAGTCGAGTCGAGTGGAGTGCGTCCTTCTCCTGCGGCTGGCTGGGCTGGGCTGGGCTGTTCCTTCCTCACGCAACGGGTCGGGTCGGACCTCACGTCCTATACCCTCCTGCTCCATCCTATCGCCGTGCTCTCTCTCTCTCTGTCTCTCTCTCTCTCCCCGTCTGTCTTACTCACCCCTGACGACGTTGTGCCACTCTCAGCCACTGCCATTAATTCGCCGCGAAGAAAAGCCACAAAACGACAGGGAGGACGCATGTCGGTTCTCCGCTCCGCTCCGCCCTCGCGCGCCGCCGCCGCATCGCGGTGGTCCGCTCCGCGGCAGGGACGCTGTGCGGATGCTTACGCGGCCCGGCCTGCGGTCACCCGTCACCATGTCACCCGTCACCCGCGAGGTGCATGCACGCGCACCTCGTCACCGCAACGACTTCAAGGGACGCGGCTGGATGAAAATCACCGCGGGTAGAAGACATCGCCTGGTCCAGTCTGCCCCGCCTGTTCGGCCCCCCGCCGGCGAAAGTGAGACAGGGCATTAGGAGCGCTCCGGGCCGGGGCCGCGACGAGGAAGCCATACATTATATGAGAGCCGTGGGAAGAGGGAGAGAGAGAGATGGACGGCAAGAAGAGAGCGATGCTAGAAGCTGTCATTTGTGGGGAGAGGAGACAGGCAGCAGGCTGTCGTTCGACGGTCGATGACATCTAGGAGGCGCGGCCGAGGCGAGGTGAGGTGAGGCGAGGCGCGCGGAGGCCAGGAGAAGGGTATGGTTATGGGCGGCGAGGACCGCGAGGACGCCGGGGCGGGGCGCGGCGGGGGGAGCAGCAGGGCGTGGCAGGCAGGGTCGGCCATGTCAGCTGGTGTGGCTGCCTGACGAGCAGACGACAGCCAGTGATTGACGGCACTAAAGGCGACACGGGGCTCATCTAGTTGGGACGGGCGACACTACAACAAAGCACGCCTCTCGCCTCCTGCCCGCCCTCCTCCTCCTCACAATGCCCCTCTTCTTCTCTCTCACTTCCTCCTATCCGATGGCGCATCGTGTCGTTACGTAGTGGTAACACTTGTAGAGTGCGCCCCGCGCCCCGCCCCGCCCCGCCACGCCGCGCCCCGCCACGCCGCGCGCGCTACCGTGTCGACAGGCCGGCCCAACAAGCAGTGAAAGGAGGAGGCGGCGGTGAGGTCATGCTGGTGGTGCTGCAGCCAGCACCCACCCCGCCCCGCCACACTCCGGCCCACCACACCCGCATCCGCAGGGTCTCGCCTGGGAACAGGCCGACAAGACGAGTGAGGGGCCGTGCTTCAATAACAATAGTAAATCATCATAAAAAAACAACAACAATAATAATAATTTTTAAAAAACGGCAGCAATGGCACAACAATTGACGACAGCAGAAATAAAAAAAGAAATAGAGTGCACTCACATCACATCGACGCGGAGAAAGGCAACACAAGAACGCACTCCCGGGCGGGGCGGCAGCGCGTCGCGTCGTTAAACTCTGTCGTGTGTAAGAGCCGTGATGACGACGGGCTCCGGAGACTTGAACGCACGCGGGGGGGAAGGGATCCGCGCCCGGCGCGGAAGCGCTCTACGTGATGACGAGGTGGACGTCACCCGAGACACGTCGCGTAGCGTCACGTCACGTCACGTCACGACAGCGTCACGGCGCGGGGGCGGGGCAGCACGGAGGGCGCGCGTAACGCCGCGGGAGTCGCTAAATTAACGATAGGTCCTCGCCGGCCCCGGAAGGAAGAGCTGACGGGGAGGTCCTCGATGACGTCACGGTAGTGGGAAAAAGGAAAGGTCGGTGCGGGGTGCGCGGGCGCCGCGCGGGGTATACAAACTGGCGACTGAGCGGGATATTGGTTTTCTAACACACCATAAAGCGGGGTCGTAAATTTTAAACACGACGACGATTTCGAGAAGACAGGGGAGAGAGAGAGCAAAACGGTAGAGATCGAGTAAAGAGAACCGGATACTTACTGGCAGAGAGCTTATGCCCGCCCCGCCCCGCCCCGCCCCGCGGTACGGTACGCTGCGCAGCGGCGGTGGCGGCGGTGTCGTGACTCGGGGGAGGGAAGGGGGAGGCAGTGTCAGCACGCCATCCGACCGCCGAGGTGCAGCCGTAATTCATGGGGTGTTCCCTGTCCGCGCCCCGCCCCGCCCCGCCCGCACCAGAGCACGCCGATCATCACGAATAAAGTTCAGTGTTTCCCTGTTGCCGCGGCGGGCTAGTGTCGACGCAGTGAGTTAGGGACCGGGAAGAGCAGAGGCGAGGAAATGTAGATAGACGGTGAGAGGGAGAGAGCGCGAGGAAGGTGACCTCCGATAGGGATACCGATCTCCTACTCCTCCCACTTGACCCAGGCCAGGCCAGGCCAGGCCAGCGCCCTCGGGCTGCGCTGAGCTGGGCGCGGCCAGCAGGCAGTGACACCGTCACCCATCACTGATCAGGACCAGTCCAGACGGCGGCGGGGCGGGGCGGGGCGCGTTGGGCAAGGACCCGAGTAACGCTCATTAAGCGCAGTCAGGACAGGCAAAGGCTGTGGGAAATATTTCCCGCGCTGAGCTGCGCTGCGCCCCGACGAGTCTAGCATAGCGCTCTACGGTAAGGTCCCCGAGCCGTGACCCCGGGCCCCACGTGAGGGAGGCGGGGGCTCATGCGGACTGTGAGGTGTACAGCGCGGCTGCCGCTGCGCCTCTCAGCAGGGGCCCTGCTGCGCCTGCAGCGCCTGCTGCGCCTGCTGCTACAGCCACCTGCCGGGCTGGGCCGGGGCGCACCTGCACCACCTGCACCTCCTCCTGCAGGCGGGCCGGCCGGCGCGCGGAGCAACACAGTTGCGTTCTCTTACCGGGATATGACGCAGTGAGTATGCCCGCCCCGCCCCGCCCCGCCAGGCCAGGCCGGACCGCTGCAAAAGTCTACCACCGCAACATTCCGGGCAATAAACACGCATTTTCGAACGGCGGCGGCGTGGCACGGGCCTCCTCCTCTTCCTCCAGGGCGTGACCAAAGTGCCAAGAGCCTTGGACGGGACGCTCGCTCGCTCGCTCGCGGCTGCTCGCGGCGTTAAGAGTCAGCAGGCGAGTTGTTGGCGCGCAGCGCGGTGCGGCGCGGCGTAGCGGTCGTGAATGGGTAGGGAAGATGGTGCACTTCCCCGCCTCCTAAATGGATTACAACCCGACCATCTCGCGGCTCTTACCCCGCCGCGCCGCACCGCCGCCACGCCCTCTTAACGTCCCCGCCATGACCCGCCCCACCGCGCCCCGACCCCACCCGACCCGACGCCGCCGGCTGACACACTTTACCTGCGGCCGCTCAGCTCAGCTCGGCTCGGCTCGCCGAGGTTTTGTGTTGCTAACATCGCAATAACTGCGCACCGCTCAGCGCCGCAATTAGATGCAAAACAAAGAGTTCCCGTATATCCTTCCTATCCCCCTCCTTCCTCGAGCACCGCGGCGGCAGTGGCATAGACACGGCCCAGGTCGTTACCCACGGGAGGTGCTTGAACCACACGACGGCGCGTCATGAGCTTATTCGTTTCATTTTTCCTCATGCGCTTTTCTTAATTTTCACGGAATAAAACGACAGGTATATTGGCGCCCTCCTAAGAAAACCCGCCCCGCCGGCCGCGCTCGACCGTCCGACCCGACGACGGGACGCACTCATGACATTCCATTGGGCTGGACCAGGCCCGCTCCCATCTCTGTAAATGTCAAAAGTCCACCATGAGCGTGGCCGCTGCCGCGCTGCCCTCCACGCTCAACGCCGCCCGGCCCGGCCCGGCCCGGCAAGAACAAGTTTGTAACAGGTGTTTGAGGACCATTGCCGGGGCCTATAAAACATGGCGGCGTGCAGTGCAGGGGCGGTTAGAACAACGCCCAGCCCGGCCCAGCCCAGCCCAGCCCTGGCCACGATCAACGCGGCGCGGCGGTATGGCCAAGGCGGCCGCGGCCAACAACAAGAGCACGAGGGCTCTATACTTCCCCTCGGCGGAGGCCGTGAACATTCTTGACATTGCCGTGCTCTAGAGCAGTGCCGGCCCGGCCCGGCCCGGCCCGGTGCCATTCCATCCCCCGAGAGGAGAGGAGAGGAGAGCCCTGAGGAAAAGAGGAGCGCTAACGGTCAGAGAGCAGAGCTAACGTCTCAGTGCGGCCGGGCCGGGCCGCGCCGAGCTGCACCATTGGCACTATCACACTTTGATGGATCGAGGAGACGGGCTCGGCCATTGATGGCTTTGTGTGTCGAGCCGGCCCTGGCCCGGCCCGGCCCGGTGCGGCGGCGCGCGGGTAGGAAGGGGTGGGTCAAGACTCTCGACCATTAGGAAGGCGGCGGCCGCGGCGGAGTTTCGCCAACAGTCGGACAGACGTTGGTCATTTTCCATTGCCAACCCTCCCGCCACCCTCTCCACGACGCGGGAGGGAGGGGCGGGTGGCGAGGTGACGTCGTCGTGGCGGGGGTCACGGTCACCAGGGCCCCCGGGCGGGCGGGCGCAGCGGCCAGCGCAGGGGAGTACTCTCGGCCCGGTATACTACTCCCCGCCCCCGCCCCGTACCGAGTATGACCGGCACGGCGTGCGGCGCGGCGCGGCAGATCGCACTGGAGATACGCGAGCAGGGGCAGGACCGCGCGGCGACCGCGGGAGGCTGGCCTGCGGCCGCTTAATTCCCCACCACCACCACCACCACCACCACCACCACAACCAATCCGTTGTACTGCTACTAACCAGCAGTTAGCGCACGGTGATAGCGACAACAGTTTAAGCAGCGTGCCGAAATAACTTATCGCCATGCCATCGTTTCCCTTCTCTACGATGAGGGACTCTCATGGTCCAAGCAAACAAAACGTCACAAAACTGATAAATGCGAATGGTTGATGGTATGCAGACTTCGATACATTATGGCTTAATTAAAATTAACGGTGTGTTTCTTAGTGCAGAGTGCAGCGTGCAGGAAACATTTCATGGAGTGAACCGTTCTAGTATGGCTCTAGCTGGCCAGTCTCCTCCAACCCCTTCCGCTCCAACCGCCACTTAACCTCGACTAACCTAACCAGCACTCACATCTGGTCGGGCCAGAGAAACTCAAGTCGCACAAAATAAGTGCAACCGCTCCAACGTGCAACATTTACTTGCTTAAGTGCTTAGAAAGTATTCTTCACTCGTACCGCCAAAGTGCCACCGTTGTCGCCACTTCCTTTCGTGCCCGTGCCGCCGCGTCTCTCAGTTCTCGTGCCAGAATAAACTTTGCGAGATGACAGACACGCGAAGACTCACCTTTGAACACGGTCCTGCGGGCGCTGGCGAGGGCGAGCGGTACATCCACGTGTGAAATGGGCGGGGCGGGGCGGGCTGGCCACCCAGATTATCGACGCCGCTGTGACACGACACGATGGGCGCAGATCGGACACACGCGATAATATTCCAATGGCTTTGACACACTCTCACACACACTCAAACACACACACAGACACGTTCGCGCGCGTCGGGATGCGCATGCGCGCGGCGAGTTGACGGGCGTGGCGGCGACGCACCTGACCGAGTGGCGGGCCGGTCCGCTGCTGACTGAGCTGAGCTGGGCTGGGGCGCTGGGGCTGAGGGAGGAGGCTGGGCTGCGCAGGCCCGCTCCCCGCTCCGCTCCGGGTACAGGTGCAGGGGTGGGGGCGGCGGGTGCGCCGGAGTGGTAGGCAGCCCAACTGACACGCTTGTGAGAGGGAGGGCCGCGCGGCACGGCGAATAACGTTGCTTTCGCAGGACTGGCAGGGGATATCAATCAAGGTTCCAAATTGGAGAGCCTTAACACCATTTTAAAAAAATAGATAATCAAAATTTAAAATTAGAATATACCCAGAATTAAAGAAGTTACGTATGTGCTCTGCAAGTGAAAGGGTGGCGTGAAAACATGGAAAATTTTTGCGGCAGTAAACCTCCCGAAGGAGGTTGCGGTTCCCGCCAGGCACAGGGCTTTTACCCCCCGTGGCAGCCAACTACTTCGGTGTTCTTATGGGAACCGGTGCTTTTCTGGACTGCGATCCTGTCGCGCAATTCGACAGATTTGATCCCCGTACTGCCAGATTTAGTCGTACGGTGGTTAACCGAACTGCCCTGTCCCCAGGGCATGGAATAGCTATTTTTGGAGCCAGATTCTAGGACTTATGACCCCACGACCGACCACCAGTCGTGGGCATGGGACGGAACTTCCTGGCAACCCGCTGTCGCTACCAGTGAAGAACCTACCTGGGTTTGAACCAGGCCCCATGTGCCGAGTCTCACAGACACCCCACGGCTTTCGCGGCACCACTAGACCACTAGACCGTCGGCTATTCCACGAGGGAGCTCGGTTGGAATGGGGGGTTTGAATTCCACTCCAAGTTGTTGTCCTCAGAAAAATTAAATTTTTGGCTAAGATTTGAACCTTTGTTCTGTCCCTCTCCGGGCGGACACTATGCCGGCACGGCTACTTCGCCACGGTATCAGGTGCCGGACCACTAGGAGTCATGCTGCGCGAGAAGCCACAGTCACCGAAGAAACGAACCCGGTGTCATCAGTACGCCAGCTCTCCGTGCGCTGCTAGGCCGGCCTTGTAGCGTCGTTGGTACCGACACTGCTCATAGTACCAGTTGGGCAGTGGTTCGAAAACCACTTTTTTTTTTTTGTGTTTTTTTTTTTAATGTTTTTTTAATTTTGTTTTGTGGACCAATTCTTCTTTTCAGCTATACCGTCCGTGTGACTCGGGCAACTGCAAAAAAGTACTGGTGACAACACCGGTGGGCAGTGGTTCGAAAGCCGGTCACATTTTCTTTATGTTTTTTTTTTTTTAGTCAGTCGCTGGGTAGATATTGTGGGGTTGTAGGGTAGATATTGCAACAACTCACTAACTATTTCGGCTTATTATAATGTGACTGTGGGTTGGAAAGTATTTGAAGGGAAAAGGGGAATGCAAAAACGTTTAAAAGGTCTTTCTTAACAAATATTTATTTTAAAAGAATTTCACATATATCATGGTGTTTGGACATTTTAGACAGGAGTCTTCCTGTGCATCTTATACCTACATATTCATTATCCATCCCTCTACCATTTAAAAAAAATAAGAGAAATTAAAATAACTATACAACTTGCTTGAAATGAGCTTAAACACCTAATATTATATTACAGGCATGGGAAAGCAAAACTTTCCTACACACACACATTCGTACAGGTAAACACTTGCACTCCACAACAAAATATCAAGAACATTCATTTTCAGCACACGATTTTACCTTTCAAGACAATTATTTTAGTACCAATTTTTCAGTGCCACTTTACACAATCTGCAAAAGTATGGAGGAAGCACTATTCCTTATTCTTGAAGTATTTTCGGATGTATGCTAATTTGTGCGTCATAAATTACTTAAATTCCTATATGGTTTGCGGTTGTGAAACTTAATTGAATGGAATAACTAAATGGTCAATAGTATGCGGACTCTAACTCAAGAACTGACTAGGTCAAAACAAAGCAACAACTAAAAACCGCAAAGACTAACTCTCTACGGCTTGGGAAGAAATAAGATGCCACAAATCAACATGATGTTGAAAAATGAACCAAAAGTCCCCTGAGTATGCAATCAAATGAAACGCATTGGCTTTGCATCCACAATAATATGCTTGAGACATAATATGTGAGTGATCTAAATATTATTAGTTACATTAACACAGGGAAAGAATAAGCACTTCACTGTTAAAATTAACAATACTTCTCAATATAAACAACATACATTATGTAACTGACAAGTTGTTTACATGGTACAAAATTAGTTTTAGACTCTTAAGCTTTTATGTACAAGAAATATAAATAACACAGAGAATGGTCATGATTTCAGAACGCTGACAATCAAATATCAATAGCAGAAAAGCCTTCATTAACTGCAAGATAATATCTCTATGTCATCCTTAGGTTGCCAAAAAACAAAACCCAGTCAATGAGTAAAAATATATTTTTTATTTGTATTTAGATGTGATGCAAATGGGATAGCATCTCTTTTTAGTTACAATATATACAATTATATCATACACTTTGCTAGGAATATACAAAGAGTTTCAAGCCATGCAGATAGTTAGTTGTATCCTACAACTATACTGACAGCCACCCTTCCTTTTCCTTGACTGTTGGTATAACGTTACCAATTTCTAGCTTTGTTTGACACTGTGAAATTTTTGGGTTGATGCCAAAGTTATTCTAGTCTTTTGTAGTCTTTTAATTCCGTTTCTACCTTTCCTTACTAAGCTACTATTTGGCCGCAGTCCACTTTGGCTTCAACCCTCAAAATAAACATGTCTGTATCAAAATAATTTTTGTTAAATTAAACCTAAAGTAGTGAATAATGGAAAAAAGAATTTATCATTTAAAATATATTGGTGAGAAGGCCTTGAAATGGAGCTGACTTGCCAAGTGGAACATGAGATGGATATCAATAAATAGCCGATGATAAATTGGTCTCTCAATGTATACCTTACATGACCACACCTGAATTATTACATTCAGTATGAAACAATAACAATAATGGTAATAAAATAATGGTACCTCAGTAGTAATGAAGTTCTATAACATAACGACATAATGAACATGTCAGCAAATTGAGCAAACATAATGAAAGATCTTCATGTAGAGGACTTATCACACACAAATGCCTCTAATTACAACACCCTGTACAGTTAATGATATGTATTCAAACATACCCATCTGTATTAAGCACATGCCTAAAATTACAACACATTTCAACTTTCAACCATAACAGAAACAGCATTTAGAGAATTTTCTAAAAAGAAATTCAAAACAAGTTAATATACTTTAAAATTCCAACGCAATAAAACTGTTATCAATTCTTTTCAAGTCTTCTTAAAAAAGAGATGAAGAGTGGATTTCCGATGTCCTGAAGAGATACTGACAAGATGTAAAAATTGTGCTACCCTGCAGGGGCAATAAATATGGTATTAACAGTAAATAGAAGAGCTCTAGCACCGAACACTCTTGGTTCACAAGCACAAAACAACCATGCAAAGCGGCCCAGCTTGTTTGCATTTGCCATTTTGCACCTTTTTTTTTTCATGGTTAAATGGACGGATTAGTGTGCTTTGCCTCAGCAACATGGAATCCCAGTCGAGGCACAAATGGTACATATGTACATTAGCTCAATTCCTTCTAGTCTCCAATTTCTCGAGCACTAGGCGGTTGCCCGTCCCTGTCTGCCTCCCCACCCCCGAGCCTCCTCAGGACGCAAGAAGCACTGGCAGCTCTGGTGTCGCGTTGGGCGCTCCATTCAGCTCTCCAGGCACTTCCCTGTGACGCCCACACCCACCTACCTACCGGGCCCGACAGCAGAGTGCGCCCCAGGTCTGACCCGCGGCGGGGCAGGACGGGGCGAGGCGGCTGGAGCTGGATTCTGTTCAGACTCTATCACACACTACTTCATGCGGTTGAGCACCAGGTCGGTCACAACGAGCAGCCCCTTCTGGTACGGCGATTCGGCGATACGCTCCGCCAGGCGCTGGGCCTCGATGCAGTGCTTGCGCGCCAGAAACTGCGTCTGCTCCAGGCCCTGGGACTTGTGCACCAGCTCGAAGGCGTGCTCCACGTCACCGGGCTCCTGGAATCGCCTCATGATCATGGCGTTGAGCTCGGGGTACTGCGATAAAAAAACGGGAAAAGTGTAAGATCCGGTGGAATCCTGGAAAACTACCTACAAACCTACGCCTGACCCGGCACGACGGACGCGACCCACCTTCTCGCAGGCGAAGAGCACGGGCGCGGTGGCCAGACCGAGCTTGAGGTCGGCCGCGGCGGGCTTGCCGAGGGCCGACGACGACGCCACGAAGTCGAGGAGGTCGTCGACGAGCTGGAAGGCCAGGCCCACGTTGCGGCCGTACTGGAAGGCCAGCTCTGTGAGGCCCTCGTCGGCTCCGGCCAGCATGGACTCCTGGAAGGGGAGCAAATAGCGGTGTGAAACAGAGTCACGTCACACACCCGCCTGGCGCCGGGCACACCACTACCCGCCCTACTCACAGCCTTGAGGTAGTTGGCGATCAGGCTGGCCGTCTTCCTGTAGGTCTTGGTCAGGTAGTGGGTGAACCTCTCGTTCTCCGTCTCCTTGGAGCCCAGCTGCATGAACTCGCCCTGCACGAGGTCGGTCAGCACCTGTAGAAAAAGCAACGCGACTCAACAGTTGAAACAGCAGCACTCGCGCCGCCGCGGCAGCCGGGGCGCGGCCCGGCCCGGCCCGCAGCCACGCAGGTTGGGCTGCCTACCCTCCCGGCGCTCGCAGGCGCAGCCGCAGTCTCACCTGGCCGAGACAGATGGTGACGTCGTCGTTATTGATCCTGGCGATGAGGATAGAGGCGACGGCGAGGATGAAGTCGCCAGACATGGCCACCTGCGGGCAGAGGGGGAAGACAGATGGTGATGAAACAGTCTCCAGAAACCGGACAGGACACGCGGCCCGCCCGGGGCCGCCCGGGGCGGGCGCTTCTGTGTGTAATCGAACGGCCCCGGCCAGGCACCTGATGAACTGACGAGGAAAGGGGAAACATAAAATATGTCGAAACGGTGGGAACGAAAAAAAACCTATACCCGTATCAAGAAAAAAGAGAAGCCCCGCCCTAAGATAAAAGTGGAAAAACGGTCCGAAACAAGGACTAGAAATGCAAGGAGCGAACCTAACAAACTGGATTCGGGCAAGAACACGGCTCTGAAGGGCCCAGTGCGGAGAGGCAAGACAGGGCGGGGCGGGGCGGGGTGATGCGGGGTAGGGCGTGGTAGGCCGAGCTACTCCGGGGCGAGCCCAGGTAGGGCTGCACCTGCACCGGCGGGCTGCAGGGACCAAAGAAAGGGAAGGCCAATGATTGATGAGTCGGGTTGCGTCACGAACAGGCCGGGCCGGGCCGGTCCGGGGCCAATGACGCGACGCCCCGCCCCGCCACGCCACGCCTCACTAGCAGACCGGGCTGCGTAGGGGCCGAGGTCCGGTGCCGGCCAGCTCCAGCTCCAGCTCCAGCTCCAGCTCCAGGCCCCGACTCCCCGGTCCCGTCCTGTCAGACCGACATGTTTCTCTGCAGACAATTGCCCCCAATGGCCCCGCCCTGCTCCGCCCGGGCCATGCGACGTCCACAGGCCGTGGACGTGCTGCGTGGAGGGGCCCAGCCCAGCCCACACGAGGACCCGAGGGCTCACGTTGGCCCCCGCCCTCACCTCGCCCGCGGCATCAGACAGACGGGTGCAGCCAGTAGCGCCCTCTCCCTGCACTACTTGTAGTCGGTGCAGGTGCGCAGCAGCGCTAGCGGGCGCGGTGCACGGGGGGTGCGGCAGATGCGTCACGAGTGGTGGCCGACGCCCTGCCCTCCGCGACCACAACAAGACGGGAGGAAGCGCGGCCGCACACGCACACACACACACACACACACATGCCACAGTCTGCGGTCGAACCGCAACTCACTCTGATATCCGCGTGTCCACCCCTATGTGTTATGTTGTTGTATAAGTTTGACTGCGAGCGGCTCGAGAAACATACCATTCGCGTCTGTCATTAAGAAAACTTGGAATAGGCCCCTCCCAAAAAAATAAAGTTGAAGCCAATGTCGAGCCGTTCCGTCCCGTTCCGTCCTGGCTTGTCCTTGTCTGTCCAGCGGTGGCCCCCGCCCCGCCCCGCCCCGCACCGCTCCCCCTCCGCCTCCCCACCCTCAACACTTTCTCTGTCGGCAGCGGGGCAGCCAGCACCGCCAGCAGCAGCGGCAGGTGGCGAGGAAGGTGCGGCGCGCGTCGGGCGTGGCGGGGCGTGGCGGGGCGTGGCGCCGCGGGGCGGGGCGAGGCGGGGCAAACGGGGATTTGAGGGGGAAGAGCGGGGCAGCCCCAGCCGGGCCGGGCCGGGCCGCAGTGTATTCCAACAGCGATATGGCCAGCGCAGCCCAGAGCAGCCTGGGTCACAAATGAGAGGAAGGAAGGAAGCGGTCCTTTTGTTCCACGGGCCGCCCGCCGCAACGCAGCGCAGCAGAAATCGCCCGAAAGGCGGGCAGGGCAGGGCAGGGCAGAAGCAACGGTGGCGGCGGAGGAGGAGCGGCCACATGACGCAATGTACTCCCCCTCCCCTCCCGCCATGCGAGGATCGGCTCCGGCACGGCACGGCACAGGCACACGGGCGAAAGCGGAGCAAAGCGACGTCACGCAGTGTAAGCCGGTGTGCCCTGCCCGGCCAGCCCCGGCCCGGCCCGGCCCGCACCGCCGCGCGCACGCAGCCGAGCAAGGGCAAGAAGACGAGCTGAGCCGGCCCGGCAGAACGAGGTAAGAGTCACAGCGACGTAAGAGCGAGCGAGAGCGAGCAGCCCTAGCTCCCGTCCCGCCACCAGGGGTACCAGCATCGCGCCATCATTCTACCCCCTTCAGCACTTATTCGCAGAAGAATGGAACGAACTATGCAAATACTCTCAGCAATCGCTCAATTCCGCGGGAGGAAGTATCATCGCACGATAATTTTACCTCCCGGTTATATCATCGCGCGATGATCTCACCCCGTCCTGTCTCTTCGATGGGGTGTAAAATCGTCGCACGATTAGTTTACCCCGTTCTCGAGGGGAGGTGACCGGGGTAAAATCATCGGTATACCCGGGGTTCTCTCTTCGCGGGGGTAATCTCATCGCCCTGCACCGGCGCACTTGAATACGGCGCGGCCCGGCGCGGCGGCCAGGCCAACACCGGGAGGAACTACTGGCGTGCACCTTACGCCTTTCGCTCGAACCAACACAACACAACGCGACCATGATGACATCACATTTTCGTCGGCTCGGCCGGGCCGGGCGCTGGGGGTATCCGCTAAGCGCAGCGGAGGAGCGGCGGGGCCGGGCCGGGCCGGGCCGGGCCGGGGGGGCCGCGGCGCAATGCAAGGCCGCACCGCGGTGCTCGCGGCCGCGTTACGCCGCGTTCGGCAGCGTCACAACACGACACGACACGACACGCGACGTGACGTGACGTGACATGCGACGCGTTCGCAAGGACGGGCGACGGCGACGAGCAGCTGCAGCAATTAATTCATTTTCCTCGCGGGTCACACACCGCCACGCGCGGCAAGTACGCGACCCAAATTTGAAATTAGCGCCTGTGCCGAGGGCAGCGGTAGTGGTAGTGTCGGACTCGCAGGACCTCGTCTCGCACAGGACGCGGCGCGGCGCGGCGTGGTGCGGCTGAGTGGGGACACACACAGCGGGTCTGACAACCGGACAAAGTGTCGCCAGCAGGGGAAGTGCAGTGTCCTCGCCTCGCCTCGCCTCGCGGAGTGTACCAACCGGCCGACCAGACAGCCTACCTGCCCGGCCCGGCCCGGCCCACCTGACCGGACCAAACCGACCTCGCCGTCCGTCATACGAGATTTAGACAGCTTAGTGACAACGTGCGTAAAGGCCCACATTAAAAAAAAACGCGCATTTATTTTGGAGCGTTAAAAAAAATTCGAAAAATTAAATAAATAAATTTTAAAAAAACAACTACATAACAAATGTGAAGTTGCGAGGGAATTTCCTTTTTTTGTGGTACGCGTGTTGTAGGCTTGAACAGCACGCAGGCCCGGCACGCAACACACGCCAGAGGGCGTCCAATTAGTGGGCGCGCACTGCACTGCGCTGCACTGCACCGGGGGACAGTAACGCCAAGGTAAAATGGGGAAAAAAAGAAAACCTGAAACATTGCGGGGTGGGGCGAAGCGGGGTCGTACTCCGCGGTAGTAAGCCGGGCCGGAGAGATATCCAACTGAGTTACGCTCGTACGGCGCGCCTGCGGGCCTGCAGTATAACCTATAATCGAGCCTATCGCGGAGCCTAGCGGCGCAGAGAGGCTGGTGTCGCCGCTGGCCCCGGCCGGCCGGCCGGCCGGACTCAGGAGCGTACGTCACAGCGCTGCAGCCGCCCGGGCCGGTCCGGTCCGGAGCGCTCCGCTCCGCTGCCAAAGCCTTGAGCCAAAGTCACGCCAAACTGCCAGCAAAACTGTGACGCGACACGTCAAACAGGCGACATGTCACGCATGAGCGCCGCGCCGCGTCCTGAAGGGCCCCGCGTGGCGCCGCCGAGAACAACGGGCAGCGCCGCACCGCGCCGTGCCGGGGCACAAAACAGAAACACCTGCGGGCAGAACCCTCACGCACGCACGACAAGAAACATGACGGGGCTGAGCTGTAGCGCGCCTGGAGTAAGGAAAACAAAGTGAAGAATGGTTTCCTCCTCCGCGAAAGCGCCGTACCTCTGTCGATAGGCAACCCGCCCACACGGCTGCATCGCGCCTGCCTACCTCCCAGGCGCCCTGCAGAGTAGCAGCCGCGCTGCCCGCTGCCGCTGCCATGCCGCCCGCGAACGATTATCGCCACTTTACCTTATCCAAAACATTAATAAAAAAATAAAAATAAAAAAGAAGAAGTTATTGCGCGCATCGATGCCAGTGCGTGGTGTCGTAAGGGGTAGGGCACAGTGCCTGTCGCCAGGTCGCAAGGCGTGGCGCGGAGGAGCGGCGCGGCGCACTGCATAGCTCTTTGACAATGTGGCGTCCGTACACCACCACGGCCCGAAGCATCACTCACAATGCACCGCGCACCGCCCGCATGGCAATTATGGCAGTGCCATGCAACTCGCGCCAGTCATAGGTAGAGGCGGGGCGGGGCGGGGTGGGGCGGGCCGGGACGGGGCGGGCGGGGCGAGCCGCGCGGCAGATCGGGCTGGGCTCCTTGCATCACAACAGTCGTAAAGTCCCGGCTCCTCTTCTTATTCATCAGGTTTTACGGCCCGTTAAACGATTCAATCAACCTACATGTCGTTCATGCTGTTGCTCTGCGCCCGTTACATCGACCTTTTAATTTTATTATTATTATTCTATCTTTTTTTTTCCTTGCGCGTATGCAATGCCAGTCTGTTTCGCGCGCAGCAGCGCGCCAAAGATTAGATAAAATACTTTGCAAATAAAAAAATAAATAAATAAAAAAAGCTGCGGCTGAGCCGAAGCGGTTGCGGCACTGCACCGCACTCCCCGCGGCCGCTGAACTATTTCGACCCACTTCCCACGCAAATCTTTAAGCGTTACTTAATTAAGACCGCAGTCATCGCGACCGTGCTCATCTCCGGTAGCGTGACGAGGACGCTGCGTTACGCGAACTCTAGACAGCGGGACGGGGGGGTGGGGGCAGTCAGCGGCGTGTGCCCGGCGCGCCGCTCTGGGCCGGGGCATGGCATGGCCGGGGCCAGGACTCAGCCTGAGGCGTCTGAGGCCAGCGCGGGGCTAAACGAGGCCCTTGTCCAACAATAGCAGAGCTAGCGTCAAGCGTTTCCCACATTGTCACGCACCAGCCCCGCTCCAGCTGCACACCACCAAGGCCCTCAGCACATACGCCTCATCGTGTCCTTCCCGGCTCGGAGGGGAGGACAGATAACACACGCGCTCTTCGCGGGTTTCGCGGGTGGCTGTATCCACGTCCCCGCCGTCTCCTCCCCTCTGAGCCAGACGTGACACACGGGCGGGGCGGGGCGGGGCGGGGCGGCTGCAGCAGCTGGACTCGGGCCGGCCGGCCGGCTGGGCCGCACCCAAAATTACGCCCAATGAAAAATTCATCAGCTTTACACAGAGAGGCCGACAGGACAGGACAGCCAGATGGACCCGCGCCGCGAGGCCCGCGGCCTACACGCACACACACACACAAGTGCATGGTACGTTTGGGAAAGGGATTTCAGGCTGGCCGCTTTACCACACGGTCGTTGGAATAGGAGACTAACGGTTGCTGTAGGTGACCGCAAGAATTTAGGTGCGGCGTGGAAAAAAAATATAAGGTGTGGCATGCGAAATTTCCGGGTAGACTGTGTGTTAAAAAGGAAAGAGGTGGGCCAGGGCGTGCGGGGGGGCGGGGTGGGGTGGGGCGGGGCGGAGAGAGCAATGCCAAGGCGCGGCGGGTGGGCGGGGCGTGCCTGAGGTCCTTTCAAACTCACGTCACGTCACGCCACGCGCGGCTGGTGCCTACACGTGCACCTACAACGCGAGGGGGTGCGCTAACTTGTACGCTGCAATTTAAAGAAAATAAAAAAAAATAAAAAACGGTAAAGGCCCGTTAGAATCTCGCGGATTATTATCATACCCGAATAAACTGGGTATAGTGAGAAAGGGAGATAATGACGGTTTGAGAAAAAAAATGGTGTCAGATTTGCGGGCGAATGACATTGAGCAGCGTACGGGTGCGGACAGGGAGGGCAGGGCTCCGCAGGGGCGGACAGGTGCGCTGCGCGGAGTTACTCACGCCCGTGCACGGGAGGCGCCGCGACGCGTCGGGACCGGCGCCACTATTCGCAGCACGCAAAAGAAATTATGCGCTGCAGCAAGTTCCTTTACGAGTTTCCTAAACAGCTTCCGAGGACAAGACGCACGGGCCAGGCGTACGCGTGCCCGCACGAGTGGCCGAACAAAAGGCCGGCTTTATACACGAGTAGAAAAAAAATAATGAATTCTACGACCCTGCATGAAAACAGTTGTCTTTTTTTGTCCGTGTATGGCACGCGTAGAGGCAGTGCAGCTCGTGGTTTGGCAGCAGTAGTCGCGCGCACACGCACACATACACACACACAAGCACCAGGAAGGAAAGTCTGCGGACGCTTCAGTCATCGCCTTGCACATGGCGTGACCAGGGGCCTAACCACCGGCCTATTAGCCAGGCCGGGGGAGAAGGGGTGGCTTTTAGACAAAACCCTGATAGCAATGTCTTGCATGGGAAATCAACTTAGATCGCGAAGGATATCGGCGGGGCGGGGCGGGGCGGGGCGGGCGGAGCGCGACTCACCTTCTTGTGGTTCCACAGCACGTTGACGCTGGGCTTGCCGCGCCGGAAGTCGGAGCAGTCGATGACGTCATCGTGGATGAGCGACGCCGAGTGGACCATCTCGGAGATCATGGCGACCCTCCTCTGGGACTCGAGCAGCGGCCTGCAGCAGAAGGGGCAGGTCCGTTGTAGTGTGCTCAGTGGAGCGGGCGGGGCGGTGCGGGGCGGGGAGGGGCGCAAATGTTTTACCGAGCCACTCTTCATTGTGAATCTGAGCGGCAGTGTCATGACTTTTAGAAATGGTTTCGCACGCACGGGCCTCAGTGCAGCGGGCGGGCACTGGCGCCGTATTTCGACGCTTAGTAACTATTTGTCGCTCGAAGCTCGAGCGCAGCGACCTGTATGGAAGGGCGTGGCAAGGCGGGGCGGGGTGGGGTGGGGTGGGGCGGGCGGGCGGGGCAGCAAGGCCGAGCAAGGCCGCATATGACTGGGCGTGGCGTGGCGGGAGAAAGCTATGCATGCAGAGTCGCGGCAGGGGTGGGGCGGGGCGGGGCGGGGCCGTAGCGTCCCTGCCAATAACCAGACCGGGCGCCGACCGCCGTGCCCCGCGGGCCCCGACCAGCCGCGTCAGCGTCCGACCAGAGAGCCGCGCTGCTGCAAATCATTTCTCCTTTTGAAAATACATTATCACGTTTTAATAAAATGTATGAAACATAATTGCGTAAGCCTGCGTCGGGTCGGGCCGCTGCTGCTGATCTCTTAGAAATAACGCGGCAGCACGCCGTTTGCTCGCCACGCCACGCCAAGCAGCAGCGCGCGCCCGCGCACGGCCCCGCCCCGCCCCGCCCCGCCCCGCCACGCCGCGGCCACTATAACCCCGCGCCACCCCACCTCGCCACGCCCTTGCCCCCACCACGCCCCTCCCCGGCGCTTTCTCCCAGCCACACATAAAACGCCCGGAACGCGATATCTGCAAAGCCACCGGCGCGGCGGCCCAGCCCGGCCCGGCTCCGCCCCACCCCGCCCCGCCCCACCGCGCCCGGCGAGAACCAGACTTCTTCGAGTTCGGGGCGTGGCAGCTCGGCCCGGCCCGGCCCCGGAACACCTCACCTCACCTCACAGTCAGCAGACGGTACTCACTTGTCCTGCTTGTGAATGTGGAAGTTGAGCGCGTGGCTGAGCAGCAGACACAGCATGGGCCGCAGGCACTTGCCCTGCCCGTCGAAGTAGTACTGCGCGATGGTGTACAGCTCGTCATGGCTGGTGTGGCGCCGCAGCTCCTGCGGACATAATGTTACAACACACGTAGAAACGGCACGAGGAAAAACACACAAGAAAATAGTCTAGGTCTCTTCATTTTTCTTCTTGAACCTACGCGCGGCTTTTAGTGTCACTTCGAACCCCCGTCCAACTCGCTAAGATCGGCCAATTTAGTGGAAGCGCCGGTGCCGGTCTTTGTTGCAGTGCCAACAAGACCCGTGGGTGTCGGGAGCCCCCCGCCCCGCCCCGCCGTACATCTATCACCGAGGGCAGTGGGTGGGTGCTGCAGAGTAAAGGTGAGCGGGTGTCTAACGTGTCTGCCAGCCCTCCCACTATACTGCATGGGCTAGCTAGCAGGCGATATGGATAGCCGCGTCGCGTCGGCGCGAGGTTGACCAGCTCCCTATTGGGCCCACTCGGAGCACTGCCAAATTTTTTCAAAGGCTTGTCCAGTAATAATTTTTTTCCTAGTGTTGTGACGTGTATTTTTTTTTTTCTGCAATCCACGCAAGAAAACGTCGAGAAAGAAATGGCATAACCGCTAAGCTCTCAACGCGTGTGCCCTCTTTCCTTTCTATGTTTGCTCAACATATTTTAGTTATGAGAAATTTTCTTCCAGACTGTATATATGGGATGGGAGCACAGCAGTGAACTGGGGCGGCTCGTTTGACGCAACCCGATCACCACCCTGCGCGTGGGAACGGGATCGTGTCCGTGTCAAGGCCACGGCGGGGCGGGGCGGGGCGGGGCGGGGCGGGGCGGGGCGGAGAAGGTCCCACACTCACACCGGGGCTTCCTCCGGGTCCATTGTGGCGTGGCGGGCGGGGTGAGGCGGGGAGGGGCGATGCACTAGACCCCGCCGCCGCCGCCCCGCCCCGCCCGCGCTTGGAGGTGGGCCAGCTTAAGCAGGTGATTCCCACGTCACCGGAATAACATTATACTAATATAAAAGCTCTCGGTGTCAAGGACGCGACTCGCGCGCCCGCGGGGCGGGGCGGGGCGGGGCGGGGCGGGAACCACGTGACCGGGCTGCTCTCCCGGGCCGCGGCGTGGACCTGCAGCTAGCAGCCGCGCACCAGAGGACTAGGAATAGAACTGCAGCATAAGCGGCTTTAGAGACGGAGAGAAAGAGAGAACACCACGTGGAAGCGGCGACACGCGCCACGGAGCGGGCGAAACCGAAAGTGAGGCGACGAGTGCGCGGCACGCACGCACGCACGCACGCACGCACGCACGCACGCACGCACGCACGCACGCACGCTGGGCACACACAATCAGGCACACGCACAGGTATGCGCCCCGCCTCATCATTTGCTCCTCCCCATTCACCGTCCAGACGGGCCTCACCTATCAATGCCCACCCGCCCCGCCCCGCCCCGCCCCGCCCCGCCCCAGTATTGACACACGTGCGCGAGGCGTGACCGCTTGGCGCGTGGCCGGCGCATTAGCACCCCGCGCGCACGGCCAAAAACACGCGGGAAAGAGGTGCGGGAACAGAACCGAACAGGCGCGGACACACACAGCCAAAAACAGAAAGATAAAACACCATGAAAGGGAAGGGCTGGCCGGTGTTTGCACGAGCGGGATACGGCGCGAGCCCCGCGGCCCCGGCCCGGAAGGCATCGAGACAAAAGCAAACATTCGACATCCTGTGGCGGGGCGGGGCGGGGCGCGGGCGGGGCGCGGGCGGGGCGCGGAACAGCGGGCTTACTAGGGTGCGGCGAACGCGGAAGCAATGCAGAGACCCAAACGCGCGGTCGCACAAGAGGAGAGCGAAGAAGGGCATCTACACATGTACACGTTTAACGCTCTCAAACAAACCAGCAAAAAGTTATGGCTCTTGGCACGTGTAAGGCCTTTCCCCCCGCGCCGAGCGCGACACGCGGGCGGCCTGCTATTTCTTGTTCGTTTTTCTACCGATCGGTCTAATTTTTGCGAAAACTTGAGGTGAGGAAGGATGAGTCCAGCAGCTCCCCGCCCCGCCCAGCCCCGCCCCGCCCCGCCACACGAGGGTGTCTGAGGGAGTGTTACTTACACAGCCGTTTAGGCGGATTATGACACCTGTCCGGCTGGACTGGGGGAGGGAGGGGGGGCAGGGGAGCAGCGGGAGGGTTACCGCGCCAGCACCTCCACCCGCCCACCCCGCCCCTCTCCCCCTCAAGGCAGCGTTTCACTTTCTGCCACGGCATTCCAAACACCTGATCCCGGACACATCCCCTCTCCACACGGACAGACGGACAGACGGACAGACGGACAGACGGACAGACGGACAGACGGACAGACGGACAGACGGACAGACGGACAGACGGACAGACAGACAGACAGACAAGTGGTTGACCACGGCGGCACGGCCGCCAGTTTACACGGGCCGCACGGAGATGCGCGCGCAGCGCCAGTCTAACCACGTGACCACCGCAGGGCCTAGCAGAGCGACTTCACCTTAAGCAGTTGAAAACATTTTCCGCCCCACCATAAAAGAAAGCAATATTGTACAAAGTATACTGTTGAGGGCAATAACTCCACTCTTCATAAACGCTACTCTCCATGTCCACTGATCTCATTCACACTCACGCACGCAGGTGCGCCCCCCCCCCTACCCCCTACCCCTCACCGGAACTGGGTCAATGGTTGTCAGGCGATCCGATACACTGAGGGAAAGGGGAGGAGGGGAGGCTCTGAGTACGGCAAGGAAAAAAAAAGACTGGACGCCGAGTGAGGGAGAGGAGGAGGAGAAGGAGGGCGTGGGGAGACTGTGGCGACCAGCAGAGAGGAGAGGGGGCTTGGAACACCTTGCCCCGCCGCGCCCCGCCCGACCCCACCCCGCCTCGCCCCACCCCGCCCCGCTTCAGATCCTGGTCCCGATGGGCCGGCAGTGCGCTGGCATCACAGATGCCGCCCAGCAAAGAGTAACGACCGGGCAAGGCCGCGCGGAGCAGGGGCGGAGCAAGGCGGGGCGGGGCGGGGTGGTGCGGGGTGGGGTGGGGCGCAGGGGTGGAGCGGAGACAGAGGAGGGACAGATATTTGTTCATTAGTATTTTTTAAGCCCCCAGCGCGCCGAGCCGAGCTGTTGTAATGCGACAGCACATACCGCTGCGCGCGGCCCGGCCCGGCCCGGGGTCTTGGGTTGCAAAAGTGTTCGGGGACCGTGCGCACACGGCCCGGCCCGCGGGCCTTCAGGCAGCAACCACAAACAGAACACCCGGCACGGTCAAAGTGTCACGGGCAGAGAGGATTACTGCGCCCCGCCGCGCCCCGCCCCGCCCTGCCCCAGCTCGCTGTCACAAGATCAACCCGCGCTCATTAGCTGCGTCCAGACCGCAATCGCTTCGCAAAATTGGCATTCTTCATATGGTTCCGACCACTACCCCTCCCGCACCCTGCCACCCCGCCCAGCCCAGCCCAGCCCCATCCCGTCTGGGGCAAGGTTGTCTGGTAGCGCTCGCCAGGCTCGGCCCGGCCCGGCACGGCCCAGTCTGCTGGAAGCGGATTCTGATCGCTTTCGCAACAGCGGCAAATAATCGGCCAAGAGAGCGGGGGAAAGGGAAGAGCAACATGAAGACGGGGGACGGTGGGGAGAGCGACAGAGCGAGAGAGCGAGAGTGAGCTAGAGTGAGTGAGCGAGCGAGCGAGCGAGAGAGCGAGAGAGCGAGAGAGCGAGAGAGAGAGCGAGATTGAACGAGAGCGAGAGAGAGCGAGAGAAAGAGAGAGACGCTCTGGTCGGGGGCTATTACGAATGAATGGGCGCGGCCACCACAGCCGGCCAGTGGTCTGGGGTCCGGCCGGCTGGACGGCGGTGGGTAGGCAGACCCGCAACACTCGCGTGCGCGACAGGCCTGCCTACCCCGCCGGGCGCTCCGGCCTGGCCCGGGCCCCGGCTGCAGTCGCTGTGCTGTACCTACCTCCTGGACGTCGTAGTGCACGTTCTTGAGGTCGTCATCCACGAGCTGGTAAGGGTCGACGCGGTACTCGGGTAGAGATCCGGGCTGCTGTGAGCGCACAGAGCTGAGGAGGCGGCTGCCCGCCACGGCCGTCTGAAACACACACGTCACACAATTACACACATGTCAGTGAATCAACTTTGGGAATTTCTTTCGGTCGACGATGGAGGTCTTTTTGGAAAAGGGGGTGGGGGCGTCTGGTACCAAAACGCAGGCGGGCATGGCCGCATTCCGACTTGCATGACACAGAAAGGCTCTGGGCTGGGCGCGGCGCGCCTGCCCTGGGGGCGTGGCGGGGCGGGGCGGGCGGCAGGACCAAAAGGCCTTGGGTCAAGGGGGACGTCTGGTTGGGGACACGAGGGAGGGGTGGCGGGCACACCCGTACCGGTACTGACCAGCAGGGGCCGCCCGCACCGGGCGCACCGCACCAGGAATGTGAAAGCGAGGCTCTTCTAACGGCCCCAAAATATGTGAGGTGAGCCGCGTGCAGGCTGCGCAGCGCTGCGCTGGGCGCCCCGGTGCTCCGCTCCGCCGCGCTGCGCTGCGCCGCGGTGCAGCTGGGTGCTGCGCCCACGCGCCTACACCCCCGCCCTGCCCTGCAGGCCCGCAAGGCCGCTCGCGAGGTCCTTCACCTAGGCCCCCCCGGCCCCCGGCCCGGCCCGGCCGCCTGTCCGGCCACTGCCCGCCCGCAGGACCTCTTTTCAAAGTCAAGCCCCAGCCTGCGGCCACGACGGCCCGGCCCGGCCCGGTGCGTGTGGAGGCGGCGGCGAGGCGAGCACGGGCCCTGCTGCCCTGCGGAGGGGGACCAGCAGGACCAGCAGGACCAGCAGGACCTGCAGTGTAAAAGCTCCGGTCTGCTCCGGAGGCGGGCCCAGCCCAGCCCGGCGCGGCTGGCCGCAGGATGAGTTTTCGTAGACGCGGCCACGGGGGTGGGGGTACCCCGCAGTCAGCCTGAACCTGTCCGGCTCGGCTGCAGCAGCCCGGCCCGGCCCAGCGTGGCCACCACGTGGAACACTAGGACCTGTTGCCCCCCCCCCCCTCCACGTCGTGAGCTGCGCTTTCCTAATGGGATGTACTATGGCGCGCCAGGCAGGCCGCTCGGGCCTGACCGCCGCCGTGCTGTACCCGGCTGTACCCGACAGGACAGGACAGCCGGTACGCGTACGTTCTCGCAGACACTCTTCATTACTGCACCCCTGCCCCTACGGACGCGCGCTCAAGCACAATAATCGCTTCTCGCGGCGAGGGAAAAGACTTGGGGTCCGCTAGTCGCGCGCGTCCCCCCGGGCCCTGGGGCCGTGCCGGGCCGGGCCGGAAGTCGCCAAAGACGAGACCGCGGAAAAGCAGAGGCGCGGGAGGATAGAAGATAGTCTTATCTGAAATCAAAGCCTGCGGGCTGATGTTCCCCGGGGCGGGGCGGGGCGGGGCGGGGAGCAGCGGCGGAGGCCCGCGCCCGCGGGGTGTCGGGCGGCGAAGGCAGCGGCCATTTCGGAGAAAGTCACCACGTCGCCGGTGCGGGGGCGGGGCGGGGTGGGGCGGGGCGGGGTGGGGCGGGGCGGGGCGGGGCGGGTGCGCCGCCAAGAGCATGCCCCCGCCCCGCCTCCGGTTCGGGTGAGACGGCCGCAGCGGTGAGCCCGGGTCTGGTCTCCACCCCCAGCCCTGCAGGGGATGGACGCCTCGCCCCGCCGACCCCCGGACGCCCTCTCCTATCGCTGCTCGTGCCGACCAGTACACCCGGACTCAAAAACTCGTTATATTGGCGGCCCGTCCGGTCCGCCCGCCCCTCTGCCCGCCCCGCCCCGCCCCGCCCCGCCCCGTGCCGTCGAGGTGAATGCGGACAAGTGTTCCCCACCTCCTGGAAACCGATCCAGGATGGGGAGGCATTGCATCACCGGAGTCTGAGAATGCGGAGGGCCGGAGCCGCACCGAGCCTACCAGTCCGCCCCGCCCCGCCCCGCCCCGCCACGCCGGCCAGGGCCCAGGCCCCCACCTGAGATAGCCTTCAAGGCTCTCGGTGGGCCCTTCGGGAACCTGTTGTGGCCGGTAGCGTAGCGTATAGTCGGAGTCTGACGACCTTAGAGTGGCTTGAGAAAAAAAAAAGAGTACGACCTTTATTTTTTCCCATAGCTTTCCACATACGTCCTGGCTAATTTTGGTTAAATTAATAACGGGGATCCGGTCTGAGTTCTTTCTCAGATAAAACTACGTGTCGAGTGGGGAAAAAAATCACCTTGATCTGGTTTTCATTTTTTTCTTCTTCTTCTATGAAATTGTTAAACAGAATCGACCACTCTCCAACTGGCTCCAGCGCCGCTGCGCAGCCGTGTTTATACGATAGAAACCTCGAGATTAGGGCGAGGGAAAGAGGAGCCCGACTTAGGCCCTCGGCGAGAAGTGCAGCGGGGCTGAACGTGATCTAGCCTGGCAGCAGCAGGTGGGGAGGGGATTGGAGGGGGAGGGGGGGACGTCTCTGGATCCGCCCCTAGCCGTGCTCTTGCGTCATTCCAATACCCACACAGCAGGGTCAGGTTTAACTCCCCCCCTCTCTTCCCCTCCTCCTCCCAGACAGGGTCACATCGTAGGGGGGCGCGTAGTCGGGGGAGAGAGGGGGAGGGGGAGAGGAAGAGAGGATAGAGGGAGAGGAGAGGATAGAGGGAGAGGAGAGGAGAGGAGAGGAGAGGAGAGGAGAAGAGAGGGGAGGAGAAGAGAGGAGAGGAGAGGAGAGGAGAGGAGAGGAGAGGAGAGGAGAGGAGAGGAGAGGAGAGGAGCCAGCCCTTCGTCGCACAGTATTCCTTCCCTCACAGACGTAAAGCAACACACCACACCCCACCGCGCACCGCGCCCACCGCGCTCCACTACGCCAAGCGGACTCGACCGAAAGATCATCTGCTGTGATTGGCCAACCGGGTTCAATGTCTGGGCGACACGGCAACACGCTAGGGTCACCTGACGCTGACGTACCCTCTGCCAAAACAGTTCCCAATTCATAAAATTCTCTTTTAAAATGAATTTTAAAATCGATTGATTTCCGGGCCTTTCCCCGCCGGTCACCGGTGCATCTTGCAGGTTAGGAGTAGCGGGACGGTCTGGTGCCAAGCAGCGCCCCGCCGTCCTGCCTAGAGCCGCACCTGTACCCCGGCCCGGCCAGGCAGAGAGCACTTTCTCTGTGTTTGTGGACAGGCCCGGCCCCACCGCGCGGAGACACTTGGAATATGAGTTACTCTCCCTCAAGATTGTTTTGTATTGTCGTGGCGACAACACCCCCCCCCCCCGCCAACCACCACCACCCTCGGACATGGTTTTTCGTATAACTTAACGGGACAAGTGGCTATGGCTACGGGGCTGGGCGTCGAGCGTGATCAGACCGGGCTGGGCTGGGCGGCACTGGGTGGCCTTCAGGCCCCTCTGGGCCAGCGCAGCCTCAGCCCAGCCCCGGCCCACCCCGCCCCGCCCCGCCCCGCCCCGCCCCAGCCTAGTCCAGATTCCAGCGACAGCGGCTCGTCCATCCATCGCAGCCAAAACGGCGGCCGTGGATACGAGATTAGCTGCAGGCAGACGGGCAGGACGGACAGGCAGGGGCCCTGGCCATCTCGACAACAGACAGCGACGGGGAGATGCACAAAGAGAGATGGTCGCCGCCGAGGCGGCACGGGAGGGAGAGGGGCGTCTGACCAGGTGGGCGGGCCGGCCGGGCCGGGCGGGGCGGGGCGGGGCGGGGCGGGGTGGGGTGGGGTGGGGAGGTCCCACCTCGCCCTGCCCATACTCCCTGCGTCCCGCCGACCACTGCGCATCTGATCCCCACTGACTGGTTACCCTTGACATCCGAACAGAATCGAGAACTCCGTAACTGTCTCCGACTGCCTCGCCCCGCCCCGCCCCGCCCCGCCGCGCCCCGCCGCGCCCCAGTGTGCGCCGCCCACCGCCCTGCTGGTGCACGCGACACTGTTCGTAGACTCTTTCTCTGTCGCAGTGTGTTGGCACCGGCAGCACTACACGACACTACCTGCACTACCTGCACCGCGGCCACTAACGACAGCGCGCTCTCACACTGCAGTAGCGGAGCGGTCCACGACACGCGGCCATTAAACAGTAAAACATGCGCTACTTCGCTCCTCCGCGAGTTGGCAGCGCACAGTGTCGCCGGAACTCCAATAAAAAAACATTAAGACAGCTGCAAAACGGGATGAAATTTGAAGCTGCCGCCGCGGCGCACCCATCCAATGATCACGTGAGCAGCAGAACGAAATAAAACACGGAGAAGAGTGGTCAGAAACCTTCAGGATCGGAACGCGCAATAAGAGAGAAATAGAGAAGGTGCGGCGTCTGCGCCACGAGGCACCGCGCTGCGCCACCCGCAGCATACGAAATGTTTGGCACCGCCTGGCCTGGCCCATCGGCTCTGCAAACACGGCGTGTGCCGGCTATACGCAGGCCCGACACGCCTAGCCCAGCCCAGCCCAGTCCAGCCCCGGGAGCCGTGACTGCATGCTGGTAACGCCCCGCCACACGCCACGCCCCGCCGCACCCCGCCACACACCGACCAAATCCGTGCGACGTCATGACGCGGCGACCTTCCCGCCGGCGTGGAAGGGCGGGCGCAGGCGCGGGCCGGCCGGGGCCGCAGAGGTGGTGTGGTGTGGTGAGGTGTGGTGCAGCGGAATCCAAAAGGCCGAATAACCGGACCGTATCGTTAAAGGAGATGAGAGGCGAGCAGCCGGGTGCGGCGGGGCGGGGCGGGGACCAGCTAATGGCCGGCCGTGTGCGAGCACATACTTGGACCTCCGGGCGGGCCCAGCGGCACTCGTCCCACCCCGCCCCGCCCCGCCCCGCCCCGCCCAAGGTGAGCAGAGCGACGCGCACGAGCGGGCCAACAAGCCAATAACTGCAGTCGAGTGTGTGTGTGTGTGTGTGTGGATGTAGTGGAGCCAACCTAGTCGGCGACTCTACCGACGGCCTCCTGGTGGGGTAGGACCCTCCTATGATGAGGCGAGCCGCGATCGCCTCAGCCGAGACCGTCCGGGAGGAAGAGCAGCAGAGAGAGGAGGGGAGAGGAGAGAGGGAGGGGAGAGGAGAGAGGGACAAGAGAGGAGAGGAGGAGAGGGGCATCGCAGCGTGACGCACTTTTACTTTCACTGGCCGGCGCGGCGCGGCGTGGTGCGGCGTGGCGCGGAGGGAGAGGGCGACGGGACGGACACCACAGCCCGCCCCGCCACACGGGGAGGAGAGCTGCAGAGGTGGACAAGAGAGAGGGAGCGAGGAAAGACATAGAAGCACATGAAAGGGACGGGAGGAGAGCAGGGAAAGAAGATAGGCTACTTGAACCCCGTAAATCACACACACTCACATAAGCTATACACACATACACACTGAGCTAAACAGAGAGGGGGGGGGGGCGCCGTGAGAGTAGGCAAGCCCGCAGAGTACACGTGCATGCGGTACAGCATCATCCCTGACAGAGACCAGACCAGGCAGCTCCCACACCTTTGCGCCCCGGTGGGGTCGGGTCGGGCTTTCGGCCGCATGTCAGGAGCACGGAGCGGAAGTGCGGCGCGAGTGCGGTGCGTTGGAGGCAGCGGCCGAGACATCGCACGCAAGAAAAGTTCCGGAAAGAGAAAATGCTCACCAATGCCGCCGCGCCGCCGTCGCTATTATATTGCTGCAATGCCGCTAATGCGCGCGTCTGTCTGTCTGTCTGTTCGTTCCGGAGAATACTTTTGGAAATTATAATCATTTTTTTTTCTTTGGCAGAGGGTACTTTTGTTAGGAGGACAGTGAGAGCGTGGTGGAGGTGAGGTCACGCCACGCCGCAGCCGAACTGACCTGACCTGCCCTGCCCTGCCCTTCAAAGAGCCGCGGGGCGCCGCGCCAGCGCCACGACGGCGGGGCGACCGAATAATCGAACCCTTTCACTAGCCATCACCGCGCGGCCCAGCGGGGCGGGGCGGGGCGGGGCGGAACAACGGCGAAAATTAAAAGGAAGAGAGATGATACAGAGGAAAGGTGAGGAGAGGGAGAAAAGCAATTTCCGATTGAAGACGTACGTCATCGACTGGCTGGCGCGGCAGCATCATGTGCGATGATGACATCAAAGGACGTCACAACTTTATTTTTTATTATTTTCTTACAGTTCCGGAAGCGCGTTTACGTCCGCGATGACGCTGATGCGCAGCGCTCCACGCGAGGTGGTCTGCTGCCCGGCCGGACACGTGGCCGGCCGGCGGGTCCAGCCGTTGCGTTTCCCTCCAGCCAAGCCAGACTCCAGCTCCAGACCCTGCCCGGCTGGAGCCCGGCTGGAGCCCGGCTCGAGCTGGAGCGGCAGACTCGCGTAACGGCCCGACCCGACACGACCCGACACGACCAATCATTCTCCACCAGGCATTTCCATACTTTGTCCAGCCGGTCCACATCGAGGCGTGGCGCGCCGATTACAGAACCAGCCACCCTGCCTCGGCCCCGCCCCGCCCCGCCCCGCCACGACGGAAGGAAAGAAAAGGGTGTGGTCACCAGAAACACCTGCTGAGCGGACCAGGCGGCGCGGCGCGGCGCGCCGGGCTTAAGTCGAACGGGGCGAACTGGCGGCCCGTCAGCAGGACATCAACCACAGTGCGAGCTCATTCAGTAGCTGCGGCCCGTCAGCAGTCAGCAGGCCTGCATCAGCAGTACACCAACCACTCCACGAGCTTATTCAGTAGCTGCGGCCCGTCAGCAGGCCCACATCAGCAGGACATCAACCACCGTACGAGCTCATTCAGTAGCTGCACGGCCGCGGAGCTGAGCGCCGGCGCTGCGCTGGGGGCGGGGCGGGGCGGGGCGGGGCGGTCAGCAGCAGGTGACACAGGTGCAACAGGTGCTAATCACGCCCGCCAGGCCGGACCGGGCCGGACCGGGGCCCCACGCAGATATGTAGGTCAATACCGATAGCGTACGACACATTACGAGAAATGAGCGGGTGCACGAGGCCGGGCTGGCCGGGGCCGGCGCTACGCCTATTGTAGCCGTCTCGCCCCGGCGCCGTAAACCCCGCCCCGTATGGACTCCGACGGCCGATGGCGCCGCCGTCAAGAGCAACGCAACTCGGCGAGGATGCTTCAACAGACTTATCTCGGACCTCGCGCGCGGCCTACAATGTGGGGCGTAAAAGTGAGCGGCACGCGGCGGGGCGGGGCGGGGCGGGGCGGGGCGGGGCGGGGCGGGGCGCTACTGCACCGCGCGGCGCCAAGGAGCGTTGCGTCGGAGCAGATTCCATACTCGTCATAACCCGTTGTTGCCGCCATTCGAAAAGCATTTTAAACATTTTTTTTACCCTTCAGCAGCCGCAGCCGGCCGCCGCGCTGCACCGCGGCTCTGTTTACAGGCGGAATAATGGAGCCATCGAGGAGCTGAGCTGAGCCGGGCAGGGCGGCGGCCTAGACCCACCTCCAGTAGATAAACTCGGCAGAGCCGCGTTCCAGGCATGTCATGGAGACTAGTCTCCAGGCCTGCAGGCAGGCGCCGCCGCGGCGGCTCTGGAGACTCCGGGCCGATGATGCGAGCCGTCGAATCCATCACCGGCGGATTATGACCAAAGTGAGCGAGAGAGAGAAAAGCGAGTCAAAGTCTGAATTTCGCAACGCCCTCTGCGACTGCGCGCCCCAAAGGTCAGCAGGGCGGTCGGGTCTGAGGTGCGGCCCGGCCCGGCCCGGCCCGGCCCGGCGCAGCCTTGTGGACCGGGCACGCGCTGCCCCGCCCCGCCCCGCCCCGCCCCGCCCCGCCCCGCCCCGCCCCGCCCCGCTCCTCCTCTACCCCGAGGATGAGACGAGACGAGGCGGGACGGGACGGCCACCCGGGGGGGCAAAGCGGAGCAGAAAAAGAACACACAGCGGTGGTTGGCAAACCAAACACACACACACATACACACACACATACGCACGCGCGTGCGTGCGCGTGCTAACGCTCAGAGAAAGAGCGCGCGGCGTTTGCAGCCGACTGACTCTGGGTGAAAGGTAAGGAGTATATACCCGGCCGAAAGGCTTTTTGCAGCAGGCCAGCCCAGCCCAGCCGCCCGCCGGACCTTGGAAACAAGACGAAAGGAAACGAGCGAACGCACTTTAGAGAAATACTATGGCAAACTGAAACGGAACCGCAGAGGGCAGGTATGGTAAGTGCGGAGCGGGGCAGTTGGCGCTGAGCAGATAGACGCGTGGCTGGCGCACAGGCTACACCGCACGCAGGCGCGCGCGCGGGCTGCCTACCCGCCCAACCGCAGGGGACTCGCGCCCCGCCCCGCACATCGCCGCTCAGAAAAATGTTTGTTTCGCCGCGCGCGCGTCTGAACTGTACAAAGTTTAGTATAGCTTATTCCCCATGGCGCCAGCTCGCCCAGGGCAGCAGCGTGGCTGGCGCTTCTAGTAGGCGCCGGACCGGCACACGGCACGGCATATACTTTCTCTCAATGTGTCACCTAATGTGACACCTCTGCGCTGAAACCAAGGCCTTGGCTCCCCGGGTGGGTACGGGCCTCCGGGCGGGGCGGGGCGGGGCGGGGCGGGGCGGGGCGGGCGTGTGGCGCCGCTGAGCGCTCGCACTCGTGGATCGGAATGCGTAAGGCATAGTACGGCATTCATATTACGCCGCGATTGCGACCCCCGCCCCGCTCGCCTCCCCCCCTGTCACCTGCTAATTATTGCAACATACGAGCCTGGCGGCCCGGCCCGGGCGGAGGGGGTAAGAGAGACGGAGACAGAGAGAAAGGGGAGGGAGGGTGAGAGAGACAGAGAGCGGCGCTCGAGCGAGCAGAGTCGCTTATGAACAACTTTCTCCATGAAGGATGCCTGGGCAGGCGCCATGAGCCGCTAGTGTTGCCGCCGATAGAGCAAAGAGGGGCTCGGGGGGCGACACCGCGCCAGGACCCTCGGGGCGGGGCGGGGCGGGCGGGGCGGGCGAGGCGGGCGGGGCGGGGCGGGGCGGGGCGGGCTCAGGACATGACTCATTACGTTACAGCTCCGCCACCGCACCGCCCCCCGCCAAGGCCATTGAGTGGCGAGCCGAACGCACATATTAGTCAAGAAGGCTGCCCCGGTGCGGTCCCGCCCCGGCCCGGCGCGGCGCGCTGACCACGGCGATCATGTGCCGAACTGAAGGCGCCCCCGCCCCGCCCCGCCCCGCCCCGCACCCGCCCCGCCGCACTTATGGTGTGATCCGCGCGGCCGCCAAAAAGAGTAAACCCGCGCTACTTACGCGGCGGTCACGTTGCGGTTGTGGTGGTGGTGGGGGGGGGGGGGGGAAGCAAAATCAGGGGCCCAGTGGCCCAGCAGGTGCCAAGGGCCCAGTGGCCAACCGGCCGGTCAGCGAGGTAAGGTTCGAGGCTCGGCGCCCCGCCCCGCCCCGCCCCGCGCCCATCGCTTTCTACCTCCTCAGCCCGGCCGGCCCGGCGCGGCCCCGCGGGAGAAAGGAGCCGCGGAGGAGTTGGAGGAGGAGGGCGGGGCGATTAGGCAGATGTCCCTCCACGAGGACCTCCACGAGGGCGGCGGGGTGCAGGTGCGCGCGTGCGTGTCGCGTAGATGGGACGCCGCGCCAGGCTAGGCGGTCTGTATTGTGTCTGACGGGCAGCAGGCGCGGCAGGCGCGCGGCACTGACCCAACGCAAGCAGCATCATCGTAAGGAGTTAGCATTGATCTGTGAGCAGACGGACCGCTCGTCGGGCGGGGCGGGGCGGGGCGGGGCGGGGTGGGCGGCGACACAAGGCCGAACGCCCCGCCGCCGCGACACTTTCAGAATCACACACGGCGCGCGCGACCGCGGCGCGAAACTGGATCACGGGCCGGCCCATAAAATAAAGTTGATAAAAACCGAGAAAAAACGCGCGGCGTGACTCAAAGTCAGCGGGGTTTTGAACCCACGCACTGATTGAGGCGTGCTGTCGGGGCGCGGCGGGGCGGGGCGCAACGAACCCGTGCAGGGTACCGGCGGGCGGGACTGCAGCCCCTTCCCCCTCCCCCAGCTCCTCCTCAGCCGCCGTGTAGTAGTACGACGCAGGGAGACGGAAGACTATTGCCGTGCCCGCCCGGCCTTATCGAAAACAACCAGCTACGCGGCGGACGGGACGGGACGGGCGGGCCATGTGTAAACCGCGTAGGAAGGACAGTTTGTCGACTTTAAAAACTTTCCAGCCGAGTGCATTACAGTCCCTTGATAAAATGGCCCGATACACTTTGCGTCAAAAAAACGGGGCGAAAGCTGCAGCAGCGTGCAGGCAGGGGGCCAGGAACGAGCGTGCGCACTGCTGATACGGCTCTGACTCCGGCGTGGAATTCCCCGTACTCGGGCGGGGCGGGACTTCCCTCTGCGCGCCGCGCCACCGCGTGGAAACACGTGGCGCCCGCGCCGTGCTCGAGGGGCACGAAGAGGAGGTCACACCGGGGTGTTTTACCCTAGTCTGGTGCCGCTTAAGGCACGTGTGTCCGCGGGGTGAAAAGCGCGCTTGGCCGGACCTCAGCCCGTGCCACGTCCCCAGCAATAATTAGCCGCGGACGCAGCGCGACGCCCCGCGCGCCGCGCCGCGCGGACTTCCCTCCTGTAAAACACCTGCCGCGCCGCGACGCACGCTACATGACTGAAACCCGCCCGCGGACCGCGCGCGCGCAAGAGAAAGAGCGAGCCAGAGAGAGAGAGAGAGAAATCCGTGAGCTAACAGAATTCGAATACAACAACTTTCACTCGAAGAGCAGAGCGGTTGTGAGTAGCACTTAGTTTGATTCCCCGCTGATCAAGGAGCGGGCCGGGGCGTGGCGGGCCGGGGCCGCGGAGCGGTACCCGAACAGACTGGGAGCGGCCCGGCCCTCCGCGACGCCAGGACAGTAGTCGTCCGATCACACCAACAGTCACGTAGTGCGTCCAAAAGACGAAAAGCGTTCGCACAATCGGCTAGCGGGGCCTAGCGTTAAGGGTTCCTCCCCAGATCTCCTGTCCGCTTAATCACAACATATGTTTGGAACACAACCGTATCAACATACCGCCACCGCCAACACCACAAACAGCGCGGAAAAATTCGAAAGAGAAAAACAGTTTTGCGTTGCGCAAAAAAGAAATTAGAGCGCAAATTTAAAATAAATGGAGTGAAGGCAAAAATGGTAACAGCCAGGGGAATAGAAAACATTGCTACTAACATCATGTCCCTTGCTTAAGACAGGTGCGCGTTTGGTGCCATAAGACCGCAAGGAGGGGATCCGCGAATTTGAATTAGCGAGGGAAATGGCGCTTTTGTCGTCTGCTACGCATAACCTAGAAAACTTGAGGAGACCCTACACTTAAGCGATTCTTAAGCACCACGACACATGACAAATTTGAATGTGTTTAACATATGCAATGAAAGTATGTAAACTTTCAAGTTATGCGCTAAGAAAGACGGAAATTTTGAGATTTTGCAATAAAACGCAACTTTACATATGATTAATTGTCATGACATTTTCTAGTTTTTCTCCCATGATAGGCTGAGACTACGCGCTTCAGTATGAAAATCAACTTGTGTACATGAAGGAACTTAATTTAGACACTTTAAGAGTTCTCTATAAAATAAACATAATTTTTTCAAATAGCGGGGACGGGAGACAATTGACTTGGATAATTTCACGCGTACATAGTATGTTATGTAACGAGGGAAAACCATTACTACAGTCAGGTGCAAACAAAAAGAGCGCCTAGCAAAATAACTTATTAAAAATCTTTTTTTTTTGTAAGACACGGAGCTTCGAAATCAGCTGATTGTTACGAACAACTAACCTGGCAACTTTTCACAGCACTCCTGGTAAGAGGTTGATCCAAAAATTGTTTGAGCCTAACACTCGATGCTTTTCTTCGCACTTGAGCATTTTGGCCGATCTGACACAATTTTTCCACCCGAGCACACAACCGCACGGAACCTAAGCACGCCATAGTTCAAACTGATATGCTGAACTGCACTCCGGGGCGCGCATTGCACGTCTGCTGCTACGAGTCCGGCATTTACTGGAGAGAAAACCACCGCCCTCCACGACTCAAGTAGGAACGTCGTCTGCTTGGAAAACAAACAGGGCTGCCTGGTTTCGGTAAAGCAATGCTAAAGGTCTCTATTCCTTAAGTGTTGGTGGACCTTCAATATTTTGAGATATATCGGGAGACATATCGTGTTTTCAACTCTTGCCACGATCTTATACCCAATAAAGTCCATTCATCGATATATGACGAAGAGGATTTTTATATTATATCTGCCATATTTCATATTGCAGGTTGAGAAGACTGGACACCAGTTTATAAAAAAGAAACTTCAAAGAAGAAGAAACTAGAAACATGTCTGTTTCCAACATGTTACGCCGTATTTCTTTCGCTGTAACTAAATTCGAAAATTCAGTAGAAAACATTTTACAGCGGTTATTACCTCCAGGTACGATTTAGATGTTGTCATCTTAAATTCGTTTGAATTCATCACATCGATACAACTGTTCTTGTCAAAACTTTATTATGTTAGGTTATAGAATTATACAAGTATTTGTTACTAACTAATAAAAGTTCACTCCTATCATGGTCCTAATTTATAGCAATGTATTTTCTTTTCGCAGGAGGATCTTCGTTCGCTTTAGCAGGTGTAGAGCAACCCCTTTCCAAACTCCCAGGGTTATCCTTCCCAAGTGCCAAACAAATTTGGGAGGATGCAATTCTTGCAGCAGTACAAAGAAACAGGAGATCTATCGAAAGGCGAATGACAAGGCGTTTCGGTACCCCTGAGTATGTATGGAAAATGTTGTGGTATAAGAAGAATTTGCAGTCGTGCAGTCAGTGCGGCAATTTCCATGAGCCGGGTCTACTGTGTCGTAAGTTTCCCCTCCCCAAAATTCAAATTATTCTCTGTAATTTGTGATTTTATTCATCTTTAAACTAACAATAAATTGGTCTTTCAGCTCATTGTTACCACAAGGTAATTCAAGAAACAAAGGAAATCAGTGCAAAAATTCAAGAAAACTTGAAATTAGAACCTATTGAAAATGATGTTATTGTTCTCTATGAAAATGAAAAAGTTTCTCCAGAGTTTCATGATGTAAGTGCTAATTCTGAGAAATATTTTTAGGCAAAATTTATTTTTCTGTGTATTTTTCATTTTTAAGAGGTATTTTTACTATTTATTAAATCTATTTTCTAGGGAAAGAGAATTGTTGAGATGGAGAAGCCAAGACCAGAATGGTTTGCCAGCAATCTTATGCAGTCCAGTACCCAAGAACCTAATGAGGACGACAAAGAAGTAAAGCCAAAAGACTTAGCGTGATCCTGTCCTCTCACCCGGTTTAGTTGCAGACTACACATACTGGTAGAGAATTTGTTATTTCATTGTTATTGATAAAATTAGTACTGTCTTCATATAAGCAAGGAATGTTAATTACTCTGCACCAGAAGACTTTACTGAGTTCAGAAAAAGAATAAATCATTCATACCTATATCTATTCATTCAATGTGATAAAATTATTTAGGCTACAATTCGGAAAAACATAACTGGTAGTGAAAAAAAACAATAACAATACTACAACAGCTAATAGAGGTCAATTGATTTTAAGTAGAGCACAGATAATGGAGATCAATAAGAATAGCAAAATAGATTGTTCATCCCAAAATCCAAATGTTTTATGTTACAACACTTTTAATAAAAGGGAAACAAAACAATTTCTTGTATGGTAACTATTTTACATATATACAAGTTATATTACATAACACAAACATTACAGATGTTTCACATCTGTAATAATAAATAATTAGTGAGATATGATCACAGTTGCCATCTAAATTCTACAGAGAAAAAAAGTGAATTGATGAAAAAAGTTCTGAGGCCTGCAAGAGGCACCCTGTGTCACCAGTTAATTTCTTTTTCTAGCAAGTGAACTTCATATAAATTATCAGAAGACAAACTTAACATTGTTTTAAAAACTTGACATTGTCATGAAAAGTGAGAGATATTCTCAGAAAGGTGTATTTTGGATAAAGTGGTATGAGGAGCACTTGGACAATAAACATAAGGGACTGCTCTTTCTAACAAACACAGCAGAGCTGTACAGGGTAGCACGTTTGAGCCGGCCACTCTGTTAGTAGGCAGGCAAGCACAGGCGAGGAGGGAACTAGCTAGAAAGCGGCCCACCTCACCTCACACCTCAGCTGGGTTGCCTACCTACAGGTGGGCCAGCGCAATCGAGCCACTCTGCTGTGCAGCATTGAAGAACTTTAAAATATGTTTCTACACTTGGAACAGGATTACAAGAGAAGAAAACTATGTTTTTCCTCTTCTTCAAAGTGGTTCACCACATGACGATGGAATTCACCAAATGTTACATTACTTGGGTAAAATCTTCCACATATTGGACAAACCCTAGCATTTTGTGCCGGGTGAGAATGGTCAATTTTATTTGAGTCCTCAGGGATCCTCTGCAATTGTTCTTTGATTTCTTCATCAGCAGAATCTCCTAGTGACTCAGGCTCAGCAATGTGAGCACTTTCAAACCGAGTTGTAGTTGCAGTGCTCATCTTAGTAGCTTCTTCTGAAGCTTTTGCTTGCACTTTCTGTGATCGCTCAACACAAGTCTGGCATTTTACTCCACCTAAAAAAGTATAGATATTTAGAAAAAAAATTGTAAGAACATAACTGAAATAACTCAGAGGATGAGCTATTACCATCTCTTAATTTTAATAGATTAGTAACAGCATCTTTCATAGCTTCTTGCTGCTCAAGAAGATCTTGTTGCATTGAAAGCAATGATTCCTGGAGTTGTTGAACTTGTGGAAGCAACAATGGATCTATAAGTTTGCCTTCGCCCCCAGCTGAACCATTACTGCTTGTTATTGAAAATCCAAGATGGTCTGCACTGAATGAAGGTGAAATGCCTCCTTCACGGAGCTCAGTCATCTGGAAGTAAAAGAGAGATGAGATAAGAAAGATAGAAAAAAAATCCTCCCAACTCAAAATAAAAAACAGAAAACCATTACCTGAGCACATTGATCTTCCAATTCACTTTTGTCTTGAAGGAAACTGTTAATAAGTTTCAGAGATATTTCCTCCAAACTGTCAGTTTTAGCATCTGAAATAGTAATTAGAATCAGCATTTAAAGTCTGAACAAATCAAGGATTAAGACAAAAATTTCAATTGAAAATATTAAACTAACCCTGAGAAGAAGCTCCTTCTTTTTGTTTTATTAATGTATCACTTTTAAATGTTTCTCTGGCAGTTGCGCTGCTTTGCATACTTGTCACATTTGTTGATGGAGAGTGACGGTTTAGTGTGTCAGATATTTTAGTAAGCTGACTGCCAAGGGACTGGTTGAGTTTAGCTGATTGTGACAACCTGGTCCAAAGCTGTTTATTTTCACTAGTCACCATAAGAACATGATGCGTCAACAGCTGCTTTTGACATTCCAGCTCGGAAATTTTATTTTGAATAGTATCACCCTCGCCATATCCTTTAGCACTATCAGTTAAATCATCATTTCTCCTCTGCAGACGTAGCTTTGTATTTTCATCTTCAACTTTGGCCAACCGCTGTTGTAATCTTTGACAACGTTCCTTCATAGTTTGAAATGCGACTTCAAGAGCGTATCGAGAACCAACTATGTCCTGATTACTTTGTGCCAGCATGTTTCTAGATTCTGCGTCTGCCATAGTTGCAATAACTGTTCAAAATATAATTACCATTGACACCATTCTGTGCAGAAAAGAGGTTGCCATTAATTAGCCTTATAACAAATGTCACTATGAAAAAGAAGGGAAGAACCCACACGTTCTAGGACAGATACCAGCCACAATACCTGTCATATCTGATGGCATTTCCTTATCTTCAGCCTATGATGTGACGGTAACAAGCCCTGTTTGCCATTAGAGATAACGTTGAAAGCCAGACTGGACGGAAAACTTTAATATCGCAACATGACTGACCAACAACAACAAACAACGAAAAACAAAAACAAGAAGCTTTCCGGATCGATACTCGAAAGAAAAAACAGCTGATCCCGCCGAGAGATCGATACACTCGTTGTCGTTTCGTGCACCGCTAAGAGATGGCGCCACGCGTCTCTCAACAAATTCCGGCCGCCAAAATTAGTTGCCCTGCAACAACTCTACATCTCTCTGGATCGCGCCGGCCGAACAGATATCCCCGGGCTTTGATGTACTGAGGCGATTCCGAGGATATCTCTGAGCAAATATGAACTTGGTAAAGAGAATACAGAGAAGAATACGTTGCGAAGGCGAGGGGGAGGGAGAAGAGAGAAGGGGAGGAAAGGAGGGGCTCAGGAAACAGCCTGTTGCTGTTGCCTACAGACTGCGCTGCGCTGCGCTGCCGGCCGCTTCCCAGCCTGGCGCTCGGCTCTCGCTCGGCAGTCGGCCGCTCGCCGATGCGATTCAGTTTCGGCCCGAAGCTGCCGCGGAGTGGGTGCGCCGTGGCTTGTTGTCCGTCGGGTTAAGCATCATTGTGGACGTCACACAGACTGCTTTGTTTTGGTTGGCGCATTCTGTTCGAACTGTCAAAAGAAAGGACCGTTGAGCCGCGTGGGCGTATCCTCGCGTGTGTAGTGTGTGCTTCTGGAAGTGGTGCGTCGGTTGAACTTACCTCTGATTTGGATTACCTTCTCTTAAGCATCTTAAGCAAGGTGAGTCCTGTTGTACTGCCTGCTGTCCTGGGAGCTGGCATCCTGCAGTTTATTCGTATGTAGATGGTACTAATTGTGTTGCGGTCAAACGGTAAGCGGCAGCGCTCGGGGTAAACTGTCTTAAGTATTGTACTTGTCACTATTATTTCAATTCCTAATTAATGCATAATGCTTAATTAAAATTGTTATTAGTGTAGAGGAATGTTGATGCATATTGATGCCTGTGTCAATGTTATGGACAATTTGTGTATACATGTGGTCACACTGTTGAAGGATGTTACACCTCCACAGACTAGCACCTCACTATCTCCAATTGAAATCTGGTACTCTTTGACTTACATCAGCATCATTTATACACAGCTGATTAATTTCTAAGCAACAAATTCAAATTAAGCTTAAGCTCATTTATTCTATGGTTGAATTTTTAAGATATCAATCACATGTATTATGATTGATTCTAATGTCTAAGTACGTTGACCTCTTGGCCTCAGTGGTAACTAGACAACCAGCCATTCTTGCGCTCTCCTCCATAATTTGTTTTTTGTGCGCTGCATAGAACAAACTGCAGGCCGCCCCGCGCCCGCGCCCCACCGGGCCGGGCCGGTCGCAGGCAGCAGGGAACCAGGCCATGATCACATTTGTTCCGCACGCGGTCCTGCTGGTCCTGTTGCACCACGCGTAATAGCTGCAAAGGGGGCCCGCCCCGCCCCGCCGGTCACACCTCGACGTGCTGTAACTGTACATCGCAGGGCAGAGCAGGGCAGGGCGGGGCGCAAAGCAGGCGCGGCTAGCTATCGCGGGTGAAGAACCTTGGGATAGTACCGCGGCGTGGAAGGGAGGGGAGGCAGGGCCCTTTGGGTGACTTAGTGCTGGGGTGCTGTTTCGCCGGTCAGTGTCAGCACCCCGTCAGGGGGCCTAACGTCATGAGTCTTTCCGCACCGCTGCTCACCATCCTGCCATGCAAGGGCCCCGGGCCGGGCCTCAGGGTCCTGCAAAGGGGCCCACCTTATCGCGGGGCGGGGGGCGGACTGCCGCGCTTGCATTTCCTCACGTAACGCTGAAGCGTTACTAGGGCAGGTGGGGCGGGGCGGGGCGGGGCGGAGGGACCTTGAGGACCCCGCGCTCCCCGCGCTGCACCGTGCAAGTGCCCGGCCCGGCGCCAGGAGGCAAGCAGTGGCCTCAGCTCCATCAGCCTAGAAGTAGAGTCCCAGAGCACTTGCACGCTCTAGGACTCTACCTAGAAGAGCCCACTCGCGGTGTCCTGGGCGTGGCCGGCGCGGCCCCGCCCCGGGTGCGGGCGCGTGTACGGCTGAGTGAAAGCCCAGCCTCCTCGCGCCGGAGCTGCTGGATGGATGGGTGTTGTACTTATGTTACGAACGTCTGTAGTTTATTTTCATCTCCCCATTTCTTTTTTTTGTCAGAGTCGTTCGGAGAAAGCGAAAGCTTTCGGGACGACTAAGTACTACGTGCGCGGCGGGCGGGACGCGAGGCGGGGCGGGGAGAGGCGGGGCCTTGTCGCAGGATGAGATACCGTGTTTTGTATTTTGTCGCGCGGTTACATACGGGGAGGCCCGTGTAAGTACGTGCGTGGCGGGGTGGGGCGGGGCGGCCGAGTAGCGTGGTATCGGGATTTAAGTACGCCGCGCGGGTTACGAGACTCTTCAGGTCGGAGACAGCAGTGGGGCCGGGCGGCGTTACAAAAGGACGTATTGGGATTATTGTCGTTTGTCGTCGGGGTGAAACCCGGGCGGCAGCCGGCGCGTCGCGTCGCGTCGTCTCTGGGGACCGTAAAGCGCTTTCTGTTGGTCGGGGCGGGGCGGGGCGGGGCTGGACAGAGAGGGCCAGGTAGGGCGGGGCTGGGGGCCTGGGAGGTGACCGGGCCCGGTTGAACCTCAGGTCGGGTTAGGTAAAGCAGCTGAACTGCGACAGGGCGGAGCCGTGGTCAGGACAGCACAGCAAAGCACAGCGACAGTACGTAACCCATGTGAAGCATGTCACGGGCGGGCAGGGGCCCGCCAGGCCACAACAACGCATTCGTAGTGCGGGACGGTACGGCACGGCACGGCACGGTGTGCGGGTGACCTGCTTGCCAGTCTGCGTGGGCCGGGCCGCGGGTGCACCACTACGACCTCGGGGTTGCGTTGGGTGTGTTGGGTGGGGTGTGTTGATGTGACCGGGGCATCGACCTCGCCTCGCCTCTCCTCTCCTCTCCACTTAACTCGATGACTCCCCTTCTCTCTCGCCCTCCCTCTCTCCCTCCCCCAGCAGCCCCTCCCCAGCCTGCTGGCCAACTGGTTTGTGCAACTGAGTCGTGTGCGGCGCGCAGGGCAGGGCCGTATGCCATAGCGTGCCACTGCTCGTGGGATGATGGGCGTTCTGCCTGGAATTAATACCAGCTAGAGCAGCTGGCTATGGCCCGGGCCGGCCGGGCCAAGCTGTTCAGGACTGGGCTCGCGGCCTGCAGTACGCAGTGCATACACAGGCCGTGGCAGCGTAGCTGGCGCTGTGTTGGGGCGGGGGCGGGGCTGGCGGGGCGCGCGCTGCTCTCGCTGCCAGGGCGACTATTTGCTGCAGCAGGGGGAAGTCCTGTCCCTGTCCTGCTGGCGGGTGTTTGCCGGCGAGGAGACCGACGGGGAGGCGGGGCGGGGCGGGGCGGGGCGGGGTGCGGCGCTTACTCCTGCGAAACTGTCGCGGTTAGCCACGCCACGCCGCGCCACGCCCCGTTCCCCTGGCTGTGCATGCGGGGGGAAAGCGACGCGACGACGCCGTGGTCTGCACCGTCACGATGGCATGGGGGACGTCGTCGCCGTTGTCGCTGGGGTGTCACGTTGACGGCGACGATATCGCCGCGATAGGGCGCGAGTTTCGCCGCCGACTGCGAGCGTCTCGTTATGACGTCATGTGGTAAAAACCTATCTCTCTAATCCTCAAGGCCCGGGCCGCCCCGCCCCGCCCCGCCCCGCCCCGGGCCGCCGTGCTGCCGGGACTTGTTTTTTCCTGGTCGACACATAGAGGTGTGTTATCGTCGCGACGCGCCGCGGCCGCAGCAGCCTCACGCTGTCGATAAGGAGGGTCTGGACTCGCCCGGCCCGGCCCGGCCCCGGCTGGTCGGGCTGGTTGCTTGTCCCTCCCGACCTGACCCGACCCGACCTTGATGGATCCCGATCCCGCTGCCGCCCGCTCCGCTCGGCCAGGTCTGGCTTTACCCGGCCTGGCCTAACGGAACACGGCGATGGGTCCTCTCCTCGCCTCTCCTCTCCCCGGCGGGCGGGCGCCTCCAGGCGAGCTGCTCCCGTTCCACTGCGCCCCGCCCCGCCCCGCCCCGCCCGCAGCTCTCATGATCGCTCACAAAGGAAGCGAGAGGGAACAGACGACAACCTCCAGGAAAACGTTCTCTGCTGCGGGCCCGGCAGGCTGGCTGGGGGCAGCAGGCACCACTCGACTAGACTCTGAGAAAGTGTGAAGAGCTTCGCACTCTCCTGCGGAGGGAGAGACGCTCCTGGTCCACGACTGAATGCTGGCCTGGCCCCGGTGGCACTCTAATGAGTGCGATGCGATGCAGGCGGGGCACATTGCCCAGGAATAGAGACAGACAGACAGAGAGGTGGGCGCGGACAGAGTACATGTACAGTGCGGGGAGGTCAGCTGACTGACTGGCCGAAATACGAAACACACACCGCCTCGCCTAGCCCGGCGGGCGGGGCACCGCTACTTGCCCCCGGCTTGCCCCGCCGCGCCCCGCCCCGCGGCCGCGAGCCCGGCCCACGACCGTCGTCGGCAACGTCACCGAGTGATAAAAACGCGACCGTCTTGACTGACACCAGCCCGCTGAGCTGCCTGTACCGTTCGGTGACGTCGACCCTGTCAGCACGCACCGCGCACCTCCCGGGCGGCTCGTGGCCGTGGTGCGGGCGCGCAGCCCGGTGGGTGGAACTGTCCGCTGTTCGCTTCTCCACTGGGTAGCGCGCGTCAGAACCTTGTCAAAGTCCAGCAGAGGGCCCGGCGCGGAGGGGCGGGGTGGGGCGTTTCATCGAATCCGCCCGGGGACCGGACCGGACCGGACTGGTTGCGAAGATGGCGCAACATCGCCACACATGAGCAAAACGACCAAGTATGGGAGGCCTTTCTGGTTGTTTTCTTTTCGTTTTCTTTCCCTTCAGCGAAATGTTTGTGCCGGGCCGGGCCGGGCCGGGCCGTACCAGGCCGCACCGTCGCGCGAAATTCTCATCTTTAGCGGATGTCGTGGCCCCTGGTCTGCCCCCCCTCTGCATGGCGCTGTGGGCGTGAGACCCTCCCCCCCCCCCTCCCCCCTCCTCTCTCCCCTCTGTTAAACCTGTCTAATGACATGCAACCTCGTTTTGATTGGATTAGACCTTCCCTTTCCTTTTCCTTGTGTGTTTTTGTTTTTTTGTTTTGTTTTCTTCCTTTTGTTTCACGCATAAGTTTGTTTGCGGCGCCGTGCCGTGTAGGGCGGCTCGTGAAAGGTCACGCTTATGCACACGTATGCATTTACGCGGGACGTACACTCACACACACACTCCAAAGGTCCGCCGCGCAGCGGTGTTGGGTGGACTCTCATTCGCCGTGTCGCGTCGTCGCACTAGGATGCTGACTCAGTATCTGCTTACATTTTCGAGATTATATTATGTTATTCTCATTATATGCGCGTTTCTTATTGGTCTTTTCTTATTTTATTGTATCGTGTACGGCTCGACGCATTTCTCCGGTCACGCCCCACCACGTACGCCCCGCCCCGCCCCGCCCCGCCCCGCCCCGCCCCGCGGGTGAAAGCACACTGTAAGACACGGGGAAGGGGTCTCCTGCTGCTCATCCCGCGAGGCAAGCCCCCCACCACCGCCCTTTCCTGCATTCAATCAAGCAACTATCGGACTAGAAAACTTTCAACAATTATTTTACACGGCAAGACGGTCTTTCGTGTTTCTGGCAAATTGTGTGGTGGAGAAAAGAGCGCTTGGCTCACGCCCTTTTTCTTACATTTCGTTCAGCGCAGGCGTGCAGCAGTCACAGGCGGGGCGGGGGATTCCCTTGTGCCGTTTAAGGCCCCGCCCCGCCCCGCCCCGCCCCGCCTCAGCCCGATCTGGATCGGGCGGTGTCTTGCGTGTGAGGTGGACCGGGGGCCGGGCCGGTGCCCAGCTCCTCATCAGGGCCCCCTGAAGCTGTTTGCGGCCTGACGTTGCTGAAAACCAGGCCGCTTGCGCCCACCACAGCTGCTGCTACTGGTACCTACTGACATGATGATGCCGTCGAACGAAACACTGATAATCCCTGTAATTGTTACACAACGTTTATAGCTCACTGTGGTAATTTTACAAACGCAAATTATTTCCGCGGATACGGGAGGAGAACCGATGTAAAAAAAAAAATGGAAGAAGCTGAGTCATATTAATGCTAATTCGTGGGTTCGTAAAAATTATCGTGGGTTTTGTTTTGCCACTTTTCCGCAACTTTTTAGAAATGTTTTCCCCGGTGGAGCCGGCCGATGCGTTATTGCGCTACCTTACGTGCAATCACACGTGTTGGCTGCAGCAGCGGCCCGGGCGGGGCGGGCGGGCGGGGTGGGGCGGGGCGGGGCGGGGCGGGGCGGGGCGACTCGATTAAGCCCGGCCTGAGGGCCTGCGGGCCGGGCCGGGCCGGGCTCGAGTCCAATAAGTAAGCTGATTGCCGACGCTTATACACGCCGTGTTGTGTTGACTGCCTCCTCGCCCCGCGTTCCCATGCTTGTCGTTGATACGCCTTCATCGCACCTCGTCACACCCTATAAAGACGGTGTATTCTTTCTCACCTTGCTCCGGCCGCATTTTTGTAATTTTCTCCCTTAAAACGTATACCGCGTCATTTTGTCCGCCGCTGCTTCGCTACTACCGTAGTCCTGCCATGCCCGCAGCCCGATTTGACATAGGGCAGGGTGCAGAGGGAAGGCCGACAGCGCCAATAAGGCCTGGCGCGCCTCAGCCAGCCTCCAGTGTGCGTATGGCCTGGCCTGGGGAAGCTCACACACATAGACTCTCGAGCTGCTCCCGACCGAGCCAAGCGTACTGTGTATCGGTCTGACGCTGGCGCTCGCTGCGGCAACAAGCTTGTGCCCGAGGAATAGCCGAGCGGGCGGGGCCGGGCCGGCCGTGGGCCCGGGTGACCCGCGGACGGCAACCTGCAGTGCGGTGCGGGTCACGGAAGTCTCTTTGTCAACTCCCGGCGCAGCGCGGCGGTGTTGCTCCGAGGCCGGTGCCGGCCGGAGCAGTGTCGAAGCTCGTCCTGCCTGGGAGGAGCGCCGCCCGGGAGCGCCCCGCCCCACCGCGCCCCGCCGCGCCGCGCCTCGCTGCGCTCTTTGTCAGCTGTGCGGGGTGGGGCTGCTCCGAGGGCGGCTGCACCGCGGTGCAGAGCGGAGCTCGTCCTGCGAGGAGGGCCGCGGTGGAGTGGCAGCAGCAGCGGCGGCAGGACAGTCATTACGACCCCCTCCCCCAGCCGGCCGCGGCCGCGCGCCGCGCCGCGCCGCGTCTGTTTGACCTCGGCGCAGCGCAGCCCAGCGCAGCTCAGGCGGGACGGCGCGGCGGAGGGAGGACCGCGGTGCGGCGGGGCGGGGCGGGGCGGGGCGGGCGTGACGCGCTGCGTGGCGCGCCGCGACAGCTGAACCAGCAGCAGCCCGACTGGCCCGCCCCGCCGCGGCGGCCTCCGTTGTTTTGCCCGCATGCACTGGGGGGGAGTTGGAGCCAGCGGGATCACGGGGTGCTTGGCGGCGGTGGCGGTGGCGGCCGGGCTGGGGCGAGCATGTATCAGCTGGGGATTAGCGTGACAACCGTCAGCAGCGCTTTGGCTTGTATGTGTCCTACCCGGGTGCGCAGTGCGGGCCGGCCCGCGAGGAAATGCCGCCCGCCCCGCCCCGTGCCCCGACTAAAAGTTATCGGTTTCCGAAATTAGATTCCCCTCGACTCGACTGTGCTGCTCGCTTTGACTCTACCCCCTCCCGCCCCGTAGCTCTCTGAGAGAGTGTAGCTCTCGGCCCTGCTGCCGCTGCCTGCGGCTGTGTGCGTCGGACCTACTGTGACGGAGGTGTCATATTCCCCCCCACCTTCGCGGGCGCGACAGTCAGCGAATTAGTCACCTGACCTCAACATCGCACTGGCTGAACACACGGCACGTTTGCGCGCATCCCGTTGTGGGGAGCGTCGCTAAGCGAGGTGTCTCGCGGAGGTGCTCTCTCTGGAGCGCCTGCCGAGTCCGGTGTAGGCAACACGCCCGCGGCCGTGCGGAGGGGTTGCCTATTAGCAGGGCGCGCGGGCGCGGCGCAGCGCGGCGCTCAGGCAGCCTGGTCAGTAGAATTTGTTTCGACGCCTCTTGCGGGCGGGCGCGGGCGCGGGCGGGCGTTCACCGTGCCTGCGCAGCGCTTTCTACACATCCACGCGAAAATGTTGTCGGCACGGGCGTGCGTGCGAGGACAATGCCCGGCCTGGGCCTGCACTGCACGGCGCGTAAGCGAGTGTGGCATCGCGGCGGAGGGTGTCGCATCGCATCGCATCGGCAGGTGTTGCCTCAGTCTCTCACCTCCGCCCCCGGGCCGGGCCGGGCCGGGCCCGTGCTGGGCCGGGACGGCACGGCACTTGCGTGTGCACTGCAGCTCTTTGTGCAACTAAAACACGACAGAGCGGCGGGGCCGGGCCGGGCCGGGCCGGGCCGGGGACCGGGTCACGGCACGCGGCGGGGGGACAATGAGACGTATGATGTTGGAGGCCCTGGGAAGAGAACGTGTGGCGTGGCGTGGCGTGGCGTGGTGAGCAAAGCGCGTGTTTGTGCGCACGCCAAGAAAACCACATCCCTTTAGATCGTTTATATTATTTTTAAAAAATAATTCGCCTTCTTTTCCTGAACGCCTAGTGTCACGCCCGCCACGCCCGGCCCGCCCGTCAGGTAACGAGGCTTGTCACACGATAATGCGCTTGAATGGCGCGCACGGCCGCGGGTCTGTATGGGCACGAGGCGCCGCCACGCCCCGCGGCACACACACACACACACATCTGGCGGGCCGCGAGTGCTCCTGCATTGTGGGGAGTAGTATCCTGTACAGGGCCGCTGCCGCGGGTGTTGGCGGTGGCGCGGGTGCGGGGCGGGACGGGACGGGACCGAGCTCAATTGCGGGCGGGGCCAAGTAAAAAACGGAAAAAAAAGGTCAGGGAAACAGTTTTGGAATATTTTCAAGGTGTCGCTCTAATATGGATGACCTAGCCAGGTAAAACAATAAAAAAAAGTATACGAAAAAAAGTTTTAAAAAGAATGGTATGGTAAAATGCGTGTCTGGCGCGGTGTGCCGACGCGACGGTGTGAGCAGCTGCGCTTCACCGTCGTGCTGTAGTGCAGTGCGCGGCCCGCCCCGCGGGGCTCAAACTCGCAAGTACAGCGTTACTTTTACCTGGCGTTTAACGTTGTTTCACGTTTCTGTGGCGCTGCCCCAATAGTGCGTCGGGGCGGGGCGGGGCAGCGCGTGGCCCGGGTCTCCGTCACGCGATGCTGGGGCGCGGAATGCGAGGAAAACGTCATCGCTCTACGCGGGCGGGGCGGGGCGGGGCGGGGCGGGGCGGGGCCAAGGAATGGCGCTGCCGCACCCGCCCGCCCTGGATGGGTGCTCGACCGTGTGCGTAGTCCCGCCCCGCCCCGCCCCGCCCCGCCCCGCCCCGCCTGGCCCCACCCCGCCACGGACCAGCCCGAGCACCGCTTGGCTGTTCAGCAATTTCATGACGCCATATGGACTGCAGTGCACACTGCTCGCCTCGCCTCGCACCTCGCACGGGGCACGGCGTGGTAATATGCTCTTATCAAGCACAAGTTTCAAGTTTATCCCGAACTTATTATGCGGTGAAAAGTCGCGGGGGAGGATGAGATTCTAGTTTTCCCATTGCCGATACATTTTTAATCACTGCCAGAACCTTAAGCTTAGCGAGGTCGTGGTGGCGCGGGGGGCGGCACAGTGCTGGCCGGCGCGGTGTAGGGTGCGGGTGTGGACGGATGCAACTGGATCTGCTCCCACGATAGCCCAGCCCCAGCCCTGTACGGGCCGCCCCGCCCCGCCACACTACGCCGCGCCACGCCACACCGCGACAGTGGATCGGGCTCAATTGTTGTGAGTGTGAGTGCGAGAGAGAGAGAGAGACTCTCAGGCGACGCCTCACTTGTCGCCCGTGATTGTCACTCTATCCTCGGCACGCTGAGCACTCTGAGCCTCGCGGCGGCAGCGCGGCGGGAGGGAATACCACCACAGGAAACCCTCTGTGCTCGCGAGGAGAGGAACAAACGGCTGTCGCACGTTAACTGTTAAATTTTCACAAAGCTGGGCTTTATTTAATGCAGGGTTGCCCCGTGTCAGGAAAATATTTAGGATTTGGGGTGGAGTCGAGTGACGCGAAAAATTGAAAAAACTTGCTTCCTGTTATACAGTTTTTCTCTTTAATTTGTTTTGTCACAGTTATTTTCTCAAAAATCGCTGGTAAATGTAAAAAATTTGGACGGCAAACTAGGATGGAATTACTGCACTTCCCGTATTCGTGTTCTCGAGTTGTGGAGTGAAATGCCACTCCAAACAGCCGGGCGGGCCTGGCTGCAGGGCGATAGCGGGCGCGAGCAGCGTGTGCGTTATCGTCAGGGTCTTGGGTTCGCATCCCGCGGCTGAACGTGACGGTCCGTCACGCTGCTTCTCTTTCGTCACGTCTTCGTCACTGCAGACCCGCGCGAGCGTCCACAGCTGCTGATGCACCATGAGGCCGGGAGCTTCCTCTCTTTATCACGGCGTCGTATTCTCATATACAGGCCCGCCCCGCCCCAACCCGCCCTGCCCCGCCCCGCCCCGCCCCGCCCCGCCCCTCCCGTGCGTCTTTACGATACAGATATACGCCGGTCCCGTTATCAGCCAAAGTTATCTGTAGGAGAGGAGATGCGTAGCGGGAGGCAGAAACAAAACCGCTATGATGATGTTGCAGGGAGACCGCGGCAGGGCCTTCTGACCCGACCTGTGAGAATAATGATACGCGTGTAGGATGAGTCACTCACTTAGTGGACTGCATTCTCAGTGGGCCTGATAGTATTCGCGTGCAGTGTGTTCGCGTATCGCGCTGATTGGAGCGCGGGCCGGGGCGGGGGCGGGGGCGGCGGGGAAGGCCCAGGAGGTCACGGTGGGTCACTGGCGGGCCGGGCCGGCGCTGCGACTGATAACCAGAGCCCATTGGATAATTGTCTTCACACGTGTCGGCATGACGCGCTGCCAAAGATGTGTAGTAAAACTGCAACTTAAACAGATATCTCAGCAATAAGATATGTACTATTTTGTGCTGTCGCTAGTGACTCGAGTCACGATCGTGATTTTTTTTTAACCGCATTATACAGTGCTCAGCGCGTGGCGAGTGTGTGTGTGTGTGTGTGTGTGCGCGCGCAACCAGCAGATAAGTGTCGTGCGTGCGGCCGTGCGGCCTCTCTCCCTCTCTCTCTCCCTCGCGCGCGCTCGCTCTCTGTCACTCACTCGATGTGACCATATCCGCGTCTCTCGACGGGACGGGCCTGAGCGCGGCCGCGGCCCCGCAGACGGGGAAGCTCTAGAAGTAGCCACCATTGTGCAAAGCATCATCGCTTTATACCAACATCCTCTGGCAGAGCAGAGCAGAGCAGGAGTAAAGAACCAGGTCGGATGTTAATTTGGAGCTCGCGAGCGAGCCGGCCGCGCCCGCACCCGCACCAGCTGCCTGCTTGTGCCAGGCCAGGCCAGGAGGGAGATGCCCATCGGGGTCTACCCTGCCGGTGTGCCAACGAGGAGGCGAGGTGTGAGCCCAGCCCCCGAGTACTTTACTGGATCCGGGCTTTCGGTAATATCTTTTTCTCTTTCGTCGTCCATTGGCGACGCCCATCGCGTAACTCCAGCAGCAGCAGCAGCGATAGTATAAAAAAAAATCGGAGCCGGCGAGTGCCTCTGCGTTCGGCTCGGTTCGGGCCTTCCTGCAGCAGAGGCTGTGTTTGGTAACGGTGTCAGTGCGATCTGGTGAGTCTCGTTATTAGAGTGACCCACAAGTCTGCTGTGAGTGGGCGGGGCGGGGCGGGGCGGGGCGGGGCGGGGCGGGGCGGGGCGGGGCGGGGCGGAGAAGAAGCCGCCTTATTGCTGCTGCTCCAGGAGGACGGAGGCTGAAAGCCGCGCAGAGAATGGCGGGGCGGACCAGGAAGCTACAGGTGAGAGGCGGCTGATTTCAAGCTGAAATAGGCTTAGTCAGTCAGGTAGTCAGTCATGCTCATGACGAAGCTGAGCGCAGACACCGCTGGAAGCGTTGCGTCTGCGAGTGCAGGCAGTGCGGCTGGAGCTGGAGGGAGGAGCGCGGCGCGCAGCTGCACTGGAGTGGCCTTGAGCGCGCGTGTGTGTGTGTGTGTGTGTGTCAGCCGCGCCGCGCACCTGGAGCCAGCCTGGGGAAGAGCTGGGCTAGGCTCGGGTAGCGATAGAAAAAAACTGCCATTGAAGTTGCGGTAGTTGTCTATTTTTCGTAACGCTCCAGCAAGCTGACTGTAATCGCTTTGGTACCGCCGCGGCGAGGCGGGAGGACGTGCTAGGACTGGACTGGAGCCGGGAGGCTGTGCTGGATCTCCAGGCGGGTCTGGAGGTCTGGAGGCCGGCGGGCAATTTGTGTACGGAGCATTACGGGGCGGGTCTTGATTAATGCGAGCTAGGCCTGCCTGACGTGGTGTGTGCTGGGCTGGGGCCGCAGGGCTGGGGCCGCTTAGAAAGTGAACGGGGCGTCGCATGGCGTGGGCCCCTCCGCCCCGCCTCGCCCCGCCGTGCAGGACCGCTCGCTCATGTAACCAGCGGCGGGGCGGGGCGGGGCGGGGCGGGGTGGCCTTTCATTTTCATTCACGACTACGACGCTACGCTCCACGCACCGCCCGCACCTACTCGTTCATCAGCAAAGAGCCCGCGAGGGAGGAAGCTGTCTGCTCGGTCTGCTGTCGAAACAGAAGCTCGAGAAAACCGCGCGCGATAAAGCTAGACAGAACGGGGTGGGCGGGGCGCGCGGTGCCGCCCTCGTCCTCTTCCCTCCGCCGTCCTGTATGACTCCCCAAGCATTGCCTCCCCGTCCTCGCCTTGTGCAAGGAGAGGTGGGCCGGCCCCGCCCCGCCCCCCAGCAACCCATCTGTCCTGTGTGTTGCCAAACTAGATGTGCAGGACGGGCGCCCAACAAACACAGTCGTGCTAAAGTGTCGCGCGGCGGGGCGGGGCGGGGCGGGGCGGGTCAGTGGCCCGGGCCGCACAGTACCGCACCTCCTGCTACTCTCTCATGTCGGGGAGCTCGTTAGGCCGGGCGGGGGTAGGCTGAGGAGGAGCAGGATGAGCAGGAGGAGGAGGATGCATGCGCTGCCCGGGGAGGAGCAGCGGTGTGGCAACAGTATGTGGTCTTTGGTCTTCCCTCCCGAGCGCCGAGCAGCGCTGCGCCACTACTGGAGCGCCCCCTCTCCTCCTCTCCACTTCCTCTCTTCCCGGTTTTTCTATTAATCCCCCCTTCCCCCCTCTGCCCGGCCGCAGGACGTCTCCTGTCGCGTGCTGCCGGCGCGCTGCCGCACCGCCGCTGTTCCGCGAACCGCGAAACGCGTGTCGTGTCGCGGCGTGGCGTGGCGTGGCGTGGTGACTCAGTTGTAATCGCCGCGCCGCGGCGCGCCGTATTTTGAACCGCTTTCCGCGGTCACGGCTGTGGCGTCAACATTTTGCGGAAACTGAACCAGCAGCAGCAGCAGCAGGAGTGAAACAGGAGAGATCTCCGCACCTCCGGCCGGCGGCCCCGCCCCGCTCCGCCCCGCCCCGCTGGGCCGGGCCGCTGTGCGCCGCTGAATTAGCAGTAGATAACGAGTGTGAGTCATGCACGACCACCGAGCCGGGCTGAGCGGAGAGGGCGACGCGGCGCAATGCTCCGCGAATTCATGTGCAAGAGACATCGTCTCGTCATCTGGACTGCGTCTTGTGTGATAATGTGGGCTCGCTGCATCGCTGTCTGAGAAAACAAGCTAGCTGGGACATTAACCCTACGTTCAGTAATGGTCATGTAGGTTATAAGCCTTTAGGCTAGCTGTAAATAAATGTATCATCTGCTGAAAATTCGGGGCTGTAGAGAGTAGTGATAAAGCGATGTGAAACGCGTTTAAAACCGACCTGCTTCTCGCGGGAAGTAGGCTGTGACGGGACGGGCGGGGCCCGCCGCGCCGCTGCGGCTGCAGCTGCACGTGTCGTGCCGCCCCGCCCCGCCCCGCCCCGCCCCGCCCCGCCCCGCCCGGCACAGATTTTGACCTAGAGTCTCGAATCTCTCAGGACGGCACTAAAGTTTGCGAAGGTGCTTCGTGCGGCCGAAGCAAGTCACGACTCTTTCGGTATGAATGGGTCAGGCAGGACGGGCCTAACCTTCCCTTTCGCGGTGCGGCGTGGAGTTCCCGCCCCGCAGTCGTAAAAGTCCCCAGTGGTCACGTGGTCCGCAGCGCGCGCCAGGTCGCCTCGCCTCGCCACCACTGTACAGTACGATATTTTTGTTTTATGATTTTTCTAACCTTCGCCTGAGACCGCGCCAGTCGCCGCCACGCGGCAATTGTCCGTATTTTTATTTTCTTTCTTAAATGTTGGGGACTTTTTGGATGACGCTACTTTCCCACGCATGTTGATGATGCCGCATGATCAACCCGGAAGATAAGGAACAAGACGCGGATGGTCGCGGTGATGCGTGGAGGGAGCGGCATAGTACCAGTGGGAGCGAGTTGTCGTAGAGGTGAGGTGAGGATGACTTGCCGTCATGGACGTGGTCAGTCAGTAGTACGTGTCGCTGTCGCGGGCCCACCGGGCCAAACCACTGCTCGGCGGGCGGGGTGGGGCGGGGCGGGGCGGGGCGGGGTCCGCGACCTTGCCAACACCAGCAGCAGTGTAGCACGAACGTGCTGCGCTGCGTCTCTTCTCTCTCTCTCTCGCTCTCCCTCTCTCTCCAGGTACTGCGCCTAATGACAGGCCAGGTGGACGGTACTCATTATACAGCACAGCCTACGAGGGCCTTTGGCTCGTACACTGCAGAGTCGTCCACTTCGCCCCCCGCAAGTCCACGAATCCCGCCCCGCCCCGCCCCGCGCGGCACGCACCTCCGTCTCCAACCAGGAGCCCCACCTGCACACGCGTATACATTATCGCGGTAAAACTGTGGTAAAACGTGGTATAATAGTGTTTCTTTTTTTTTTCCTTGGGTATTCACGTTGGCAACGGTCGTTACTCCGCGGTGTGAGCGGCGGACGAGTTATCGCCAGGTGATAAAAACAGCAGGGATAAGAATAGCGTCTCGTCTGCTGCGGCGCGGGGCGGGGCGCGGCGGGGCGCGGCCGATACATTTTGCACTGGCGTGGGCGCTCCCCTGCGCGGGGCTCGCGTCGCGGGTGTGGCGGGGCGGGGCGGGGCGCGCGCGGTTCGGGGAAATCCAATACCCGCTTGGAACGTTGATAACCACACACTGGTTGGCCGGTCAGGCGACTGGTCCCCTGCGGCTGCCCCGCCCCGCCCCGCCAGTCGGACTGGCACCCGCCGTCCGCACCGGCCCAGTCTGTTACACTTGGCTCCCGCCGCCACCCGGCCCGGCGCGGCGTCGCGGCGCGTCCCAGAGTGTCCTTCAGCTGAGCAGGAGCAGGTCGGTGCCCCCCCCCCCCCTCCTCCATCCGGCTCCATGACGCCAGGGGCACTCAAGTTTAGCACCGCAGCCCGGCCCCCGGCCTGGGCCGCGCTTTGAAGCGACATGTGCTCTGCACCTCGCAAACTTTACAGACATGTCATAGTGAGCTCTCTGTATGCTGGTGTGGTCTACAGCGTGACGTCTCTTTTAATTATTCCGAGTCCTACCGAAGCTAATTTTAGCGTGTGACTCCTCCCCTCTTTTTATTTATTTCTAAGTGAATTTTGTGAGCAAATGTTTGTATAATGTATGAGTTTGGGGCGTGGTGCTGAGCTGCTATTCCGCGAACACCAAAAGTCGCAGGACGGGTTGCAGAGTGCGACTTGCCCGCCCCGCCCCGCCCCGCCCCGCCCTCCGGCCCTCCGGTGTTGCCGCGGTTGCCTGCGGGCGGGGCCGGACAGAAGGGATTAGCAGACCCTGTCCTGTCGTGGAATGTGACGTCGCCAGGCAGGCCAGGGAAGGCAGGCGTCGCCATGGCGTCGCGCTGCCCTGGCCCCGTGTGCCTGCTGCGCCCCGCCCCGCCCCGCCCCGCCCCGCCCCGCCCCCGTGCTCATGCCCGTGCCGTCTCTGGTTGCAGGTGCCTGACGGCGCGCTCCTCATGTGACGGCTGGATGGACTGACCCCTGACCCCAGCGGACCGGACCGGTCACCCCCTAGCTGCCTGCAAGGTGAGCTGCTGGTGTGAAGCATAGAGACATAGGCTCGCTGAGCGTCCTGCTGGCGCCTGGCACCGGCCCGGCCCGGCCAACAGGAGACAGAGCCTCGCCCATCCCCGAGCGCCTGCTGGCGGGGTGGGGCGGGGCGGGGCGGGGCGGGGCGGGGCGGGGCGGGCCGCGGCACGCCCACGCCACGGCGCCCACTCGCCACGCCGCGCAGGTAACTGACTGGGTCAGGCAGGTAGACACGCCACGGGACGGCTCTAAGCCCGACCCCGGTGCCTTCACTGACATTTAGCGCGCCGCGGCCCGAGCCTATCGTGTGGATAGATGGATGTATGGATGGTGGAATGGATTTGTATGACTGTGTGTGTGTGAGAGAGAGAGAGAGAGAGTGGGGGCGGCGGGGCGTTCTCTGGGAACGGCTGGACAGCGGCTATTGAGAAGAGCGAAGCGGACGACGTCTGAATGAGTTGATTTGTCCCCGCCGCGCCGCGCCGTCTCGTCGGGCGGCCAGCAGTCCTGCTGTCTCGTCTAGAGCCCTGCTGTAGGGACCAGCAGGAGATGCCCGCAGGACAGCAGGGCAGCAGGGCCGGGCGCGACCGCAGCCCCGCCCCCAGCCGAGCCCCGCCCCCTGGTCGTCCCGTGGGGCTTCCCTTGAGGCGATCACCGCCAGCTGGTGGTGGGGCAGCCGGCCGGGCTCTAGAGGGGGCCGGGGCCGGGGCCGGGGCGGGGCGGAGCGGGGCCGGGCGGCTCAGGTTCGTGTACCCAAGTGCTTTTTGGTCGCTATTTGTCCAATTCGTCACCCGTCGCCGCTTCCTTTTGACGCGGCCGGGGCGGGCGCGCAGAACGCCAAGGCGCCCCCTTGTTTCGGTGTATTTGTCCCCTGGCGGAGCAGCGAAAGGTACACCGAGAACTGGTGTCAGGAATTCCTGACACTCCCACCCGAGATGTTTCTTCGAGGTGCTAACGTGTCCTGCACATGTCCCGGTATGCATAATATCGAGACATTCAGGCAAAGTAATTCTCGTGTCAGGCGGAAGCAGGTAAAGGGCCTTAATGGCCTGCAGGACAGCAGACCCGGCCCCGCCCGGCCCAGCCCAGGTCAATGGCTGCGCTCATCGCCTTGACGGCGCGCCGCGCGTCTCCGCCGGTAAACGGAGCGCCACCGCCGGCGCGGCGCCTCCAGCCCGGCCCCGCCCCGCCCCGCCCCGCCTTGTCCACACCGAACGGTAAGCGCGGGGTCAGGGGCCGAACGGGCCCGACCCAAAGTGGGCCCGGCCCGCGCGCGCCGCCGTCTGACTGAGGGGGTGCGCCCCTAGCGCCGTCGCGTCGCCGAGCTGCTTCCCAGCGCCATCTCCGACGGGATATTTCGAATTGGATTTCCTCCCCACCCCACCCCACCTGGCCTGCGGTGAATCGCGAGCCCGCAGTTTGTCTGCCCCGTGCTGTCTGTCTGTCGGGGCGGCCGGGCTCCCATGGCATTGTTACCGCGGCCTGGTCCTCCGGGCGGCGGATGTCTCCCCTCGAGCCACGCGGGAGGTCCGAGCTCTCGTTCCTGCTGCTTCACTTCACTTTACTTCCCGTAGCGCGCAGTTGTTGTTTAGGTTTGCGTTTTCACCACCTGATCTACTTCGGCCTGGACCGGGGGCCGGGACTGGGACTGTTGGGTTGGCAGTGTGTTTGTATCCCGGCCCGGGCACTGTGTGTTTGTTTGGATTCCGCCCCCGCCCCGCCCCCGGCTCGGCTATCCTCGCGTCCGACCGCGAGCCGAGCTGCACTTGACTCCCCCACGCCACATTCCTCTCTCTCTCTTTCTCTCTCCCGCCTTCCCTGATACGCCCCACTCGGACTCTGTAAAGAACGAGAGAGATGGATAGTTTTGTCGTCGTCGCGTCGGTCTATTTCCGAACGTGCGCTTGCTCGTCTCCCCGCCGTGTGGCGAGCGTGAGCGTGACGCGAACCTGCGTGCCGCAGCGCAGCGTAGCGTGCGCGGCAGCCGGCTGGAGAGTGTGCTCATGAGTACACCCGTACCAGCTCTGCGAGTACACCCACCCCCACCCCAGGGCAGGACAGACATGCTCCTCCTCCCACGGCGCGGCGCCAGGCGGCGCCCTTGCCTCTGCTGCCCTTGTTTCCGCCCGGGCGCGCCCTGAGAGTGCCCCTGCCTGCCTGCCCAGCACGGCCCTTTGCCCGGTGACGTAACGCTCGCAGCGGCACGGGGCGGGGCGGGGCGGGGCACCCCCATCACTTCGCCACCATGGCCTTCATGGCATACTCTCGTTTTCCCCGCATGATCACATTGCTTTTTTGTTTGATATTCGTGGGTGTCGGGCGCGGCGCTGTTGCGCGAGGCGCACATCTGCCTGCTTGTCGGCCTGCCCGTGAGCTGAGCTGGCCTGCCATGAGCTATGAGAGTGGTGGGCGATGAGGAGGTTGGCCAGGCCCGGCCCGGCCCGGCTCGGCCCGCCGCGCACCGGATGTACAAGTTTAGTGCTGAGGACGGCCGCGCCTGGCCGCGCCTGGACGGGCCGCGTGTGTTAGTCACTCGGTGCGCATCTGCAGGCTCTGGGTGAACCCGCGGGTGCAGCAGGTCAGGAGGCCGGCGTTCTCATCCTCCATGAGGTGGGGCGGGGCGGGGCGGGGCGGGGCGGGGCGGGCCAGGCGAACACGCGACGGCCGCGCGCGCGCACAGGCCATATCACTCGCGTGTCGTGCACGAGCAGACGGTCACAGAGAAAAAATGTTCCTGCCAGGCTCCATACCTTTGCTCCCATTTCTACTCATCTCTTGCATTTCGTGGCGCCTTTTCTATTTTTTTATTTCTATTTTTTTTGGAGCTGGGCATTAAACGTTTTTGTGAACGCCACAGACTTAGAGGCGTCAGCCGTGCTGGGTAGGCAGCCGGGCCGGCACCGGTGGCCACACGGGCTGCCTACGCACCTACAGTCTCACTGCATGCGGGGCGGGGCCAGTGGGCGCGATAGCGACACAGCAGATAACACTCCTCTGCCCCGTCCCGCCCCGCCGCCGCGCCCCACCCCGCCCCGCCCCGCCCCGCCCCGCCCCGCCCCGCCCGGGATGTCAAGTGCATGAATTCGTGTGTCATGGACGGGGCCGGGGCCGGGACCGCGCAATGGGGACAGGCATTGGGGTGTGCCCTACTTCCCTCCACTAACCCTCTCCTCCATTTACCTTCTTCTACGCCGTTAAAATAAAAATCAGAAAATGGAGTCAGTTTGTCGGCGTGCTGTACTAATTGCGGAAGCAGTAGCACACGCCCGCCATTTTTCACATGTATTTGCACATACCGAAATCAAGCCTACGCGTTTTTTTTTAGAAGCTTGCTGCTCGTAACTTGAGGGTGAGAAGTATTTACCCTTCCGTTTTGCGAGGGAAGTCCGCTGCAATGAGCTGTTGAGCGCGTACGGAGGTGTACTCTCTGTACTCTTTGTGCTGGCTCAGCCCACCCAGTGCTCGGGCTCGGCTCGGCTCTCGTGACGGCGCGGCGCGGTCCGGTCGGCACCGCGGCACGCTCGTCGAGTCGAATGTCACAACATCCGACGCGACGCGACGCAGCGAGCGCAGATATTATCCGCTCCGAAGGGAAGGGAAGGACCGTGTGCGATTGGACGCGCCCCGCCCGGCGCCCCGCCCGGCGCCCCGCCCGGGCCCCAGGAGGGCTATGGAAAATGAAGCGGGTGACGTCACGACGCACTTGGGCAACCCGGGCGGGGCGGGGCGTGGCGGGGTGCGGCGGGGTAATGTGTTGTTTTTGATTCTCAACGCGGAGTAATGCGGGCCCGTGGTGCGGTGCGGCGCGGCAGTGCACAGTGCACCCCTACCGGTGGCCCCCCGGGCCGGGCCCCCCGCCTACAGAGCCTCTCCAATGGGAACTGCCCATGGGCGAGGTACGCTTATAAGGTCCGCTCTCTGCCCTCGCTGTTCCCTTTCCCATGGATTGTTTCGGCGCCCGCCTTATTGCTACCGGCTGCCGCTCACCTCGGCCAGCCTCCCTAGACTTATCTAGAGCGACTCGGAATCGAATGATTTTAGAGTCCTGGCCTGGCCCGCCTCCTGTTCCCTGGAGCCACTGTGTGCTCCTCTCCTCGGGTATCCTGTGGGGATCCTGTCCCCCTGCCTGCCGTACCTCTATTTCCATTACGACAGAGGCCTAATATTGCCTTTAGCAGCTTTCCAATGAGTAACTTTCGTCCGTGTGCGCGGCGGCCCCAGGCCGTGCCTGCCGTGCCGTGCCGTGCCGTGGCGCAGTGCCCAAATAAATACCATTAACGCCCCGGAAAGCCCCCATCCCTCCCCCCGGTCCCTCACTTTCACCCATGACCCCCCAAGTGTCTCCCCGCCCCGCCCCGCCCCGCGTCGGCACACAGCACACCTCCGCATCGGGCTGGGGCGGGGCGGGGTGGGGCGAGGCGGGGCGAGGCGGCATGCACAGTATTGAGGCCGTGGGCACAGTGTTCCCCGGGGCCCGGCCCCGCCCCGCCCCGCCCCGACACCACGCGGTAGGGCCGGACCTGGCCGGGTCGGCGAACGTTGCCCTTGAATCCCAGGACGGGTGCCGTGCCGGCCCGGGCGTTATGTCAGGTCCGGGAGAGAAAGAGAGGGGGAGGGGGCAAGGGTCTTCGATGAGCAGCATGCTCGCCTTTCTCCTGTGGGATGCGACGAAATGGCTTTGTTAACTGCTCTTACTTCCCCCTCCTCCAACTCCCTCATCCTTCGGAACGCCCCGGCCCTGCCCGGCCCGGGTTCCGGGTTACAATTATTGTTTCCCTTCCCCCAGGTGGGCCGTGGGCCGGGCCGGACCGGGCCGGGCCAGTGCCGGGGAGGTCGGCGATGCTACTGGTCGCTCTGGGCTGCTCTGCGCTGTGTCCCTCCCCGGGCCGTACCCCCCGCTTCCCACCAGCTCTTGGAGTCACAGTCCTGGAGGAATACCCTGGAATTGCTCCGTGGCAGTAGCTCGATAGCGTCTCCCGGCCCCGCCCCGCCACGGCACGGCTCTCTGCGCCAGGAGGCCAAGGCGCTCATTTTCGTTTCCCTCGCCGTGCTCGTGCTTTCTCCGGGGCCCCAGGCCAGGTCGTGCGGGCGGGCCGCGCACTGCGTAGGGTAGGCCGCCAGGTAGACGCCGCTGCGGAGCGGGTTGCCTACTCCGCCGTGTGCAGGCGCCCGGGGGAAGCTCACATTTTGCTCGACTCGGCGGTGACAAGTATTTTTTCATTTTTATTTCTCGGGTTTCAGGTCGCCCTGCCGCTTTGCGCCGCGCCGCAGCGCCATGGAGTGGGCCCTGCTGGCGCCCGCGCTGCTGCTGCTCCTGGTGGCGCTGCCGCCCGACCATGCCGACGGCGCTCTCGAGGGGCCGCACATCTGCACGCGGCAAGCGCCCTACAACCAGACCGTCAGGGTGTCTAAACAGGTCCCCGTGCAGAGGAAGGTGTACTCGTGGTGCTTGAACATACCGCCGCGGTGTTCCAAGTATAAGCTGGAACTCAAAACACAATACACAACCCAGGTATGTGCCTAGGAAAATCTTTTTCGTTTTCGGGTTGGTTTTTCAATTATCTTTGACATTTTCCCTAGCAATTTTTTTTCTTCTGATACAGACCTTGTCCAAGACAAGACCTGTGGAGGAGTGTTGTGAAGGGTATGTCCAGAGTGGAAACCGCTGCATTGCTCACTGTGAGGAGCCTTGTGTTCGAGGCAAGTGTGTGGAACCAAACAAATGTCAGTGTGAAGAAAATTTTGGTGGCCCGACATGCAATCAGAGTATGATATCTTTTGTCCACTCTAATTCAATTATCTTTTTAAAATTACAGAACTTAGCACTGATTTAATTATTTTATTTTGATTTTAATGTAGCTTGTCCTGATAATCGTTATGGAGCTAACTGTGAGCACAGATGTCAATGTGTAAATGAAGCAATTTGTGATCCTTTTTCTGGGGAATGCAATTGTAAGCCTGGGTGGACGGGTGAGCACTGTTCTTTGGAATGCCCCCCTGGGAAATATGGACAGGACTGTGAGGAAAATTGCAAGTGTCAAAATGGGGGAACTTGTGATCACATATCTGGCGGATGCCATTGTGCCCCAGGATGGATGGGACCATTGTAAGTATAGTATTTGCCGCACTGCTCAAATTACACAATAGATTTAACGGTTTTACCAAATCCAAAAATATTTTTTAAATTGGTTATTATACTGTTTTTTCTTTTTTAAAAAAATAATTATTTAGGTGCGAAAATCAGTGTCCCGAAGGTAAACATGGAAATGAGTGTGCTGCAGAATGTCGATGTCAAAATGGTGGAACTTGTAATCCAACCTCAGGAAAATGCTATTGCACTCCAGGGTGGACGGTATGTTTTTTCATAGCAAGTTTTACTGTATTTTTTTTGAAGCTGTTCTAAAACTATAACAAATTCTTTTTTTTATTTTATTATAGGGTGATGTTTGTGGAAATCGTTGTGGATTTGGTCTCTGGGGCGTAAATTGTTCTAAAGTTTGTGACTGCTACAATGGTGCACCTTGTCATCACATAACTGGAGCATGTGAATGTCAAGCTGGATTCAGAGGAGATAAGGTGATTCATTAGAATCTGCGGGTGCCAATGAGGTATTTCAACTAAGGGCTTTTCTAATTTTTCTTTTGTCCTTTTTTTTTCCTTTAGTGCCTTGATCGGTGTCCTGAGGGGTACTATGGGGTGCTCTGTTCTAAAAAATGTGACTGCAAGAATGGCGGAACATGCTCACCTGTGGATGGAGTCTGTAAATGCAGGGAAGGCTGGAAGGGGCCTGACTGCTCGCAGCGTGCTTGCCCAGATTGGAGTTTTGGTAATAACTGCACGGGTATCTGCAGCTGTGATATGAACAACACTGAAAGGTAGTAAAATCTTTATTGCATGTCTTACAAAAAAAATTCCTTTTCTCCTACACTAACAGCTTTTTTTTTCCAGTTGTGATCCACATACAGGATCTTGCAATTGTAAGCCTGGCTGGGATGTGCGCTCCTGTGCACGTCCATGCCCAATGCTCACTTATGGTTTAGGATGTAAGCAAAGGTGTGACTGTAAGAACAATGCTCTTTGCTCTCCTGTTGATGGTTCCTGCATCTGTGCTGCTGGTAAGATTTTCTTGTGGGCTTATCTTTTAAAATGGTACAGGCATGTCATATTTTTATCTTTTTTGCTATTTTTATTGTGCACAGGTTACCGAGGCAAAGATTGCAGCTTGAAATGCCCTCCTGGAACTTTTGGAGAGGACTGTGCCCAGAATTGTAACTGCAATGGTGCGAAGTGTGACCATGAAAATGGACAGTGTTATTGTAATCCAGGTAACACACATACACACACACAAAATCAAATTTAATGAGCTCAATTCTATTGATTTTTTAAATGTTTGTTATATTTTTTTCTCAAATATTTCAGGTTGGGAAGGTAATGAATGTGAGAGGCCCTGTAATGGTACAACCTTTGGAAAAGATTGTAAAGAAAATTGTAAATGTGAAAATGGTGGTGTTTGTCATCCCATAAATGGTGAGTTAACATTTCTGACATCTGTTCATCTTGTTGGAAGAGTTATGTACGAGGCTGACTCATTCATTTTGTTTAGGTACCTGCACATGCCCAGCAGGTTTTGAAGGAGAGTTTTGTGAGCGCAAATGTGAGGAGGGACGCTATGGTCTTGGCTGTCGCTTGGAGTGTGATTGTGACCCACACAATACTATTGGTTGTGATCACAAAACAGGACAGTGTCACTGCAAACGCAACTGGAGAGGTATCTAAGATTTTCTTCTCTAATAAAATATTCCCATGCTCAGATTTTTAAAATTCTGGTATACACTGCTTTTTGGATTGAATTTTTTCCATAATTTGTAGGAATGAGGTGTGCAACTGAATGCAAAGAAGGATACTTTGGTCCAGATTGTAATCGAGAATGTGACTGTGCAAACAATAGTACTTGTGATGCCACCAGTGGGGCTTGTATTTGTGCAAGGGGATGGCAAGGGGATCGCTGCAGCGTTCCCTGTAACCCTGGTCGATATGGTATTGGCTGTAAAGAAGAATGTCCGCACTGGGCATACAGTAAGTAACGTCATGCTACAATTTTTTGTCAGTTTTAACCCCCTTTCCACTTGTTTCATACTTTCTTGCTTTAAAAAAAATTATTAAATTATGTTTTAGGTGTGAATGGTGAACCTGTTTGCCACCACATTACTGGAGAATACCATTGTAAACCAGGTTACACAGGATTGAACTGTGAAATCCCTTGCTCAGAGAATACATTTGGTCAAGATTGCAAAGAACATTGTGATTGTGGAAAGAAGACTACAAAGTGCCACTATGTAACAGGTAAGAAAATTAAGTGGCTGAGTTCCACCTTGTCCCTCTGAATTCTGTGTATCTCATCTCATCCTGTCATTCTCTGTTTTTTCCCTGTACTAGGAGAGTGTCAGTGTTTGCCTGGTTGGACTGGTGACAAATGTGAGCGCCCATGTGCCCACGGCTTCTTTGGTTTGCACTGCAGCCAGACTTGTAAATGTCAGAATGGTGGTCACTGTCGCAGCAATGATGGTTTCTGCCATTGTCAACCTGGGTGGACAGGTCCAAAATGTTATGAAGGTAAGATTATAGTCCATTTGACTTCAAGGTCTTTTCTCAGAGTGATACTTAATTGTACATTGTCTTTTAGCTTGTCCTGATGGTTTATATGGAACCAACTGCATGCTCGTGTGTAGTTGTGAAAGTGAAGACAAGTATGACTGCCATCCCATTCAGGGCTGTGTCTGCCGAAAAGGGCTCTCTGGTAAGAACATAGTCTCCAGGAATTTTTTTTTTTTTTTCCCATTGTAAAAAAAATATTTTAAACACTAAGCACATATCTTGTTCTATGATTGCAGGCAAAAATTGTGAGCTTGGTGATATAGAGGTCTCGGGTCAGTTGCAAGGACGCGATGTTGAGGGGAAAGAGCAAACTAGTAATGCTGGCATGGTGGCAGGAGTCATTCTTGCAGTTTTACTTTCTTGTGGTGTGGGCCTCATACTATTATATTATCGTCGTCGTGTAAAAAGTTTGAAAACAGAGTTAGCTCAGGTACATTACCATGCTGATCCTGGAGTATCACCTGGTAAGTATTGCCATACCCCTACTATCCCCTCAACTTGATCATGTCATAGACTGTGCAGGCATGGCTGATTTGAAACCTTTGCGCTTTTAAACAGACCGCCACCACTTTGACAATCCAGCCTATTCATACACAGGAAGGGTTGCTGCCAATGGCTCTGCTGTTGGTGTTGGTTCTGATGATGGATCACTCTTGCCTCTTAACAACATGCACAAGAGATTCCACAATAATCTTGGCAGCAAAAATAATCTGAACATTGAAAAACAGAGAGCTGGTTGTAGCACTGAGGATGATGATGATCTATGTTCAAAGGGTAGGCATCCTGGAAAGTCTTTATATTTTGGTTTTAGAATTTCAAGTAACACTTTTGAATTATTTTTTCAAGGTGCATATGGACTTCAGTTCCAACATCCCATTGCTGAAAAGAACTGGGGGGCAGATCTTGGCAACCCTAATTTAAATATGTATCAGTCAGTAGATGACAAAGTTGCGGAACATGTCTATGATGAAATTAAGCAAGCAAAGGGAAAAGAAGCAGGTAAATTACAATAATTAATTTTCAATCTGCCTTGTTTCATGACTTATTAAAAATTATAAATATTAAAAAAATAACTCTGTAATTTATACTTTAAAGAAATGGAGTACGACCACTTGGATTATAGTAGGCCAACTACAACATGGAAACCTCACTACCACCAGCTTTTGGATAAAGGAAGTATCTCAGGGGCTGGTTCCTCTAGTGCTGCAAGCACAGCCAGCACAGCAGTACTTAACATACCAAATGTCGAGGTGGAGCCCAGTAGCAGTAGTAGCAACTGTAGCAACAGTAGCACCAGCAGTGGAAGCTCAAGTGGGAGTGAAGATGCAGCCAAGAAAATGATCTGACCTTTTCCTTCAAAATAATATGGACTCTACATGGACATTCCATACTGCAAGGGCTCTTTCCCTCTCCCTGAACAGGCAGTAAGGTAGATCCATGATTGACATTTTCTTATGAGATGACTGAATTCAGGGGCAACTAAATGAAGCACAGTTTCATCAAGGAACTCACCTCAATATATCAGGTGTTGTCCATGGGCTAGTCACTTGCTTTGTTTTCCACTTCAAATGCAAACACCATTATAAAGTTTTAAAACTATATCTTAAATAATCAGTCCTGTTTGTATTTTGATCATCTAATGAATGAAATCAGTGATCATATATAAAGTTTTGAACATGTTTAAAACTCTTTTTATTTGTGACTTGTTTAGAAGACCATTATGAAGCTCTTTTGTGATATAAAACATTTCTTAGTCTGTAGATATAATAACTCATACTTCTTGAGATTTCTGCTGTTTCTTCCAGTCTACTTTTTATTTGAAGGAAGTGCTGAACCATTTTAAATGAAATTAGGGAGACGTGCATTATAATTATTGTGTACATATTCTATTTATTTTTGTAAATATTGTCATGAATTTTTAGTTGAAGAAAATCCTTTTTATTACTGTTTTTCTATAAGATATATTAATTTTACAAATATTTTGTGTGTTCATGTACAGTACACTTGTATCATTGTAAGTTTTGTGTGCGAAGTATTGCTTTTGTTATGTATCATGTGTTCATCGTGTGTGTCAGGGCTAAAAGGTCCTTCTTCCTATAACACAGGTAATTGAAGTGAACTCATCCATGATTTTAGGGTTTGATGAAATCAAATGTTTAGCATACAAAACCATGCAAATTTTTAACTGCTGTTAAGGAGTCGCAAATCATATGTATGTAAATGATATCTGGACTTGTTATGATGTTGCATGACTGCCTGAAAATATTTGAGAAAATTTAGATATTTTGTTGTCAAAATGAATTTTAACCACAACCAAACAAAAATTATTATTATTTTTTTTTTTTAAATGCTGTTTTAGCGTTAATTGAGAAAAGGTAAGATGTTTTAGAGACTTTTTAGGTTGTTCTAGGCTCAATCAACGAACCATGTCAATTTAATATTGCTAAATCTGTCATGGTATAAATTCGTCAGATGTTGTGTGCCAAAATTACTGGGAATTGGTAAAGACGCAGATTCCATTATGTGAGTTTTACACAAATTTACACTGACTGAAAAAAAAGAAATTTGTGAGAAGATGGCCCTCTGTGAATTTTGTATTGTGACATTGTGACTGTGATGGAAATAAATATATTTTTAATTGATAAGTTTAAGTGCTCCATGATCATTAAAATTTCCAATATTTTCATTGAACCCCGAATTCTGATATGCTTCACAATAGATACATTTATCTTTTATGGCAATTAAACAGGTGTCCCAAAACAGATCACCTGTTTAATTTACCTCTCTTGAGTTTTATATGAAATTTCTTTCGATCTGGGTAGATGGAAGTGCTATGAATTAATTTATTTAAAACTTGCCAAAAATATATTTTTTTTAAATACAATAGCTATACACAGGTGTGCTATTAAGAAGGGTGGACTACCTCACACCTTAATCGCACTCATTTTGGAATCCATAAGATCCATTTCTTTCAATAAAGAAGCAACAGTAAATCGAAGTTTGTGGAATTTGGAGACGGAAAGCTCAAATGTTACTTTTTTACCATTGCGAAGTGTCAATTCCATTATTATATTTGGTTCCAGAACCCTAGATAATGCACTGTAAAACCCAAAGTCAACACATTAACATTTGGAGGAGGTGGAGGGGATGTTGAGATGTGGGAGAGACAATTGTAGTTATGCCATACCTTGATGATATTGTTATGTCGACTCGCCATTTCATATCACAGACTGCATCAAAATGATGCTCATGTAGAGTCTGATTAGAATAAACCTCGGACTTTACAGCTTGTAGTATATTCACACATTTTTCGACTGAGTTAGTAGAGAGCCTGTAAAATAATTTATTTTCAGTATTCATTAAAAGTATTTAGTCATACTTGGTTTGGATTGTAATATATGTGCATTTAAGTTTCTACGACATACGAGAGACTCTTCAATTTATCAGAAAGAGTAGCAACAGATGAATTTTCATTTGACGATCTAACAAATGCCTCAACAATAGGAAGGATTTGCCCAAATATAGATGCATTTTTTGCAGCAATGACTCTTGTGTGATTGTCAACTTCAGCAAATGGTTTCTTCACATAGTCTGCAGCAACTAGAAACAAGATTTCTGATCAGATAACAAATTTAAATGTTGGCTGGACGATTTTTCAACAGCTATCTGAAGCTAAGGCCCACAGAGCTTCAGACTTCAAAGTAGTAAGGGAACAGTGATTAAATTGTGCTGGTTAGGATTGGTCTTAACAAGTCAAAGCAGTATCACTTACTTTGCACGAGATTGATACTTAAATCATCTGATATGGTTGCCATGTTGCCTTGTTTTCATTACAATTTTCCAAGTCATAAGCTCAGCAAAATTTACAGAAAAGAAATGTAAACATAGTTGACAGGTAGGCGTACCAGACAACCAGACAGCAGACAACAAAGTGATGCACTAGCGCGATATTTAAAAACAAAAAACAAAAAAAACACTTCATCGATGGGAAGCATTCTGGCAGTTTCCTGAATTTTTCTGCATGGAAAAACAACTATTTTATTTAAAAATTACAAAAAAAGAAGAGCCTGAAAAAATGTATTTAATATAATTTTGTGATATTGTTGTATCTTTGAGATGATTTCTGAGCGCACTCGACAAGTCAGCTGATGCACTGTCTTTTGTTTTTTCCCCCACCATAAAGGCTTGGGGCTAGTAAGGCCAGCAGCAGTAGATACTTCTTTGGCGCTCGTTGCGGAGAACGTCCAGACGTTGTGAGACTTAAGTTTCGTTTCATCTTCTCCACGGTTAATCTACGCGTTGCGGTTCTGTCATCAACATGTCATCCCCGAAGAAGGTCTGCATTGTCGGCTCCGGCAACTGGTACGTTGAATCATCAGTTGTATCAGTTCCATTTCAGACGCTAAATTTGGTCTTGTCACACCAGTCTTGCTTCATGACACCGTGTTACTTTTGCCCGAGTGCCTGCGTGGACTTTGTCCAACGTTTAAACTTGGCCATTCGCTCGCTTTTTGACCGTTGTCCTTGAGCTTCACGGCTGTCTATTAATACCTTGTCAACCCTGCCACGAGTTTCGGTTTACTGTTTTATATCCCTTCTCGACATCGCAGCCCCTTTTGTAGCTTCACATGCCTGTCATAATTTTCCATGACAGCCTTGCCACTTTGCCGACCGCCTCTTTCTCAAGAGGTTGTGTTCAATGACTCCTTCCTCTCATCTCCTCTGTCAGGTGCTGTAGTGATAGAGTAACCTACCCCTCTGAAGGTCAAATGGTCCAAAAATAAACATAATGGCCAAACAATCCCATTGGCTTAGGCAAGAATTTTAATTGCTTGAATAATCAGTATAATCATTCCTGACCAGGCCCTTTGGGCATTCATTATGTATAAATTCCATATTTCATAATGTGCTTTGTTACATTTTCCTCATTCATTAGAGATAATGCTGTAGTGGTTCATTGCCCAAACCTTGTTTAAATGAACTTGTGAATCAGTTTTTCACATATCTGCATGCTCTTTCACAGGGGCTCAGCAATTGCCAAAATTGTTGGTGCCAATGCCAAGAAGTCTCCCAGCTTCGTAGACAGAGTCACCATGTACGTCTATGAAGAAATGATTGATGGCAAGAAACTTACAGAGATCATCAACACCACTCATGAAAATGTGAAATATCTGCCTGGCCACAAGCTCCCTGAGAATGTGGTATGTAAAATTGTTCCCATGACAGATGTCTTTAATAGGCAGAGAGCTGCTGTCATATTCAGTTGTTAAGGGTGTCTGGTTCTTTGGCCTTAGTTATGCATATCATGCATACATAAGTTGGTTTATTGGTTGGGTTTTTTTGACACCTTTCTTGAGCTTGGAAGGGGACAGTTCGTCGTTTTGTTTACCGTATCGCGCCGCGCGATATGTTTCACAGCTTCAGCAGATTTCTATTATTAAGGTGGAAGTCTGAATGGGACTTTCCGTAAATTGGGGTACATAGTCGAAACTAAAAGGGAATAGATGAAACATTTCCTACTTAAGAGATAACAATGTTAGCTGTCCTATTGCTCTGGCTATATTTTCAGTGGCTTATCTACTGTACATGCCATGTCATTTTATCTTGATTGTCTGGGCAAACAAGAGGGCTGGTCAGGGCATATTGGTTTAGCCAGAGGCAAGGCCAACTGGTGGTCTGTGTGTTTAGATATAGTCTCTCCAGGGGGAGGGAAGTCTGATCTTATCTCAAATACTTCATATTTCCAGGTGATTCCAAAATTTGACACTTTTATACGGCTTTATGAAATTATTACTCAAATTTTTCAGGTTGCTGTCCCAGACCTTGTGGAAGCTGCTGATGATGCAGATATCTTAATATTTGTGGTACCCCATCAGTTCATCCCACGTCTGTGCCAGAGCCTTGTAGGAAAAGTTAAGCCAACTGCTATGGGTCTTTCTCTAATCAAGGTAATCCTGAACTTTTGAGATCTTTTATCCTCTATTCCATGTTTTTGTAACTCCCTTTCTTATGTCCATTGTTTTGATGCATTTTGCAGGGTTTTGACAGGCCAGAGGGTGGTGGCATTGACCTTATCTCTAACATTATCACCCGTATGCTTGGAATCCAAATGGCTGTTTTGATGGGTGCCAACTTGGCTGGTGAGGTAGCAGATGGAAACTTCTGTGAAACCACTATTGGCTGCAGTGACAAAGCTATGGCCCCCATTCTGAAAGAGCTGTGCCAGGCTGACTTCTTCAGAGTAGTTGTTGTTGATGACCGGAACACAGTTGAAATCTGTGGTGCCCTTAAGGTACATTTATTTTTGTTGTATGTTTACAATTTTTTTTTTTCTTGTTTTAAATTCCTTAAGATTTTGTTTTCTTTCTAGAACATTGTTGCCTGTGCTGCTGGTTTCACCGATGGTTTGGGTCTGGGAGACAACACCAAAGCTGCTGTTATCAGATTGGGCCTTATGGAGATGATCAAATTTGTTGACACTTTCTTCCCTGGTTCAAAACTCAGCACCTTCTTTGAAAGCTGTGGTGTTGCTGATCTGATCACCACCTGCTATGGCGGTCGCAACAGGAGAGTTTCAGAGGCATTTGTCAAGACTGGCAAGGTAAATTGAATCTCTTCTATTTTTAGTTCATAGTTATAGTGCAGATTATTGTAACCTTTCTACTTTGCAGTCCATCCCTGATCTGGAGGCAGAGATGTTGAATGGACAGAAACTGCAGGGACCAATCACTGCTGAGGAAGTTAACGTTATGCTAAAAGCCAAGAACATGGAGGACAAGTAAGTTTTCTGAGCTTCTGAAATTTAATTCCATACCCACTAATTTGTGAACCAACCACTCATTATTCCTTTGCAGGTTCCCTCTCTTCACAGCTGTGCACAAAATCTGCACAGGTCAGCTTAAACCAGCTCAGCTTGTTGACAGCTTGAAAAACCACCCAGAGCACATGTAAGTACATGCATTTATTACCGAAACATGTAATGACAGTTCATGTCAGATATACCAATTACCTTACTTCTAAATCCATTTCAGTGAAATTAAGCTGTAATAGTCATCTAATACATCTGGTATTGTGATCAGTTAGATATAGATTGAAATTTTGAGTTCAGCTTATGCAGTTTACTTTTAGCCTAGATTCAAAGCTTATCCTAATGGCAATTTTTAGAGCTTAACTAAATTCCAGATCATCTCAATTCCAAATTTTAAATTTATTAAACTTTAAATTAAATCCCCTCTAAAAAATCACATACAGATGCTTAAATTAGAGCATGAACTACCACATCCCATCAATTTCCTCATTACTACTTTCCTTATGTGTTTGAGTGTTTTATTTCCCATTTCTAGCTCAGAATTATCAGCACTTTAGACCTTACCCCTTCTCTCTTTTGGCTTGGAGTAACTAAACTTAGTATTAGATCCTGTTGACTGTTTTTGTTTGTAACTAACAATGCTTGAACCTTTGTTTCCTCTAGTGAGGTTGATGTGGACCACCGAAGCTCTCTCTAAACTCTGCACCGTCGATGACCCTTGGAAGACTGCTATGCCAATGAAGCTCCTTGTGGAATTAAACTTGAAATTTGAGAATAAGTTTTAAACACAGGCATTTGTTCTTAAATTTAGTTATTTTAAAATTATCATTTTAGCTAAGAATATTCTATTCCAATGGTATTGTTATTAGTATTTCATCACTCAGGGTCATTTTAACTGTACTCAATCTTACTCTGCCTGCCGAGACTCAGCTATGTTTACTTAGTACTCATTCCATAACACCCTTGCTTTTGCATTTATCACACCTGTAGACTTTAAGGGAATGAGTCCTGTATTTTTGAAGCGATATTGTAACATTAACTTGCATTGTTTTTATATTAGAATAGTGAAATCTAAACTTTGAGGCAGTTTTGTGAGGACCTTCCAAGGTATCTTACCTCATTTGTTGTTTGCAGGGGATGAAGTGAGTGCTACATCAATGGATATAGTTGAGACTAGTTCCCTGGGCAGTCATCACAAATCTAGGTGAAGCAGCTGTTGAAGTGAGACCATCACCTTTATGTGTTCAAAATTGTCCATAAAATTGTACATGGGAGAACATTTCTTCTGCTTGTTTCAGTCACATTTTACTATTTCACTTTTGTTTTGATTTTTTGGCAATATAATTTTTTAACAAGAACCTTGGCAATTTTAACTTGGGGATGTGGATTTTTTCTATCATCTGTTGAGATAGATCTTATCAACTGTACCTGTATTGTAATATAAGTGGGCTGCTTTAAGTATGAAGATGCAGGCATCTTTCAACTGTGCTCAAATGTTATTTGTAAGATTATTGATTTGTTTTATCTGAATTGGAAGAACCTAGTCAAAATAAATTACTCACAAAAGATTGCTGCCAAACATTACTACCTTAATGTTTTCTTTTCTGGTCGGTGCCATCTGGTCATGCAGGGTCTTAGTCTTCACCTTATTATAGGATAGTTATGATAATCAACTTAAGTACAGGCTGTCACTAGAGTAATCATGTGTAAATGAGTTCCAAGTGTAAGATATGTACCTGGTTCATTCACTGTATACTAGTTATATTTACTAATTAATCACTTTGACTAGTTGGCCAATCAATTTTGCTTCTAGTCGTGATTTAAGTGTTCTGAGTATTTCAAGAAATCTAGCTTTGTGCAATAGCTCATTTTAAAATTTATGACTAGTGAAGTAGCAGAGGCACTTAAACATTCATTCTTTCCCACTTCTGTAAAGTAGATTAATCTTACCAAATTTAGTAAGACAAGCTGCTAAAATGACAGCCCACAGAAAGTCCATTGAATGTATTGAAATTATTCTCATCTGTATCGTCACGTCAAGTAATAAAGTCTTGCTTGTTCAAGCAAGAAGCACCATATCCACAAAAATGTCTTTATTTCTCATCCTATGGGGTGATTGTAATGCCTGTCAGGCTGCTAATCCAGTCGAGGAAATTTGCAGTCTTAGTGAAGCCGGAGGGCTTCCCGCGGCTGCAGCCCTTGCTTGGCATAAAACTGGCAATGCCGACGTGTGTGAAGCTGCCGTCTGTTCCCACTTCCACCAGAGCGCCGCCCGTGTCACCCTGCACAAAATGGGCGAGTTGTGAAGTACAACCAAAAAAGAGGAAAGGTATGTCGTATTCCTATCCGTCATGCTGTCGGGAATTTTCCGAATACCTGGCATGGGCTTTGCTTGGCGGAGCTACTGCAGCAGAGAATATCGTCTGAGACAATCTCAAAGCTGTAAGTGTTGACGCAAGTGTCCTTGTCCAGGCCCTGCAGGTCAGCATACTGGAGCTTGGGCGAAATGGATGCCGCGTCTGTGGACAGGGGGCACATCGCCAAAACAGCTGTCGTTAGCGACAACAGGAGACAAGACCGGTCTCGGCCTGGCCCGGCGTGGGCCAAGTGTCTGCGGTAAACACTTTGATTTATATCTGCCGAAGCGGTACGCACTGTCTCCGAGGTAGCCCCAGCCGCTCAGCTGGAACTTGCTGCCCGTGAAGTCTTTGGAGGCGTACGAGCTCGGCGGCAGCGCGATGGGCTTGATGCGGTCTGCGGCCGACAAAGAGAACGTTCCGTCAGGGAGGCGCCAGGGCGCCTGGAGGGTAGGCAGCCCCGGGACACGAGTGCAGCCGTGCGCCGCGGGCCTGCCTATCCCGTAGTCCGCAGGGGCTCGCCTGGACCTTACCCGACGTCTTGACGGCCCGCGGCAGCAGGATCAGCGCCACGTCGTTCTTGTACGTGCCCTTGTCGTAGTCGGCGTGGATGTAGGCCTGCGTTGTGGTCACGGCCACGCGGCCCTTCTCCGCCGGCAGGTTGATGTTGGAGGCGCCGAGGAAGGCGGTGTAGCGGGGGCCGTAGTCGCTGCGGGGCAAAAGCGTCGGATTAAAAAAAAGTTGCTGTCCATAGAGTCATTTTTATCGCGGTCCATCCGAAAAGCTTCCGCGAGACGATTGACTATTGGCTGTGCCCCGCGGCCCGGACTGAGCACCTCCGTCGCCTTTCAAGACGACCTCGAGACGACCGCCGTCGTATCTCAGAAACACATTCACGTCGCCTTCCGTGCGTGGCGCATCGCACCAGTGCAAAGAAGAAAACATCCACAGTCATTGCACACAGTGTTTCAAGTCCTCTTTTTTCACAATTACTCCAAGTAGAAACAAAAAAAATCGCGGAGAAAAGCGGGAGCGAGCGTACCTCTTGGCGCAGGAGGCCGCGGTCAGGATCCACTTGGGGTGGATGAGGGCGCCGCCGCAGAACACCGACATGTCGACGTACATGCCGACCTGGTGGGGGAACTGTCCGGGGGTCGCGGCATTGCCGTTGTTGATGCGGAGGGAGCCGGCGGCGGCCGAGCGCGCGGAGCGGCGGGGCGACAGCGACACCGCCCCTGCAGCAGAGGGCAGAGCAGAGCGCGGCCATGACCGTCTTGTGCGCGCTATTTCCATACGGCCAGGCCAGCGAGCGTCGACAGAAAGTGGGCAATTTAGCAGCCGAAAAACACGCCCCGCCATCAAAGCCTGCCCACGAGGCTGAACTTGCCTAGTAGGCAGGCATAGGTACGGGGCTATCTTGTTGAGCAGACAATGTCTCCACAGGGAAGGCCCCAAGAGGTCAGTGTGTTCCTTATTCGCGTCACGAATGACATCCTAGCGCAATACACTCGTGGCGAGAATGGTCACAACGACCTTTCGGCGACCTGGGCGTTTAGTTTGGGACAGCGCCACCTCTGCTCCTGCCCTGCCGCTGTTTAGTTACGCGTCTGCGTGCATCGCGTCTGAGAGTCTTGTCGCATCACTGAAGAATCCTTCATTGACAAATCCCTCGGCTGACGTTCCTATTCCGATAATCCTCGGTCGCCGTAATCCTCGCAAGACTGAGTAGATACGGCACGGCTCGGAGCAAGAGCGCGGGAATGCACTGGGAGTCCATCACGACCCTCCGCCGCCGCGGCGTTCATGTCGTTGAAGTAACCAGGCTCGCAGGCCTGCGCTGCGCAGGTGTGCGTTCGCCTCCGCCATACGCCGCCCTTCTGAATGCTGTAATAAGCTTGGGGGGGGGGGGGGGGGGCACCTACTTGGTGTCAAGATGTGGAAGGACGAGAAGGGCGCCGGCTGCTCGAAGGCACTGACCTGGAAAATGAGAGGAGCATTTATAGGGAAAATAATGTCGTGCCTGTCGCGTCGGGATCGTTCAGCAGGGAGCAGGGCGCCAGTGTCGATGCAACCCTGCTGGGCCTGGCGCGGTACTTCCCCATGCGGTAAGCTGTCTTACCGTGTGGGGCGGGGCACGAGTCGGCCGAGGCGCTACAATGCTGCAATGGCAAGAACGTACGCTCGACACGTTTTGCTGAATGCACCCCTCGCCCCGGCCCCGGCCCAGGCTCTGAACAGGACCTACCTCGGCGGCCAGTGCGTAGAGCGCGAGCGCGGCGAAGAGGAGGCTCCAGCTGACGGCCATTTTCTTGCTCTGGTCTGTTCCGCTCCGGCGGCTCGCCCTGAGGATCCTTTTTATAACCTCGGCCCTCCCGAGCCTATCGCTGCCGCGTCGATGATAACGCGTCTGATAAAGGAATCGCGTCCGAGAATAATCTTGATATAAGACGCTCCTCACGGCTGCCACTACGAGCCTGACGGGCCGCTACACTATGTAATCCACACTGCACAAAAATAATAGCTCTGGAATGGTACATTATATTTACCACATTAAATGTATCTGCCCTGCCTAAAACGCGCAAGCCTTGAATTATCCCGCCCCGTCGACTCGGGTGATGCCAGCCTTATCCACAAAATCCTCAAAAGTATCACATCGACCGGATCGGATAGTATTTTTCCACACCTACGGTAGAATAACTATTTGATGAAATCGCTCATTTTATGTTCACGTTGTTTCAGTCTGTTCAATGTCCTGGTTTCTGAGGCATGTCCGATTTTACTGTTGGCAAAACTGGTTTCAGCAGGGAAAGCATATAGCATAAGAATTGAAATTTGAAGAAAAACAAACAAATACAATTCATCAAATCAAAATATCACGATTTGTCTCCTGAATTAGACTAGTTATCGATTTTTGCAGAGATTCAGGAATAGGAAAAGACACGGTGATATAGTTGTCGATCTTTGCTTTCTTGAATAATTTTGCTGAAGAAAAATGGAGCTTGGACTTATTAACCTCGATAATTTAACTGGCATTTTATACAATAGCGCCGAAGAAAGTACTGTTATACGATTTTCCCTATTGGTATGCACTTTTACGTGCATTGTCGTTGTATTTAATTGCTTTTCAAAATTGTTAAAGGTCAGTTATTTACACCAAACTGTTCATGTTTAGTATATTTTCTGTGTATACATACTTAAATCTCTTTTGTGTTCCATACACAGGCCGTTCTAATCCATGAAGCCGTACCAAAAATAAACCAACAGAGGGTTACAAATGCTTTATGGCACGTTATATTTTCTGTGGTTGTATTAATATTCTCCATTAATTGTAACACAATTTGGGGTGTAAACTTTAGTTTCAAAGAAATCCTAAAACAAGTAGTTATGAAGCCCCAATGCAACAACACAGTGCAGATTATTAAAGAACAACAAACATCAAATGACTTTGGAACCCTGGTTTTGCCTGTAACTTTCTTCCTGCACCAGTTATATGCATCAACATCATTGTATAAGGAACCAGACGTAGCTTCAACTGTTTGTTGCTGTCTATTTATTTATGCATCATACACGCTTCGGTATGTATTTTGAATAGATATTCTTTACATATTAATATGATTCAAATAAGAATCTTTTATCATTTTTCTTTTGTTACAGGTGTCCAAATCTTTGCTTAAAAGTTTTGTCTCTGTTAGCTTTGGATGTGGGCTCCATGGAACTCGCCAGAGCGATATATGCTTTGAAATCAAGGCAGAAGGGATTTAAAGGCCCTAATGCGCCATTATTTCTAAGAATTATAGCAGTGCCTATATTTGTACTGCATGTTATAGCCTGGTAAAAGGAGTATGGTGAATTGCTTGAGTTTTGCTTTAACAGGGAGCTAATTTTAATTTGACATTTATTTTATATTGATTTCAGGTCCATCATTAATCTTTATATAATCCCTACACTATTTTTATTGCTGCCCTCTGTGTCTGAAGTTGATACCAGCCACCGGTTGGCTACAGCATACATAAATATATTTTTAGTTTGTTTGGCAAAGCAACGACTCTTTGAATCTGTGAGAACAATTAGATCGTCATTTACTTTAAAAAAAAAAAAATCAGCGCTGGTTAATCACAACTTTTTACACGTTTCAGCCTGTGTGGCATATGTTTAAAATGTTGGTAACTCGACCAACAGATTTTAAAAGAATGCGCAGTTTACAAAGTCTCCCAGTAATATTATTGTTACCATATACTAGCCAACTTCTGCCCGAACTCAAAGCCATTCAAATGGATTCTCTTTTAAATGCCATTCCTACAAGGTAAGACTTTATAGTCATTTGTTCGTGTTCAGCTGCCTCTCTTTGTCTTACTTCCATTTTTGCATAAGCAGTGCTGAAAGGAGGCTGATGAGAAAAAAACTTTTGTCAGCCAATGGTCAATCAAGTGCACCCATGACGGAGGAAAAAGCAGATTTGTTAAGCATCATAAAGTGTAAGTTTCTTTTGCTTTGAACAGTGTTTCAGTCAGGGTGGTTTTGAGTCTTTTTTTCCCCTCTTCCCTCAGGTGTAAAAATTCTTAAGCGAAAAATGCGTAACAGATATGAACAGAGGATTGGAAATGAAGTTGGAGAAAATGACAATGAAATTTCTGAGAATGAAACTGGTACTGAAAGTGCTTCAGAAAGTGATATCACTGATATTTTTATTCCGGTACCTTCAACAGCCCTACAGGAAGATGTTGCTATTTCAAATGAGTTGGAAAATGTAAAAGATGATACCAAGCACTCGGATGTAGAGCCAGAAGAAAATGAAGGTGAAGAAGAGGTTCAAGAAGATGGAAATGATGATGAATAGTAATATATAGTTAATAAAATTTCAGAATTTGATCAAATCTTGTCTTTATTTTCAAAAAAAGGATGAGTCATTAAACCTTTAAAAAAATCAGTCAGTCTAGTCAACAAATTATGAAGGTTAATAATGTCAGAATAAAAAGTGCTACACAGCCATTGGCATTTACATACAGAGATTGTTAGAAATACTGTTGGTTTTACACATAATCACAAAGACTTGTTTAACTACCTGCTCTGGTGACAATTATTAAGTCTGATTCTGTGATCACCTAATACGTGTTTTCAGCAGACTGGGTTCAGCTTTTACTTCTTTAGTAGCTTTCTTCTTTGCTGGGTCTACAGCGAAACATTTCCACAAACGGAGAGTTTCATCAGCACCAGCAGATACAACAGTGGTTCCATCAGGTGACATAGCCATGTGAAGTACTCTTGCAGAATGTCCAGTCAATTCAGAAACCTAAGATTGATACAGAATTTATTACAAGATACATCAAATCAACTCAATACAGAAAATGGCATTTTCTGACAACATACCTTAGCCATGGAAGGATACTTCCAAATAATAAGTTGATTGTTGGCATAGCCATGTCCAGAGATTAATTCTTTGTAATGGGCAGACCACAATATGGCACACACCTGCATTAAAATAATAGACATCAGTGTTAAACCCTCATAGTGACAGTTAAACAATTTAATATCAACGGTGATAGAAGAGAGCTTACTTGAGATTTTGTGTCTACAGTATTCAACAGAGTGCCTGTGCTACAATTCCAGAAACGGATACAGCGATCTGCTGTGCCCCCACCTGATGCCAAGACATGGGGCTGCCAGGGACACCAGGCAACAGCCTTCACAGCAGCTTGATGGGCACTGCAATAAGAGTCAGAAGTACATAACTGGAACTAGAACACAGAGGAATAAAAACAAAATTTCCAGCAGGGAAAAAACAAACCTTAATGAATACAATGGCTGATCCCGTGTATGCATTGTGCCATGGTTCAAAGGCCAAATGTTCAACAAATTGTCATTGCCTCCACTGGCTAAATAGCGTCCATCTGGTGACCACTTTAAACCACAAACCTAAATTTGAAAATCAGAACAATCAAATTTATGCACCACTTTTTTCAATGATAAAGAGACATAAAATTAAATTTCATACTTCTTGTGTATGACCAGACGTAGTCAAAACATTATGATCTCTCACACGGACGTCGCTATGCATAATTTGTCCAGTTCTAGAACCACTACTAAGTATATAGGAGTTCCAGGAAAGAGATCCCACACGGCCCCCATGGCCAGTCATTACCCGTTCACGTTTCATTTGACATGTATCCCAAAGCTAGAAAGAAGTGGGTTCAATAATAGAGACAAATTAACACTTGCATGATAATAAAAAAAAAAATGTAACACTGAAAACTTACCTGAATAGTTCCAGTGCTTGTTCCTACAGCCAAGTGATCACCTTCTCCATCCTGAATCCATGATACTGAACTGACACTATCATTGGATTCCAACTCTAAAAGCTGTTCAATACTTCCAGAAGCAGCATTCCAAAGATAGACAGAGGCCCCAAGAGCAACAGCCAAAATATTGTTGTGGCCCCAGTCAATAAGGTTTAGATCTGCAGAGGTCCAGTTAAAAAAAAAAAAAGTATTCAACACTGGATTATTCAAGAATTACTTTGAATGGAGCTATAACTCACAGTAGTCATCGCAAATTTCGGGAGCATCCAGGATTCGATCAGGAGCCTGTGGAATGTAGCGAGTTGTGCCCTTTACTGAGGCTGGAGTTTTGCTTTGGGTGTAAACAACCTTCAAGTGATTTTGGTATCCCTGAATAAAGACAAAAGCACATTAGCTATTTTCACAATTATAAAAATGTGCAAGTTAAGGAAATATGGCTGCTTACTTCAGGTGGAAGTGGAGCTTTGTTCTGATATGATAATATGCGTTGATTGTTGATATCTCGCCCATGGAGATTTTCAGCCATCAAGCGTTGTTTCTCTGCCTGTGTAGGACTCTCACCCTCCTGAGGGGCCTGCTGCTTCAGCTGAATTGACAAGAATTAATGACCTCTAATGTGAAAATATGTTAGAAACATTGACTGTAACACATGACTAATACAAACCTTGAATGAGCCAATATCAAAATCTGTCGCTAATCTATTGGGAATGAATCTGTCCCCACCACTCTTGCCTGGGGTTGGTGATTTAGAAGAAGGGTTTGATCCTGGAACATTTTCATAAAAAGCTGTTGATTTAACTTCTCAAAACACACAATTACAGATATGTGTAGTAAACACTTACGCGGAGACTTAGATGGTGTTTTGGATGGAGTCCTTGATGGTGTCTTTGATCGGGTTGAGCCACCTTTACTAGGTGTCTTAGACTGATTAGTACTACAATTCAAAGAGGCATTCATTTTGCCACGAGATACATTTAAGCTCATGTTGACACTGTGGACAGATAACAAGGTTTCAGAAAATTAATAAAAATAAAGAGTGAACTGAAGAGCTAATAAACCATGACAAGTTATATACCTGGTATTTGATGCATCCAAGTGCTTTTTCTGCCACCGCGGGGCAGGGCCTCGAGTGATGGGTTCGTCCATCCTAACAACATTGCTCAAATCGTTCATAAAGCTGTAACCGGCCATGTTGGTGTAGAAAAATTGTTGGATATGTCCAGAGCACAGACAGTGATCTCGCCACAACAGCTCAAAGATACTTCAGTTCGGTTCCGTCTAGGTTCACCTAGGACAGTAAAATATGAGCTAAATGCACTATTTCTTCAAGCTGAATACATTGATTAGATATGTTTTCTAGTGCCGAACTTAAAAGTAAACATTACTTCCAGCAAACGTACCATACATATACTTTCTGTAAGGCTGCACATCTAAATAATTACCACTTGACAATATATTAACACGCAGATCTATGATCGCAACTTCAAAATTCAGAATGTCGGTTGGATCGGGATCGGTTTAGTCTCCAGAATACGTCACACATCACAAATAGTATGCAATTGCTGAGCACCGGCAATTTGAACAGTTAAAAGGCCAAATTATCGTTACGAAACAGAAGACAATCTATGATCAAACTTCATTGAGAATAGACAACAGGCAAAAAACTACAATTTTGATAAACGAAAAGTTACGACCAGTTTTGGCACTGGTTTATGGTTTATTTATCATAATTTATCATAAAGTGGACGTGTGAAAGTCAAGCGTCAATTTTTTAACTGATTGTTTTAGTGTTCCCAACGTTTTGCTACCTACCAATGTTTTTTGTAAGTTGGTGCTGAAAAACAACAGACGGATCATCAGCTACCAACATACGATGTGAAATTGTACCGATGTCATGATGAATATATATTTTTTGTCCGATTATTTTAATAATATACAATATAATACACTCGATAATAAACTTCTGACATTTATTCCTGTAACCACGTAGATTTTCTAGCGTGACAATTTTTCTTTCATATTATTCACTGCAGTGGAGAGTGAACTGGTTATTACAATACACTAAACAAATAGCTGCCTAGCACCCACAACTTTCACCAACAAACCGGGATTTCGCTTTCCATAAAATGGATGTGACTCGGAAAAGTTAGTGATCTTCTTAATTCTTAGCCTTTGCTGTATTTTTTTCGTCACCTCATTATATCTCCGTATGAATGTGCAAGTAAACTTAGTGAAACGTCAACGAAAACGTAACCTCTCTGTTCTCAATTGTTATGGTCATTAACTAATCACCCAGAGTTTCCATAGCTTGGATTTGTTTCAGAATGCTTATTTTCTAATAGTTCTGAATATATCTCAATGCCTACGTGAATCTTAATTTTTATGAAGAATGTTTATTGGCCTGTAAAAACTGATGTACCAACTGGTTTTAAGTTGTGATATTTTCTCTATCAATGGTGGACTGCTGAAGGAAAATGTGGACTTCAACCTATGTTTATCAGATACATCTATTTTAAGAAATTTTAAGCACTTGCGGAAAAGACGTATTTTATAGATTTGCATTGATTTATTGGTTTCTTTTTCTTTTAGATTTTTATGAACTTCTTCCAAATCTCAAGAAGTCATTGTCAGAAGCAGAATTTATCACAATTGACTTGGAATTTACTGGCTTAACAAGTGGGGGACGGGAACTGGATCCCATGCCTTTTGATACACCGCGACAGTACTATGAAAAAGTGCACCAAAAAGCATTAGATTTCTTGCCTCTGCAGCTAGGTGTATGCATATACCAATATGATTCGTCAGGTAACAAGTAAGTTCAGTGCACTGGAACATGTTTAGAAATATTTGTGATGGACCATCTTGTAAATGTTATCTATGTAACTGGCTTCCAGATACACATACCAGGCCTATAACTTCTACATATTTCCATTTTCGAAGCTTAGAGGCTTCCCAAATGGCACTTTCCAATGTCAGAATTCGTCTATATCATTTCTCTCATCTTGTGGATTTGATTTCAATAAAGCCTTTGGGGAAGGTAAGGCTCCTGTAGAAAACCTAATAATCCTTGAAACTGTTCAGTTGCATTTATGAATAACCATCTTCTTGTTGCAGGTATTCCATTTCTGACTCAGCCAGAGGAAGACAAATTAAAATTAATTATTGAGGAACGCCAGCAAAAGATGGGAAGGGAAAATACAAAAGAATCTTCGGATGTTCCAGTTCCTGACGATCTTCAAAATCTATTTCAGACTCATATGTAAGCTGATAAGGAAGATAAGACTCAGCCTTTTGCCATCCACCTCCTTCGGTGTTCCATCACACTTTCTACTGTTTTTGTTCTAGGAAAAAAATCAAAGAATTTTTGGAGGACTCTTCTGAGAATAAAGCTGATAGCTTTATATTAGATCGCTGCAATGGGTTCATGAGAAAACTTCTGTACCAAGAAGTTCCTAAAGAATTTGGGGATACAGTCCACCTAGAAACATGTGATGATTCAAACTTTGTAAGATGTGATAAGACTATAGGCAAAATCAAAGTAAAGGACTATTATTATTTTACTTATTTATTTTTAATTTTTCTTTGTTTTTTGCGTTTACCATGTAGGCAATGAAGATTTTGAGAGGTGGAGGTGAGGAATTTAAAAGACTGAGAGAAGAAGAGAAGAAAAAAAATGAATGGAAAGAATTTGACGAAGCTATTGGTCTATCTCACTTTATCAAAGCCATATCTGAATCTGTGAGTTCTGGAGTAACGCTACTGGGTGGATTACTCATTTACAGTAATTCTAATAATTTATTCTCTACAATAATAGTATTTGTAACTGATTGTCATCCTCTCCCCCTTTTTTTTCCCAGGGAAAATTAATAGTTGCCCACAATTGCGTTTTGGATATTTGTCATTTAGTAAATCGCTTCCGCTACCCACTGCCCCCAAAATATGACAACTTCAAAGAAATTGTTCACCACATTTTTCCAAGGTATTCTTCTCTAAGAAGTTAAGGATCACAAGTTTGATTGGCTCACAGTTTTGTTTAATCTATTTCTCTCCAGAATTATAGATACCAAATTCATGTCGACTGCACAACAGTTCAAAGATCTTATCTCACTTGGCTCATTAGGGCAGTTATTAGACACCTTATCAGAGACACCTTTTGACATGCCAACAATTGGTAAATACTTTTGAATTTAAACAAATATTTTGTCTTCTCAATTTAGTTTTTCCAATAATCTAATTGTATTTGTAATTTTTTCTTCCCCGTAAACAGAGGGTAATGTGGAAGGACACTCATACAGTAACTTGATTGATAAGTCTCATGAAGGTGGTTATGATGCTTTCATTACTGGGAAATGTTTCCTTGCAATGTGCCAGTATTTAGGTAAGAATACACTTATTGCAGGTTTCTTGATACTTTTGTCTTACTGTTCTTATTACCAGAATATTGCAGTTCACTTTTTAAAATGGTGATTTTAAATTTATACATTTCCAGCTAAGGTGGAAGGTAAAAATTTTAGCAATATCCAGTCTGTTAGAGATATTCTATCCCAGTTTGAAAACAGGCTGTACCTTATGAGAATTCAAGATGTTCCATACCTCACCCTTGGTGCACCTGACAGTGAGTATATAAGTCAATGGTGGTGTAATTCTTTGAAGGTCAAGATTTCATTTCTGTTATTTCGTGCAGCAAAACCCCCACGCAATCACGTGTTTCATTTGAGATTTCCAAGAGAGTGGCGGCAGTATGAGGTGGTAGAGCTATTCAAGCCCTTTGGTATGTGTTGAGAAAACCTGGTCAATTCTGTAGATAAAATCTGTGCATTACTTGAACTTTCCATAATTTTTTGTATTAGGCCCTGTTTTTGTGTCATTTATTGATGATCGATCTGCATTTGTTGCACTTCACAAGAGAGACCAAGCCAAAGTTGTATTGAAAACAATGACAGGAAACAACACATACAAAGTAACTTTGTTTAGTACATACCAGAAACAAAATGATAGGTAATCATTAATCAACCAAATTTTTTACTCTTCAAGTTTTATCCTGCTCATCCTAAAAATAACTTTTATCATCTCAAAAAACACTTACAATTTGTTTTCAGGAAATCCCCTCCACTGGCTCAGCCTGCTTCTCCAAGCTTGGACCCCCTTCGGAAGCGGAAAGCAGATTCCTCTGATGAACCCTCAGAAACACTTAAGAAGCAGCGCAATCTTGACCAGTGAGTATTTATTTCTTTTGCAAAAGGGCTTTTGTGGTACAATCTGGGTGACTTTTCTACTATATCATTTATTCAACTCAAAGTTTGCTGTATCAATCAGTTCTTTTCAATATAAAATATTCTATCTACTGCAGATTTTCTTTTGACCTCCACCTAACAAAAAAGTTTTCTGAAATCAGTGCCATGTGCCACGTTGATAGGTATTATATCAGAGTTTCTCAACTTCAATTATTGTAACTTTTTATCAAATGAAAGGAGGGTGTTTCTTGCACTTTTTACCTGGACACAGGGTGGGCTCATATAGTAGAAGTCACAATAATATTTTTCATCTTGTGGTGATAATTATGTGCCTAATAGGGTGGTGGTACTCCTGATTGTTGACAGACGGTATGTGCCAGCTGAGCTGTTGAGCACTCAATACCTCCTGGGCATCATCATGAACCGCTACTACTTGGACTGGCTCTGGCGCCCTGTTGAAAATTTTGCTTCTGAAGCCTTCACTATCACCATCAAGATGCTTTTGGGTCTAGTGCTCATGTCAGCTTTTTATTTTGTGATATGGTTGGAGAGGTCTGTGGTTGGAAAACGGTGATGCATCTCATTGTGATAAATGATAATTATTATTTGTTTCTTAGATATCCTTTGGATTTTAAACTAGCACTGAAAATGAAACTCTGATATAATAACTATGAATGTGATAAAAACTGATTTATGGTAGAGGTTTTTCAAATAATTGAGGAGTTCTGTTATAGAATCACTACTCATTTTAGGGACAGCCATCAAATTACGTTTGGGTTTGGAAATTGAGTTAATCCTGTCAGTGAATGGTTGAGGACTTGTCTACATGTTGTAAATGTTTCATTTCATTACCAAATGTGAAACAATTACTTTTTCAGATACAAAGCTCTAACCATAATTCTACCATACCATATTTGATATGATTGACAATAATTATGTTTAACATCAGAGGCTTTGCTCTCTTTATGTGTATATGTGTGTGGAGGTATTAATCAGGTACTTTTCTGTACAATAAGAATCCATGGAATTACTACAGTCATTGTTATTAGAGGATGCACTGTATATTATCAGCCTTAGACAATGAATTTGTTAGGACATGGGCTTTGTTTCATTTGTCTAATAGAACCAAATGGCTGTGAGATAATTTATCTGCCTATTTTTAAATGTTAAAAAAATAATTTTTTACTTATTTTTATTGACAGCTCATTATTTCATGATTTAAATTTTCATGCTTTCATGTTTTCTATCCTGCTAATCGAATTTTTAAAAATATTTCTCATGAATAATTTTGTCATTATATAGAATACATCTTACTTAGATTTAGTAGGTACTGATGTCAAAAGAAAACTTTTTTTTCTCAGTATCTTTATATCAGTCCCCATTTTCCACCACTATGATCTTTTAACTTGCTGTATGTTTTTTTTATTGTTTTCCTTTTAAATTTGTAAATGTTCTTCTGTGTATTAAATGTAAAGTTGTTACTTTTTGGTGTTGATCAATTGGAGTTTTGAATTATAAGTACACTTGGGTAGTGTCCTTAATTTTCACATCTTCTTTCATGATCTCTCCTGGCACTGAAGTTGGTTGAAAAACAACTCCTTTCCCCGCCATGTGACTGAAAACATCTTCTCATTATGGGAGGAATTTTGTTTGAAATACATTCCAATTATTAATATGAAATGCTGACAAGGCAGTTTTGAGCTTATAAAAGTGTTCTGTTTTCAAAATGTTTGGTGCTCTCCTCATTGGTTGCATATAAATATACATAATATTCATTTGCTTTTTTCCAGGCCAAAGCGCAGCATTGATCCAATCCCTGAGGAGACTGAAGTGGACAGTTTAGGTATGTAATATGTTGTGCTTTGTAAAATATTGGAGCTCATGAAATTTAGATTTGGTTGTTATTGATGGAAAAAATATTGTGTTTGTTCCAGGTGACAGTGAAGGAAATCAAAGTATTACTTCTAAAGAGTTTCCAGAGAGTGACGTTTGGGGCTAAATATGTTACGTGAGTGTTACATTCAAGTGTATTTGTACTCAAGTAGCTGATTTGGAGAAATGGAGTCTACCAAACAAATAAGAAACACTTACATCAAAAAAATTGGGGTTTCACAACCCTTGCAGCATTTAATTGCTGTTAACATAACATCATAATCACATATTCAGCCTGTGTCATTTTGGCATTTTGCATTGCCCCTTGTGCTATTGTTTCTAGAGTTTTCATTCAATCAATCATTTCAGAAAGTTCCAAAAATATTTGAAAATATTTAACAGTACGTCAAAAATTTTATTTGGAATAGATATTTTCCAAAATTAATTAGTTCTTTAGCGGCGGCTCCATATTTTGAAATATCTTTTTAAAAGTGACCATTAAAAAGAATGCATCGTTGTCTCACATTTGTACTTTCTTTACTATACATCTCATGGTGCCGCATGGACAGAAAGAAGCTTTTCTTCTTTGAGTTTCTGTTTGTATCTACATTTTGCATCTACCCTTGGACTGAAAGGTCTATGTTCACTTGTCCTCTTAATTACAAATAGTAATACTTTCCTTTCAGTAAATGACATATGTTCTTTTTTAAAAATTTCTCTTTTACAATCTCTGCTTTAAAATTTTGTTTTACAGTGGACTGCAAACAGCTTAGGGTGTTGGCACACAATATTTGGCATTCAGATAAATGGCTTTCAGATGATGTCCATGTAATGGAAAGCAAAAGTAATGTTTGATGAAGGGTGTAATTCATCTTCAATAAAACAGAAATAACATCTGTTATCCTTTTCATCATCTTTTCATCATCTTTGCAGCTTCTGAAACCACCACCTTTTTTTTTAAAGAAACAAAACAAACAAGAAAGAAAAGATCCTGATATCATGCTGATATGCTGTATGTACAGTGTGGCTATCTACAAAAGTACATTCATAATGTACAGGGAGGCAAAGTTTATCTTCCTTGCACATAGGGTATGATTATTTAAATAAGGAAGTCAACTTCATGAGCACTGAAAAGTCATCTGCATTGCTTTGTGCCAGGATTTTTCATTAAATATGTCAGTACTGTTTACTTTTAGGCAGCAATTGGCTAACAATCCATTTGAATGGTTAAAAGCTGCTTCTCATCTGGCCTCTCCTTATGACAAGGTTTAGGGTAACTCAAAATGCAGACCAAAATGAGATTTTTCTCCTACTAGAGAGCGTCATACAAGGGAAAATTATATTGAACAAGATTGCTCTACTGAGGATCTTTGTCTAGATTTTAAAATTTTTAAATAATAAAAAAAGTGCAGCAGAACAAATAAAATTTTAGAAAATAAAAATAAGAAGAATTTACACGGTGAAATAGGGGACTGTCTCATCTGAAGTGGTTAACCAGATGACTTTATAACTTCTCTGAAGCAAATTTTATCCATTCCTAACCCATGAATACGGAGACAAACAGAATCTCAAATATAAACATCCTACTCTTAAAGTAATTTCCTGGTTTTGAATTTTAAATAATTTTTGTACATATGTGGAATACTATAATTGTCTTTTCTAATTTAGGTGAGTGTGCAAATTTCTTTGCATCACTTACATGATTGAGATAGGAAAATTAAAATTTCTACACTCAATTTATTGATAACAGAGGTAACACTCGAACATTCACACATACACACGTACACACACACACTCACAGCACTCATCCAGTCATACGCCTTCATTCACACATTTATGGAATGTATTTGCATATAATTTCTTTATATAGCATTCACAACTTGCAATAATATCATTTTGTAACGATTACGCGTCATGGTTTTATCTGGTGACCAGCAAGTTCAATTTACCTGCAAATGAGATACAGGTTTCTACTCACTATGCCTTTATCAGTTCATTTAATATTAACGGCAAGAATTTTATGTCTGCTCATTAGTATCTATTGACAAAAATATGAAGGACAGCCTCCAGAAATTAACCATAACTCATTTATCAGTCCCTACATAAAATTTACATCAAACCCAAAACACAAAGGTTTGTAAAAATACATTTAACACTTTCTCACAATTATTCAATCTCCAGATAACAATTTCTGGCTAGAAATACATTCTACACAGTAGTAAATGCTTATAAACTTAGTTGTCTTTTCCAATATCTGTACATGTAATACTACCAGTTTAAAAAAAAAAAAAATCATGTGATCAAATATTTACTTGGTACAGCTCTGGTAGTAATTATGTGGTTCTTCATTCTTCAAATCACTTCCTTATCTATCTTTTTTCACTCTCCGAGTTGAGGTAAGCACAACACTTTAGAATCCACTGGAATGTTGCACACCTTTCCCAAACCTATGTCACATACTTCTCTCAAAAATAGTGTCAGGCTTGCTGACCACAGAGTGTGTGCAGTTCAGTTGTAACACAAGATGAAGGGACGTTGAGCAAAAGTCTTCAACAATAGATAGAAATTTGAGAAATTACTCAACTACTTAGCATTAGGCATCAGATGTAATGCCACTTGGATTTCCAAGCTGTAAATTTTCCTGAAACAAACTATTATTGTTTGGTTCCAAATCATCTGTTTCTGGTCCCTGCTCATTACCACTACCGCTTCCATTTGTTTCACAATCCACATCCAGGAACCTGTAGCAACAGTAAGTGAAAAGACATTGGTACCTCTAGTATCAAGGCGGATCAACCCGTCAGGGTGAGGGTGAGTATGAAAGGTTTACTTACGTGTACGGCTTCTCTTCACCCCTCATTTCACATATGACATTTGTTAGTGCCATTATGTAATTTTTGGCCAGAGTGAGTGTCTCTATCTTGGACAGCTTGCGCTCCATTTTAACGTGTGGAATCACCTCTCGGAGTTGCTGCAAAGGACAGGGGACCCGATTAGTATCCGCCCTCGCGGGGAAGTCCCTGCGCCGTCCCGGCCCGGGCCGCCTAGCTCTCACCTCGAAGGCGTCGTTGAGCGAGTGCATCCTCATGCGTTCCCTCTCGTTGCTCTCGAGCCGCCGGAGGTTCCTCTCCCTCGCCGAGATGCCCGACTTGCGCCGCCGCAGCGGGTGCGCCCCCGCGTGGCTGGTGGCGGACGAGCAGCTCAGCTTCCGCTTGGGGCGCGGCTGCATGGGCGGCAGCTGCGCCATGGCGGTCCTCTCCACCGCGCTCGCGCCCAGGCCCGGCCCGGAGCCGCGCTCGCCGCGCTCGCTGCCGCGCTCGCTGCCCGAGCTCTCCGACCCGTCTGAAGAGGAGAGGAATCCTTATGAAATGTGCAGGAAACTCGAAAAATTGCCATGAAAAAATTCAGGAAGATTTCGAGAAAATCTCTAGAAAAATTGAGCGTCAATTTGGTCTTCAAAAATGTTTCCCCCTGGAACGTCGGTGTCGGTGCTCACCTGCGCTTCGCGCCTTGCTGTGCCCCTGCTTGCCGCCGCGCCCGTGGTGGCCCGCCAGGCTGGAAGTTGAGGTCGAGTCCTCGGACCCCAGCAGCATGTCCTCCACGTCGTGGTCCTGGTCGCGGTCCTCGACGTCAACGTCCACCTCCTCGTCGTCGTCCTCAAGCCAGAACGCCGCCGCCTCGCCGGCCGACGCAGCCGACACGCGTTCCAGGGACTTCATGTCTGGCGAGGGAGAAGAACCATTGATGATCATTAAATGTGCACATTCGATATTCGATGCTGGACAACAGGACCATCAGCCCTCCCTCCCCTTTACACAGAAGTAAGTTGGCTCCACTGGATACACCTTGTGCAGAAGAACGCGCCAGCTGATTGCCAGGTGTGGCAGCCAGCCGATAGAGCGCGCTACTGTTTCGGTCAAATTTGAGTTGTTGCAACGGTCGCAACCCTTCCAGTTCCGGTGGGCCGCCGCCGCAGTGCTGACTCTGCTGACTGCAGTATTTGCGGCATTTGCCCTTCGTAAGGTTGAGCGAAGTTAGTTTGCTAAGTTCTGAACACTTTCGGCATCCATGTATTTACTTAGATTGTGTTCGCACTGTTCCAGTTTATTGCCAAAGGCAACAGCGCGGAATCGAGACTAGCGGACCAACACCTAACCTGCAAGGACTCTCGCCGGACTGCGAGGACTCGTGTCTCCGATATTTTGGTGAGTCACAGTGCTTTCGCACTGAAATTTCTCCAATGGACCTCACGGTTGTGAATGTTGGCAATAGTGTTAATGTCGAAATTGAATTCGTTTAACGAACGAGTTCTCCCCTGACCACCCTCGGCGCTGCTCAGGCATATTTAAGCGATGTGTGACCACGAAACCCGATCGAACCACTCCGTTTCTCGAACCTTTGTTTTCTGGGACACTTCGCTCTCTGCTTTCCCTGAGCTTGTTACGCTATCGCCAAAGCCGGGCACCGCGAGTGCCCGTAGTGCCCTATCACTCGCGAGTTCCGGTGTGGGACGGGACGGGACGGGACGGGCGGGGCGGGCCGGTCGGTCAGCCACCTCTGAGTTCCCACACCGGGTCGTGTCCGAGGTGTTGTCGGGGTGTCCCTTATTTGTCCCGGCGTACACGCCCTCTGTGCTTGTGCCGGTTCGGAGACCGCCCCGCCCGGGTTCTCACGGGCACACGTAAGCTGGCGCGACGCCGCGGGGCGGGGCGGATGTGCCACCCCACGCACCTGTGAGGCGAGGCGAGGCGGGCGAGGGGGTTGATAAGCTCGCTAATAATCTGCTGCGGTCAGAGTCGGAAGTGGCCGCGGCTACCCGCGAGAAAAGGTGTCCAAACTTGAGGTTGGCCGTGTGGCAAGACTGACCTGTGTCAGCTCAGGATCGAGGCGCAGGCTCCATCGGAGCGGGGCCGTGGCTCCGCAACCCCTCAGCTCAGCATCCGCGCCGCCGCGGCCGGCTCTGCAACACGAGAGAGAGGGAGACACAAGTTAGTTATGAATGCGGTGGTTGGGTTGAGGTGAGCGTGTCTTAGGTCAGGGTCGGCGGCGCCGCGGGCACGCGAGCACGCTCGACAATCACGGTTCAAATATCGTACGCTAGCTACATCTGCCTGGCCCCTACAAAAATATCGGATTGGCCTCCAATGGTAGCTACGTACACCATTGGTACAACTTGAATGTCACACAATCGGTCGCAAATATGCATGTTTTAGTCAGCAACTCCGCACTTGAGATAAACTCGTTTTCCCCGCGTCGACGGGATGGGCTCTAGGCACCTCTAGAAAGCCTGACGTTGCAGTGGCGGCAGCCGTCGTGGCACCGCGGTCCGGTCCCGGCCCGTCCTCGCGATGTCCCGTCCCGCGCGACTGGACTGGACTCGCAGGGCAAGTGACATATGCAAAGGGCAGGGAAAGGATCGCGGCCTACGAGGACCCCCGGAGTGGGCCGGGTCGCTCCTGTCACTACCGCCCGCCGGGTACCTCCGGGTAGCTCCGCTCCGGGGCCTCCGGGTGCCTCCCGTGGGTATCTCTACCGGTACACGTCGCGCGCCAGGTGTGATGGCCAGGCCTGCCGGACGCGGCCGGTGGGGGGAGGGGCGGGGGGCGACATGGCAGTAAGCGGGGAAGGAAACACGGAAAGGAGAAGGGTACACGACGGGGACGCACTTTAGCGCGCCACCAGTCACCGACCCGGACACCGGGACCGGGACCGGGCCGCCTCGAGAGTAACACAGAAAAAAAATGTCGAACTGTGGCGGCCAGTGCTGCGCCCTCTGCGCCCTGCCCTCAGGGGCCTGGGGCTGAAGCTGGCCTGGGCCGGGCCGGGCTGCTCCGGGTCGCCGCCGGTTATCGGGCGGGGCGGGGCGGGGCTGCGGTGCTGGCTGCGGCGCGGGCCGGGCCGGGCCCCAGTGCTCGCTCTCTCTCTCCCTCACACTGCCGCGGCCACCAGAGAGAGAGAGAGAGAGCACCGCGGCAGCAATATGCCAGCCCCGCACCCGCAGCGCAGCAGTCGAGTCGGGCCCGGCCAGCAGATAGGGGATTTTTGCAACCGGGGCTCTAATGAGGTCTAGCCGTGCGAGAGAGACGGGCCGGGGGCGGGGCGGCGCGAGCCACGAGTGCGAGGGAGAGCGCGGCCGCCACGCGCGCAGCCCGCTCCGCCCCGCCCCGCCGCGGCCCGAGCCCGGTCCCGCCCCCTGCCCCAAGCACCTCCCCGACGACGGCCCGCCGCGCCGGCCGGGTCCGCGAGCCAACATGTCGATCCCGGGAGCGAACGTGGCATCTAGCATAGGTCGCGGCTGACTACGTTCTTATTTTATATCATCATCATTATTCTTATTTCTCGCCTTCTGGAGCACGCGGCCCGGCCCGGCCCGGCCCTTGCGCCGCACAGCCTTGAGGTGTCTCAGACCGCAGACCCTCCCCCCGGGCTGGGCTCCGGGTCGCGAGGGATCCATCTATTGTCTCTCTGCGCTCCGCTCGGGCCTCCGCTCCGGCCCGGCGCGGCGCGCGGTGCTGTTGGGAAATTCGATGATAGAGCGGTACGCACCCCCCCCCCCCCTGCCGGGGTCCTGCCTGCCTGATCCGAATCGCGTATTAGTGCCTCGCGCCGTGACCCACAATGTTCAGGCCGGGTGGAGAGAGAGAGAGAGGGAGAGGGACACAGCGAGAGGCTCCGCGGAGAGAGTGAGAGGGAGAGATATATTTTCATAGGCTGTAGATAAAAAAAAAGTACTCAAAACTCACTGTGTACGCACTCGCACACAATCTCGATGGCTATGCGTTTCGAACTGACAAAGGGCAAGACTGCTCTGTCTGCTGTTCTCGGTCTTGCTCTTGCTCTCCCTTTCTCACTCGCTTGCTCTTTTCGCCCCGACAGCCCCCTCCCCCACCCCCCTCCTCCTCCCCGTCACATCAAAAAGCGAGGACGCGTGCCTCGCCCCTGCTGCGACCAGCATCACTCAGCAGCCCACCCCGCCCCCGCCCCGCCCCCCCGCCCCGCCCCGCCCCCGCCGAGCTGATCGGAAAGGCCGCGGCGCGGTGCGCGGAATATTTGGCCCCGTCAAACCGCCCCGTCCTGTCCTGTCAGGGTGCGCAGTGACCTTCTGCTCCAGCGGAGCTCCAGCGGAGCGGCCGCCTCGCCTCGCCCGAGACGGTCCAGCCCTGTATGAGTCAACGAATGTGACAGCGGCAGGATACCGTGGCAGGGGCAGGACAGGGGCGGCCCGACCGGGCCGGGCTGGAGAGGGGGCGACCTTATTTTCGTACCGGGCCAAGCGACTCCAGCAGCCCCGGCGGGTCCAGATCCACGATCAAGAACAGGACAGTGAGGGGACCACGCCCAGGAGGGGCTTGGGGGAGGGGGAGAAGTTAATGGACCACAGCTGAGCAGCGGGCTCTCGTCGGTATTCGGCTCTGATATATAGGCGGCCGGGGCCGGGCCAGGGCAGGGCCGCCGTTTCATAGGCGAAGTAATCACGAGTCAGCGAGCGATGCCCGCGATAAAAATCTCTTTCTCCGTCTCTCTTTTCTCTTCTCTCTTCGCTGTACCCGGCGGCCGGGCCGGGCCGGCACTGCTCGACCATATATATACACTTATTGGCCTGCCGCTGCAAGTTTGCAGTCAGGTGCGATGGAAAAATTAAAATTTCGTCAAGTGTGGCGGGGCGGGGCGGGGTGGGGCGGGGCGCGCGGCACTTTCACGCGGAGGGATGCGTATCACCGCCCCGCCCCGCCCCGCCCGTTTTGCTACTGTTGAGTTTAGCGCAGCGCGCCTCCGCGCCGATGTTCCCACGCCCCCCCCTCCCCTCCCCCAGCCGGCTGATATGCTAACGCGGCCGTGTTGTCAGGCTGCGCGCCAATTTGTTAACGACTCCGAGGCGGGGCGGGGCGGGGCGGGGCGCAGCAGATGAGTGATTGGTAGTATAGATTTGAAATACGGGCGCCCATCCCGCCGGAGCCCTTCTAGGACCGCCCCACCACGCCCCGCCACGCCGCGCCGTGGCCTTTTGGTCCGCGTTATAATGGCCGGCGGCTTTCATACTCCCGTCCCGTCTTACTCTCCGGGTTGCGCCACGCCCCGCCGCGCCCCGCCGCGTCGCGTCGCGCCAGCAGCAGGTTATACACACTCGGCTGGGCCCATGAGAGACGGTTCCGGCCGGCCTCCTCGTATTCGGGACTGGTCCGCCCCGCCCCGCCCCACCCCGCCCCGCCCCGCCCCGCCCCGCGCGCTCTGGCACGCTATACGCCCCCTCCTGCAACTTAGGTGGAGAAAGCCTTCTCGGCGTCGGAAACAGTGGTCTGCACCTGCGAGTGCGTGCGTGCCTGTGTGTGCGTGTGCGCGCGCGCGAGGGCCTCTAAATCTTTATGACTGCCCAGCTGATCCGGCCCCGGCCCCGGCCCCGGCCCGGCCCGGCCCGCCCTCAGACGAAGGCTGTGAGATCGTCGATGTGCGATTATCGGTAATCTATTCATACGCTGCAGTCGGCCCCGGGCCGGGCCGGGCCGGGCCGGTTCATAACAGGCCGAGGTGCGCACGACGACACATCGCGTAATTAGAAAATAACCGGCGAACATGCAGGCAGCCGAGTGAGATAAGGCGAGGCGAGACGAGGCGTTACCTGCGGCGGCCGGCCCGCCCCGGCCCGTGCAGTGAGAGTGAGGAGTGGAGGGGAGTGAGAGGCGGGCAGGCCGGGCTTCTTTTTCTCGTTCTCTGCTTTTTTGTGAAATAAAATAAACATAATAAAAAAGTGACGCGGTTTATAGAACGGGGGATAAAACCAACTGAAGGACACTATGCGCTGCCGGGAGAGCCCCTGCGCTCCGGAGGGTAGGCAACTCGCTGACACGCGTGCGCTGCGGTTGCCTACTCAGGCCTCCGCAGACCTCCTCCGCGCGCCAGTCGTGCTGCGGTGCGGGGGCCGGGCCACTACAGAGAACGGCCCTCCTCAAACCACCGTGGCGTGGCGTGGCGTGGGGCGGCGTCTGCCCGCGCTCGCCTGCTGGCATTGCGAAACGTAACTTCTCCCAGCCCTGCGGGTCGTGACGTGAAAGCACGGCCGCACGCCACGCCACGCCCCGCCCCGCCCGCCGCGGGCCAGCCAGCGCCGATAGTGACCTCAGGGCGCCACCGCGAGCCCTTCGCTCATCACAGCAAAACGTTTTGGTTCAATCGGCGAAGTACGCTTTCATTGGTTTGCTAAAGTGCTTCTCGGATTTAACCGGAAATATCCCGGGATACTGTTTGGTACGAAGCGCTCGCGCGGGTTCGGCTGCCGAAAGCTGGAAGCTGAAAGTCCGTAAGGCCGACATGTTTCCCGCCGAGTCACCTGTGCGGCAGCGCGGCGCGGCGCTGGCGGCAGCGCGCGGGGCTGTTCAAATTACTGCGGCTGCGAGCCACGGCTAGTGAAGCAGGTAACTGAACTGCGCCCGCCACGCCCCGCCACGCCCCGCCCCGCCGCGGCCCCGCAGCGACACGCCGACTGACTCAGCCCTGACCTGCGCCGCGCCCGGGGGTGGGGTGGGGCGGGGTGGGGCGTGTAGTGCAGCGGGCGCTCCGCCCCGCCCCGCCCCGCCACTAGGCGTTCACAAGTGCAGACTTGGTCGCTAGCCACTTTTGCTTTGCGCGGCGCGGCGGGGCGCGGGGGGCGCGGGCCAGTAAATGGCGAGCTGAGCCGCGGCTCAGGCGGGGCGGGGCGGGGCGGGGCGGGGCTGGCGCTGCTCCGGGCCGGGCCGGGGCGGGCAGGCTAGGCTAAGGCCCTTCCTTTCTCTCTGCTCCGCGCATTGTGAGCGCCTCGGCCCGGCTCTGCTCGGCGTTGCGCCAATGTCGTAATCTCAGTGGGGCTCAGCTGGAGCCTCCCTCCAGCCCCAGCCCCTCCAGCTAGTGTGCTGGAGAGTGCCTGCCCGGCCCGGCCGGTTCTTTTGCCGGAAGTGATTTACTTTCCCGGTTGTCCAGCGAGCGTGCGCTGCTGCGGCTGCTGGCGCTGCTCGGACTGCAGGCTGGCGGGCAGGCGGGCGCAGGCACGGTGACCCGGGGCACCTCGCCGACACCGACAGCCACTTACAAGAGGTCCGCGTCATGTTTTGCGCACGCCGCACGTGTAGAAAATAATTTTTGAAATTTTAGTGGGGTGGGCGAAGCTCATGAGCGCGCTCTAGCGGGCCGGGTCGGCACGTACGCTCAATGACATGCCAAATGGGCGATTATGTGGCGCTGAGGCGTCGGGTCGGGTCGGGCGAGGTGCAGGCAGTGAGCGCCGCGGCGCCACGGACGTGCTCCTACGGAAACGTGAATTTTTCCCTAGCTCGCCCGGGTTTATTATTGCATTATCAAATTCTATGCTTACGTTTCGTAAATGATGAGCTATAAAAATCTTATTTCGACGCGGGAAAGTTTTGTCGTGCGTAATTCTGCAATATAACAGCAGCGCGGCGTGGCGCGGAGGCGAGGAGTGAGGTCAGTCGAGACGCTGCCTGAGCCACGCCACGACGGCGCGGCGTCGCCTCGCCTCGCCTCGCCTCGCCACGTAACGCCTGGTAACAGCGAGCAGGCAGGCAGGCGGCGCCGTGCGCTGCGGCGCGGCGTCGTGACGCCCTTGGTACGCCTCCCTCGGCCAGGTCACGCCGCGCCACGCCACGAAGCGTTACTCCCTCTTTCTCTGCGAGCCTGCCTTTCACTCACTCGCTCACTCGCTAACTGAAAAGGATTTGTGAAAAATTCCGGACCAGCCGACCCCAAAAGCCTCACGGTCCCTGCCACCGCCGCGCCGCGCCGCGCCGGGCGGGGCGGGGCGGGGTGGGCTGGCGGCGCTCTGACGCTGGAGGAGAGTGGGGAGGGGAGCCCGGGGCGCGCCGCCCGATTGGAAAGAGGGGAACTGGGCGCTTTAAATTTGGTCCGAGTTCATTGCCTTGCTTGTCAGGCGGTGGGTGCGGAGAGGCGGCGTGTGTGTGTGTGTGTGTGTGGGGGGGCGTACCTGTGGTGGATATATCGTACAATCAAACCGGGCTGATGCTGCGCACGGTTCGGTTCTTTGACCTCTGACCGACGGAAGGCAAACGCCGATACAGTAGGTACTGGCCCGTCATACCGCTCCGCGCGTCTAACACATCGCAGACAAGAAGAGACTGACTCTCTCACCTGTACCTCTTCTCCCTCGCTCTCTCACCCACCCAGGGCCCCCCACCTCCCCACGCGCCCGGCCGAACCAGAAATGCCAATTTAATCAGGGCAACCACAACGGCGCAGCGCTCGGATCGAGATTTTGGGCGGGGCGGGCGGGGCGGAGGGGCGGAGCTGGGCTGGGCAGGCTACAAGACAAATGGCACCGGGGTGACGAAACGTGGCCGCCGAGAAATGATAAACGGTTTTCTATTCCAACTCGCTCCGCACGGGGAGACGTTGCGACGACGACTTTTGCAGCTGCAATTTTTTTCTTGTTTCGGCGTGTGCCTATAGAAAACGTAATTTTCGCGTTGCATTTTTGGCCGTATACGAAGTGGCTCCGACAGAGAGTGAGGGGGAGAGTATCTACAAGCATCTCCACCGCTCTGGCAACCCGGCTGCAAAGAGCAGAACAGACAGACTGGCAGGCGGGGCGGGGCGGTGTGGCCGGGTACGGGTACGGGTAGGGCGGACGCAGCCGTGACTTTCACCCACCGCTCTTAACAATGCAGGTATAGGGTAGGCGGGGGCGGGGCGGGGTGGGGGAGGGCTGCTAGTCGCTGGAGTGGTGCTGGCGGGGCGGGGCGGGGCGGCGGGGCTGGCAGCAGGAGTCTGCAACACTTACGCAATGGGGCAGGCGGGCGGGGCGGGGTGGGGTGGGGCGTAGGGCCGTCTGCGACAAAGTGTGTCGGAGCGAAGTGGCGGGGGGGGGGGGGGGGCAGTGGGGCAGCATCCCGCCGCCGCACAACGCGGTCAGCGCCATTGTCGCTCGCGAGTACCACCACTGTTGCGTCCCACCCACGACGGGGCCGCGCGGCGCGAAAATTAAAAGTGCGAAGGAGAGACAACCCCGCCCCGCCCCGCGCGCCGCAGCCGATGCGGACCAGGGGTACAGAAACAGAGAGCGTTTCGGCCTGGGCTGGGCTGGGCTGGAGCAGAGGCGATGTAGGCGAACCTGGATTAATGAGCTGGCTCCGTGGTCTCGGGACCCGGGCCCGTTTTCCTTGAATATTGCGGATATTTATACGTACTCATCAAGGACACCGCGGCCGGCAATCACAAGGGGAGGAGGAGTGGGGGAGGATCCTGAACGCGCCGCGTCCGGCCCGGCGACAGCGTGGCGGCGGCGGCGCCTGGCGCCAAAGCAACCAGGATCTTGGGTGCGGGTGCCCAGGCTCCAGGACACGGCGGCGGCTACGAGACCACGCCCCGCCACGCCCCGCCACGCCCCGCCACGCCCCGCCACGCCTCGCGGGAACGCGGTGGGACGGACGGACGGACGTCAAGGACGGGACAAAGATAAACGGCTCGGGCCGCCACCAATGCACTGAGCTAGGACCCGAAATCTTTAAAGTAATGTACACTGTCGAAAAACAGATGCAAGCCTCTGGAGAAAAGGAGTCGTCTTACGTTGCCTGCGCACGGCTCGCTGGACGGAGCGCGGCGGGGCGGGGCGGGCGGGGTGGCTGCATGACTCTGGGGCGCAGGGAGTGGGATTCAAACATCGCAAAACGTCACTGGGTCACGCCGGGACCTGCACGACTAGGTCGTCTTCCTGACCGGCGGGCGGGGCGGGCGGGGAATGCCACGGCGCTGGCCGCAGCGCAGCGGAGAAATAACGAGTCGGCCGCAGGCTGCAGACCAGTGTGCAGCTCCGCGGGATTTTTTTTTCTTTGGCTCCTTCTGTCTCGGGTTGCCCAGCGCAGCCCAGCGCAGCGCGGCCCCGTCCAGACGCACCGTTACTGTATCGCTCATAGCCTCGCAACGCCACCGCCGGGTCGGGCCAGGCCGGGCCGGGTCCGCGGCGTATGGAATAGCGTATGAGGTGGTCCGGCAAGGACGGCCGCGCCGCGCCACGCCGCGCCAGCCTTGACACCGACCGCTCGGACTGAAGCATAGAGCGGTGCGCCCTGCCTTGCCCTGCCCTGCAGTGATCGGCCGGGCCGGGCCGGGCTGAGCGGTCCCGCTGGAGCGGGCTGCTGGAGCGGGCTGCTGGAGCCTGCCCTGCCCTGCCTCTGCCCGCCCCGCCTGCGGCGATGCCAGTTTTATTGTCTCAATTTTGATCGCGATACGTATCGATACGTGCGCCAGCATTAATGAGGGCAGCATGGCCTGCTCTGCCCGGCCCTGCCCGGCCGACCTATTCGGGACCAAGGACTGGAGCTCGCTGGAGCTCGCTGGAGCGGCCGGCCGGGCCGGGCCGGGGCCGCGGCGGACATTCCAGGCGCCTGCCTGCCTGCCTGGAGTACGGCCCAAAACGGCCGCGGCAATGGGGTCGGCCTGCCGACAACGGCCTGGCGGCGGCGGGCGGCGCTGGAGCTGGAACCAACGGGTAACGAACGGGCTGGAGAAAGGAGCCCGCGTACGCGCGGTACAGGGGGCGGGGGTGTCCAGGATTGGGTGTGAAACTGGAATAATGAAATGTCGCCAAGGCGAGGGCGAGGGCGAGGCTGCTGCTATTGTCCGCGCTGCGTGTGCGGCTGCTCAAGCAGGCAGAGGGTCTTGGTCGTGTGCAGGGCGGGGCGGCGCGCGCCGCAGTGATAGCCGAGCGAGCAGAGGAGAAAGGGGATCGCGGTGATGGCGTCGGAGTAAGGATGACGAGTGGGATGTCAGAAGAGACCCCACAGACCAGGATTTATTTTCGATTTTCTAATCTCGGCCTCTCCGTCCAAGTATCGGGCCTGCCGTAGCCCTTCTAGGACAGCTCATCAGGGCCCAGGGTGCAAGGGATAAGCAGCTGGGAGAGCGCCGCCACAGGCCAGGGCCACGCCAGGACGCACGCCGACGCGCATCAAGGCGATGACAGGGCGGGGCGGGGCGGGGCGCGCACCGTTACTCCAGTGAGCGGTGCCGGGCGCGTCCTTCATGTAGTACTTGTCGTCGTAGAGACTTTGAAACCGGAGCAGCGCGCGGGGCGTGGCGTAGCTGGGCGGGGCGAGGCGGGCAGGTGTCTGCTGGAGGTGTGAGCCCGACCAATGCAGGCGCGGGGGTGGGGCGGGCGGGGCGGGGCGCGGGGTGGACTACCCTCCGGCGTGGCCCAGTGGCTCACGTTACCCCGGGACCAGGCGCGGGGCGGGGCGGGGCGGGGCGGGGCGGCCTTCACTCGGACTGCGCTGCGCTGCGGCCGTGCCTTGTATAAAGTGTCGGGACGGTGCATTTTAAACCGCGCGTGAGTAACACTGTGGGTTAGAGCGAGACGGCTCGGCTCGGCTCGGCGAGGACTCACCTGCGGCTCGACCATAAGTGTATCCGGGGCCGACTGGGAATGGCGATCCACCTGCCAACACACAAGCAGAAAAGGGTTTTGAAAGGGCTCCGGGCGGGGCGGGACGTGGCGGGGCGGGGGGCGGGGCGGGGCCGGGGGACCTGAACGCGGTGCGGTGCAGCTCGCTCCGGTGCCTCAATGGGCAAGGGCGTTCTGTCGAAGGTCCTTACAGGCCGGTCCTGACCATTGTGGGGCCATCGTTCGGTGGCGGTGGTTCGGGCGGGGCGGGGCAGGGCGGGGTGGGCGGTAAGCCACGCAAGACACAGGTACGAGTGCGAGTCGTGGTGAGGCGGGGCGGGGCGGGGCGGGGCGGAGTCCTCGCCGGGATGACGTCGGACCCGCACACGTGTCCAAATGTCACGTTACTGGAGCGAGGCTGGCGCGGCGTGGCGCGGCGTGGTCGCACCGGGACACTCGCAGAGGGGCGCTGGCGCTGAGGCCGCGCCGCCTGTCAGCTGCCTGCCCGCGCCCGCTGCCGCTGCGGGTCGAGTCGGGTGCGGAAGAAGGCCCCGCCCCGCCCCGCGAGCAAGGACACCCGGGAGGGTGGCGGTGCTAGTGAGTGCGACAGAGACAGAGCACTCTCTCTCTCGCTCTGTCGCTCTCTATAACCGCTTAATCTCGTCCGTGCTACGTTGCCGCCCGGCCGGTCCGGCCCGGCACTCCCGTCGTGTCGCGAGGTGAGGTGAGGCGACATGACGCGATCCCGTGGTGTCCCAGGCCGGGCCAGGCCGGGCCAGACCTGGGCCGTAAAATGTGAATGTGAATGTGTGTGTGTTTGCTCGCGAATACCTGCGTGGCGTGGCGTGGCGGGCTGGACCTGCCGGGCCGGGCCGGGCCGGCGCCACTCGCCACTCTGGTGAGCGCGGCGGGGAGCGGTGAGGCTGGCCAGGCTCGAGACGTGATGACATAAGCGCCCGCCCCGCCCCGCCGCGCCCCGCCGCGCCCCGCCGCGAGCATCGCGGTGACCGCACTCCCAGCCAGGCCCGGCCCGGCGCGGACCGTAATCTGCACTGCCCTGCTCCCTCTGCCTCTGCACGCCGCGTCCCGTCCCGTCGCGCCGCGCCGCGCGCCGCTGGGACTTCCCCCGGCCCGGCCCGGCCCGGCCCGGCCGAGGGGTGCTGGACGCGCTGCACCGGGCCTGCATGACCTCGCGCGCGCCAGCATGGCCCCGGCCCGGCTCGGCTCACTTTATCTGCGCCGAGGTTGCCTCAACAACAACAACAAAAATCGAGTACAATTGCGACGCGAGGGGGAAAACCACGAATGAAAGTGTATATAGCCTATGCGCACTGCAAATTGACGCGGGGGTTAGGCGCGGAGTGTTGTAAAAATGCAGAAAAATATTTAATGCATAAAAATACTTAATAAATGCATAAAAATACTTTAAAAACCGTAGTTTTGTTGAGGTACAGAGGAATGCGCATGCGGGCTGTGCGGTGTGCAGCGGGCCCCATAGTAATAATGGCGTGCTGCAGCGCGCCGCGCCGCGCGCCTCAGTTAAAAGCAGAAGCTTTCGCCGCTCAAACTCTTATATCCGGCCCGGCCTTCCCCTCGTCATTACCACACGTGGTCTTTTTGCCGCCCGTCGCGTCGCGCAGGAGGCAGTTCGCAATGTGACTTATCCCGCGGTGCGGACTGAATAGCAGACCGTTACATGCAATGTAAGAGGCTCCGGAGCAGCAGCGTAAAATTCTCATGAATATTTTGATTCGTAATTTATGACTTTTTTTTTGCACATGCTCAGCTTATGCAATTTTTAATTCGCAAGTATGAAACAAATTGTTCCTGTTGAATTGCTATACTTCTGAACGTTACAATATAAGCTGGTGAACCTGGTGGGCCCGGTACGCCGCTACGCTGCACTGCAGTAGCCCCGCCCCGCCGGCAGCAACTGCAGCGTTGGGAAAGCAATAATGGGTCATAAAGGGATGCCAGTGCTGCGTCCCCGGCCGGGCCGGGCCGGGCAGCGCTGCAGCCAGTGCTCCGGCAATCATCTCCCCCTCCGGGCTCCTCCGGGCTCCGGCCAGCGCTAGAGCTAGTGCTGCGCTCCGGCAATCATCTCTCCCTCCGGGCTCCTCCGGGCTCCTCCGGGCTCCTCCGGGCTCCTCCGGGCTCCTCCGGGCTCCGGGCAGCGCTAGAGCTAGTGCTGCGCTCCGGCAATCATCTCTCCCTCCGGGCTCCGGGGCGCGCCGGACATTCGCCGTAAGTCCCCGCGGGCTATTAATAATACGCGACCGCCACTATCCCCGGGCGCGGCGTGGCGTGGCGTGGCGTAGTGCCGCCCGGCGCGCGTGGCTGAGTGGCTTTAGCCGTGTGTGTGTGTGTGTGTCTATGTGCGCGCGAGCGTACAGCAAACTGTTTGTCCTGCTTTTGTCGTTTCTGATCGCGAGGATTTTACCGGCTTGGCTCGGCTCGGCTGTGGCCCGGCCCAGGGCGGCTCATGGTGACACTTGATGAGCGGAGGCCTGGCCTTGCCCGCCCCGTGGCGATGACCGCCAGCCCCGCGACCGCACGGGGAAAACGACGTCTTGGTGTCCAAGCAGGTTTGGAAAACCAAGCAGCTCTTATGGAGAAAATATATACACAGGGTTTCCGGGGCTGCTTGAAAACCAGGACGAAGTATTTTCCGCGCGCGGACCGGAGCGGAGCGGAGCGGTACAGATCGCCGACGTGATGATGAACACTGTCAAGGTCAGCGTTATCAAGATAAGGGGGCGGGGCCGGGGGTGCGATCGCATACTGTACTCTGACGAGACCGACCCGCTCCGACCTCTCGATACGAGGAGTCTTCCCGTCTCCCGTAGCCTTTCACTTTACTGCTCCCGTCGTACGCGCCTGGCTGGTGGACGGAGTGCACTCCCTCCAGGCCTGGTGCGCACGGCCGCTCCTCCTGCTCGGCCCCAGCGAGGAGGCCTTGGCTAGAGAGGAGACAGAAATTATGGAAAACAAAAAAAAAAAAAAAGAGACGCGAAAAAAGAACAGCGGAGGTGACCAGCGAGCAGCAGCCCGGCCGTGGCCGCGGAGCCGGGCCGGGGCTCAGCCCGGAGGTTTTACGGTTGCGGCTCAAACGAAAGTAGAAGCTGCGGCAATCAAGGTGGACCACTCTCTGCCCCCCCCCCCCTCCCCTGGGTGTCCTGGGGAGCACCGCGTCGGTCTCGCTGTTGCTCTCTGTCACTCTCGGGCCGGGCGGGGCCGGGTAGCTCCGCGCGACACCAAATGGCACGTTACTACAAGGCGCTGTCCGGCGCGGCGCTAGCCTGCTGCTTTAGCTTTTTACAGTACGAGTACCGGTCCGCCTCGCCCCGCCCCGCCGTTTATCCGCGTAGAGAGCCAGCCAGGCTCCCCGGCCGGGCCGGCATAAGGCTGCGGGGCGTGGCTGCATAGCCGGGGAGGCCAAAGTTGTAATAATTGTAAGCGGGCCGGGACTGGGGCCGGGATCATAAGCGGCGGCGTTTAGAAAACTACAATAAAATATAATAAGCCGGGCATAACTAATGCGAATGCGCGGCCTACTCAGCGGGTCGGGTCGGCGGCGCGACTTTCGCGACGTGCGTCACAGCTGCCCAGTCCCGCTCGGCGCGGCGCGGGGTATGGCACTTTTACTTTCCGCGTGGATTAAGCCCGCGTCCGACCCGGCCCGGCCCGGCCCGGCCGTCACCAACACGCAGGAGGAGGGGTAGTCACCGGGGGGACCGGTCGGAGTGCCCGCCCGCCAGTGCGACACCGCGGGGCGGGGCGGGGCGGGGCTGTGTGGTACCCGCACCAGCAGCAGCCAGGAGCACCCTCGCCGCGGTGAGGAACGCTCCTCCCTGCGGAGGCTGACGGCCCTCGCTGTGGGACTGGAGCGCCCGGAGGGTAGGCCACCCGACCGCACCCCTGCGCGCTAAGCCTCCGGGTTGCCCACCTACCCGGCGCTCAGCTCCCGGAAGAGCGCGCGCGCCGCGCGGCCCCGCTCGCAATTACGGGCGGTGACTCCACCTTTCTTCTCGCCTTGGCGAGGGGCGGGGCGGTGTGCCGCTAGGGGCCGCGTGCCGCTCTCTTGCGCGCCCGCCACGCCCCGCCACGCCCCGCCACGCCCGGCCACGCCCGGCCCAGCGCAGTGCCGGACACGCCAGTGAGGTGTGAAAGGTCTGTCGGTCCGGCGCAGGCAGGCAGGCTCCGACCTTGTCATCGTATTTTGGCTGTTGGTCGTGGAGGTGCCCTCCTCCGAGGTGACCCCGCCCCACCCCGCCCCGCCTCGCCGCGCCCCGCGGCCCCGCGCGTCCGTCCCAGACAAATCCCCCCGTACGTCTTAGGCCGTCTCGTCTGCAGGGAGTCTAGCGGACCGGGTCGGGCCGGGATGGCCCAGCCGGCCGGCCGGCCACCTTGGCGGAAGGATTATGGACTGGGACGCCCATCGGGTGCGTCACAGTGTCTCATGATTCTGTCTATGACAGTTCATTATTCCGTCGCGTCGCGAGCCTGTCCTGTCCTGTCCTCGCGAGGGGCCAGGGTGCTGAACGTCACGTGACCGTTGTTCTTCTATAGCGCCTCGAGCCAATGTGCTGCTGAGCGCGATACTTGAACCGAACCGGTGCCACGACTCGACCAGCTCAACATCAACAACAGCAGCAGTAACAACTAGAACCACTCCTGCCGGCAGGCGCGGCGCACTGCTCTGCACCACTTGACGTAACGGGTTGTGGCAGGCGGGGCGGGGCGGGGCGGGCGACATTGCGTCAGGGCTGCAGGGGGCGGGCACCGTGCCACGCCACGCCGCGGTCAGAGGCGCCTGTACCCCGCGGCGCCCTGGCGCGCGCACACACACACACGGTGTAGGCCAATCAAGCCAAAGCCAATCATCGACCTTGCCAGGTAAACCGCACACAGCTACAGCACACAGCGGTCGGCTATCCATTACAGCGTGTTTGAGCCGTTTAGCCGTGAGAAAGCCGAGCGGTGCGGGTGGTTAGGGAGAGAGAGAGAGAGAGAGAGAGAGAGAGAACAAGTGCGAGTGAGGGGAGGCGGCCCGTTAGTCTACAAGTAGATGGAAAGGGAAAAGTAGTTGTGGATAGTAATCACGCCGGCGCTGGTTACGCAACGCGATCAGTACGAGTCGTAGCTGCGGCGGCGTCGTGTGCGATTATTTTTATTTCTTTCGCCTCGATTCAAATGAGGAGAATGGGCGGTTTCACTCCGCGGTGCGGGGGGACCCAGAAAGAAGTCGCGCGATAACTCTTGTTTCTAGGTAGCCTGATACGAGCTTCGTAGGAATCGAAAGGTGAACGCTTCCTAGGCCGCGAGCGCAATAGTTGTTTCAGCTGCTTTCTCCGACATAACACACTGCCGTGCTGGAGTAAGGGAGGGGGGGAGGGGGGGGAGATGAACACTTAAGATGAGCAGCGTACTCGCATTCAGGTTCACATTCACTTACCAGTGAGAGTGGTGCGGCTGGTGGACAGCTGGGATCAATGGTCCTGTAACATGAAGAAAAAGAGGGCTGTGAGTACAGCAGGAGCAGGAGAAGAAGATTGAGTGGCAGGGTGGGGTGGGGCGGGGCGGGGCGGGCAGGGCAGGGCAAAAGAGCGAGTGTGGTAGAAAGACCAGGAGGGGAGAGGGGGGGCAGGCCGACCGACCTGCCCGGCCCGGCCCGTGTCGGAGGGTATCCCGTTCCGGCAAACCGGTCGCTGGCCCGTACTGACCGTGCTTGCGTGCGCGCGCGCGCGCCTGTGTGAGTGAGCGGGAGCGGGTGTCCGTGTGCATGCGCTGTATTATTCCTCCGCTTGAGTCCCTGTTACACTGGGCTCACCCCAAAAAATCACAGGCCTCGTGTGATTTCTTTTTTTTTTTCTTCTAACTTTTGTCCACGCACATGATTTTACCCGGGGTGTGACGGTCGATGTAATGCGCCTTTGTATGAAGCAACATTTCGCTTTATGTTTTATAGTCTTGCGCTTATCTAAATTTCGGGTACGTCAGTAAAAAATGTTTTCGTGTGCGCCGTTGTGTCGTAGGGCGCGATTTCGTGTGGAACCTAGATGCTATCTGCCACTGAAGTGCACGATCGTCCGGCACGTGCCTTGAAGGGCCGAGAAAAAAATATAACTCGATCACGAAAAATTACCTTGTGAAAATTTATACATAACCAACATGTCATGTATGCTTGTATGGCAATTTTTTTTTTTATTTTATTTTTTTTTTTTTAAATAAAAACAAAAGATTCGCGGGGCGATTAGATGCGAATACAGACGAATCATGAGTGTTGAAATGTGAATCCGCGGCGTGGCGTGAGGCAGGTGGGTTAAGAGTGTGGACTGGGTCTGTGACGCCAATCAAGGGCACTCCACGCGTCGCGTCGCAGGTGCGCTGCCTGCCTGCCTGCCTGCCTGCCTGCCCACCGCCGTGTGTTTTGCTCAGCCCTTGGCTCTTCGTCGTGCAAACAAAATTTTCGCTGGTTTGCATTGGACTAAGTCGCGTGTGTTTTATTTGGTCGTGAGTTTTTGGATCAACTGGCCCTGTGCACTGGAATGGAAACACATGTATGTGAATGACACGCACGTCAATGTGTGTGAATTTCCATTCGTATATTTGATCTTTGCAGCGTGCGAAATTTCTATAGTAAAGTCCAAACTTTTACCAGTTAGTTAAAGTTTGCGAACTCCTACAAGTGTGCGACATTCACACACTTGAGTTGCCAGTGTACCGGCACGGCATCGGCACGTCTGCTGTCCGTCTAGCCATGCAGCCCCGCCCCGCCCCGCCCCGGCCTGCGCTTGGAAAGGGAGAGAAACGCAACGGGAGTAAGAGGAGAGGAGGTTGAGGTGGGGTGGGGGGGGGGGGCGCTCGGAGAAGTGGGGTACGGAGGTTGCACCGCCGCGCCACGCCTCTCCACGCCTCGCGAAGGTCGCCGACTCGACTTGCACTGCAAGCGCGGAGGGGAGGGCGTGGCGCGGCGGGGGGCGCTCGCTGCTGGGTCAGCGAGGTCGCGAGGGGAGGGAGGGGGAGGACTCGCCGCGACGGATCAGCTGAGCACACTGTGTAAAACCATGTTTCAGGCTCATTTTGTGCTCCCTACAAATAAAAATTATGAATGAATTGCTGTGCTTGAGAAACTACCGTACGCTGGACGCGTGTTTAGGCCTCGCAGGATGTGGTGGGACACGGTACGCGGTTCCTCCCTGGTATCGCAAGTCACACAGGGTAGAGGCAGAAGGGCACAAGGGCGAACCTCTTTTCTTTTTTTCGGGGCCTTGGCCGTGAGCCTCGATGCGGCAGAGAGGAGGGCCAGTAGAATCAGGGGCCCACTGCCGGGAGCACGGGGCGGGGTGGCGCGGGGCGAGGTGGCGTGGGGCGGGGCGGGTGGCGCGGGGCGAGGTGGCATGGGGCGGGGCGGGGTGGCGCGGGGCCCCGCTCCGATACGCTGTCGCGACGGCGCCTTTAGGTAAAGCCAAAGCCTTGCATCTACGCAGGCCTGACCACAGGTTCGTTTTTAACTTTTTGCCGTCTGGCGATTACGATACGAGTTCAGAAATAATCGATATCGCGCCGGGCCGGAGAGGTGCGGGTCAGACAGCTGATGTGAGGTGAGGTGGGCGGGGCGGGGCGGAGCGAGCCGTGTTATCAGCGCCACAGATAGCCTGCTGCTGGAGCCGCGAGGCAAAACTTCCATCATTTTTCTCTCCCTTTCTTCTTCATTTTCTGCACACACTGAAAACTGACGCAAGAAGAGAAGGGACTGAAAATAAGTTTGAAATATTAACGGCGTATATGTGGTGAGCCGCGGCGTATTGCGGCATCACGCCATGACATTCTGTCCCGCGCAGCGCACGCCAGCGGCGGCGCCACCACAGCGCCTCGGCGCCGCCAAGCCCCGCCACGCCCCGCCACGCCCCATGCGTGGACTGGACGGACTGGCTGTCAAAGCCGAGGAAAATGTGAAAGCTGTTTGTGATATTGTTTTATTTTTCGGCGGAGTCAGCGGCGAGATTTCTTTTGTTCGGTACAGGGTCTCCGTGGCTGCCCTGATCTGGCGCGACACGGCCCGGCCCGGCCAGGCCCGACCGGCCTGCCTGCCTGCCACGGCGGCCACCAGCCCCTGCCCTACCCCGCCCGCTCCGCCCCGCCCCGCCCCGCCCAGGCCCCGTCAGACAGGTTTCTCTGCGTCTGGGTCTGAATAAGCCCCTCCCCCCCCCCCCCGCCCCTCCACAACGCCCAATTCCTAACCGGGGGCCAAATGCTCTTTGGGCTTTAAACGACGCTCGGACCGGGATTAGGGAGCCCGCCCCGCCCCGCGAGCCCGTAAACACATCGCGATCTGTCCGGCGAACGGCGGGTCCCACACCACCGCCCTGCCAGCCACAGCATTACGCCGCCCCGCCCCGCCTCGCGCCCCGCCCCGCCGAGCTGTATCAAAGTTGCGATGGGCAACACGCCTTATTCTTTTCGCTCGATTCCAAAATGACTGTTTGGTAAGAGAAAAATGAAACACTAGGTGTGCAGAAAAAGCAGGGGGTTCTGCTATGGTTTCTGAACTTATACTGCGGCGGAGGCAGTTTGATTTTAGCAAATTCAGCGATATATCGAGACAGCAGCATAGCATTCGGGGTCAGCGAAATGCACTTCTGTCGCGTGGCCCGTCCCGTGAGGCACCAAACGATCTTATAAAACTGGATTTTTGTCTACCTTTTCTTCGATTCGAAATTGTCAGCAGATCACCTGTCACAGTCCGTGGCCCGGCGCGGCGGCCGGCTATAAGCTTTGCGCCGTCGGTTAAAGTTGAGTAGGAACTTGGCGTCGCGACGCGCGGCCCGGCCCGGCCCGGCCCGGCCTGCCTGTCGACTCGAGTGGTCCTGAGAGGCGTTCTCCTTGGATAGAATTTTTTGTGTCTCCGCTTGATCCGCCCGTCCGATCGCCGCGCTGACCGAAGGCATTTATTTGCATATCGTCCGTCGAAATAATAAAATGTGAAAACAAAAAAGAATTACTCGCCCCTGGGCGGACCTTTGGGACCGCGCGATAAGACGCGCGCGGGGGCCGCGGGGCGGGCGTGTCGCGAGAGGCCGCGGTCGGGAAGGGCACCCGCGCCCGGGACGTAAGTGTGTCAAAATTAAATTTTTTTTTAGGGGCGCCGACTAGTACGGTGACATAATTTTTCTGCGGAAACGATGACGCGACAGACGGGCTAGAAGGGCAGTGCCCCGGCCCGGCGTGGGGCGCGCTCGGGTGTGCAGACGTGCAGCAAAGGCGGGGCGGGGCGGGGCGGGGCGGGGCGGGGCGGGGCGGGGCGGGGCGGGGCGGGGCGGGGCGGGGCGGGGCCGTCGAGTGGAATTAGGGCGATGCACTTGTTTCAGGTGGGCAGTGGAGCGTAGCGTGGAGGAGGCCCGCTCCGCTCAGCTCAGCTGACGTTCCAAAGTAATCAACGAGTGAACCTCCTAGTACTTGTTACAACAGCGAGAAACTCAAAAGGACGTCAAATTTACGCACGACCAGACTCATTTTTATTGGAAATAATATTTTTAAGGTGCTGATGTAAGCGCGTAGGCAGGGGGTAGGAGCGTCGCGTTGCGCTTGTGTTGCACTCCCTAATGAACGCCAAGCCCCGCCCGCCCCGCCCCGCCCGGCCCCCGGGGCGAGGTGCTCAGCCCAGTGAGAACAGAACGCCCGCTTCCTAATGGCCACGCCGTGTGGCCTCCGCTATTTCGCCATCAGTTTTCCGCGTTCATCATGATTTTCGAAGACGTGGAAGTGCGTATATATAAATATATGGCTGGGGGGTTTAAGATATTAGGTGAGGGGGAGGGAGTTGTGTGTCTGTGGGGGGGGAGGGGGGTAAACACAGTTATACGTTCAGACCAGCACGCGCACCCGAACCGGAGCGAACAAAAAAATATAGGTACCCAAGGGGAGCAGCGGGCATGGCGGGGCGGGGCGGCGGAGCAGCGCTCGCTCCAGGCCTGGCAGCCGACAGGGAGAAAATCAATCATCGATTCGTGGATCGTATCGGAGTGGTCTGCGGACGGGCCGGGCCGGGCCGGGCCACGCGTGGTATTTAAGAACAGGTCCGGCTAGCAGCGAGACGCTGATGCTCGAGGCATAGAGTGAGTCCGCCCTGGCCAGGCCCGGCCAGGCCCCCGCGGGTCCACATCGCTGCGACGATCAGTTTTTCGGGGAGAAATTGCCGCGGAGCCCTGTCGCTGTCCTGTCGGTCTGACAGACAGCAGCAGCACCGCGCTGTTTCCGACCCGGCAGCAGGGAGGAGAGCGCCATTACCTGGACCATTTAGGCCCGGGCCGCTCTGCACTGTGCCGCGCCGTCAGCTGACCAGCTTTTTGCTGTGGAGCTGGAAAAAGGAAAGAATCTGGGATGCGGAAGCAAAGCTATGGCGTGTTCCGGCTGGTGCGGTGCGGCGCCCGTCCGCTCCGCTCCGCGCCACCCGCGCCGTTCCAGGAGGCGACGCCTCTGGAGGGAGGAGCGAGCAGGCCGAGGCAGCGGGGCGGGCTGGAGCTGGAGCTGGAGCGGGGCGTCCGAGCCACACCCAGCTGTGTGAAAAAGTAAAACCGATATCACGGCGAGGCGACGTGGCCGTCCAGCTGCGGGAGAGTTTACTTAAGGCTGCAGGGGGGGTTGGGTTTCCAGTGCAGGCTTGAGGCAGGGCAGGCTCCCTGCGGCACCTCTCCAGGCTCCAGGCGCGGCTCCAGGCGCGGCTCCGCGGCGGGCCGTGCGGCTCTGGAGTACGAACACAGCCGCATGCAAACGAGCTGCGCCCGCCCCGCCCCGCCCCGCCCCGCTGCAAAGTGCCCCGTATGCCACCACCACCAAGTTTCACTTTCACTCTGCGCCAAAGTCAAACGTAACAAGCGCGAAGCGAACTGATCCGGCATCACACGACATTCGATATTTATTTTGGAGCAGGGACGCAAATAGTGCATAGCAGGTCGGTGGGGGGGGGGGGGGGGCGCCTGCATTAACATATACCGCACGCGGAAGCGAGCGGCCCGGCCCGGCCGTGCGCAAGAAAACGTGGAGTGAAAAGGGACAGGGTCTCGCTCAGCTCAGGCCCCGCGATCAGCTGGAGTGGATGGTGCAGCTGGCTGGAGCTACTGGAGCGAGCAGAGGCCAGTGCGCCGCAGTGCGCTCTGTCTGGCAGCCTGTTGTGTGTTTTCTCCAGGCGACCGGCACCGCCACCTATAATCTTACTCCGCAGCTTCCAGGAGAAGGGCTGCTAATTTGATATTTCTCTAATTCCTGTCTGAAACTTATGAACTTTTTTCCCTTTTTTTTTTCAGATGGTGTGACGGGGAAACTGCATCGCGGAATCAGCAGCAGCTATACGCCACAGCGCAGCACGGGGTGAGTGTCAATATTGAAAACCAACTTGGCCGGCGATCTAGTTGATAGCAGTGTAGTGTGTGTGTGAGTGTGTGTAAAGTAGTGTCGACACTGGAGTGTAGCGATCGAACCGGCACGGCCGGCCGGGCCAGATCGCCATGCCGCAATAACCCGTGCCGTGACGTCACTCACACACGTCAAAGTAGTGCACGTGCTCGGGCCGCTGGGGGCTCTCTCCCTCTCTCTCTCTCTCTCCCTCCCTCACACACACACACACGCACAGGGGCTGGCCGGACAGACCGGACGGGACGGCACGGAGTGGAATCCAGCCGAGCAGCGCGGCGTGGCGGGAGGGAGCGGCTGAAGAAGCCTCAGCCGCCCTGCCTGCCGTACTGGTTGGTGGCGAAACGGACGCCGGCGTGGCGTGCCGTGGCGTGCCGGTGCTTTGCGGTGCCGGGCTTATGACTCACTCCACTGCGTATTTTTTTGTTGTTATTGGCATGGCGATGCGTGGCGCGGCGCGGCGTAGCAGTACTGTCACCGCATGCCGGGCGGGGCGGGGCGGGCCTCGCGTACGCACGCCGTGTACACACCCGCCGGGCCGGGCCGGGCCTTGGCACCCGTCCAGGCCGTACCGCGAGGAGATGGACAGGGCCAGGATGAGGGGGAAGAGGACGGCGACGAGGAGGCAGGCGTCGCGTCGCCTCGTGTGGGCCCGGCACCGCGGTGCCGCGACACGAGCAGAGCATCAAGCCAAGCGTAGCGTAGCGTGTATTTCTGGGAAATCAGGCGACGGCGGCGGCGCCGGGGAAGTCCCCGACAGCGTCGCGTCTCCTACAGTATGCTCACTTGCAGGTTTAGGATAGCAATGTGAGGCACATGCCGGAGGTCGTGCGGGGCTGGGCAGGTAGTGCAGGACTTCACCTAGATATGTGCGGGGACCGGCCCGGCCCGGAGAGGAGGGCCTAGACTCTAGGCCCTAGAGGCGCTACAAGCTTCAGGGCACTGAAGCTGAGCCGAGGCGGGGCGGGGCGGGCGAGGGGCGAGGCGACCGCGCTTTGTGTGGTTATTGTAGCGGCCGCCAGGCCGCGCCGCGCCGCGCCACACCACGCCACGCACTGGCACTGCACCGCCTGGAACTGAACGGACTGGAACGTTCTGGATATAGTTGAGTCCAGCCGTGCGGGGCGGGGCGGGGCGGGGCGGGGCGGGGCGCGCACCGCGGCTATCCAGCCCAGTCCGCGACCCGACAGTCCAGGCCGACAGCAGGGATACACTTTCCTTTTCCGCGAGCGGCACTGCGGCGCGGCCGTGCTCTGCCCCGCCCCGCCCCGCCCCGCCCGGAGCAGACAATTTCTTTTGTCTGGTAACCGCACGCCGGTCGTGCTCCGGCGGGCGCCCCGCCCCGCCCCGCCCCGCCCCGCCCCGCCCCGCCCGGACGCCACGCCCGCGCTGCCACCACACTGCAGTCCGAACACCATGCGCCCCTGGCGGTGCCAGGCCGGGCCCGCCGGGCCGGGCAGTTCGGCCCACCTGCTGACGGTGCTGTGCGGTGCGGTGGCACGCGACCTTGTGACCTTGTTAGCTAGGCCGTTGGTTGCGGGACGCGGCGGGTCGGGGCGGGTCAGGGCGTGGCGGGGCGGTGGCGCTACGGGCCAGGCCACAGCCACACGCGCCGCGCTCGCTACTGAACGGAAGTTAGGGAAGGTTGCCGCCCGGATTCCGTTATTGCGTGAGTATTCACGTTGAGCACGGCGGGGCCACGGCGCCTAGGCCTAGGCCTTGCACCCTCCGCGACGCCGCTCCGCTCGCCAGCTTTGTCCGTCGTTCTCTCTGGACGACCAGATCGATCCAGACCGCCCCTCCTCGTAACATTGCCGGTAACCTACTTTTTGGGCGTTTCCTCGTCGCGGTGAGGTTTTACTAACCTGCAACTCAAAATTGCGAGTTTACCTGCAACCTGGAGCCGAGCAGCCCGGCCAGTCCAGTCCAGTCCTCAGCACACCGCCGCGGGGCGGGGCGGGGCGGGGCTGACCGCGGCCTAAGTCAGGTTGCTTTAGCCGCCTCGCCATTAGAAATTTTTATCGTTTCCTGGCCTGCCTGAGCGGGCGGGGCGGGGAGGAGGTACCCAGCCCCGTGCTCCGTGCCGCTGGTGGCCTCTTTCGTCTCGGGCGGCCCGGTCCGGCCCGGCCCGGCCTCCGTCAAGGCCTAGCCGTGATTAACCATTACCTTAGAGAAAGGTCTTTCAGACCGCTTTTAATTCCCTCCCCGAGCCCGCAGTGTGTGTATGTGTGTGTGTGTCTGTACAACCTGTTGCTGCACACTGCCGAAAGTGTTTGGAAATTTTTTTAAGACAGCGGAAAACGGGAAGATATTAGCAATATTGCTTAAGGATGCGCCTGTCTTATAGGCAACACACACGGCGCTCATTAAGAGAAGTTGCCCATCAGGCAGGTGCACATACACAGGTGTGTTCGTGGGATTATCTTTGTGGAGAGTCACGAAGGAAAACACCAAAGTGCTTTGTCGGACGTGAGCGCCCGTCCCGCCCTGTCCCTCTGACACCACCGCGGGCGGGGTGGGGCGGGGCGGGGCGGGGCGGGGCGGGACAGCAACAGGACAGGCGCCCCAGGAAGTCTGTGTCGTCTGCTGGTCAGGTGCCCGGCCCCGGCCCCGCTGCGCCTCTGAGAAAGTGAAAGGTCTGGCTCGCCTGGAGCGAGGGGGAGGGGTGGGGCGGGGCGGGGGGTGGAGCCGGGCGGGGCGGGGTGGGACTGCCGCCGCCGTGGCTCCGGGTTCTATTGGCGAGCCGGAACCGGCTACGCGCCGCGCTGCGCTGCGCCATGGCTGCGTGCGCCGTGGTCAGCCCCGCGAGCTCCGGCCAGCTCCGGCTCCGGCGGCAGCGAGGGCCTCCCCCTCCTCTCCCTCCCGCTCACCTGCTTGGTCGTGCTGCGTTCCTCCGGGGCGCCACGCCACGCCACGCCGTTACACCGCCTCTAAAGGCGCTAACAGGCCATCACGATCAACGTATCCGTCAGACGGGCCTGCGTTACTCTTTCTATGCGCTCTGTGACACCCTCCGCGTGGTCTACATCCTCCTCTTCTCCAGTGCCCGCCCTGAGGCGGGGCGGGGCGGGGCGCGGTGCTGTAACGAGGTGCACATCACCGCGCGCTGTCCTTCCTTCCTGTAGCAGTTCCAGCAGCCGGGTCCCCGTGGCATGGCGCGTCGCCAAAGTATAATATCCCCCCCCTCCCCGCTCCCTCCCCCGGGCGGCTCCCGGCCCGACACGCAGCGGTGTGCGTCGCTTGTGAAATCGCCGCCCGAAATTACCTCATCTAAATCAGCGTCGTTGGTTGCGGCCCCGCCCCGTCCAGCCCCGCCCCGCCCGGCGGGTCCGCGTTGTAAAGTTACGGCCAGTTTTGCCGCACGGCGTTTGGTTTGCGTACCTCGTCGTTTATTTTGTTATGCAACACAGGCAGTGCAAGCGCGCCGCTCCGCGTGTGAGAGTCGTTGTGATCGCGTTAAACGCACAGTTTTTTAAAAAAAGCCTACTTTATTTTTTATTAAACAGAAAAAAAAGTTGGTGGAAAACTGTTTGGGAGCAATAATTGCTAATTCGACTGTGGCGCCCTTGAGGCGCGGGCGCGGGTGTGCGCGAGCCAGGCGGAGCGGGGCAGGGCGGGGCGGGGCGGGTCGCGGTGGGGCGTGTTTACAGGTGCCACGAGTGCGGGTGGTGCGCGCACCTGTTCAACCACTCGTGTGGCGGGGGGCGGGGCGGGGCGGGGCGCCCGGCTCATCCTACACCCCCGCGCCCCGCCCCGTGGCTCCGATCTCTGCCCGGCCGCACGCTTCAAATTCAGATCCGGCTTTATCAAAGAGAATTTATAACCTCACCAGGGTGAGTTCAAGGCTGTTGATCACAAGTGTTTTTCATTGTTGTTTCCTGCAATGCAGGCAACATGTAAAACATACCTAAAGCCTTTCGCTCCAAAGAGCACATTTCCCCGGGCGCGCGGCGCGCCGCGGCCAGGCGCCTCCGCCTCGCCCCCGCCGCCCTCTTATCGGCCACGTTCCCTGTCCGCCCGGCCCGGGCCGGGCCGGCGCACGAGCGCAGCGCGCCGACGTGGTGGACCGGCTTGCACTTACACCGCCAACAAAACGGAACAAAAAGAGGAGAGTTAAAATATCGGCCCCCGTGACGTAACGACTCTATCGGACCACGGGGGTACAGTAGTGGCGCGGCCGGCCGGCCGCTGACGCTGACGTCGCAACATTGTAATCGCGGAGCTCGTGCCGGCGCGCAGGCTGCTCACCGCCGTGGGCGCGGTGGGGACGGGGCGGACGTCCACGATGACGCCGGTGCGCCTATGAGGCGAGGCGCTCACCGCCACCGTGCGTACTCACCGGCGCGCCCTGTCATGTCGCGCGCCGCCGCGCCGCCCGCCAGAAACCAGGTTATTGACTTTTGTCTGACGTCGAAGTACCACCCCGACACATAGGCATATCTTTCTTGCAACCGTCGGCGTCAAAGTAATGCGCCGCTTGGACGTCATGTCGATGACGTTCCGAAAATCTTACTGTCTCACCTGGGTGAGGTTGGCCGACATGGAAATGTGGCGGAAGCAGACGACGCGGCCGGGACCCCCGCCCCGCCCCGCCCCGCCCCGCCCCGGGCCGGGGAGGGGACTCTCTCAGGGGCGCGCTGCTGCTTTCATTGCGGCGACCCTGGCTGGCTGAGCGCCGGCGCCGCGCGGCATGGCGGGGCGGGGCGGGGCGGGGCGGGGCGGGGGGCGGAGCTGGAACGCCCCTCGCTCGCTAGCGCTCTCCGCGCCGCGGCCGCCGCACCACTCCGCGCCACCTTCGCGTTTGCAAGGTAGACGGCTCGGAACGCTCGAAACAGTCAGAGCTGGCGGTGCCAGGCCGGGCCAGCACGCCCGGCCGCCCGGGCCCGGACGGGACGCACACAGTATAGGGACCCCCCCTCCCGAAAAGCGGGCCGACCTACATACTGGCGCTGCTGGTGACAAGGCCGGTGACGGTGACGGGGCCGGCGCGGGCTGGCGCGGCGCGGCGGGCGCGGGCCCGCTGGCCACCGCGACTAGGCGGGCTGCCTACCCGGCGGGGCGCGGGCGTGGACGAGCGACGAGGCTCCGCCGCTAACCTCTCCGAACGCCATAACGCCGACGCGACTGGCGTTACGCATGCGGAGCGTTACCCTGAGCCGGCGTGGCGGTGGCGGCGTTACTCGCGCGGCCAGCAACAGGGGCTCCAGGAGGGAGGGGAGGGGGGGAGGGGGGAGGGGGTGAGCACCTGGAGAGGAGAGGAGAGCGAGGGCAATTAGCTGCCACGGACCGGGCCGGGCCGGCGCGGCGCGGCGGCCGAGGCTCCTACTCGCACAGCGATGTCGGGAGGCGATACACGGCCCACCTCACCCCGCCCCGCCCCGCCCGGGTCAACGAGCTGCTGAAAAATAGCCCCTTGTGGCCCGCGGGCCGGGCCGGGCGCTGGCGGCGGTTGCGGCGGTGGCGTGGCGCGCCGTGCCACACGACGAGGTGGTCAGGGGTATGTTCCGGGCGGAGCAGAGTGGCTGTCACATCAACGCCAGACTGCTACAGAGAGATTCCGCGCGCGCGTCAACGACCCCGTGCCGGGCCGGGGCCGCGCCCTCACACGGAGCGATGGGGTTGCGCCTCTTTCTTGAGCCCCTGCCCGCCCCGCCGCACCCTGCCCCGCCCTCGCGCGCGCTTAACTTTTACAGACTAAGAGCTCATGAAGTGCCCAGCCCAGCCCATTACGCGGGGGAGGGTGTCATCACGTCGGGGCGGGACGGCGCGCTGCTGCGGGGCTCCCTTATAAAGGCAGAAAGAAATTAAACGGTCTGTGTGTGTGTGTGAGAGCCGTCACCGGGCGGCGCTATGGCTATGAGTGAAGGCTCCCCACCCCGCCCCGCCCCGCACTGCTGCCGTATAAAAGTGATAATTGCCGCGTTGTTGGACGTTTACGTGGAGTTAACGGTGCGGTGCGGCGGGGCCTGGCGGAGCCTGGCGGCGCTCCAGGAGCGTGCCACAAGGGCCGCGAGGCGGGGCGGGGTGAGGCTCGCGGTGCAGCTGCATACCACGGCGAGACTGACACGGACGGAGTGGCCACACTGTGGCCACACTGTGACGCGTGGGTCGAGCGCGGGGTGGATAGCAGGGTGGCCCAGGGAGGAAGGAAACTGAGTCGAAGTCAGGGAAAGAGTAACGGCGGGGCGGGGAAGAGCGACGGCACTTTTAGCAGCCGTCAATTTATTGGTGATTGAAACAGAGAAACTTTTTGTTGCGTCGTTACTACTACCGGTAGGCGGCCGCGCTGCTGCTGCTGCTGTACCGGGGCGACCGGTGGAAAAGTGGCTGTAGCTGCTGAGGCTCCTGCCCCCCCCCCCCCCCCCCTCGTGTCAAACCTCTGCGAGGCGCTCTGCTCACTGGAGGTCGAGCTGCAACAGCAGCGCGTCTTCATGCCGTGGCGTCGCGTCACGTCATGGCGCTCAATCGAGTGGCAGGAGGGGCGGGGGGGGGGGGGGGGGGCTGGTATATACTGCGCCCAATGCAACCTCCGCTCCGCCCCTCCCCCTCCCCACTTCCTGAGCAGACTGTTGCTCAAACGGGGAATTCCCCCGCGGGGCCCTGCCGTGATGTGTACACATGTGTACAGCGCGGGCCGGGCCGCGTGCCGGACCACTACAGGACCAGGCAGATAGAGTTGCATCCAACGGCAGCAATGAGACCGTACTGCCCGCCGCCTAGGCCGCGCCCTATCCTCCACTGCTTCCCAGCGTTAGTCGTGTTACACGAACTGTCGCATAATTGTGCGCCGGGGGAAAATCGAATTTCACACGGTAAAAACGGCGCCTAGTTTTCCAAAAAGCCAGGAACTCTTATAGAGATAATACATTTTGGCGGCGTCTTGTTTAATTTTTTTTTCTAAAACTGCTAGGATACCTGGACGTTGTTTTTACCGTGTGGTTGACAGTAGGCTAGGTTGTCAAGTAGTTGCCCGGGCGTGTTCGCACGCGTGTTCTCAGGCGTGTTCACACTGCTCTCGATGCACCCGCAGTCAGGGCAGTCAGCAGGCAATCAGTGCGCGCCCCGCCTCACGTCGGGCAGGGCTAAAGCACTCGGACCCGGCCGGACCAGCGGATGCTCGAGTGGTTCAGATAATGCCGGATAAAGCATTGCATCAGTTCGATAGCTTGATTGGGGCCGTTATACGCTGCGCTCTTTTTAGCGGGCCCCGGGCGAGGCGGGGGGCGGACGTCCTCGCCGTGCACCCCAGGCCGACCCCCCGCGCCCCGCCGCGCGCCGGCGCCCTGGCCCTTCGCGAGACTGCCACCCTCTGGGCAGGTAGGGCCTTCGCGCCCCGCCCCGCTGAGACTTTCCATTTCACTCGATCCGGCTGGAATGTGCCTCCGGGCCTCTCCAGCCCGGAGCTCAGCGAGGGCGCTCGTACCGCGCGGGGCGGGCGGGGCTGGGCAGGGCTGTCGCTTACCTTGATGGGCCCTGCCGGCCCCGCCTTTACCCCGCCCCACCCCACCCCGCCCCGCCCCGCCCCGCCCCGCCACGCCACGCCGCCGTGATCTCGCCGGCCCCAGCGAAAGGGTCTGGTCTGGTCGCAGGGCTGGCGCGGCGTAGGGCAGGTCCGTCAGTGACGGCTAAACGGCGCGGGCTGGGGCGGGGCGGGGCGGACAGAGCAGGGCAGGTCTACCAAATTTCTCTCCGTGCCAGCCTCCCCTCCCCTTCCCCCCTCCTCCGGCCCCACTGCTCCCGCCCGCACTACTTTCCCGCCCCACTTCTCGCGCGCGGTGGTACGCGCTGAAGAAACCTATCGTGCCGACACGTAATAATACAACATCTCATTCCTCAACGATTCTGATTATTTCCCGCTCCCCTAATTTTTTTTTCCTGCGCCACGTGAAGCCGTGGGTTGGCTTGGCGCACACCTGATGCAGACTCGTGAGGCGCAAGGTGTGCTGCTCGGCAACAGGAAAAGTTAAGGGACGGAATCGGGGCGCTTGTAATCTCTGCTCTCCTCGCCTCGCTGTTTGTCCTCACCGTCGAGACCGCGCGGCGCGGTGCGGGGCTGCGCGGGGCTGCGCTGCAGGTAGATGCGGCGCGGATAGTATTTTGTGAGCGCTGGGATTTGGGTTTATCGTCGCCCTGCCACACGCCGCGTGCCAGCCCCGGCCCCGGCGTGGACATTTAAATATCTCGTAAAAGATTACACCGTTATCTGTGTAAAAATACAAAGAGTACGGCGCGGACGGCTCGACGGAGCAGCGGTGAGGGCGATGCGCATATTACACAGGACGCGATAGTGGGGAAGCTTTGGGCTGCGCGAAATTTCTCATACCGAAAAAGCTGCTAGCTAAGGCGAGTGTGTTCGCGAGGCGAGGGGCGATACGATACGCCTCGGCCGCGCTGCTAGCCGCTCGAGACGTTTTACTTTTCAGCAGGCCTGCGGCCTGTTGCCTCGCCGGGCCCGGCCCCGGCCCGGCCCGTCGCCTTGAAGGTTCGGTTCGGTACGATCGCGCGGCGCAAACAGTAGAGGCAGAGGCACCTGTTTGCCGCTCAGCTGTGCAGCGCCGCGCCACGCCGCGCCACGCCCGAGCGGGTCTAATCGAACGTGTGGGAATGGCGGTGGACTGCGTATACCGTAGGGTCCGCCCCGCCCCGCCCCGCCCCGCCCCGCTTGGCAGGCGCCTGGGAGGCCTGAGCCTCAGGAAGCCTGCAGGGCGCCACCGTAACACATCAACAGCGCCGCTGAAACGACATTTTATAGACCGAGCGTGAGGTGAGACGCTGTCAAGGCTCTTTTCTTGCACCCGGCCCGGCGCGGGGTAGGCCAGCCTGCCAGGCACGAGTGCGAGCGGGTTGCCTATCTCCGATGCCGTGGCCCGAGGTGAGCTGAGTAGAGGAGTGAGTCCAGTCGGAGACATGCACTGCACACGATGGCAGTATCCACATCACCCTGGCGTCCACCCTTTGCGCTCCCCGCCCCGCCCCGCCCTGCCAGCTCGTTTGGTTCGGCCCGCAGATAACGTTTTATGCGGGGCGGGGTGGGGCGGGGCGGGGCAGTATGAGATACACTCTGCGACCTTGGAGGGCCAGGGACGCCCCGCCCCGCCCCGCCCCGCCCCGCGGCCCGCGGCGGGGGCCCACCTCGGGGCGGGGCCGCGAGGCGAGGCGAGCGGCGCAACGCACCGTGCCGCACCGCCACGGCGGCACCAGGGGCGGAGGCTTGTTGCTACTGAACGCCCGGCCCGGCCCGGCGCGGGGCGGCGCGGTGGGCGGAGGGACAGCAGACAGAAAATAAGGTTTCGGTTAGGTTAGGTCATGATCGCCGTGCCGTGCGGGACTGGAGGGTGAGGAGGAAGCGAGATTACCCAGCCAGCCCGGGCCGGCCGGGCTCGGATTGAGATCATTTAGATATGCGCGTGAGTGTGTGTGTGCGCGCGCAAGTGGGGGTGTGTCCTTTACCCCTCGACACTGATCACTCAGGGACGCTGGTCACAAAGCGGCTACCGGCTGATAAGGCACATGCCCGAGGTGGGTGAGCAGAGCTGCGGGTCCCCTGCCCCGCCCCGCCGCGCCGCCCTGGGAGCGGGTCAGGTTCGGCCAGCTGGGTTGGCAAGGGGTCATTTCCCTCACTGACTTTGACACTTCGGATAGGCGGGGACAGTGCCCGCCCCGCCCGCTAAGCTGCTGCCGCGTCAGGAAGGTAGTGCGGAGCGCTGCGTTATGCGGGGCGGGGCGGGGCACGGCACGGCTCGCGTAAACTGTGCTAACGACCGCAGTCGTGGCGCGCCACTGGGGTGCGGCAGGCTCGGGCCGGACCGGGCCGGAGGTCGCCAGGCGGTGGACGTCTGATCCGTGCCGGGTTATGGGGGTGTATTTACGCGCCGCGGTGGCTTTTCCAATGGTGCACGATGTGGCCGCCACTGGGTGAACACCCCTTCGGTCCTCGCCTCACACACTTTGTGAGGTGTGTGACACGCTCAGGTCGGTTCGGGCAGGCAGGGTGGGGCGGGGACGGTTCAAGCCGGTGGGCCGCGGTTCATCATTAGCATGCTAATGCAGGCCAGAGGCGCGGCGTCGCTGCGCCGCGCCAGGACGCGTCCCGTTGATAAGGGTGCGTGGCGCGGCGTGGCATGCCACCTGTTGAGTCACCGGAGGCTCTGTGGACCAGCTCCCGGGGGAGGACGCGGGGCCGGGCCGGCGCGCCCCGCCCCGCCCCGCCCGCGTGTCAGGGAGACTAGGGGCGCCAGCCGGCGCCTCACCGGCGAGAGGACACGGGGAACGCTAGCGACGGAAATAGAACTGCATGGCCTCCGACGGGATTCGAACCCGCGGCTCGCGGCTGCGGCTGCTGGGTGTCGGTCCGGGTCCCGCAGGAGGCCGGCAGGTAGATAATTATTGGAACGTGTCCAGCGAGCGGCGCGGCTCGGCGCGGCGCCCCGAGCCCAGGGCCGCGGTGAGCCGCGGTGAGCCAGGGCGGGCGCGCTGACGGCGACCTGGTCCGCTCCTCGGTGGGCAGGGCGGGGATGGGCACACTCTCTTACCTGTCGTGCTGCCGGGCCGGCGGCCACGCGGCCTCGAGCGCCAGTCGCGGACAGCAGCGCTGGTTTTTATAATCCAAATGTCGATGGTGCGGGTGCGGGGGCCTCCGCTTCTCGCCGGCTCACACTAGTGCGTTATCCTTGCCGGTGGTGCTGTTCTGTTCACTCGCGTTCACTGCGTGGCGTGGCGCGGCGTGGCGCGGCGTGGCGCAGCGTGGCGCACCTCGTCGGGAGCCGCACCGAGTGTCACACTTGACAGAAATAAACCTCGCCCGCCGTACACGGATCGGCTCCGTGTGTCTCGCGCCCCGCCGTCAGACTGCCGGGCCGGGCCGGGCCGGGCTGGGCTGGGGCCTCGCGGGCCGCGGGCCGGCCGGGCCGCGCCGGGCGGGGCTGGGCCCCTGGCCGAACCGAACCGCCTTGTCTCGCCGAGCCGAGCCGAGCCGGGGCGAGCCGAGCCGAGCCGAGCGCGAGGGACGGTGCGAACTCTGCTGAGGAACGGGACGACGGGGACGGGACAGGACGGGGAGCTGGGAGGTGGAGAGGCCCCACCGTGGCCACAACGGGGAGCCGCCGCGCCGCGGGGGGCGGGACGGGGGGTGGGTGGAGTGGAGCCTCCCTGAGGCAGCGGGGCTGGGGGCGGGCGGGTCGGGGGCGGCGGGGTGGCGCTGGCCGAAGTCTCCTGACGGAGGGCCTTTTGCCGGCCGCACGCGATTTGCCCCTTGCGGGTGATGCAGTTGCGACGAACATTTAAACTTCTCACTTTTGTAAATGTAAATGTAAAGCGCGGGACACTGGCGGCGGCTGAACCTCCCTACCCTGTCCCCTTGACCTATCTCGCGGTCCACAATTTCCCCTCATTATACCGTCCGAGATTCCTTGCCGTGCGATAATTTATCCGCGCACAACAGCGCCGCTCGGTCGTCGCGGCGTGGCGGCGAGACCGCTAAGTGAAGTGCGGACATCGGACCGCTGTCACGCTACGTCGGGCTGCGCCGCCTCTCCAATGAGCGGTGACAGGCGCGCCGCGCAGCGTGCGCCCCGGGGCGGCAGGCAACCCATCTGACGCGGGAGCACGGTGGGCGGCAGGCAGCCGGCCCGCGCCGGCGCCACATGGTCTTTCGCTCCCCCTCCCCCGCTCTCTCCGCTTTCTCCCTCTCCCCCACCTTCTCGTCCTCTTCCCTGTGGCGTATCTCTTCCTCTCCCTCGCTCTCGTCTTCTCTCCGGGTCCGACTCGTTCACCTGTTGCTTTGGCCGGGGGTACCCTGGTCCCGCGGTGGTGGGGGAGGGGAGAAGTGGGAGTTCGGGAGGGTGCGAGGGAGGAGGGGGCAGACATAGGCCCCCCAAGCCCAGCGCCCAGACTCGTCCGCCCGGCCCGGCCCGGCTCGACTGGGGCCCGGCCCGAGCAATGCATTTACCGTTACGTACATGAAAGCGTACGAAAGTTCAGCCGTCGCTCCAAGGGAAAGGGCACTTCTCGGGTCCCGGCAGTGCCTCCCCGGGCGCGATCCTCGGCCCCCCGCGGCCCCCTAGCGCTCTCGCCGGCCCGGCCTAAGGCGATAGACTCCGATATGTAACTGGATAGCTCCTCTCGAGTCCCTCCGGCTGCAGCCGTGTCTTTCCCAGCCCCAGCGCCTACTTGTTACAAAGTAATTGCTTGGCGATGTTCTGCAAAAAAAAATCAGGAGTGCACCGCCACACGGGAGTGCACGGCACACGGGAGTGTAGCAGTGTGGCCTACCTGCAGGCGCTCCGCTTCAGCCTGTAGGTAGGCACTCCCGCAGGACTCGCGTGCCTCGCTCGGTGGCCTACCCGCGGGCGCTCCGATTCAGCCTGTAGGTAGGCACTCCCGTAGGACTCGCGTGCCCTGCTCGGTGGCCTACCCGCGGGCGCTCCGATTCAGCCTGTAGGTAGGCACTCCCGTAGGACTCGCGTGCCTCGCTCGGTGGCCTACCCGCAGGCGCTCCCCTGCCGCCGCTTTTGCCGAAGCAGTGTCGCGCCGCGGCTGTGGGAACATTTTAACACGCCAGGCGCGCGACACTCGGGGGGCAGTGCCGGTCCCCCGGCCTGGCTGGGCCGGGGCCCCGCGCGCCGTCCGTCCACGTGGTACGCTCCGTCGTCCATCACGGCGGCCTCCATTTCCTCGCCGGGGCTCGACTCACGGCCCGGTACACTCACCTCCACTTGCGCGACCTATGGTTCATTTTTTCGCTACGGCCGCGGCGCGGGCTGACTCAGCGGTTGTGCGCGACTTTTGCATGGCGCTGCTCGCGACAGACGCCGCCCCGCCCCGCCCCGGCGCGCCGCTGTGGTGGAGGTGCGGCGCCGCGGCGGGCCGTGCACCGTCCCGTCAGCGCCTGGACGCGGCCGGGCCGGGCCGGGCTCTCTGACTCTGACTCGACTCTGCAATTACAACCAATGAAAATTTGCAACACCGCGTCCAATTGCATTCCTGTCTCCGGACGGACGCGGCCGCGCGGCTTCGCGCCGCAGCTGAAAAACGCGTTTCAGAAGCCTGACGTCGTCGTGTCGCGTTGTCCGGGGGCCGTCGCAGGAGATGCGTCTCCCGTAGGGGGCTCTGTTTTTCATAGGGACTATACGCGTATCTTTCCTAAGCATGGGCGTTTTGTGGCGACTTTCTGGAACGCCTAGGCTTGCGGATTATTCAGCCCTGTAGAAAACAATAAGCCATCTCGCGTTTGTCCTCGCATTCGCACGTGCCCGCCCCTGCTCCGGATCCCCACCGCTTTCGAAAACAGTCGCCGAAATCGTTTTCCGTCCCTGCCTCGTTTCTCTGTCCGTCTCTCTCCCTCTCTCCCTTTTCTAGGCGACGCGCCGAGCGATGCAGCGGCGTGGGAGTGAGAGGGAGAGGTAGGGTGAGAGTGGCTCGGAATTACAATACGACGGGGTCACGGCGTGCTGCACCTGGGGGCCTGGGCCTGGGCCGGGCCCGGGGCCGGCAGGGCACCAGACAGAGGGCTCCTAGACATTTCGGCGTGACGTATCTTGTTCTACCAATGCCGCAGGTGGACGTCACCGGGCTACACGTGGCTACCGCTCGGTGGCCAGCAAAGTGTGAATAGGGGCAGGGTAGCCATAGACCGCCTGCCTTATCCTAGAGACTTCCCGCTTTATGAACAACGCTTTAAGTAAGACTGTCCGTGTTAAGTCTAACAAGTCTATAGGTTTAATTGCTGCTTGACGGATGTAAAAGTTCTGCTTCGTCACGGAACGGCGTGGCGGCGGGGCACGTCCGCTCCGCTCATGCCACAGTCTTCCAGTCGCTCAAGGTTACACTGTGGCCGGGCCGCTCCGCTGCTCCGCTGCCTCGCCCGCCTTGTCCCCGCAACAACAGCTACTCCATATTTTCATTCTGATCGAGATGTGTGTGCAAACGACCATTAAAAAAAAAAAAAAAAAGTAGATGTCTCTTGCAGAAGACAAAGCTATTTTGCCAAAGTCTTATCACTCTTCACCAGACCAAAATATAATGGGAGGAGCAGAAAAAGTGTACGTTCATTCAATTCCAGATAATGGTAAAATTATCTGTTATTTTCTAACCCTAATAGACCGAAGGCAGCGGCCCAGGACAGTCTAAAGGTCGCGTATAGCGGCCCACGTGGCGCTAATCCCTTCCCTTATCTGCCCGTGCCGAGCCTGGGACCCACCGCCCGATGCTCATTTACCAATGCGCGAGCTGACGATAATGTCCATTGGTAATGCACCTCTACAACACGGAGAACACTCGCTACCTGGTGTCACATGAGCACCTTTTGCACTTCCGGGAAGAAGCAGTACCATTTGGCACAGGCTCTACCTGAGGAATCTGGGTTACCAGAAAAAGGCAATATTGTGGGGGGGTTGTGAACAGATTTATTGGGGCCTTGTGTAAAAAATAAATGGTACAAATAAGTTATTTTAAAATTACAGTATACATCACTGGTTCTATAAATGCCAATAACTCTAGGGGTGTCCTACAATTATAATGTGGTAAAGTTGCAGATATGAGTATTCAAAAAGCTGCCCGCAGCTACTATGAAGCTCAGTTTGATGATTTGAAATAGTCCTTGGAGCCAACAGGGTCAGGCTTCATGGTCTTCTGGCCAGGCTTCCATCCAGCAGGGCAAACTATAAAGAAGTAAGGGTCATTAGAGGGTTGATTAACATATTTCTTTCTACATAATTTTTCGCGATAAGTAAAAGGCTTACCCTCTCCATGCTTGTCTGTGTACTGGAAGGCCTGCACTAGGCGAAGGGTCTCATCAACTGATCTACCAACGGGAAGGTCATTGATAGTGATTTGGCGAAGGTTCTGTAAAGATCAGGTATACAAATTGAAAATTAATTCATAAGCTTTGCATAGTAAGTGCAGAATATTTCTCACTAAGAAGGAATGAACTTCAAAAGAAAATACTTACGCCTTTACCGTCAATGATGAACAGGCCTCTGAATGGAATGCCAGTCTCCTCATTGTAAACACCGTAGGATTTGGCAATTTTGCCAGACTTGTCAGCCAGCAGGGGGATGGACATGCTTCCTAAGCCACCCTCCTTGCGGGAAGTGTTAACCCACGCCAAGTGGGAAAAGTGGCTGTCACATGATGCAGCGATGACTTCACAGCCAATGTTCTTGAACTCCTCAACTCGGTCAGAAAAGGCAATAATTTCGGTGGGGCAGACAAATGTGCTAGAATTTTAAGAAAAGAAAACAGAAATAAGATTTAATATATAAAATCAGTAAGCAATTGCTTCAAAAGTAGCTAAGATAACTCACAAGTCCAAGGGGTAGAAAAAAAGGATCACGTATTTGCCAGCATACTGGCTCAGGGAGATGTCCTTGAACTGGCCATCAACCACGGCGGTGCCGCTGAAGGCGGGGGCGGGCTTCTGCAGATCGGGAACGGGCATCTATAACAAAACAAAGGCGCTTTCTCACAATCTAGTTCAATCACCCAAAACGTCCTAAATCGCACAAAGGTTTTTGCACCGGCACAGGCTAAGCTAGTGCTAGTGCATCAGGCGCCCAACCCTGATAAGCACACTTAAGACAACACTAACAGAGAGGTTTTTCTGCTTCAGTGAAGTCCTCACGACCCGCAGGCGGTACTCGAGTTTAAACCCACGAGTGGCTTTGATTACGTAAGCGGGCCGAAAGGCCGCCAAAGCCCCCGTGGAGCACGCCGGGGAGCCGGCTTTGTCCACAAATCTAACCAAGCGAACCAAAGGCACAACTCTCGGCACGGACAGAAAGCAGAGGGCACCGAACCTAATGTATACACAGCAGCGCAACCACGGCCGGACACTTCAATACACTATCATCTCGTGCCGAATCATCCACGATAGATGCCACTAGAAGCTAATCAAAAGTCCCGTGATCTTGTCTCAACAATCCCGGTCGGTCCATCCATGACCTTCCGTACAGATGTACCGGTTTCAAGTAAGCGGCGACAATCAGTTGAATGGAACGAGGGATGCAAATGTTTAGGTTCTCACCTTGAATGTTAGGGTGGTTGGCGTTGGGAGTTAGAGGTCCGGCAAAGTAGATGCGGACTGGTGCGGCTCGGCCTGTCGAGTGCTGAGTGAGGATGAGGAGAGATGCTCGCGACACGCAGCGCTGCTGTCACTTTCCAGCTGCCTATCTCTACCCCCACCAATCCCGAGGGCTGCGTAGGAAAACAAACGTAGTCTCCCTTTAATCAATGAGTTGGACTGCGACCCACGTGCGTTTCTGGACGCAGACCGCTCGCCATTGGTTAACGGGCGCAGGAATACAATCGGCGAGAACCACTGCGATGTACTACGTGGTCGTGTTGCGCAACGCAGTGCGGAAATGTTCGAGACGCGAGACGATGCACTGGATATTATGGGCAAGCGAATAATCTAAATAATGTAAGGCGAGTAAGTCAGAGCGTAGACTGGTCGCGGGCTGATTTTCAAAACTACGAGAAGTTTGTCATTTGTCAACCGGCCGCCCTCGCACTACGTTTTCACAGTCAAGTGATTGTGATCTGCCCGCGAAAATTTCAAATTCTGTCGCAATTGTAGATAATTGAAATGAAAATATCGCGTATTGCCCAGCCTTTCTTACAATTTAATCTATTTAATTTTAATTGAAAATATCGCGTGTTGCCCAGCCTTTCTTTCAATTTAATCTATTTAATTTTAAACCCTTATCCGTTTTATATCTAAGGGCAGGCATGAGTGCTTGTCATATATCAAGATGGTGTGACAAGGTTTCGGAATAAATTTTGTGGGAAGGCATCAATAGAAATCTACAATTCTTTTCGCTTTGTTTTTATTACTTATTTTACACAAAATTGAAGACAGATAGGAAAATTACTCAGAATTTATTTTCTTCTTTTTCTTTTTTTTCTTTGATATTTCATCTGTAGGAGAACTTTCAGTAGAGTCCAGAATGGAGTTACTAACTGCCTCTTTTTGTTCCTCATATACCCCCTTTGACTTCTTCTTTTTCTTCTTAGGAATACCTTCATCGATATTTTCGGACACATTAGTGCTGTTATCACAAGTTGAGTGACGCTTCTTTTTCTTTTTAGTAGAGGACTCTTCTAGAGGTATGAAATCCCCATCCAGTTCATCACATTTTTCTTGTTCCTCAACCAATTTCTTTTTTTTCCCTTTTTTACTTGGTTCTGATACTTTTTCAGTGTCACCATTCTCTACAGCAGTATTGAAATTGCCCATAGCTCTCTTCATCCTTTCAAATGCTGGGTTAATTGCCTCTGGAGTACTAACAGTCTCTACATTGGTTGTTTTTTTGTCCTTCTTCTTCTTCTTTTTTTTTAAATCCTCTTTAACTACATTTCCTTGGGTCAAATCAATAGGTTCCTTCAAAACATAATCATTTTCTGTGCGTTCAAACACAGCTACAAAGAACCCATTTGTCATGTCTACGTCTGGTTTAGCATAAAGACCAAAATCACCGTTATCATAAGAATTTGACCCTCTCTTCATCCACTGGATGCCATGAGAAGGAACTATGATTTTGAAATTTGGAGGAATTGATTTTAATACCTCCTCCACTACTGCCTCATTTTCTTCAGGACACAGTGAGCAGGTTGAGTAAACAATCCTCTTCACCTTAGGAAAATTTTGCATAGCATGCCGGAGAATAGCACATTGGAACCCAGCTAACTTCTCTAAACGGGCCTTGGATACATCATCTGTGTCACTAAATAATTCTTTCCGATTTGTCATACCTGCAAACCAAAATGTATATATATTTTTTAAAATTTCAAAATGTATATGTAAGTAATATGTAAAACAGCTAATGAACAAACCTGTGCCGGAGCATGTGGGATCTACAATTATATACTCTACATCAGGAAGTTCTTTATGGGTGAAGTCTAAGGAACTCCCATGGATAGGTTTGACACAGGAGGCACCAGCTTGTTGAACAATTTGACACAGACTATCAAAACGCCCAGGATGCTTTTCTATAGCATATACAGTCCTATATTTGGAGATAAGAAAATAATTAAAAAGATGATCATCAGAATAAAAAGCTGTTACCCAGTTACCACAAGAGCTCACCCAATATTGCCAAGAGTTGCTGCAATGTGAGTTGTCTTCATTCCAGGAGCAGCACACATGTCTAATACAGTGCTGCCCTGTTGAGCATCCAGCAGAAAAGCTGACATACAACTTGCCTATAATAAAAAAAATAAAAAAAAGGATTAATTTAAAACAGCATCAAAAAGTTTGTCATTGTAAAAATATCCTTATAGCTTCAGATTAGAGAAAACAATATTACCTTATCTTGTAAAAGAATAGATCCAGTGTGATAGAGCTCTAAGTTATAAAACTCCATATTTCCAGGAAATATCAAGAGATTTGGTATGTGAATATCTTTGATAAACTCCCTTTCCGATAAGGATGATACTTTTTCAAGAAAATTATTGTACTTCTTATCTTCAGGGATTCTATTGTTTCCCAGTGTTTGTAATTGCCATCCCTCCTGAATAAAAAAGTTGACGACTTCATCTTCTGATGACTTCAATGTGTTGATGCGCACAAATCTGGGCCGACTAGCTCTGGAAGCTGAGGAAAATTAATTAGATGATTATTAGTTGTGTTGCATATTTTATGTTGAAAAATTTCCCTGTGTTTATTATGGCGTCCATCCTCACAGAAATGGAAATTTGAGACAAAAAGACAATGTAAATGGGGATGTTGGTTCTTACATGAAAGACCTTTCTTTGATGAATTAATTTATCCCTAGGCATTGCGTGGGTCAACATTATGGTAAACAAACTGCACACAAATAAAGAAATTTATTTTTTTTGAATCACTAATAATGCATGGTTGGGATACAAAACTGCCAACTGTAATTACACTGCATTTTAATAAAATAATACAAATGACACAAGTATAATGATGTTTTATCACAATGTTTTATCATATCTTTTCTACATCTACTTACAATCTATTATTCTAGGTTCCAGAGTGGTATCATCAAATAATTAAATTGATAACCACACAAACATAAAAATAAATTTTTAATCAAAGTTTTAGAAAATAAAAATTGGCAAACTAATTACAAACTGGAATGTGCAGTTGTTTTGGTTACCACAACTTGAATTAAGCAAATTCAGAATTAAATAATGAGGTATGGGTAATGATAAACATGTAGCTCAGTCAGTTTTTTTATCATTTTCCGTCTGTCCAGAGAGACCTTCTGTACTCTCTGACTCAGCAGGGTCAATAGGTTCACTAAAAGCTCTCCAAACATAGGTGAACACTATAAGGTTAACAACTATGACTGATGCTGCTACTGACCAAGCAGTTTGGGCAAAACCTGTGACTAGCAAATGGTCTCTGAGATATTGCTTAGTGGCAAAAAATGCAATAAACGGCAAGGTGAACATTAGAAGACTGTAAAATAGGAGAATTCCAAATGTTGCAGCTGATGAATTTCCCATGGTGAAGAGAAATAGAAGGGAGATGCTTCAGACAAAGGAAGTGAAATGTGAAGTGGATTTGGTGAGGTCAGGAGCCACAGGGCAAATTTCTCTGTGCAAACAGAAAAGAAAACAAGATTTAAACAAACCTGGTTGTATTTGTTTGTCAGGCAAGTCATTATGCTCTGCGAGAAATTGGGATTTATAGCTTTGAACAATCTTCAAAGGGATAGCTGGACCAGCAAGAGGGCGCTGTCGCCATACAAGCTCAGTTATTAGAACACGGGCAAGCCATGGATCCAAACGAGGCTCTTTCATTAAAATTTGTGTTTTGCGCAGCATTGTATCAAGCTCATAACCATGACGAAGAGTCTCAGCTACCAATGCATACAGACTCTTAAGCAAACTCTGTATGGGTAAAAAGGTAAGTAAATTAAAAACACCTGGCAATTCATCCCATATAATTTTTTTTTTTTTTAAAAAGCACTTTTATATTGCATAAAATTAATTAGAGCTGTTCATCTTGGCTAACATACCCTCTGTTTAGTCTGAAACACAAGACCCTTGAAACTTCCTCCCTCCTCTCTGACTTTTTGAACTATCCTTCCAGCCTCCTTGTACAAACGAGGTACTCTCGCAGTGGAATGTCGAAACTTTGTTTCAGCCATGAATTCTGAGGTTAAAAAACACAAGTTTGATTGATCTAAACGAAAATAACCTGTTTTCACACGTTGGCCAGCAGAAATCAACAGAAATTGATCCCAAACTCGTGGTCCTTCGTGACAATAATGTGGACGTAGAAGTCTCTATTTACAGAATGTGCTGTCAATACCAATCTGCCTCTAAACCGTGTCCGTCTCCGTTTCCAGAACGACCGTCATTGCAAAACAGGGTCCCGTCAGTCAAATTTTCCTGATTATCGGCGGTAAATATAGTTCGAAAACTTCATAACATAAACCAGACCTTACTACTCTACAATGCCGAAGGTACGGAGAAGTCGTAAGCCACCTCCAGAAGGTTGGGAACTAATTGAGCCAACTTTGGACGAGCTTGAACAGAAAATGCGCGAAGGTAGGGTTAGACAGATGTTTATTTACGTTGTGAGAAATATGCTGATTTGATAATTATTATCATGATCCTAACGTTCCCTCTCTTCCCTTAGCTGAAAGTGAGCCACATGAAGGTAAGCGTAAAGTTGAGGCCCTTTGGCCTGTCTTCAGAATTCACCATCAGAAATCACGCTACATCTATGATCTCTACTATCGTAGAAAAGCTATTAGTAAAGGTAAGCGCTGTTAATATTTTGCTGACGTTTCTTTATCAGGATTTCAAACTAAACTTTCTGATTTCCTCAAATTTTCAGAGTTGTACGACTTTTGCCTGAAAGAAAATATTGCTGATGCTAATCTAATAGCGAAATGGAAAAAGCAAGGCTATGAAAATCTTTGCTGTTTGAGATGCATACAAACCAGAGACACCAACTTTGGAACCAGTTGCATTTGTAGAGTGCCAAAGGCCAAACTTGAAGAGGTATGCACAAACCTGTCTGTGATTTTCCCTGTATCTTACTTATGGACCTTTAACTAAACTTATACAATTTGCAGGGACGTATTGTGGAATGCATTCATTGTGGATGCCGTGGCTGTTCAGGGTAGACAGTCCAAAAATTCACTATTTTGTATATATATATATAATGTATTGGTATCTCAAGTATAACTCCATTGACGCATAAATTCTAGTAAAGTATTCTTTTCTTTAATTAACATTGATTTTGATTTATTGCTCTCATTACAACTTACAAAAATAATAATCTGGGAACCAACTCTCAATACACTTATTTATCACAAGACACAAGAAAGTACAGTTAATATTAAAATTACAGGCAACAATGCTGAGGCAGCTTAACAATCACTGCTTAGGACTACATTAAAATATTTATGAAACTTTATTATTGGCAAAGGCAGCAAACAGCTACATGGAAGAAATGGAGTTCAACAATTCACTATCAAATGGCACTGTGTGAATCAAACATTGACATTTAAAACTAATCCATTAATTTACAGCACTTAGCTATTCAACAAGAATTTTCCATCCTTTTGATTGAAAATTGATGGCAAAATACAATTTGGGAGGTGTAGTTTCATTAGCCACACAAACAGGAGTCCAATCATATATCACAGTTTTGTCTGCTGTGCCAATATGCATTCGCAACTTGTCTTCACGAATGAGCTCACAAAGGAAGCACACTTTGGCACCAACTTTTAGGGGAGGTAATTTCATCATTTTCTCAACTCCATCAACAAATATACTTCCTGGAAAATAATTCTTAGTCAATTCACAGATTACTAATACCTACAGGTTTACAAATGCAACTACTTTGAAAGTACCCACCTTCAGCATTTAAAAATAACATTCCAGGTTGCATAAGACTACCATCCTTGATTGGCCCACTGCATAATACCAAGCCCTGCTCTACACCCTTGTTCCCACACTCTAATACCTACAAAAAAGTGTCACACATGTAGAGTTGATGTGCAAGTAACAGGAAAGCAAAATGTATAAGGGCAATACTCACTGTAAATTCAATACAGTGGCCTGGGCCAAACTGTGCAGAACAAGAACACAACATGGAAGATTCATTTGAAACCTTACAAGCAATTTTACCCTCATTAGTGACAGAGTAGTTTGGGTTATTTTGTGTCCAACCTGAATGGACAAAGAAGGGATGCAAAAATTAAGACACACATCACATTGAATTTTTCTTTTTTGAAAACATGAATTATTTTACTCACTGAATGGGGTTATACTGCTGCTGCCAATCCTTGGCAAACTCCAGGCACTCCAGTCTGATTCACCTTCTACCAAACAACTTACCCTAGAAAATAGGGTGAAGAGAATAATATAATTAGTCTTTGATTTTAGTTACACATTAACTGAAGATTTTCACCATGAGATGATGAGGGAGTTGACAAAAGTTATGGCAGTGAAAACTTCATCACACTAGTAACCTGCTGAACTTTGCGTAACATATTAGAAGGTCATCTTTCTGACTGCTTACCTAAATGTATACGTAGAGGAAGGGCGTAAGTCTCTAACAAGATACTGTGTATCAGGTCCTTCATATACATCATGAAAATTAGTATCCATTAAATGAGGTTGGTTACGAATATCCCCATAGGCATATTGAAGGCGAAAGGCATGAATGTCTACTGAGTGCTCAAAATCAACCTAAAAAATTTTTTTTAGATATACAAAAGTGAAAAACATTAGACACAGTGTGATGATACATTTTTGCACAAAGTAAGAAGGACATTCTCACTTCCTCCCAGTGAATAAGAAGTGCTCCAGGCTTTTCATCCATTTGAGTAATTTGCACTGGTCCCATCCTTGAAACTCTTCCTAGTGATTGAACACTTTTACCAATTTGCTCCTCAATACCACCAATATTGCATTGAAATGAAACATATGGTACCTCTTCTAGCTGTGGCACAGCTGGCAAACTGAAGAATGAATACGGTTAGTAGATGTAATAAAATTGAAAGTTGAACTAAAAATAAAATGCTGAAGGGACTGACCTTCCAAGAAAGGATGCTTTCTCACAAAACTTTTCAGTACTCTCAGAGACTGCCATACCACCAATCCTTAAAATATCTCCTCCTTCAGCAATATATGTTTTTGTATTGGTGAGTTTTGAAGCTATTATGTCTCGACATGCCCGAAGAGGGGCAAGTCCGTCTTGACGTATTGTGGAAATTTCTGCGAGCAGTGATTCTTTGCGTTTATTTAAAACATCCAGAATTGAATCTGATAGCTGGTTGAATGTCTTAACCACTTCATTGGTGCTTTGAGAGGCACTAGATTCAACCTGAAAATCAAGTAGAAATCACAAAGTGTGAAATGAATCTGCAATTTGGGCAAGGACTACTTAGGTGGAATGAAATTTGCGTACCTGATGCTCAGCTGCCTCAACCGACTTCACCAATTCCTCTAACTTGGTAACATATTCTCTGGCAGAATCCATAGTGTCTCGTAAAGACTCCTCTGGTAAACTCGACATCTTGGTCTCTATACAGCTACCTAATAAGACAACGAATTTTCTGGTAATGATAAATTTAAAGGGAACCTAGAAACTCATGTTGAAATGTAAAATACCTTGGTACCTTGTCTTTTATTTAATTTTTTTTTTTTTTAATTTAATGTTAAGGTTAGACGCAAAATGAAACGCACATTCAAAGATATTTATAGGTCCCGCAAGTAGAGCAAGTACCTTCACCACCAAGTGCGTTCTGACAGAACGTCAACTGATTGATGTGAACAAAATCTAATTCAAGTGAATGGAAATAAATAAACAAACGTCTCACGCCTGCTGGAAATGACAGCGGCGAAAATGACAAATACGTTGACAAGGCGGAGGGAGGGCGCGAGACGACTTGAGCTTGACGTTCCAGACGCTAGAGGGCGCCACCCGCAGCTCGAGGGGCCCCGCCCCGAGCCGAGCGAGCGAGCGAGCGTTCCCTCCATGCAGTCGCTCTACTCTCGCTCTCCATCCTCGTTCCACCACACGTCAGGGTACGACCCGGGAGCGAGTGCGAGAGAGAGCGAGAGGACAGGACCCTCACCCTCCCCTCACGCAGCTGCCCCGCCCCGCCCCGCGCCGGTGCGGAGCGGCGGCCGCAGCAGCTTGTTGCTCCTCCTCCTCAGTTGGAGAAGTGGTGTCGAGCCGCTCGGGCCGTCCGCCGCTCCGCCGTGTCCAGCCAGCCGCGCCGCCCGCCGCGCCCCGTTCAGTTCGCGCGGAGCCACCGAGCGAGTGGGAGCGAGCGCACTGTCAAATAAGCAAAGTCTTAAGCAGGGTCTTAAGCGCGCGCGCCGAGTTGTGCCGTGTCTCGCGCCGGGACCGTACCATGGGACTGTTGTGGCCGGCCCGCGCCTGACCCCGCCCCCGGGTTGACCTGTTGATCGCGACGTTTGTGTGAGTGTGTGATGGTGATTGTGTGTGAGCTATGGGGGGATCTCAGTGCTCGAAAAATGAGGCGCCGCCTTGCGTCGAGCTGGACGCGGGCAAGAACACCAGCATCCGGGCCAGCATGCGGACTAAACTGCCAATGCCGGATTCAAGCGAGCTGGAGAGGAAGTTCACCAAAGTGCTGGTGAGTATCATCACCAAACGAGTGAAGTGAGTGAGGGCGAGGAGAGAAGTGGCAACAGGGCGGCAAGCCGGCGGCGGAGCGGGCGGGGCGGGGCGGGGCGGCTGGGCCGGCCGGCTGGGCTGACTGCTGGTGCCTGCTGCTGGCAGGGCATGGGCGGGCATGGGCTGCTGTCTTTTGGCCTGAAAAGCTGCACTGTGGCGCGGGGCGGGGCAGGGCGGCCGGCGGCCTCGCCCCTTCAAAGGGGTGTCAGGTTGAGGGTGGTTAGGGGCGGTGGCCGGAGGCTGGAGGACTGGAGAGCAGCAGACGACAAGGCACCGACCGGCGGAGGAAGAGGAGGAGGAGAGATACCTCGAACTGCACTGCAAGGTGATACGACGGCCGGCTCTGGCCTGGAGAAGAGCCCGCTGGAGGCAGACCTGCCTGCCTGCCTGCTCGCCTTGAAGATCCAGGCGACCCCCGCCTGTTTCAGGTTTCCTCCTCCTCCTTCTCGTCGAGCCGGTCGGTGGGACGGACGAAGATACACGGCGAGTGGGCGGACGAATGTGCGATGATCGCAGGACTCTGCAGGGCTCCAGGGGCATTCCTGCATTCCAGAGCCCCGCCCGCCCCGCCCCGCCCCGCCCCTCCGCCCCAGCACCCGCACGCACCAGACGACCTGTCAAAGATGAAGCACGCCGCACAGCCCATCCCATCCCAGGCAGGTCCCGCTGGCCTGTAGTGCTGTCGATGTCGATACCGCACCTCTTTGTGCGTGAGCGTGCAGTTCAGCCGACCTGTCTGTGACGGCCCGGCCCCGGCCCGGTCGCCTTGTTGCCGCCCCTCTGTCCTTGCCCAGCTCTATGAATGGGGAGGGCTGTCAAAGGCATGTGACGCGACATCCAGAGGTGTGTTGCGCGGCGCGCGCGGACTTCAGCGACGTACATTTCGCCAGACTTCCGCCCGCCCGGCTACCATCACGCTCCGGCTAGTTTGTGAGGCGGGGAGAGTTTCGAGCAAAAGGAAGGAGGTGCTGTCCAGTAGGATGGAGGAGATGGTCGCTTACGCTGCGCTGTCCGCCGCGTCGGCTCCGTCCCGGCGGCGGAGCCTGGCGTGGTCTTGGGGTTTAGCCCGGCGATGCATAATGATTCAGCCTCTATTTCTGTCGCGCGGCCAGCGTTCGTAACGTTACGAGAGTAACGCTTTGGGAATGGCTGGGGACGGCCCGTCACCCCCAGGGGAGATGCGTTGCGCCCTGAGGGCCCGTGTCCCTGGCGCGGCGGGCGGGCGGGGCCCTGGACCTGAACCTCGGCCGCCCCGGGCCGGGGTGATTGGCGGTCGAGGCCGTGTCTAGGCATTACCTTTATGGCTGTGTACGTTTTGATTTATGCCCCCGGGGAGGTAGGTATTGCATGCCTGAGCCACCGGCAGGGCCTCCTGCTCGAACGCGCCTGTACTGCGCGGTCGACGTCGAGATCCCCCTGAAGCTGCCGCCTGCCGCCGCGCGCGGTGTCCTATGGCACTCCCTGCCCGTGTGGCATAGGTCAGTTACACCCGCCAGCCAGCCTCACAAGGCAAACCTTGCCAATGTGTGTGTGTGCGTGTGTGTGGAACGCAACCGAAAACCTGTTGGGAAGCCCGTATAGTTCGTTGGTACGTCCCCGCTCCGCTCAAACACAGAGGCGCGCACACACACACGAACACGTGTTACGGTGTCGTGAGTTATCTTCTCCCGTGGTGTGTACCCGTTCAATAACTCGTCGTGTGCGCTGTGCGTCCGCCGCGCCGGCCTCAGGAGACGTCGTGTCCAGCTGCGTGGATCCCTTTTAGGGCGCAGCAAGCAAGTCTGCCTCCCGGGCGGGGCGGGGCGGGGCTGGGCGGCCCGCACGCGCCCACCCCGTGCAGGTGCGAGTCCGCCCCGCCCCGCCGCCGCGCACCTGTCGTGGTCCGCACCCGCCCCGCCCCGCCGGACCTGGAGGCAAGAGGTCCTGCTGGCGCCCGGCCCGGCCCGGCCAGCCCGGCCAGCTCCAAAATAAAAGGACATCCTCAGGCCGGGCCGGGCGGGCGCCGTCCCGTCGACGAGAGGCCATTTCAAGCTAAACGCCCTAGCGCGGCCCGGCCCGGCCCGCCCACGATGGCGGGGGGAGTAGCGTGCTGCGGCCGGGCTCCATGTCAATCAATTCTAGCATGCAGAGAGGGTTGGGCGTCGCGTTTGTTTACCCCCTCCCCCTCTCCCCACGCACAAAAGCCAAGGCGGCAGCGCCCCTAAGCTGTAGCCCTGCTGCTCTGCCGGGCCGGGAGGGGACGGACGGCCCGGCCTGGCGCGGCGCGGGGCGCGTCGCTAAGCCGCCTCCGCCCCCAAGGTCTTATCGAGGCCATTACTTCATCTCTCGTTTTCACTGGCGGCCTGTCTGCCTGCCTGGCTGCCTGCGCGCTCTGAGCTCGGGCGGCGAGAAAAGAAAACAACTGGTCATGTTATGTTGCCTTCCCACGGCGCGGCCGGGGCCCCCGGCCCTCGGCGTGCGGAATATGGACCCGAAACCGTCGAGCAAATACAAAACGAGAGAGAAACACCATGTCCGGTAGCGCAGCGCAGCACACGACCGGACCGGACCGGCACGTCCTCTTCAGATAACAGTGTTTGGTGAAGCTCCTCGCTGCTGCCCCGCCCGGCCCCGCCCCCAAGTCCAGGCGCGGCCCCGGGCCCCGCCCCGCCCCCTGCGCAGCGCAACTCGCTTTTCCTCGCGCGCGCCCGCCGCACCGCCGCAGTATGGCTTCTTCCTCGACGTCGTTTTATTTTTCATTCGTAGAAGTCATCATCCCGGATTAATCATCCATCTATCCATCCATCCATCCATCCATCTCGACACCATGCCCGCCGCTCCGGCCGCGCGCCGCCCGCAGGCCCGGCGGAGTGAAGGTCAAGAGCAGCGCGGGGTATACACAGAGAGGGGAACATCTCGGCGGCGGATCTCTGGCGGAGCGGGGCAGAGTTTATCCATTCACTGGGGCCCAGCCCAGGCCCCAGGCCTGCCTGCTTGGAGGCGGTCCCCGCCCCGCCCCGCCGCGCCCCGCCCCGCGCCGCCGTCACGACGCGTGTTTCCGGACGCATCGCGCTCCATTCAAAGTGAACAGCGGCGGCGGCGGCGCAGCCGGGACGCTCCACCACGACGGCGACTTGCCGCGGCGACGCCCCTCGTCCTCCTTGTGACGCTGCGGCCGCCGCCGCGCTGCAGATGCGTTTTATTTCTGCGTGGGCGCCAGAGAAGAACAAGGAGCCGCGATTGTTTTCATCAGCTGACTGGGCGGGGCGCCGTGCCGCCCGCCGCGCTCCGCGTAGCGTGAACCAGCCGGCGGCGTCGGTACCGTGCTGCTGCCGGGCGTCGCACAAGCGTCGCATCCGACAGACAGGGAGAGAGAGGTTGCCTATCGGCCGGCAGCGATCAGATGATCAGCATAGCGACACAATGCGAATCCATTACGCGGCCCTGCCGGCCCAGCCCGCGGCCGCGGCCCTGTTGTTGGTCCTGGACCCTCGGGGCGGGGCGGGGCGGGGCGACGCAGGTGTGGCCGAGCTCTGTCCTCGTTAGATATTCTCCGGCGATACGTCATGTAGTGCCGCATCATCCTCGGGGCGACATCCTCGTAGGGAGAGAGAGGGTCTCCCGCGCGTGGCGGGCCGGGCCTAATGCAGAGGCGCCCGATGTGCGAAGTCACGCCGGCCGGGGGGCCAGGCCGGAACTGGATGCACCAGCCTGCATGGATGCGCCCCCTGCTGATGTATGGGCTGAGATGAGCTGCAGCCGGAATGGGCGCTTCATTTGGCTGACATTCCCACGGCCGAGAGCGTGAGCATTTACTCGGAAATAGGCGGCGCGTTGCGGCGGCTCGCGACGTCATGACACATGCCGTGCTATCGGTCCCACGCTGTACCACGCCACGCCACCGCAGCTCGAGCGGAGGAGGCAGCCTGCTGCCACCGCGCCGACCGCCCGCCAACAAAGGTCAAAATACATCGCTGGCGATAAAAATCACCATGTGTGTAATCTCTATGCGTTTTTCAATGAGGCATTGAATAGACCAGGGTTACTCCCAAGGTCGCTAAGGATTCGAGGGATCAAGTCGAAATAAATTGCTCTGATGGTAAAATAAAAATAGCGGTTGATTTCGACGAGACACCTCGTTGGTCGCGGCGTGTGCGTGGAGGCGGTGACCCTGGCCGAGCACCTCGGGGGTTCCGCTGCACAATGGGCGGGTGGGTCCCCTGGAGGTGAGGCGAGGTGCCGGTGCTCTGTGGCGACACACGGGCATGGCCGGCCGGCCGGCCTGCAGGTGGGTGGGTGGTCGGGCCGCCCACGCGACGCAACCGTGAAATATGGAGTATGAGGCGGATTTAAGAGGAAATTTAATGCTGCGGAGGGAAGGGCCCGGACCGGCCCGGCCGCCTCGCTCCCCAGCATGCGGGCTGGTGCTGGACACGCAACTCTCACACACAAACGAGCGCTTATAGAGAGAGATGATGGTTTCCCAGTTGAGTCGGTTGCGAGGATAGAACTTTTTCTAACAGTGGCGTCGCGACCGAGTTGATTGTTTCACGTGCTGGGACCGGAAGCTTGTTACTGTCTGTGACCTTGCATGGCTCATTGCAATGGGAGGGGATCCCGTCCTTTAAAAAAAAGAGGCACAATATGGGGGATTTTCTAACAACTAACGATCCATTTTTTGTTTGTGTGTGAACGGGGTGGGAATTGAGGGGAGAACACCCACTGAATTTTGTTTCTCAGATTAGACTTTTAACTTCGTCAGCAACGACGTTAGATAGGCTGTGGTTTTTCTTTACCTCACCGAAGGAGAACTAAAATAACTGAGTCCTCCCTTTGGAAGGGAATGACTGTTTTTCCCCAGTGCCTCTCTCGCTCAGCCGTTTGTGACCCGGCTGGTGCAATGCGGCGGTGGGGGGACGGTCGTCGGGCCTCACGATGATTGATAGACACGGCCAGCCCTCGGGGGAGATGCGCCCGGCCCGCTCCCCTCCCCAGCTACTCCTCTGTCAGGTATCGTCCAGCATATCGTGTAGGTCCCCGGCGGACGCCGCCCCTGTATCCGCGCAGTGGTTTCGTCCCTCTGTCCTTGTCGCACTCATGGGGCACGGCCATAAGGAGCAAGAGAGAGGACACTTGTAAACGTTCGGAATCACCCTGGTGCGCTGCGCCTACCTGTGCCGTGACCGCCCGTCCGTCCCCGGGGCCGGGTGGCCGCCACCGCAGATTCAGACTGAGATAGCACATCACGACTCTGACCAGGAGTGTAGTGTGTATGTGTGTGTGTGTGTGCAAAAGTGAGAAAAATAAATGCTGGTGCAGAGAATTGAACGCAAGACGCATAGGGAAAGTGACAGACCTGCTGTGCGCAAGAGTGGGTGCGCTGAGCAGGATCTCAGCGCGGTTCACACGTCGGGGAGGTGCAAGTTGTACAAAACGAAGCGCAACACACACACACACACACACACACACACGAAATAATGATAATAAACCTCGTTCCCGTTGGCTCTGCCAAAAACGGCTCGCACCGTTTAGTGCTGGGATCGTATAAAGAAGTGGCCGCAATCCAGACAGCAGCAGCAGCACCACCACCATCACCGCCCCGGAGAAATCTTGCGAAACAAGTGCGCTCGCGGGCGGACTTTTATTATTTGGAGGTCGTGGACATGCGCAGCGCAGGGTGTTTATGGGCCGAGTCAATTAGCCCGCGACCGCGACCACCGCGGTGAACTGGAACTTGGTGTATTTTAGGGTGCGCCCAAAAAAAAATATCTTGCGACCAGCAGGCTGAGCAAAAGCAAACTGCGAAAGTGGTCGAATTGGAATTAAAGTTTACCTTCAAAATTAGAAACGCGTGCATGACACCAAAACGAGAATCACGTCGAGAGTGGCGTGTGCTCGGCCCGCGGCCCGCGGGGGGCAGGGAGGGGCTTGAATGGGATGACCCCGCGACTCTCATTCATTCAATCACCAATACGATCGATTAGCGACGCGCGTACGCGCCGTGACGGGGCGGAGGAAGCGCCCTGCCCTCTCACTCTCCCGCTGTGAGAGGTGCGGTGCGGAGAGCGGCGCTCGCTCGTGCTCGAGAGTAGCGGAGAAGCCGTGAGGCCGAGCCACAGCCACTCGGGCCTCGATCAGAAGGAGGGAAGAAAATAGCTGCTCGGGAGTGTGCGGAGTGTGGAAACTCCTCGCGTGCGTAGTACGGCGGCGTGGTGCGACAAGCTGACAGGAGGGGGGGGGGGGGGGTCGCGCCGCCTCGGCTCGCCGGCGCCGGCACATGATTTGCATCGAATTATGGAATCGTGTTGGATTATTGAACCTCCCTTCTCCTCCTCCTCCTCCTCGGACCCTGGCTCTTGCACCGCCCAGGTGCATCTCTCGCATCTCCTCTGTCCTCTCTCGAGCCGTGGGACGAAAACGTGCATCGTGCGAGGCTTGGGGGGTCTGGGTTTGGGCGCGCCGCTGCACCGGCGGCGGCGGTGATTGGCTGTTCCGACGACTTTTTCGCACAGCTTCTAACGAGGGTGTTTGTATGTCTTGGGCGCCGTGTTGGTGGTGGCGCGGCGGGGACGAGTTCTGCGCAGGTCCCGGAGGGGAGGGGGGGGGGGGGCATGCCTGTCTGCGTACGTGTGTGTGTGTGTGTTTTGTGAGTGTGGGCAGAATCACGCCGCCGACGCAGATAGCGGTACTGCATCTCTCTGTTGCCTTTCTCTCTGTGTGCTCTCCGGCACACATGCTGGCCCTGCCCGGCCCGGCCGTGGCCAGCCGTGGCCCTCCCCTTCAACAAATTCCTAACGCGGCGCGGCGTGGCGTGGCGTGGCTCGCGCTGGGAGAGTGTCGTGTCGCCCCTGTGCTGGTGGTGGCGGCGGTACGGTGATTAATAGTGCTGCACTGACAAATCAATAGCAGCGGCCACTTTCAGACCGCCGTTTGCATGTCCTTAACAACGCGTGTCGTGCTTAAAAAAATTCTGTGTAATTTCTCATTTTTTAAAAAATATGAGTTTTTATAAATAAGTGCAGTTTTATTTTCACCGCCATTTTGCGCAGTTGTGATGGCATGTTTTTGCCATATGACAAGCATTTTGGGAAAGATTCATTGATTTTTGTGAGCTCTTGCCTCGTCACTGCGCACCCGACCAACCCCTGCTGCAACAGACTCAATAAGCCATAACGTTTCTGTAATGGCGTTTTTATTATTTTCTGTTATTCTGTGTGGAAACGCGAGCGGCACATAGTTCCGCCGCCTTATCACGCGAGATCACGCGAAAGTATTGCGTCGAATTCTTGTCTTTCCCTCCACTCCGCTTTGTTGCCGCTCCGCTCCGCCCCGTGGGTGTGGGAACCGCGAGTGTACAGTGTCGTGCTAATTGCAAGTGCGACCTCGCTAAGATGTGGTGCGCGCCAAAGAAAATTGAATTGTTTTGGGGGAAGGGGGGAGAAAAAGAATGAAATAAAAAAAATAAAATAAAAAAAACACCGAGAATTTTTTTCTTGCCCAGCCGTGTACCTGAGGTGTATCTCTAGCCCAGCAGCAGAGAGCGTTATTTATAATGGTAAAAGGCTGGTTGAGACCCTCTCTCCCCGGAAGTGAGCGCTTGTGGTTTGGGGCCGCGGGACGGGGCCAGGCCAGCGCTGAGGTTGAGGATGTCCTCTCTCCCTCTATCTCCTTCCACCTCCCCCTCTCTCTTTCTCTCTGTCTCTCTTTCTCTGCGACCCGCGCAGAATGACAACTCGGGCCGGACGGGAAGGGCCGATTAGTCGCGTCTCTGTCTTGTCCGGCCAATGCGCGAAACAATTGTGGGGAAGAGAGGGAGGTACGAGAGAGAAAGGGAGAGAGAGAGAGAGACGGAGGGGGATGGGGGGGGGTCTGATCTGTATGCGCCGCCACGGGGCGGAAAGGGAAAGAGAGAGACGGTCGCACTGCTCTCTTCCGGCGCGGCCCGGCCCGGACCCCCTGCGATCGCTGGCCTGGCCGCCTCGGCTTTTTAAAAACTTTTCCCTCCTCCTGCTTTTGAGAAGCAGAGGTGAATGTGTCTCTCTGTCTCGCATTGTCGCACCCTCCCCTCTGTCTCTTTCTTTCTCTCTCTCTCTCTCCTCTTCTCAGCGCGCTCCCGATTCTCTCCAGAGACGAGCAGCGGTGGTGGACGAGCGGCCGGCCGCCCCGGCCCCGCCCGGCGCGGCGGACCGTTCCCGTTTTGGTACGGGCAATTGTTCTCAGCTGCGCGCTGCCCCCCCCCCCCCCCCCCCTACCCGACTGGTCAGACTGGAGTGAGTCGCTGGACAGGCTTGAGCCCCGCTGCGCCCTTGCCCTTGGGCCCGGGGCCCGGCGCGGCGGCGTAGCTGACCCTGCTGCGCAGCGCGAGCGAGTCGACAAGCGGAAGAAACAACAAAACAAAAACAAAAACAAAAAAACACGCTGGTTTAGAATCTCAATTTTTCTTCTGTAATTTCATCCGTTTTCCGTGTTTCCTCTCTCAACCGAATTTTGTTTTTTTTCGAGCGCGTAGGTTTTGCCCTGTCGCATTGATTCGCCATACGGAAAATGTAAGCCCGCTTGTCTTGCGATACAAAAGTGCCCCTCGTTCCCCGCTGTTTTCTTTTACAAATTCTTGCGTTTTGTCGTCATTTGCCCGCCTCTCGCCGCCCCTGGGGCCGCGCGGCGGGTTGCGGGTCGCGTATGTGGAGCAGCAGAAGCCTCCTCGGCGGCGTCTCGCTGTGGATGGTGGATGGCCGCCTTCCTGTGTTTTATGGACAGGGGCTGGGGGAGTGCACTGCCCCGCCCTGCTCCGCCCGCATGCTGCTGCGAGCTGCTCGCCCCTTGATTGATTTGGAGATTAGCCCCGCGATTGGGGGTGGAGGGGGCGGGGCGGGCGGGGCTAGACTGGACGCGCGCTATGCCATGTCGCCCCGGGCCGATGATCGGGACGGGTCGGTCGGACGCGATGACGGACGTCACTGTGCTGCAGTCAGGCAGGCAGGCGCTCGCGCTCACGGGACGAGCCGCACCCCGCCGGCCCATCCCGGCCCGCCCGGCTGGCTCGGGCCCTATAGGTTTGGTTTATGGCCCTCATCCGGCCATGGCACTCCTCTTCTTCCTGCAGCAGCCGTACCGGCCAGACTCATCCATCTTTTTAGACCGGCGCGGCGCGGCGGGGCCAGGACGCGCCTGGTCGGCCAAGTGCTCTAATCGGGGTGCCCGCCCGCCGGACCCGGGGCGCGGGCGCGGACCCGGGGCGCTCGGGCCGCAAAGTGAAGATTAGCACCTGAGCCGGCCCGGCCCGGGCGGCCAGCCGGAGCGGAGGTGCAAAGCGCAACGCGCCATGAGGCCTTGTGTCGGCACGACCCGGGCACGGACACGGGCGTGTTGTAAGCCTGGAGCGGAGCTGCGACGCACCGCCGCGCTGCGCCGACCCGACACTGCCACGCCCGCCCGTTCCCTCACGTCCGCCCCGCCCCACCCCGCCCCACGTCGCGCCCCGCCCCGGCCACGCCTTTCGCTCGGATGAACGCTTGATTGGCACGCCCGTGGCCTCTCCCTCCCCCTCCATTCCCTGTAGGGTATGGGACTGGCTGCTACACTTGCGGTGGTGAATGTTGTCGAGGATTTTTCGCATACTGAGGTGCCCGTCGTGGACTTTGTCGCGCGTCCAAAGGGGTGCCCGTCGTGGACTGCGTCGTCCTCACAGAGGTGGACGTCGTGGACTACGGCGCGCAGGCGCCGGTGCTGCCCCGCGCCAGACTGGCCGGCCTGGCACTTGTCGGGCCTCGGCCGTCACACGCCCGACTGCCTGCGTGAGTCCCCCCGTCGCGTCGCGTCGCTTCGCCTTGGCGTCGCCTAGACTGACCAGTCCAGTCGTCCAGAAGGATTGACGGAGCTCTGTTTCGCCGGGGCGTTTCCGCATTCTCGGCGCCCGGTGGCGAGGCCGGGAGGGGAGGGGAGGGCGGCCTCGGCCGACAGCAGAGCACGTTGCCCGCACGGCCCGGCAGGCGGAGATCGGCTGAGCTCTCTGCACAAGTTCATCAGCTTTTAGACCCAGCACCACCTCAGCCTCGGCCTGCGGTGGAGGCCGCACCACGGCCTCTGGGAGGGGCTGCTCACCCCTCTGGCCGGCCGGCCCACAGCCCCGGCCCCGCGCGCACCTCAGAGGGGATTAGGGAAGTCGTGCTGGAGGGGAGCCGGGCGGGGCGGGGCGGGGCGGGTGATGTGATCGACGTGCCCGCGATAACACGTGTCTGGTGGACGGGACGGGACGGGCCACTGCCGTTAGCTGCGCTGGTGTGCTGGACTGGACTCGACACTGTAACTCTGGCGGAGGATATGACTCAACGCGCCCGGGCCCGGCACGGCCCGTCTGTGTGTATACACACCCTGCACACCGTCTTTTGTTTTCGGGACTTATGTCTTGCAACACACACACACACACACACAGTCAAGACTTGTCGAGTTGTTCACGTGCGATGCGGTCCCGCCGGATATGCATTTCCTGTTGGCCGCGCGCCCCGCCCCGCCCCGCGCCGCGCCACCCCCTGCGCAGCCCCGCACGGTAGTGGAGCAGTGCAAGCAGAGCGCGCCTATGATGATGAAATGCCCCTGGCTGGCCTGCGCTCCCCCTCTGTTTGCACTGGTCCCGCCCCTGTACCGCCGGGCCTGCGCCCGCCCCGCCCCGCCCCGCGGCCACCCCTTCCCTGCGCCCGCCCCTCCCCGCCCCGCCCCGCGCCGCTTTGTGGTTGTTTCTGCCGACTTTGTTCGACTCGGCCCGCTGCTTATTGTGCAGACGGATGGCTGGCGCACAAGGGGGGTGCGCTCCACGCCACACAGCGTGGGTGGGGTGGGGATTAAATGAAACATTTTTGTTTGCGCTTCATCTTTTTTTTTCCTTCCCCTGAGCCGTCTCTCTTTCTCTCCCCGCGTGCCCGTGATGTCGCTGGGCTGAAAATGCGCAATTGCGCCAATCCGGGCAACCTGGCAGCACAGTGCGCGGCGCACAGTGCTTGGCGCCGCTGTTCAAACAGGCGGCGCTTTGGCGCGGCATGAGAGGGCTGTAATTACTCTGGGAAATAAGAGAGGGGCGGCACGCAGACGACACGTGCGCGGGAGCTGTGTGTGTGTGTTCGCGCCTCAATTCAAAACTCCGCGTTGTCGTCGCGCGGCTGCTTTCAATATAAGGTGCGAAGCTATAAGAGCGGCCGGGCGGAAACGTTTTGTCATTTCTCGTGTCGCGTTTCTTCTCCTCGCCTGCCTCGGCTAGCTTCCTCCTGCTGTTTCAAATTTAAATATACTAAAAGCGAGGTGCGTCAGCGTTTTCGAGTCAGAGCAGAGTGGCGTGCCTCGCTCGATAAAGCAGCAGGCGGGCCGGGCGATAGTGCCGCACCGCGCAGCGCGCCGCCCAACCGCGCCCCGCGCCCCGCCCGCGCTCATGAATTCTACAAGGCAGCCGTTTTCACGCCTGCGGTCTCGCACGCTAGACGGATAAAAGGAGAATTTAAATTTTCAAAAAGATGGAGTTGTAGAGGGATTTGTAGAATAATCCATATTTTCACGCCCCAAACATCTTACCTGTAGTAAGCCTAACACCCTTATCGTCTTGGCGAAAAGGATGAGAACATTTTGTAAGTCTCGCAGATGCTTTTTTTTAGCGCGATGATAGGAAGGACGAGAAATCTAGAAGAAAAGTTCGACGAGGCGGGGAAAAGTTGTCTGTGCTGGGTGGGGCGTGGCGTGGCGGGGCGGGGCGGGGCCGGTGGGCGCGGGCGTGCACTGGAGCGGGGCGGGGCGCGGGGCGCGCGCTCGCGGCATGCCTGTCTGCCGCGGGCCGCGGCCCAGCGAGCAGCGGCAGATGCGGCAGCTGTAATTGCACCCGGATTGCACCTGCAGCTGGCGCGGGGTGGCGCCCGCCTGCCTGCCCGCGGTGGTGGCGCCACGCCGAACCGAAAGCGGAAGCTGTTTGGGTCCACGCGACCCCGTCCGCATTGTGCAGCGGGCTGGCTGTCTGTCTGCCCGCCTGCCTGCCCTGCTGGCTGCCTGCCGCGGCGCCCAGCAATCAGTGGACGACGGGACGGACAGACGGGGCTGGCAGGCAGGCAGGCGGGCCAGGCCTGGCGAGACCGGTCACGAACACCGAAAGGAAATAATTGAACGGAATCGAGCCGATGTTATTACTTGTACTTGCGCCGCGCCGCGCGCGTGGGCCTCGGTGCGGATGAGTTGGTGTTATTGGATCTCCCATCCCATCGCGCTGTCTGTGCGGGGGTTTGATTTTTCTACGGGATCAATCTGACTTGCGCACTTAGGTGGAGATGGCGGTACCTCTCTTCACGCTGAAGTGAGAGGTGCAGGAGCATGTAGAGAGAGACAGAGATGGGAGGCGCAGAGTGATCGGTTTCTATCGCAGTAATATACTTGACTATCGTCGTTTGTTGCTGTGCGTTGTTTTTTTTTGCCGCGTCGGTTACCTGGCTGCGCGCGGCTGACGCGACGGCCGGCGGGGCGGGGCGGGCTATGATTAGCCCTGGACCCGCTGGAGCCTGTGGAAGGGCACTGCTGCCTCCAGGCACCTCACTCCAGACTCCAGCAGGCCTCCAGGACGCGTCCTGCCTGCCTGCGGTCAATAAAACGCCTCGCACTCGCTCGCTCGGTCCCACGGCCACGGGCCGGGCGTGGACATGGGCAGGGCCGGGCAGGCTCATTGTCGCGCCGGCCTGATTGGCTATTCTCTGCTCATGTCTTTGCTCATGGCGGCGTGGCGCGGAGTGGCGTGTGCGTGCCGGCAGACAAAGGGTACCGGCGTGTCGTCGCAACACCGCCAGGAAGAGGAGAACGCCATGACAGCGCCGCGCCGCGCCGGCCGGGGATCGAAAATGAAAGGGGATAATTTATCAGCTCGTTGCTTTGCGTTGATTGCAGTTTTTTATTTAAAGAATTGTTTACGAAATTCGAGGTTGTAAAGTAGCCGGCTCGTCGCGCCCCGCGCAGGGCCCCAAGGACTGGCCGGCTGGCCGGGCCGGCAGGCTCCTGCGCTGCTGGCGATGCGCTCCGGTAGCCACGCGGGACGGCAGGGGCAGCGCAGGGCACCGGGGCCTTGACGGACAGGACAGGCCACGCTGCTTTTGCACTACTGGACAGGACGGCCCTGGCCAGGGGCGGCGCGGCGCGGGCCGGCGCGGGGAACGAATCCTGCTGGAATCTCAAATTAGCTGAGGGTATCTCGGTCTCGGCCGGCCGCCGCGTCGCCTAGGGCGACCTCCTCCTGATGACGCCCAGCTTGAGCCGCGCGGGGCGGGGCGGGCCGGGGCGCACATGAGTGAGGGGGGCGCAGGAGGCAATTTCATGCTTGTTTTGTGTGGAGGTTTTCCAGAGGACCCCCGCCCCGCGCGGGGTTGAGTAACGAGTTGAGGTTGAGCCCCCCATACGTTTGAGGTCACCCGCGCTGGACTCGACTGGACGCGCTTTCTCGGGAAATTCTTTTTTTTTTTTTTTTTTTTTTTGATATGGTTAACTGCGCCGGGATGTATATTATATGTACAGTACGGTACGACCAGCGCTTTCTACTCCGGCGTGTCAGCCGAGAGCCGAGCCGAGGACGTGACGTTCTGACCGCACCGTGTAGTGGGGCTCTCGCTTCGCTTGCACGGCTGGTGTTCCCTCATGCAGAACGGACTTCTGCGCAAATTCGCAGAGTAAAATAATTATAGAAAAAAAACATCAGTGTGATATGCTTTCGTTGGAGTAAATCACGTCTATGCTTCGTGATTGCTCCAGTCATTGTCTGCCCATCGCGTGCTCCAGCCAGCGCTCGCGCGAGCCCGAGATATTTTCAAGTCTACTTGTAAAATATTTAGGAGCTGTATACCCGCCCCGGTTCTATGCCGTCGGCGGAGTCATTTTCGCTATTTGGAGAGAGGAGAAAGGTGGAGGGGCAAAGAGAGACAGGAAGAGTGAGAGAGCTTTCACGCCATTGGGGTCAGTCTTGTTTTGCTTTGAAACTGACCCTGGATTGCTTTTGATGGACGCTGGAATGAATTGCTCCGAGTGGGGGTGGGGGGAGGAGGAGAGGGAGGGAGGGAGGGAGGGGAGGAAGGAATCCGTTGGACGCCTTGCTTATTGCTGCCCAGGAGTCACCGCTAGGCAATCTGTTCCGGGCGGCGCGGCGTGGCGTGGCGCGGCGCGGAGTGACTCTGTTCAGCGACTTGCACCGCCCCGCGGAGTCATCGAAACTACCGGCGGCAAATAAAAGCAAACGCCAGGCCAGGCCAGGCCCCAACCCAAAGGCTTGCTTGGCCTCGATTTAAAACGCCGCAGACGCGACTTACGACTGGCGAGTTTTATTCCCGTACTTTTATTTTATTTTCGTTGGGAGCCGAGGTGCTTCTCGGTGGGTGCCCCTGTCTGCAGGCAGGGGCCGTCGTTGAGTCGAGTCGACCTGACGGACGGGCGCGCGAGAATCGCTTCCTATTTCGTAACAGAAAAGCCTGGTCAGCGCCGCGTCGGCCACCCCGCCCCGCCCCGCCCCGCCCCGCCCCGCCCCGCGCCGCGAAGCCGTACGGCAGTTTTGTTTAGTTAAACTGGGGCGTCTGCTGCTTTGCGGGTGCTGCGCTGCGGCGGGGGCTCCTCCTGGGGCGCCGCACTGCCGCCTTAAGTTGCTTAACGATAAGGCGCAGCCCTCCATCCCTAACCCTTTCGCCTGAGGGTCGTGTCTCTTCTCTTTACTTTTAATTTTCACAAACGCACGACCGCTTAGAAATTTGAACTAATCGCACTTTTACAGCCTGAGTAGGGTCCAGTACTTTATTCATGTCGCGACATATCGACTTACACTTTTGAACTTACACTTTTTTTGTCTTCTGTTTCAGGTTAGTAACGACGAGACGATGGTGCCTTCCCGCGAGGACAGGGCGGCGCGGTACGTTTTCGACAGAGAGTGAGTCCGGCACGGGGCGACGCGGGGCGGGGCGAGGTGTGAGGCTCCTGCGAGCGCCGGGATAGGCAGCCCGCCCGACAGGGGTGTATGGCGTGACGGACAGAGACACCGCAGGGCGGCGGCCGGGCCGGGCCGGGCGGGCCCTGGTGACGAACTTGTGCGGACAGGACAGAGCTACACAACAGGGAGAAATAACAGACGGAGACAAAAAAAAATACAGGGATGGAAGGAGACTGAAAGAGAGGCAAAAGAAAGAGAGCGCGAATTACACTGAGAGAGCAAACGAGAGGGCACGACTGAGGGAGCGAGAAGGAGAGAGTCGGACGCAGGAGTCCGTGTCGTGTTGTCGCGCGCGCGCGGCCGGGCGTAACATTGCCGTGCCCGGGGCGCCATGACACACCGCCCGGGGCGTAAGCGAGAGAGAGCAGCGGGGAGAGCGAGGAGAAGTAAGGCCGGAGAGCGAGAGAGAGAAGTAGTGAGTGGGACGGAGAGTCGCGCCTGCACTGCACATGCAGATATACAGTGTCGCGCACACCGCACAGACCAGGTCGCTGACATGCCCATATGTCCATCGGGGGCGTGGCGCGGCGTGGCGCGGCGCCCTACTGCAAGGCCAGCAGCACCGCCAGCGTGCCGCGCGGGTCGCGTGCAGCGGGCGCGCGCACACACACACTCACACAGCGGCGCCAGTGTGACCTGGCCGCGGTGGCACGTTGGCCCCGTGGTGCTGAGGTGGCCCACCAGACCGGCTCAGCTCGGCGCGGCCGCGGCGCGCATGTTTTTCGTGGGCAGGCTTTTATTGGTTGTGGGTTACTGCCGCAGCGCTAGCGCCCCTCGCGTGCGGCCGGCGCCCCGGCCCGCCCCGCCCAGGTAGCACACAACCACTCCGGCTGGCCTGTAGGGGCGGCCGGGCCCCAGTAGGGGCGCAGGTATTTCTGCCCACCACACGGCGGCCCCTCCAGCGTGAGTTATCGCGACCTTGCCTCTAATTAGCGCACCTGGCCTGGCCTGGCCTGGCCGGTGGTCTCCGGGGCGGCCGGCAGGTCGGGGTGGCGGGCCCATGCCTATCGGCGTGGTGGCGGGCGAGCCCCCCCGTGCTGTAGCCGGGCCGGCCAGGCCCCGCCAGGCAGCCGTGCTGCCCACTGCACGACGTCTGCGTTCTGCGAAGTGCGGGGCGGGCGCGGGGCAATGTGGGGCCTGGGACCCGGGGACCCGTGCAGAGAGTATACGCCCCCCAAAAATACACTTTTTCTCCTGTTTCTTTTTTTGCGCATTCAGACAGGAGGAAACAGTCATGGATTTGATATCATGTTTTATTCATTCACCGTTCAATGTGTATTACACGTTACGTATGTATATACTTTTTTTTCCCATGCACGAATATGAAACTTTGGCAATCATTTTGGGGCTCGCGTGTCTGGACGGGGCCAGGCCAGGCCACCGGGTCGCTTCCTGGAATAACCTGGCTGTCCGACAGAGGTGAAGGGGAAGGGGCACAACTCCTTGAGCGGCGTAGGCCGGGCAGATGAGACGTCAGACGCGCGTCGTCCTCGTGGCGTCGAGTCGGCCGTCCGACGGGACGGCGGCGGCGGGCGTCGCGGCGCTGGAGGGAGTTGCGTGACGTGACCCGGTGGCCGATGGCGGTGGAAGGCGGCCGGTCGATGGCGCGGGGCTCCCGCGGCCCCCCGGGGGCGGGGCGGGGCGGCCCGAATGTAGCGCTGGAGTGCGATAAGGATAAGGGCCTTGGCGCGGTGCGGCGCGGCCCGTGCGGGCGGCCTGACCTTCACCCAGTAGCGCTACCGACCGGCCCGGCCCGGCCCTGGTAACATCCATCCCTATACCGCGCACTACTTTTATTTTTTTCTGCGGTCGCCTATATTTTCCTCTAGCATTTGCTCTTCTCGCATAGGTCGCTCCTGACGCAGCAGCGCGTGGCGTGGTGGGGCGTGGTGTCCAAAGTACTAGGGGATGATAAGCCTCCGTGGGAAAGGTTACTGCGCGCGGGGCGGGGCGGTGGTACCGGCTGGAGGGACACTTTGGCTGCGGTGCCCGCCCCGCGGGGGAGGCGCCAGCGCCGCCCTAGCCTAGCGGTCGCGGCCTTCCCTTAAGTGCGTGGCGCGCGAGGCGGGGTGGGGCGGGGCGGGGCGCACGAGTAGGGCAGGTCAGTCGATACAGAATGCCAGGCCGGCGCGGCGCACCACGGCGCACCCTGCACCCTGCCAACTGTGTCATATCCCGCCCCGCCCCGCCCTCCGTGTCGTACACGGCGCACGCCAGGAAAGCCCTGCTGTGCACCGCGTGTCACGTGACGTGTGGAGTGGAGAAGACAATGCACTAGGGGGCTCGGCGGAAAGGCGGAAAACGCTGAGCCAGTGGCTCTTGCACTTTATTTCAAGTATGCTGACCTTCGTGATCTTTTTCTTCTTTTCTTTCGGTTTTGCCGCCCTAGGTGCGCTCTTTTTGTACACAGGAAGCGCTTCTTGGCGTGTGCAGGGCAGTGCAGGGCAGGCAGCCCGGCCCGCCCGGCGCGGCCCTGCCTGTACTGTTGCTGCGGGCGGCGTGGCGGGGCGTCGTGCTCATAGCACGTCACGGGTAGCAGAGAGAGAGACCGATCGAGGATAATGCACCCACTTCCTTCCGACGCGGTGAGGCTCTCGGCGATGCACAGTCGCTCTCTCTCTCTCTCTCCCGCTGCAGTAGAGCGCGCTCCACGCGGTGACGTTGACGCATAGGTAGCAGGTGTGGAGTGGCGGGGCGGGGCGGGTAGAGGAGGGTGTTCAAGGCGTTGCGCTGATTTCCATTTTACGGCCGCGGCGCAGCGCAGCACTCCTCGCCTTGAGGCGCGCCGCACCGTCCGGCCCCGCCCGGCCCCGCCCCGCCTCCGTCTTCTGTCTCTGTCGCTCTCGCAGCAGACTGATGTGGCGGTGTACTCCAAGTGCACTCACCGGGGTGCGGCTGCGCGGTGTGACCCCGCGGCTGTCACCGCACCTGTGTTCTGCGGAGGTTTGGTGCCGAGCCGAGCCGAGCCGTGTCGCACATGAAATGGCGTTGCCCCGGCCCGCCCCGCGGCAGCGCTCACGTTTGTGGTCCGCGAGTCGTCTGGTCTGGTCTCTCGTCTCGTCTGCCTGCGGCACGATATTGCCGTCCTTGCCCGGGCGGGGCGGGCCTAATCTCCGACAAAAGCGCTCCACTCCACTCCACTCGGCTCGTTCACCCGCGGCAAATGACGCAATGGCAGTAGTAACGCAGTAACGCTACCATCATCCTCATCACCATTATAGGCGTTAGTCGCCGTCGTTTCGTTGCCGCCGCGCCGGTCCGGGCTCAGGCTCAGGCTGCTGGCCTAGCTCAACCGCAATGCACGCGCTAGACGAGATGTGCCTGCCTGTGCACGAGCTATGAAATGCGTCCGTGCCAAATCACTGCTCTTGCTTCCGCAAATTTATGAAACTTAAGTTCTCTTGACAGCGATTCATTCTACTCGCGTTGTCCAGCTTTTGTTGCCCGGGCCGCATGCATCTCTTTGGACGCGCGGCGGGTCGCGGCGCGGGTGTACCGCTGCTTCTGAGTAATGGAACCCCAGCCTAGCCCGGCCCAGCCCGCCTGACTGACTGACACGACGGCGAGGTGCAGTGCGAGGCGTGGTGCCTCCCTGCCCCCTCCCCCCGCCCCCAACTGTCACGTGATTGATAGCTTCGGCCTGTTCACGCGAAGCCCAGGGCTCCGAATAAGCGCTGTGAAAACAAGAGCCTGCTTACATCTCTCCCCCTTCGGTACCCGGCCCGCCTCCAAAACAGTTCGGCCCGCCCCGCCCCGCCCTTCCGGACCGATTATCCCGCCGGAACGGCCCTGGATCTGTAGCCTGCCTGCCGGCCACCGATCCCCGTCGCGATCCGTGGAGTATGAAAAAACCGAAGCACGGCTTTTGTTCCGGGGCGGATCGCGGAAAACTTCATCATGGACAGCGCGGCTCCGACTGTATTCACGGTTTCCGAGTTATTTTTTTTCCCCCACTAGGCGTCCGTTAATTTTTTTTTTCGTGTGTATGATATTTTTTTCCGGTGGTTTGCGAAACGCACGTATAAGCAGCGCGTGTGTATTATTGACCTGTCTGGTCTGCGTGTCGCCGCCACCCTCCGCCACGCCCGGGGCAGTGCGCGTGCTCGTGCGTGTGTGCGTGCCTGGCGCACATGTGTGAGCTTGACCTGCCAATTTGTGTGTGTGAGTGTGAATGCGTATGTGAGCTTGACGTGTCAATGCGTGTGTGTGTGTGTGTGTGTGTGAGAGCGCGCGCCGAGTGATTGTGGCATCCGCGTTAATTGGTAAGCGGCACCCCCTCCCCCCTTCTCTCTCTGTCTCTCTCACACACATTCAGCATGCGCGTGATGAGGTGTGGAGCTGCTGCGAGTGTGTGAGAAAGAGAGAGAAAGCGCCGCGCGAAGGAGATGCTGGATGCGCGTGGGAGCCGCCGCGCGCCCCGCCGACATCGCACCTGCATCATGTGTGCCGACCGAGCCGACAGTCACACACAACAGTCAGTACTTCCAGTGCTTCGCCTCGAGGTGCAGCCGTATGGAGAGGCCCACCTCACCTCCGCCACCCCTTACCCTAACCGGGCGGTGCAGTGCGGTCGTCCCTGTCGCACTCGCTCGCTGTTTCCGTCGAAACGCAATGCAATGGCTTTGCGCTTGCGCCGACAGAAATAGCTCCGAGTGCTGCGGCGGGCCGGGCCGGGCCGGGCCGGGGCGTTTGCGTGGCGTGGCGTGACGGAGTCAATGTTTAGGCCGCCGGGTGGCGGCGCCACGCCCCGCCACGCCCCGCCACGCCCTGCTACACCCCCTCTGGGGAGGGGCGGAGCGAGGCTAGCGCGGGCGGGTGACAGGCTCGTCGCCGTGGGAAACGACGGGCTCCATCAACATCAAACGAACTCGCTGCCATGCAGGCGGCGGGGCGGGGCGGGGCGGGGCGGGGCGTTATTTCTAAAACGGTTGGCGCTGCTCGAGGGTGGGTGGCTGGCGCTCCGCGGCGCCGCATCTGAGTCTGTGGACGGAGATGAGGCTGTTGGAGTGTAATGAGGGCGGGCTCCTTGGAGGACACGGCGTGGCGTCTGAAAGAGGGTTGCTCGCGGTGTGGCGGGGCGGGGCGGGGCGGCTGGGCTGGCTGCCCAGGTCCTCCCATGGGTATCCAGTGTCCTCCCCGCCCCGCCCCGCCCGGCGCGTCGCCGCGGGCGCCCCGCCCCGCCCCGCCGCAGCTCGGACCAGCCGCAGTGTCGCGTTTCACGTCCATTACGCGCACGGAGCTAAAGCGAATCGTTTTTACGCCCCCCTTCCTCGTGGGGCCGCGGTGGCTTACGCCCCGGGTCTTCTGTGTGTGTGTGTCGCATAGACCTGCCTACCGCCCCTACTCACTCCCCCCGGCTGTCTGCACCGGCCCCGCTACGTCTTCCAGTCGTTTATCACTGGGCGGGGTGACGGGGCGGGGCGGGGTGGGGCGCCCAGCCGTCTGACCCGACCTCACTGCCGGTGTTCCTCCCCCGTTTGGGATGGGGCGGGGTGGGGCGGGCTGGAGGAGAACGCCGCGTGAACTCGGATGAGGAATGCAGCCGCGGAGAGTGGGCCACCGCGGCAGTGCTGCGGCGGGGCGGCCGATAGAGCGCACGCGCGCCCGGGCACGCCGCGCCGACCATGAGTCACGTGTTGATAAGGGAAATACCGCCCCCCTGAGAATATGATTCAGTTTGGATAAAAGCAAGTCCTGGACGCGGTCCTAGTACAGAGCGGCGGGATTATTGCATATGACTCGTAGCGCAGACACAGCAAAGAGGTGTGTGTAAGGTCGACGCACCCAGCGCGGCGGAGTGCGGTGCTGGAGGAGGAGGAGGACGTCGCGTCGCGCTTTCCCCGTCCTGGAGTGGGATTGTGCTTGCGTCACGCCGCGCCTATTGTAAGGGCGGGGCGGGGCGCGCCCGGGCCGGTGACGTTGATAAGCAGGCCGTCATTGCCCCCCGCGACGCACCCCGCCCCGCCCCGCCCCGCCCCGCCGCGACGCTGTGGAGCCGAGCCGGGCCGGCCGGCGGCGCCGAGTAATAGCAAGGAAGAGCCGTCGCGACGGCTAATGAGCGACGCCCAGGCGGGGCGGGGCGGGGCGGGGTGGGGCGTTACCCGAGGATAACATGCACGCCACCAATGCGAACGCGCGGCCCGATAGGGTTACACGCGCGCAGGGCGGTCGGTCTATCTCTATGGAGCCCGCCCCGCCCCGCCCCGCCCCGCCCTGACAGGAACACCACAAACGAGGCAATAACGAATTACCCTACGCGCGCGCCGGCCTGTCGCGTGTCTGCTCCTTTCGCTGCGCACCTTGTCTCGCTGTCCTGTCCTGTCCGCCCTGCAGGACTGCAGGAATGCGCTATCGTATACCGGCGCGGCGCGTCGGCCCGGTCCTGCTGTGCCGCCTGCGGGCGCGTCGCGTAGGCAGCGCCGCACGCCGCCCGCGCGTGACGGGACGGCCTACCTTCCAGGCGCGCGCTCCCTGAGGTGGGCCGTACCGCCGCACGCCTAGGTCTGACGGGACGGCCTACCTTCCAGGCGCGCGCTCCCTGAGCTAGGCCGTACCGCCGCACGCCTAGGTCCGACGGGACGGGACGGCCTATACCTCGTGGGAGCGGTGTGGTGACACCCCAGAGGAGCGGTATCTGCTCTGACGCGCGCGTGCGCGGCCAGTGGGTCAGTTCGCGCCACGCCGCGCCGCGCCGTATGATTGCGACTCTCTTTCTCTCTCTCTTACACGGTCTATCGCGCCGTCACACACACACACATACACACATGCGACACGCCGCTCACACCCTCCGCTCGCGATTATCAAGGCGCACCGCTTCGAGTGCTGCCGCTGCTGCTGCTGGATGTCGCACGGACGGCGATGGGGTTGGGGTCAAGGAAGACACGTTTGTTGGCGCGGGGCGGGGCGGCGGCGGTAGCGGGTATGGCATGGCAAAGGTTATAGGGCTCGTTGTGCAGTTTGAGTCGCGCTACACATGGACAGGACGGCCGGCAGAACATGTTGCATGCCGAGTGTGGCTTGTTCACAACGGGGACAGCGGGAGAGAAGGGAGCTGGGGGGGGGGGGGGGGGAGGGGGGCTGGGAGGGAGGGAGGGCCTTCGCGAACACATGGTGGTTAAAAGGAGATCGGCGAAAGTCGGAGAGTAGTCTAATAAGTATTACACTGATTTTTTAACATTGTCAATGTTGACATAGCATATTGACGGTGGTTTTCGAATGTTCAAGATAAGTGAGAATAGTGGATGTTTGCAGCAGGAGGCGGGGCCGGGGGGGGGGGGGGGGCGGAGAGAAATTAGAGCGTAATAGGAGAGGGCGAGAAACTTAATCTGTTGCGGAGCTCCGCTAGCGGATGAAGCGCAATTAGTGGTGATGGTGATGCGAGGTTAGGTTGGGCCGTGGCGGGGCGGGGCGGGGCGGGGCGGCTGCCTGCACCGGTGAGCGCTGAGCTGCTCTGAGCGCTACGCAGCACTGCGCTGCGAGTCGCGTGCTCCATTATGAGCTTGCGTGCCGCCTGTGACGTGTCGCCGCACGACTGTTTAAGCCGTGTTGTTGAGCCAGGTCGGGGCGCGGGCTGGGCAGGGCGCCTGCACGACACGCCCCGAGAGCAGGCAGGTCGCGCGCTAAAGGTGACGACTAAATACGTAGCGAGTGAACAGGGTGAAAAGTGTTTGCGGGCGGAGTGAGAAAATCGCGCAGGGGCCGGGGCGACTTGAACGCGCGCAGTGATAAGGAGCCACGGCCTGGTGCGGCCCGCGGATCCGCTATCCGCGCCCCTCGTTCCGCGCGCCCCTGTTGTAACTCTTATCCGAAAGGGAACGTACTCACTCGCGCCGCGGCGCGAGCGGGAAAATCTTACGTAAAGAACTTGACACCTGCATACAGGTGTGTCAATGTCTTAGTCTGCGGGCCGTGGGGTGGGCCGCGGCTTTGGCCGCGTATATACTCTCTGCACCCTTGTGTTTCACCAGATTGTTGGTCGCCGAACTTGATACTCGCGGCTGAGTCGGCTGCAAAGCTGTTCCACATATCAGATGGTCTGGCCGCGCCGGGCCGCGCCGCGCCGCGCCCGCTCTGCCCACTCGCCCGGGATGGCCAGCTGGACTATGCTCTGTTTTTCCAACGAGTGACTCTGGAATCCGAGCGACGCGACGCGACGCCAGGCCGAAAAGCGGCCCCATCACACCGTCTGATATAATCAGAATCCGCTTGTCGTTTCTCGGGCGCAGCATTTGTCGATGTGTCTCAAGGTTTACTATGGTCGACAAATTGAGCCCCCAGTCAGCGAGCGTTCCAGCGGTCGTGGTGTCGTCTTCGTCACACCCGCGCGCGCACCCGCCGTCTGTTGCACGAGGCTAGATCACGCCGATGTTCAAGGAGACCGCTGTTACTCGTCGTTCTTCGGCAACAAGCGGCTTTGATGGCGTCGGGGTGCATAAACGTCTCCGACCAGAATCCGCTCATGTTACATGGTCATTTCTGTTGGGTCGTGGCGGAGGAGCCGTCCCGCTCACTCGGCTCGCTCCGGCCGGCCTGGTCTACGCGTTTGATTGAATGACCCCCGTGTGTAACCCTATAACTCAATGGAAGAAGGGCTTTGTGGCGGATCGGCCAATTGAGATAAACGCTCGCTGTTCAGCAGCCGAGCTGAGCTGGGAGAACCTCTGGGGCCGGGCCCGCGGCTGCGGGCCGCCCGCGCCCGGCAAAAAATGAAAACAGTTAACATTGTGTGCGCTTTTCTTTTATTGTCAAAGCGATAAACAATGGCGAGGGAGAAAACAAGTACGGCTACCCTTGTACGCCCTATCTAGGGGCCCATATTGGAAAGCAGTTCCGTATTGTGTGCGGAGTTCCCTATAGAGCGCGCTGACTCGCTTTTATTTACTGCGTTGCGGCGTCTACTGAGATGACGTTCCCGATGCTGCTTGTATCCCGCTTCAGGGTAATATCGCCTGCATCGCTCGTATTTTTTATTTTTATCTGAAAAAAATAAAAAAAACACATTTTGTGAGGTCGAAATTCAGCTCGTGCTTCGTGTAATTTGATACTTTGAAGGAAAGGTCTTGCAGGCGTCACAGGCAGCTAAAAGGTATGAATATTGTACCCGACGGCTAATGAACTATGATAGTCTCAAAAATATCTATGCGGGGCGCGCGTTTCTCCTTGTTTAAAACTTGAGTGGCTTAGTTTCAAGAGCAACAGCGGAAGCCACTCTCCCGGTTTGGCGAATCTTCAGAAATGTTATTGATCGTGTTGCAGTGCTACTACACTCGATACACCCAGAGTTGGGCCTCGGTGGCGGGGCGGGGCGGGGCCCGCGATTGCCATGTTGTTACCACGGGAAATAGGCCCCTCCTCTGGCCCAGTCTTCCACCGCCGTCAGGACGATCTTGATGCCGCGGCGGGGCGGGCGCCTCCTGATCGCGCGCGTCGCTTGTGATGATGCGTCACGATCTGGTCGTTTGCGGGGAAGACGGGGGAGTAAAGCTAAGCGGGAGGAGAGGAGAGGGGCTCAGGCTCAGCTCTTCTCTTGTCTTCCCGCTGCAGCTGATGATGGCCGTGCTCCCGGCGTACGGCACGATGTAACGCCCCTCATCCTCCTCTCGTTTAACCTGCTGCGCTGCGCGGCGCGCCCTCACCTCGCGGCGGGTTAGGCCTTTCACCTCTCCCTCTCTCTCTCCCTAGGGCCGTGCCGCGGGGGAGGAGGGGGCGGGGCGGGGCGAGCAAAAGAGCTATGGTGCCGCGGCCGCCGCTGCTGCTGCACGTGATTTCATGCTCCGTTTGCAGATGCAATCGCGCCGGCAGGCCGGAGTGACCAACCGTGCCGTGCAGCTATGCGGGGCGGGGCGGGGCGGGGCGGGGCGGGCTGGTCCGGCACAGAGGAGCCGCCTCGGCCCGGCCCGGGCGGGCAGGGCACCGCCTGACGCAACTAGATGCACCCGATAGCTAGACTATTTATTTGGTGGCGCTCCGCTCGGCTCGGCTCGGCTCGGCTCCGTGTCCCGGTGCAAACCTTTAGTGTGACCCTTTACCGCTATGAACGCCACGCTCGCAGTGCGGAGCGGAGGACTCTCTGACGTCTCATCGCGATACCGCCCCGCCCCGCCGCACTCCCCCGCCCCCCGCGCCGTAGACATTTTACTTATTGGCGAATAATTATGTTGCGGTTGTTGTTGCAGGCCTCGATGGACCTCCCGCCGGACAAGGCCAAGCTGCTCAAGCAGTACGACGACGAGAAGAAGTGGGACATCATCTGTGATCAGGTAAGCGCTGTCATTTTTGTTTTTCTGTCGTTTAATCCACCTGCTGGGCGCTCTGCAGTGAAGGCGTTGGGCTTTCGGCCCGACCCGACCCGACCTGCCCGGTGGTTTGTTGGTAAACAGAGCACGCGGCCACTCCTGCGGGCGGGTGACTGCCCTGCGGAGGAGCCTGCAGGGCTGGCCTGCTGGCGCGCTGCCTGCTGGCAGCAGGACAGCAGGTGCACCGCCCCAGCAGGACCCGCAGGACACACACCACACGCTCACGGCTCGCGCGTATTATGGCGCGACGGACGACGCCGCAGCCGCAGCCTCCTTCGCAGAGGCAGAGATTTTATTATCTTTATCGGCGGTGCGCGCCTTCTCTGTGCGGGGCGGGGCGGGGCGGGGCGGGGCGGGGCCGCGGCTGGACCCGCGCCAGGCCAGCAGCGCCCGGTGGTGCGGCGGGCGGGGTGCAGCTGCCCCGGGGGACATTAATACGACGCCGCTTATCATTACTTTAAAACGTTCCCCAACGCGGCTGCGCGCTGGGTGTGTGTGTGTGTCGTACTCGGCATACCTTAGAACAAAAATAATAAAAATAATCGAGTAGTATGTCCCTTTCTTGCACGCGGATAAAGGTTTGCGTTTTGTCTGTCCGGCTCGGCGCCCTCGCCTCGCCCTGGCCTGGGCTGGGCGTTGGCCGGCACCGCGCCGCGACGCGTCAGTGGCGGCGACGGCCGCCTTGGTATCGGCTGAAATGTGTCACGCCGCTTTTCTTCTTCCCCTACTGCAAATGGGCGTGGCTCAATAAGGCCGGGCAGGGCCGGGCAGGGCCGGGCAGGGCCGGGCAGAGCCGGCCCATCCGAAAGGGGTTGCGCCGCACGGGGCCCGGCCCTGCCCGGCCCTAGGGGTAGGGGGTTGTTTCCGGCGCATCGGGACTGGCACCCTGCTGCGCCGGGCCGGGCCGGGCCGGGCCCTACGGGACGGGTGCTCCGCTCCGGTCGATGCCCCAGTCTGCCCCAGTCTGTCTCTCTCTTTCTCCGTCGTACCGGTGCGGCTAGTGCCGTCCTGCGCCCCGCCCCGCCCCGCCCCGCCCTGAGCACACAGCGACACCACGCCCAGACTGCAGCGGAGCGGAGCGCCACGCCGGCCGAATTTCTCATCAGATAGTGCTGGGCCGAGCCGTCGTGATTGATTGGATGGAAGGGACTTCCCCGCCGCGTGGCGTGGCGTGGCGGCCGGGGTTATTCCCCCGGGGATTTCGCGTCGTCGTGGTTACTTACAAAATGAAATTAGGGGAAAAAATGCGCGACTTAAACTAAAATTTCCTCCGGTGCAGCAGCGTCGTACTGATTCTGATGGTCGTGGAGCACATGATTTAAACATGTCGGGAGGGGCGGGGCGCGCAGGGCTCGAGCATGGTGGCCCTGCTGGACGCGGCTGGACGTGCCCTCAGCCCTTGTGGCTCGCGTGTGCGTGCGTCCGTGCCAAGGGGGCCGGGGCGGGCGGGGCGGGCCGCAGGGCGCAGGCAGGCAGGCCGTGTGGCATCCGATGAGAGGTGGGCGGCGCATGGGACCCTCCACGCGTGGGACGAACAGGACGGTCCCGTTTGGCGGGGCGGGGCGGGGTGGGGCCAGGACATGAGATGCTCTCTAAGAAGAGACTTGGCATGGGATGCATTTCGTCTCGTCCCGCTATATACGGGACAGACGGGACGGGACGGGACGGGCGCCCGGCATATCGAAGACGACAGCAGGAGATCCACCCATCTATCTGGACGTCCCCATCCCGTCCATCTGCCCGTACGGAGCGTCGCCTTGCTCACGGTACAGGCGAGGCGCTCCGTGTCTCCCTGGTATCTCTTTCTCTCTTTCTCTTTCTCTTTCTCTTCTCTCTCACTCTTGCTGCTCGTCCCGAGCCGGCGCGACGCGCGGTGACGGCGGCAATTTGGCGTCCACTTTACGTCCGCGTCATGTCGGTTAGTGCCCCCGTAAGTGTAGTCGTGTGGGTGTGGTCGCCGCGCGGCCGTGCGAGTGAGGAGTGCTGCGCCGCGCCCCGCCCCGCCCCGCCCCGCCCCGCCCCGCCGCGCCCAACCCCGCCCGGGCCCCGGAGCCCCGCGGGGGCTCAGAGACGACAATCACGTGACGTGCCGTGACCCCCGCGGGTCGATACCCTCCGCGCCGACCCGACGCGACCCGACGCGACGAGCCGTTACGGACGGGGCGAAATGACATTTTTCTCACACCCGCGGAGGAGAAGTGAGAATTAGGATTTATATTGTCGGAAAACGGGAGAGTAACGTTGTTAAACTGACTACCACGGTAGAGTCATACCTCGGTTTTTATCACGCGTAAAATATGTGAACTGTAGAAGGAGTAAGAAGGCTTTCGAATGTGTATGACATAGATATATGAGGACGAGGTAAATTAATTTTTTTTCGTGTGTGTAATTGGTACCGCTGGGCAATCCATTTCTCTCTCTCTATCTCTCTCTCTCTCCTCGCGGTGTGGAATGCATCGGACGCCCAGTGCATATCTGTGCGCCGCAGCTGTTGTCGGCCGCCCCGCCCCGCCTCACCCCGCCCCGCCCCGCCGGCCGGCAAACAGCCTCGACCACTCGCGGAGCGGAGCAAGAGCCGCGGCCGGGGTGGGGTGGGGTGGGGTGGGGGGCGCAAGGCAACCTGCCCCTGTTATGTTTACCGGCGGTGGTCGCGCGGGGCGGGGCGGGGCGGGGCGGGCGGCCAGCTGTGTGTGCCGTCCCGTCGGATATAGGCTGCCCTTGGCCCTGGCTCCACCTCAGCCGCGCCGCACCGCGCCGCTCCGCTGCGGGCCCAAACGGCCCGGCCCACCACCTGCCTCTTTCTTACAGCTTACACCGGCCGGCCCGGCTAAACCATCGACGCTCTCTGCCGTGCGCCGGGCCAGACAAGCATGCGCCGCACTCGAAAAAAAATAATTGTGAAAATATAGTAAAAGTAAAGTGTCGTGCGGGGTGCAGTGCAGTGCTGTGCGTTGCATTCTCTCTAGAGAGGTGCGAATGGTTTGCAGGTTTTTTCTTTCCTTTTTCGCTCTCTTGACGCTCTTTCTCGTCGCGCTGTCCGGGACGGGGCGGCAGCGGCCGTCGGGGACGTGCCATTCGTGCGTCACCGCCCGCTGGGCCCGGCGCCGCCCCTGTTTAGGACCGACGTGACAAACTCCACCTGTTTTTAACGCCGAGTGAGTGAGAGAGAGAGAGACGGTAAGGAGAGAAGGAGAGAGAGAAAGAGCGAGAGGTGCTGGCGGCATGACCGGTGCGCCGCGGCGGGTAGGGGCCCAACTGCGTGACGGCGGGCGAGTGTAACGATTAGAAACCCCGCCGTGTCCACCGCGCCGCGCCGCGCCGCGCCGCGCCGCGCAGCGCCGCCTTCCTTACCAGGTGACGGGCGTTTGGCACACGCGCGCCATAGGTGGCGCGGTGTCGCGGCGCCTGCCTGCTGTGTGAGTGTGGCTGGCATTACTCTGTGTCATCACCAAATTTCTTTCCCTGCTGTAAAAAAAAAAAAAAAAGAAAAAATCTTACCGTACGTTATTGTGTACTGGCACTATGGTGATTGGCACCAGTTCAGACCTTGTAACATAGACACACACAAAAAAATCTGACGAGGAAAGTTCAATTTATGGCAAGGAAACACTATCTATTTTTTTTTCCTGATACACTGCAGACAAAAGCGGTGAGCAGCACGGGGTCGTGATTGCACGTGTGTGCCGTGTAGCGCTGCGCGTGCTGCCGTCTGTCCGTCCGTCTGTCCGTCTGTCTGTCTGTCTGTCTGTTGGGCCTCACGGTCTGCTGGGCACTGCCCGGTCCAGGCCCAGGTGCGGCCCCGCGCGGTCATGTGACCTGACCCGCGAGCAGCGGCGAGGCGAGCCCGTCGCTCTCCACACTGCAAACCCACGTGTGTGTGTGTGTGTGTGGACGTCGCACGCTTATTGCAGGTGTGCGAATTTTCGTCCGTAAACTCGTCCCTTCAAGTCTACGAAAATCCGGACAAAACTCTCACCTTTCACTTGTTCAAGTGTACGAATGGAAATGTACACTCCTGGATGTGTCGTGTGAGACTTACACACACACCTGGGTTTGCAGTGCATCTCCTCCCGCCCCTCTGGCCTGGCTGCGGCTGCATAAACACCTTGACGGCAAAAGGGGGGTGTTTCTGTCAGTGACGAGAACGGTCTAGTTTTCGCGCGCCTCCCGCCCCGCCCCGCCCGTCTCCTATCTCCTCTCTCGCATGTAGAGCAGTGTCGCCTCGGCCTCAGCGAGGGCGACCCGGCCCGGCCCGGGCGTCGCGACGCTCCGCGACGTCTCCCCGTCCCGTCCCGTCCCGGCCCCAGTCTGCTGCGCTGCATTGTACTTACGCAGCCTCGCCTCGCCCCGCCCCGCCGCCTAACCACACAGCAGAGCAGAGCGCCCTGCCCTCGACCGCGCTCCGCCCCGCCGCGCCCCTCCGCGCCCCGCCCCGCCCCGCCCCGCCCCGCCCGCGACTCGCGGGTACCACGGGCGGCGCCGTGCGTACCCCCTCACCTTCCTCCCCTCTCCCCCACAATCCAATTGGTTTCCTGCCCTCAGCAGGTCGCGCCCCGCCCCGCCTCGCCGCTCCAGCCAGGGCCACCCACCTCCTCAGACTTGACTTGCCTGCGCTGAGCTCGGCTGGGCTGGCGTGAGTCATGTAACCGACGCCGCCGCGGCGCGAGGCGCGACGCACCAGGGAACGGGACGAAACCGGAAAAACGACCAGGCCTTTTTATTATTTTTAAATCTTAACCTTTATTATTAAACCCTTCCTCCTGCACCCAGCACTCTATTATTCACATCCGCAAAATCGCGGAGTGATGAAAGTGTCTTATCCACACGGTGCAAATTAATTACTGAGAATATATTGGTAATCTGTTGTATTGGTGCTGGCCCTCACCTGCTTTGCTATCGGTCGCTGTTATCGGTCAGCCCCCCCCCCCCCTCCCCCTCACTTACTCGTCACGTGCGTGAGTGTCTCCGGTCGGATGCAAATGTGACCGCCCGGCCCGCCCGCCTGGTGCATATGGATGTCAGGATGTCAGCGCTACGCTCGCCTCCTGATTTGCCTGCGCTGTTCTGTTCATAGCCGTTTCATGATTGTTTCTCCTTGACACTTTGTTCTCCTCCTCCGGGCTTCGCTATGGAGATTGAGTTCTTTTGGAGGGAAGTGCATGGGGGGCGGAGTGGGGGACACAGCAAATATTTTTTCGTGGAGTTCCCGGTTGATTCCGGAGAGCACTTCCCGGTAGCTGTTTTCCGCCACGACTTTTTAGGTTATGTGTTGCATTTTAAGATTAAACACGATGTTCGATGATAAAAAGACGGAAAACTGATAAAAAATCAAAGCTGAATAGGTTCCAGCTTTATTTTTATCTGCCGGGCACGCAGAACATGTAAAATAAATAATTTGTAAAATGTGGAAATCTGTCGACTTGCGTTCTGCGCATGCGTCACACAAAACCGGGAATATTTCCGAAAACAACCAGGAACTTCACGGTAAAATGCTTGCTTCCTTCGAAGGAAGCGCGTTCTATGGTCTGCTTTTCCTGTCGGCCATCACACATGCTCCCTCTCGTGTACTTCTTGTATGCGTCCTTCGCGTCCTCCGCGCCGCCAGACCGCGCCGCGCCGCGCCGTTCCGCGAAAATGATGCTGTGGCTGCGATTACTCATTCGCCATGCGGCCGAACACCGCCGCCGGTCCGGTACCGAGCTGTGCGCGGTGTGGACGAGTGGGAGGGGAACGCCCGCCCCGCCCCACCCCGCCCCGCCCCGCACCGCCCCGCAGCGTGCGCGCCGCACCTCGAAATTACGATGAATACGACCACTTTGTCCCTAGAGAATCTTTATTGGGTGGAAATAGATTGTTTCTATACTTTTCCCTGCTCGCACAGGAAAGTTATATTTCTCAGAGTTGAGCTGTGTCGCACAGTGTGCAGTACAACATACATGTCTAAAGTGAAAAATACGAGGTGTTGGCGGCGGTCGCGGGTATTGTATATGGCCGACTGGATGCCGCGCCGCGCCGGCGCCGCATGCGGAGCTGCTCTGCTGCATTGCTTTGTGGTGCTGCTGGAGGTCCCTAATAAAAAACGAAGTCCCTCCGAAGTCCCAAATCCCTAATCCCTCCGAAGTCCTAATCCCAAATCCCTCCGAAGTATCTAGATGGTGCATTCTAGGGATTAAGGATTTCAGAATATCCCGGCATCTGAAATTCCTCTGAAGTCCCTCTGAACACTCCGAGTCTGCGCCCCAAGCGAGCACCAATCTTTACTGCTAAGCGTAAGAACGCACCTTCTTGTCTCCAACTACGTCCAGTATGTGCACATGTATACATATATATGTAGTGTATATTGTATCTACGGACCCTCTGATGTCGTCTGACACATTAAAAACGGCCTACGAAGCTTCCTTCTCTAAGTTCTGTGAACGTCGCCAAAAGATGCATCCGAGAGAAAAGGGACTTCAGAGGGACTTTACTAAAAAGGGAATTCAGAGGGATTTCTAAACAAACGAAATCCCATTCCCGTCCTCCACAAACTTAGGGACCATTTTGGGACAATCTAGGTACAAACCAGGGACTACGTTTTCTATTAGGGCGTATTGCTCCCCGTGTTTGATATGCGCAGTGTGCGTGGCTAATGTATTCCCGCGGCCTTGTCAGTCGTTTTGAGAAACGGGCCCAATAACGCGGCGCACCGCGGAGGCGTTGTGTGTGTGTGTGTGTGCGCGCGCCCGCGACAGGATGCAGAAGTGCATGCGGCACGCACTCGCTCACTCGCACTCGCAGGGGGTTCCCCTAGACCCGACGGAAAGCCTCATGCCTTATGCCCACTGTAGCGAGCTGTACAGGCCCCACGCCCGGCCCGGCCCGCCCCGCTCCGCCTCGCCTCTCCACACCAGCCTCGGTGGGTGATCCCTTGTCCACCTACATAGTCAGACGTGGCGCGGCGGGGCGGGGCGGGGTGACTTACGACTTCCGAAAGTGATCGCCCTGAACGAACGCACGAGCACGACTGGCGCGCCCTGCCGGGCCCGGCCCGGCCGGGGCCCTGGACCCCTCCTGGACTTATTTGCTATGCACTCATTGTGAGAGCACAGGCGTGGAGAGAGGAAGCAGGGTGAGACAAGGAGAGGAGAAAGGAGAGGCGGGGGGGGGGGGGAGTGTGCGTGTGTATAGGCAAGTTCACAGAGGGGTGAAGTAAATGCCGATAGTGGTGTCACGTCATAGCCCTGAGGAACGTCCCGCCCTGCACCGCCTCGCCCCGCTCTAGTCCGGGACGGTTTTCGATCATCGCGGGTGCGTTCGTCCTGCTGTGACTCGCTGGCCTGGAGCGAGAGTGCGTTCACCCTCCGGACCACTCCCCCTAACATTATGCGACGCTGGCTAAGCGACGCGCGCACACACACTCACACGTCTGTTGCTCTCTTTTATTCACATTCGTTTTCATTTTGGCGGTGCTCGGCTCGTCTGGACCCTCCTCCTCCTCCTCCTCCTCCTCCTACCTCCCTCGCCGCCTCTATATTTTTGCGGTCGCGAATGAAGCGAAAATTGTCATGATGATTCTTCGCTCTGATTCGCTTATGGACTTGTTGTTGTTGGTAGTGGTGGTGGTACTATTGACATGAGCGCGATGAAGTGTGAATCGAAATGAGGAGTCATGGCGAAGCGCAATGCGAAATGTGCGGATATTGAAGACGAAGAGGAGGAGGAGGCGGAGGCTGGGTCTTAAATGAATTGCCGCTCTGTGGCCAAGTCTGACGCACAATGATAATGAATGGTGCCTGTGGGGTGGGGCGGGGCGGGGCGGGGCGGGGCGGGGCGGCAGCTTGATTCGCTGCCGGATGTGGTAGTTTACCCTCCACCCCTCGCGGCCCCTCCCACTCCGATCCAGACGCGCTTCATAGAGCGCAAGCGCACTTGACTCTGGTCTGGGCGGAAAAGTGTGCCCGGTAACACCACGTCGCGAGCTTACGGGAAATGTGCGAGTCTAGTCTGACTCACCCCCTCGGTCACCTCCAACCCCCGCCCCCTAGCCCACTGCTGAAGCTGAAGGTCGCTGAACCTCTCTCGGCCTGGGGCCGTGGCGTGGCGCTACCGGGCCGTCGCCTCTGGCAACAGCTTCAGTCTGAGCGAGGGAGAGAGAGAGAGACGTGTCAAGGGTAGCCCTGTGAGTGGGGGTGCGAGAGAGATAGCGAGCGAGACCGGCCGTCTCTCTCGCACTGCAGCACGGTGCCGGCCCGGCCGGTGAGCGCGGTCCGCGCCTCTTTAGTGCGTGCTTAGGCTGAGCATGAGGCTCAGCACGAGGCTCAGCCAGCTAGGCCCCGGCAGGCTCCGCCAGGGCCTGCTGCTGCTGCTGCTGCTGCTTGCTCACAGTCTCGGGGTAAAAATAGCCGTGGCGTCATGAGTCGATGGCTCCGCCCCGCCCCGCCCCGCCCCGCTCCTGTCCCCATAAGGGAGGGGGGGCCGGGGCCGGGGGCACATCCTGCTCACTGGCTCACGGCGCGCTCCATGAGGCCCGCGGGTGGTCCTGGTCCGCCCCGCCCCACCCCCTCCCCGCCACCCCCAACCCCAGCACCCCGCCCGCCGCCCGCCCGCTGGCTGCAGGCAGACCTACACTTCTCTGCCCTCTACCCTCGCCTTATCCCTCACCTGCGCGCGCCGTGCGGATAGGCAACGCGCCGGCACCCCTGCCTCCGGTACGGCCTAGTGCCCGCGCCGCGGGCGGGTGGTGCCGGCCCGGCGTGGCGTTGCGTGGCAGGGGGTTCTCAGCTGCTGCTGTTTTTGCGTTTTGTTTACTTTTCTCTCTCTTCCCTCTGTATTTTTTTTTTTTTTTTTTTTTTGTTCGCACGCGTCCGGGTCGCACATCAAGGCCGGCGGGCGCAAGTGTATCGGGGCCGGGCCTCACGAACAGCTGGGGGAATATTGGAACACGTGTTTCTGCAACTGGCCGGCTCGCTCGTAGATAGTGTCAACCCGTAAAGTGTTGCGCACTTTATATTTTATTGTTTTTAAAAATGTGATAGTTGCCTTATTTTTTTTTTTTTTTTTTCAAATTGCTCTTGGCAATTTTCTTAAAACGCCTCTGGCGATGTGACGTCTCTGGTCCGGAGGCCCGGCCCCGGCCGGGCTCGGCCCCGCGGCTGAGGTGAGCGGCTGCATTGACCCTGCGCCGCGCTGCGCTGCGGTGATGTCATGGCGGCAGCGGGGAGGAGGAGGAGGACCTCCTTGAGGCTGTACTCTGTTGTGTGTCAAAGGCGACAACTCCCGTGTTTCATTTCCTTTGTTGTTGTTGTTTGCGCTTCTTGAGTACAGCCTCGGAGAGAGGCGACAGCTTCGCCTGATTTAAAAGTGACGGCGCGTTAGCCGAGCCTCGTGTCACGCTGTCACGCTCCTGTGCGTGCGATGCGTTATGTCATACGCCTTATTTCTCTAACCAATAACGCCCCCCCCCCCCCTGTCCTCTGTCTTTAGCGTGACCACAGACCCAACTCTTGATATTCATTCTCGCGCGTGAAAACGGTCGAGATTATGATATAGTTTACTGCTACGAAAAAATAAAAGCGCAACAGATTGTGAACGCTGATGTAATGTGAGGCCCGGCCCGGCCCGTCTGATCACCAATAAAACGCAATCAGAGCCGTTGTTGTTGTTGTTGTTGACGAATCGTCTGCAAATGATACGGTGTCGGTCCTCGTTGAGGACAAGTATATGGGAGGCTCCACTGCCCCCCCCCCCCCCCCCTCCCCGCTGAGCGTAGCGTAAGCCTCCAGAAGTGCGCTGCGCATTCCAACGGGGCGTTTGGCACACGTTAGCCATGTCGGGGAATAAAAGCTCTGTCGAGCTGGTGTAGCGAGTGGAGTGGAGTGGCCCGGGTATGGCAAAGGGGGCGGGGGAGGGGAGGGTGTCTCTACGGCATCTGGCCTTTTTATCTCAAGAAAGTGTGAGTCATTTCAGGCGATGACCACACGGGTGACCCGCACCGTGAGGACGCCTGGTGACGCCACATGTCAGGTCAGAGAGGAACCGAGGGAGCTGCCATGGCGAACGAGTTGTAGAAAAAAGAAACGTCATAGCTAATTTCTTCCCTATCATTAAGATTTATAGCAACTCGTTATTTTCGCGTCTAGAGGGCAAAATTCATTTTCTAGCAGGGACAAAAACAATACATCATTTATCACAGGTACTTAATGACCGCGCAAACACAGCTTATATTGCAGTCGAAGCAACAAAAGTCTCACTTTTGCCTGTGGCGGCCGGGGCCGGGCGTGTCGAGCCATTGGAAAATAAATACATGTCGGCGCGGAGCGGAGACTTGAGAACGAGAACTCGAGGCAGAGCCGGCCTGGCAGGGCGGCAGGGTCTGGTTGTCGGCGGGCCGGAGCATTGGGCTGTATCGAGTGCCGAGCTATTTTTCATAGGTTTGCGTTGCGTCCGAAGGAGAAGTGGAGGGCTGGCCTGGCCTGGCCTATGGGCTGGCCTCCACTTCACGGCGCTGCGCTGGTATCGAGATGAGGAGTCGGCCGATCAATTACAACGACCATTACCGGGCGGGCGGGGCGGGGCGGGGCGGGCTGGGCCTTCCCTCCGGCCCATCCATCAGCCGAACGGTGCAGCGCGGGGCGGGGCGGGGCGGGGCGCTGCACTGTCAGAAATGACAGCAGCTGCCTGCACCGGCGCCTCCAGCACCAGCGCTATAACCCTTATAGTTATACTGACCCTGACATAGGAGTTGTCTTCAAGTTTTGTCTAGCGGGGCGGGGCGGGGCGGGGCGGGGCGGGGCGGGTCTCGCACTGTGCAAGAGTCACGTCGTCCGCCGCGCCGCAGCGGGCACAGTGTCCCTGGGTCGTAGTTAGCGGAAGTGGGTCAGCTTGGCGCTCGCCGCGCCGCGCCACCACTCTTGATATCACTCATTGCATTATTACGACACCCTCCTCTCCCCTCCACCCCCTTCCCCTTAAAAACACAAGTTTTGGTACTTGTGTGGAGCGGAAGTCAGGGTATAAAAGACGGTTCAAGCAGTTACACAAATTTGTGGCTCAGTGTTAACTTCCTTGTAAGCAAATTGTAACAGTTGTCATTTTTACTCTGTTTTAGGAACGCGTTCAGGCCAAAGACCCTCCAGGACACTACCTCACAAAGCTGCGGACGTACCTGGACCCCAAGGCCTCGAGGAGCTCCCGGGTGAGTATCTCTCCTCCATGAAGCGTGACGTGGCGGTGTGCGACACCGTGACAGGCGACGCGACGTGACACGACGACGTGACGGTGACGTGTGACGACGGAGGAGACGGCGGCAGCCCAGCGGCCCGTGCGACGTGGGGGAAGAGGGGTTAAGCCTTCTGTTTATCTCTGTCTTCGTTGATGAGTGCCTCTCGTCATTTGTCGGTTTAACCAATTTCCAGAGGGAATTCTGTGTCAACGGTGCGACTGCTCTTCTTAAGAACTATCCGTGAAGGAATTCCCTGTCTTTTGGCGCGGGTATCCTCTACCCCCCCCCCTCCCCTCCCGCCACCCCCTACTTCTCGCTCCTGTCCTGTCTCTGGCTGCTGCTGCTGCCACCCCACGGATCACCTCCTCGACCCTCCCCCGCACCCGCACAGCCCCATCTCGTGACACAATACTGTTGTTGTGCAGGCGTGCCTGGATGACACTTCCAGCCTTCTGGTCCTGTTCTGTCGTCCCCGTTCCTGCAGCGCGCCGTGCCAGGTAACTCGCTTCCTGGTCGGTCACCCAGGTGTCACCCAGGTGGATGCCTCTTCTTGCTCCTCCGCCAGCCGCATTGCTCCATGGCCACCCTCTTGCCACCCATCTCCGTTTCGCCTCGTCTTTGCTCGAACCCTTACCGCAGTCTAGGTTTTATTTATTATTTTTTTCTCTGTTTTCTTTGTTTTTGGCTGTGCCTAGGTGAACCGGACCGGGTGTCCGTATTGACACCGTGGGCAAGGATATTTTTAGTAAATAGTGTCACATCTTAATTTTGTCAATGAACTTGTGGCAACATATTTTTGTTGTCATGTCCTTAAAAATAACATATAAAAACTACCACTTGTATTTTTCATGTTGACACTATTTACTTCAGCTGATTCATTTGTTCTTTACATTTTTTCCTGGTTTTGGTGTATTGGTTTTGTCTTTGTTTTAACCGCCAATGTAATAGCATCGGTCAGCATTTGTTCAGTATTTTTCCTCCATAAATGCTTGTTTTGAAATGTGTGTAACTAACTGGGAGATAATTCAAAAACACCAATAAATTTCCTGGCGCTTATAATTTATTTGAGTTTTGTGAATTCTCCCTCATGTGTGCTCTGCCATTTTCAACTCTCTTCATATTACTTTTTTCTTATAGAGAATCTCCCTACATTTACTCTCATATTTTTTTATGTTACTCTTTTTCTTTTTCGCTTTGGAATAGGTGTTAGTCTAAAAATTTTGGTTACATTGTTCAGTTGCTATTTCTGACCTCATTATTTTACTTCATATGTGTTTCAGAAACGTAAGATGGTTGGAGATGCTACATCTACCCAAGTTTTGCGAGATCTTGAAATATCACTTAGAACTAACCATATTGAGTGAGTACTACTTTTACCCTTCATTCTGTTATGTTCAGTTAACTTAGTACAAAAGAATGTTTTTACCATTTTCTTTCCTTGCAGATGGGTTAGAGAATTCCTAGATGATCAAAATCAAGGACTAGACTCCTTGATAGATTATCTCAGTTTCCGACTTGTTATGATGAGGCATGAGCAAAGACAAACAGAGTCACGAGCCAATTCTGAAGAACGCATTAATTCACGTAGGTATCTCAGAAAGGTGATAAAAGAATTCTGTGCATCTTTTAAATTTTACATAGTCAACATTTGTTCACAGCCGCAGGAAGTACCTTATCTTCTAGTAATGGTCCAAATACTCATAATGGCCATCTACGACCAGCATTGGATATTTTGGACAGCCCTGCTTTAAAACGCAGGTCCCGCCATATGGCAAAGTTGCGAATGGGTGATGCAAAAGATGATATCCATGTTTGCATAATGTGTTTGCGTGCCATCATGAACAACAAAGTGAGCTTAAAGACACAATTTTCATTTGAATGAATCTTATCTCACTTAGTGTTCAATTTTTTGTTTAATTTATTTTCTTTTTTTTTTTTTTTTTTTGTAGTATGGATTTAATATGGTGATACAACACCGAGAGGCTATCAATTGCATAGCTCTCAGTCTCATGCATAAAAGCTTGAGAACCAAAGCTTTGGTTTTGGAGCTACTTGCTGCTATCTGTCTAGTCAAAGGAGGTCATGAGATAATTCTCTCTGCCTTCGACAACTTTAAAGAGGTTTGCCATGAAACAAGGCGGTTTCAGACACTTATGGATTATTTCATAAATTATGAAGTGTTTCATATAGAATTTATGGTGAGGTGGAGAATGAATCAATAGTAAATAATTAAACAAGTTTTTGTAAATTTCATTTTTTAAACATTTATTTTCCACAGGTTGCTTGCATGCAATTTGTTAATATTGTGGTTCATTCAGTAGAAGACATGAATTTCCGTGTCCATCTCCAGTATGAATTCACAAAACTAGGGTTTGATGAATATTTGGAAAAACTTCGTCATACAGAAAGTGAAGAACTTCAAGTTCAAATATCAGCTTACCTTGACAATGTATTTGATGTGGCTGCATTAATGGAAGACAGTGAAACAAAAACAGCTGCGCTAGAGAAAGTTGCTGAATTAGAGGATGAACTAGGACATGTAAGCTTAGTACTTAAATCTCACAATACTTTTTCTGGTTTCCAAAATATTTTACTGTATTTTCTTGCTTGTTTTAGGCGCACGACAGATTAGCAGCCACTGAGCGCGACTGTCTGTGCAAATTAGCTTCTTTGGAGAGTGAACTTGTGCAACTTAGATCTGAACGAGATGAGTTATCCTCAGAACTTCAGACTCTAAGACGAACAGCTCAACAACATCAGCAAGATGCACATAATAGGCAATCACTTTTAGAAAATAAAATTCAGGAGCTGGAGACCCTTACAAGAACTCTGCCAAGACCAGATAGTAAGTCAATTCCACCTCATGATATAATTCTTCTCACGGTTTTCTGTACTCAGGACTCAAATTTTCTTATGCTTTTCAGGCAGCAGTAGTGGAGTCAGTATGGGGTCCAGCAACTCATTCTCTTCTCTTTCCTCATCCTCATCTCCTCCTGTACCTGTAGCGCCACCGGCGCCTGCACCTCCGCCACCACCTCCACCTCCACCCTGTCCACCTCCTCCTCCGTTACCTCAGACTGCAAACTCTCCTCCTCCACCAGCCCCCCCTGTACCTGTTCCACCTCCACCAGGGTTCATGGCTGCTCCAGATGGAGCCATGACAATTAAGAGAAAAGTACAAACTAAGTACAAGTTGCCAACTCTGAACTGGGTTGCTCTTAAGCCCAATCAGGTCAGTGACAATAATCATTTGGTTCCAAAACATATTTTCAATTTGAATAAATTTCTCAAGATAATACTGTGTTATTTCTCAGGTGAGAGGAACAGTCTTCAATGAGCTTGATGACGACAAATTGCATTCCCTCATTGACTTCACCGATTTTGAGGAGAGGTTTAAACTTGGTGTTGGACCAGCATTGGCAACTGGTGATAATTCTGAAACTGATGGTTTGGCTGCATTCCCAAGTAAACGATTTAAGAAGCCCGAGAATGTTTCTCTCTTAGAACATACTAGATTAAGAAATATTGGTAAGAGTTTTTTTTTTTTTTTTTTTTTTTGTTATCCTTGAGGTTGCTTATGGTTTTTATTACATTCATTTAGCTATATCTCGTCGTCGAATGGACATGAGTGTTGATAAAGTAATTACTGCAGTCAACTGTTTGGACTTAAAGACATTACCATTAGAAAGTGTTGAAATCCTTCAGCGAATGTGCCCAACTGAACAGGAGGTAGTTATTGGATTTATGTTGACATTCTCCAATCATTTATGTACTATTGTAAAAGGAAAGATTTAACCAGTATACCTTATTGTCCTGTAGACAAAAGCCTACCGTGAATATGTTGCTGAGAAGAAAGACACAAATATGTTGACAGATGAAGACAAGTTTTTGTTACAACTTAGTCGCATTGAGAGGCTAACTACAAAACTAACTATTATGAGCTATGTCGGAAACTTCTTTGATAATGTTCATCTAATTACTCCGGTGAGTTAATCAGCTGAGTAAAAATAGTTAGTTGATTATGTTGAGCATTCTTTTCATTAAAGTTTCACAACATTTATTTTGCTATGTTATTATACCTCTGTTAACATTCTAATTATTGTTTTTTTTTTTTAGCAAGTGCATGCTATTATTTCAGCAGCAAGTATGGTAAAGAATTCCACAAAACTTAAACGGATTCTGGAAGTTATTCTTGCATTTGGAAACTACTTGAACAGTGGCAAAAGAGGGCCTGCTTATGGGTTTAAGCTACAATCATTAGATTGTTTGCTTGATACTAAAAGTGCTGATAGGCGCCAGTCTTTGTTACACTACATAGCCCAAACAGTTCGCTCCAAGTTCCCAGATCTTTTGAACTTTGAGTCAGAGCTATTATATATTGACAAAGCAGCTACAGGTGAATATTTTTAATTTCTTTTGAAGTTTTATGAAGAACTACATCAAAATATAAATGCTTCTAACTGTATGTATGTTCCATTAACTTTTTAGTTTCTCTGGAAAATGTTCTCACTGATTTGGCTGAGCTTGAGAAGGGCATGGATGTTGTTCGGCGGGAGGCAGAACAAAGAGGAAACAACACAAGTGCTGTTAGTAATGCTGCTAACAATGGTGCATCCTTAGTTCTAAGAGATTTCTTAGGAAATGCAGAGGAAAAACTACGCCGGTTAAAAGTAGATGTTAAAAATGCTCAAGAAACTTTCCGTGACTGTGTTGAATTGTTTGGGGAATCCCCTCGCTCAACAGATGCAAATGCATTTTTCCCACTCTTTGTAAGGTTTGCACGATCATTTAAGGTGAGTGCAATAAAAACTTGTAAACTAGTAAAAAAAATAAAAAAAAATCATTATAATAATTTTTTAATCGAACTTTATTAAATGTCCCTAGATGGCAGACCAAGAAAATGAACAGCGGCTCCGACTTGAACAGGCAGCTTTAGCTTCAAAGCAGCAGGATGATCAAAATACAGCTCCAACAAATCAAGAAGTTCTTCGACGAAATAAGCTAAACCAGAAGAAACAACAGGTTAGTCTATTTTTCTTGAGTTTGACTTTGATTGAAAGGATTTGCATCACTTCTCCAAGAGAGTTGTCTTGAAATAATGCATCAATCCAAAATATGTCATAAAATTCACATGCATTAGAATATCACCATGTTTTAGAATATTGTTTTTATGATCGATTTGCTGCGTAATGTCAACATTTCTATCATATGTACATATTTATCTCAAAATTTTAGTATCATTGAGGAAAAGGTATATTCCATTTTGATTTTTCACTTGGATATTTACATTTGTAATTTATTTATTCTATTCGTTAGGAAGGTTTTCTGTTTGTCCTGTCACAGCATTGGAATTTATTTGTCATGTTCAACCGGGCACTGCATGCTTCAGATGTTAGGGAATGGTGTGCGAAATGCTATGATTTTGACTAGGTTCTTGCAACCGCTTTGCTTGTGCAGCACTTCAACATCCCAGTGTTCCCAGTCACCCTCACGCAAAAATATATGCACCTCACTATGGACTAGTGAGATAGAAGTATTAGTGACGTGAAAGCAGCCGTAAGTGGGTCTGCATGATTTAGTTGTGTTAAAAGTTCAAAAATCTGAGTCTAGGTTTTAGTTGTCTATGTTTGCACTCTTAATAGTTTTCATATTTTGTAATGAAATGTTGAAAAGCATGCTTATTCCCTTTAACTCTTGTTAGTTTTTGGTTCAGTATTTTTGCATATCAATTGTATTCAAAATAAGAATTATTATGAAATGTGATTGATAAGTGCTGAGTTTTGAAATCCTTCACCTTGCCTGTCTGTATGCATGAGTAACATGCTCTAGCACTTGGAGATGGTTTCCGTTAGCTTAAGTTATTGCTTTCCCAGGTTTTACATAATTTTTAAAAATGTTGATTTTGAATTGAGTTTCAAGCCAAGAAGAAGGGTGTTATTGAATTATTTTGTGATTGTTCTAGTGATTTAGCCATCAGATCCCACTTCATACTTGTTACGTTTCTTATTCTTTTTTTCTTTGTGTAGTTCTGATTTTGTTTTGGGTGTTTGTTTTGTCATGATGTCTTAGTAGTTACCATTTTTCTGTTTGATTGTATGCGCATGTCTCTGTCCCTATTATAAGTTGACTAAATATTGATAAAACATTTCCTTTTTTGTCATTTTCAGGATGCTGTTATTAATGAATTGAAGAACAAAACTCGAGCTGTTCAAGAAAAGAAGCTGCTGCAGCAAGATGAAGTATACAATGGTGCACTAGAAGACATTCTTCTTGGCCTTAAAAGCGAACCCTACAGACGAGCTGATGCCGTCCGACGCTCCCAACGCAGGCATATTGACAGCAACCGTCTCTCACGTAACATGGAAATGGACTTTTAATGTGTCATTAAGCTGCAGTCTTTTCTCAGTTTGCCAGGTTGAGCTTAGAGGTGTAATTTTTTTTCTTGTTATTTTAAAATTTTATTTTGTGTTGCTATGCATGCACTTTATATGGTTCTGTGATACGTTACTTCAAGAGACATGGCTAATCTTGAATGTTTTTTGGGGGCACAGCAGTGTCCCTAGCTTGTGATAATAGTTGCCTCTATATTTTAACCTAATGGTTGTAAAGCACTCCATTGATATGACTTCAATTATTGTAAATTATGTAATGTTCATGCACAAGTTTAGCTTCCTTGTAATTAAAACTGTACAAATTTTTAAATCTTTCATACTTTGATTTCTTTTGTTTAATACAGCTATTTTATTTTGTGCATAGAAAGTGCCTTGAGCTTTAATGGATTTCTTAAAATCCTGTGTACCTTTTTTTTCTGTAATTGAGGAAGTGCTTGTGTCTGCTTATTGAATATAGATAGATTTATTGTATAATTCTGTAATATAGGACTAGATTTTACTATTATTAGTCAGAATGAACTTGTGATTTCCATTATCCTTTTTTGGATACATATTGAGTTATGTATGCATAATTAAGAGGATAAACTAGAGAGACTGGTCACTTTCATAAGGACAGAATCATTGTTTGTTGAAATGCATTTTATGTTGTGCGTCATAAATTTCTTATATTTTTACATTGTTTGTGCATAGTTATCTCTATAATGATAAAATAGATATTTCCTAATGACATAGTTTTGTGTTTGTGGGATCAATTTTGTATCTCATAAACAGACTTGACTTTTGAAGAATTCATCACTGTATTGTGTTTATGAATTTAGCATTGACTCCTATGTATTGTGGTTTGGTCCTCTTAAAAATGTTCCTATTGATATTTTATATTTGAAATTTAAGTGACATTCCATCTTCAAAAACTGCTTTTATGGATCTTTTCGGATATTAATGCCACCTTAAGATCATTTTTCTGGTTTTATTCTGTAACATGAAAGTTTAATACAGTTATCCATTATGTTGTATTTGGTGTAGCTTTCGGTCTAGTTCATGACTGATATATTACACTCAACAATAAATTTTCTTCATGTGCAGACACTATCTATTCTCTAATGGCTTTCAATTTCTTTCTTTTCATCAAAAGACAATCACATATATTGCCTGTTTTATAACACAAAAATACTCATGTATTACCGGTAGGGCCAATTATATATCTAACACATTTTCTCTGCTATATTGCATACTATTAAATTTACTAGCCCCTGACTGGAACCCTTTTGATTCTTGGTACCTGTCTAAGAACAATTTGTATTCTCAATGTGTCATTCACATCTGTTGTTCACCAGTCTGTTATGTTATACAGTAAATCACAAGAGAAAAATAAAAACCCACCTACACTCTAAGCTAAGTTTTTATTTTATTTTTTTTTCAAATTATTTGGTCACTTTATTATATTGGCAGAAGTTAAAACAAAGAAGCGTCCACTTATCAATTCATATGATACATTTTAGTATCATTTGCGCTCCACAACGATACAAAGAACCTTTTTTTTATGTTGATTAAATTATAAAAACGAGGGTCGGAGGGAACTTCAAAATGCTACACACAAAGAGCAGTCAAGTAGTTTCATAATTTCCCGCCTTTTTACTTAATTCTCTACCGCCTTTAAAAGAACTGTCTGCTGCAGCACCGCAACTTCTGCTTGAAGTCCCAAGGCTATTCTCTTGTCATTCCTGTGTCTCAACAACAAAAACAAGAAAACTGTTTCAATTATTATCTATTTTGCAGTTAAAGAAACTAAAACTCCCACATTTTCTTGAGAGTATTTTTTCTCAAATTGGATCACCATCGAAAATTTGCGTTTGTGCTCTCCTCTACTACGTTGTCAAAAGAATCTAACCTTATCATAACCTTAGGGCATATTTGTTTTGTATAAATCAAATTTTAAGTACCAGGTTTTGGCCTGGACTGCTATTTGTGTCATTATCTAAAAAAATAATGGCAGGATTCGCGTTGAAGATTAAATGTAAGGGAGGGCAAAATATAGTGAAAGGTTTGACATCTCAAAGTACAGCTACAGAACTTAAGAAACAGCTATCAGACCTGTTCAATTTAAACCCACATGATATTAATGTTCTGTCTGGTTTTCCTCCTAAACCTGTTGACTTGAGTGACAACAATAATACTTTAGAAGCTTTGGGTATCTCATCTGGGGATACTCTGATTGTTGAAGAGAAGTTAAATGGTGAAACAAAAGAAAAAAATTCTGATGGTGCTACTAAGAAGATGGAGCAGGAGGCACAATTTGCACACATTGCTGAGAGTCAATTAAATTGTCCAGGAATCCTAATGCGCAAAGTTGTCCCTTCTGACAACTCATGCCTTTTCACAAGTGTTGGCTATGTATTAAGTGGTAAGCTGTTCTAATTACATTCAAATAGCTAAATACATATTAAAACCAATATCTAAACTTGTCATAAAATCACATAATAAATCTTACTTTCTTTCTCTGTTTATTAAGGTAAAGTTGATCCAACTTGTGGTCAGCACATGCGAAAAATAATTGCAGAAGCTGTTAGATCAGATCCTGAAACATACTCGGAAGCTATTCTTGGTAAACCTAACAAAGATTATTGCTCTTGGATTCAGAAACCTGATTCTTGGGGTGGTGCTATTGAGTTGTCAATCCTATCAAGCTTTTATGGGATTGAAATGGCTGTTGTAGACACAATAAATGCAATTGTAAATCGTTTTGGTGAAGACAAATCTTTTGCTCATCGTATATTCCTTATTTTTGATGGCATTCACTACGACCCTTTGTTCCTTGAACCATTAACAGTAAGTATGATATTTCAGAAATATTTCCCGTCTATTTATTTTTAATCTTTGGATGTAATTTTATTGAAAAGTTTATTGTGACATATTCTTTCAGCCTGATGGAACAATCCAAACAATGTTTCTAGTTGAAGACGAAACTATGCTAGAGAAGGCTCGTCAGCTTGCTCTTGAGGCTCAATCTAGTCGTCAGTTCACGGATGTTGATAAATTTACACTTAAGTGCCTTATTTGCCAATCGTTTCTCAAAGGGCAAAATGAAGCGCAAGTGCATGCAAAAGAAACAGGCCACATGAATTTTGGTGAGGTAGCTGCATAAATCTCAGCTATCACCTTGCTTTTGTAGTGTTCTTTCATTCATTAACCAAAATATTTTCCCGCATGAAATTTTTTGTGGAGTTCTGTTCCATTAGAATTTGTACTGAATTTTTATATGGTTCCCTCTGTTAAATTAAGTCAGCCTTCTTAGATTTTTGCCACTTTTAATATTTATCTCATGATTCAAGTAAACACTCTGTTGAATTATTAATGTCAAAAGATCTGTGAACCACTCCAAAGTCTTTGAAAAATTCCGAATCCTCATAAGATCTATGTTTTTTTCCTTCTGAATTTCAGAGCAGTACTGAGCAGTAGGAAGTTCTTGATCTGTTTTGGGCAAGAGTAAGGGTAGATGGTAGCTCTCTTTTTGCAGCTCATGTTGTATATTGTAATATATTCAGGGTATTTTTGTAGAGTATTGTTACCACTATTCCTTAGCATGATTTTTTTGATTGGCTACCAGGATGAGACTGATTTATACAAAGAACCGAATTGTGTTGTTATATTTGTGTAGTCAGCAGTAGAGCTTTTATTCTTAAGATTTTAAAAAGCTGTTTTGCAAGTGTACTGTGTACTCACACCCTTTCAGGTATTTCTGACATGATTTTTTTACAGCTATTTTACAATTAAAGTGTAAAGAAGTTATTGGAAAAAAAAGAAAGAAACAAATGATTCTGTGAATGTTAAAGGAATCCCGAGATCTTGTGAATCAGAAATTTGTCTTTGCCCTCAAAGACAATGGATCTATCAAAAGTTAGAATCAGAGAATACATATTTATCTGAGCGAAAGGACTTAATTACACTTGAAAACTTTATTTCACATGAACTAGGAAGTGTTCATATTGTTTTGATTTCATTCATTGTTGTTTTTTGTTTTCACAATATGGTGTTTACTATGAAATTTAATTCAGTGCAATATTTATAGCTTTATAAATAGGGTATTTAGTAAGGCAATGGGTTAGTTTTTGGTTTAAAATTATCTTTAAAGTCTGCTGCTCTTGAATCAGCCTGAGATATGAGCTATGGATGGACCATATTACATTTTAAGATGATACAGCATCAATCAAAAATCGATTCATCCCAATCCATTCTCAGTCTTTTTCATTATCTTCATACAATAAGAGCTGTTTGAAGTGATTTCTGTGTGCCAAATGTGTTCTGTTTGTGTGTTTATATTTTTGGTCCAGATTCTTTTCTCACAAATGAAATCAACTCATTTTCTGTGTACTTAAAAATTATGAAGTTCATTTCAATTCCTTAATTATTTGTACACTGTAAATCGAAAGGTCAGACATCTTACATTAAGGGGCTAGAAATCACTGTCTGACCGTAAAGGGGTAATACTCTGATGTATGACCAAAAAAGGATGATACTTCTGTAAGGAAAACAAGGGCCAGCCCTGACATTCTTTGGTTGTACATTGGAGTATCACCCTTTTTTGTTCATACATTTGTGTTTGTGTTTGAGCTATTTCGCTGAGACTTTTTGTATCACCAAAATTGGGTCAGATGTCTCACCTCTTGATTTTCAGCTTAGACTGTAAACATCACAGTAAATCTGACTGACTACACTCAAGAGTTAAATATATTGTGATGCTAAAAATATGTGCTGTAAAATTTTGTCATGACTATAGATAGTGCTTTCACTGTTTTTTTTTTTTTTTTTTTTTTAAATTGTTTGTGATTTTTATTGTCCTTTGTAGCCTTTATCCAATGTCTGAAATTTTTTTTGTGATTGTCTCTCACTGCCAGTAGCATTTTTGACTGATTATTACAATGAGCAATAAACATAAAGACTTGATTCGCATATCAATATTTCTTCCACTTGTAGCACCATCCCAAACAGATATAAGCAGACGATACTTTTAGCTCAACGAAATTTGAGTCCCCCTGCGAAGGCTATATGCTATATCCAACTAGGCAGAGCTAATGTTCAAGGCTTCTTCTGGGTCCAAAAAACACAAAGCAAGTCCAAGGACCCCTATACCCGACTTCGTTAGGGTGGCCCCACAATGACCCGCGCGACGCTACCCATCACGCCAATCACCCATCATGATGGTTGGTTTGAGGCTCACATCACGGCACGGCCGCTAGATGGCGCTTTGACCTCACCCAGCGTTGTGCGCGCGATGCTCTTCAAGCTTGCTCGCCCATAAGTACTGTATGAATTCTCACATCGTCTGACCGTGACCTAGTCGATGTGTTCATCGTTCAGTTGGAAGGTTTCGTCCTCAACCAACTCACGGCGCGTAACTTATGCGCACGAATTTTTCTTGTTGACATCGGCAAGCATTTCCCAAGTTTCATCGGCAAACACACCGGACTGGAGTTGGTTGGGAAACTAAGATCCACCCTTCCACCAAACTTCGAAAAGCTTGGACTTGGTTATTTGACGTTCCAATATCAGAATCGAGAGCCAACGTATTGGCAGCAATATAATACGGTTCCCTCATCATTTAGATGATCGAAATAAAAATTCCTGCGCATAAGTTACGCGCCGAGAGTTGGTTGAGGAAGGATATTCCCAGCCGGATAAAGCGTACTTGGACGAGGCCCTATAGGCTCTGCCTTGTCAAGGCCTAGTGCGAAACAACAACGCATAGTGGCGCCATCTGTTGACTGACCTAGAACCAGAGAATTGCTTCGAAAAACGCGAAAAAATACGCGATTCTACCCGGAGGTCAGCAGGAGCGAGGAGGTAGCCTCCTGTGCAAGCGTGCACTCTCCGGTTCCAGGTCGTCCGACAGATGGCGCCACCATGCGTTGTTGTTGCGCGCTAGGCCTTGACAAGGCAGAGCCTATAGGGCCTAGTCCAAATTTCCTTCGCGCGGAGGGAACTTTTTTCCCCAACCAAGCCGAGATGCGCATCTTATGCGCACGAATTTTTCTTGTTGACATTGGCAGGGATTTCCTAAGTTTCATCGGCAAACACACTGGACTGGAGTTGGTTGGGAATCTAAGACCCACCCTTCCACCAAACTTCGAAAAACTTGGACTTGGTTACTTGACGTTTCAATGTCAGAATCGAGAGCCATCGTCTTGTTAGCAATATAATATGGTTCCCTCATCTTTATGATGTTCGAAACAAAAATTCGTGCGCATAAGTAACGCGACGAGAGTTGGTCGAGGACGAAAATGCCCAACTGGGTGAAGAGTACTTGGACTAGGCCCTATAGGCTCTGCCTTGTCGAGGCCTAGCGCGCAACAACAAAGCATGGTGGCGCCATCTGTCGGCCGACCTGGAACCGGAGAATGCACACTTGCACAGGAGGCTACCTCCTCGCTCCTGCTGACCTCCGGGTAGAATCGCGTATTTTTTCGCGTTTTTCTCGCGTTCTTCGAAGATGATGCGGGAGCGTTACCGCGGTCGGCCAATAGATGGCGTTTCAGGGTGGCGCCATCTGTTGGCCGACGCGGAAACGGCTCCCACAGCGCCTTCAAAAATCGCGAAAAAAAACGCGATTTTACCCGGAGGTCAGCAGGAGCGAGGAGGTAGCCTCTTGTACAAGTGTGCATTCTCCGGTTCCAGGTCAGCCACCAGATGGCGCCACTATGCGTTGTTGTTTCGCACTAGGCCTTGACAACGCAGAGCCTATAGGGCCTAGTCCAAATTTCCTACGCGCGGAGGGAAATTTTTTCCCCAACCAACTCGAGATGCGCAACTTATGGGCACGAATTTTCCTTGTTGACATTGGCAAGCATTTCCTATGTTTAATCTGCAAACACCCTGAACTGGAGTTGGTTGTGAATCTAAGACCCACCCTTCCACCAAACTTCGAGAAACTTGGACTTGGTTATTTGACGTTTCAATGTCAGAATCGAGAGCCATCGCCCTGTTAGCAATATAATATGGTTCCCTCATCATTAAGATGATCGAAACAAAAATTCGTGCGCATAAGTGACGCGCCGAGAGTTGGTCGGGGACGAAAATGCCCAACCGGGCGAAGAGTACTTGGACTAGGCCCTATAGGCTCTGCCTTGTCGAGGCCTAGCGCGCAACAAAAACGCATGGTGGCGCCATCTGTCGGCCGACCTGGAACCGGAGAATGCACACTTGCACTGGAGGCTACCTCCTCGCTCCTGCTGACCTCCGGGTAGAATCGCGTATTTTTTCGCGTTTTTCTCGCGTTCTTCGAAGATGATGCGGGAGCGTTACCGCGGTCGGCCAACAGATGGCGTTTCAGGGTGGCGCCATCTGTTGGCCGACGCGGAAACGGCTCCCACAGCGCCTTCAAAAATCGCGAAAAAAACGCGATTTTACCCGGAGGTCAGCAGGAGCGAGGAGGTAGCCTCTTGTACAAGTGTGCATTCTCCGGTTCCAGGTCAGCCACCAGATGGCGCCACTATGCTTTGCTGTTTCGCGCTAGGCCTTGACAACGCAGAGCCTATAGGGCCTAGTCCAAATTTCCTTCGCGCGGAGGGAAATTTTTTCCCCAACCAACTCGAGATGCGCAACTTATGGGCACGAATTTTCCTTGTTGACAATGGCAAGCATTTCCTATGTTTAATCTGCAAACACCCTGGACTGGAGTTGGTTGTGGATCTAAGACCCACCCTTCCACCAAACTTCGAAAAACTTGGACATGGTTATTTGACGTTTCAATGTCGGAATCGAGAGCCAACGTCTAGTTAGCAATATAATATGGTTCCCTCATCATTAAGATGTTCGAAACAAAAATTCGTGCGCATAAGTAACGCGCCGAGAATTGGTCGAGGACGAAATTGCCCAACCGGGCGTAGGGTACTTGGACTAGGCCCTATAGGCTCTGCCTTGTCGAGGCCTAGCGCGCAACAACAACGCATGGTGGCGCCATCTGTCGGCCGACCTGGAACCGGAGAATGCACACTTGCACAGGAGGCTACCTCCTCGCTCCTGCTGACCTCCGGGTAGAATCGCACATTTTTTCGCGTTTTCTCGCGTTTTTCGAAGATGATGCGGAGCGTTACCGCGGTCCGCCAACAGATGGCGTTTCCGGGTGGCGGAGCGGAGGTCGCGTTTGCCGGCCCCGTCCATGCGGTAGATAGGGATTCCAGTTCGCACCGCCGCAAGGTGTGCGTCACGACAGCCTAGTGGTATCGCCCTTGCCCCCCGTCCCAATACCAACTAGGCTGTCGAGACGTTTTGCGGATTCGATCCCGACCGGTTCTTTTTTTTTTTTTCGATGTAAACGCTGGCTCTCGGACAAAGTAACCCTCAGGGATCGGTCTAGGGATACATTAGAGTGCCCCTGCCCACCTCAGTCATATTGGAGGAGTTAAAAAAAAAAAAAAAAAAAAAATACGGGCGAGACTTGAACCTGCAAAACGTCTCGCCAGCCGAGATGATTTGGGACGGGGGGAAGGTGCGTTAACCATCTCGGCTGGCGGGACGCACACCTCACGGCGGTGCGAACTGGAATCCCTATCTACCACATGGACGGGCCCGGCAGAGGCGACTTCCGCTCCAACTCCGTTCATGCCTCTTGGCGCCGAAAATGGCCGGTAGATAGGGATTCCAGTTCGCATCGCCGAACGGTGTGCGTCCCGCCAGCCGAGATGGTTAACGCACCTTCCCCCCGTCCCAAATCATCTCGGCTGGCGAGACGTTTTGCAGGTTCAAGTCTCGCCCGTATTTTTTTTTTTTTTTTTTTTTTTTTTTTTAACTCCTCCAATATGACTGAGGTGGGCAGGGGCACTCTAATGTATCCCTAGACCGATCTCCGAGGGTTACTTTGTCCGAGAGCCAGGTCTAGATGCGTAACTTACTCGCACAAATTTTTCTTGTTGACATTGACAAGCATTTCTCAAGTTGCATCGGCAACCACACTGAACTTGAATTGTTTGGGAAACTAAGGCCCACCCTTTCACTATACTTAGAAAAAGTTGGCCTTAGCTATTCGACATTTCAATGCAAGAATCGAGAGCCGACATATTGTTAACAATATAACATGGATCGCTTATCATTAAGATTATCCACATAAAAATCGTGCGCATAAAATACGCACCGAGAATTGGTTTCAACCGGACGAAGAAACTTTGCACTAGGCCTCGGTTTGATCTTGTGGGAATGCATACAGTAGTTATGCGCGAGTATGCTTTAAGAGCACCGCGCGCACAACAACGCTGGGTCAGTTTAAAGCGCCATCTTGCGGCCGTACCGTGATGTGAACCTGAAACCAGCCATTCATATCTGGTGATTCCCTGCTGCGACCAAATGCGAGATGAGAGAGGCTACCTCCACGCTCCTGCTGACCTCCGGGTCAAACTGCCTCCAAACGCCTCGTTTTTCGTCTCGTCGATGCGTCAAATGGTCTGCCTACCTCTCAGGCGCGAATGTGGCAAGAATTTGAGACTGCGTGGCGGTGCGGCACGCTCAACCACCGCGACTTCCCTTTCCCTCCCCGCTCCCATTGCTTCCAATCCTTTCCAATTACTTTTCCTCACAGGCGTGAGCGGCGTGAGGCCGGCCGGGCGCAACGTTCAACCAGCGCGGCTTTCCTTCCCTGTTAGCTGACCTCCTCATCCTCTATAGTCGGTTCGGAATAAGCTATCTGTTGAGGCGCCTGTTGTAGCCACAACTTTGTGGCCACAAACAGGCACGTGACTTCGTTAGTGAGAAAAGCCCAATACCGGACTTCGTTAGTGAGAAAATCAGCCCCTAAGCCACCTGGCCCGGACTCGTTGCGCGCTATCAGGAATAGGAATTTTTCCTGAAAACCCCGGATTCCGTGCGAACCTACCCTCGAGGGTTGATCTAGGGGTACATTAAGAGTCCCCCTGCACAACCCCCGCCATTTTGGAGCAATTTTTTTTTTTCAACCGAAAATCGTAAAATTGCAAATTCTGCATGGGTTTGTATATTTTCGGGAGTTAGGGTGCGAAGGGCGCCGTGCGCTCACTCTAACTTCACGTGAGCGCTCACGCTGGCTTAACTTTACACGCCCCCGCTGTGTCGTTCGGGTCGCGTGGGTCATTGTGGGGCCACCCTTAGGGACTCAATTTAGGAGAAATTCCCGTTGCCGCAGGCACTTCCCTCTGCGTCGTGCAAATCTGCAGTTCCCCCCCCCCCCCTCACCTCCACCCGCGACTCGGGGAGTGCGCTCAAGCCGCTCAAGCACGCTCTGCGAAGTTTGCCACCTTTCACACTTTCACGCTGCGACTCTGCAACCCCTGCAACAAACCCGCCCAACAATAACACTTTAAACGTCTCGAAGCCTATACTATACCTAACAACCGTCCTGATGTTCTACCCGTTCTAGCCCTCGCATTGAGAGCTTTTAAAAATTTGCAAGTGCAATGCAGCAAATCACAGCGCCGAGCCACCGCATGTTCGTCTAAAGTAGAGAAAGGAAGGGAAAGTTCTACTCCTGTTTAAGCGGAACCTTCCAAAGCCACCATGACGAAATCTTACTCGAGGAACCCCTTCATTAACTACTATCTGAAGGTAAGACGACGGCGGGATGCGGGCGGGGCGGCGCCCGATGCAGGGCAGGACGGTCCGGAACGCGGGCCTGATCCGACCGTCGCCTCGGTGACCCCGTCCGCCCTCTCCCCAGAGAGAAATCTGAGCCCTGACAGTCAGCATGTCGTCAAAATGGTCCCTTATTTTGACGTCTTTTATAACTTTTCTTGATGTCATTCTGACCGTGATTTGAGGTTGAGGTTTGGCGTCAGACGAGGGTGTCAATGACATCAAGCACAGTCAAAATACGGGACAATTTTGATGTCATGCTCACATTCCTCCTTGGGTCGGGCCTGGACCTCCTCCCTGCTCCCCAGGTGGCTCGGCGCATGCGGGGGAAGCCCGTGACGGTCATCGCCAAGGTGGCCGCGCGCCGCTGGCGCGCCATGAGCCAGACCAAGCGCCTCGAGTACTACTACTCCTGCGGCGTCGGCTACAACTGGGGGACCAGCCTCCCCGCCGGCCGCGGCCGCCGCTGCGACTCCGGCCTCAACGGCCGTGCCCCGGCTGTCTCCCGCAGCCCTTTCATCAACTTCTTCGTGCACATGTACAAGCAGGTGCGTCTGGGGGCCGCAAGGAATAGGGCCGGAGCTAAAAACTAAATTTATGTTTAGTACTTTCTTCACTGGTATTGGCATATGGGACATCCACCAATTTGTCTTAGATGGGGCGGGACATGCCGGTCACCAAGGTTGCCCGGATGGCAGCGAGGAGGTGGAGGTGCATGAGCGTGCCCGAACGCCGGACTTACTTCGAGGCGGCTTGCCGTTTCGGCTCCAGGCGCCGCAGGCGTTAAAACTAACTGCTTTCTGCGAAGATGCAACATTCGTATGTGCGCAATCTGTCACATCTGTCAGAGAGGAAAATAGAGAGAACAAAATACAGTGAATGTTCATTTTTTTAATTCACACTTAATCCTAAAATTTCAAACATTACTTTGCACAGTGAAAATCCCACACAGCAGACAATTCATTCACATAGTGCTGCCGTGATACCGACATTTTTACGGAAGTTATGTCGAGGTGGGCATTTGCTTACAATGAAAAAGGAATCAATTCCAGTTTAAGAGGAAAAAAATAAAACGGTTATCACAGTACATGTTATGGCATACAGGTGTTTTGGGCAGGCCATTACAATAATGGGGAACAGTTTCCAACAAGGGCAGTGTTGCTTTCAAGCATGACATTAAACAACAATCTGAATGCACACCCTGCCTCATGTTTAAGAGCAGTACTCCATGTTCCAGGGAACTTCTCCATTAATCTTTGTTACAATATGCTTTGTAAAGTTCAATTTACTTAACTGCCAAGGTTGTGGTAACCCAAACAAAATGTAAGAAGCATCATTCACATTTCACTTTGAATCTTTGGTAATTCATGGACAATGGCAAAACCATTCCCATTATGGTATGTGAATTTAACTCCTTAACATCAATATAATTATGTACAACTGGAGATTTGTGACAAAAATTATTGAACAGCCATCAAATTACAGGCTGGTTCAAGTGAACCTGTAAGGTACCAACAACCTTGAAAGCAATCATGGGAAAAAGGAATTCAATTATTCTAATAGTGACTGAAATTGACTGTTTACAAATCACTCTGGAGCAACTGCTCATACCATGAATTGATTGGCGCTGATACCACCGCTTGCCAACACTTAATCTACTCAGACCAAATCAAATTGTTTGAAAAAAAAAAGAGAAAAAAAGAAGAAACAAAACGCTATCTTTCACAAACCTACTCTGATGCAAAAAGCACATTCAAACAAGTTTAAACATGATACACTCAACTCTCAAATGCAATTTTGTAAAAACACAGAAGTGATATTAGAAACTATTTGAAGAGACTAATTGACACAGCCATGTTTTGACACATGCATAATTCATTTGATGGTGTTGCCAATGGTTCAACTATGTGATGGAAACATTGACATTGAGAGTTGCGACTCAGTCTAACTGTTACATCTTGTATGTCACTTTTTCACTCAGTCATCTCTCACACATACATACACTCAATCGCACTACATTCACAGCTTTCACTCCTGCTTTTTGCAAATCACTCTAAGTCTTTAGGAAAGACAAGCATTTTACAGCACAAAAAATAATAAAAAAATTGAACAAATAATGTTGTGAGGTAACATTGATTACACTCCTGTTTCAAATTGGAGGCAAAACTGGTTAAGAGATCAATGGTTGGTTTATGTATTCTATTAAGCAAAGATGCATTCTGAATTGTTATTTACAGGGCATGAAAAAGGCCAATGAATAGGCCCTAAATCAAATTAGGATGCACCTTTGCTAGCTATATACAGTTTATTTAACACAGACTGCCTCCACCACACTGCGCTCATTCTGCTTCAAGATATGGAACAGATGACCAGCCCTCAAAGAGACCCTCGCAACATCATGTGCCTGAATTGCAAGGAGTAGGCATAGCAAATTTGAGCCCTTACACATTATCCTTGCAAATTTACTCATCAAAAGCTTTTGATTATCAACAGCTTTCAAATTAGTAATCTCTTCTTTATACTACATTAAATCACAGAAATTTTCAATGTAAGCAGTGTGGTGATTAAAATAAATCACTACACCAACAACATGTTTCCACTTGCTACAAATGATGTACTGTTCTGAGCACTTACAGTTTGACAAAATGATATTCACATATATAAATGCTTTCTTTTTTTTAATATTTATGAAACTGAAATGTCACCATATAAGAACACAGAAAACAAAAGGGGGAGAGGACAAATTTCTTTATAATAAAATCTTAAGCCAAAAACATGATTTAGAAAAAATCAGTTATCAATAGATCTAAAACAAGTGAAGTACATGCCACCACTGATATATCACACACAATGCAGTAAGATCTGGTCCAAACGGCCAGGAAGCCACAGGCTGGGGAATGATCTCCACAGTCATATCTCTGCTGCCTGACTTAACACAAAAGACCACAGCTCCTAGGTACAACACTGAACCTCACAGGTCATGAACACACTTTGCACAAATCATAAACATGGTCAGTAAAATAATTTATCGACCTTTTGTGTATTTATTCAAAATTGCAGCAGTTTGAGATCAGGTCCAAAAGCGCCTATCAATTAGACCTGTGTAGTTACAGTGTTATGCAATGGGAACACAATGACACTTACAAAGGAAGAGGCTTTGGCAGAGAGAGGATTTACAATTAAGAATGGAACACTAGTCTTTAAATACATGTGGCGCCACAAAAAGTTAAAACTTAATTTCCATCTAAGGAAAGAAAAATAATTTGTGAGTTATACAAGTGCGCTAATCACACAATAGTACTCAAAAGCAGAGGTCCACAATGGAGAGATGTTTTATTGCTTGGGGAGATCTATTACAGGTCTAATGGAGGTCAGCATCACAGGGACACCAGCACTACTGGCAATAGAGTGGCACAGAACAGTCTGGCATGGCCACAATCTGAGGTGGAGGGTAGAGTTGCTTGGATGCTGTAGTGGGAAGTTGACAATCACTCTCCCAACACATCATCCACAGAGAGTCAACACTTTTTGGGGTCCCCCACCACAGAGGGCTGCTTTCAGCTTGATTTGACACGTTTTCGCGGAGGTCCGACGGGAGGTATTTGTTGTGTTGCAAGAGCTCGGAATGCCTCAGCAATTAGATGCGGATGTGATTGAATCATTGCTTTCCAGCCTGAGGTGTCCATGACATCAGTTGCATGCCTGTAAAAGCAAAACAGGCTTAGAAGCAAGTAAAGAAAAATGTGTTGGATTGAGATCTCTCATAAAAAACAAATGTACAAAGATACTCACGTATTTATGAAGTCAATTGCTTGGGCTTTCAATTGATCTGCACTATGCAGATCTGCAAGTATTAATGTCTCTGCTGCATTTTCTATTGATAAGTTGGTACATAAAGCTTCTTCACACATGACTTTTAGCCTTTCTAGTGCATACTAAAAGGGACAGAAGAAAAACATTATAAAGAGTGCTTCACAGTAGATTTAGAATGGATAAGAATCAATAATAAAAACTCACTTTGTCTGCAGCTGCTAATAAATCATCAGCCATTTTTTCAAGGTTTGCTGCTTTCCCTGTGTAAATGAACCTCAACATTTCTCTTAAAACTTCATGGTCCACGTCCATAATTGCAACACGATTGTGTTTTCTCTCCTCCATTTCATGTTCAAACATGGCAGCAAACACAGGACTCCGTGCTGAAAACAGAATGCCACAAATTTAAATAAATGAATGGTTAAATAAAGATTTTAGAGCTCATTAGCAGACAGAGAGTTTGGATAGTTACCTGCAAGTATGGCTTTGTGTGCTTGGAATTCTCTCCCACACACGGAGAGAGTAACATCACTAAACTTTTGGTTCTCAAATAAAAGTCCCATATCATCTGACAACCTGCACTCTGGAACCTTGAATTGAACTGTATTTGATTGTCCTGAGATGTTGACACTGTCTGCTACAACGCTCACCTAATAAAAATTGAATTTATTAGTATAAAATGAATCAAAAGCAAATACTGCATTCTTGAAAGAAATGTGATGACTTACCTCGCAAAATATTGTTAATTTGTCGTCAGGCAATAATCCATTAGCTTCATCTAACAAGAAATCTCTACGAATAAATTTCTTGAAACCCCAGTCTTTACCCTGGACAAATCTGTATGCCCGTTGACTTTCTGCAATTCGAAAAATAATTAATTTAAATTTAGACGTTGATCAAAATTGTAATAGATACAATAGGAAATTTGTAGGTATAAGACACCCACCCATTGCTTTGGTCTCCTCTCTCTTGGCATTTAATATGGAGAACTTAAACTTTGCTCGAACTTCAGATTTGTTACAAGAGACTAGAAGTAAATATAATGATAGATAATCTTTACTTTCCTCATCCAACCCTTTAGGATTTACTCGTAAACACCTATCAAACATAGAACAGAAAATGTTATTGAGTGTCTTTTCATGGCTCATTAAAAATAAACAATAAGAGGCAGACTTCTTCTAATTACCATTTAAGCTTATCATTTGCCCCTGCTGAGAAAGTAGAGGACTTGAGAACTTCTCCCATCTCCTCTCTGCAGAAACTGAAGTTATTGATTGTCCACATGTAGCTGAATTTGACCACCTTAACCTGAAACAGATGTTATATCTTTTTATTATATGTATAATACACATGGTAAATTATAAACGAACAAAACAACATGAAATCATTAGAACATAAAAGTTGTTTGTGGGGCGTGACTGAAAAATATAACCTTTGCCAAAAAAAAAAAAAAAATAGATTGTTTTAAACATGGTTTTTATTTTTTTTTTATTTCTTTTTCGCTTTTAAAATAAAACCAAGAAGCAAAGACATCAATAAATTGATATCAAAAGTAAGAGACTCGTTCTTTACCAAGGAGAAATGTTAAGTTTGAAAACCAATAAATGGATGGATTTTGTGAGTGGTAGGCAGGGGTGGGAGTTTATCTAGAGGTGCCCCCACAATTATGAACTCTTCAGGAGGTGACGCAACGAAAATTGGGGTCCGAATAATTTAATTTTTGCGCCTCCTGCGTCTGGGCTCTCAAGGTAGGCCTCCCTTCTTCACACAAGTGCTTGGCGGGTTGGCCTACCCAGTGTGTCGCAGGCGCTGTCTTTAGCGTGGTGTTGTGATTAGCAGTTTGTTTACAAAGAGACTCTTAACCTAAGCTGCTTACACCTATGGCCGCAGCCATCTTACCTTACTCTAACTCTAAGGTCTCTACAATGCCAGCCCCTACTCTTGGACTAAGCCCTACTCCTTTTGCCTTGGTTCTTGGCTTTTGCTACAAAAACCTGTTTTTAACGTTTAAAATTCTCACATAAAACCATAATAACAGCCGAAACACACCTAAAAGAATAAAATTATTTTTCTGTGTTTGTATTGTGATAGAAATCGTAGGTGCAAAATTAATTTCAATATTATAGAACAGTTGACAAAATTTGGGCCTGCTGATCTGTTTAAAGAACCTACAAGATGATTTTTTGTCAAGTTTATTAGTACATTTATTCATTAAAGAAGAAAAGTCTAGAAAGTTTTTCCATTGTGAAGATTTAAATATTTCGTGTTTGAGTTTGTGTTCGTTTGTAGAATAAAATGACTCTAGAAATTAGGTTAAATGATGAGAAACCAGTGTGATGATGTCACTTTAGTTCAAAATTTCTCTAAATTTTGCATTGTGAGTAGAAAAAAACCGCACTGGTTTTTTGTTAAATACATATCAGTTGTCAATTCTGTTATTCACTCCTTTACATTAATGTTGTAGTTCAAAAGATAGGCAGAGTTAAAAAGAGGTTAGTTTCACAAAATACCCTCAAACCATGTTTCTTTCATATTTATTTTCTAAATATTTTTCATTGTGAGCAAAAAAAAACTTCATTTACGGTCTAGCGGCGGGCTCTAGGTCTTTAAATTGATACCATTATCCTTTCCCTACCTCCTGTCAGTTCTGAGATGAAGGATATCCCCCCAAAACCCATTTTTGAGCACAATACTCGTTCTCTTCACTATCACAGTCTACCTAGATGTGTGTAAAGAACGAGTAACAAGACAAATTTAGACCTCGTCCCCGTGAGCCCTCAGGAATGCGAGATGCGAGCGCTACGCTGACGCCGAGGCGGGCTGATTCCTTTTTTAAGCATCAGAGGAAAGGTTCCCTGTCTGGAGCCGCTATGCGTGGGTGACAGCCCGGTCCGGTCCGGCGCGGCCCGCGGCGCCGGACCGCGTGTAATATTTGGTCGGGGCATAATCCATCCGCCCTTTGTTCGCTGCGGGTAGCGAGTGGCTTATGGTGGCGGCGTTCAAGTGAGAGAGCAAGGGGCGGGAGGCGAGGCGAGGAGAGGAGGGAAAGGGGAGAAGGGAAGGCAAAAGAGGGGGAGAGAGGGAGATGGGAGAGCCATGCCATCCATACTCGCTGTACACCTCCCCGCCCCGCCCCGCCCCGCCCGTGCAGCAGAGCCAGCCGCGTGCGGGTTGGGTTCATCGACCGCAGCCCCTGCGCCCTCCCCTCCCCTCCCACCTCCGCTCCTGCCTGCTCCCCTCACCTCCCCCCTCCCCAGGCCGTGAAGGCCGCGGGGGACTAAAACACACTTAGAACGGGGGCTGATCGTGACAGCAGCGGCAGCCCACAGGGCGCGTGGGGCTCGCGGGGCGGGGCGGGACCCCTCCTACAGTCACGCTACGCCGCGCCACCTCCCCCGCGGCGACAGAGCACGCATTTCCCCCTTTTTCTCTCCCTCTTCCTCCCCTGTCGCGGACCCCTGCCCCGCCCCTGAACGGTAGAACATAAAAAATAAACGCGACGCATCGGCCACTGCCAGTGTTTCCAGAAAAGTGAGCAAAATGTAGCATCTAAACACAACAGACCGCAGTGCGCTGTATCAGCGCCTGCCAACTAGGCAACACCATAGCGCAGGTGCCTGCAGGTTGCCTAGTGAGCAGGCGCCGATGCGAGCGGACTGGGATCGGCCAAGGCTAGGGAGAGCGCTCCTCATCTCCGTCACGGGAGGAAAAGGACAAAAAAAAAAAAACAAAAAAAAAACATCTGCTCACCTGTGTGTAGCACCAGTTTTCGGCGACTGGCGTGTTGACTTCCGGAGGTGCTGGGCTCGGTACTCGGGACACAGCCATGCTGGACCCCGTATGATTGGAGGTGACGCGAGCCGTCGGCGGCGAACAGTCGCTCACCACCGGCAGCCTGGAACAGACGAGACAAAGACGACCCATGAGTAAACCCGTCGCGCAGCGCTCTCGCATGGCAGCAGTGCCAGCGTTACACTAGCGTTACACTCGTTCGCGTTACGCCCGGCTGCCGGCCGGCGAGCAGCGGGATTCCGCCGGGGTCATCGCACCTGTGGGCGAGCGCCTCGCCTCGCCTCGCCTCACGGGCACCGCCCGCCACGCCCCGCGGCCCAGGGGAGCGATCCGAGCAAAGTGACCATTTGTGAACGTCCTGGGCTCGGCCCGGTGTGTCCAGCATGGCCGCGCATGTGCTACAGGCACGGAGGGGACGGGCACGGAGGGGACGGGCACGGAGGGGACGAGCACGGAGGGGACGAGCACGGAGGGGACGAGCACGGAGGGGACGGGGAGTGCAGCTGAGCCGAGGCACGCCCGGGCAACGGCCACCAGCCGGCAGCAGCAGCGCGCTGCAAGCGAGCGGGGAGCCGATTTGCCGGTCGTTGACCGGACGCCCCTCCGCGCGGTGAGAGGGAGTGAGCGTGAGGGGCGGGGCGGGAGGGGCGAGGCGAGGATACACAGTCGGGCCCCGCAGCCCTGCTCCTCCGACAAGAGGCCCATTCAATCTCTTCCCCAAAGCCGGGCCGGTCCCGGGGAGCTGGGCGAGGGAAAGGGAAAGGGCGACAGGGAGGCAGCGGAGAGAAGGGCACACGGGAGCCGAACCGAGCCGAGCCGAGCCGGCGAGTGGCGGCCCTACGGGCGCGAACTTCCCCGCTTCCACAGCATGCCTCGCAGCGTGCGTCGCGCTAAAAAAAACACGTTTCAGCGGACGAGTGTTGTGAGTAGCGAGGGAGGGCCGTAGCGCGGCGTGGCGCGGGGCGGCGCAGCGGGGGAGGCTCCATCCTACATTAGCATAGCATTCGGCGGGGTTCCCAGGGCGGACTGGGGCGGGGCTCGTGGCGGCGACGGTCGCCCCGCCCCGCCCCGCTCCGCGGGAGAGGAGAGGAGAGTGTTGCGTCACACCGGCTCAAGCTGAAATGACGCGCCTGGAGAAAATGAAACACGGAAAGAAAGCAGCAAGCAGGGGCGTCTTGGTCGGGGCGTGCGGGGCGCGGTGTGGAGCTCCAGACTGCGGCCCGGCCCCGCCCCGCCGCAGCTGCTTGCTTTCACGCCCAGTTTCACGCTCGCCACGTTCTGGGCTGCTACGCCGGTGCTCGCCTTACGTAAGGCTGGCCTGGCCCTACGCCGCTGCCCAGGCCCGAGCGCGCCCTGCGCGCCCCCGTCCCGTGCGTCACACGGCCCGGCCCGGCCCCGCGGCCAGGCCGCCTAGTCGTCCTGTTCCGCTCTATCGGGCGGGGCGGGGCGGGGCGTCATTATCTAACGGGGGAGGGAGCGGCACCACGCGTCACTGACCTCAGGACAGGAGGGGCGGGGAGAGGAGAGCGGCACGGACAGAGGCAGGACACGCAACTAAACCGACTGGGGGAAGAGCGTACGAGTGGCACGGTGAGCGCGGTGGCGGCGGCGGCGTGGAGCTGAGCCCAAGCCAGGCCGGGCCAGGCCGCACAGCAAGTCCCTGTCTCTTACCTACCCGGCCCGGCCCGGTAACGCGGCACTGCGGCCGTCACGGCTACCGCACCGCAGGATCAGCCTAAGGCACACCTACACGACGCCCGGCGACAGCCGCCCGCCCCCGTCGCCCGCCGCCGCGCCCGCTCACGGCCAGGTCGCGCACAACGCGCGGCGAGGTCACCACGCCCGCAGCGCACCCGCCCCGCGCCGCCACACCAAGCGACCTGCAGCACGAGGCGTTCAGCGGTCATCGCGGACGTCCGACCAACGCGCGGCGCGGCACAGGCGATACCCGCGCCCCGCGGCCCGGCGGCCCGGCCCGGCCCGGCGCGACCTTCACACGAGCCGCGACTCCCCTCTGCCCCCCACCTTGAGGCCCCAGCGGGGCGGGGGGCCCCCCTCCACTGCGGGCCCCGCCCGGCCCCGCCCGGCCCCGCTAGGCCCGCGAGCAGGCCGGGCCAGGCCGGCGGGCTGCCAGTACGGTCGCCGCCACGCCACGCCACACCACGCCGGTCCACGCCGCGACGCTCCGCGCCATGCTACTGTCCGCTCCGCCCCGCCCCGCCCCGCCCGGCTGCACATCGCGTCCGGACGCCGCGGGCCAGGCTGGGTGCCCCTGCAGCCACAATCCGTCAGACACGCGGCGCGGCGCGGTGCTGCCCTCGTTACGGCCCACCCTGGAGCACACGAAGCAGCGCATGATCGATAACACCACCACCACACCACGTCGGGGAGGAAGGACGAGCAGCAGCCCCAACTTTTGACCTCGAGTGTACTTGATGCGGGGGAATTGGAAAAGGGGGAGGAAAGTGGGGAGCAGCAGGCGGGGCGGAGCGGAGCCGAGCAGTGCAGAGCTGGGAGGGGCCGAGCAAACAGTGCGGAGAGAGAGAGAGGGACGGAGGAACTCGTGCTGGTTAGGGCAAGAGAGTTGCGGGCTTCAGAGTGATTCTCGTCGCCTCGCCGTCAAAGGCGCGCCGCAAACAGCACATGGAGAGGAGGGCGCGGTGAAAACGTTAACGGACAAATTACGCAAGAGAGTCGGTCGAGGCGGGGCGGGGCGGGCTACACTCACACAAAACAGAACCGGCACGGATAACATCTCGGGCTCGTAACCACGGGAAGACAAGACAAGCGGGCCGGGCACCCAGGCACACCCGTTCAACGAGTTGTTGTAATTTCGCATCCCGAGCGACATATCCGTTGCCGAACCTGTTGAGAGGAGAAGGCACCTCGTCCCGCGCCCGCGACGCACATACCGGTCCGGCGAGACTCGCGCCAGACAATTAAAAAATGCCCGCGTACTCGACACTCCAGGCAGGCGGGCAGGCAGGCCGACATTGCAATGCCACGGGCTGGCTGTAACGAGAGCGCCCGAGGTGGCCCAACCGTCGGCCAGCTGACGGAGTCGAGAGAGGTTGGCGCCCAGGGCGGCGTAAAAGCGAGTCAAGAAGCCCGTCACTGCTAACTGCTGCCTCCCGCAGCGGGTGAGAGCAGGAGCAGAGATATTCACCGGAAGCCGAGGCTGTCGGGTCGGCAGCGGCGCGAGCAGAAGGCGTGCGCGCTGCGCGCGCAATTCACTCCACTTCCCTTCCTCACTTTCACCCGCCAGCGCAACGCGGAAGAGAAGGACGCCGACGACGCCACGTCCACCACCACGACGGCGGGGGAGGGGGAAGGCCGAGGCCGGCGAGACTTTCCCCTCGCAATCACAGCAGAAGGCCACACACACCCCCGCGCGCGGGTGGTGCACCCTGGGCGGGGGCGACGGGGCGGGGCGGGGCGGGGCGGGCGGACCTCCCGGGGGCGACAGTCATCAGACGGAGGCCGCGGGGCGGGACGGGGCGGGGATCAGGGCTTCCTCCCGCCATGACGCAATACCCGCGACCCAAACTGAGTCTGAAAACGGGCGCCCCAAGCGGCGGGGCGGGGCGGGGCGGGGCGCACCCGCGAGAAAGCACCACTGCGCTGGGCGGCGCGGGCGGTGCGCCACTGCGGCGTTACGTCACAGCGCCGCCGCCGCCGCGCCCGAAAGTTGCCCCCGCTGAAGTAACCTAAGCGGGCCAGAGCGGCGCGGCGCGGCGCGGGGCGGGGCGGGGCGGGGCGGGGCCAGTGCGGCCCCGTTCCAAGGGCCTCGCGGCGCGGCGCGGGTGCAAGGGTGGGGCGGGCCGAGCTGAGGCCGAGGGGCCCACGCAAGTTTCGGCGCCCCGTCGTACATCCCGGAGTGCAGGCCCAGGCCAGGAGCAGCCCCACCCCGCCCCGCCCCGCCCCGCCCCGACCCTCCCCGCCGCACCGCGGCTCACGACTTGGCCGAAATACCTACTTCGACTCGCCGCCGCGGCCGCGCCGTGCCGCCGTGGCACCAATTACCCAACACACCGTGCCGACGCGCGCCGCGCCCGCAGCCATAGAGACAGACACGGAGAGAGCAGGCGAGGTAGGGTGGGGAACACAAGATAAAGGGGGCACATGGAAAGTAGTCTAGGACGCGCCATGAGCAAAGGTACAAGTTATATCTTTGAAAAGGTGGTGGTGATGGCGGTGAGGATGGATGGAAGTCAGGGGCGAGGCGAGGGAAGCAAAGGCACGAGGAGGGTGACGGGGCGGGGCGGGGCGCGGCGGGGGAGAGATATAGAGGGAGGAGGACGAGAGGCGAGCCGGAGCAGGGTAGCCAAAATTTTTGGCACCCCACCTAGGGCTGCCACTTTAGGGGAGGAAACACAACCCCTCCCCGTCCGCCCTCGGTTCAGTCATTCATTCATTCTGCGAAACAAACGGCGCTCCCCGCTCGACGGCCGACCCCACCTCAAAGGGTGGGGTGCCGCCCAGAGGGATGCACACCCCGCTCCGCCCCGCCAGGGGTCGTTCACCCTCCCGTGTCCCCAGCACGCGCGCGCGTGCGGCGGGGCGGGCCGGGGCGGGGCCGAGGGGCGCAGAGCAGAAATGCTTATCGCCGGGGGAGAACGTTACGATTCGCAAAGAGGCCCCGTTTCGATGACCCCGCGGCCGGCGACCCCGGGCCGCGAGAGACTAACTGGGCGGCGCTCGAAGTGGCACAAGGCGGCCGCGGCGCGGCGCGGCGCGGTGCGGCGGAGCAGTAGAACGAGCACGCCGAGCATGCTTGCTTGCTCTTTCGGACCTTGGACGCCGAGTAGCGCCGCCCCGCAGTCGCTCGGGACGGCGCGTGGCGGGGCGCGGCGGGGCGACCTTCCCCAAAACCCCATTCCGGACCGCGCGGGACGCCGCCACCGCCGCGCTCACGACGGTGGACCCCGCGCGCCCGAGGCGCTGAGCCGCGCTGTGCTGGTATGGGCGACGCCCTGGCCATGCACCAGGCCACAGCACCGTGAACGCGCAGTTCAACGACGGCCACAACGCCCCGCCCTCTAAACCGGAACACATTCTAATCGCAGTCGATCAGCAAGGAAAGCCCCTAGGCGCCTGCCCGCTCGCCCCGCCCCACGCGCTGTCCGCGCCTCGGCTGAGCCACACCCTCGCCGCGCCCCGCCCCGCCCCGCCCCGCCCCGCCCCGCCCCGCCATCACAATGCAAGGACTCGCGCCACGCCAATAATCCCCTCCCGCCCGCAGATTTGATTTCGCGTTGCAGCGCGGCGGCCGCGATCGCACGCCGATGTAGGACACGACGCCGCGGCCCAGATCCGAAGGATCTAAGCATGCGTGTGCGCGCGCGCGTGTGTGTGTGTTCAACAGTGAGTCAGGGCCGATCACCATCGTCATCAACATGATCGTGAGCAACTTAGTGGTCCCCTGCCGTCACGGCCGTGCTGAGCTGGGCTGGGCTGGGCTGGGCTGCGGCCTCACCTCGGCCTACTGAACGCCCCACCAGCGGGTCCAGTGACGGCCGGGTCGGGGCGCCGCGGCTGCGGCAGCTGCCCGAGGCGCCTGCCCGGCCCCCGCCACCGCAGCCACAGCAACAGCAGCGGTGTTACCTCACTTGACGTCGTGGCCGCGCCCCCCGCCACCCGCCACGGCACCTGCTTCACCTGCAGGTGCACAGCTGCAGCAGCAGCAGGAGAAGCTGCCGTGGTTGGAGTGGGGCGCGGCGCGAGCGAGACGAGACGAGAACACCACGTCGAGTAAGAGAGCCATCCAACTCTGACCCACAAAATTTTGCCACTTGGCCAAAATAACCTTTAGTGAACACTGGCGCTTTTGCTCGCAGCTGCTCGCAACAAAGTGTGTGTAAGTCTTTTTATTTTGCTACATTCTTTTTTTTTAACGCAAGATGCCCGCTATAAATATTGTAAGGGCTCGGGGTGGGGCGGCGCGGTGCTCTACTAGGGTAACCGCGCCGGGCCGCCCGCGCCTCGCGCCTCGCCGGGCCACGCCCACTTGTTGCCTTAGGGCCTGGTCGCCCCGCCCCGCAGCTAGCAGGCAGGACAACGACCCGAGAGCCGCACCCCGCCCCGCCCCGCCCCGCCCCGCCGCGAGCCGCGCGACCGAGCAAGCCGATCTGGTCACAGTGTGGGGACCTCCCCGCTCCCGTTCCCCTCCCCTCCCTGCATGCCTGTCGCGCGGCCCGGGGAGCAATGGGAGGGGGAGGGGGAGGGGAGGCCGCGGCGAGAACTAGATCAGCTTATTGGAGCAGGTCGATAGTCGATAATAATCAAGCTAAGCCCGGCTCAGCCCGGCGGCCCCGCGGCCCCGCGGCCAAGGAAGTGGGACTTGCTGTCCGCGCCCGGGCCCGCGTCGAGTATAGGTCTCGCACCTCGTGAGCGTCGGCTACTAGACTAGCGAGTTCAGGAGAGGCTACTGCTCGATTTCGTCTAGTGTATTCACACCATAATATTTCAGAGAAAAAGGATAACCGAAGCTCAACAAAATGTTTTAGTTTTTAAAATAAAAAATAATTTTGTATTTTGACACAACTATATTTTTGAACGACGGGCAAGAAATGTTTGAATCTTTAAGACTGATCCGCCGCTGCCGCCGAGCCGGCTCGCACGCCGCGATTACAAAATGAGCTGCTTTACATGATACAGACCCGGTGGGGGGGGGGGGAGCTGGCCTACTCCGCTGCCCTGGCCTGGCGGTCTGGCCTGGCTGGCGCGCGGGCCGGGGCGGGGCGGGCCAGGCCGCTCTGCACTGCACCAGCCCGGCCCCGGCCCGGCCCCGGCCCGGGGGGGACGGATCCAGGACACCAGACAGGCACCCGCGAGGTCGTAACCCACATTGATCCGCATCGCGTCTAAAGTGAAGGGGGAAAAAAGGACCGAGGGAGAAAAAAATATACATACACGAAACAAAACGAGCCCAAAATTATTTTTTTGGAGTACTGTATATACATAGAAAAGGGTCTACAAAGGAAGAGAGAGGTTCTTTGCGTGGAGACGAGTGCAGAAACACGCGTGGTGCACGTTCTATACATGACGATTAGAATTCTGATTAACTGCCTGCCAAGTACGACATTTAAATGCTTTTAAACAGCTAGGTGATTAAGTGCAAGAGTACTTCAACTAAATAGACTGCCAAATAAACTAGCCCATAATATTTTTTTTTAGTAAATAGAAAAAGAAGTAAACTACAGACTTGGCAGAGTCCTGGGCGTACTAAAAGACCCCGCCCGCACGGCAGGCCCCGCAGGACGAGAGCATCACGCCAAAAAGTGCGACAGGACAGACCCACCACCTCCACAGTCCACCCACAGCAACCGCTTTTACTCACATCGGGCCTCTCAGTTGAGGACTCTTGGGCGGCAGCCTCCTGAAGACAAGAGAAAAGGTCGTCTTTTACAAGGATAACACAGTGCACCTCTCTCCTCTCATCTCCTCACGCGCTCACATCGCCTACAGCACATTGTCCTACTCTCTCTCTCTCTCTTTCGCTCTCTCTTTCTCTCCCCCACTCAGCAGGGCGCACAGGCTACTCGAGTCAAAGGGCTTATAAAAGAGCGCTGTGGGCGGGGCGGGGCGCGGGCAGCGCGGGGACTGCAAGGCCCTTCGCCGGTGCAACGAGGGACGACGGGGCCGTGCGGGGCGGGGCGGGGCGAGCCAGAGGCGCGAACAAGGTAATCGGCACAAGCAACGAAACTGAGCCGCCGCCGCAGCACCGCGCCGCGCCACGCCACGGCGCGCACAGGCAACGGGGTCACTGGGACAAGGACAGGGGCAGGCGGGGCGGGGTGGGGCGGGGCGCGCGCCACCCTTACTGACACACCAGGACAGGGCAGGGCAGGGCACCTGTCTCGGGGCGGGCGGGGGCCATATAACAAGGCAAATGACACACCGGGCCCGGCAGACCGCCCCGCCCCGCCCCGGCCCGCCCCGCCCCGCCCGGCCGGCCGGCCGGCCGGCTCCAGTGAGAAACTGGGACGTGCTGGCCTGGCGGCTGGCGGGGCGGGGCGCGCGCGACCCAGCAGATACACCTTGCAGTCGCAAGCACCTGCTCACTCACCGCGGGCGCGGGTCGGGTTCGGGTTCGACTCCAGGCGAGCGCCTGACCTGGCCTGGCCTGCCCCTGCCGCTGCACCGCGCAGCATGACAAGGGATTGCGCGAGCGCAGCGTCGCGTCCTCCTTGCATTATCCTCGTCGGGAGCGAGCGTCGCGACGCCCGCGGCCGGTATCGTAACCTTTGGCGTCGTGTCGTAAAGGCGCGGCGCAGCGCGGCCGGCGCGGCCACAATGGGCAGTAAGTGGGTTGCATTGTGCAAGGCGGCGGCGGCGGCGGCGGCGAGGGCAGTCGGCCCGGCGAGGCACGTGCGCCAGCAGGAAGCTTTTGGACGGGGCTGTACGCCGCGCCGGGCCCGAGGAGGACGAGACACACCGACAGCAGCGACCCTGTCCCTGTCCCGTTCAGCTCGGCATTACCACATAGACAGAGGGAAGTCCTGTAAGTCCCCCGTTGTGCAGGTTTCCGTCACTTATCAAAGCTTCGCAGGATTAGAATTTCAGGTTAAATTTATGTTCAGTGCTGGTGTTGTGTTTTACGGTATCATGTGGCTAAAGAGTTAAACGTGCTGCCCCGCGGGCACTCGCCTCGCACAGCAGGTGCGTGTGTTCTCGTGGCAGGGCGCGGCGTGGCGCGGCGGCCTCGCAGAGGCGAGAAAGCCTCTTCAATTTACACAAGCGGGTGCACCTGTGCCACCAAACCAAACGGCCGCGGGCCACAGGGCCCACCGGCCCGCCATGACGGCCACTCCGCCCCGCCCCGCCCCGCCACGCACAGCTTTCTTTAAAAGACCTTCAAAAATCAGAAAGTCACCGACGGGGCGTGCTCGTCGACCGCAGCGGCGGCCGGCTGCCCTCCGACGATATAACCGAGAAATGGAGAGAAAAGAAGTAGTGTGAGCGGCGAGAGGGAAAGAGCAAGAGAGAGAAGAGAGAGAGTATAGGGGAGCAATGAGCAAGGTAAACTGCCTACACGGGTGGGAAAGCGACCTACAATGTCCGTGTTACACAGCTCTCCGGCCGGCCGGGGCCCACCGCGTAGAGTCCCCCCCCCCCTCACCTCCCCTCCCCCGGGCTGGGCGCTTTCTAGCCCGCTGCCGCGAAGACGCCCCGCGGTGGTGGGGGCAGAACACGTGGGCCCGAGCCGTCATACCCCCCCCCCTACCCACCTCTTTCCCCGGCACCATCCACCCGTCCATCTAGGCTGCCTGCCGTGCACTGTCCAGCCCGGCCCGGCCCGGTCCCCGGTCGGGTCGCGGCGCGGCCAGCACCCGTCCGGACGGCGACGCGAAGAGGCCGTCGCCGGCGTCCTGGGCCCCCCACGCGACCCTTACCGAACCTCGTCGCGAACAGCAAGAGCCAGAAGAGAGCTCCTACTTACCGCTCGACGGCCGGCTGAGCGGTGGGCTGAGCGGTGGGCTGCTGAGCGGAAGGCTGAGCAGAGGGCTGCTGCTGAGCTGAGGAGGAGGGCTGTTGCTGAGCGGAGGGCTGTTGCTGAGCGGAGGGCTGTGGCTGAGGAGCGGCGGGCTGCGGAGGCTGGCGGGGCACCCTGAACAGTCTACGCGTGGCCGCCAAGTCGGAACAGGGGCACAATTCGGGCCGCAGGCATGAGCACACCAAAGTGCTAAAAAACGAAAGAAAGGGGAGGGAAATTTTATAGATTTCGTAAAGCGCCGCGTTTAGGGTGTAAATATCAAGTCCTTTTAACAATAATCAAGCATGGGTTAGTACGTGGACGAAAGCTACGCGCGGGGAAGGGGAGGGTAGACGGACAAAACTACCAGTTCAAAGCGACAAGGCAAATACATCTCAGCGGGGAGTTGAGTTCTCAGAGACGGAACGGACGGATGTTTGCCATGAGCCTGGCTGGCTCGCCTGGCAGCACCCGTCCCTGGCTGGCTGACTGGCTGGCTCGCTCGGGTCTTCAAGGAAGTGAGGCGAGCCTCATGTACGACCTTCTGCCTCCCCCACCACGCCGCTCCACGCCGCGCCACGCCTCTCAGCGCGCTACGCCCCAACCAATCCGACGGCCGCCCGGCCACATCACAAAGCGCCCACGGTTATTACACATATCGTCGTCACACAGCAGATTCCCCAAAAACGCAGACGGGGCGGGGCGGGGCACCGCTCGAACTTGAACTTCAGCGCGCGCGCGCGACGAGTATCCCGCGCACTGTACTGTACACCGTGAAAGTTCAACCATAACCGAACGCCAAACATTTAGCTCGGGAGGATGGGAAAGGAAACTACAATGCACGACAGTGTAACACCGAGCGGAGGTCGCCCTCCCTACCTTGGCGGCGACCTCCTCGCCGGACCAGGCCAGGCCAGACACACGACCGAAAAGAGTAAAAAAGAAAGAAAAACTTCTCTCGCTCCCCTGAGTCAGGCAGGCAGGCAGGGCAGATAATGGGAGACAAAAGCCGCCCGCCCCGGCCCGCCCCGTCCTCCCACGAGGGCATGAAGAGGACGACCAGCACCGAGGCGAGCAGGGCGAGCTGAAGATGACCTACTTGTCCGCCCGGCCCAGCCCGGCTCTGACCCCTGCCTCGCCTCGCCCCGCCCTCCCTACCTGCCGCCCCGCCCCGCGCGTAGGCCGGCGGGGGTGGCAGACGGAGGTGTGGATACGATCAGGAGGGAAAAAGGAATAGACAGAGAGGCACAATAAAAAAAGAGGGGAAAAAGGAATGAGGAAAAAATCAAAATGGGATCGTGCGTGGCCTCGACGAAAAACGAGACAAAGACTTGTTGGCCAGGCCGGAGGGGGGGGGGGGGGAGGGCGCAAAGCAGCTCTAAGCCGGCCAGGGAGCATCTTGAATGAAGGCCGTCGGTGCACGACGTTTACGAGTACCCTCTCAAAAAATATACACGAGAATGGATATAAAAAAACAGGTATTGCAAACCTACTGCGCAGTGGTCGAACGCAATAAAAGCGTTCCAAGAATCTATCGATCTATCGCTTTGCTCAAGAGTCGCCAGCTAGACGGAGTGCCACGTGGATAAAACTACGCAGGCCGTGACTGGGGAATCTGTCTCCTTGAGAACGACGGCCCGAGCACTCGACGAGGTCCTCTAAATCATTGGTTTCCATTCTATAAAAGCCATTAGACCAGTTAAAGTATTCACGCCACACGGTAATACCCTAACGGCTGTCAAACCTTGTCGAAAACTATTTTTTTGTGCTGTGCAGAGCCAGTGCGAGCTGCACGCGCGGCGCGGCCGGGGCGGGCCGGGCCGCCGAGTCCAAGGTGACTCGCAGTGCACCCGAGCCAGCCGAGCCGAGCCGCCGCGGAGCAGAGATCACGCCGTGCAGGCCAGGCCAGGCCACACTCACGTGGTCGGGCCCGCCTCGCCTCGCCTCGCGTTTCCGGCTTTGGCCGAAACGACACCGCGCCCGGGCCGCCGCCGCAGCAGGCCTGGCCAGTAGGGTGATTCCGCACAGTGGTTTCGTCCATCTGTCCTTCCTTGTCGCACTCATGCGGCACGGCCATAAGGAGCAAGAGAGAGGACACTGCTGAACGCTGTTCGGAATCACCGTGCTGGCCTCGCCTTGCCTCGCGGACAATTAGTTTCGGGAGAGCAGCGCCACGCCAGCACGGAAATAGTTTTTAACAAAAGTAAGTGATACACCATGTCACGAGCAAGAGTTTATCGCGACTTGTACGTACATGTTCTGCCCGGCCGCGTCGAACGAGTGACCACAGTCTGGCCGAGTTACACCACACACATACGTACAGTACCACGCCACGGGTTGCCCTCCCAGCCCAACCCCGCCCTCAAAAAAAATAAAAAAAATAATAAAATAAAACACCCGAGACCACGTTTCCTTTCGAGCGAGGAGAGGACACAACCCTATCAGCGCGGTGGTCATCCCTCGTAATCCTTTCGGTCCGGTGCGGTCCGCTGACCAGGCGGTGCGGTGCGGTTGGGGGTGACTCGTGTCTCCTCAGCCCGCTCCCCAGGGACGCGGGGTGGGGCCCGACCCCTTGGGCTGGGCGCGTCGTCCTCCGTTCACACGGTATTCATCAGTCACAAGCGCCCCGCCCCGCCCCGCCCCGCCCCGCCCCCACCCCAGGGAAGCCCCGCCCCTGCGTCGCGACAGCTGTTGCCCCTCCTCGGCGGCCGTAAACCCGCGCCACGTACAAAAATATAAATGTTTCCAAGATGCGACGAAGACATAAATATATGTATAAAACTCAAACAAACTCATAGTCTGCTGCCACCGCCGCGCCGAGGTGAACGTCTCACACAAAAAATCCCGCGGGTTGAACGGACGGACGACCAGCCTCGCGCGAGTCACCTCACCCGGCGAGACCAACTTGTCCTCCTCCGCGCACACTGCGGGCCGAGCCGGGCAGACGGCCCGACCTTGTACGTCCCGACACAATGGCACATGCGCACGAGCTCGCCCCGGGGCCGGGCCGGGCCGGGCCAGGGCAGGTGGCCGGCAGAGCAGGACGCCGACGGGGATGAGCGCAGGACACATCTCCCTACCGTCTGGACCAGCCCAGCCCGTGTGTGTGTGTGTGTGTGTGAGGGGCAGACACCCCCCCCCCCTCTAATGGGCCCGCCTGCAGGCCTGCTGCCGGGGCGAGGCGAGGCGAGGGGCCCCTGGCCTGCAGCCCAGGAGGGGGACACACCCTGTGTGTATGGCCTGCGCCGGGAGCAGCTGCCGGCACGCCGGGGCGGCCATGCCATGTGAGTGCATTTCGGTTCTACTGCTGCTATCCCACACAAAAATCTAACCCGGGCCGCAGCAGGCCCCCGGCCCCGCGTCTGGGGTGCAGAGCAGGGCGTGGAGTCAGACAGCAGGTATGGCGCGGGGCGGGGCCAGGCAGGGGGCAGGAGTGTGAACGGGCGCGGTAGGGGTGAAGGCCGCAGCCCGGAGGGACGACATCCTGGAGGCTATTCAGGTAGGACGGGACGGGTCGGGTCGGAACGGAAGGGGCGACGCACCCGGCCCCGGTTCAGGTCGTCCTCGTCGTCGTCGTCGGCATCCTCGGCTGCCCGGCCTGGCCCGGCCCGGGGACCCGCTCTTCGCGGGCCTTCAACGGCCAGCCTGGCGACCCGACCCCGGCCCGGACAAAGACGACTGTCCCTCAGCCTCAGCGAGGTCATCGCCGGCCCCGCCCCGCCCCGCCGCGCCCCGCCCGTACCGGCCATTCTTTAGTCGCCCTCTGACAGCCAGGTGCCCCTCCACGCCACCGCCACCGCCACCCCGCCCCTCCCGGTGGCAGGTAGGTGCGTATACACTGGGTATACTCTGTCGGAAAACACACAGACGCGTACACACTCGCACAAAGGCCCGACGGCGTACAGTACCGAGCGCGCGCCCCCGCCTCACGCGCGTGAAAGCGCTTTTGGGAAAGCTTTACGGCGTCCCCGTCCAAGACACAAAGGTCCACCGAGCGGCGCACTTGAGCTCCATGGAGAGGACGGCCAGCAGCAGCGCAGCGCGCGGAGCGGGGCCGACGCCCGAGTCACGTTGTCAACGAAATTTACTCGCGTAACTTTGGAAGAAGAAGAAGAAGAAGAAGAAGAAGAAGAAGAAGAAGAAGAAGAAGAAGAAGAAGAAGAAGAAGAACCTCCTCCTCGGCGGAACTTTGCCTCCCGCCGAAGCACGACAAGGAGGACAAGAAGTAAGAGAGAGAAAGAAGCGGAGGGGGGGGGGGGGGGCAGCGCGGGGGCAGTGCCTTGCCGTGCCTTGCCCTCCGCCGGCGCAGACAAGGTTGACGCCCCCTCCTCTCCTCCCCGGCCGGACGTCTGGAACGTCGTGTGTGTGTGTGTGTGCGCGCTACGCATGGCGGTCGCTCACCGCGGCGCGGTTGCACGCGGGTACCCCCGCCCCGCCCCGCCCCGCCACGCGAGTACCGACCACCTTGACCGCGGTCATACGCCAGGCCGAGTGCGCGACCGCGGTGCGCGCGGGGGCCGGGCCGGGCGGGGCCGCGCCGGTCACGCCCTGCCCACCTTTCCGTATCATCCAAGCCGGGTGGCATGGTGGGCGAGACGGGGGAATGGCATTCAAATCAGCGGAGCCGCCAGACGTTAGATACACTCACACACACACACACGCACGCCACACAAACCCCCGGAGCAGAGACCACACAGGTAAAGGCCGCCCGGCCCAGGCCGAGGCCACACTAAGGGGCCTACCTCCCCGCCAACCCAACCCGACCCGACCCAGCCGGTGGAGCAAACACGATTATGAACGGCAGCTGGCATGCAGGCCGGGCAGGGGTCGGGCAGGGTCCGGTGTGCGACGGGGCAGGTACGTACTTATAACGAACGACAACGAGGTCCTGCGGACGCACCACTGGGAACATGAGCGAGGCAACATTTTCATATCGTGAAAAGAATCATGCCAGCCAAAACCAGCCAGCATCGAGACGGGGAAGCCGGACTACTGGAGCCCCGCCCCGCCCCGCCCCGCCCCGCCCCGCCACCGCACTTACGGCATGCGCGGGAAGAGGGTGAAACACGGGGCGGGGCGGAGCTAGCGACACCCCCTGGGGTTTGCGTTGCCCTGTCGGGGGGAGAAAGACAAACTCTGAAGGGGAAGGGAGTGCAACGGAGAGGGAGGGAGCGCGAGAGCGAGGGAAAAGCAAGATGAAAGAAACGGGGAAGGAGGAGGAGGAGGACTACGAGAAGACATCGAGGGGTCGACTCGACGGAGACGGCAGCGTCGTCGTCAGTCAAAGGGGAGGGACGGTCTGTCTCCCTCTCTCCCTCCCCCACATACACACGCACACATAAGCGGGCGCACATATGGGTTTGTGATTGTCGCCACGCTGCGCTCCTTGAAGAAAAAGAGGGTTCCACCCCTCGCACAGCGACACACACACACACACACACACGCGCGCGCGCCTGCCAGTGTGCACGCCACATTCGCCTGAAATAACGAGGCGATGCAGGGAGAGCAGGCCAGGCCAACCTCCCGCCCTTTATTCATTTGCAGCACCCGACCCGACACCCACGCCGTACAGCCCCTGCCGGTCCCGGGTACAACTCGACCAGCCAGGAATAGACCTCGCTGCCCAGGGGAGGGGGGGGGGGCAAGGTCGCGAGCACAAAGTGAGAGTCCACCACGGCGTGGCAGGGTGTGGCGTGGCGGGGTGCAGACAGTCGAACGTCACAGCGCATCACAACGGCGGGGCGGGGCGGGGCGGGGCGGGGTGCGGTGGGCGAGCGTCGCCCCGCCCCGGCCGGTCGGTCCGGCATGGGTGGTCCCCTCCTCCCGCTCTGCTCGGGGTGGTCCGCTCCGCTCTGCCCCGACCCCGGTGGCCCCATCCAGCCTAATGAAGCGCTACCGGCGGTTAGGCCCCAGTGCGGGGCGGGGCGGGGCGGGGCGGGGCCCCCGTGACAGTCGGCCTCCCACAACGGAGCCGTGCGGGAGGTCACAGCCGAAGGGAACGACCAATGTCACCGCGGCGGGCGGGGCAGAGTAACGTGACGACCTATGCCACCGCTCTGCCCATGGCTCTGCCCATGGCTGTGCCGTCCCGACGCCGCGCCGAGCAGGAAGCACTTTTCGACCTCGCCGGCCGCGCCGCGCCGCGCCACGCCAGACCTCGACCGCCTCGCGGCGCGTGGGGCACTGCCGGCGCGCCCACGGCTCCGCAAGGCCCTTCTGCACGGCGTCCCCGCCCCGCCCCGCACCGCGCGCCTGCTCCAAGTCCACGAGGTTGAGTTGGAAAAGCAAGCGGCGCGACGAACAGCGCAGTGCAGTGCACCCGCCCCGCCACCATCAAGAGATGCATTCCGAGCGAGTGCCAGCCAGGGCCGGCGTCCCTCCCCTCCCCTCCGCAGTGCATTGCCCTGCGCCCGCGGCTCGGGCCGGGCGGGGCCGACCCGCGGGGAGATTCATCCCGGCGCGGCAAAATGAGCATTGATAAACCCAAGTAGTTTTCGCTGTCGCCCCGAGGGTGTCGTCGCGAGCATCTCCACGCCGTGACGCGGCTGGCGCTGGCGGCCAGGGCGCACCAGAGGGGATTCGGGGCTGATAACGAAACTACGCGCGTCGTATTGCGGGTGGGGCCCACCCGAGGCGAGGCGGGGGCTCCGACCGACCCTTACCCGACCCTCACCGCGCCCCGCGCCGTGCTGACAGCTCGAGCCCCCTCCCCCCGGGGGGGCCCAGGGGGCTCGGGGGTAGCAACAGGCAAGCCGACGACGGGAAAACTTATGGCCGCCTCGAGCGCCAGCCCCGCCCCGCCCCACCTGCGGCGCGTGCGGGGGAAGTCCGAACGCCACATCTGCCGGCGCGGCGCGGGCCTCGCCAGCTGCCCACTCGCGGCGCGGCGCGTGGCAACGCTTACGTGACGCGGGCGGGGCGGGGCGGGCGGGGCGCCGTCAGCTGAGAGGCGCCAGGCCATGCGCGGCCATGCGCCGCGGGGTCCAAGGTCGGACCTGGCCGGCCTGCCCTGCCGGCCAGACCGAGCAGCCAGCCAGCCCGCCTGACATTGACTCGCGAGCGAGCGGATAGCGACTAGCACTAGTTTAGGAAGTCCTGGTGCTGTACTCACCTCGCCAGGGCCATCCTAACATTGAAATCCAATTTGAACAATTCCACTGTAATGGCCTTCCTGGGGACAGTGGGGGCCGGAGTGTGGGCAGCGCTCACACTGGGGCTGCGGGGGCGCACGCGAGGGCGCGCGTCCTCCAGGAGTTGTCGTAATCCAATTTTGGAAGGGTCGCACTTCGTGCGTTTGGCACAATTCACACTTTAGGCATCACCTCCACAGAGGGGGCACAATTCATCACCACGGATGCAACACTTAGTAGCACATTGGCAGCACTTTGCACAGAACACCAGCACAGCACACAGACACCACACGAGAGCGGGGGCGGCGCGCGCGGGCCGGTCCGGGCCTTCCCTGAGCACGACACGATCCACACGATCCTCTCCGATCTCCACCGACCAAAGACAGACGCGAGCGAGCGAGCGCGGCGTGTCGAGTCGAGCCGCCCTGCAGACACCGCAAGCAGGCCAGAGACCACACGTCCACACGCGTGTCCGCTCGCTGCGCCGTACCGTGCCGTACTGGCCGAGGAGAGGGGAGAGAGCCGAGCCGAGCCGAAGCTAGGGGAAACAGGAAGGCCAGCCGAGCGCGCCGCCGGGCCGGGCTGAGCCGAGCGGGAGCCCGGGAGCGACGGACTGCACTCGGGCCCGCTTCGGCTCGGCTCGGCGGCCCGCCCCCCGGCACGGCCCGGCTCGGCTCGGCCCCGCGACCCGCGGCCCGGCTGCGCTCAGGTCGCGGTCCTGCCGCGGGGCGGGGCTCGTCTCCGGGCCGGGCCGGGCAGGGGTACAGCAGCTGGCTATGGAGTAACGCCTGCCTAGGCCGTGGCGGGGCGGGGCGGGGCGGGGCGGCCGTGGCCTCCCCCGCGAGGAGGGGGTAGGGGGTCTTCTTGTAGGCCTGCCGGCTCCCGCCCTTCTCTGCCGGCCGGACAGGCGCTGCCGAGGGGGATGAGAGGGGGACAAGTCACGCCATTAGCGCCAGCGCCGTTTACTTTACCCTTTTTGTAGCTAGGGGTTGGTTTTTATTGAAGGCTCCTCCTCCGCCAGGGCCGCGCGGCAGGGGCACGCCATCGCAGCGTGCGCTGCGGGGCGGGGCGGGGCGGGGCGGGGCCGTGCTCCAGGGGCTCGCGACTCACCTGGAAGCAAAAAAAAAAAAATCGTTAATTAAAGAAACAGATACAACACCGCCCAACATCAACCAAAATTTCTGAACACGCAATTAACATAAACATATCGATTGAAAAATTATAACTAAAATAAAACAATTAAAAAAAAGTTGAAATCACCACGCAACCTTCCTCACTCACTACTGTATTCGAAAACTGCGTTGGTTCCGGCGGCGGCCGCGTTCTCTTGCCGTACCAAGTCAACACGCAGATTAGCAAAAGTAGAGCAGCGCGGGTGACTCAATCTCTGCGCTGCTGGCCTGGCCTGGCGCGCCGCCGGCGGCCGCCCTAAATTGGACAAACGGATCGCCCTTTACCAGGCCAGGCCTCGGCACAGAGTTCAATGAGGACAAGTACGTGTGCGCGGGCGGGGCGGGGCGGGGCGGGGTGGCGCGGGGCGCGCGGTCCGGTCGCACTTTGCCGCCCACTGCAGCAGGCGCCCTGCAGCACCAAGGCTTTTAGCACCGCGATACAGATCTCCTTGTGCCCTGACTCTGCCTGCGCGGCCGGCTCAAAATGAGCAGGATATAGAGAAACAACAACAAGTCTTAAACAAATCCGAAAGAATAAAAATAAAACAAGACCGTCGGTGGCGGAAACAAAGCAGTGCAGTGCGCCCGAGCTGAGCTGGGCGGAGCAGAGCGCAGCGGCCAGGCCAGGAGCTTCGAGACAACGCGACCAGGTGAAATATTTTAATTGCGCGCCAACCAACTCGGCCCGCAACTGCACTCACAATGGAGAGCGGGGCAGCCAAGCCTTGAGCAGACAGCTCTGGGGTTGGCGCTCGCGGGCGAGTGCGAGAGAGACGCAGAGGGAGTAAGTATAGGGCAGGGGCTCTTGACCTGCGGCCATCGGTTGGGGCCGCCAAACCAGCCCCTCCATAAGTGCATTGCTCAAGCGCGCTGGCGCGGGTGCACCGCACCGATATCTGTCATCTTGGCTCACAAACTGTTGCGGGGGCGCGGCGGCGCGGCGCAGGGGTGCAACAAGCTGTCTATACTCTCTCTCTCTCTCTCTCTCTCTCTCTCTCTCTCTCTCTCTCTCTCTCTCTCTCTCTCTCTCTCTCTCTCTGCACTCCTCCCCCGCCCAGCGCAGGCCACCACGCCGAGGCAGCAGCAGTGAGCAAGCGCACCCTACTTGTCTTGCCCCAATTCGCGGCAAGTGTTTCAGCAACAAGACACACAGCACTCGATTCAGAACGGCAAACGGCGTCGTGAACCCCGCGCCATGCAGCGACAGCCAGAGCCAGTGACTGCAGCGGGCGGGGCGGGGTGGGGCGGGGTGGGGCGGGGCGCCACAGGGCCGGCCGACCCTATGTGTAGTGTCCTTGCACATACAGCACCGGTACATTTTTCCTAAGTTTTTTTTTGCGTCAAAAAAATACATATCAGAAGAATATCAGTACATAAAAAAATTCAGACACCCAAAACAATACGCGGTCAAAAATGTACAATAAAAGTAGCCAAAGTGGGTTGGCGTAGTTGTTCCGACCTCTTCGCCCGTACGTACAGTAAGTCTGCCACACACTTCATATTTTTACTTTTTTTTTTTGACTCCCCTTTATCATTTTGCGCACGAGAGAGAGAGAGAGAGAGAGAGAGAGAGAGAGAGAGAGAGAGAGAGGGAGAGAGAGAGAGAGAGAGAGGGGAGGGGGGGGGGTCCTCACGTGTGCACAATCCTCGTGGCCCGTCCGCCAGAGCGATAAGGCGCGGCTCGGCGAGGACCCGCGGCCTCATGACCAATTTACACGCGCGGCCCGGGGGCTTAAGTGCGCGGGGGCCACCACTCCGACCCGTCAGTCAAAGGGGGTGGCGTCGTATCACACTGCCCTTATTTTCGAAGGCCATTTCCTCAACGAAGAATACTTTGAAAATAAAAATAAAAAAATTTATATTGGAAAAAAAATAACTCTATGAATGGCAATAAAGCACTGAAATGTACTGAGCAACAGTTCAAGATAAAGAGGGAGAGGTGCAAAAACCGCGAGCGCCTCGCTGGTGCAATTGGAGCGCAATAAGCTACACGCACTTTTTCTCTCTTTTCCAGAGGTTCGTGTCGTGCGCGTGCGCGGCAGGGAGCACGCTGCTGCCACTGCTGCACTTACTCGCATGTGTGTAACTGCTGCTTCGCAACTAGGTTAGCTACACCGCCCGCGCCCTGCCCCGCCCCGCCACGCCTCGGCCTTCCGAATCAAGCCGCCGCGCCGGCCCGCCCTGGCCTGCCCTGCTCTGCCCCGCCCATAGGCCCCCCACACGACCCGGGCCGGCAGCAGTATGTGCTGGGCCGGGCCGCCGGCTGCACCCTGACCTAGATAAGGACTCCGATGTGGACCAGGCGACAAGTCTTAGGGCCCGCGGCCCGACCATTGGACACTCGAACCAGCGCGTGGGCGGGGCGGGGCGGGGCCCAACGCCGTCGCGTCGCCGCGGCAAAAAGACAAGAAAGAATCACCATCGGGCACAACGAGGCCGAAGGCAAGTGGGGTACGGGGGCGGCTCGGCTGGGGTCAGCCTGGCCACGCCACTGCACTGAGCTCAGCGGTGCCAACTGACCGGAAAAACGTGAAACAATTTGAAACGAAAAGTAAAGTGACGAACCCGCATTTTAAGCCCCAAATCCTAAATGGCAAGTGTGCTCAGCTCTACGAAAACTGCGAGAGACGCATGAGTAAAATCGACTTGGAAAGACTAAACAAGAGAGTGGGGCGGGGTGGTGGTGAGCCGAGGTTGGCCTGTTGGGCTGTGCGTGCGGTGTGGGCACCACCGCATAGGGAGGTCACTGTGATAAGGGCTCTCTTTGAACACGGTATCTCTCTGGCCCGGGCCCGGTGCCTCTGTGTGTAAAATAAGCACCGCTTTTCACCACAAAATATACTGCATGCGCATGTTGCATGTATAACGTGTCTGTGTGTGTGCAAACGCCTGCGAGCGGTACCTCAAGGGCTTGTAATGCGCCCACCAACCAAACTGTGCAAAAAACAAAAAAAAACAAAAAAAAAAAATCTTAATCAAGATCGGTATTGGAAGCAGATGATACTCCAAGAGACATCGTAATTTCTGGAGTGCGTTTTATGTGATGATGTAGACGTTGAAGGTATTAATACGGTATCGTCTGCCAAAAGTAGTACGGGTGCGCGGACATTACGGGTATCCACGTACACATGGATCAGGTGTACAGTGTATTACGGAAGTGAATTACTCCCCCCTCGGCGGACGCACTACGAGACCGACGTGCGACCCGACCGACCACACAAGACCAATGTACTCAACACACCTTCAACAAATGAGTCGGGACGGAGCAGGTCGGCCGTGTAAATAACTGAGGAGGTGTGCGCCGAGCATCGACCGAGCATCAAACATTCAATATCAATCAAGCCCGACACAGTTCGGCCACTCACACTCACACACACCTACACGTCACCGACAGGCAAAACGGGTCTAGCGATAAAAGCTAGGTCAAGCAGCAACGCACGCCGGGGCCGGGCCGGCCGGCGCCCACACGGGCTGGGCTAGGGCTTTCACATCAGGCAGGCCAGGCGTCCTCCTTACACCCAAACCTAAATACATACATACCTTCCGCGAACCTTTTAATAGTACAGACAGGGTGATAAAAATATACCGCCAAGGAATAAAGATAAACGTCAATTTTTCTGGCAAACTTCCCGCAAAAAATTGAATATGTGTTAGGCAGGCGAGAGTGGTAGAGAGTATGCTCAGAGGGAGAGGGAGAGAGGGCAGGGTAGAAAATTAAAATAAAAACACCGCCTTTTCACTTTGGGGCCGTGAAAACGCTCGCGCGCGACCTGCTTTGAGAAACCTAACGTAAAGCAATCACTACAAAAGTAGGTAAATCGACTGGCTGACAGTGAGGGGGGAGGGGGGGGGGCGTGAGGCCGGCCGGTACGGGCCGAGCCCCATCGGGACGGCGTGTTGAGTGAGTTGTGCCGCGGCTCGGCTCGGCTCGGCTCGGCCCGGCAGCCGCTTTGCCAGCCGCCCCGCCCTCCTTTCACGAACAGCCGCGCGCGATTGCCTAAAAGTAAGCCAAACGCACACAAACACGGAGTAGCAGCTCGCAGCCTGGTGGTCCCGCGAGACGAAATATAAACCGAGCTGCACTGCGACTGAGCGCGCCCCGCCCCGCCCCGCCCCGCCCCGCCCCGCAGGGCGAGCCGCAGGGCGGCTGGAGCCCGCTACACTTCTCCACTCCGGCTACTTCATATACATAGCTCTCCTAGCTAACTTAGCTAAAACGTTCCCTACGGCGCGACCGCCTGCATGGGTAGGCAACCATCCGCCTGCGTAGGTAGGCAACCACCCGCCTGCGTAGGTAGGCAACGCCATCGCTTGCCCACGCGCACCGCAGACAATACAAACTGCTGCCACGTAGTCAAACCGTACCCAGCAAAAAAATTACAACATAAAAAAAGGATGCGAAGGCGAAAAAGAGGACAGGCGTGGCGGGGCGTGGTGGTGGCGGCGGCGGTGGCGGTGCCGGAGGACACCAAGCCGAGCCGAGCCGGCTGAGTGTATGACCTCCCGAAGATGCCCTCCACCTATAAACCGGCACATGGAGTGGCGTGGCGTGGCGGGGTGAGGCGGGGTGGGGCGGGGTGGGGCGGGGCGGGCAGGCGGCGGGCGCAGCCTCGGCCCGGGCTGCAACCTATATCCGGGCCGGGCTCATACCCAATGAGGCCCCGACCACTTTAGCCTACCGGCCGCCCCGCCCCGCCCCGCCCCGCCCCGCCCCGCCCGGGTCCCTCCGTGTCGTACCGTCTCCAGGGCTTGGGCGGCGGCAGTAAGGCGCCACGCACGGGCAGCGCCCCGCCCCGCCCCGCCGCGCCCCGCCCCACCCCGCCAGGACCTTGTTCCCTTTAACGCTGCTGTGCGACCCTGCGAGAGAGGTGCCCGGGCCGGCGCCGCCGCCGCCGCCGCGCCGCTCGCGGTGGGACACGGCGTCCCTGATCCGGCCGGAGTCACCCGGAGGTGGAGGAGGAAGAGGGAGTGATCCAGGACAAGGCGTCCGGCTCGGCCCGGCCCCGCCAAATACAAACAAGCCAATAAATTTGAAACACACACAAAATTTTGACAGTCATTCTCGTTTGGAAAGAAATAGCGTGGGTCCTAGTCCTGACGAAGTCGGCGCAGCAACGCTATCCCTTGCAGCTCGCCGGCCGCTGTTGCCTACCACCACTGGCTGGTTGCCTACGCTCAGGCCCGGCCCGGCGCCCGGCGCCCAGCGCCACTACACGTCTCCGTGCGACGTACGGCGCCAGCGGGAAGGGGTGGGGAGGGGAGGCCTCTGCTGCCCGGCGCGGCCCGCGGCCTGGCCCTGGGAAAGTGGCACATTAGGACGGGGCAGGGCGGGGCAGGGCGGGGCAGCCAGCCTCGCAGCAGGGAAAGAGAAAAAGCAGCAGCGGCTGACACAGGCACGCCAGGCCAGGCCAGGCAGCCTTCAGAGCCAATATGTACCGCTTGTGAGGTGAGAGGGAGTGCGGGAGAGGGAGAGAGAGAGATATATAGCGAGAGAGAGACTCCGTGTGTGTGCGTGTGTGTGTGCGCGCGCTGGCAAGCGCCGTGCTATTCGCACTCGATGGCGCTAATAAACAATCAGCGGACGGGACAGGGCAATAGGCGGCGCGTGCCGAGATGTGTTGCAGCAGTAGGCAATCGGCCGCCTAAACGCTCAGGACCAATACGCCAAAATCAAATGCGCGAATCGCAAAAGTACTCGCCTCGGCCTGGAGGGAGGGGTATATCACTCACTACTCCAGAACCACAGCTGCACGCCGACCATATTTAAGCAAGCAGATTTCATTTCCGGCCTGTCAAAGCACAGGGCACAGGGGAACAGAGAGAGAGAGAGCGAGAGGGAGGGACTGGGAGAGAGGGAGAGAAAGAGAGGGGCGAGGCGAGGGAGAGAAACTCGTGCCTCGCCGACCGGGCCGATCTCTTGCCTTCAGGAAGTCACATTGCATCTGAGTCCGCCGGGTCGCGTGGCGGGGCGTGGGGCGTGGCGGCAGGCGAGGGAGTTTCACCACGAGCGCGCGCCGCCGCCCGGCCCCGCCTCCGCCCTCCGCCCTGCTCCCGACTCCTCCCAGAAGAGAAATAAGCACAATAAATAGAGAGAAGAATATGTCGAGGAAACGGCCAGCGAAAGGGACGCGCGAGCGTCACAGCGACTCGACGCGAGGCAACCCCCCCCCCCCACCCCCGTGCAAAAAGTCCTCGACGATATTTCGCTTGCGCAAATAGCGAGCGCCACCTAAAAACCCCATTTCCCATGCGATGAATGAAAATGGTATCGGCCATTCCCACGTCACCCAGCCAGCCACCCAGCCAGCCACCCACCCACCCGGCGTGTTGGCCCGGCGCCCCCCGCTAGTAGGGGCGTAAGTGTGAGGCAACGCCACCGTCGCCACGATCAAGTAGCACACAGGCGTGCGCGTACGAACAAGGCCAGCTACATTCCACCCGGCAATATACACAACCCCTCGAAACCCAAAAGTAGCAGACGAGAGTCCGTAGTTGGTAAAAGACGGGGGGCGATGTTGCAAGTTTTGCATCCGCGATTTAAAAAAAAATTAAAAGGAAAATTGCAATGGTTTGCGAACGCCGCAGATGTCTCGCGAATCTCGAGAATCGTCGCTGTCGTCGTCGTACGTCCGCATAATGGGGTGACCCATACAGCGGAGGAGGGGCCGGGGGGATCGCGGAGGGGACCGCGGAGGGGACCGCGGAGGGGGCCGCGGGGGGGGCCGCGGAGGGGGCACGGGGGCCTCCGGACGGAGATGGGGTGGGGGGGGGGGGGGGGTCACACAACAGATCGGGGACGCGAGTGGCGCAGCGCCGCGCCCGGCCACGGCGCCGCTGGAAAGGAGAGGGCTTACCTCACACCAGTCAAAGTAAACCGGGTTACTTCAGGCGGAGCGGTGGGGCGGGCGGGGCGGGCGGGGCGGGCGGGGCGATGGCGCAGTCCTTTGGGTAGTCCTACACTCCTGGGCGCCGCGCCCGGGCGGGGCCCAGCGGATCGACTGGGTCGAGTCGATACAAGAACACACCCATACCTCATAGTGAGCCGCCCTGAGCCAGCCGTGCGTGTGTCAATGTCCAGTTCCGGCGGAGAGTGAGAGCGCATGGCATAGGGCGGGGCGTGGCGGGGCGGGGCGGGGCCCCAAAGGCAAGCCCGTGAGCCGCCGCCACGCGGGTTGCGCGCCGATTTCTCCACCGCGAAAACTAGACAACTGAAACACTTGCAGCGTGGCGGGGCAGGGTAGGGTTGGGGTAGGGCGGGTTGCACTCGACCGCAGCCGCAGCAGCGCCGCGCACCTCGAGAACTCTGAGAGCGAGAGAGCGAGCGAGCGAGCGAGACAGAGCGAGAGAGAGGGCAGCGAGGTATAGAGAGCGGGGACGCGGGACGGAGCCGTGCACTTGCGCGATCCAAATTCAAACATTACGCGCCGGGAAAACGGAAACGCGATAAGAGCCGCGCGCACTGGGCCGGGCGGGGCGGGCGGGGTGGGGCGGGGTGCGCCTCGCCTTCAGGGTCCGTCCCGGCCCGGCCCGTCCGTTTCCACCGGGTGCGCATCGCTTCCACCTCGCACACACTTCCGGGCGGCTGCAGCCGCGCGGGTGACTTGCGAGGAGAAAACGGGGCGAGCGAGAGCACAGCGCAGCGCAGCGCAGAGAGAGGAGAGAAAAGAGTGTGGGCCGGGCGAAGCAGGCGGGGGAGAGACGGAGAGCCAGGCAGCCTTCAAACATTTAAGAGTATTTATTTTCAAAGGTAGGGAGTTACAAACTTAGTCCTGTAGGATAGCTCTCGAGAGGCAGGATATTCGGGAGAGAGGAGAGAAAGGGAGGAAGGGAGAGGGGGGGAGTGGGAGGGAGAGAAAGAGACAGAGAGAGAGAGGCCCAGTGATCGGCGCGTCGGGCCGGCCCCGCAGCTGCAGGCAGCAGGTCAGGAAGGAGGATGACAGCGGCGCAGGCCCCAGGCCCCGCCCCGCCCCGCCCCGCCCATGCAAACGGAGGGAAGGGCCGAAAGCCAGCCAACGTCCGGATCACCCAGATCTGCCAACACACTTTCCACTGCGCTGCGCTCGCTGCTGGGAGCACGCCTGGCGGGACGGGGCGAGGCGGGGGGCGCATCCTTAGTGGGGCGCCGCGGCGAGGCGTGGCGGTGGGGGCAGCAGCCAGGTCAGGTCAGCGTGTGACAGCGGCGATATCGCTCCGCTCTGCTCTGCCCCACCACGCCCCGCCCCGCCACGCCACGCCATTGGGAATAGGGCCAAGCAGTGCGACACCGTGCTGTGCTGCAACACTCTGGAGCGCTGGTTGCGAGGCTACAGCACGGACCGAGGAAGTCCGGCGGCGAGGCCAGCATCTGGCCTAAAACCTAGGCCAGCTCACCGCCCGCCCAGGAGGGTAGGCCACCATCCGCCCGGGAGGGTAGGCCACCATCCGCCCGGGAGGGTAGGCCACCATCCGCCCGGGAGGGTAGGTCAGCCGCCTGCGCGGGCGGGTGTAACGCAATATTCTCAGTAAAAGAAATCCTTTTCCATGTCAGCTAGTGCCGGCCGGACCGAGACCCCGGGAGTGCTCCCTCGAAAAGCCATCATGCCCCTACCAGAAGCAGCAGCAGCAGCGCCGAGCTGATAAGCCCGGTGCGTGTAATTTAAAGATAAGTGTCACAGAAAAAAAATTCCCCCGCACTTCCCTCACCCTCTGTTCCCCGATTATCATCTAGTCGCACCCCTCAAAAAAAGTACACACAATCACGAGACATTCGACGACAAGAAAAAATTAGGTTTCGGTATCGATTTCCCGGGCCGCGTTATACGACCTCTGCAGGCGGGTGTTTTCACTCCGATAGCAGCAGCGAGCTGCCCCCCCCCCCCAGCGTGTCGCGAGAGCAAGGAGCTTTCCCGTGCAGAGAGGAAGACCCTGTCGCCCGCTCTCTTCTCTTACTCTCCCTCTGTGTACAGGAGCATAATCCAGGATGCGGGGCGGCGAATAACAGCGAGAGAGAGGAAGGTAGAGAGAGCGAGAGAGAGAGCGAGAGAGCGAGAAAGAGAGAGACAGTATACGGCCAGGGGGCGGCGCATTGGTTTAGCTGCAAACATTTCCTTGCTCGTGCAGCCGGGCGGGGCGGGGCGGGGCGGGGCGGGGCGACCCGCAGCGCAGCAGCGGCACCCGCCCGGGCCGCGGTCCCATTTTCCCCGCAGATGTTACTTTCTTCTTCAGGAACAGCAGCAGCTGCGCCGCGCGGGGGCGGGGCGGGGCGGGCGCGCGGGCACCCCGTTCTAGAGTCGGGGGGGAAAAGTGGCGAACGGGCGCGCCGCGCGCGGCAGCCGGGCCGGGCCGGCCACTCAGAAGAGGGGAGAAATCAGAGAAAAGCGCGCACATCGGGGAGAGAGGAGGTGAGGGATAAGACATGGAGAGAGAGAGAGAGAGAGAGAGAGGCGGGGGACAGGACAGGAACTGCACAGCGGCAGCGGCGTGGCGTGGCGTGGTCCCTCTCTCCCTCCCTCAGCTCGTCGGGTCAGACCGCCAGCAATTACCATTCGCAAGTCGATTTATCGATTAGGAGAGGATGAGGATCCCGCGGGCCGAGAGCTCGCCCGGCCCGCTCGCCGCCCGACCCGACCCGGACTTGGAGAGGGCGAGGTGCCCCGCCCCGCCCCGCCCCGGAAGGGTCAGCGGGGCAACATTTATCAATCGGAGGCGGCGGCCCGGCCCGGCCGGGGGAAAGAGGAGCGAGCGGTGAAAGAGAGAAAACTCGCACCGATTTCAATTACCGCGGCTCGCGCGCCGAGCCGAGCCCCGGGCCGGGCCGGGCTTGTGCCGGAGAAAAGGCGGGGCTGGTGGGGCGGGGCGGGGCGACACCTGGCCCCGGGCCATTTCCCCACAGTCCCGCCCACGAGCTCAGTTCAATTTTTAATTTTGGGGTATACGACGAGTTCTTTCCCGCAGTTCCGCCGACCAACCGCATGATAGAAACTTTTTCAATTTTAATGGAAAAATTTACTTCAATAAGACCACCAGACCTCGCTCCAAGACCTTCATGTAACTTTTTTCTCCTTCTTTCTCAGTAGATATCTAATGGAAATCTCAAGACCGTACTTTATTTTAGGCATGGAGTTCACATCTCATTCCCTCCGTTTTACCATACTCCTGCGTGCCTGTCGTAAATCAAACGCATCCAGTCAGTGCGCGGTGCAGCAGCGGTGAGGAACACCACCGGCCACACCACGCAGGCCGCGCACAGCGCCGGCCCGGCCCGGCCCGCAGCATGACGAATGCCCCGCCCCGCACCGCCGTGATTGGGAGCCCGATTCTGTCTCTTCTCCCTTCCAAATCGGCCGCATACCGACGGCAGCCGCGCCGCGCCGCGCCACGCCTCACCTCGCCACATGGCCGCGACGCCCGGGCCGCGGCCGAGCTGTGCGCTGGGTGGTCGCCCCGCCCCGCCCCGCCCCGCCCTGCCGCCGCGCTCGCCACCTCATCTGTCACTGCTTAGCGTGGCAGTTACGTTCGTTTTGATGCCGCGGCCGGCACAGCCCGCCACAGAGACTTTGCTTGCTTGCATAGCCACTTTCACGATCGGGGCGGAACAGCGGCGCAGAGGAATTGGAGTCAAATGAAACGGAATCAAACGGGCTTCGGGGTCAGGAGGGCGGCCTTGCCTTCCGCCGCAGGGCAAATACACACGACCGTTATATCAGACATTTCTTTCTATTTCATTTTTTCCCCCAGCAAGCAGGATGGTAAAAAGAGTACGACAAAGCGAAATGTCAAACGTCCACAGCAGCAGCGGGTGACGTGCGGTGCGATTACAGGAGGGTGGAGGGAGGGAGGGAGGGAGGGGGAGAGAGAGAGAGAGAGAGAGAGAGAGAGAGAAGGAGAGAGAGAGAAAGAGAGAGAGAGAGATATGCAGCAAAAGGGAAAACCTCCCACAACAAAAATAGCCCCCGAAAAATCCCGAAACAGTACACAGCCGGAGAAAACGGAACCAGGCAGGCGGCACTGGCCCGGCCCGCCCGGAGGCTCCGGCATGCTCCCGCCCCGCGACAGGGGCCGAAGGCGTACCACCTCACTATTCTGTAAGGCGGTGTACGTTTGCCTCACGAAAACAAGCGGCCAACACTCACGGCCTGAGCGGCCTGAGAGAGCAGCTAGAGGTGAGAGGCGGGGAGGGGTGGGGGTAAAGCAATGCAGCCAGCTTTACGTTTCGGCTGACCTTGCGGTTTTTGATGCATATCGCCCCCGGGCCCGGGCACCGGGGAGAGAAAGCTGTCAACGCTCATAGCACACAGATAATCGAAAACAACAGGGGAGCCGGGCCGGGCCGAGCGTGCAGGGCATCCGGGCCAGAGCACAGCGGAGCGGCAGCACCGCCTACTCTCGCAGAGACCACCGGGTTGCCTATCTCGCGGGCGGATGGTTGCCTACCCACACAGGCGCTACAGCAAGGCCGCGGGCACAGGCGAGAGCGCGCCCGCCGCCCACCCGCCCCGTGGCTCTGACTTTTCTCGGAAGGCTCACCGGGTTGCCTACTTCACAGGCGGATGGTTGCCTACCCACGCAGGCGCTCCGGCAGGCCCGCGCGCGACCCACCGCGACCACCCCGCTACTCTGGCGCATAAGTCGACTAACGCGAGTGAACCACACAAAGGAGTGAAACTCGGCCCACTTTTCCTCCTCCTCCTCTTCGCGTCCCTACGCCACCCTCTCTCTCTCTCTCTTGCCGCGCTGCATTAGGTAAGCCGCAGGCTCGCATTACGCCACGAGGTCTTTGGGCCGGGCCCGGGCCGGCCGGAAGCGGTCGACGCACAGACCACTCACTCACCCATTCAATATCACTTATATTCAACAATCAATAGTCAATCTGTTTTATGGTTACGGCCCGGCAAGTGCATATAGCCAAACCCCGGGCGGGGTGGGGCGGGGCGGCGGCTTTCTTGTCCCTCTCTCTTTTCGTATCTTTCGTGAGGCGAGTTTCTCTGTCTCATTTGACGCTGTTTTGTTAGATCACGACCAAGCGAGGGCGCCCCGCCCCGCCCCGCCCCGCCACGACATGCGCGTTCGAACAATGAGCAGTTGCGTTGCCATGGGCGACGGTGTTGTCAGGGCAACCACTTTCCCATCCCATCCCGCGCGTCCCCGCCCCGCCCCGCCCCGCCACGCCCCGGCGCCCCACCCGCCCGGGCCGGGCGGCGGAGGCGGCACGGCGGCGCGGCGTCGGAGGCTCAGAGGTGAAAACTGTGTCCGAGCAGCCGAACCGATCGTCGGACGTCTGCAGCCGCCACGCCGCGCCACGCCACGCCCGAAGAAAGTACGCTCCACCAATGAGGGCCGCGCCGCGCCAGAGACTTGGGGGGAGGGCAGTGAGGGACCGCGTCAACTTTATGTAACGCCATTCATCACGGGGGGACACTGTCAGGAAAACACATTGAAATAACTCCAGAGCAGGGCAGCACAGCAGCCAGCCGCTTTCCAAGGCGAAAAACAGTGACAAGAGACCGCTTTTTTTTTGGACCCCGCCACTCTGACGGGGGCTTACACGTTAACCGGGGATAACAAAAAAAAAAATTACCACCTGACTGTCCGCGGCGAAAACCGCGTCAAACAAGGCGAATCGACTCGAAACGTTCCGGTTTCAGAAAAGGTATATAAAAGAAAATAAATTAGATAAGACGACGCGAGACGAGCAGCGAACATCGCCGGGGCCGGGGCGAGTTTTCACCCGCATCAGAGGACAGGTGTGGGCTGAGGCTGGGCCGGGACAGAAAGGGGAGACAGCGACTCAGGAATACTATCATCAGGGTGCATGTTTCGCTAACGAAATAATAACAAGCAGATGATAAAGAAAAAGGAAGGCCGGCTTATCGCTGGTGCGTTGCCCCGAGCGGCAAAAGAGAGGAGAAAGAGAGGAGAGAAAGAGGAGAGAGAGAGAGGAGAGAGAGAGGAGAGGAGAGAGAGAGAGAGGAGAGAGTGAGAGGAGGAGGAGAGAGAGAGGAGGAGGAGGAGGAGAGAGAGAGGAGCAAAGACAGGAGGAGAGTGGAGGAGTGAGAGGAGCGACGACGGACGGATCGCTCTAAGCAGCCAAGCTTTCGCTTTGATCCAGCGAGAGGCGGGGCGGGGCGGGGCTGGGTGGGCTGGGGCGCGGCGAGCACGTCAGGTTGCACCGCCGCGATGTGTCAGCGCCACGACTAGCGTGAAAAACGCGGCTATGGGTTCCACGACGGCACCACACCACGCCGGGCCGGGCGCCGGGCCGGGCACGGAGTATCGAGTGGAGGCAGAAACCACCTGCCGTGGTGGCGCCAGGACGTCGGGACGGTACGGCGAGAAAGTCGCCTTCATACACAGGACCCGGCGCGGCCCGGCGCGGCGCGGGAGGCTTCGAAAAAGCCGGCCGCAGCAGAACCTTTCGCCAGCTGCAGCCGCGCCAGGCCAGCAGCCGGGCCGGGCCACGTGCGAGCACGTGCACGCGCAGCAGCGCACACGTGTCCCAGTCCACCAGGATGGCCACGTGTCGGATGAAACGACGAGGAGAAAATTTTGCGAGCTTTTCCTTCACATGGACAAGTGGCGATATCGCCAGAATGTCAGCGCATAGCGCCTTAGGGGCCGGGCGGGTAGGCAACCCGCCCACACTCGTGTCGTGCGGGACAGTCTACCCAGTCGCTCCAAAGGCGCCCTGGCGGGGCGGGTCCTCTCCCCTTCAGCATCTCGTAGTCCTTTTTATTTTAATTTTTCTTTTCACTGGGCGGGGCGGGGCCGGGCTGAGCCCCTGGCTCCGCCGCCACCGAGAGGTGACCGCCTTTCACTTGGCGCCGCGACCTATCATGGAATCAATGCGACCTCCTTCCCACTCCAGCCAGCAGCCCAGACCCAGCCGCAGCTGCGGCCCCGCCCCGCCTTACGCACGGGAGCGTGGGGGAGGACACGGCAGGTGTGGCAACATTTTAGTTACTTTATACCACACGATACAAAAATTCGCGCGCGGGTACAGAAAAAAAATTCGTCGATTTCCAAATGTTTTATGCTGAAGGCTGTTCTGAAAAGTCGAGCGACGCGCGGCGCGAGTCTGGTCGGGGTCGGCCGGCCAGGGCGTGGCGGGGCGTGGCGGGGCGTGGCGGGGCGTGGCGGGGCGTAGCGGGGCGCGCGGAAAGGGAAGCGACACCTCAGCACAATGCGAAGTGGCCGAGCGCAGCGGTCAGGCGACACGACACGCACTCAGAGGAGTGGAATGACAAACAGCGGCCAGTTGTGCACTGCGCGGCGCGGCTCGCCTGTTGGGCGGATCACGTTGTATTGTTCCCGTGAGTCACCTACATCTCACCTCCCCCTCCTCCTAAGAGCCGCGGCGGGAAGCTCCACGCCACGCCGCGCCATCGAAATCCCATACTGTTCGCCATGGCATCTCACGGCGTAGAGCAGCCTGAGCAGCCAGAGCGCTCGCGGTGCGGTCGCGCCCATCCGCCAAAACGATAACGATGATGGTCCGATACCAGACCAGAGAGCGGCCCGGGCCCGGGCGCTGCGGCTGCCGGCCGACCGGACCCGCCGGAACACTCCGCGATCCAGTAGCAGCGGCAGCACAGCACGGTGGTGCGGTATCAGAGCACAGTAGTGCGAGCTGAGCTGCGCTGAGCAGCGATGTAGCCCAAGGCTGCTGCTGCCTGGTGGGCGCGATTAAATCTGGCCCAAACGAGGAGGAGGTGGACAGCCCGGCCCGTCGCCTCACCGCCCGCTCAAACCTGACGCGGCACGAGATGGACTGGGGAGCAGAGCAGCCTGGTCGCGGAAGCGATTATTATAAAAGCTCATTATTGAAGTCAACTGAGAATGAATACAAAATGCCTTGCGAAATGCGCGACCGTAATAACCTCGTTTTTATTTTTTTCGCACAGCACAAGTCAGAACGTAGGGAGAGGAGAGGATTCGCCCTACGGGGCAAAGGAGTCTTTCCGCATTCTAGAGCAAAACGGGAGAGGAGGAAGGGAGGGGGGGCTATCCTTGGCCGCGCGGGGCGCGGGCCCCCCCCCCCCCCCCCCTACATACCTCTCTCCCTCTCTCCTCTCCCCCGCGCAGGGAACCTTGAGCCACCCCTTCCACCACCTCGCACCCCCTTCAGCCCCCGCGGCCCTAAACCACCACCAGCCAATCCTGCACAACCCCCACCCCTCCACCACCGCCGCACGGCCCGGCCCGCGGGCTTTTCCGTACAAGGCCAAACTCCCTCTTGGCAGCGACACAGTTTAGAACGCTGCCGTCGCCTTCGCTAGCGGCCCAGCCCGGCCCAGCGCCACTCTGTCTTACTCAAACACTTGACTCGTTCCCTCTCGCTCACGGGCCCCGCCCCGCGGCGCCTCCAAATGGACCGCTTCAACTGTCTCCCGGCCCGTCGATATCACTGAGCATTAGTTCAGCCCGGAGGAGAGGCGGCGGACGCTGGAAGCGAGACTATCCCCACCGCGCCACTGTCCAGCTCCAGCTCCAGCTCCAGCGGCCGGACCGAACGGCCCCAAAACGCGGCTAAAATAATATCCCTCGAGCACCGCGGAGACTTCTTCATAATGGGCTGTAAACCACGGGGCGCCCACAACGGACCCTCTCCAGCCTCAGCGGTCCACCCGGACCCCTCCGCTAACGCCCACCACGCGGGCCCGCCCCCGGCCCAATTTTGTAAGTTTACAATTTGATATCGTAACTTTACGACATTCCTCATGGGAAAATTCCCCTTAACCCCTACAAAAACTTCTCACAGTGGAAAGGTCCCCCGGAAAGCAAACGAGATTCTCTGAGCAGCACTGCGGCCCGCCCCGCCCCGCCCCGCCCCGCCCCGCGGCACAGGCCCGCTACGCTACACTCTGGCCTCGATTACGCGAGCAGAGCAGAGTTTGTAAATAAGAAGGGCCGCGAGAACATTTGCGGGCGCAAGGTCGCGAGCGGGTGTGAGCCGACCCGACACGGCCTACTCGCACACCGCACCACACCACACCCGCGCAGCCCAACCGCGAGCCCCTTCGATCTCGCAGGATAAATTTGGCACGAGACTGCCAATAGCGTATCGCTCCGCATCCGCCGCCCCGCCCCGCCCCGCCCCGCCGCCTCTGCTATCCCCAGCTAGCCGTCTGCTCGGCGTAAGACGGCCGGAGGTACATTCGGATACCAGGTCAGTCAGTAGCAGGCGGGGAGCGAGGGCGACGCGGGGTGGACAGGTCATGAGGTCAGGTCATTCCCAGAGACGCCCGTCAGCCACCCCCCGCCCCGCTGAGGACTGCGCGGCGGAGGCGTCGGTCGGGACCATCAAGGATGACGTTAGTGTCACGCTAGCAGCAGCAGCGGCGGGAGGGGAGAAGGTTCTCTCATAGCGGATGCCCTCCAGAGCGGACAGCGGCACGGCCAATGCAATGACCCCAGCCAGGCCCCCGCCCCACCCCGCCCCGCCCCGCCCCGCCCCGCCGCTCGAGGCGCGGCCAGGCAGGCAGGCAGGCAGGCCGGGCTGGTGATATTGAAAAGAGGTCACCGCCAGTTCCCCCTCTCTGTCACGCTCACGCGGGCACACGCTCACTCCCACGGGATGGATGCCCCAGTATACACCTTATCTAGCCGGCGCGGCCCGGCCCGGCCCGAGCGCTTTGGGGCTGCTGCCTGCTCCGGCCGGCTGTAAAGCCCCGGTCCCTCCCCACCCACAGCTTTACGAGGACCACGCCGGCCCGGCCCCGCCCGCCCGCTGTCTGACAGAGCAGCAGGACGAGGAGGAGAAGGTCCTCACGGTGGCACCCAGCAGGACGAGGACCTGGCGGGGCGGGCACCCGGGGCGCGGCCAGGACGCTGACAACATTTTTGGAGGCCCCTCCCTGGGCGCCGCCGGCCGCCGGCGTACTTCCGCACTGGTGATGTGTGACATGGTCACAGGGGAGGCCATAGGCCAGGCCAGGCGGAGCCGCGCCGAGCCAAGGCTGGCTGCCCCCCCTCCAGGACGGCGCCCGCCGTGGCGTGCTGCTGAGCAGCGCGGCGCGGCGAGGCGAGGCGAGCAGCAGCACGGCCTGCAGAGGGTCCTCCGCCGCACCACGCCACTTCCTTGTTTCGGAAATCGCACGCCTGGCCGCCTGAGGTCGAGCCGAGCCGCGCCACGACAGAAGACAGCAAGGAGCTGCTGCTGCTGGCAGCCTCAGCAGGCGGGCCGGGCCGGGGGCCTCCAAAGCAAACCGGTATGACCCCGCTGCCAACGACCGGACCCGCGCGGCCCCGCCCCGCCCCACCACGCCCCCGGCAGGTGCGCGACGCGCCGGCCGCCCCGCCCCGCGCCGCCCCACTACAGGTGCGCCCTGCTCCCCGCCACAAAAAGAGCACCAAAAAGAGCAGTGCGTTCGGGAACAAAAAGAGGTTACAGTAACAAGGGCGCTGCTCCGGCGGCGCACCTCACCTCACCTCACCTCGTCGGCACATCGTTAGGCGATATACTCCATTTACCCGCGCAGAGCGGACATGGTTACGAGTTCCAGGTGCGCCAAAAGGAGAGGTAAAAAGCACACGATAGCGAGCACTCCTCTGGTGTGTGGTGCGCCCTGCCAGCTGGCAGACCGGGCCCGTGGGCGGGCGCGACGCGACGCGACGCGACGTGGACCTTCCCACCCAAGTGCCTCATTTCCAATAGCGCGGGCACGGCGCTCTCCTCTCCTCTCTCTCTCTGTCCTCTTGCTCTCTCCCTCTCACTCTCTCAGCGCGCGCACCGTTATGTCCGCTCCGCACGCCCGTGGGCCCGGCCCAGCCCGGCTATGTGCGGCGCGGGGAGGCCGCCGCCCGCCGCCGCCCGCCGCGACCCACAACGGCACCGGTTTATACGATGATACCGTTTCGTTCCGTCCCGTCCCATCTGTCTAACTCACTCACCTCCTCACCCGGGCCGGGCCGGGCCCTACATAATACAAGTCAGTCAGTCTGTCAGCACCACGTGGTGGCGCCACGGTCAGACACGGCGCCCAGCCCAGCCCAGCCCAGCCCGCTCGCTCCCACGTGCACAAACACACGCCACTGGCCTAGACACGTGACACTTCCGCGCCTCATAGACCTCCAAGTATTTTTTTTTCTCTCTTTCACCGCAGGCCAGGCCAGCCAGGCCGACCGTATAAATGTTACGATGAGCTCTACTCAATGCCGAATCGTGTCCGGCCGAGCAGCGGGCAGTAGCAGGGACCCAGCAGCCGCACGCGAAAAGTAGGGCACGGCAAGCATGACCTCTGCGGGGGGGCAGGCCGGGGCGGGCACCGCAGCACCGCGCCGCGGTGCACCTTGACAGTGATATCATACTCTCTCTCACACACACACACATATGCGCAATAATTAGCAACTGCATGTGGCAGAGGCGGCCCCGTGCTGACGGGGCCACCTTCATGCGCGGAGCCGAAAAAAAAAGTTTCAATTTCAAAATGGAGTTTATGTACACGGGAAGCCCAAGTGTACAAATGTCACACACCACTAATTCCTAACAAAAATTCACACTCTCACTTACTGAAACGTGCGAATGGGAACACCTACAAGTGTCTGACATTGACACATTTGCGTTTTCCAGTGTGGACTAGGACGATGTGGCGTACACAGCATGCACTGTGCACGGGTAGAGCTCTGACCTCCGGGTCCAACCTTACGAGCATCCCCCCCCCCCCCCCCGCCTCATCGCCGACGGTAGCGTGGCGCGGCGTGGCGCGGCGTGGCGCCCATTAACGGAGGAAATAACACCGGGAAATGAGCAGCGCGGCGCCCTCCGCGGCGTGGCGTGGCGTGGCGTGGCGGCCGGAACACACGCCGAGCCGGGCACGGCCGATTACGTAGCGAGTTTCACACTCCGTCCAAACATTACGTCACGCCGAGCCGCGAGGGCGCGCCCGCCCCGCCCCGCCCCGCCCCGCCCCGCCCCGCGCAGCCCTGCAGAGCAGACCGTAGAGCTGACCGACCAGAGCACCGCGCCGTGCCGTGCCGCCAGCTTCTATCCATCCTCGTCGCAGCATAGAGAGCGACGCTACGCGACGCGACACGCGGCTTGGGATAGAATAGAGAGACACCCGAGCGGTATTCAGCGCATAATCCGATTCAGCATTCAGCGAACTCCAAAACGAGCCGCGCTGCACTGCGACGGCGATCCTGTTCCTCCTCCGCTGCGGGGGGAGCAATGTCAATCTGATCTCGGCGCTGAGCTCGGCCCCGCCACACCCGGGCGTGCTCCGCTCGCTCTTGCCTCGGCCTGGCCTGGCCGACCTTCGCTAGCCTCGCTATGGGCTTCAAGTAGTTTGACTTTCCCGCGCCCTCTGCCCGCTCGCGCCACAAAGCTCTTCGCGGGGCGCCGCCGCGAGGGGGGAGGGAGGGAGAGAGAGGGAGAGAGGAGAGAGGCGGCGTGTGTGCCCCCAATGTATGGGTGCGGCAGTGACGGTGGTAGTGCTGGAGGGGGCAAGGTCTAGAAAGGGCGCGCGCGACAGGCCCGCGCAACCCGCGGCCGCGAGGTCCGAGGAGCGGCGGGGGCGGGCCGGGGGCGGCCAGCCAGAGGTATGAGGTCGCAGACTGCCGCACACACAGTTGTTGAAATGAGGTAAAACAATCAGCGCTGCTTTACGCTGCCCAAAGGACGAAGGGCGCGCTGCTCGACTGAACGGACAAATGGGGTCGCTCCATTGCGTAATCCAATCAACCCTCCTCCTCCTCCTCCTCCTCAATCGGACCCGGCGCGGCGCGCACAATCATTCGGCCGTAATGAAACAAATGAACTGGGCCATCTGTCAAACTGGAACAAAACGGCGCCTGCTTCACAAACGCGGTCAACTCAACACACATACATGCACCTCCCCCCTCCCTCCTCTCTCTGTCTCTCTCACACACACAGTCTCTCTGCCTCGGTGGCGAGGATAGGATGTGGCAACACACACTGGCGGTGGCCCCGGCCCGGCCCCGGCCCCGTCCTCATACTGCACGGAGCACGCAAGCTCTCGTGGGCCGCGGCGGGCCGGGCCGGGGCGTGGCGGTGGTGTGTGTAGCCTTCCTCTCTAGCGCGCGCGCCGCACCGCGCAGCGCCAAGCCACGGCTTCCGACCTGGATCGGATGATGTGCCGTGCCAATGCTCTCTCTACTCCCCATTTCTCTCTCTCGCTCTCCAGTTACTGATTACTCTGGAGTGGCGGGGTGTCTCTAGCTCTCTCTCTCTCTCTCTCTCTCTCTCTCTCTCTCTCTCTCTCTCTCTCTCTCTCTCTCTCTCTCTCTCTCTCCCTCTCTCTCTCTCCTGCTGCAGCGCTCTACTATCAGCTTACCGCCCCCGTGGCCCAGCGGGCGGCCAAGGTCTGGCACATCGTGGTGACGGTGGGGTGGCACCCTAAAACCGCGCCCCGCCACCCGCCCCGTCCCGCGTCCCGCCCCGCGCTCATCGCTCCAAAACGAGGGCACCCACGGGCCCCGCCCCACCCCACCCTGCCCACCAAGACACTCTGATACGGAATTAAGCCGCATTCGGGGCGGGGCGGCGCGGCCCCCCGCGGACACCCCGGGACAGCCCGACGCTCTCCTCCTCCTTCCCGATCGAGCTGCTGCTGCCCGTTCCGTTTTTATTTCCATTGTTCGCCGAGTCCTTTGTCCGGGCCGGGCCGGGCCGGGCGAGCAGGACGGCCTGCCGTCCGGGCCGAGCGAGGCGGGGCTGACCCAAAACGCGCCTGCGGTGGTGGCGCTCCGTGGCGCGAGTGAGAGAGAGCGGGAGAGCGAGCGAGAGAGAGAGAGAGAGGAGGGGGCAGAAAAGGGGAGGGTTGGCCTCGTCAAGCCGCTCAATGCAGGCTGGGCTGGGGGCTGTGCTGCGGGCGGGGCGGGGCTGGGTGCCCTTGGCCAGAGGGGTGGGCTGTGCCGGCCGGGCCGGCCCGGGCCGGGCCCATGGCGAGATTGGGGGGCTCAAGGGGGGAAAATAGGGCGGCCCGGGCCGGACCGGGGCCGGGGAGCGGCGTGGTGGGGCGGCGTGGCCAGGAGAGTGGCGGGGCTCGAACAGGTGTCGCCGGAGACAGATAAGCCGGGCCGGGCCTGGCCACACAGCACGCCACATGCTATCAAAACACATTGGGCGGCCAGGGCGGCGCATCAGGTCTCGGCGGGGCGGGGGGAGGCGGGGTGCGGTGGGGGTGTGGTACGGCTCGGGGCTCGGGTGGGGCGGGGCACGGTGCAGCTGGACCTTGTTACAACCAGGCGAATGCTGCACCGAGAGGACTCCCCCGAGACAGCAGGCCCCGCGTCACCCCACCCCGCCCCGCCCGGCCTCCCCGGCAGTGCGAAGTGGAGCGAGCCGCCCTGACCCAGTAACCCATGCAATACCTGGCGGCGACGGCCGGGGCGGGGCGGGGCGGGGCGGGGCGGGGCGGGGCGGGGCGGCCATCATTGGGCAACACGGGGCCAATCGATGGTCCTCCGCGCCGCCGTAAATGTTGTACGCGCCGAGCCTCATCGCACGGCGCCCCGCCCCGCCCCGCCAACACCTGCAGGTGCGGCACACAGCTGCTGTCAGCGCTCCATCATCTGACCAGGGTGGGGCGCCAGCAGCGCCATGCATCGGGCCCGCCCCGCCCCGCCCCGCCCCGCCCCGCCCCACCACGCCACGCCCCACCCACGCGCCCCGCCAGACCGTCGCTTTAATGAGAGCCTCGGCCATCAGTCGGAATATGCAATACACCTCGCCCTCCCCGCCCGCCCCGCCCCGCCCACTGTCCCCGTGGCCCACATCGTGCACTCGGGCGGGGCCGGGCGGGGGGTATAATGCCACGGACAGATCCAACATCAGAGAGAACGGACCTGCTACGTACTGCGGACTAACCGCGCAGGGCACGGCGAGGCGGGGCGGGGCGGGGCGGGGCGGGGCGCGGCCCTTACCTCACAACGCACCACAAGCGGGGGAGGAAATAGGACTCCCTTTCTGTCGACCCGCCCCGCCCCCTCCACACGGCCCTCCACGTGAGGCCAGGGCCGAGATGTAGGCTGGCTGGAGTGGGTATCGATTACAGGGGAGCAGTCTCGCTCTCGCTCTCTCTCCCAGCGCCCGTCGCACAAACCCTCTCAGTCTCATCCAAGGTGCGAGACAGACGGAGAGAGAGAATCGAACCAGAGAAGAAATTGGTACAAGAGCAAGAAGGAAGGAGAAGGGCAGAGCATGGCGTCGTGGAGGACGCTGCCGTCTGACCCCGGCCGAGCCTGGCCCAGCAGCGGTGACACGGTTGAGGTGAGGCCGACGAGGCGGGCGGGGCGGGGCGGGGCGGGGCGGGGCGGGGGCCCCGGGTGGGGCATCAGCAGGACCAGAGGGGGACGCGAAGGAGGGCAAAGGCCGGCCGGCCGGCCCGGCCCGCCCCGCCTCGACAGGCCCTCCGCTCCGCACACGCCGGCCCGCCCCGCCCCGCCCCGCCCCAGCAGCCAGCAGGATCGCCCTCAAAACCATTTCGAAATCGGCAACCAGGTCACAGCGGGCGCTGCTGGGCAGTCCCCCTCCCCCGGGCTGCTGGGCTGGGCTGGGCCCGCTGGGCTGTAGCCGCCTGTCCTGCTGGAGCCCCCGCGCCCGGCCCCGCCCCGCCCCGCCCCGCCGGCCCCACCCACCACCTGGCGCGATGCTGCACGCCGCTCCCACCACCCTCATGGCCCGCCCCCGCCGCGCCCCCGCACAGCCGTAGGCCGGCCTCGCCGCCCACACTACCCACCCCCAGCGCAGCCCAGCCCGCGCTGGGTTGAAATTCGCGCCATAAATCCTTTCAGCTAAAGCGCTCAAAGGCCCGCGGGGCTGTAGCAAGGCGAGCCCGAGCCCCTTACCCCGGGCCGGGCCGGGAGTAAAGCGGCTGTTCGCGAGGAGGGGAACGCCGCCGACGAGACGAAGGACGACGTAGAAGCAGCGCCGAAATCTGGTCTTGTCGCAGTTCACGGGATAAAAAGAAATAAACGCTGGGACTGCGTACAAAAAAGGCATCTCCATTCAAATGATTCAAGACAATTTGAACATGGACACCAAAAAAAAAAAACCTTCCTAGAGAAGACTGGAGGTCTCCCCGGGTGTCACGAAGGTTAAACCCGGGAGCGAGGCGAGGCGCCGTGGAACACCGGCCTCCCCCCTCCCCGGTGGACCGGCATACTTTTCACCAACCGGCCGCACTCCTTCGCCGCCCATACAAGAGTTTGACCTCCTCTGCCAGTGAAGCGCGGGCGCGCCCGCCCGCCCGGGCAGGTCAAGTAGGTCGGGAGCGGGGCGGGGCGGGGCGGGGCGGGGCGGGGACCCACAGGGGGTTCCCCCCTCCTGACCCGCCCGTCCGCAGAGACTGCAATGGTCTAGAAAACTCGCATCCATAAAGTAAGACAGCAGGCGCGGCTCGCACGGGTCGGGCCGGGCCTGGCAGCGACAGTGTCGTAGTATGTATACAGGGCCGAGGCCCGGGGCCCGCGCCAGCCGAGGTCGCCCTCCACCACACCCAATGCGACGGCGACGACGCCCCACCACAGCGGCGCGGGGCCGAGGCCGTCCCGTCCCGTCCAGCCCGGCGGGCCAGGGGAGGGCCGAGGTCAGTCTCCGGCCTCCGGCCCGGCCCGGCCCGGCCCCTACCCGGCGCGCCGCTCGAGGCCGGCCGGCCGGCCGACGCTGCTGCCGGGCCGGGGCCGAGGTCGAGGAGGGAAGTCCACGTCCTCTTTGCCCACCGCGTCGACAACGACGATGCCACTTCCTAAAGTCAGGCGGCCCCCGCGCCCCGCCACGCCCCACCCGTCCTGCTTTCGGTCGGCGTCGCCGCGCTGCATTGTCCCCGACACATCCGTCTCGGGGCGTCGCCGGTAGGAGCGGCGCTGCGCGGGGCCGGGGAGGGGGGAGGGGCAGGAGGAGGAGGAGGAGGGCATCGGGATGACCCAGTATGCACGCCGCCGTGCAGCGCCAGGCCACGCCGCGCCGCTCGGACCCAGCGGAGCGGAGAGAGAGAGAGGGAGAGAGACTGAGCGGGGCCCCCGCGGCGCGCAGAGAGAGAGAGGGGGGGGGGGGGCGCAGCCGGCCGCTCAGCAGGTCACCCAAAGTGTGTTGGGTCACACGGACTCAATGTTTGGCCAGACCGCTAATGTAGCGAGGAGGGGAGGAGAGGAGAGGAGAGGAGAGGAGAGGAGAGGAGAGGAGAGGAGAGGAGAGGAGAGGAGAGGAGAGGAGAGGAGAGGAGAGCGGATGAGAGGCAGCGCGGATAGATAGTGGAGCACCGTGGCGCTGCGCTGCACCCGGGCCGCGCCTCCCTCCCCACCCCACCCTCTGCACCGAGTCGCGGGGCGGGGCAGAGGAATAGCAAAGGAGACGCTGACATACATAACACTGCGCACTGTGCACACTCTGCGCCGCCGCTGGAGAAGTGGGGAGTGAGAGAGGAGAGGGTGAGAGGGAGCGGGAGAGGGAGAGAGAAGGAGAGAGAGAGAGAGAGAGAGAGAAGGAGAGAGAGAAAGAGAAGGAGAGAGAGAGAGAGAAAGAGAGTCGGTGACACAGTTGGAAATTGGGACAATTGAAGGCCTCCACCAACACGCCGCGCGCGCGCGCTGCACCGGGCTGGGCTGGGCTGCGGGGCCGCTCCGCTCCGCTCTGCTCGCCTCGCGGTCAAGCTGCCGCCAACGCCTGCGCTGCTGCTGCTGCTCGGCGGGCAGAGGCGGATTAACGAGGGGATCCTTGGCGCAATAATGGCAGAGGGTGGCATAAAAGTCGCCCTCGTCCAGTACGTACACTCTAGTCCAGCCCGCCCGCGCCATGCTGCAGCCGCCCCGCTCCGCCCCGCCGGGCCTTGACTTATGTAGGTCATTTTGGGCAGTATATCCCGGATAAAGGCTTCCGACATCTCCGACACAACGAAACGACTTGTGCCGGCCGGCAGGCGGGCGGCGGGGCTGGGAGGGCGATGATGAGTCATTTGCCGGCGGAGAGGCGCGTCGTGGCGTGGCGGGGCGTGGCGGGGTCAGACAGCCCCATCCGCAGCCCCCCGCACACACACACACGCACGCACACGAGCGCAGCCTCCACCTAACGGGGTCATTGGTGCGGGGCCAGGCGGCCAGCCCCGCCCCGCCCCGCCCCGCGCGCTGCAACGCGCTTTGTAAACTGCCTTTGCTTTGACACCGGACTGCTGCACAACACACACGAGCTGGCCGGCTGGAGCGTGCTCTTTCTCTCTCTCTCTCTCTCTCTCTCTCTCTCTCTCTCTCTCTCTCTCTCTCTCTCTCTCTCTCTCTGCGCCCGTCATAAACATCCCACAGCCCTTACGGCTGGACACGGGTGGGGGGCACGGCGGTGTGGCCTGGGCCGGGCGGGGCCGGGCGGCGGGGCCCAGGCTTGCCCATTCTGTGTCAGGGCCGAAGGTGGCAACCGTTCCCATCAGGCTAACTGGGTGCCTCTCCTAACTAGTGCACCGATGCCCGGGCCGGGCCGGGCCGGGCTGCCGGGCCGCGGCGCCCCGCCCACCGCAGGCAGCCCTGCCGGGCCCGGCGCGCCCAGCGCGTCCTTCCGACCCGGCCGGGCCGGCCAGCGAGTAGAAAGCTCTGCCCTCTCAAGGACCAGGACCAGGCAGGGCAGCCGAGCGCTGTGAGTCGTCCTGCTTCGTCCAGGGCTGCCAGTGTACCCTGACCGCAGAGAAGGGCCACGGCAGGGCAGGGCCGTCCTCATGGAGAGGACGAAAATAATGATAAAACGTCAAGCACGCTCGCCGCTAGCTCTGTCGTAGGCAGGGCGCCCCTACAGAGGTATGCTACCCCGCGCTACTGCGACATCCCTGCGCCGCCCCGCCCCGCCCCGCCCCGCCTCAGCAGCAGCAGCATGGGGCGACCCACTTGGCTTTGGCCGTTGCACAAGGGGCACGAGCAAGGGGGCCCCGTAGGGGGCGGGGCCGGCGGGGCGGGGCGCTGGTGGGGATACGGCACGGCCCTAAGTTGCAAAACTACGTCCTCCCTGTGTTTGCAAACGGGGCGGTACAGCGAAAGGCAAAGGCCCCGGGAAAAAAGTATATACGGCGAGCTGGGAGGAATTGTGGGAGGGGAGGAGGTAGATGGAGAGGGAAGGGATATCCGGGCCAGGGCATGCCCCCGGGGGAGGACGGCGAGAGAGAGAGACGCCGAGGGAGGAATATGGGGTTGGAAAGCGGCGAAGTAGGGAAATAAAACTAGGTAGCGTGAGAGAGGGTGCGGTGAAGGAAGTGGGCGGGACCGAGGCCACGATCTCAGGTGTCAACCGCCGTCACCCCCCCCCCCCCCTTTCCCCCTCCAGTGCGGCTCAGCACCGCTCAGCACCGCTCAGCACGGCCCGCCGAGTTCCTGATCGGCGTTCAGCCGGTCGGTAAAACACCTCATCTCAGCCGGGCCGGCCGGCAGGGGGCTGCGCGGCGTGGCGCGGCGTGGCGCAGCGTGGCGTACAGGAAGTGGACGGCCAGAGCTACTCCGATTACTTTCACGTGCAAAGCGATGCTCGCGCGGGGGGCGGGGGAGGAGAAAGGGAGAGGCGGAGAGAGAGAGGCGGCGGCAGCAGGCGGCTGGAGAGAGAGAAAATGGCGTGCACAGGAAATTGGAAAGGGACTTTCACGTGAGGCGTCTGCTGCTCCACCAGGGGGGCGGGGCGGGGCGGGGCGGGGCGGGGCGGGGCGGGCGTATTCCGGACCGCACACCGGTACCGTACACGACGCCCAAAGTCGACACAGTTTTTATTTTTTCCATCCCACCCAGAAAATAACCCCCCCCCCCTCCGACCATTTTATCATTCTAAAACTTTTCCTTCTTCTTAAAAAAAAAACCTCGGAAAAAAAACACGTGATAATGTAGAGCGAAATGGGGCGTGCGTGCGCGAGCCGTCGTGGCGTGCAGGTGGACATGGAGGCCACGAGACAGGACGGGACGACGGGCCCGTGCTCTACGCGGCGGTGGGTCGGGTCGCGTGTGCGAAGGGCGCAGGGCAGGGCAGGGCAGGGCAGGGCAGGGCAGGGCAGGGCAGGGCAGCGTGCGGATCCACAAGGGCGTCAGCAGGAGCAGCAGCAGCAGCGCGGCCACGGGATTGAAATTGCGCTCGGCGGCCAGACGGGCCCCGGACGGGGCGGGGCGGAGCGGAGCGGGGCGGGGCGGGGCGGGGCGGGGCGGGGGCTACCACCTGGCGGCAGCTATAGGGACCTCCGCTCTTATCGCTGGCCCAGCCCAGCCCAGCCCAGCCCACCACGACCACGGCCTTGGAGCGCGACCACCACCACCACCGTGCGATACAGAGCGGCGCGGCCACGCCAAGGATGGATCCGCTGTACCTCCCCCTCCCCTCCCCTCCCACCGTACTGGGCATTAGCGCTAATGACAGCAGTGACCCCGACCCCCGGCTGGGCCAGGCCAGGCCGGGCGGGCTGCCTACCCCGACGGGCGCCCGGCCTGGTCACCTTGGCCCAAACGACACGAGTTACAGTGTTTCCAAGGGTCGCAGAGCCCCGTCCCTACACCACACAATCAGCGCAAAACGGAGGGGGCAGATTTTAATACTATTTCGTTTTTAATTCATTTTGAGGGCGTTGCTAATGGTGAACGAATTACACTTTCACAACGAAGGCATACTTGCGAAGTATGTATTCGGGAGGGGAGAACACAGCAGTAGACGGTGACGAGTCACTAGTCACTGCCGCGAAATAAACGTGAGGTCGATTCCGAGTCGAAACAGAATACGTACAAGAGCGGTCGTACAGCACAGTGCGGCCTGCTGGCGTGCGGGGCGGGGGCGGGGCGGGGGCGTCGGCGCGCCCACTCGCGAGCGTCATAGCAGTCATTTTTGCCACTGCGGAGTGGACTGAAGGTTATAGAGCGAGGCCCTTTGGGCTTAAGCCCCCAGGGCTATCGGGGGCAGCCGCACTGACGCACTCGCTGGCCTGCGACTCAGAAACTCGACGCGACCAGTCTTATTTAAATCGATGCAAAAAGCAGTAGCTAATCGCACTGGAAACGAAACTTAAATGGTTTACAGTTTCTTCGCGTTAAACATCGCGGTGCAATACATCGAAAAGAAAAAGAAAATATATTAAACAATCGCGGTTGCGCGGGTAGCCTTGTTCAGCGCATACTTTCGGGATGCGACAGACGACAGAACACAGAAGTTGAAAAAATATAACAAAAAGAAATAATACGCGCGACACTTGGGATGATCGCGCAGAGACACCTCGGCAGCCGCTTCACCTCGATTCGCGATGCAAAGAGGAAGTTATTAGCCAACCAGGCGGAGCAGGCCAGGCGGCCGCAGATGTGTCGCCAATCGCGGCCTTGCTCCGGCGACACGTGCGAAGAGTCAAAGAAGACGAAGAAACGAGACGCTTCCTGCAGCAACCGAACGACGATCCACCCAGAAAGTGCATGCCTTGACGTTTTAAAAAGCGCTGCTTAAACCAAATTCACCGGCAGGTTTCATTCGGTTTTTATCTACTACGGCAAATTTTCCAAGGTTTCCAAGCCATAGTTCGCCGTCAAAGCGATGAACGAGCATAGCAAAACGACACGATAGAGGAGCAGGCGCGCGCCTACCATGCTTATTGGAACCCTCCACTTTTGCATGTCGTCTGCTAGGACGTGCTTCACGTGCGCGCGCGCGAGCGACAGCTGCATCGACCAGACCAGACCGAGCGAACATTGTGAATCATCCCGAGCAGCCCACATGACGCGCAGCGCCGCGCCGCGCCGCACCGGGCGTGCTTGCGCAATGCGGCACCGCCAAGACGTCGTCGTCGTCACCGCCGCGAAAGCCCTCCCCGCCCATGGTATTTCTGTTATCTTATTTTCTCTCCAACGTCTCTTTTTTTTTATTGCTGCATTATTAGTGTTATTATTGTTCACAGAGGAAAGAGCAAAGAGAGGCGCGTCTCTAGAAGCATGAAATGAGTGTCGGGGGAAAGGAAGGGAAGGGGGGTAAAGTGGGGTTGACAAAAGCCTTTTATTGCTCTCGGGGCCGTCGCGTGGGTGTGGTGCTGGAACTAATCTACCTTCCGGTCACAGAGGCCTGAGAGAGAGAGGAGAGAGAGAGAGAGAGAGAGAGAGAGAGAGAGAGAGAGAGAGAGAGAGAGAGAGAGAGAGAGAGAGAGCGAGAGAGAGAGAGAGAGAGAGAGAGAAGGTGGGGCAGAGAGTGCTTTCTCCGGGTCACATGCATGTACTCGGGGCCGCGCGCCGTGATCAATAGCACACAGTGGGAGGCGATTGAAAACGCAGAGCAAGAAAGTGTGTCTCGGCGAGACGAGCCGGCGAGCGAGCGAGCGAGAGAGAGAGAGAGAGAGAGAGAAGGAGGGAGGGAGAGAGAGCGAGAGAGACGACAGTAGGGAAAGGGCCGCATCGGTCGCACACGGGCGGGAGGGGAGAGGGAGAGAGCGGCGTGGCTGCATCTCGTCGCGCGCCGCGCCGCGCGCAGAGGAAAAGTGTGAAAAGCGATCGATGCTGTTGTGCAGGCGAGGCGACTCTCCCACGTAACGTGTGACATGCTTTCACTGCAGCTGCTGCTCTCTCGCGGGGCCGGGCCGGCCCGGGCCGGGCCGGGCGGGGCTGGACTAATCTCACCTGCGACCCGACCCGACGGCGCCGGGGCACTGACGCCCTCTCGCTCATTTCGACCCCAAACTTTTAGCAAATGCGTTCGGTGAGTCAAGTGATAAGGGAATCTACACTCTTAACTTTTTACTGCCAAATTTCTTCGTACTACTATGAAATAGTCTTGTAGTCCAGTTTTTTTTTCTTTTTTTTTTTCCCCCCTTCACGAGCAGTGCAGATTGCGAGTTATTCGCCGCTGAGTACGAAGCAGATGGTGCTACACTTCGGTGTGCGCTTGGGTCAATTGTGGCCTGGTTCTCTCAAGTCAAGCCAGGCCCTTGGTGGGCGCTGCGCTGCGGGAGGGCTCCGTTCGCACCCGGCCCCGGCCGGCCGGCCGGCCCATAACGGATTGGCGGTGAAAGGCGTGCGACGGGCGGGGCGCGGGGCGGGGCGGGGCGGTGGACCGCGGTCCTTCAGGGACCGCGCAGGCCCTCAGGGCGCGGTCGGCGCGTCGCTCAGCAGCCTAAAGTCTCAGGGCTCTCGGGTACCGGGGGGAGGGGGAGGGGGTGACTCATATCGCACAAAAAGCCGAGTGTAAAACGGAGGGGATGCGGTTGTAAAACCGCTGCAGAACGGCCTGCGGACAGAGTGTCGGGGACCCGGGGGGCGGGGCGGGGCGGGGCAGGGCGGGGAGGCCGGTGCGGGGCGTATGGGCTTCATAAAAAGATCCTCGCCAGCCGAAGGGTTATACTCACTCCCGGCCAGCCGCTAATTTACCACACACTGATATACTTTACAAAAGAGAACATCACACGGAGAAAAATCTCCATACTAATCCATATGCCGCAGTATTATTGTTCGCTCGAAAACAAAACAAAGGCGTGTTAAAGAGAAGAAAAAGTTGCGTCTGTTGTGTGATGAGAGAAAATGCCCGCGAGGTGACGCAACGACGACGAGAGACTTTTGAATTAAGACTTTTCCGGTCCAGAGCTCACTGCTGCGACGGCTACGCCGGGTGTTCAGCTCCTATCAGCCGCTCATCTCCACATCTCGAGGGACTTCCCTCGCTCACACCGCTGCCCTGCCCTGCCACGCCCCGCCCCGCCCCGCCCCGCCCCGCCCCGCCCCGCCCCGCCCCGCCGCTACGCACTTTCCCTCCAGCAGCAGACGGCTCCTTTTCACTAAGGAAAGCCGAGCAGCGCGGGCTGACCGGACCCGCCGGGCAGCGGCTGATCGCTGACAATGGCTCCGCGTTACGCACACACACACAGTGGCGAAATAAAAAAGAACGCACACCGGGCTGCACCATGTAGGCTCTGTTGCCAGACATACAGGCAATGGGTAGCCCAAAGCACAGTAGAGCAAAGCGGGCTCCTCCTTCTACTTCTGCGCCTGCCTACTAGGCAACGTGCACGCACCTGTGCTCCAGTGTTGCCTAGTCGACAGGCGCAGATGCAAAACCTCTTGCTGCTCAACTCCACTGGGCGTGGCTACAGCTTGCCTCCTACGGTTCTGGCGATACTGATTGTAGTAGCTACTCGCGGTAATCCGCTCCAGATAGACCCGACGACCGCCACCCGCTCGCGATGGCGCCACCCCGCCCCGCCCCGCCCCGCCCGCATATACAAGGCGCTACTTCCGCACTGCTTCAACTTTCCTCGGCCCCTTTCTCTAACCCCGGCAGAGTAAGTAAGCGAGCAGGCGAGGGAGGGAGCGAGATATACCGGCAGGAAACGAGAGCGCGAGAGAGCGCGGCGGGCGGGCGCAGTACGCGGGTGAGGCAGGCAGGCACAGGGCGGGGCGGGGCGCGCACGCTTCCGCCGGGTCCAGCCAGGCAGGCAGGCAGGCAGCCCCTAAACGCCATGGTGGGGCGTCGCGTCGCCAGGCCTGACTATCGGCATCAGTTGGCCAGCCTGCCGGGCCGCGCCGGGCCACGCCGCGCAGGCACCAGCCCGCCAGTCTTCAAACCTCTTTCTCTTCTCACTTTCCTGCGCCGCGGCGGGATCGACTTCCGTCAGCGAGAGAGACACGCTGCGCTGCTCGCGGCGTGGCGGGGCGTGGCGTGGCGGGGCGTGGCGGGGCCCGACAGGTGTGTGGGCGGCGCCCGCCCCACCTCGCCCCGCCCCGCCCCGCCCTGCCCGGGCCACCTGGCTCCCATTTCACCAAGGCGACACTGCAGCTTCCTGGTGCGGTCGCGCGCAGCTCTCCAGAGAAAGTGTCGCACACACACGCACACACACGCGCGCGCGCGCGTACCCACAAACTTTGAAACCCTGTCTGCCATCCTATATGGCACGGCGTAAAAACGCCCATACGAAAGTCGCGCAGGCACGCAGCATAACCAGCGGGCGACCTGATCCGTTTCTCTTTCCCGCGCGCGCCACCCAGTAGCAAATACATCCACCGCCCACCACCACACCTTGTTCCTCACGAACACCGCCGCGACGATACTGGGGCATCTCCTGCTCCCGCCCCAGCCCGCGGTACCGAGACGCTGCTCTGACATTATTTCTCGTCCTGCTCAGCTCCTCCTCCTCGTCCTCCACTCCCCGCAGGAGCCGCGCCGCACCGCCCCGCACCGCACCGCACCGCGCCCCGCGGCCCCTCCAGATTGTTACATCACCGGGCCGCGGAGCCCCGGCCCCCGCCCCAGTCCGGCAGTCCGGCCGGCCGGCCTCCCTCCGGCTGCTGTACTGGGCGGAGAAAGCCTTTTGGCCGGGCCGGGCTTTCGTAAGGAGAAAGGCTATCTGCCGTGCCGCTTCCGATGTCAACTCTTTGCTAAAGGGCAGCTGCTCAGCCCGGGCCGCGCGATGAGCTGACTGACCAGGACCAGGCAGGCCAGGCAGGCATAGCGGACCCCACCCCGCGGCCAGGCCCGGCCCGGCCCGGCGCGATGCGATTGGTTCCTCGTCACGAACCAGGCGCGGGGCGGTGCAAGTCGCCCTAGCAACTTTCACGCGTCAGCACCCGGCGGTAGCGGCGCGGGGGACTGTTTCGGTATACGGAATGAGCTTACGCCGGCCGCACCGCGCTTTTTACTAAATTGTAACGTCAATGAATCGCACATTCCGATGGTAGAACCCACCATCAGTACCCGCGACTCACTGTTAATTTGTAACCAACTTTTTTTTTCTTCCATTTCATGAACATTTAGCAGCACCGCGCGCATTCCGACATTCAATTCAATACGCATCGGTTACAAATGAACGAGCAGCTGCCGTTCCATTCGCGACACTTCCGAGATGCAGGCCGCGGTGCAGGCCGTGGCGTTAGGGAGGCCCCTCCCCTCACCGCGGGCCGTGCACAGTAGATAAAGCGATCTGCATACCCGCCACTCACTCACTCACTCACTCCAGCGGCTCCAGCGGCTCCAGGCGCTGCAGCGAGCCGAGGAGCTTTCGCTGGATTAACCCCTTCCATTCCATTCCCCTGCTGCTGGCTGCTGCAGATTGAATGGGGTCAGGTCCGCCCCGCCCCGCCCCGCCCCGCCGTACACTCTATCTGCCTTGTCCCCGTTAGCGCACGCCAGGCCAGGCGTACCACCATGCAGCCTCCGAGCAGCAGAGGCCGGGCGGGGCAGGACAGACAGGACAGACATACTCCAGACGCTGACCGACTGGCAGCCCTGCTCGTCTGGTCTGCGCCACATCCTCATCACCACCGCCCTGCGCCGCGCCGCAGGGAGCGTCATTTTATTGTACAACACGACACGTTTTGGGCACCGCTTTGGAAGTTGGTAAAAGTTCCGTATAAAAAGTAAAATAAGAAAAACAATTGGGCATGCATGTGGACTCGTTGGCGATGGCGCGCGCGCGCGGAGAGAGGCTTCCCCCTCCCCGTCCACTTCCGCCCCGCCCCGCCCCGCCCACCCCACCCTGCCCCGCCTCCCCAACGGCTGCAGCGCGGCCAGACGGTATGAAGTAACAGGCCTTGTGTCCCAACGACAGAGAAAGTGTAGACGGAGGGGAGGGGGAGGGGGCGGGGCGGGGCGGGGCGGGGGTCGGTGCAACGGCGGGGGCGTCTGTTACAGCGCTTTCTCTGCTCTGTGTGCATGTGTGTGTGTGAGAGCCCCGGTTACACTTGCACGACAGAGAACCCTGATAATTTCGCACCCCTCCCCACAGCCCCACACACACGTCCCAACTTAAAAGAAAATGACTTTTATAAGCGATTCACAGCATGAAATACACATGCAAATTGCACATAATCACCGGGGTTACGGAAAAAAATTTCATGGGATGTGTTGTAAAGTTGCGATATCAAGTTGTAAAATAAAATTGTAATGACATTTGGTATTGACTTCTCACACTTCAACGAGCACCAATAGGCCCTCGTAAGTTTACGATACCGATCGTGACTTTACAACTTCAGTTGTAAATTACAAGTTATGAGAAATTTATAAACTAAGGGCTGCATTTCACGGGACATTGTCAAGACTGCCCCCGTCACTTCCGAACACAACCGGTGGTGTACGATCGAGGTCGTCGCGAGCTATAGGCGACCGCAGACAGACAGAGCCCGCCCGCCCGCGGCGTGGCGTGCTGAGCACAGCCGTACGTCACTGTTCAGTTCGGTCAGCGTTTGGCCCCGATGGCCATGCGCCACTCCGTTCCGTTCCCCCTGATAACCCAACATGGTATGGAAAGTGAGATATTGTGGGGCTCCTTCTTCAAAATAATCCGGCCGGGCCGGGGCGGCGGCGAAACAAACACGCGGGGAGCGCGCGTCCGCACAGGAGAGCAGCGGCGTCCAGCGGCGGGCTGGGGCTGGAGGAGAGAAAGGGGACCGAGTAAAAGGCACCGCAGGCCACGCCACGCCACGCCGCGCCGCGCGGTTACAGCACCGGCGACCGATACCCCCTCCGGCCCGGCCTCAGAGGCCCAGTTCCACGGACACTCTCTTCCCACACTCTCTTGCTGCTTTCGGAGTGAAAAGTGCAGCCCGGGCGGCGGCGACGCGCGAGAGAGGAGAGAGAGAGGGAAGAGAGAGAGAGGGGGGGTAGGGGAGAGCGAGTGAAAGAGACAGAGACATGACTATTGCCGCAACCCTTTTGCATAATCAATGCAGTGAAACCGTGCTGCGGGCCGGGCCGGGCGGGGCGCACAGTTGTCTCGCAGCGTGGCGGACAGGGCGGAGCGGAGCGGGGCGGGGCGGGGCGGGGCGGGGCGGGGCGGGGCGGGGCGGGCGCCACCAGGGGTCCTGGTCCTCCCGACCCAACCTCATCCGCGACACTTCCCTCAACATCCAATAACCTTTCTCCAAACAAAATTAATTTAAAAAAATAAAATTAAAAATGTAAGAACGCACAGGAACAAGAGCGGTAGGGGAGGGACTCGGTCGGTGTTATAAGGGATCACGCCCATTTCCAATATATCGGCCCGTCACAAGGTGGCGCGCCGGTGAAACACTCTCACCTGAGCCCCGCCCCGCCCCGCCCCGCCCCCCAATATGGTGCGCACAGCCGTCTTCCTCCTTTCGGGTCGCGGGGCCCTTCATTCAACTGTCAACCCGCGAGGGGCCCCCCGTCCCGCCACCACCATACAAGCTTTTGGGAGAAATGGGCCACGCCCCGTCCGCCCGCCACGCCCTGCAGCCAGGCCTTCAAAGGCGTTGGCGTTGCTCGCAGTGCGAGGCACCGTGTCGCCCTGCGCACCCAGCCCCGCCCCGCCCCGCCCCGCCCCGCCACTTGGGTGTGTGTAGGACCGCGCGCCGCAAGATTAAATCTACATAGAGGCGAGCTCGTTACGAACACACAAAAGGGGCGATAGTGCTACGACTTCCGCCCGCCCGGCCGGCACGCCGCGTCGTCCTCAACGCCAGACCGTCACGTGACGACTTTTCCGTTCCTTCAAGTCCCTATCGTTCGTCACGCGCGTAATACCGGCGCCGTCACACGCGTGCACGCGCACCGTGAGCGGGCTGCCTACCCCGCCCCCGCCGGGCCGCTCGGCGAGGCAACCGCCGTGACGGTAGGCAAACCCGGCGCGCACTCCTCCGTGCGGAGTTGCCTAGCCCGGGCCCGGGCCATAATCCTCGAAAGAGGAATTTTTCTATTCCTTTTCAAAGAGAAAAATTCACAAAAAATCGGAATTTTTTGTTAAGAAATTCAGGTAGAATTGCAAAGCAGTAAACTACAAAACCCTCAATGACGTTTCAAAAATACTCAGGAAAATTCACAAAAATTCGCGTCACTTGTACTCCAAAATTCAGCAGTTGTTTCCTCCTCGTGTGCAAATATGACGCTTTAGGAGTCTCCCCCGCCGGTCCCATGCTGCCCTGCCCTGCTCTGCCCCTCGCCTCGCCTTGCCCCGCCCCGCCACTCCTCGGCCTCCACCTCGTCATTCGCTACAATTTGCTGCCGGCCCGGTCCGGCCGGGTCGCCTCTCTACCTCCACCCGACTGGCGCGGACGGGACGGGACGGGCGATGCGATACGTAACCCTGGCCATCGCGTCTCTCTCTCTTCCGCACCAGGATGGGATGGGCTGGTATGGCCGGCCGGCCGGCCGGTCGGGTCGGGGCCGAGCCCTGCCGTTGGCGGCCGTGCGGGCATCGGCCGAGCGAGGGCGAGCGAGCGAGCGAGCGAGCAAGACAGCGAGAGCGAGTTAGAGAGAGAGAGAGAGCGCACAAACCTTTCAGCCTTGAGTTCTTCTTTACTCGCGCGTCCGTCACTCGCAATATGTTTGGCGAGGCAAGGTTTTGGCGACCCTGGCCCGGGGACGCGCCGGGCGGGTCGGGGCGGGGCAGCGAGAGGTTTGATCAACTGCTCCTCGTTTCGTTACGATCATCGCACCAACACCCGGCCCCCCGCCCCGCCCGCGCGCAGCTCATCTCGGGCGAGGCGTGGCGGGGCGGGGCGAGGCGTGGCGGGGCTGACACACCAGCCTTGGACCTCACCGCCGCCCCGCCCCGCCGCAGCCCAGCGATAGCCATGAGAGACAATAGAGGCCCATGCCTCCCGTGCAACACACACGTGATATCTTTTCGGGGAATTATTTCACCCCTCTAAGGATGTGGGCTTCACGAATTACACCAGAAATACGCAACGACTTCTCCCTTTCAAGAGAGTTATAAACGTCGCCTGGCCCTACGAGGCGAAGTCCCCCGGCAGAAGAAGTTTCGAGTGCAACTCACCAATGGCTGGGATGGCGGAGCGCGATTCTGTCAGGACCACATGATGTTTCGGAGCCGCGCGGCGCGGCGGTGCTGCGTCTGCAAAAGTAGTGAGACAAGGAAAATAAAAATAAAGAGTCACACACATACACACACCAAACAAAAATTGAAGGTCTTGTCGGAGCTAAAACAAGACGCTCGGCGAGGTGAGCCGGGCCGGCCAGACCAAAAGGGTCGCGTAAACCTCAACCGCCCCGCGTTTTATTTCTGCTCTTCGTTTTCTTTCCATTTGCGATTATTTCGTTTGCGTTATTTTGACCAGTCGAAGGGAATGGAAGGCCCCGCGCTTCATTTCATGGATACAGTATATTTGGGCGCGCTCGTAGGGCACAGGCAGGCGCGCTCACACACACACACAATGACCTTAAACGGCCGTGTGCGCCCGTAGAGCAGCACTCCATTTGGGTTGTAAATCAGTCGAGGAGGACCGCAAGGTCAGAGAGAGTGAGAGAGAGATATCTCCGTAGGCAGGGCGAGGAAGAATAGAGAGAGAGTGAGAGAGACGGGCGGGAGGAGGGAGGGCGCACAGAGGAGCGACGTGAGGGAAATAGAGAAAAGGGCTGCTCCGACGGAGTGAAAATCCCCCTTCCTAGCGTGGGGCTCGTAATAATAATAATAATATTATAGGTGCGCCGGAAAAATGTAATTGTTTTACAGCGAGGTAAGGCACGGCACAGGGCCTCGTTTACAAACCCCTCGCGCATCACGTCGTGGGCGGACGTGGAGGAGACCCGATACATAACACCATAGAACGCCAGCCACACGTGAGCGCTCTCTCTCTCTCTCTCTCTCTCTCTCTCTCTCTCTCTCTCTCTCTCTCTCTCTCTCTCTCTCTCTGCAGGAGCACTTGGATTGAAATGCACCGGGTGTGAGACGCCATCTCCGCGCCACGACCCGGCCAGCGCATTGCATGACCACCCCGCCGCGTCCAAATAAAAATTGTTCAAAATAAAGTATACGGTCGCGATTTGAAACCCAAATTCCCACCTGTCACACGGTGAGCCTGGGTTACACCCTGAAACAAAGTCACCTGTTTGTTCACTCCTCCCAAAAGCGTGTGATAGTCTCAGGCCACGCCACGAGCATCGGGCACAGCTCGCCCGACAAGATAGTGTAACTTGATTTGCCTAGGGCCTTCCCGAGGGCCACGCCACGCCACGCGCGGCCCGTGCCGCCGCCGCGACGCCCACGGGCCGCGGGCGTCATCGGCGCCGCGACGCCACAGGACGGAGGAGCCTTGACTGCTGAGCTCGCCAAATAGAGCTGTCACGCGTCGGGTCCGGGCCGGGCCGGTCCCATTGGGCTGGCAGAGCCGAGCCGAGCCGTGCGGGGCGGGGCGGGGCGGACACTCATGTGATGCGCTAAACGGGGCGGGGCGGGCCGTGGCGTGGCGGATAACCTTGTATTACAATACGCCCACGGGCGGGGCGGGGCGGGGCGGGGCGACCGCGCAAAGATAACCTTGCGAGGCGGGCCGGGCCGGGCCGGGCCTCTCTGTCGCACCCGCAGCGCGACCGACCCGACCCGTCTCTGATAGGAAGGCAAAAGGCATTAAAAGGACTGCCGTAGGCTCTACAGCAGAGATATGCATGAAATTCGTAGATGAGCGACGGCGTCATATCGAACGATGAGTTGACGTTGACGCATCGTTATAGATTAACGACTGCGGGAAAAAAGCAGGATTGGACCCTCCGTAATAAAAAAAAACATTTTGAGGTTTTGTAAAATCCAAAAAAGAAAAAAATATTTATAAAATTTAAAATAAAAAATACAGGAGACGCTGTATTTTTGCCGTCGAGATGCCACCACGTAATGTGAAATAAAAATATTATCCCATCCGGTCAGCCCTCCTCTCCTCCCCTCGGCTCGGCTCCCTCCGCGTGGAGTGAACGACCTGCACGTTCAGGTCACACAGGCAGGGGCCACCGCTAAAGCCCGTTCCAGGCCGTTACACCCCTCGCTGCTCAGAGAGAGCAAAAAGACACGGGAAAAAGATATAAAAAACATTTCTTGCATTTCGCAGCACACTGCGCGGCACCGCGGGTCCCTTAAATAACCCGCGCTTCACAATGAACAGTCAGCCAGCAGCGGACGAGTTAGTTTTCCTGCTTCTTTCCTCTCCCAGAAAGGATGACTTTTTGACGCGTGGCTCGCGGCACTGCTCGGCTCGGCCCGGCACTACTCGGCTCGGCTCGGCACTACTCGGCTCGGCTCGGCACTACTCGGCTCGCCGCCTGGACGAGAGGCCAAAGGGGGCAACGGCCGATCCTCTGCCGGCCGGCCGGCGCGTACGAAGCAGACCAATCTGAGGCAGAGGGAGACGGAGAGAGGTGGGCGTGCTGAGAGGGAGAGAGAGGGAGGGAGAGAGAGAGGGAGAGAGAGAGGAGGATGCGGATGCGACGGCAGCCGCGGCACGGAGGACAGCGGGTCGGCCTGCAAGGGCACGCGGAGCCGACAGGACAGAACAGAACACAAGAGCCTGCCGACCCCGACCCGAACTGCACGCGCACAGTCCCGGAAAAGCAATCCGCAAACCAACAACACACCTCCTCTAAGTACACAAGTCCGGCACATCCCACCCGAAATGAAACCGTATGACAAACGGCCTCGCAGAGCCGAGTCGAGTCCCTATAAAACGCGACAACTCTGTGCCGGAAGTGCTCATGATGGCGGACACGAGGAGAGCCCACAATGAGAGCTCATGACAGCGCGATCCGTGCTCCTCCCGGCCCGGCCCTCGCATTGGCACTTGGTACGTATGCAAATGTAGCCCACCTTGATTTAGCGACCCCCCCCTCCCTGGTCCCCGCCCCGCCCCGCCCCGCCATGCGAGTTCATCGCCTCGACCGGAATCAAGGTTACTGGAGGGAGCGGCGGTGGCGGTGAGGCGAGTGAGGCCTGACTGCAGTGCTGCTATCTGGCGGCGAACTCGGCAAGCAGCGCGCTGATGACGGAGGGGGGCGAGGCGAGGGGGTCGTCCGTAAAGCCAAACGCCTGCTTATCGGAAGAAATATGTAAGGGGCTGACGCTCCGAGCGGAGCGGAGCGTCCAGCGGCGCATGTGTATTGTGACCGGCCGGCAAGATTATCTCGACGGCGGCGGCGCGACGCGATGCGACGCCCTCATCCCGTATTCAGAGACACTCGTGCGGCCGGGTACACCACACATTTACCTCCTTATCTCTTTTATTTTATCATTTAGTTTTACCCTTCTCTTTTCTCCTTCTCCAACGACGCGTCCCCTTAAAGCCAACGGCTATCATCTTTCCGGGCGGTGACAGAAAAAAAAGAAGGAAAAAATAAAAAACGTCGCCATTGGCTCGGCGTGCCGCCTTGAACTTACGCCGCGGGTGCCGTGCGGGCCGTGTACACCAAAATGGACTGGTCAACCTCAGCGGAGCGGGCAGGGCGCGGCAGGGCAGGTTGACGGCACGTCCGCTGCGGTGCGGTCGTGTTGCCGTGCCGTGAGCGGCATTTACATTTCAATTTGTCGTCTCCACGGCAGCGAGAGAGAGAGAGAAAGGGACTGGGAGAGAAAGAGAGAGAGAGAGATAGAAGGGGGGAGAGGGGGCAGGGAGAGGGAGACTCGCCTGTCCGTCACGTAACCCCCCTCGGTCCTCTCCAGCCGTACGCGTCCTTCGACTCGGTCCTTCATCCTGTGTCCTTCGGTACATCCTCCACGTGCCCCGCCCCGCCCCCCTCCACCACCACCGACATACGGCACTGGGCTGCTTCTGCTGGCTGGAGAAGAAGTACCCCGGGCTGCAGGCCCCGCCCCGCCCCGCCCCGCCCGCGAGGCTGCTTCCCACGGCCGCCTGGAGGGACTCCAGCGAGGGGAATGCACCCAGATAGGCCCTTGCGGTCAAACGCCCCGACCGTGTTACTCCTTCCAGCCGCGCGGCGCGCACCGCCTCCAGCACACCGGTGAGTAAAAGCTTACTCCAGCCGAGAGGAAATATCTCGAGCAAGATCAGTGACCTCCGCACCGAAATCCGGCGCCTTCAGTTAAACTTCTCGCAGAGGTAAACTCCGGTGCACTCGACGGCCAAGGGGAGCAGGCTGCAGGGCGTCGGACGCTCCCGCCCCGCCCCACCCCGCCCCGCGTACAGTCGAGTGACCCTGAGGAGTGTCATATCGTAACGCAGAGGGCTTCGCGCGGCCGAGCCGATAACGACACCGACCAGATTCCTGCACGAGGACGCTCCAGGTCCCTACTGCAGCAGGCGGGTTGGGCGGCGCGGGGCGTGGCGGTGCGGGGCGTGGTGGTGCAGCGCTGACCGGGGCCGAGCGTCCCATCCCGCGGCGTCCCATCGCGCTTGCCTGGCCTGGCACGGCCACGCGGGGCGGGGCGGGGCGGGGCGGGGTGGGGCGTGCCGTCGACCCCGCCTGGAGTGCACTGATCCTAAGACGCCGACACGCTGCCAGCAGGCCCCGGCAGGCAGGCAGGCACAGGTACGCGCCATTGAGACCAAGTCCCTCACTCCCGACACGCGTTGGCCCGGCCCCGGCACCCCGCGGCGCCACAGACAAACCCGTTAGCTTCATTTTTGCAAACGGCCACCGCGTCGAGTGTGATGGGCAGAAGTGACTCCCCCCCCCCCCACCCCCCACCCGCCGCGAGCTTCTTGCCGTCTACGTCGGGGGCGTCGAACTGCCTAGCCGCACAGCCCGGCTGGCAGGCAGGCAGGCAATGGAGGCTAAGCAGCGGCGTGGCGCAGCGTAGCTGCCTGGAAAACGCCAGCTCCGCTCCACCTCGCCCCGCCCCGCCTTCCCGCGGACACCAAGTCGACGACCGGCGTGCCGGTCACCCCTAGGATCACCCGCCCCGCCCCGCCCCGCCCCGCCGGCACCGCTACACGCGCAGCGCAGCGTCCGCTCACTCTCCCACGACCCCTCGGAGCGCCGTGCAGGTAGGCAGCGCGCACTGCGGAAACACACCGCGGAGCGGCGGGTTGCCTACCCACCTTGGCGGCCCTCCCAGCCCCAGCAACGACGACCCGCAAGCCGACGTTATTTCCACCCGTCCATCCTTTCACAAGCTATCAAACTACCGGCGTTCGTAAGTCGACGAACGCTTCCACTGTACTGGGCTGGGCAGCGCACGGCAGGGCAGGCCGATGGACTTTGGGAGGTACTCCTCCACGCACCAGTCTCATATTCCACTTGTTGCTCGCCGCGCCGCGGCGCGCCGGCCGAGCGTAGCCATTCCATACCCGACCCGAGTGCAGCGCAGTGCGCGCCGCCACGCACCCACCAGCAGCGGGGGGACGGGACGGGACGGTCATCGCACTCGCGCCACGCTGCTGCGCGCCACGCTCCCAAGCGAGTGAACCAAGCGTGTTTCATCATATTGCCTGCCAGTCCCGAAATGCGAACGAGAAGTTTTCTTCGTGGCAAGACAAAAGCAAATTTGTAAATTGAATCTTCCCGCCCCGCCCGGCTTGGCCCCGGCCGGCCGGCTAGCTCTCTGCTCTGCGGAGGAGCGCGGTTGGTCGTCGGGGCGTAGCGGCGCGTGGCGGGCCCCGGGTGAACAGCCGGTGCCAAGGCTAGGAGGAGCCCTGCCCTGCCACTCCCCGCCCCGCCCCGCCCCGCCCCGTCGGCCGCTCACTGACCCCGTGGGCGCGGCGGGCCGGGGGGACCGAGGACTATACGGATAGTGTCCACTAATGTGGTGGACCCGGGGGCGGGGCGGGCGTCTTACCGACCTCCACGACCAGCTAGGCGAGGCCCAGGCCCAGGCCCGGCAGGCCGCGCAGGGGCTGTGACGCGCAGAAAGCCAACTTATCAGGCAGCCTTCAATGCGATACAGACCCCGACAAGAGCATGCACACACAATCGAGAGCAGCCGGGCGCGAGTGCTGGCCGGGCCGCGAGGCCGCCGCCGAAACTGCGTCGAACATAGGCCTCTCTCCGTCGCGTCGCGCGGCCTCGCCTCGTCGGAACTCCGTCAGAACTCCGTCAGAACTCCGTCGGAAAGAGCGGCCGGGTCCGTCTTTTCGACACGTTTACAACACACGGCCAGGGCAGGGCCGGGCCGCAGCGATTAGAGACGTTATTCCCTTTACGATGGGAAACAGTCGGCTCGGCGCCTCCAAGGGCATGGAGGGAGAGCTTCAACGCGCTTACGTAACTCTCCGCTCTCGCTCTCTGCGGCTCTCTGTCTCTCTCTCTCTTTCTTTCTGCGCTCCCCGCCCGACTCTCTCTTTCTCTCTCCCTCTCCCGCCGGAAGCGGACACTCGATCGCCTTATCGATCATGTAGCCCGCTTATCGCGGTCGACCTTGACTGCCTCTAGCGCGCTTACGCACGAAAAGACCCGCCTCCCGGGCAAAAAAGAAAAAAAAATACCGCGCCCAGTTCGTCACCACCAGAAAAGAAAACAGTAAATTCCTCTTCTCTCCCCCTCATAATATCTCCCCCCGTGACATTTCCACTGGCAGACGCGCATGTGAGAGCGGGCCCACGCGCGCTCTGAGCAGGGCAGGAAGGGGATCTACTCGAATCGCAAAAACGTGTCTACCCTCGCTCTCCTACATTCCGCGCGGCGAGGCGAGCAGACGCGAGGGCTTCGCGAGCAGCAGAGTTATGGCCCCCAAGGTGTGCGAATAGAATGCTTGGGACTGGCCTACGGGCGTGGCGGGGCGGGGCGTGGCGGGGCGTGGCGGCCTTACCCCGCAGCGACGGCCTCTGCGGGCCTCAGACTTTTGGCCGACCTCCCAACATATTAATAGCTATGCCTCGGCCCCTTCGGTGGGCCGCCCCACCACGCCCCGCCCCGCCCGCTCCCCCACACCCACACCCTACCCCTGGTATAAAGGGGGTAGGAGGGTAATGTGGGGCTGGGCCCGGCCCGGGCGCTGTGGGGCCGCGAGGTAAGTCGGTAAGTGCAGGAGGAGGAGGAGAGGGGGGCAGGACTGCGCGTCCGAGCAGGAAAAGTACACGCGGTTCGTCCTGGGCTGCAATCACAAAGCATCACATACCGGTCAGGCCGGCCATTGTGAGCGGGGCGGGGCGGGGCGGGGCGGGGCGGGGTGAGACAGCGCACACCACCTTCGCAAACACACACGGATCCGCTTACGGGCTCTCTTGTCAACGCCCCACGACATCGATATTGAAGGGACTGCCACCCCATGGATGAGAAAAAAAGGGTGAAATAAAAGTTGTAGGGAAGTCAAGAGTTAAAAAAAAGAAAGAGGAAAAGAGGAGAAAAAGAGAGAAGAGTCTTAAGAGCAGAGACAGAGCGGCTGGCCCCACCACCTCTCCGTCAACTATTTACCCCCTGCTTCCCATTCGCTTTGCTCCCCGCTTTGCTTGCTCCTCTCCGCATTTCCCTCTCCTTCCCCATTCTCCCTCTCCTCTCCCACTATTGGCTCTGGCCCGCACTCCCCGGCGCTTTCTTCTCCCTCTTTCTGTCCCTCGTGTTGTTGCCGGGCTGGGCATCGTGACCTTGGCGGCGACGGCCGGTGGGAGCACTGACCCCTGTACTGCCCAGGCCAGCCCAGGCCAAGCCGGGCCGCCGCACCGGCCGGCACCGGGGCCCAGCGCCCAGGCAGGCGGGCGGGCGGGCGGGCAGGAGGGGAGCAGTCTAGATGGCCACCTTGCCTTATTACCGGCAACCTTCCAAACACCTTCAGCGCAGAGTGCAGAGCAGAGCCCAGCGCAGAGCAGCGCGACGGAGAGGGCTCCGGTCCCGCCAGGCCCCTTCTCCCTGCCCCGGCCCCGCCCACCCCCACCCCGCCCCACTACAACAGTGTTGCGGGTCTGCCTATGCCTGCCTACCCAAGGGGCCACGGCGCCTTACGGCTGACCCGGGTAGGCAGCCCCGCAACACTGGCCCTGTTCTCTGCAACACCCGGCACACAGCGCGCCTGCACCGGTCAAGTCAGTCACCCAGGCGCGCGCTCTCGCGATCAGAGAAGAGGCCCAGGCGCGCTGCGCTGCGCGGCTCAGCCTGGCGCGAGCGGGGCGGGGCGGGGCGGGGCGCCTCTATTCGTGTCACCCCCACTATTTTTACAGCCCCGCAGCCGTGTACAACGGGGGCCTGCAGCGGCAGCAGCACCAGTGCGCGGGCCGGCCGGCGGGCAGGCTATTGCGGCCCGGGTACATACGCACACATACATCATGCGGGCGGGGCGGGGCGGGGCGGGGCGGGGCGGGGCGAGGCGGGGCGCTCATGGCCAGACGCACAGGAGGGAGACGGAGGGGGCGAGGAGGCGACCCCCGCCCCACCAGAACTTCCGGCCCGGCCGGCCGGCCAGCGAGTGAGGAGCAGGAGGTGCAACGTCGTCTGGCGCGGCGTGGCGTGGCGGGCCGGGCCCGGGGTACTTATGACGGCTGTGCAGCAGTGCGCAGGTTGCCCCATACTTTTCAGCGCGCGCGCACACACACACATACACAGGTTTGGCGCGCCCCCTGCCGGTCAGAAGTCGGCTCGGCTCGGCTCGGCGCGTCCGGCCCGGCATGGCCACCGCGGTGGAGCTCGTGGTGTGGTGGTATCTGCCCTCGCCATCGTCTAATTGGCCCGAACACACACACACACACACAGGGAGTAAGCGCTCGTCAGAAAACAAGTACCACACACAACTAAGCTCTCTCTCCCTCACTCTCGCGCGCGCTTGTGTATGGGTGTGAGAGAGGGGTACTCATCGTCCGGTGGGCGCTAGTGAGGGGGCGCGGGTGCGGGGCCATTGGACCCGCGCTGCCGCCGCTCAGCCAAACACACGCCAGGAGAGGAGAGGAGAGGAGGAGGAGGGTGGCTAGCGGAGCGGGGAGAGGGACAGAGAGGGAGGTGTAGAGCAGGGGGTAGATGATAGAGTAGAGGCGTATTTCTCACAGCCAAACAAAATCATAAGGCTTCAGTCTAAAAGTAAAAATAAAGTGAGGACTACGCACAATGTCAAACTTTGTGAGAAAGTTATGAAAGTGTTGTGCATCAAAGCGAGAATGGATAAAGGCAGGCAGGCACAGGATATCCACCACACCGACCACGCCCCGATACGTTCCCTCTCCCAGCAGGGCCAGCAGGATCAGCAGGGCCGCCAACGCAATCATGGCGGCAATCCAGTGCGGCGGCCACGTCCCGTCCTGGCCCTGGCCGGCCGGCACTCCGGCGGGACGTGCAGGAGATGGGCCGGGCGGGGCGCGGCGGGGCGGGGCGGGGCGCTGAGCTGGAGGTAGTTGGCCTGCCTGATAGCATTGGACCTGGAGGAGTAGAGGGGGAGTACAACGACCTGCTGCGTCGCCGGCTTGGACGCCACCGCCGCCGCCGTCGCTCGGGCGTCCCCCTCCCCTAGCCACGCGCGTTCCTCCACGACGACCATCACCCTGCAGGGAGCGGGGCTTCTTCGCCTCCTCCACGTGCGTCGCCTGCACGTACAAGGTCACCCCGCCCCGCCCCGCCTCTCCGCCACCGCAGGAGGAATACCCCCGCAGCATGAAAACGAGCAAACTCTCCTGAGCTCAGCCCCCGCCCCGCCCCGCCCCGCCCCGCCCCGCCTCGCGGCGACACCCACTCCATCTTCGCCCGGGCGGGGTGCGGCGCGGCGCGGCAGGTCGGCGGGGACAGAGACGGCCCCCGGCCCCCGGGCTCCCCTCTCCTCGGAGAAAGAGATAATCGAATCTCCCCCTTCCCCTCAGCCCCAAACCCACCCCGTCCTCCACAAAGTCACATCTTATTGCGGTGAGCCGGCGGGGTGGAATGGAAAGCCGCCCACAAAACAAACAAGGCGGGCAAAAACAGAAGAGGCGTGTAATTTAAAGGACAATCGGTCAACACCCACGAAAAAGCTGCAGCAGCAGCAGCAGCGACGGCGTCAGAAGCGCGAGGCCAAAGAAATTAAAACTTTAATGGAGAAACGCGCGGGAGAGCATCTCAAGTCCGAGCCGGACCGGGGGAAGCACAGCAGCGGAACCAAGAGGCGGGGCGGGGCGGGGCGGGGCGGGGCGGGCGGGCGGGGCGGGCTTCACTCCGCGTGCTAATCGCCCCCTCAAACGCTGATAGTTATCGCGGCGTGGCGTGGTGTGGACGGGCGGGATGGGGAACAAGAAGCCCCTACCGCCCGCCCCGCCCCGCCCCGCCCGATGAGTCCCGCTGCGGAAGGCAAGGACCTCCGAGGCGAGGCGGGGCGGGGCGGGGCGAGGACCGCGGTTGGTCGGACCACCGCGGCGATGCCACACGCGTATACACTCGCGTCTAGGGGGAAGGGGTAAGTCCACGATGAGAAACGGGGCTCACCGCAACGCGGGTGGGTTCCGCTCCGCTCCCTACCCTCTGCACGACCTCGGGCTGTCAGCACCCCCGCCCCGCCCCGCCCCGCCCCGCTACCCCCGCACCCCACCGCGCCTCGGTACGCCGAATCACCCGCCGTGGAAGGTCAAGTCTGTTGCTCCCCGATGCCTTATCTCTGAGGGCGGGGCGGGGCGCGGGGAGGCGGCAGTGCCAGTGGCGCCACGGTTGTGAACGAGGAGCGTTTGGACGAAACTCCGAGGCAAGAGACGGCCGAAGAGAGGTCAACGACTCCGCAATTTTAAAACTCAGGCCAACTTGGAAACAATTAAAGCACGTTGGTCCTAAGTGTGCATTATAGTTCGCGGATGCGTTTTCCCCATTCGGAGAAGAAGGCCATAGAAAGACAAATGGCGACCCTCGTCCTCGTGACCCCGCCCCGCCCCGCCCCGCGCGCCGCGCCATACTGGCCGCCTCACACCTCGGGTCGGGTCGGGTCAGCGGCAGCGGCGCCGGGGAGGGCCGTGGGTGCCGCCCAGGTGCTCGCCCGGCGCCCTCAATGGCCCCGGCCCCGGCCCCGGCCCCGGCCCCGGCCCCGGCCCCAGCAGGCACCCTCGCGGGCGGGGGCGGCCTCGATCTAGTACGAGGGCTATTCACGTTATTTGTACGTCGGGCCCGCCCCGCCCCCCTCCTCCTCCTAACCACGAGGGGCAAAGGACCCCGATATAGCACCAAAGCACGCTACTTTTCCCCCACCCCACCCCTCACCTCTCGCCACACCACACCACCGCCCCAAATGCGATGAGTCCAATCACCAACTCGAGGAGGAGGAGGGACGGAGGGCTGCTACACTACACTTGCCGATCACCGTGACGTCACTGCAACCTGAAATGCCACAGCGACACCGCCCCGCCCCAAGCACCCCGTCGTCCTGCTGAGCTGGGGGGCCGGGCCGTATTGCGGTCGTTGGCTCTGGCTGCCGCCTCGCCCCGCCTCACCCCGCCCCGCCCCGCCGCAGCGCTGTGCTGTGCTGCGCCACAGCGCGCCCGCACACCGACCCAAAGGCTTTTGACAGCGGCCACCGCAGCAGGCAGGCGACAGCCAATCCCGTACAGTAGTACGGTGGGCTGAGGCGGGGGCGTTATTTCGCGACACCTTCAACTCCCTCCCCTCCCTCTCCTCCCCTCCCCTCCCTCCCTCGAGGAGGAGGGTTTTCTACAGAGCTTCTCTTTCCTCCTCATTCGTCCTTTAGGGGCACTCACTCATTTTCCTCCCAAAGTCCTACAACACCCCGTTCGCGTCTTTAGGGGTGTGCAGCACTCTGCCCCCGCCCCCCTCCCCCGCCTAACGCTCCCCCTTTCCCTTCAAGACAACTGGCTCCGCCCCGCCCCTACGACCCTCGCGACGCGTCGCCCCTACCCCTGCACTGTGCTTGCATTTAGCCCGGGGGGCCGTGGCGGGGGAGGGGGGGGGGTAATGGGGGCTCGGGGGGCGTGTGCCACACTCAGGTCAACAGCCGCGAGCACTTCCCCCCCCTCTCCTCTGTGGGCCCCTTTCGTCACAGTGCCCCCCCCCCCCCCCCCCAGCAGGCTTTTCGAGGGGGATTTAAGTCCGATAGCTGTTTGGGTCACTCACCTCCCTAGCCTTACTCCCGGCCGCGCCTACTCAAACGAGTCCGCGCCACAAGTCACAGCGGCCGCGCCGGGCCGGACGTTCGCGTCCAAAGCCGCGGCGGCGCGGCGGCAAAGGTGAAATTGCAAAAGCGCAGGACGAAACAGGCGGATGGCAGTGCAGCGGGAGGGGAGAAGGGGAGGGAGAGGGAGGGAGAGGAGAGGGAGAGGAGAGGGAGAGGGAGAGGAGAGAGAGAGAGAGGGAGAGAGAGAGAGGGAGAGAGACAGGGAGAGAGAGAGAGAGAGGGGGGAAGAAGCGGGCGAAGCGTCTTCCTTTTTGCTACTCGAATGGAATTGAATTAGCCGCTAAGGTCATAGCACATCGCTCTTTTGCTGCCCCCCTCCCTCCCTCCCTCCCTTTGGACAGGATGGTCAGCGGAGGAGGAGGAAGACGAGGAGGAAAACGAGAGAGAGGAGGGAGAGGAGCAGGGACAGCGCAGCGCAGCGCAGGGCCCAGAGAGGTTCATGGCACCAGAGGAATGCTTTGTCATTCCTGCGTCTGGTGCACATCGGCTGATGCACAACAACCGGACGATGCGCTCATACCAAGTTCCCCTCCCTCCCCCCGCACCTCTTGCACCAGCCACCAGCCCCCTCTCCCCAATCCTTTTTCATCGCACATTCCACGCCAGGCGAGGCGAGGCGAGGAGAGGAGCGGAGCGGCGAGGAGCGGCGAGGAGAGGAGAGGAGAGGAGAGGAGAGGAGAGGAGAGGAGAGGAGAGGAGAGGAGAGGAGAGGAGGCAAGCTGCAGGCAGCAGGGTGTACTCAACTGCGGTGCCATAGACGCGTTCCAAAGTTCGTCGCTTTTGCACCGCAACGACGCGGCGACTGAGATGCAGAGCACGGTGTCGATTTTTTTGTTCATCTTTTTCTTTAAAAAAAAAAAATCCGCTTTGACGTCAGCGCCGGGGCGTGGCGGGACGTCTGTGTATATTTATTTGGCCTCGGGTGACATTTCCGACGGTCATATCACTTACCCGACAGGCGGGGCGGGGCGGGGCGGGGCACAGCCACGCGCGTCCCGCGGGCCAGGCCGGGCCGGCCCGGGCACCGGCAGAGGTGACGGCACTCTATACAAGTACGAACACCTTGAGTCCGGCGTGACCACTATGTTGTCACGCTCTCGTGTAAAATCAAACGAGATAATTACGCCCCGCACTAAAAGTGTTAAAACAGAAACGTATTTACCCGGTTGTCGTGCGGGGTGCTGCCATCGTGGCACTCTAATCGCGGAAAATATCTGCTCTGGTAATTGGAGCTCTTCTGCCTCTCTGGACTCCGCGAGAGAGCGAGAGAGAGAAAGAGAGAGGTTGGAGGCCCCGCCCAGGCCTGTGCTCGTGGGCCACTCCAGGACTCGGAGCCGCGAGGTGCGGCGCGGGGCGGGGCCTTACCAACGGGGTACGCTGACCCCCGAGCAACAGTGTCGATGGCCCCTTGAGGAGAAGAGGAGGAGGAGGAGGAGGAGGAGGAGGAGGAGGAGGAGGAGGAGGGAGGAGGAGGGAGAAGGAGGAGGAGGAGGAGGAGGAGGAGGAGGAGGAGGAGGAGGAGGAGGAGGAGGAGGGAGGAGGAGGAGGGAGGAGGAGGGAGGAGTGGCCCCCATGGCACCAGCTCCAGCTCCCTGTAAGTGCTCGACGTGCACGTCCCGCATGCGATCCGCAGCCACATTGCGTCTCGTCGCATTTCAAACGAGCAGTGCCACCCAAGTGTGTGGATGCCTCATACTTGCATGTGTGTGAACTCACACACTCGCAAACCTGACCAAGCAAAAGTATGTGAATTTTTCTAGGAATTTCAACGGAATTTGAAGTGACAATTAAATTAAAATATTTAAAATTTAACAGCTAACGCCGCAGGAAAACCAGCGACGCAACACTGCGCTGTTTGACAACACAATCCTTTGACGGTCAGCCTGAATGTCAGGGCGTAACCTTGCGGTGTCATGGCCGGGCCGGGACGGGAGGTACCGACCGTGTCAGCAAACAGGTACCGATGAATGACCGGCGTGTGGGGCTCTCCCCGGTCCTGTCCGCCCGCCCAATATTGACCAGACGCACACACTCAGACTGAGCGCGAGCTGAGCTACCACCGAGAGCGACGAAATGCGTCGGAAAAGGAAAGGAGATAAAAGAAATTGAGAAAACAGTGAGAACGTCACCGACGCACGCGCTTCTCTTGTCGGGAAAACGAAGAAGAAAATGAGCGAGACGTCAGCCTTAGGGTCACTACACCGCTCTTGATCATACTACAAATCATCACGCCACGGCACATTATCACCAGCATCGTGTCCTCCAAGGTCAGCCCGATAAGTTATCCCAACAAAGCTGGGAGGCAGAGCCACGAGAGAGGATAATAGGAGGCCCGCCAACCCATCGTCGTTTATTTTTTATTTTCGGGGGAAAAATGTAAAAGTCGAAGCAACAAAACATATACTTTTAAAGAACTTTTTTTAACGACTAGCTTCTGTCGCAAAAGTCAATTTAATTTTTTGTAAGAATATATTTTTTTATAATAATTCTTTTAATATCCAGGCCGCCGCGCCGGCCCTTAGTTTTGGGGGACTGTTAATACACGAAAACGAGGCTTAATTAACACAGCCTTTACGACGAGCCCATCGACGCCACTCTGCCCTGCCGCTACGCCATTGAGGCAATGCACCGCGAGGGAAAGGGGCGGGGCGGGGCGGGGTGGGGCGGGGTGGGGCGGGGTGGGGCGGGGTGAGGCGGGGCGGGGCGATGAGAGGGAGGCAGTCTGACCAACAGGCAGGCCCGCAGACGCCACCGCCGCGCCAGCCAAACTCGCCCCGGCTTTTATCACTTCCGACAGCCCCCGCCCCACCCCGCCCCGCCCCGCCTCAGCCGTTAGTAATAAAAACTTGGCGTGATGTCGCTGCCTCCAGACTCATCACGGCCGGGCGTAAGTGATACGCGGGCGCGTGCGCTGTGAGTACACCCCGCTGTAGCGCGCCGAGAAGTGAACGTAAGACACGGACTAGTACGCGGGCTTGCCTACCCGCTAGGCCCGTAAGGCGCCACGGCCCCTAGGGTAGGCAGACCCGCAACACTGTTAGGTGTTTTCCGCTGCAAGGAGTACAGTACACAGGCAGTGCACTGCGGTAGGCAATGTCCATAACAAAACAGAATGGAATAGAAGGCCGACGAGGTGGGGACGGGACGGGACGACTCGAGGGGAAGGGAAGGATGCACACACGATATTTTTATGTCGTCTTCTGTGCCCTGCTGGCATGAGCGGCGGCGCATGAAGGGAGAGAGAGAGAGGAGAGAGAGAGAAAGAGAGAGAGAGAGAGAGAGAGAGAGAGAGAGAGAGAGAGAGAGAGAGAGAGAGAGAGAGAGAGAGAGAGAGAGACGACGAGGCGTTGCGTCTGCTCTTACGGCCCGGCCCGGCTCGGCCTGGATGGACTAGGTCCGTGGGAGGGTTTTGTATTAGCTGCTGCTGATTGGACGGAAATACATGAACTACTCGGGGTTGAACGGAGCCGAGAGACGCGAATGGGGAAATAGAGGAGGAGCAGCAGGAGTGACATAAAGAGAAGCAGGAGCACGGGCGATAACGAGAGGCTGGGAGCGGGGCGGGGCGGAGCAGAGCGCGGCGGAACAAACAGACGGAACTTCGTCAAATAGAGGAAAATCAACACCGGCCCGGCCGCGGCCGGCAAGAATATAACCCAGCCGAAAATTCCGGTTACGGTTACGGCTAAAATTTACGATTACGGTCGTAATTTGCTCCGGTTACGACTAATTTCGACGAATACGCCCGTAACCGTAGTCTGTTGACGGTTATATTTACGGTTACGAGTATCCCGTCCGTTAACGACCGTAATCGTAGTCCGGTTACGGTTAAAATTACGGTTACGAATAACCCTTCCGGTTACGATCGTGACCGGAAACTGTCGGACCTCACTACACCTAAACTATGTGTCGCAGGGCAAAACGGCTCAAACTGGTGCACAAGGACGAAGACCTCTATCGGTATGTGCAATTTTAAAAAAGTACCCCTAACACTGTTGGTGTAACTCGAGAACGCCACGAGGTACAACATTTTAAACGCCACCAATGTGCTCCGCGTCGAAAGTTTACGCGGGAGACATTTATCTTGGCCTTTATACGCCTCTTGGTCACAGCTTACCGGACTTAAAGCCAACTTAAAGCATCATAACCGTAATCGTAACGCACTAACCGGACCCGGTTTAGCCCATAACTAGAACCGTAATCGTAACCGGAACATTAACCGTAATCGTAACCGTAACCGGTTCCAATTTACGATCGTAAACGTATACGGAACCGTAATCGTAGCCGTAATCGTAACCGGAATTTTCGGCTGGGAAGAGAAACGAGAAGAGCCCGGCCCGGGACTGGAATACTCGAGGGCAGGAGCAGGTGCGGGGGGCAGCCTGTGTACTGCAGCAGCGGCGGCAGCGCTTGAGAGGATAGGGGCGGGGCGGGGAGGGGCGGGGAGAGGAGGGGGCTCGACCTTGGAAACATTGACCCCACCAGGCCTTGGTCCCCCGCCCGCCCCTGCAGGGGCTCTGCGGGCGCGGGGCGGGGCGAGGTAAGGGCCCTGTCCGCAACAGCAATTTATTTCCTGCAAATTCAAAGCGAGCGTCGGTCTTCATACCCGACGCGCTAACGGGTTCACGGCCGCGCCGGGCGGGGCCTGGCGGGGCGGGGCGGGGCGGGGCGGGGCGGGGCGCACCCAGCTCAGCGACTAGCCCGCGGGGGCCACGCGCCCGCCGCCCACTAGAGATGCGCGCCCGCGGCTATCGACGTAACCTTCGGCCGGGGCGGGCCGGGCCGGGCCAGCGGTTAAGCCCCGCGGACTAGATTACGACTAATCCACACACGTACGTAGGTTGGGGACGCGGGACATGAAGGGGATCAGGATGGGGCCTCGCGCGACACGTGTCCGCACGTGTGGGCCCGCCCCGCCCCGCGCACGGGGCAGTGGCCTTGGGGCCGAGCCTGGGGCCGACGGAGTGCCAGCACCCCACCCCCTCCCTCCACACACACACACCACCTCTCAATTAATCGCTGTAAGGCAAGGCTGTGCAGAATGGCTCAAGTCGCAAGCCTACGGAAAGTCCAATTTCACAAACGTACTTCTATGAGTAGATTTCATCGCACTCGCTGTGCACTTGCACTCGCGAGCCCGGTGTGCCCCACGTGGCTTCAGCTCAACCACTGAAGGAGCACTGAGCCGCAGAAATACCCGTCCTCCTACCGGCATCGTCCCCTCCACCAACCACCCTCTCTATTCCAACCAGCGCTTTTGCTTCCGGCGTTTGTTTTTCCTGCTCGAGAGGGATTTTGTCGCGCGGGCGGGCGTTTAAAAATACAAGTACGTCAGCCCTGGGCTCTGGGGCCGACGAGCCGGGCCGTGACGAGCTGGGCGCGGCGTGGCGCGGCGGGGCGGGGCGGGTGGCGGGGACGCTGCCCGCGGCTAGCGCCTGTGAGCGAGGGGGTAGGCAGCCCGGCCGACACGGGCACGGAGTTGCCTGCCTACCCTGGGAGGCCGCAGGGGCTCGGCCCCGGCCCCTGGCGCGGAGGGGAGGGGAGGGGAGGGGCCATGGACGGGGTTGGGGTTACCGGTCGCGGTGCCCGGGTACACACGCGCGCCCTCCTGTGTACGAACCGATTGAGGCCAGGCCGTAGAGGTTGTCATTAGAGGGCGTTGAGTTCCCCGCCCCCGCCGGGGGTGTGTAAAATATAGAAAGGGAAAAAAAATCGAATGGGAATGGGAACGAAACGAGAGGTAAAGCGACCGTCATTACGTTCCCACCCCACCCCACCACCCTTCCCCGTCGGGAGCCAAAAGGAGGTCACAGTGCGTGCGGATGACAAGCCGAGCCTAGGCGAGCCCAGCCCAGCGGGGGTGGCTAGCCTCGCACAGGGCGCGGCGGGGCGCTGCGGGGCGGCAGGGGCTGTTGCTTTCCAGGTCAGCGGGCTGCGCTGGGCTGGGCGGGGCTGGGCGGGGCGGGGCGGGGCGGGGCGGGGGTAGGGCATAAGACAAACACCCGCGTGTCTGTCTGGCTAGAGTGCGCGCGACACGAGCCGAATATGGCGGGGACGCACGCAGACATCCAGGTCAGCGCTGAAAGGGTTGGCGGAGGGGAGTGCGGGGGTGTCCGCTCCGACACCGAGAGACTCGCAGGAAAAAGGTATGCTGTACAGGCAGGGGTGGGTACTGCGGGGCCCGTAGGGACACTGACCAAAGTAAGGGCGAACTAGAAAATGAAGCGGTTCTTACGAAGGGCCCGGGGTGGGTGTGGGAGTATCCACACATGGTTTGCGAGTGCGTATGTTTGTGAGGACGCTGCTGCTGCAGAGGAGAACGAGGGAGGCGGAGAGACGCACTGCAGCCGGGCGCCACGCGGGGAGGACATGGGAGGATAAAGACGACGAGATGCAAGGAGGCGGGGGAAGAAAGAGAGAGAGAGGGGGTGGGCAATAAGACAGGAAAGAAACCAGACAGAGGGGAGAGAAGGGGGACAGAGCAGGGTAGGAGGGGGGGGGGCAAAGAAAGCATGAGCGCAACAAAGAGTCAGGCGAGGCGAAGCGAGGTCGCAGATTAGACCGTCTGAGCTGAGCCACCACACGCCCCTCCCCTCGGGCAGGGCACAGCGGACGAAATACAAATTTAAAAAAGGAGACGACAAAAATATCCTTGCCAGGTTGGAGATATAGAATTAAAAATGTTTTGCTTTCAGAATGCGGTGGGATGGGGCGTACCTCCGCAGTGCGACCCAAGCACCGAACACGAACACGCCATTTGGCAGACGCGCAAGATTCCAGCAATTCGTCTCATCGCGAGGCAGCGAGTACAACAAGCGGCGACCCGCGGGCCGGGCGGGCGGGCGTGGTGTTGCGGGGCGTGGCGGGGCGGGGCGGGAGGGGGCGCTCCCGGCGGGGTCGTGCCGGGTGGCGGGTGGGGTGGCAGCGGGGGCGCCAATGGATGGTAAGTGCGGCGAACGAGGGGGCCCGGCCCGCCCGCCCGCCATGGCTGATGATCACTGATGGGCTAGCCCAAGCGACCCGCCCCGCCCCGCCCCGCCCCGCTCTAGATGAGGGGGGTGGATCGCGAGGGAGGGCGGGGGGCGGGGTAGCGAAGAAGCAAGAGGGCGTGCAAGGACGCGGCAGGCCGGGGCGGGCCGGGCCGGGCCAAAGTAGGGCATGAGCGACGAATATGGCCTTAATGAAAGCAGAAGCACAAGCAGACAGCGCGAGGCGAAGGGTGGAGGGGCGAGTCACTCAGTGCGGGTGGGGGCAGGAGGGGGCGGGAGGGGCAGAGTGGCGCAGAAAAGGACTTTGAAGAGCCAGATTGGCAGAGCAGCGAACTGCAAACACCCGGTGCGGGGGGTGGAGAGAGCGGGACGGGACGGGGCGGGGCGGGGCGGGCAGGGGGTTCAATACTGTGGAGCGGGACGCGTGGCTCGTGGCGAGGCCCGGCCCGGCGGTGAGCAGGGAGAGCGGGGCGGGGTGGGGCGGGGCGGGGCTGGACGGGGCGGGGCGGGGCGCGCCGCGCGTGCACCAGCATCCGGACCGGGTGGGGCTAGCGGGCGGGGCGGGGCGGGGTAGAGCACACCCCAAGGACGCGCCACCCTGCACCTGCTCCGGGCCGGGAGAGCGGGGCGGGACGGGGCGCGGGAGCGACAGGTCGGTCCCTCCCCATCCCCACCCCTCCTTCCTATCCAGCAGGAAGCGGAACAACAGATGGGGCTGGGCGGGGCGGGGCGGGGCGGGGCGCGGCGTCGAGTGCACCACCTCGTCGAGAGCTCCGCGGCGAGGCGCGGCCCGGGCCTGCTCCTGGTCGATCCACCCAAGGCCCTCGTCCCGGAGGCGGGGGGAGGGTAGGGGTGTTGGGGAGTAGCGTTGGAATGCCCGGGAGGGGGTGGGGGGTGAGCGCTGAGCGATCGGATCCACAGCAGCCACATCTTCTCTTGCCATCCATCTTAGGGATGCTCCGCTTTGCTGGCGGGGCGGGGTGGGGGTGGGAAGCGGTGGGGCGGGGCAAGTAAAGCAAGGTGTGAGGTGAGGCGGGGTGGTGGAGGGAGGGGCGGGGCGGGGCGAGGGGAGAAAGCCCCATCAGGCAGGGGTGACCCCGGTACGGCGGCACGGGCCGGGCCAAGCGGGTAGTTACAGCACGGGGGGGACAAGGCCACCAGGGGGTGGCAGTGAGCGCGGCGTGGCGCGGCGTGGCGCGGCCATGCCCCGTACCGCACCGCACCGCACCGCACCGCACCGCACCGCACCGCACCGCGCGCCCTCGCGTTCGCCGACGCTCCGCGAGGGCTGTGCGGTTCGGTTTGGGTCGTCAGCGGAAATGGGTCAGCGACCGCCTGCCCCCGCCCCGCCCCCCGGCTCAGCTTAGCCCAGCCCCCTGTGCCGTGCCCCCACCCCGCCCCGCCCCGCCCCGCCGGGTAGGTCACCCCACCACCCTGGGCCCGCGCGCCCCGCCCCATACGCCCCATGGTGCTGCGCCGCTGCGGGTGAAACCGGTCAAGGATTCGACTGCGGCATGGCAGGCGGCGTGTGTCCAGGGTTACAGCCCCTCCCTCGCCCAGGAGAGGCCGTGCCGTGCGGGCGGGGGGAGGGTGTACCGTGTCCCCTGACACGGCCCCTTACGCCCCCGCCCCGCCCCGCCCGAGCGCGCCCCCCGGGCCGTGCCCTTGGACTCGGAGACTGATGGCCCGCACGCCCGGCCCGGCCCGCACGGTGGCCCCTGCTCCTGCTCCCGCTCCCTCCGAACGTTAAATGAGCGTGCCCTTCCCTTAACACACTGAGGAGGCTGGCCTCTATAGCCCTGGCGATTTTTGGGGGCCAGAAAAGTGGCAACAGCCCGACTTGTATGTTAACGAGAACAAGCAGAGCATTGAGCAGAAACTAAATAACAGCGGTGCGGTAGTGAACGGCAAATGTATTCTCACCGGAGCAGGAAAATGAGAGGGAGGGACAAAGGCGGCGGCCCGGCCGGGGTCGATGGACATGAGCGCCCCCTGGCGGATGAAGAGCGAACCCCAGCCGTCTTCGCTTAACGCGCGGGGTAGAGCCGGCAGGGCAGCCATGGGGCCATGCCATGGGCTGGACTGGACTGGGCCGGTTCCTGTCGCACAGTGCCCTGCCCCTGCCCTGCCCTGTTCATGACCCGGCACAAGCAGAGAACACATCCGAGTAGGGAGGGCACGTAAGAAGACAAGCACAGATTTGGTAGAGCCAGGCCTATGAAACCATTCATTTTAAAGAGATGTGCCCTCTTGGATAATGCAACCAATGAACTATTAGAAAATAAATTGCTGTCATGGCTTGAGCCAGAGGTTTTCTTATGTCTAACGATGTAAATAAGTGAGACCAGAGAGAAAAATGAGAAAATCAGGACAACTTATTACAAATAAATCATTACAATAACATAAACCACAGATCTAAAATTTCCAACAGCTAAAAGAGAAAAAGGGGATAAATTTACAGAAGATTGATAATGTAGCCCCCTGATCTCAATACGACCCAAGATTATTAAGTCTTGTCTATTTTCAGACATGCTCTAAGCCTTTGATTAATGATGAATGAACTAAAGCTTATGCATTCTTACTTTCTAATTGAGCAAAGGCTTACTATGTGCCTAAAGATTTTGATTTCACATAGATAAGCCAGGAGAAAAAAAGAGGAATTATTTTTTAAATTATTAAGGGATAGCTGGAGCACTGTATAGTTTTCCCAGACTACCTCCCTTAAACAAATTGCTTCTTGTTAAATTTATATGGTCTTTAGAATCTTACAACTTAAGGCACAGTTGTTCATCTACTGACAGAACAGTCTTCAATGCAAACCACACACGTCAACAATAAAAAAAAAAATTTACTAATGATGTTAAAAATGAATACAAAGAGGGGATGGGTGAAACCACAATGAATTCCGCTACATACTGGTACGCACTTCACAATTAATTCCACTCTAATTTCACGTACATGGCTATGTTAAGTTACTAAAATCCGTTCCAATCATAACCCACAAGCTAACATGGGTGACTTCTAAATATTACTTCTGGTGAAGCAGATGGTTTTAAGTAAGCTAGTTGGAATAGATGTCAAAACTAGTCAGGCCTGAGCATAACTGCTATCAATATACCGCAACGGAACAACGCGGTAGGTTATCATGAAATGACTTTTCATGAGCACGGAGCACAGAAAATCGTACTGAATTTGTCGCTAGTATTTATGAGCAGCACAGACATTGTTCTGCCCTTCATGTCTGGGATCGTATAGGTTAGAACAAGGGCACCCGTCACGTAAGTTCTGACACATTACCGGTGCAAGTACGCAATGTGCGGAAAATCGAAAAGAATTAAGTCGAAATGTAAGTAATCGCAAACTCAAGAGCAGCATTTTAAAATACTAACAGAGGTGAAGAACATTCAATAACAGAAGATTCAAAAGAGCCTCGGCGACAGCAGACATTTTTACTCACCAAAGGAAAAGTCAGGGACAGCCCGACGTAGACGGCAATAATTCCCCGGAGAGATGTTAGTCACAAAAATAATTTTCTCTCGCTTTCAATATCTGCGGAACGTATATATGGGCCCAAAAAATTAAACGTCAACACGACGGGCAAACACTCGTCACCCTTGTCCCCCCACGAAACCGAACCGAACTAAATAATGCGGGCACTACCACCAACCTCAGAAACGACCGTTTTTTTACTCATGGCCGGTATTGCTGCAGATATTGACTCTTAAATGACATTTCTGAATGGAGTCTAGTATTTTTCGATCATAAGAATGTAGTGGAATTTCGACACATTACGGCAAAGCCAGACAAGTGTGGGGGTTATTCGGAAATTATGGTGCCAATACCGGTGCACCGCAGCACATAAAGCAGACGAAATTAAAAAGTAGTTCAATATTTTTATGGATCGGGTGATAAAACAGACTAAAAAAATAAGTTAGATTATAGAATCGGTCACAAAATGTGGAAGAAGTATTCTTGAAACCATTTAGCAGGGGACTTATGGTCAATAACTGCTGGAAAAGTGAGTAAAAAAAAGTTACGTACCAAATCATCTTTTTCAAATCTGGCGCTTTTGCGTCAGTTTAGCTGACATGATAGACGGATAGCTGTTAGTATTTCACCGGAAAAAAGTAGCACAGCTAGTATATCATCACTATTAAATAATAAAATAGCTCTTTTTAAAATCCAGAGAGAAGCCTTACATTCAAACATAGAGAAAATATGGAACTACAAATATAGAAAACTTCATAAGAAATTTTATTTCGTCACCTTCTGAATTAAATATCTGTATTGATGTTTGGATGTTTTCTTGTTTCTTGTCTCGGTATTTCCCATCTAACTAAATTGTGCTCTTCGTTAGAAATTCCCGTTTGTAAACGTCGGTAAGTGGAGAAAACTCAATGGAATATTCATTTTAACTGGTTTGTTTAAAGCTAACAACAACCATACAATTCATTAGAACTCCAGAAAATACGTTTTTGTGTCTTCTGCTGAAGCCCGAGAGCAAAACAATATATCCTTTCTGTCCCATAGCCTCTGACAGTTTTTAACCGGTTGTAACGGGAGATAATACTGCTTTAAGGCCAATCGAGCTTGTCGGGTTTAATTTTTTTTCTTCTCTTTTGCTTGTGTTTAATTTATTATCTTACAGCATCTTTCTAGGCACTAGAAACATCCAATCCTAACGACATATCATTCATCAATAATGCTACGACCATCAATGCACCAAAAAGCCCCAACGGCTCAGAGCAGATAGCTATATAATAGCAATTTTTATGTTACAGTGATGGACCCGGTTGCATTGCACAGTATGGATATGAACCCCTTCTATCAGCAGGATCAAAATCCACCTCTGAAAATGGAGAATGCCGAAGCTGAAAATGGTGATGGAAAAAAACCTTGGATGAAGCGAGCAGGTGCACCAATTAGTAAGTACTATTTAAAATAAAATAAAATGACCAAAATACTTTAAGTCAGGTAGGTGCATTCTTAAAATTTCTGACCTTTTTAAAAAAAAAATTGTTTATTGACATGAATATTTGTCTATTTTTCTTTCAGCAAAAGTTGCTCCGGATGTGAAAAGACGTAGGAAGAACTATCAAGCGAAAAAGTTACTGGCTCCAAAGAACCCATTAATGGTTCTAAATGAGCTAAGGCATGGCCTTCCTTTTACAATCCTTGACAGGTCTAATGGGAGCAGCCATCCTCATTTTACTGCTACTGTTGAGGTAGTTTAACTTTATTTCTCAATCTGAGTTTTGAAAGCTACAAAAGACATGATCTTGTGCCTTTTCTTCTTTAACAGATTGATGCGAAGACTTTCTCTGGCCAAGGCATCAGTAAGAAACAAGCACAACAAGATGCTGCAGAAAATGCTTTGAAAGGACTATTTTTTGACAAACTGGTGGACCAGCTTATGAGAAAAGATGGTAAAGCTGAGTACAATAGTAGCTACTAGATTTCTTTCTTAATTTTTAAATTGTGGTATTGTGGTACCACATCAGATGCAGATTCTGTATCCACTTGTATGCACGCAGAAATATCTCATGTGATTAATGATACAGTGCATTACTATTGCAGATGGAGATATTGATATGAAAGATGTGACTCAGTCATCTATTGATAGTGAGGTAAGTCTCATTTCTTTTTCATTAAAAATTTAGTTATATCTATCTTATACCATTTCTTGTTAAACTAATAAGTGTTGAACATATGTCGTCATAGGGTGATGGAAAATCACAAAGTCCTCCTGAGGATGATACCCCTTGGAGTGCACTTGCATCTTTCGCCATGTACAAATTGGTTACAATGTGGCAAAATTCTGATACTAAAAATTCTGTCCCAACATTCACTACAGACACACCACTCTCTGCTTTCAACCAGGTATATTTTTATGTATTTTCTTTTTTTTTTCTTTACTGCTTTATTGAAAGGTTCTGCAAAGTTAATTCTGATCTTTACAATTTAGCAAATACCTCTTCAACAACCCCAAATCCAACCAATTGTGGGAGCACTTGGAAAATTACCTGCAAACCCAACTGACATTGATCCTGTGATGCTGCTCAATCAAATCAGCCCCTTTTCCAAGTTTACTGAACTTGAAAGAGATGTTAGAGATGGCTCAACAGTTTTCACCCTGACTGTTGAATTTAATGGTCAATCATTCTCTGGATCTGGTAAATATTTGCATTCCCTGCTTTTATTTTTCTTAAATACTGTACGTGCTGCTTAACCATTTTTTTAAACCTATTTTTTAGCTACCAAAAAGAAGACTGCAAAGAAGATTTGTGCTAAAAATGCTTTGAAAAGTTGTGGGGTGCAATATCCCGATTAGCACACAAAATGTTCAATCAAAGTAAGAATTATATGAAATTGAGATTTTTATTTTATGTTTTGTTTTGAATTATATCTCATCACTGCAATATTCTGAAATAAGACGTTTCATTATCTTTGAAGATTTTTTGTAGAAGTGACACTGAAATGATAAAATGTATGAATTTTCGATGTACACCTTTGTGAATGTGTGGTAACTTTAAATCACCTTTGTTTTGTTCTCGTACCGCTTGAAATAAATGAAATAATTTAAATTTTCAATTTATTATCAAAAGAAATAACATAAATATTTAAGAAACATAAAAGATCCTTCTTAGAAGAACCTAAGTCTTGTAATAGTTTATCTTACTGGGTGCCAGTTGAAAGCAAAGCCAACAGACCACCAGCAACTCCAACAGATAATATGTAGTTGAAGGCAGGAGTGAAAGATTTCAGCACATAGAAACTGGCGAATATTACAATAGCCAAAAACAAAGCATTGTTGTAGAAAATGGAAAAGGTGGTAGCTTCATAATCTGCCACTTCATTTTTCTTCCACAAAATCCTGCAATGAGAATAGTTTTTAGCAAATTTATCAGAACTGTAGACAACTGAGATGGAAGAAGACTATTTCATAACTATACTGCAAAGGATTTACCTTTCATCTTTTTCCTTCTTGCTCATCTTTTTGTCTTCAGCCAATTTCTTGGTCATCTCACGGGTAACTGCATCTTCACGCTTCACAGCCACCTTTGTTATTATTTAAAAAGAACAGAAACAAACAGTTAGGGACAGTTATGTCTCATAAAAATAAATATCATAGTCAATTCAATTTGAGAGGAACCTCACCTTATGTTTCAATACAAACTTAGTGTTTTTGTAAGCAAAAGCAACAAGGTAGGTGCTCACAAGTGTTACAACAACAAATGAGATTAGAGAAGAATAAAGATCAATCATATGGATTCTCCAGAAGAGCCCTGAAAATAGAGAAGGAGCATTAGATCACTGTTCAAAGAAGAATAAAATAAAATTGTGATGGGTCAGAGTAGTCAACAGATGTGATGTACAACTCCTCTTATACTCATGAGGCAAGAAATATAACAATCCAGAAAAATAGAACAAAAGTAACAGGTTGATTGAAAATTTTAAATGCCAGAAAAACAAATTCATTCAGAAATATGGAAAAAACTGCAAACAAGTTACTCTATAATGCTTACAGATGGGAATTGCAGAAACGATAAAGGCGTTCCCATAGAAAAGAGCAGACGACTTGGTTGAAACATTTCTGCTGAAATCCTGAAGGAGTAGCTCCTCCTCTCTGGTAAAAGCCTTGCTTTTGTTCGACATGGTGAAAACTTCTTCTGCTACAGACGTTTGACTTGGCTGTGTTGAACTGGTCGAGTAGGACGTCGAAAGAGCAGCTCGAACCCGCTACGGCCGACAGGACAGGCGTCGCGGTGGCAGAAAACCGGCGGTGACGTGTCGGACGATGCCAGGCTTAACGCACTGCCTTGTGTAAAGACAAAGTATGGTGGGGTGGTACTCTTAACTAATGAGTACGGAGTACGGTCACTCATAAAAAGGAGGTGATCAAAAATCGAGTTCACCAAATGTTTTTGAGTTACTTTCTTCACCTTCCAATGGCAGCTCAATTAACATCGAATCTTGAAACACACGACTGAATTTTACTTTTCACGGTTGGCTGCTACTGCTGCCACGCTGTGTCGTCTGCAGGTCTGCAGCGTCAGCGCTACTTTTAAAAGCGTGTCACGACCAAGCATCGGACTTTTAAAATTGTATTTTTGAAAAAAATAAAAATGATGACATTTTAGTTACTTTGCGTTCAGATTGGGATTGAACACGCTCTTCGCAACGTCTGCAAGGTCTCTTTGCCAGTTTATTGCAGTCATATAGGTCAAGGCCAAATTAAACTAACTTTACAAGAAGTAAAATTTTAGGACCCTACCACACACAGACTGTCAGTGTATGAAGATTCTTACCTGAGAAAGCCAATGACACTAGGAGAGTCTATTCCGAAATTGTTGCCAATTTATCTTTTCATAGGATTCCATGTGCCCAAAGTAGATACAAGTTACATTTCTGTCAAAATAAATCTGATTTGTGTGATTGATAGTGTGATTGATATCTCCATGTAATTTTTTCTGCATGTTCTTCCATCACTTATGAGGATTAGAATTCAAAAGAGAAGCCTCTTTTCAGGTAACACAAAAAATAAGTTTTATTTCACAATTGTTTACCTTGCGGTGTAAATGGTAGTGGATTAAACTACAAGCAGGTATGATAAAATTATGACAGTAAGAACAAGTGGAAATAAAGATGAAATACAGTTGTTGTTTGTTCAAACTATGAGTATCAAGGACAGGCCATAGTTTCCAACAATGCAAATTAACTGTATAATACGGTTTCTCTTATTTGAACATGTATCTACATTTTGATTAAAATAATAGTAACAGATAAAATGTTGAATATCAACAAAAGAAATTGGCACTCAATATGAATAGAAACAATTTACAAAAACAGTCACACACACATGGTTACATGATAATTTGTTTTTTAAATTAAAAAAAAAAAAAAGGAAAGGAAAAAGGACTATTCACACATAATGTAAATGTATGTACAAACGCAAAAGATACAGTGAAAAGTAACCAATAATGGTTGTCCTAACAAAACAAATATGCATTTCCAACAAAAAAAATACTGAGTAGTTCTTATAATTTTCACAAGAAATCAGTAATTTGAAATACAAAACTACAGACTCACGCTCACCCTCCTCATTCCAGATCCTTCGACAAACTTCTTATTCATATATGGTAAGTATATGTCAGGACTCTCAAATGAAACGTTGTGGCCAAAGTCAACTGTAACTTGTATCTGTTTGTAATTTGCCACCATAAGTTAAAATCACAGCAATTATCATCAGTCATTTTCAATCCCATCATCTTCAATCATGCAAGGACAGAACATTTTAAGTACCAAAGAATGGTATTCATTGGAAAACTTCCACATTGCAACAGTGCATGTACTTTGTTCTAGACACAATAGTGGTGTATTCCTTACAAATTTTGATTATTCCAAAGCTTTTTTTAAAATAGAATATTCAACATAACGGAATTTACGTGAATTTTACTTTCTCTTGGTGATAAGACAGTCAAATGAATGACAGAGCCTCAAGCTTATTCTTCAAATTATTTTATGCCATCAGATTAATAGAAATGAAAGAACATTTTCATAAGAAGAAAAAACACTGACAAATAATTTTTCATAGCAAAATTTGTGGGTAGTCAATGACGTAATATAAAGTATGACATTGAAGCAAATTAGATTAAATGAAATTGCTTTCATTTGGAATTAGATAACATTTTTGATACGCTATGCTGCTAGTGTAACAAAACAAATTATCTTAAATTTGATTGCCACAACTTTCCTTTTGCTTACAAGAATTTCCTTGTCATTTAGCAAGCCAAAATTAAACAGAGTTGCAGATTTGCTGAAACAAAGAATCTAAGTTGGTTATGTTAAAGACATGTGACTGTATGAACTGAAATTGCAAATGTAACTTAAGGTACATTTTCAAATTAAGAGATTATAGCTTGAATTGAAATCTAGTCAGCATTTGCTGTATATATATTTATATATAACTATAACAATGTCCACAAGTCTATGACCACTTTTTGGCAGCAGCAAATGGGATTTTTTCTAATTGCTTCTATACATTTTAATACATAATACAATAAACGGCTGGAAGGCCATACAACTAGGCTACACAAGGGTTACTTGTTTTGCTTTAACACACACCAGCGAGTTTAGGAGTTCCATACATGGGACAACATAGCAACCGTCGTCCTGGCATTCAGTGACTAGGATTTAACAATAATCATACAAGGGAAGATTTTAAGACTGGGATTTTTCTCATTCCAAACAGCGCTCTGCGCAGATCCTTGAGGTTTACTTTCACATAGACATTTCATAGTTGTCCTCTAACAATTACAATTATAATAAATTAAAAACAAAATGGAAAAGAGCATTTTGGAAGTGCCACTTCAGTACTATGACAAAGAGTATAGAAAGGTAACAAGATATGAAGTGGTCTAACATACTAAGACAGTATTTTATACACAACACATACGCATAGAAATGCCCACAAGGAACTTAGCACAATTCAGCATAAAATGAATTTACAAGATTAACTTTTTAAATTAAGACATAAATTTGTAGATCTATTTTTTCATACAACTATGTACAAATATGAAATATTCACACAATGTATTTACAGAATTCTTTATTAACAGGAAAAGCTTTGCCCACAAAGAAAAAGTTGTTTGAGTTTTATCAAAGAAAGTAGGTTTGATAGTAATAAGACTAAGTTACAGTTGCCCTTGTATTGCTCTATATGACAATTAATAAAGTCTACACATTGTACAAAGCATGATGGGTAATACTAGTACGTATATGGATCTGCAATTTTAGATTTGCAAATTGACTATTTTAGTGGTTGATTGCTCAAATGAAAACGTTATTTATCTTACTATGTAATTGATTGATAAGTCAGAAAAGGTCCATGAGACTTCTGATGCATGTTACTGAAGGGTAAATAGATTTACAAACACTCATGGAATAAATAATGTTTTTGTGCTATCAGATATTACCATGCCTCAAAAACGTAAAAAAAAACAGATACCACAAAAAAGTTGGCAATTGATTTTTTTAAACCTGGTGAGATCCTCTCAATATGCACAGCAGTTACTCAAATATGCAAGATAATTTTGAGGCATGTTTGTTTCACTGAGAGGAAATGCAATGGTACTTTAAATTGTGTAACACAATACAAAACAAAATCTGGGCAGTAACTCTTCCAGCAAGTCTTCACAGGCTTAAAAACTTCACATCTTTTTACACATTACATTACCATACCAGCAACAATAAAATTCGAAACTGCCAGATGACAACAATAACATTAGTTTTCCTCAACTTAAAAGAAAATCGAGGGACTCTCATTCAACCTCAGGGCTGGACCCACCTACGCCCAGATAGATCGACAGATGGACAGCAGAAGGGCCGATTCTATCAAACGCATTCTCAAGACGAGCGTATGCTGGCGCCGCGTCCTGGTCGTCACCTGCAGCGGGGAGGGGCACCGGCACCGGCACCGGCGTCGGCTCCTGGCCAGGGTTCGGCATGAGCTGCAGCACAGCGTCGCCGGCAGCCTCATCGCCACAAGCCCGGTTGGGCAAAGAAACAAATTCCACCCCGGTGTCGGCCGAGGATCCAGAGGCGTGTCCCTAACTCTCTCGCTTGGTCTTTTCTACCTTGACGGGGTAGTCTTCGCCCAGGATGGTGTTGATTTCGCCCGGCATGAAGGCCCAGGGTGTGTTGGTGTTCGCCAAGGGGCACTTGTCGCCACTCGGGCAATATACCTGAAACACAAAAAGACGCTTAGCATTGGCCTTCTACACAGGACCTGGCCCGCGGTCGCGATCGAGTCGAGCCGGTCGCTCCTGGACTCACCTCCTGGCCGGCGCCCTGCCGCTTGATGCTCTCCCTCGAGCAGGGGAAGCAGAACTTGTGGTGCGGCACGGAAGGACATTGCACGAAGTGCGTGTCCTCCAGCCTCTCCTGGCACAGGGTGCACTTGAGGGTGGTGCTGGTGGGGGCGGCGGTGCCCGTGCCGGGCGACGAGTTGGTGCCGTTGGAGGCCGGGTTTGGCGCCGGCCCCGCGGGGTTGCCCGGCGCCTGTGCCGGGTCCGGGGTGCCGCTCGGGGTGCCGGGGCCTCCCTCCACGCCCTGCGGCGCCTCGCTCGACGTCACCGTCGTGGAGCTCACGTGCCGGCTGCCAGATGACCGCCGACCGCTCGCCGATCCTGCGCAACACAAGAGAAGACAAGGATTAGTCGGGGGTGTTTCAAGAGAGCCTGCGCCGCGCCGGCCGGACTATGGGCACTGGGCGCCTCTCGAAAGAAAAGTGCAAACGAAAGTCTAATGTGAAGATTAATGAGTTCAGGTGGTCGGGTTAAGGATGCTCCTTATCTACACTAAATATTGCGTAAAAGATAATCTACGCATACACAAGCGAACAGTATGTTTTCATGGCAAAAAATCCTAGAAAGTCATACAAGCTTGTTGTCTACATGCAGGTAATAATTCTATAATTGGTGCCAGAAATACAAAGCGGGGAGCAAGTGATCCTTGCAAGGAAATCGTCCAGAACCAATGTGAGTACAAAAAAAATACAATTATCAATATAATAAATTAGTGAGACCGGGGCTGATGGCCGAACCAAACCAATACCACAACAGACAAGACCAGACAACAAGCAATGCGTTTAGCAGGCACACGGCAGGGCAGGGAACTCCATGTCATATCGTGATAGAACAGATTGTGAGTGAGCGGATTTTAAGTGATGAGGCTGTCATTTCGTTGATATCTTCGTCTTTAGACGGATTTAGCACGAGAGAAGTGACGGATGACTTCAGACCTGGGGTCGTAGTTTGAACTTAGGATGGCTCTCCAATCCACAAATTCTTCTGACACCAAGGTAAGCGCCACGTGGAGGGCGTCTCTAATTCTCACGGAGACCTAAAGTGCTCCACGAGATTCAGGCCGTTCCTCCTCACAGTGCTAACTTAGCATCTTTTCGAGTTTGTAACTGGGAGCCCGCTGCTTTGGTGAGGGGTCACCTAGCCGCGCTAAGCTCAAAACACGACCTTAGATCGACGTTTAATTCCCTATGACGCTTATCGTGAGATCGACAGGACAATAACGACATGGAGTTCCCTCCGAAGGCTAGGCAGGGCGTGGCGAGGCGTGGCGGGGATAGGGGAGAGGGGGCGGGGTGGGGCGGGGTGGGGCGGAGCACTGCGGCACCAGGGCGTACCTGTGGAGTTGGGCGAGTGCTGAGAGCCCCTCGAGGCGGACCGGGGGAGAGCACCGGCGCCTGCACCGGCACCGCCCGCCCCGGGCAGCCCCACGGCGGGGACGCCGGGAGGGCTGCCCCCCGCGCTCCGCGGCGACCCTGGCGGAAGGTTGTCCGTCACCGACATGAGCGCGGCCATGGGGGAGGGCCCGTTCGGTCCACTGGGCGGCCCGTTCGCCGGCTGTTGTGGCACGGGTCCGCTGGCTCCGGGGGGTCCCTGGGGCCCCTGGGCGTGGCCCGGGGGCGCAGTCTGGGGTTGGCCTGGGGGGGACCCTGTGCGGGGGCCCATAGGGCCCATGGGGCCCAGGGGGGACACCGCGCCTTGCGCGCCTCCGTTAGCCATCGGGATGCCAGGAGGCATGCCTGCCCCGGGGTAACCTGTCAGCCAAAGCAAGGTTCAGTTGTTTGAGACTCGCTCACATTCTAGGTAAAGGTTTCTTTTAAGTAATTAAGTAATGATTATTTAGAGAGAAGAAATGACTAGATGCCGTCGCTCCAACGCGGCCCCGGTCGCATATCGCATCAGTGCAGGAGTGAGCTCTGCGCAGAGGGGGCGTTTAGGGGGCGGTACGCTACAGTCCCGAGCATAAAGAATAGGAGAGCTACTCGCGGCCGCGCCCGTCGCGCCGCACAACGCGGTCTGGTCTAGGTCTAACAGAACAACGAGGAAAGAAATAGCAAACACTCCGCATACACATTCCTAGATACGGATAATAAAAAGAAAGGGTACACGACCAGGGCGACTAGACCGCTCACTCGTCGAACGAGCTAATGAAGTGCTGTTCACGCAGGTTCAACGCTAAAGGAAAAGAGGTGCGACTACTCTCTAGCTCTCTAGCAGAAGCAGTAAGTCCATGAGACTGGGGGTCGGCCTGGGCGGTGCGTGTCCTGTACGCCTTTCCTACTGTACAAAGCACAACTCGCCTAAGGGACCGGGGAGGTGGCGCGGCTCAACGGAATCAGCCCGTGCGAATAATCAGGAGGCGGGCCCGGCAGACCGCGTCGCGTGGGTGACGCGCCGCCCCGCTCCGCCCCGCCCCGCCACCCCAGCGTCCCCGTCGAACCTAAAGCGCACATGTAGTATCGATTCGCGCGCAGCCCTCCTCTTTTCGACGTGTTTCGCAGGACGCGGGTCGGGCCGGGCTGAGTGGGTTCGCGGACGGGACGCGGTGCTGCCAAAGTGCCCCGGCGGGGCCGCGTTGGTCCGGGTAGCCAGCCCTGCTCCCTCCCCGCCCCGGCACTCGCCCCACCCGCCGCGCATGCGCCGTGCCCGGCCGCCATGGATGTGGCCGCCCAGGCCCAGCCTGCTCTGCCCGGCCCCGCGCGGCGCGGTTGCCAAGTCGTGTCGGACATCGGAGCGGGTCGCCGCGGCGCTGCGCCGCGCAGCGGACCTGAGTCACACTCGTCGGCTCGACGCTCTCCACCAGAACGAGGAGGCGGGGGTAGGGGGGGAGGAACTCGTTATCGCGCTAGGCTGCTGCACCAGACCGCTCCGCTCCGCGCCCGACCGACACGAAGTTGCACGAGATAGACTAACCTACCCCACTATGGCGCATCACGCACTGCGTGGCGTGGCGCGGCGCTGAGCTGCGCCGTGCGGCTGCGGCCCTCGCACACCACCTGAGCCTGGAGGTCCTCGTGCTCCGCTCCGGCGCCGCTGCACTGCCCTGGCCAGGCGCCTTATCACATACCGCGCCTCCATCGCTCCCACACGCGCCGGGCCGGGCAGAGCGGGCCGGGCCGCCACTGGCGCGCGGTGATAACGCCCCTGCGGCCACACTGCCGCCCCGCCCCGCCCCGCCGAGCCATTCACGGCTAGCTTCTGCCTATTTGAAGGCAGAGGCGAGGGGCGGTGGCGGTCCCGGTGCGCGCCCGGGCCGTGCCGGGCCCAGGCCCAGAGCTTCACCGCCGATAAGCGAACAGTAAGCGGCGATAACGGTCAGGCGATAGACACGACCATCCCCCCCTCCCCCGGGCCCCACCACCCGCATAAAGCACGGCTGATAATAGCGTGACGTCACTGTGACGCTGCGGCCCCGACAACACGGGCCCGGCACGGCCGGGGCCCAGCCCGGGGTACGCCACCGCACCGCGGGCGGGGCGGGGCCTGGTCGGGGCTCGGCGGGGCGGGGCGGCAACGCCGCGTGACGTGACCATCGCTGCATAACCGGCGGCAGGCGCGGCGGCGCGGCTAGCAGGCAGGCTCAAGCCCGAGACCAAGCCCGGCCGAGTGGCCTGCCTGCTACGCCGAGCCCCCGTCCGTCCCGTCCCGCTCAGCGAGAGCCCCCCCCCCCCCCTCGCCCCGCCGCCGGAAAGAAGGCCACGAGCGTGACGTCAGAGGACGAACGTGCAGGCTGGGAGAGGCCGAGGCGAGGCGAGGGGCCGCAGTGAACAGGCCGCTCCGCCCCTCCCCTCCCTTCCCGTTTACACCGCGGCGCGGCAGAGGCGGCGGAGGCCGCTCCCCTCACTACCCACCCCCTCGCTCCGCTGCGCCCGCTGTTGCCACGTCGAGCGGGCCGTGACGTCACGAGCCGCGTTGCTCGCCACATTCAGCAGGAAAACGCCTCGTGTGGCAACGGCGCGCGCCACTGGGCGCCCAGCGCCGTGTTTTTTATTTCGTTATTCGGCGAGAAGGCCAGGCCAGGCCCGGCCGAGCACGGAGCGCCCGCAGAAGAGCGAGCTTTTCGCGAGTCCCTCGCATTTGGCGAACACCGCCGTTCGTCCGCGGCTGGGTGACCAGGCGCGGCGGCTCGTACCGCGCAAGGTCGCCCGGATCCGCACGGGGTCGGGTCGGGGGTGGTCACACGGCGCCCGGCCCGGCCGGCCCGCAGCCCCGCGGGGCCGAAGGGCGCAACAACGCGCCCCCTGGGGGGTGGTCTGGCCTCCCTCGAGGGGGTCAACGCCTGGCACAGCGCGGCGCGATGCGGCTGTTTGCTGTGCTGTAGGGTCTGTGCACGACCAGCAGGGATTAGCAGCCGGGCCGGGCCGCGAGCGCCCGCGCTGAGCCGCTCTGCGCATGCGTGCTGCGTGCGGCGGGGAGGGGCGGGGCGGAGAGCCAGAAGGGCTGGGCAGCCCTACGCTGGGCGGGCTCCAAGGGCAGCGCACGATCCCCCACCCCAGCCCGGCATCGACCCTGTGTGACGTCACGGCGCGGTGCAGCGGCCCGCCCGGCCCGGCCCGGGGGGTAGGGGAGGGAGGGTGGCGCGGTGGTGGCTGCCGGCCGGGGCGGGGTGTCCTTGCCGTTCTGGAGGCCGGGCCGGGGCGGGCGGGGTTGAGCAGGCAGGGGCAGGGGCCAGGTCATGAATGACGCTGTGGCGCTGCCTACCCTAACAGCAGCGGAGCGGAGGCCCGGCCCGGCCCGGCCGCGCACGCACGCACCGCGCCAAGCGGACCCGGTTGCATAAGGCCAACCCCTGAGCCTAACGAGGTCGCCCCCGCCGGAGCGGTATCGGCATACCGGTAGAGCCGCACCCCACCGGGCCGCCACCCAGCCTGCGACTCGTAACGCGCCCAGGAGAGAAAGTCCGAGAGGAGAGGCCGCGGTGGGGCGAGGCGGGGCGGCCCCGTGTGGTCCAGGGGCGACGTGGACGTGGGCCAGAGGCGCGCCGGACCGGGCGCAGAAGAGCCGCTGCGAGCCGGGCAGGGCCGCCGGTCGGCCAACCAGGCAGTTCAGACGGGGCGGGGCGGACCGGGCGGGGCGGACCGGGCCGGGCAGGCGGGGGGCGTTTGGAAAGCTACTCGACAACCTGTTCCGTTCCGTTTCAACAACATCTTACGTGAGACGGGGAGGGGGCCCCGGCCGGCCGGCCGGGCCGGGCCGCTGCGGCGGGGATCGCGTGATCCCGGCATCCTCTGCCGCCCTGCTCCGCCCCACCCCGCCATCCTCTCCCCGCGGCTTACTTTACGGCCAGTGAACCTGGGCTGCGGCCGCGGTCGCCTCAAAAATATTGCGCGCGGGGCGGGGCGCCGCCCTACGGCCGTGTCGCTAAGCGGACCGCGGGGCGGGGCGGGGCGGCGCGCGGGACTGACTCACCCGCCGGAAGCAGAGGGTGGCCGGTTCGGTTCGGCCCGGCCAAATGCCATTCACGACGAATGAATAAGCAAGCGACCCGCAGGCAGGCCCAGGGTCGCGTGACCCGCGTGCACACCGCCACCGGGCCGCGTCCTGATATCGGACGGGAGACGGATGGAGTCCTAACCTAACCGCGCGCGGCGTAAGCCCCTCCCTCAGCGCGGCGCGGCGCGGCGCGCGCCCCCACCGGCTCAGCACGGCGCGGCGGGGTGGGTGGCAGCCGGTTCTATTTCGGGGGCGCCCCCAACCCACCCCGGCGGTGGGGCGGGCGCGTGACCCCGGGGCTGACTGGCAGCACGCGGGCGCGGCGGGGCCGGGCGTGGCGGGGCGGGGCGCTGCCAGGCGGCCGGGTAAACAACGAGTTATCGACGACAGGCCTTGATCCCTGCCTGGGCGGCGCGGCGGGGCAGGGAGACCCCGCAACCCCACCCCGACCAAAATAAACGAAGGGCCAGTGGAAAGGGAGAGGGCGGGAGGAGAGGGGCGTAGCGACGCCACGGGCGGGGCGGGGACGGCGCCATGACGCGCTCCCGGGCGGGGCGGGGACGGCGCTTCCCTCATTATCTGCAGAGCGGCGCGGACGCGGCGAGCTGCGCTGCCGGCCAAGTTCACGGTGACGGGAAATGCACCCCCCACCTCCTCCCTTCACCTCTAGACGTCCCGTCCCATCATGGCGGGGCCGGGCCGGGGCCAGGCCGGGCGCCTCTAGGATGGCCGCATAGCGTGACTGCCGACGTAACGCTCCGCGGCACGTAGGGCCTAGCGCGGCTCAGCCAACCGGCACCGCCGCGCCCCGCCGCCTGCATCCAGCGCGGTCCTTCCACTCGGCGCGGCGCAGACGACTTCCAAGAGTAAAGCAGAGCAGAGTAGCTGAGCTAGACCTCGGCGGCTCGCAGGACTTGAAGCGCGCTGATTGTGGCGTGCACCTGCACTATTACAGGCGATGACTCACGCCGCGCTGCACAGCAGTGTTCCTCGCGGCCCCGCCCAGCCCGGCCCACCCCGACCACGCCGCGGCTTCCCCGTAGAAGCCTCTCGGCGGCCCTGCCCCGCCGCCCCGCCCCTCCCCGCCACACCGTTGGACGGCGGCCAGAGGCATAGAGAACGCCGTCGAGTCGACACGACTCTGCCGCGGCCCGGATGGCGGTCGGTGGGGCCGACGCGGAGGTGAACCGGTGCCACAAGAATGCCGGCGAGTGGGGCGGAGCGGGCCGGCCGGGGCAGCTCTCTCGCAGCGCGGCGCGGCACGGTGCGGCGCGGCGGCTGTTGAGTTAGTTCCTCCGCTTCTCATCCAGCCAGCACAGCCCGGCCCGGCCGCCCACCAGCCGTCACGCGCCGTCCCCGTGGCCCCGCGCGAGAGGACGCGCGCGCGTGGGCGACCCCACACCGCCTCGCCTCGCCCCGCCGCGCCCCGGACCTGGCACTGGCGTTACTCACAGGCCCGGGCTGGGCTGGGGCTACTGTACACGAACACGCTCCGCTCCCAGGCGAGGTCTACATCCTACAGCCCGCCTGCATGTGGCGTGGCTTGTTGTTAGCGGCCGGCCGACCGCCCCGCCCCGCCGCGCCCCGGCTAGGCAGCCTGTTTACCGCCCCGTCTACATTTGGCACGGTAACTGGTTTCGTTCGGTGCGGGGCGGGGCGGGGCGGCGCGCTGGGGGGTTCCTCCACCAGACCGACAGGCTGGGGTGGGGACCAGCGCGCCTCCGCTCGTTCGCCGGCCGGGATTTTGTCGGAACCGGTTGCTGATGGAAACCAACCAGCCGGCTGCTGGGCTGCCGAGGAGAGGCGCGCCGCGTCGGGAGGCGGGCGGTGCTAGTACATGTACACACACACGCACACGGGGGCAGCCCGCCGATACAGCAGGTGTAACAGCATGGAGAAGCCGTGCGGGGAGAATCGGAGCTCGGCGAACGGAGGCAGCGCGGGGTGAGGAGGTGACCACCGCCACCCCCTAACAGCCCCGCACGGGTTCACGACCCCACCCCAGCGTGTGTAACTCGAAGGGGCGCGCGCCACGCAGGCCCCGCCCGGCCAGTGCGTAGGGGTGGGGGGCGCCTCGTATTGCGTAACAGGCGCCGATCTATCCCCGCCCCGCCCCGCGCACCCCGCGGCACCCTCCTCCCTGCGTTCCTCCCCGCGCCGCGCCGCGCCCGCTCAGCTGAGTGACGTAACGCTGCCGGGCCGGGCCGGGCGCGTCCCTGCCGTGTCGGCACGCGCACGCCGACGACCCCTCCCTCTCCCTATTCACCCCCTTCTTCGGCTCTCCAGCTGACGCCTGCTGGCAGGCCTGGCGGCGCGCGGCGACAGGAGCACCCCTCCCCCTTCCCCCACGGAGGAAGCGGACGGCGGCGGCGCGGCGTGCCTCCGGAAACAGACGGCCCGGCCCCAGCCCCCGGGGAAGGTGAGAGACGGGACCCCTCAAAGGAGAGAGGAAGTAAGTTCCTCCCGGGAGGAAGGAAGCGGGGCAGTCGCGGAGAGAGGGGAGGCTGCTGCAGCTGCAGGTCAGGTCCAGGGTGTGAGTGGCGCAGCCAGGACGACCTCGGCGGCGAGCGGCGGCGGGGCGGGGCGGCAAGCTGCCAGCGGCACGTCACGTCACGTAGCAGAACAGAAATGCAGCACGTCTGCGCGGGGCGGGGCGGAGGCCTGACTGCAGTCTGCAGCGGCCACGTCCGGAGAAAGGGAAGCGAAGGACGGCGAGCCGAAACCGCTATCGTATCGATAAGCTAGGGCCCGGGCGGAGGCGGGGCGACGCGCGAGCGAGCGGAAAGCCCCCGCGGCGAAGGGCGAGGGAGCGGGGCCGGGCCGAGAGGCGACTATTTCCGACATTTCACAGAGGTGCTAGAGTGCGCAAGTACCGGACCCAGTCACAGCCGGACCAGGCTGGTGCGGCCTGGTTTGCTCTGGCTATCGACATCGCCCTTGTGGACCTGACCCTCCGCACTTCAAACACCACCACCCCTATCGCCCCCGGCCCTCCCCGACTCTTTCGCCCCCTCCCCCTCCCCGGGCCGGGCCGGGCCTACCCCCCGCGCGCCCGGGCAGCACAGGTCAGTGGACTCCCCCCTCCCCTCCCCTCCACCGCGTCACAAGGTTCACGACCCACAGCTCTGCTCAAAGCTCTCTGCGACTGTCCTAAACACCGCCCCCTACACAAGAGCCGCCAGGACACGCGACGGACGGCTCGAGTAAGCCGGGTGAGATCTAGAGAGAACTTACCACCATTCCTCTGCTGCATGCCGGACTCGAAGGAGGGCGCGCGCAGCGGGAGCTTCTCCTGCTTGAAGCGGCGCTCGAAGGGCACGGTGGCCGCCATGGACACGGCGGGCAGGGACTCGCCGCGGGTCAGCGGGGGGCGGGGCTGGCCGACCCCGCTGCCGTCCTCTACCATCATACGCTTGGCGCCGGGCACGTCGCCGTTGAGCATGTGCGCGTGGTGGTCCTCCTCGTCCAGGTCGCGCTTGACGGCGACGGCGGGCGGCGGCAGCGAGTTGGGCCTGCCGCCGTTGTGCATCTGCTGCGGCTGCGGCGGTGGCGGCTGCGCGTGCGGGGGCGGCTGCTGCTGCAGCTGGGCGTGGTGCCCGGGCGGCGCGGAGGCCAGCTGGGCACCGTGGGGGACGCCGCCGCGGCTGCGCACCAGCGCGTCGTGCTCGGCCTGCGCCTGGGCCTGGGCCTGAGCCTGGGCCTGCGCCTGGTCCACCATGGGCCTGGGCATGGCGACGCTGCCGCGCGGGGGCGGCGGCACGCCGGGGCCAGGGCCGCCGGGGCCGGGGCCGCCGGGACCACCGGGGCCGCCGGGGTACTCGAGCAGCGCGGCGCGGTGGTGGTGCTGGTAGGCGGGGTGCTGCTGCGGCGCGGGCTGCGGCCGCGAGTGCGCCGCCGGCGGCATGCTGGCCACCTCCATGCCGTTCTCGTGCGCGGCGCGCACCGACACGGGCGGCTTGACGGAGGCCGCCGAAGGCCGCGACGGCACGTCCTGCTGCATGTAGGGCGCGGCGCGCTTCATCTGCCGCACGCCGTCCAGCACGCACTCGATGCGGTCGGCGCCCTCATAGTTGACGCAGCCGCGGCACACGATCTCGCTGAAGTCGTGCAGCAGCGCCCAGGGCGCGCGCGGCAGGTCGCACAGGTAGCAGGACTGCCTCTTGGGCGGCATCACAGACATGGTGGCCGCGTTGTTGTCGAATGCCACGTCAAAGGAGAGGTCGAACCTGGGCAGCGCCGAGGACTCCACTACTGCTTCGATTCGCGCTCACGGGTTCACTGAACAGGCTACACCGCGGGGCCCCTGGGACTGGGGGCCATCGCCGGCCCGGACCGCACTCCACGCACTGCACAATCGCACTCGGACACACTGGCTCAGCGAGCTCCGCGAGCTCTGCGCGGGGCGGCGCGCTCTCGGACAGGACAGCGTCTGTCAGACACGTTGTGCACCTCCGCTAGCCTCGACACGACTGCCTGCTTGCACGCTGGCTGGCTGGCTGCCTGGCTGCCTGGGCCGACGCCAGCGGGGCGCGCCGCGGACGGGTCGGAGGGGGTGGGGAGGGGTGTGCTGCGCGCAGCCGCGGCCGCTACCGCTACCCCCCACTACGCCGCCGCCTCGCGCAGCGCAGCGGCCATGGTACTTAAAATTCCACTTGTACAGCGTACTCGAGCAGACCAGCCAGCACCGCTGCCTCCCCCACCTCCTGGTGGCGTCGCTACCCTCCCCTTCCCTCCCTTCTTCCCCTACCCCTGGGCCGGGCCGGGCCGGGCAGGCGGACAGACGGGGCTGGCAGCCAGGCGCGCCGCTCTGGGGGGAGGGGCAGCGTCACACTCGCTCACCCTGCGCAGGCCAGGCCCCGCTCCGCGCCGCGCGCACCCAGCCACAGCGAGGCCGCCAAAATACCGAGCCGCGCTGAGCCGGGCCGGGCCGGGGGCCGGGGTGGGGGAGGCCATGGTCCAAAGAGAAGCGAAGCGGCTCGCCTGAGCGGCCGGGCTGCGCCTGCGCTGCGCTCGGCCCGCGGCGCGGCGGCGCGAGGTCTGCCAGTGCGCGGTACCCTGGCGCGGCGCGGCGCGCTGGTAGTTTTGCGCGACCGGCACGCCAGCTCAGCTCCCAGCCCGGGCCGGGCGGCCTGGCATAGCGACGCCCGGCGGTGTACGTTGTTAACCCTTTGACCCCCACCTCCCCGTATTTAATTAGGATCTTTGACGGGGAGGAGGGGGTGCTGAGAGACACGACCTCGCCACGCCACGGATCGGCGGGGCGGACCAGGAAAACAATCACAATGTTGCCGTGCGTTCGGTACGGGACGGCGCTGTAACCGGCGCGGCGGCACACCGCCTGCAAAAGTTACAGGCGCCTTAATGTGGGTGCGGTTCAACGAAGTGCAGGGACGCCCTTTGTTGCCCTGGAGCAGCGCGCCGCCGTCAGCTGACCCGCCGTCCCAGCCGTCTAGACCCGCACCGGCTACACAAAAGGCCCACAAGCGTTCGTCGAAATGAAAATGAAACGCGTCAGCTAGCTGGGCCGGTCCGGGCCAGACCGCATGGCACAGCCTGCAGCGGGCGGAGCGGGGCACCTGCCGTGTGGGAGCATCGAGCACCTGCACGTGCTGCCACGCCGGCTCGGTCCGCCCCCCAGTACACAGTGTTGCCAAACAAACTAACCGGACATAGCGCAGCTGGGCTCGGCCCGGCCGGGGCGTGGCGGGCACCTTCCCGTCAGACGTCAGGCCGGTCCAGCGGGCTCGCGGCGGGCGGACGGGACAGCTCTGAGCGACGCCCGGCGCCCCTGGGGTGACAGGTCGCGAGCCGCGACCCTCGGGCCGCCTGGCAACACACAGCTCCGACTGGCTCCAACATGGACCCGGCGGCCACTTGGCCAGGCCTCTGCGCCGCTTTGACTTTTCTAATTGCCTCCAATCACCGCCAGACCACTGGACCAGACTGAGCTGGCAGCCGCCGGCGGCCGGCTGGCCCGTGACGTCACTGCTCGCCTGACGCGGGGTTGCGCAGGAGGAGGACAACCCGGCCAACGGATCACGTCGAAGGCGAACGCCTGCGCCACCGTGCGGCCAGCCCCGTGGACCTAGGCAACCCGCCCGCGCAGCTGCGTGCGGCGTAGTATCCCGGGCACTGAGCGCGCTTCCGTGCGTGGCCGGTGCGTTGAGACAGACGGTGCCGGGGGGCGCGCCGCGCCACGACTAGCCCCGTGCACGTAGGCAACCTGCCCGCGCTGCTGCGTGCGGCGCAGTATCCCCGGCACAGAGCGTGCCTCCGCGACGTAAAGCGCATTGGTAAGGTGGGCTGGGCTGGTTTCTCTGACACGTGGTCCTGTGCAGCTGCATCGCTCGGCCGCTATACGGATGCCCTGCACTCTGACGGGGTCAGACGATGGGCCACGCCGCGAGTGCAGTGCACCCCGGGACGGGGTGGGGCCTGGCGGGCCGGGCCGGGCCGAGCGTGTCACTTGGGCGCAGACCGTCTGGACTGCATCCGGCGGGACGCGGCGGGGCTCACGGACCACGACAGCGTGACTGTGGGGCGGGGCAGGGCCAAAACCAGGTTGGCGGCCATGGGCGCGCGCGCGCGGCAGCGGCAGGGTCCGGGTCAGGCTGGGGCCCCAGTCCGGCAGTTAGGACCGTCCTGCGACCGCACCACGCCCTGCTTCGCCCCACCCCGCCCCGCCTCGCCCCACCCCGCCCCGTCGGCACATCGAAGCCGGCCGGCCGCGTTGCGAAAGCCGACCAGCCAGCGGCGGACCTGCTGCCCGGTCGCCCCGCCCCGCTCCCCGCAGCCGCAGTGACCTTGTGCTAATAACTTGGTTGAGCGCCTCGAGAGCGACTCGCCAGACTGGTGTGTGTGTGTGTGTGGCACTGGCCGGCAGTCGTCCTGGTCTTCGGACTGCTCCGCCCCGCCCCGCTCCGCCCCGCCCCGCTCCGCCTCCCCCCCCCCCACACACACACACAGCGAGGAGTGGCGGACCAGCCGTACTGGATTAGATTCGCAAAAGAACGACCACGCCACGATGGAATCGCAAGGATACAGAAATAAAGGCCGGGGCGAGGCGGGCGACGCCGAGCGGAGCGCCCTACCCCGCTCAGGCGCGCCTGGCCCCGTGTCGTCCACATCCAACGCGCCGTGCTCCCGCTGACTGTGCAGTGGCCGGGGCGAGGCGAGGCGGACAGCACCGACTGGTCAGCGGCGCGATAACTATATCTCCAGGCGATAAGGGAGGGAAGGAGAAGGGAGAGGGCTGACAGCTGATACGCGACGCGCTCGGCTGGTCATAGATACGTGAGGAGAGAGAGAAAGGGCTCCCCGCGTCGCGCGGCCCGGCCCGGCCCGGAGATAGATAGGGCTCGGAAAAGGGCAATGGGCAATGTCGCTCTCTGTCAGTCTCGACGACCCCTCTCGAGTCCCCCCGAGACCATTCAACACTTTGGCCTCTTTATTTTTTCGATAATCACCAGGGGCGTCGGAAGTGGGGATCAGGGGGTGCGCTGAGCACCCCCTAAAATAATATACAGGGGGCGAAGCACCCCCTTAAATACTATAGAGGGTGCGGAGCAGCCCCTAGACTACGAGCTAGGCAAGCAAGCCTTCGGCTTGAATGCTGAACTCAATCCCGCCTCAAACCTGAAAAATTATGTACGTGCTCTGCAAGTGAAAGGGTGGCGTGAAAACATGGAAAATTTTTGCGACAGTAAACCTCCCGAAGGAGGTTGCGGTTCCCGCCAGGCACAGGGCTTTTACCCCCCGTGGCAGCCAACTACTTCGGTGTTCTTATGGGAACCGGTGCTTTTCTGACTGCGATCCTGTCGCGCAATTCGACAGATTTGATCCCCGTACTGCCAGATTTAGTCGTACGGTGGTTAACCGAACTGCCCTGTCCCCAGAGCATGGAATAGCTATTTTTGGAGCCAGATTCTAGGACTTATGACCCCACGACCGACCACCAGTCGTGGGCATGGGACGGAACTTCCTGGCAACCCGCTGTCGCTACCAGTGAAGAACCTACCTGGGTTTGAACCAGGCCCCATGTGCCGAGTCTCACAGACACCCCACGGCTTTCGCGGCACCACTAGACCACTAGACCGTCGGCTATTCCACGAGAGAGCTCGGTTGAAATGGGGGGTTTGAATTCCACTCCAAGTTTGTCCTCAGAAAAATTAAATTTTTGGCTAAGATTCGAACCTTTGTTCTGCCACTCTCCGGGCGGACACTATGCCGGCACGGCTACGACGCCACGGTACCAAATGCCGGACCACTAGGAGTCATGCTGCGCGAGAAGCCACAGTCACCGAAGAAACGAACCCGGTGTCATCAGGACGCCTGCTTTCCGGGCAGTGCTCGACCGGCCGTGTGGCGTCATCGGTATCGACACTGCTCAGAGCACTAGTTGGGCAGTGGTTCAAACCCGAGTATTTATTTTTTTTATAATTTTTTTTAAACCTTTTTTTCTGTGGACCAATTGTTTTTTTCAGCTATACCGTCCTCGATGGACACAGTGTACCGAGTGAGCGGGTCTGCCTACCCAGAGGGGGCCGCGGCGCTTTACGGCAGGTAGGCAGACCCGCATACCGCTAAGTGTTCTCTGAAACACCCGGTGCACGCCGAGTGCGGCGCGGCGCACAGCACACACCAGTGTTTCCTGGTTTGCACAGCGGGCCCGTCCCGTACTCGTCTCGTCCCTTGGGCTGGGGCCGGAGCCAGGCCGAGGCCGGGAGTGGAGCGGAAGGCTGTCCTACGGCACAGAGAGGGGGGGGGGGCAGCCCGCGGACTGCGCTGCGTGCCTGCTGCAACCAGTGCTGGTTCCAACCAGTGGGACTGGCTCAGGCTCAGTCTCCGCGTCCCGGACGAGACGGCGGTATGTACCCTTCCCCCCCCCCCCTCACCCTCTCGGGGTCTGTTACGCCTCGCTATGCCGGCCGGCCGGGCTTGGCTGCCTCCCGCCGCAGACACATAAAATCTGTAGACGCCCCACTCCTTGTTTATTTCGTTTTGCAGCACAGCACACAAGCCCTGCTGCCTGATCGCTCGCCCGCTCGCTCGCGCGTCGTGGCGGGGCGTGGCGGGGCGTGGCGGGGCACGACTCCCATGGCGGCCTCCTGGCAGCCTGGCTGGGGCCGCTGGGCTGGGACTGTTGCCGACTCGCCTGGTCGCGACGCGACGGCCGCAGCGCTGCGCAGGCCAGGCAGCCAGGTCCTCCAGAACCGTCCCGTCCGGCTCTACAACCAGTTTGGCGTGACGGGACGGGGGCGGAACCAGCCGGCCGGGCTGAGGTGAGCAGCAGCAGCAGCGGGCCCAGCTCCAGCGCTGAGGCTGAGGGTAGGGCACTCCTGCACGCTCATCGCCCTGCAGCAGATACTCTCCTCATATGACAGCAGACTGATTCCGCACGGGCCTTTCGTACCTCTGTCCTTGTCGCACTCATGAGGCACGACCCTAACGTGGGAGAGAGAGAGAGAGAGAGCCCCTAGAGCGCTCTGCGGAATCACTCTACAGGGACGCGCGGGTCGGCATAAAGGCTACAGGGGCGGTGTGGCTAGGCGAGCCGGTGAGGCCTCTGCTCTACCGCTCCCACCGCCTGCTCCGCCCCGCCCCGCCCCGCTGCTCTCGCACTCGGACGGATCATGGATCGCGCGCTTAGAGGCGCCCAGCCAGGCGTGGCGTGCCCACCCCCGCGCCGCCCTTACGGAGGCCTCTGCCCTGCGGGGGTGGGCCGTTTCCTCTAAGCAGATTACCTCGTATCGTGTTTGTGGTTGGAAACAATTTACACGCAATGCGCACGTCGTGCATTTACCTCACAGGCGATTTACCTAGTCTAAAATTTTTCTTAGAGGTAAATATCCTACGGATATAGTTTTAGAGATGTGTTTCTTAGAGGTACTAGATCCATCTCTGCCCTGCCCCAGCTAGAGCGATGAGCATCCACCCGTTCGCCCCGCCCCGCCCCGCTCCGCCTTGCCCTGCCCAGCTCCCTGCTGCCGTCGCATCATCAATCCCAGACCCAGCCCGAGTTTGGACGGTGAGCCCGCGGCGCGCGGCGCGGAGAACGGCGGGGGGTGGTGCTGGTGCTCCGTGCTCAGCGCACCGGACCGCCGGATTAATAGGTCCTCATCCTCGAGAAGAAATTCATCACTTCGATTTCGGAAGGGCCCTTGATTCAAAACGTTAGGAGAAATCTACTTGGCAAATGAGTACGCCGCATTTTTGCAGACCTGCGGGCCAGCTTACATTTTCGAGTCGTCGGGCTGTACAAGTCGCAAGCATCGACTGGCCGCGGCCGCACCGCACCGCACCACCCACCACCGGGCCAGCACCGGCCGCGGCGCGGCGCCCAGCGGGACTGCTCGCCCTGCCCGGCCCGGCCCGGCCACTCTCCGCCGTGCTGGTGGAGGCAAACAAGATGAACGAGCCAAGAGTATTGAATGCTTTTTGGAGGCTCCCTTGAGTGCGAAAGGTCGGCTGGTGGAAAGCACTCACTGCGATCAGGTTCAGCTCGACCGGGCCGGGGCTGGCCGGGGCTGGCCGGGGCCCCCCGCGCCCAGTGGAGGGGCTCCCTTCCCACCCCCGCGCCCGCGCCGGACACTGCGCATGCTCGCGCACCGCGCCTATGGATAACTTGGATTCGCCACAGCAAGCCAGCACCGAGCGCGAGGGGCGGAGGCGGGGAGGGGGGGGGGGGGGACCACGATGCGCAGGGATGGGATGGAATGGGCTGCTGGTCCCGGTGGTGCCTGCCAGCCTGACCGGACGGGCAGATGGACGGGTGGATGGATGGAGCTGGCCGCGTGACGTCACGCCCGTGGGGCGCAGCGTGCCGGCCGGGCCGTGGCGAGCCGCGGAGGGGATGGGGGGGGGGGGTACCAACGCCTCCCTACGGCCACGGCCCAGGCGCGGAGGGGCGCAGCGGGGCGGGGCGGGAGCGCCGTTGCAGACGGTGTAGCGGCCGGGGCGGGGCGGGGCGCGGTGGGGCGCGGGGCCAGGACGCGGACCCGCGCTGTTGCCAGCTCAGGTCGTGTCGGGGGTGGCGCTGCTGGGGGTGGCGAGGCGGAGGCGGTGGCGGCTAGGGTCTTCACCCCCTTCCTCATCGTGCTAGTGATTGATCCGGGGGAGGGGCGGGGGGGGCGGCCGGTGGGTCGGACACGATTTTGTCCGACACGACAAAATTTCATTCCGCGAAAAATTTTGTCCGACAGCGTTTTGTCCGACACGCTCTAGCCCGCAAGTCGTGATTTTTTTTGTCCGACAGCGTTTTGTCCGACAGCGTTTTGTCCGACAGCGTTTTGTCCGACACGTTACAAAGCCCACAGAGTGCACACTGAAGGGTGCAAAATGCACTGCCTACCTACAAGGGGCAGTGCGCGAGGCACTTGCATTGCCCTCACAGAGTGCGCACTGAAGGGTGTAGGGGTTTTCAGAGGCACTGAGTCCATGTGCGGTGTCCGTTTTCACCTCCCGGGGCATCCTGAGGGCGTCACCAGGTCGCCGCGGACGTCACCAGGGATGGACTCAGCGCTCCTGAAAACCCCTGAAGGGGTTTTCAGAGGCGCTGAGTCCATCCCTGGTGACGTCCTCAACGAAAATTCATATCCCTGATGACCCCCAAGATGCAAACGGACACCGGGGATGGACTCAGCGCCCCTGAAAATTCCAAAAAACAATTTTTGTTAAGGACGTCATCGGCGACCTGGTGAGGTCCCCGATGACGCCCTCAGGATGACCCGGGAGGTGAAAACGGACACTGCACATGGACTCAGCGCCCCTGAAAACCCCTCAGTTCGTACTCTGAGTGCAATGCAAGTGCCTCGCGCACTGCCCCTTGTAGGTAGGCAGTGCACTTTGCGCCCTTCAGTGTGCACTCTGTGAGGGCAACGCAAGTGCCCCGCGCACTGCCCCTTGTAGGCAGCATGCCGTGCAGCCTTCTGTGCGCACCCCGTGTTTGCAATGCAAGTGCCTCGCGCACTGCTCCTTGTAGGTAGGCAGTGCACTTAGCACCCTTCAGTGCGCACTCTGTGGGCTTTGTAACGTGTCGGACAAAACGCTGTCGGACAAAACGCTGTCGGACAAAACGCTGTCGGACAAAACGATGTCGGACAAAAAAAATCACGACTTGCGGGCTAGAGCGTGTCGGACAAAACGCTGTCGGACAAAATTTCGCGTGAAATGAAATTTGGTCGTGTCGGACAAAATCGTGTCGGACAAACGATATACACCCGAGGGGCGGTGGGGGCGGCCGGTGGGTGGGACGCCCTGCCCGCCCCGGCCCGGCCCGCGCCGGCGCCACGCCGCCCTCCTCTCTCCGCCCTACCCCCGGATGCTGTGCAAACTGTCCTCCCCTGCCCGGCCCGGCCCGAACGGGAGAAGGGCGAGGAGGGAAGGGAAACAAGGAAAGGAAACCTCCTGCCGTCCAGACTAGCCAGCGGGCCCGGCCGGGCAGCGCCAGCAGCGCAGACCGCGGGACGGACCCAAACCGTTTTTCTTCTTTTCCAACACCACTTTACTGCCGCGCCTTCTGCTTTCTGCGCGGCATACGTCGCGTAACCCCCCGCCCGGCCCCGCCCCGCCCCGCCCCGCCCCCGCTCGGCCCGAGTTCCCCAACCTGCAGCGTTCTGGCCGCTGTCCCCCTGGCCTCCACCCAACTAGTCCTCTTCGCTTCCCGCCCCGCCCCGCCCCGCCTCTACTTCTTTATTATTTCGGCGGACAGTATTGTTTCCGTCGCAATGCCCTCCTCCTTGACGTTGGCGCGACGCGGCGTGTTGTCGTGTTGTGGCCGTGGTCGCCCCGCCCCGCCCCGCCCCACCCATGACTCACCGCGACAGTAAAATGTCGAAATAGGTTTGCGGGCGTGATGCTTACTGCTGTGCGGGCGGGGCGGGGCAGGACTTACGGCGCGACTACACCACCCAACCGACCTGCGCGGAAGCACAAGCACGCAAACGTATAATACAGTACACGGCTTCCGAGTGGTGCAAAAGGGGAAAGGTCTTACTAGCTCTGGGTGGGGGGTGGGGGGGGGGGGCACTACCACGTATCTGCAGGGGTCAGCGTGGGGTTGCCGGGGGGCAGCTGACGACTGAATCACCACCCGCCGCGCCCCGCGCGACGCGTTCTAACGTCGCACGGCGTAGGGGAGGGGAGGGGTGCAGGGCCATCACGCCGAGGCCGGGCCGGGCCTGGCCGCACGCTGGCTCGGCAGAGGACGGGTCAGGGTGGCGGCGGCGGCGACGCCCAAGGGGTGCAGGCCTGGGGAGGGGGATGGGAGGGGGGGATCAGACGAGTGGCCAGGCCAGGCCAGGCCAGTCGAGCAACAACTACCACCTGCAAGGCTGCCTGCACTGCACTGCCTGGCCTGCCTGCACGCTGCCAACAGCGACGCGACGCGGGCTCGTGTCAGCTCGTGTCAGCTCGTGTCAGCTCGGCATGTCATAGCGCGACGCCGGGCAGCGGGCAGCGAAAGCAGCCAGGCACGCAGGCGACCACGCATGCAGATTCCACTCATCCAGCGCGCGGCTCGGCGATCACCCCTCACATCCGCTCCGGCCCCACGCGGCCTTGGAGGTGCTGCCCGCCCCGCCCCGCCCCGCCCCGCCCCACCCCGCCGCCGGACCACTCCCGGCTGCGAGCTGAACGCGGCGGCGACAGCTGTTTCTACCCTTCCTGCCATGCTCTGGTGCGCGGGGCGGGGCGGACAGTGGACGGACGGACGGACGGACGGCTGCAGCACGCCGTCATACAGGATGTTTTGTATTCACGCCGCCCCCTTACACTCTGAATACTGGGTCATGTCGGCATCCGCCGCGGCCCGCCCCGCCCCGCCCCGCCCCGCCCTCTCGGCTTTGGCACACCACGGACCAGCCACTCCGTTAGCCACGGTGGTGCGGGCGGGCCCTGTACAGGCAGCTCACACAGCGAGGAGGTGGGGGACGTCCTCCCCTGCCAGCGCCAGGGCGTTAGCGTCGTGCCCGCGCCCCGCCCCGCGCCGCCCCGTCTGCTCAGGCCCCTCCGGGTCACGCCCCGCTCCGCCCGGCTCCGCCGCCACGCCGCCGCCGCTGCTGCTCCTTGCTCACGACAGCGTAATTGTCGAATTGGACATTTCCGGCGTCGTGGCGCATTCGCTTCGGGGCCGATACCAGGCGGAGGCAGGCTCCGGCCGGCGAGGAGCTCGCGGGCCCCGGGCCCCGTCCCGCCGGGGGCCCCTTGATAGATAGGTGAGGCGAGGCGTAGCGCGGCAGGGGGCAATGTCTCCTTGACTACCCGCGGCGCGGTGCGCGGTGCGCGGTTCGTTTCGCACAGCACCGACAACTATACTTCTGCTGCGCCGCGCCGGTTCGCCCACATCAGTAAGCAGAAGCAGCGTGGTCGCGCCGCTCGAGGGACCTAAGTAGAGGAGCGTGGCCGCATTGCATTCCCCCTCCTCCTCCTCCTCCGAGCCAGCCCTGCCCGCGAGGTACGAACGCGGCCGCGGCGCGGTGCGTCGCGGTGCTGCGCGGCGGCGAGGCGAGGCGACCCCATGCCGGAAGTGCTGCCGCGCCGCGTCCTGCTGCCCACGCACAACAGGGCACACCGGCTGGGCCCCACGCGCTCTGCTGTGCGCGGCGCGGTGCGGCGCGGCGTGATGTCACCTGTGGCATGACGCGTACGGCCCGGCCGCGAGGCTACGCTAGGCTCCGCGGCCCCAGCCCTGAGCGGGGCGGGGCGGGGTGGGGCGGACCGACCTCTGCGCGTCCTCGGCGGAGCTCCGGCCGGCCACGCCGCGCGGGGAAACCTTTCCACGCCCTGCGGTCTAGGCGTCTAGGCGCGCGGGGTGGCGCGGCGTGGCGCAGGCCCGCGCGCCGGGCCTGGCACGGTGAATGGTAGAGCCACGGGCCGGCCTGGCCCGGCCGCCGGCCCCGCGGTAGGTAGGCCGCCCCGCCCGCAGCTCGCAGTGCCCGCAGCGCGGCCGGCCCCGCCCCGCCCGGCCCGGCTGGCCCAACAAACTCCGACGTCCCGTTCGGAGAACACCAGCCGACCAAACACCGTGTGCTAGCTCATGGCTCCGGCTGGGCTGGGCTGGGCCGGACGACTGGGCGTTCCTAGAAAGATTAGAACCTGCCCCGCTCCGCCGCAGAGCTGCAGTGCACTGCGCCACTTCCACTCCTCTTTGATTTCCGCCTGCGCCTTAACTTATCTCCACTGGTCCGAAAGGGAGTGTATGAACGCCCCGCCTGGCCCCGCCCTGCCCGGCACGCCCAGTAAACAGTCACAAACATCACTGACTGTCTGGGCGAGACTGGTCGGTCTGCGCTTCAAATACGACCACCATTTCTGGCTAGCTCTCGAGGGTCTGGGTCTAAGCAAGCCTTACGCCTGCGCGGCCCGGCCCGGCCCGGCCGCGGGCCTAGAGCTCGCCGCGCCCTGCCGCGCCCCGCCATGCCCCGCCCGGCCACGCCCAGCAACGCCCCGCCATGCCCCGCAACGCCTGATACGGCTATCAACTCCTAGGCGATGTAAACAGAAACACGACTATCTTATCAGGCGGCGCGCAGACGGGGCAGGGCCGAGCCAGGCGGCAGATTGTGATTGTGCGTCCCGCCCGTCCCGTCCCGTCCCGACGCGACCCGGCCCGCGAGCCTCAGGAGCGCTGGCGTGCCTCGACCCCCAACCCCAACCACCATAAGTACTTAGCGCATTCCATCAACACGAACATCCCGCCCGCGACCGTGGCCGAGCCAACAACTAACTGAAGCAGGGGCGTCGGAAGTGAGGATTCGGGGGGGCGCTGAGCACCCCCTAAAATAATACAGGGGGTGCGGAGCACCCCATAGACTACGAGCCAGGAAAGCCTTCGGTTTGAATGCTGAGCTCAATCCCCCATTAAACTTGAAAAATTACGAACGTGCTCTGCAAGTGAAAGAGTGGCGTGAAAACATGGAAAATTTTTGCGGCAGTAAACCTCCCGAAGGAGGTTGCGGTTCCCGCCAGGCACAGGGCTTTTACCCCCCGTGGCAGCCAACTACTTCGGTGTTCTTATGGGAACCGGTGCTTTTCTGACTCCGATCCTGTCGCGCAATTCGACAGATTTGATCCCCGTACTGCCAGATTTAGTCGTACGGTGGTTAACCGAACTGCCCTGTCCCCAGAGCATGGAATAGCTATTTTTGGAGCCAGATTCTAGGACTTATGACCCCACGACCGACCACCAGTCGTGGGCATGGGACGGAACTTCCTGGCAACCCGCTGTCGCTACCAGTGAAGAACCTACCTGGGTTTGAACCAGGCCCCATGTGCCGAGTCTCACAGACACCCCACGGCTTTCGCGGCACCACTAGACCACTAGACCGTCGGCTATTCCACGGGAGAGCTCGGTTGAAATGGGGGGTTTGAATTCCACTCCCTCCAAGTTGTTGTCCTCAGAAAAATTAAGTTTTTGGCTAAGATTTGAACCTTTGTTCTGCCACTCCCCGGGCGGACACTATGCCGGCACGGCTACGACGCCACGGTACCCGATGCCGGACCACTAGGAGGCATGCTGCGCGAGAAGCCACAGTCACCGAAGAAACGGACCTGGTGTCATTCTTACGCCTGCTCTCCGTGCGCTGCTAGGCCAGCCGCGTAGCGTCATTGGTATCGACATCACTCAGAGCACTAGGTGGGCAGTGGTTCAAAAACCGCGTTTTTTTTTAAAAAACATTTTTTTGTGGACTTATTGCTTTTTTCAGATATACCGTCCTTGTGACTTGGGCAAAAACCACATGGATTTTATCCACGCTTTGGCGGGCCGGGCCGGGCTGGGCCGGGCTGTCCGGGGTGTGCGGACCACATTATTCCCTTAGCGGCTGCGGGACGACGTGGCGGTGCGGCATCGGCACGAGGCGAGGCGAGGCGAGGCGAGGCGGCGGCCTGGTCTGGTCTGGTCGAGCTATTTTGGTCCCGGGGGTCCCGTCTGGGAAGGCAAGTCGAGAGGCAGGCCATGGGCCTCGCCAGCCATGGGCCGGGCCCGCCATGAGGGCGAGAGAGTGAGAGAGACAGACAGAAAGAGAGAGAGAGAGAGAGCGAGAGAGAGAGAGGGAGAGAGAGGGGTTCCAAAAGGAGAAAGACGAGGGGGGACGGAGGGAAGTCGGTCGTGCCGGCCGGTCGACCGGCCATGACAGCGCGGCCGGGCCGGGCCGCGTCCGCACGCAGCCGCTTGTCTCCTGCTTACCTTCTGCTGCGCCAACGTGGCATGTACTGGATCTGGTTCGGACGCAGCCCGCCAGCAGGTTCCCAGCGCGGACCAGGACGGGCGGGGCGGCGGGGCGGGGCGGGGGCTGCAGGCTGCAGCACTGCACTGCACCGCGCCGCGCCGGGCTGGTCTGGTCTGGCTGGCCTGGCCTGGGCAGACCTCTGTCCTGTCTGCCGCCGGGCCGGACCTGCAAAAGGAACAAGCAGCACATCGCATCAGCTCAGCTCCACCCCGCCCCGCCCCCGAACCGCCCTGCGCAGCGCGGCGCAGCCCTGAACTGATTCCAGTCCGCGCCGCGCGTGACGCAAGGACATGTAGACCATACCCGAGGAGTCTGCATCGATTCGGTTTGGATGTGAGCGCGGTATCGCGCATTCCTGCACAAATTGCAGTTTACTCACCGTGGAGTTGTCGAGCACTTGGCGCTCGCGCCCGCGCCGCTGGATGTCGGAGGGGACGACGGGACGACCACCACGGCCCCGTTGAGCGCGAACCAACTCTCCCCCCGCTGATGGGGCGGCATAACGTGTTTGACACGGCCCATTCAGGCTCAGGCGCGCACACAGCATAAAGCCGCTCGATCCTGCGAGTGAAACTGGCGTAAAAGCAAGCGTCGCGTCGGCAGTTCTGAAACAAAAACAGTTCAGTTCAAACAACAGAAAAGCAAAACTATATTATGCGTTTCGCTGTCGTTGCAACCCTGCGTCCGACATAAACAAAGTAGCCGTGCGACCGCGGCGACGACGAGGAGCGAGGTGGGGGGCCGCTGGCGCTGCTCGCATACCTTATTACACAATACGATCGCTTAAATCCGAAACCCTTGCCTCTTCTTGCTTTCGGATCCGAAATACTTTTTTCTCGCGTTTGTCCCCGTTCCGTTTTATTACGATTTTGTGTAACTCAGATACGATATCACCCCGATATCGCCACCGGGTCGCCCTGCAGGTTACCGCAATCGCGTTCAAACACAAGGCAAAGTCTGTCCCAGCCCAGCCCAGAGCTGCCCGGCACGGGGCCCGTCCGCCCCTTTATCGGCGAGGGCTGCACCACCGCCTCCACCCTGCCTGTGAGCTGCACGTCACCATCCTCCCTCACCGCAGCGGGGGTGTTCAGCTAGAAAATTTTCATGAGAATTTACCCTTAATTTTCACGACCTTTGCATGACTTTGTTTTAAATTTTTATGAAATTGTTTGGCGCTGCTGTCACGTGATTGATTTCGGTTTCTCTCTTTCCCGCGAGCAGCCATGAGCGCGGTTGGCAGCGGCCTGGCTCATGTCACCCGCCCCGCTCCGCGCGCGATGTGTTTCCGGTTGCGTTACTGCAGGGCCGACCGCAGACCGGCTGGGTCCCGGCCCCGGCCCCGCGCACTGGACCGTTACGAAACGTATACAGGCATTTAGACTGCTGGCAAAAAAATGAGCGAGTGCGTTCACGTGCCTGCGGCGGACGGAGTCGTGGCGGTGGCGAGAAGATGGAGGAAGGCGACGCTCAAGAGAGCTAGAGGGTAGAGGGGCGGGCTGCGATCTGCGAGTGCGAGGCGGAGGGAGAGGAGAGCGGTAGGCAACCAGCGCGCAGCCGTGTCGAGCGGGTCTGCCGCCCGCGCCAGGCGCCCGGCCGCGCGCCGCGCTGCTCCACCAGCACCAGCGGGAGGACAGGGAGAACGCCACGCTATCTGCTGGCCGAGACACCATGCTGAAGAGCATGGGAGAGCCATGCAGGCAGGCAGGGCCGGGGCAGAGTGGCGGGTTATTGCAGGTTCCGCAGGGGGCGCCATACCGTTCCCACGCCAAGCAGAGGTGAACTGCTGCGCTGCAGTGCAATGGTCGGCCCGGCCGCACTGCTATGGCTGGACTGGACTGGACTGCACTGCAGCGCCAGCAGCGTCACATTGCGCCGCGCCGCGCAGCCCCGCGGTGACGTCTGGGGCTGAGGCGCGCCGACACCCGACCCGACACGACACCGCGCTGAGCCTGCCCTGCGCGGCCTAGGAATAGCAGCGCGGCCCGGAGCAGGGCGGGGCGGGGCGGGGCGCCCGGAGGAAAGAAGGAAGGAACGCGGAAATAAAAATGGGAGTAGCCCTTCAAAGGTGCCCACCTCGCACATTTTAACAGTAAAATCCGGATAGAAAACACCGTTTTTTCCCGCTGGCTTGCGCGCGCTCTGAATTCAGGCGCAGTGGTGTGCGGGTGTGCTCTTTGGTAGCCCACAGCCAGGGCTGGTGATGGTGGTGGCGATGCTGATGGTGCTGACGATGCTCGGAGACTGCTGATATCGCAGCTGACTCAGCCGGGCGCCTCGGCCCAGCAGGGGCCTAAGCGACCCGTGGCGGGGCCCCCGGCCCGACCCGCCGTCAAGCCCGGCATGAGCCAGGCTGGCATGGCCGAACCCGACACCCTGGCCCCAGCCCGGCCCGGCCCGGCCCAGCGCGCCACAGCTAGCCTAGGCTATGCGCTGCTGTTGTTGTTTTCCTCGCCAACGACAGCGTTTTTCCTGCAGCCTCATCACCCCGTCCGCCGCATTTTCTCAGGGACCCTGGCTGCGCGTGCACCCCGGGGCGGGGCGCTCGCAAACACAGAACCTCCCGCATCAGCTTGACGGGCGCGACGAGGCGGGGCGGGGCGGGGCGGGGTGGGGCGGGGCGGGTGTTGGCTTTCAGCGTCAACACGGCCCGCTGCCCCGGCGTGGCGCTCCCGCTGCTGCCAGCAGCACACACTGTGGGCCTCGCGGGGCTCGAGTGACTCCTGGAAAACAACATGAGGGCGGAGCGGAGCGGGGCGCGGCGGGGCCAGGGTGCGTCGCCCCGCCCCACCCCTCCCGTCTCTCTGGGGCACGGAGGGAAGTATGGAGCGAAAACGATCCCAGCAATGTCCGATGATGACAATAACAATGACGATGACGACGACTACAAGACATAACTGTAACTACCCGACGAATGCATAAGCCCAATCGTCGATAGAGCGGCGGCGCGCCGGCGCAACGCGACAAAACTGCGCGCGACTGCTGCTGCTACTGCTTTGTGTGTTAGCAGCTCCAGGCTCCAGCCCGCTCCAGCTCGCTCCAGGCAGGTGCGTGCTCTCCTCTCCAGGACGCGCGGGACGGGAGTGCGTGCCGCCGCGCCAGGCCAGGCCGTCACGAGCCCGTCCCGTCAGCGACACAGATATGTCACGCGAGCCGAGCGCTCTGGCAGCCGAGCAGAGCGCAGCAGAGCGCACCGGACAGACGACGACAGGAAAAACAGCGAGTAAAACAGGTAGCGAACAAGCCTCTTCGTCCTGGTCCCGCTCGGGCCGGGCCGGCCGGGGGCGTACGCGGTGGCGAGGCGAACCTCGGCATCACGACGCAATACCACCCCTCCTGAAATATGCAGCGACTCCTCGGGGGGTTGCGCCCTCCCTCCGCGTCGTGACAGGGGCGGGGGGGAGGGGGCTAAGGCGAGTCCGACACGCACAGCTTGTTCTCCTTATCGCCTGACCACGTAATTAGTGCGTCGCGCGGAGCCCCGCCCCGCCCCGCCCCGCCCCGCCCCGCCCCGCCCCGCCACGCCCCACCGTCAGCTCTCCTGCCGCCCGCAGCGCCAGCGCGCTACACGTATTGATAACACCGGGGAACGCAAATTAATTCTCCTCCGCTTTCGCCGCGGGGCTGCGATGACTTTATTACCGCGTCAACACAACACAACACAACACAACACAGGCGCCGACACACACAGCCCCGTGATAATACCCACACCGTTCCTACCCCGAGCAGACGAGCCGAGCCGTGCCGTCACGTCGCCTAGCCTCGCCCGCCTCGCCCGCCTCTCCTCTCCTGCCCCGTGCCCGTGCCCCTTATTGCCGGGGCTCCAGCAGCACGTTCCGGCCGTTCTATTCCGCCTCCGCTGGCACACAGGACAGCCCCCCCCCCCCCCGCGCACCCGCTGCACCCCCAGCCGCAGCCCGGCCCTGCCCCCGGCCAGGGACTGTCACGCGAGTACACCGCCATGCTCGGGCCGGGCCGGGCAGCGCAGAGCAGGCCAACTAGCACGAGCGCGGGACGTGTCTGCAACTGTTTATTTACTTCGTGACCGGCGGGCGGGGCGGGGCGGGGCGGGGCGCGCAGCGGGCGTGCATGTGTCCCGCCGGCAGGCCCGCCCCGCCCGGGCCTGCCTCACATGTACCGGGTGTGGTGGTGTGGCGGAGGCGGAACACAGTGTTGCGGGTCTGCCTACCCTGCAGGCCACGCCGCCTCAAGGCGCGATGCAGTGCGTCTGCATGCAGCTGCAGCTACGGGGCACGAACGCAATATGTAAATCTACAAAAATAAGAATAAAGAATTAAATAAAGGGCGACCGCAGGTGTGACACAGGACACTGGAGTCGTGGGCGAACTGGAAAGAAAAGTATGTGTTTCTGGGGGGGCGCCTTTGGCCGGCCCTGGCGCCGGCGCCTGTGGGCGGAGCGGGACGGGATCGCGCGCATGATGTGGTAGGGTGACCAGCCCATGCGCGGTGCAAAACGTTCGTCGCCACTTAGACCCGCTCCGCTCCCGCCGCAGAGAAATGCAGGTGACTGCAAGTGACTGTGGCCAGGCAGGAGGCCAGCGCTGCTGCTACGCTACCGCCATGACCTGGCCCGCTGAAAACCAGAGGGCACTGCGGTAGGCTGCTGCTGCGGGAAGCACCGGACTCACCCAGTCAGACCGGTCCATGTGTGTGTGTGTGTGTGTCCGTCCTTGTCGGCGTGCACGGCAGACTCTATTCCGTTGTTGGGCGCGTTCCGTTCGTTCCGTTCGGACAGAGAGAAAGGGAGCGAGAGAGGAGATTGGATAATGGTGCAGATAGAGAGAGTGAGAGGGAGTAGTGCTCCAGCGTGGCCCCACGGACCACGTAGAGCGCGACGCGACGCGGCACGGCCTGGCACCCACGGGGCCAGAATGCCTGGAATGCGGCGCGGCCCTCGTCTCTGTCCAGTCCGTCCAGTCCAGCCGGGCCGGCTCCAGCTCTGCCTCCAGCGGCCCGGCCCGGCCCGCCCGGTCCGTGCCCAATGTCCAGCTACGGCGGGGACCTAGGACTACTCTAGTGCGTCCTGCACTTGCAGCGACATATGACATCTCCCATCGCGGCGCAAAACTGCAGCTTATTGTCCAAACCAACCAGCAGGGAAAAAATCGTCATGAATATTATTACGACGAGTAAATGTTCCATGCCGCAAGCAAAGGTTAATAAATACATAATGTAAAGTTATGGCTGAATCATAAGAACTAATTTTCAATTTTCCCCTTTCAGTATGTAGGCAGCGAGCAGCTGACCGGGCTGGGCAGGTGCTTCGGGGCCGGCAGGGCGCGGCGCGGCGCGGCAGGCGGCGTCGTGCAGCGCGCGTGCGTGACGGGCCCAGCCGCGCGTACATGCACGCGAGCGCGCGGGCGTGCGTGCACGCCCATTGTATAACGATTGCGTGCGCCTGCCTCGAGTGCGAGCGAGACAGCGATAACGCCCCGTGCCTGAGCGGGCCGTGGCGTGATGAGCCGACCGGGCCATCGCGTGACCACCATCTTGTCACGCGTGCCCGTGCCGTGCCCGGGCCGCGGCGAGTCGTCCGTGTGCGTGTGTGTGAGTGTGTCTGTGTGAGCGAGCGTGCAGGTGACTGCGCACGGACAGAGGAAGAGGCTATATTTTGTCGTCAGGTCAGACACGCCACGCCACACCATCAGGTACCTGCCTACATAGTGAGAAATACGTAGGCTGCGGGAGGGCTGGGCTGGGGCCGGCTATCTAATCAGGGTAGGAGGAGCGAAGGACGTCGCGTCGACGCTCCTGCCGGGCCGGGACCAGGTGTCCGCGGGGGGCAGGCGTCGTGGGGCAGGAGGACTCGCGGGGGTGCACGTCAGCGGCAGGACCGCGACCGACTCCTGTAGCGTGCTCGCCGAGTGCAGCGCAGCGCAAGGTCGTGGGGACGGCGGGGCGGGCCGCGCGAGGTCCTCGGGAAGCAGGCCTAGAAGGCGGGGCGGGGTGGGGCGGGGCGGGTCTAGGCACACACACAGCGCACCTGATAACGGCTATCAGCAGCGATAGCAAGGAAACCAGGGCAGAGGCGAGGCGACGCGAGAGCAGCGCGCTCGGAGGGGCGGGGCGGGGCGGGGCCCCGGGGAGGTTGTTCTCCTGCGCAGCTCGCCAGCCCACCCCACCCCGCCCCGCCTCACCCCACCCCGCCCGCACGCGTGCGGCTCCGTATCCTGACCAGGCGAAGCAGCGCGCGACGCGAGCGCGCGATAGAGGGGGACAGGGTGAGGTGGGGGTGGCGGGGAGTGCGTTGGAGTGAGAGGGACAGGGCGAGTGGGAGGTGGCGGGGAGCGTGTTCGAGTGAGAGAGACAGGGTGAGGAGGAAAGAGAGCAGACTGGGGGTGGGGCTCCCCAGCGCCGCGCCAGAGGCAGCGGCAGCGCTAGCGCCACCCCCTGAGCCCGGCCCAGGTCTGCCCGTCCCGTCCCGTCCCGTCCGGGCCCGGGCCGGGCCGCCTCCCCCGCCGCACCGCACCGCACCGGGCTGGACACCAGTAGCTCTATCGATTTGTCAGGCTTGGCCGGCGCGGCGCGGCTGTCTCACCTCAACCACCCCCTGGACGACCGGGACTGCCGGGCCGGGCCGGGCCGCGCCGAACGCGGGAGTGGTGCGGCGGGGCGGGGCGAGGCGGGGTGGGCGTGCTCGCCACCCCTGTGCGCCGCACCGCAGGCGGGGAGGGTATTGGAAGCCCGCGCGGTGCACCTCCGGCTGGCGTTGGCCTTCTTCAACGCCTCCAGGGCGCCGCGGACACGGCTGCCCGTCCCGTCCGGCCCTGCCTGCATCCCGCTCCGCGTCGCGCCGGGCCGGGCCGGGGCAGGAGCTTTGGTAAAACAGCGGGCTGAGAGGAAACCTACGGCGCGGCTGGGCGGGGCGGGGCGGGGCGGGGCGGGGCGGGGCGGGGCGGGGGTGGCGTTGCTGGTGATGACGACCGCTGCCTCGGGGGCGGCGGGGGCGGCGGGGGCGGCGGGGCCCGGGTGCCCGGTACTGCACGCTGCAGCCTCCCCCCGCCGCCCCTGCCGAGCAGCACCACCCACTAGCGCGGGGGCGAGGCGGGGGCGGGGAGGCGGTGCGGTGGACTGCTAGCTTTATTGATCACAGGCTCCGGACGAGGGGTGGGGCGGGGTGCGGGCTGGTCTCCAGCGCACCGCCCCACCCCGGCTGCCGCCATCGCCACTGCTCACGGTAAACGCAGCCCGCTCCCCCCAAAATTCCTCTCACCTTCTTCTGGCGGGTGTTGCATCCGCAGCCCCCGCCGCAACACACTCGTCCCCACCAACCGTGGCGGAGTCCTTCAAACATCTTCTAGATCGCGAGCTTTATATCGCTCCATAGTTGCGATTACTTCGCGAGGGAACTGATTTAAGTCGACGAATTGTAACGAATGTAAAACCTTTTGATAAAAGTTAGCAGAGACGGGGTATGCGGCCCCGTGCTCGCTCAGCCCTACGGCAGTTTTATAGCCGTCATGTCCCGAGTCAGCGACCGCAGCGCAGGCCACGCAGCAGGCATTTGTCAGCCGACGCGACGCGCCGCGCACCACGCGCCTTTGAGCGGCGCTGACTTGGAGTGCGACACACGCAAAGAACGAATAATAAAACATCAGAGACGGAACCGTTTACAGGTACTGCAGCCTGAGCGCGAGGGCCGCGGTGCCGCGCCGAGGCATCGCCCTGTGCGGCAGCAGCGTCCGCGTGTGCCAAGGCGACGTGCAGGCGCAGCGCAGCGCAGCGCCTACCCCGCGCGGGCCGCTGTGCCTGCCTGCGCCGCTGTTGAGGTGGGTCGGGACAGGCAGACGTAGAGTAGAGCTGCTGCAGGCCGGCCCGGCCCGGGCCGTCTGGCCTAGAAACAAGTTCTGCAGGTGTATATCATTTGTCCGACCTGGCCGAATTTCTGCCGCTTATGGGAACTTTAAACGACGCCGCACGCACTGGAACGGTTTCGGCACCACGTTCCTAATAGTGAGATTGAGGATTTCCTAGAAGAGTTGCGCGCCGCGCCGCCCACCGCTGTCGTAGGTACGCAGCGCCCGCCACGCGCCGCGCGCCCGCGTCATGCTCCGCGGCTATCGATGGCCTGGTCTGGGCTCGAAGGGTGGACAATGACGATAAAGACGAGACGAGGCCTAAAGCTCGCGGTACAAAAACACTTGGGTCAGGATTAGTAAGACATTGAGAAGGGTAATAGTGTTATTTTCGCTCTAGCGTTTCATCCGTACTGTCAGGCGCGTACAGCCGGGCTGTGATGCGCGGCACGTACGACGTACGGACTTTGACACGCACCACGCTCCCTTCCCTGCTCTTCCGGCCCGTGCCTGAACGCGAACGTGCCCTAGAAACTAGAAACGCGCTGCGCCTCGTGGCCGCTAGAGGCGCTCCCTCGCGCGCTGCGGCCAGCCCAGACCGGACCGGACAGGCAGGCAGGGCGCCGCGGGTCCGCAGGCCCGCCGGGCGCGCCCGTCGAGCGGGTTGCCTACCCCCCGGGCGCCCAGCCAGCCGCCGCCGCGCGCACACGGCCCCTGCCGCAGGGACCACGTCATATTTTCCTAGGCTGTTTTCTCCGACAGAAATCACGACGAGTTTTTCAAGTCATTCCCCTGAGTGGGCAGGGCGAACATACAGCGATGGCGGCCGCTGAATCATCCCCCTTTCCTGCCGGTGCAAAAGTTACGCCCCACCCCGCCACGCCCCGCCACTCGACCAGGCCGGCCGGGCGACGCGGCGGTAGCTGCCGCAGCTGCTCCGTGATAAGATACACACTCGGCCCGATGCGAGGCGAGGGGCGTATTGCCCTGGGCCGCGCGGATACGGCTCAATACAGGGCGACATAGGGGGCGTGGTGTGCTTCGGCTTGAATGCTGAGCTCAATCCCGCCTTAAACTTGAAAAATTACGTACGTGCTCTGCAAGTGAAAGAGTGGCGTGAAAACATGGAAAATTTTTGCGACAGTAAACCTCCCGAAGGAGGTTGCGGTTCCCGCCAGGCACAGGGCTTTTACCCCCCGTGGCAGCCAACTACTTCGGTGTTCTTATGGGAACCGGTGCTTGTCTGACTGCGATCCTGTCGCGCAATTCGACAGATTTGATCCCCGTACTGCCAGATTTAGTCGTACGGTGGTTAACCGAACTGCCCTGTCCCCAGGGCATGGAATAGCTATTTTTGGAGCCAGATTCTAGGACTTATGACCCCACGACCGACCACCAGTCGTGGGCACGGGACGGAACTTCCTGGCAACCCGCTGTCGCTACCAGTGAAGAACCTACCTGGGTTTGAACCAGGCCCCATGTGCCGAGTCTCACAGACACCCCACGGCTTTCGCGGCACCACTAGACCACTAGACCGTCGGCTATTCCACGTGAGAGCTCGGTTGAAATGGGGGGTTTGAATTCCACTCCAAGTTTGTCCTCAGAAAAATTAAATTTTTGGCTAAGATTCGAACCTTTGTTCTGCCACTCTCCGGGCGGACACTATGCCGGCACGGCTACGTCACCACAGTACCAGATGCCGGACCACTAGGAGGCATGCTGCGCGAGAAGCCACAGTCACCGAAGAAACGAACCCGGTGTCATCAGTACGCCTTCTCTCCGAGCGCTGCTAGGCCATCCGCGTAGCGTCATTGGTATCGACATCGCTCTTAGTACTAGGTGGGCAGCGGTTCAAAAACTGCGCAATTTTTTTTTTTTAATTTCTTTTTGTTTTTGTGGACTTATTGCTCTTTCCAGCTTTACTGTCTTTGTGACTCGGGCAACTGCAAAAAAAGCACAGCAACTGCCAAAAAAAAGAAAGAAAATTTGACCGGCTTTCGAACCACTGTCCACCGGTACTGTCACCAGTGTCGGTACCGATGACGCTACGCGGCCGGCCTCGCACCGCAGGGAGAGCAGGCGTTCCCCGCATGTGCTAACAAAACAATTAACAGTTATGGAAATTGTGATGGCACGTAGTAGGAAGCCAACTTTCCGAAATTTCCGTCTTTTGCCCCGCTCCCCGCTGTTATCGGTGCTTATGTTCGCCTATAATTTGTCAATGAATACAGAATAAATTAAATATGGCGACCAGCGAGGCCAAAAATCTGGAGTGTAATCCAGGTAATCTTGCAACCCTGAAGCAATATCGCCATGAGAATCATCCGCCGTTTGCCGCCCCAGGACGCGGGCAGGGCAGGGACAGGACGCAAAACAGCGCCCGCTCTGTGCTCGTGGGCGGCCCGGCCAGGCCCGGCCCGGCCCCGCCATACCCAGGACGCCCGAGTCGACGGCGACGTCGCCTTGAGCGATAGCCTATCTCAACGCTGGGAGATTACAATTCGCTGCCTGTGTGCTGTGGCGGGCCGTGGTGGTGGGAGCGATAGGTGTCGAGAGTCGAGCGTGCCCCGGCATAACGCTTCGCCCAGCAACACCAGCACCACCCCCACCACGCCATCCATACCCACACACGACAACGACATCTAAGGAAAGGAGGCGGAGGAGGACGTGGAGCAGGAGGAGGCGGCGAGGGGGCCGCCGCTGGCATATCAGCTCGCAGATAAGATCGGCCCGGCCCGGCCCGGCCCGCCCTGGCGTGGCGGCGGCGCGGCGGTGGCGCGGCTCGGTGACACCCTGTGACGCACAAGGCACGCCAGTGTATCGGCGCACCATGGCCGGGTGTAAGGCGGAAGCGATAAGGCCGACGGCCGAGGCTGGCGACAGCATGGCATACCGCTTGACATTCATATTGCAGTTCAAACTCACACCCTCCCCCATTGTCCGCTCCACTCCGCGCCCCCCGGGCCCTGGCGGGGCGGGGCGGGGCGGGATGTCACCGACCACGTCAAAGCTGGGCTTTGCTCGAATCGACGCCGCGCCGATCGCTTTGCCGGGCCGGGACGACCAGATAAGCCCCCCGAGCTGGCGGAGGAATCTGCGCCGCCGCCCGCAGGGGCCCCGCCCCGCCCCGTGTAGGAGGGGATTAATACCCCCTTCACCCCCGGTACAAATCCCCTAGGACATCTGTACCCCCCACTCGACCCCGGGGGTATAAATGTCTCAGGGGGTTAATACCCCCGGTATAAATCTCCTAGGGGATCAGTACCCCCTGCACCGATGGGGGTACAATACCCCCAGGGGTTTAATCCCCCCACGGGGGGGGGGGGTTAGTACCGGGGGGTACTCGGTTTAAATCCCCTCCGACACCGGCCCTGGTGCAACAACAGAGAGACGTGACGTGACGGGGACAGCAGCACCCCCGCGGCGCGGCCGTCAACGGTCAACGACCAGCAGTGGCGCCGCGCCGCGCCACGATGCCGTCTGGACCGAGTGGCCCGAACGTCAAACTGTGACCTAAACTGTGACTCAAGCGTGACACTGGCCACGCCACGCCCGCCGGGCCGCGCCGCGCCGTCCACGACCCCTGCAGAGCAGCTGTACGCGGCGCGCACTTCCTTCCCGCCGTCCCGTCCCGTCCCGTCCGCAGATAAACCCGACCGTGACGGACAAACATCAGCAGCCCGAGCCCAGCCCAGCCCGGCGTGTTTGTCTCGTCTGTCCGGACCCGCGACTTGCATAAGCTGGGATTGACCTAAAACGGACGCGGCTGTCACTTTAGTCGTCGAGGCGGGGTGGGGTGGGGCGGGGTGCGCGCCCTCTGCGCTGCGCCGCGGCTGCGCGGCCGTATGACGACGCCACCAGGGTCTTATCAGCGATAACCCTCCGAGCCGTGGCGGGGCGGGGCGGGACGGGGAATCACGCCGTGCAGGTGTGGACGGGGCGTGGCGCGGCCGGCAGATAGAGGACGAGGAGGAGCGCGTGAGCAGGCGGGGCGGGGCGGACTTCAACCCGGCCGGGGCGGGGCGGGACGGCGAGGATGATATCGGAGCAGTGCACGAGCTCCGCCGCGCCGGCCCCCGCCCCGCCCCGCGGAGCAGAGTGCATGGCATATCTGCACCCGCCCCGCCCTACCCGCCGCACCCGGGCGCGCCCCGCCCCGCCCCGCCCCGCCCCGCAGCGGCCGCCTGCCCGACCTTCACACCCGCCGACGGGACGGGACGGGCCGGGCAGCAGCGGCGTACTTCTGTCCGCCTGTCCTGTCCTCCCCTGTCCGTCCGTCCGTCGGTCCGTTTCGACACAGCCCGTCGTATGTCCGTATCACTCAGCCGCCGCTGCATGGTGATTGTCGTATGGTGTTGACGTATATTTTTAAACCACACCGCACCGCTCGTTGCGCTGCGCCCTGCTTGGCCCCTCCGCGCCGCGCATGCAACACGCCGAGGGCGCGGCGGGGCGTGGCGGGGCGTGGCGGGGCGTGGCGGGGCGCAGCGGGGCGCGGCGGGAGGCGCAGATAACACGCGGCCGCCACGCGCCCCGCACGTGTGGATCATGACCTGCCCGCCCCGCCCCGCCCCGGCCCGCCGTGCCCGCCCCGCCTGTCTCGTGACCTCATCCAGCCCCGCTCCCATTTGCTGGGCATTGCCGCCTGCAGCTCCCCAAGGCTGGCCCGGCCCGGCCCGGCCCGGCGCGGCCCGTCACGCCACACCGTCACATCTCTCCTCCCCACTTCGTCACCTCTCAGTTGGCGTGGCGTCGCGACGACGCGTTCGCGTCACTTTCACGCGAGCGTTGCGTGCTGTCCTGGCGCCGAGGCGCCCTCAGTCCTCCGCCCCGCCCCTCTCCTGTTGTCTGATTAGCGCCCGCCCCGCCCCGCCCCGCCACGCCACGCCCGGCTCTCACTCGTGAGGCCCCTCGGCGGCGGCGGCCGGGCCGCGCCTGTAGCGTGCCAGACGACCAGTTGGGGGCGCGGTGGCCGCCCCCTGGAGGGGGAGAGCGTGGCGGGGCGGGGCGGCGTGGCCGGGGGCGGCTTATAGCCGTCTCACAGGCGCCCCCGCAACCCGCAACACACGGCAAGGGAGCAGAGTGCCAACCAAGATGGCCGCCGAGAGTCGTGGGCGCGGCGCAGTGCCCCCGTACCGGAGGGGCCTACAGACCCAATTCAAGAAGCCTTCCCCAGCCCCACCCGCCCCGCCCCGCCCCGCCACACCATAGCACGAGTACTGTGCCCCACCCGCCCCGCCCCACCGCGCCTCGCCGGTGCCAAGCCGCGGCACTGCGCCGCGCCGCCTTGAACCTGGCCCGACCCGCGGCCCCGCCACTCACCGCTTGCAGATTGAGGCAGGCAAGGTACTTGGCACCGTTCCACCGGCGCCATTGAGGACACCCCGAGACACGACTGCACGAGCCACGAGCCCACCCTGCTAGTTGCCAGCGCCTTCTAGCAGCACCAGCTCCACAGCCCGGCCCCTCCTGTCCTGCAACAGCAAACCGCCCGCCCGCCGCGCCGTGGGTCGTGTGTATCAGATCCGTCGATCAGACAAACAACATGACAGACGTGCCGCGCCGCGCCAACACACACGTGTTTCTTAAGTTCATTTTCTTTGTACCAACGATATCGAAAGCAATCACTTTTACGGTTTAAGCAAGCGTTATGCCAGCCCGCAAAAAAAGGAAAATGTGCAAAAAAATGGCAAAACCAGCAAACGTGTCAGTGTGAGACCGGAGTACATCCACACGTGACTTCCTCATGACTTCATCTTTAGTACCGGATCGGCGCCGCTTGAGCCCTGTCCCAAACGTAAGCGTTTTCCAAGGCAGGACGAGATAAGAGAAATTAACCATCGAGAAGCTCGAGCACGCTGTCAGCTGACAGGTGGTCTTTGCCAGGCCAGGCAGGCAGGCGGGCCGGGGCCCTCGTGTTACCGAGGAGGCCAATTCAAGTAACTGAGCAGCAAAGTTTTGAGCCCCTGCCCTAGCCGAGCCGGTCCCCTGCTTGCCCCGCCCCGCCCCGCCCCGCCCCGCCAGCACTTTGCCAGGCCGCAACGACGCGGCCGCGCCACCGTCGGAATTGGCAAACAGGTATGACCCAGAGCCAGAGGCGTGGTGGGCTGGCAGGGCGAGGCGGGGTGCGAGGGGGGCGGGGGCGCGCGGAGTGGTGTGACGGCAGGTGCTGTGGGAGCAGCCAGCTGACTGATGATGAGCGCATGGACGGGCTCCCCTCCCCGCCCCGATGGTCATCAGCATGATGGCGATGAACCCATCCAATGCGATAATGCCTGCCAGGGGCGGCGACGACGGCGAGCGCCCGCCCCGCCCCGCCCCACCCTGCCGGCAGGCACGGACTGCTCGTTTAGCGCTCGTGAATTCGGACGTCCGGAACCCGCCCCTTGAAGGTCCGGCCGGGCGGGGTCCGTCATTAGATCTGCGCCACCTGCTGTCACCGCCACCCCGCACCCGCCGCCCGCCGCGCCAAAACTTTGCATATTATTCCAGCCCGGCCCCGGCCACTATGTAGCCCGGGGCCGTCCGGAGCTGGTGCTGGGAGCTGGGACTGGGACTGTAGCAACAGACCCAGCCCAGAACCACTCCATTGTGGCGGACCGGGCCGGACCGGACTGACGCCCAGCCAGCCCACACCCGTCCCGTCCCGCCCCGTCCCCCGCAGGACACGGAGCCCGGCCCAGCCCGGGCGGGTCCCAGGAAGCAGGAGCGCGCCAGCGCGCCTCTGCACCCGACAGGTGTCGCCGCCCAACCGCGGCCCCGTCCCGCCCTACCCGGCCCTGTCTCCCCCTGTCACCCTCTCTGGTCGAGAAAGGTCGAAACAGGGCGGGGGAGCAGAGCTGAGCTGAGCTAGGGGGATCGATCCCCTCCCCTAAGTCCCACAGGAGAACAAAGCCGCGGTGACATTTCACGGGAGACACGGGGGCGCGCTTGTTAACGAGGCGCCCTTTTAAAAAGCTATCCCCTCCCCTACTCCACCCTCGCCCTCCCCGCCACGCCGCAGCTGCCTGCTTCTGACCAAACCTGTCCTGGGCGCCTCGCCTGCAATCGAGCAGTTGGCTGCATCCCCAAATTGTCTACTGCAAACAACATGCACACCAGTGAATCAATTTCTCCCTTTCTTTAAAATGTATTGGGCTGTGTCGCAAAAATATTAATCTTCCATTTTACCCCAAAGAATAAATTTAAATTATGGCTTCACATCGATAAGGAGACGTGATCGCAAAAGCGCGTCGGATTTTATTGCTGGGCCGGACCGGGGCGAGCCGATGCCGAGCGGGGCACCAGCTGCTCGGAGCGGAGCACGTGCCCCCCGCCCCGCCCTGCACCCGCCCCTCACCTCACCTCACCGCGCCGCGCCACGCGTGCGAAAGGTGATCCGATCAGAGAAATGAAACACCTGACGGGACGGGGAGCTCGGCGCGGCTCGCCTCGGCTAGGGTCTTCCAGGCAGCCAGCCTGCACAGGTCCTTGCCCCCGGGGGGGCGGGCAGGTGCACCGGCACGGGGCAGGGCGGGGCGGGGCGGGGCGGGCGGGGCGGCACCACCGGGACGACAAGCAGTCCCCGATGCACCGCAGTGCACGCGCATCGCCCCGACGCGACGTCACCACTACAAGCAGCAGCAGCAGCGGGCAATCGTTATAGCATTCCGACACATTTCACTCGCGGGGCGGGGCGGGGCGGGGGCAGGTGGCGGCGCCCGGTTGGGCTGGGCTGGGCCGGGCTGGGACGTCAATCACCCAGAGATACGGCTTTATCTCGGTCCACCACGGTATCGATAGCAACAAGACAAGCGGTGGGCGCAGAGGAGAGGCGGCGGTACGGGGGCGGCCTATCCCGGCCGGTCACGGGGTCTTTGCTTCCATATCTGGGCCCGACCCGACCCGACCCGCCGACCCCAACGTGATAGTGAGCGCGGGGCAGACGCAACACGTCGCGACGCTACGCTGGCCGTTGCGACTATGCAATGACTCGGGCGGATTGGCCTGGTCTGGTCTGGTCCTCCCCTGTTCTCCTCTGTGTCGTCGTCAATGGCGCAAGAGGCCCGGCCCGGCCCTGCCGGCCGCGGGTCCGCGCGAGCAGGAGGAGCTGTGTCACCCGATAGAGGGCGCTACACTCGCGTCGTCGAGAGAGTACGGGTGCACCTGCACAGGGTGCGTATCGCGACGTTGAGGCATGTTTCAGCGAACACGTAACAGTATTGCGGGTCTGCCTATACCCTTGGGGTCACGGCGCCTTCCGCTGGTGCGGGTAGGCTACCCGGTAGGCAAACCTGCAAACAGTTACGTGCTCGGTAGATGTTAGGCCCCGGCTCGGCGCGGGCGTGGGTCACGCTGCACAGTCTGCAGGGACATGCCCGTCGAGGAGGTTGCGAGGCGGAGGCGTGCCTGAGGCGTGCCTGAGGCGTGCCTATGCGGCGTGCCCACAGCCCAGCGCTGGGAGCTCTACGCCTGGTCCTGCTATGGTCTGCAGGTTTACTGTTTGCCTTCCCATTCACTATGCAGAGGCACGTGCTCGCCGAGTGCGGCTGCCATCAGCGGCCTGCCGCTGCCCGTTCCCCCGCCCTCCCCAGAGGACTGCCCCGCCCCGCCCCGCCCCGCCCCGCAGCGCCCCGCCCACGGCTCGATAGTTCGATCAGACGGGGCTGGGCGGGGCGGGAGCAAGGTGCCTGTGAGCCTGTGCCTGTGTGAGTGAGTGTTGCCGGTAGGCTGACGCGCGGCGCGCAGACGTCATCGTGCTGCATGCCATGGCGGCCTCCACCACGGCGTAGCGCGGCCTCGGCCTGCTCAAGGACTCGCGCAGAGCCGTCAAGGGCAGCCGAGCAGAGGGGAGCAGTACGGACCGTGCCGGCCGCGCCCCGCCCCCGCCCGGCCGGGACACTCAGGACGGCGCAGTTTCTAAGACAGGGGTGGAAGGTGTGCGCGGGCCCGGGCCAGTCTCGATTCCTCCATCCACTGTACGAAAGCAGAAGACGATCGCCTGAGCGTGGCGGAGGCCGCGCGCGTCGGGCCGGGGCCCCGCCCCGCGACAGCGCGTCCCAATATTGACACTGCGATACATCATTAGGGACCGGCATACAGGGCGGGACGGGACGGGGCGGGGCGGGCCTCACTTCCAGCCCCCACCCCGCCAAAAGGGTTGCCGCCCTGCCCCTCCCCTGCCCGGAGAAGAGGACAGTTCCGGATGAAAAGAAACCGACGATACGTTATTCCGCCTAGCCAACAGTCCTGAGCCGGGCCGCTCCGGGCTGGGCTGGGGTCACCTTGTCGGCGCTGGCATGCAGTGGACGGACCTGCCCGCCCGCCCGGGCCACGGCGGCGCGGGGCGCGGGCTGCGCGCGCTGCTGGGCTGGGCTGGGCTGGGCTGGGGGGTCGCTCGCTCCCCTACAGCACGGGGGATTTCCCCGCGCCCACGCCCGCGCCCTGAGCGGCCGGGGCGGGCCGGGCCGGGCCGCTACGCCCTGGAGATGTCGGGGTCGATACACGAGCCGGCCCGGCCCGGCCCGGCCCGACCGCCACCTCTACCCTACCCGCGCCACGCCCCGGCAGCTCGGGGTGGACTTGGGTGCGCCTCGCGCCCCGCCGCCCCGCACCACCCCGCCAGGCGGGAGCTTCCAAATCTCAATCGGCACCGTTGGGGTGAGGCTCTAAAATAAAGGGACGGAAAATCACGGGGGAAGGAAAGAAACTTCTGGCGGTACCTTCTGGCGCCCTGGGGCGGCCTGCAGGCAGCGCGTTGTCGCTGACTTGGCTTTCCGCCCTCCGGCTTCATCCAGGGAATGGAGCACGGCGGAGGCGTGGCGTGGCGTATGGGGGGAGAGAGTGAAAAGCGCGCGAAATTCTTTCCCCTTGTTACTTACCTCTTCTGGTCGGCTCCACCTCCTGCAGCTCCCGCCGTCCCGTCCGGAAGACAACTTCTTCAACAGCTCCTGCAACACGCAGAAAAAGGACAACTGCTTTTTGAATGAAGTAAATTAACGTAAGTAAATTTGCCTGATTAATCAAGCGAATTTACTTATGCAAGAACTGGCCTTTCTGTTTGCCCTCGCAACCCCTCTTCAGTCCGGCGGCTTTCGCTCCAGCTCCATCTCCAGCACGGCAGTTTGTATTCCAGCAGCCCCCGCTAGCTCGCCATTAATACTACAGCAGGCCGCCGCGCCACGCCGCGCCACGCCCCGCCGGGTAGAAAGACGGTGCGGCCCAAAGTTAGTAAAATAATTACAGGGGCGGCGGGGCACAAATCAACGCGGCTCATAAAGCTCTCCGGTGGGCATACCGAGGAGACAGGAGGGGGGAGGGGTGCCCCTGGAGAACACCCAGGGCGACTAATTCAAGGTAGTTCGAGGAGAGGGCTTTCGGAAGGGCGTGAGTAAAGCACCTGCACGTAGTCGAGTGCCGGTAACATCATTGCATGCAGTAGTAAAGTGTTCTCTTTATGAATGGTTTCAAGGAGAAGCACGCCCATTTCCAGCTCCCATTTCGTACTCCGCAGGGGCGCGCTCTGCGCGCGCGGGGCGAGCGGGCAACACCAGGAGGACCTGCAGGCTGCAGGATGACCTCTGCAGGATCCGGAGGGACCCGCAGGACCAGCCCTGCCGGACCAAGTGTTCCGGATTTCACATCACGTTTGCGACTCCGGTTACGCGCCGCCCCCGTGGTGCGGCCTGGCCTCCGTGCCTCCGTCCCGCGGCCCCGCCCCGCCCCGCCCCGCCGCACCCCGCCCCACCAGCGTACAGCATTCCGTATCTCTTTTTGCGCGCGAGGCCGCCGCCAACCGCGCACCGCCGCCACCGCACCGAAAACAGAGGAGCTTGGTCGGGGCAGGGTGTGGCAGAGGGCTCTCAGAAAGGGTAGGGAAGCCGTCAGTGCCACAAAGCGCAAAATGTCCGGCGAGTAGAAGCAGGGCGGCCACATCCAGCTCATAAGGGTGGAGACGGGGAGGGGGGGGACTCCCCTCACGTGCGCCATAAACCGCCCCCGCCTCCTTCTGTCCTCGGCCACCCCCTGTCGGCCACCCCTTTTCCACCCGGCCCCGACCGCCCCAGCCCGGCCGCTGGTCCCGCACGTCCTCTGGACCCCCGGCGGCCGGCGGCGTGGAGCGACGCTGAGGGTCTGAGTGGCCGTCAACAAAGCGATTACGTGCCCTGCTGCCCCAAGTGCTCGGCCAGCTCGGCCCCGCTACAGCCAGCGGCCAGGCAGCGGCCAGCCACAGCCACGGGCCGGGGGCGGGCGGGCCGGGCAGCATCATCGCACATCATACCACCTCGTCGACAAGTCCCAGGACTCTGACGGACGCGGGTGCCATGACTCTACATAGTGCCCTACAGAAGCACCCCCCTCATGGCCCATGGGGGTGGATCTATCACGGGATAAAAACACCCCCTCCTTAATCGGGGTGAGGGGGGTGGTTTTATCCCGAGATGAAACCACCCCCGGTGCATTTGTCACGGGGTGGATTTATCACCTCGCACCGCATCTAAATGCTGTCAAATACATGACACACCTCCTTAACCCTTGCGCCCCGCGTAGCCACGCCGACCCCGCGGGGCGGGGCGGGAGAGAAAGAGAAGTCACCTCGGCAAAGTAACTTATTCTCCCCATTTCCCAGCGACTTTCCTGCGCCGGGCGGGACGCGTCGTCTGAGCATTCCGTTTGAAAGACGGTCCGCCATTTATCAGGGCGTGCCCGGCCGCACCGTCCAGGCGAGCGCCGCTCACCGACCTAAACCCTACCACGGCCAAGTCAAAGGTTTAGCTCGCGCGCGCGCCTCTGTGTATGTGTGAGAGCGCTGCTTGCAGCTCGGCGCGCCGCGTTGCGAGTCGTGATGGAATGCCGCCCACCCGTGGAACAAGCAGCACCAACAAGAAAATAACGACTGCAGCGGGCGCACCGGCACGGTAGTGAGGTAGGAGCACGGAGACGAAAAAGGACGGAGAAGGAAAGGACAAGAAAGGACACGGCAGCGGGAGAGGGGAGAAAGAAGAAAAGGAGCTCCACACACACACAAGCCTCACAGGATCCTATTTCCTGCTGCTCGCTGCGGCCGCCGCGCCGCGGGACGGACCGAGCTGCGCAGCGGCGACAGAGAAGGGCGTCGGCGCGCTAGTTGGACCTCGCTCCGCGTCCTGGACCTATCCCACTGCGGGCCGCGGCGCGGGCCTGGCCGAGCCGGGCCGGGCACTGCTCCCATACACTGCTTCCTGCAGCCGCGCCTGCTGCGCCTGCTGCGCCTGCGGGCCGGCCTCACGCGCGTGCACTGCACTGCACCGCTCGCCGTACGGCGTGGGAAGCCACCGCCTCAGACACGCGCCAGTGGCTCTTACATATACAGCAGGAACGGCAGGGCCGTCCCGCAGGACACACACCAGTGCGCCACGACGGCCGCGGCCGGGCCGGGCCGGGCCGGACAGAGGCACGCGTGCAGCGAGATGGGCCGGTGTCGCATGTGCATTATTCCGCGTTCCCCCGGTTTATTATTGCTAGTGTGACCCCCTCCCGCGGGGGTCGCCTAGGGGTATTGTACCCTGCTCGGTATACAGGGGCGTATTAATTGTCTGGGCGATTAATACCCCCCAGGTATTAATAGCCTAGGGGTCTTGTTCCCCGTTCGGTATACAGGGGGGTACTAGGCAGGCAAGCCTTCGGCTTGAATGCTGAACTCAATCCCCCATTAAACTTGAAAAATTACGAACGTGCTCTGCAAGTGAAAGGGTGACGTGAAAACATGGAAAATTTTTGCGGCAGTAAACCTCCCGAAGGAGGTTGCGGTTCCCGCCAGGCACAGGGCTTTTACCCCCCGTGGCAGCCAACTACTTCGGTGTTCTTATGGGAACCGGTGCTTTGCTGGACTGCGATCCTGTCGCGCAATTCGACAGATTTGATCCCCGTACTGCCAGATTTAGTCGTACGGTGGTTAACCGAACTGCCCTGTCCCCAGGGCATGGAATAGCTATTTTTGGAGCCAGATTCTAGGACTTATGACCCCACGACCGACCACCAGTCGTGGGCACGGGACGGAACTTCCTGGCAACCCGCTGTCGCTACCAGTGAAGAACCTACCTGGGTTTGAACCAGGCCCCATGTGCCGAGTCTCACAGACACCCCACGGCTTTCGCGGCACCACTAGACCACTAGACCGTCGGCTATTCCACGAAGGAGCTCGGTTGAAATGGGGGGTTTGAATTCCACTCCACCAAGTTGTTGTCCTCAGAAAAATTAAATTTTTGGCTAAGATTTGAACCTTTGTTCTGCCACTCTCCGGGCGGACACTATGCCGGCACGGCTACGACGCCACGGTACCCGATGCCGGACCACTAGGAGGCATGCTGCGCGAGAAGCCACAGTCACCGAAGAAACGAACCCGGTGTCATCAGTAGGCCTGCTCTCCGTGCGCTGCCAGACCGGCCGCGTAGCGTCATTGGTATCGACACTGCTCACACCACCAGGTGGGCAGTGGTTCAAATACCGCGTATTTTTTTCTTTCTTTTGTACTAGGGGTCTTGTTCTCCGTTCGGTATACAGGGGAGTATTAATTTTTCTGGGCGATTAATACCCCCCGGTATTAATCGCTTAGGGCCTTTTACCCCTTCGGTATGCAGGTGGGTCCAAGACCCCTAGGCGTTTTGTGACGGAGTCTGATCGGTGCGCCAGGACGCTGGCAGGCAGAGGTTCAAGGGCAGTCTGGTTGGAGGGGCGGGGCGGGGCGGGGCTGCAGAGAGGCGCCGCCGCCGCACCGGCCGCCGAGCCGAGACTCCAGGACGCCTGCCCGCTCAGACTACAATGGCCCGTGTGCAAGCCCAGCCTGGCCGGGCCGGGCAGGGCCGACACGCAGCAGTAAGCGCTAATGCCAACTGCCAGCAGCGCCCCACCCCGCCCCGCACCGCCCCGCCCCGCCACGGCGCCAGCGAGCACAAGAAAAAGATCAACAGGCCCCCGTCTCTGCATTTAGGCCCTCTCCAGTCTTCAGACGCCGTGGCACAGTGCAACCGAACGCAACGGAGCACATGGCCCGGGCCTTGCCCGTGTAACAGAGAGTACCCCTACCCGGGCCCGGGGCGGGGCGGGGGTCACAACCACCCCGCAACACCTGGCCGGGAGACGAGCCTCAGCTCAGCTCGCTGCATTCAGAACGACAGGGTACTGCACGCGGCCGATATGGCCAGATAAGCATGGCTAGCCTCAGGATGCGCTCGAGCTGCGCGCCGAGCCGAGCCGAGCCATAGCGGCGGACTACAAACTACGGTCGTGCGAGCGAGCGAGAGAGAGAGAGAGAGCAAGAGCGAAGACGTGGTCCCTTATTGCCTCTCCGTCGCACAATCACAGCGCAGGCAGCGCAGGGTAGGCTCCACTGCTTCGCCTCGCCTCGGCTCGCTTCGGCTCAGCTCAGCTTGCTGCACTGCTTGCGCTCCAGCGGGCTGCATCCTGGCGGAGCGGGCGCGGGCGCGGGGCGGAGCGGGCGCAGGGCAGGCTGGCAGGACGATGACCAACATCGGCCGGATAAAAACCTCACCGCGTCTCAAGTAGCAGCGCCGACTGTTTTCTTTCTCGCGCCGTATCAATTTCTTTTTCTCTACCCGCGCCTCCCTCCTCCCCGTTCCGATTGCTCGCACCGCGCCGCGCCGGGCGGGGCGCGCTTAGTTGTCCCGCGACTTATTCCGAGATTTCCGCCCCTTTCCTGGCGACGGCGGGCGGTCCATTAGAGAAAGCAATCTTATCGGGGAGCACATCCGTCGCGGCGGGGTGGGGGGCAGGGGGGCGGCGCGGCCGGCAGCGTGAGGAGAGGAGGCTGGCGCTTTTGTGGACGTAAATGAATATCGAGAAACATCGCGTGGCGCTGCGCTATTGGGCCGGGCCAGCGGACCAAAGCCCCCCGCGCGCCGCGCACGGCTCCCGCCCAAGGCTGCCGCGCCGCACAGCGCAGCGCCGAGGGAGAGAATTGATCTGCTTTTGACTTCCTGCTCTTCCCGCGAGGCTTGCCTGTTCGCCGCAGGAGGAAAATATAAAAGGATGTCGGCGGAATTTCAATCCCGGCCCGGAATGAGATCGCCGCCGTACGGCACGGCACGGCCACCCCGCGCGCTAGCGACAGCCCTCATGCACGGGCAATAAGGCGAGCAGCGAGCAGCGCCCGCGGCGGCGCCGAGCCGAAACAAAGGGATGGTAAATATTCAGCAGCGGGGCGGGACGGGCGGCGGGGCCTAAGTCCCTGCGGAATCCCCTCCGCGCAAGGCGCCGTGCCGAGGAGCGGACACTTGCGGCCCGGGCCCGCCGCCCTGCCCTGTGGGGGTGGCGGAGGAAGTTTTTCACCCACTCGAGCGAGAGAAACCCATTTCGAGAAGCAGTTTATTGAATCCACATCCAACCGGCCGGCTAGGCCCGGCGCGCCTGTCGACCCCTGCTGCTGTGTCAGAGTGAGTGGTGTGCACCTCCTCCCCCATGCAGGCCCAGGCCCCGACCCCCACCCCCACCTCCACATCCCTCATCAGGTCCGACTCATCAATACGCTGCACTGCACGGGCCTACCCCCGCCCCGTCCCCCCTGCTCCAGAGAAACCGGCCGCCTGCAGTCCCCGCAGCGCGCTGCGACCCCCACGAGCTGTTCGGGGGAGGGAGTACTCCCACCTGGGGCCCCCCTCCTTACTGACTGATCAGACGACCTAACGCTGGCGAGCGCCGGAGGTGTCCCTCTTCTCCTCAATCAAAGCGAAAAATCCCACTGGTGGCGGTTGAGTTTACGCGCACTCTCAACCAGCCCAACCAGCGAGGGGAGGCCCCACGACTGAACGCGATGGGAGTTGACGACGAGGTAGCCGCGCACCACACCACAGTCATAAGTGGCAGCCCTGGCAGACACGCTCCGGCTCGGACCCACGTCAAGTTGGGAGGGAAGAGACTCCTTGACTCGAGTCTGGAGCCGCTGAAACATAACGGCGGAGCGTGACTGGAACAAGTTGGTCGCGACACGTGTGCGTGACGCGTGTGCGTGACGGGACGAGACGGGAGTAGCAGCAGTGGGGCGGGGCGGGGCGGGGCGGCCCTGAGACGTGCGGCCCGGAGGCCGTCCCGGATCGTGCTCGGGAATCCGACGACGGCGTTATCGGGCACGTCGGCTAAAAACTCGCACCTTGGCGCACCCTGTGGCCGGGCCGGGGCGCGGCCGTGTGGATCACCGAGCGCAGTGCGGGGCGGGGCGGGGCGGAGGGAAGGGGTTGCCGCAGAGGTCCGTCTGCTCGAAGGCCCGCCCCGCGGACACGCCCCGCCCCGCCCCGCCCCGCCACACCTCTTAGCGACGCGCCGTGTGTTTAGATGCGCGTCGTCCGTACGCGGGGCACGTCCCTTATTATTCGAGCACACGTCTAGACCCGCGGTGTGGCGGGGCGGGGCGGGGCGGGGCGGGGGCTGGCAGAGCCACAGTAAGTCGAAAGGAGATGCCTTGGGCAGGGTCTGAGTGCGTGCGCTGCGCTGCGCGCGTGCCCCTCCGCGTGCGTGTGTGTGTGTGTGTGAGTTCGAGTGTTATGCCTGTGTCAGTGCCTGCTTTCAGAGAGACGGCATAAAGGCCACACTAATGTTGAATAGAGCTACGCCCCGAGCACCACGACGCGTACCCTCCGCAGGGTAGGGTGTGAGTGAGACAAAGAGCGACAAAGAGAGAGAGGTACTACTTTAAGTACGCAGCGAACCGCGAATCTCTAGCTTCCCGATCGTTCCGCGAAGGCGCCGAGTAAATCGAGAAGGGGGCGGGGGGCGGGAGTAAAATGACTTTAGCGACGCCACGGGATGGCTCCGGGTCTCCTCCGGCCACACCCAGGACCCGCGTCCATTTTTACTTTACCCAGAGCTCGGACTGGGATTCCAGAAATGTGTCCGCGACCATCGAGAACTCGACAGACTTGGCGGGGCGTGGAGGGCCGGGCGGGGCGCGGCGGGCGCGTGCTCATTGCCGATTCAGCTCAGGTCGCCTCTGCAGCAGCGCGCCGGGCCGAACAGGGCCCCGTCTCTCGCCCCCGGAGGACGTGAAGAAGAGGTGGAGGGCGCCGGTGGAGTTGGCAAAGAAGCGCCGGAAGGACAGTAGAAGGCGCCGGAGAGAAATGGCGGAAGGTGTGGGAGGAGAAGGAGTTGCACGAGGTGTAGGAGTATACACCACCGGGTAGCAAAGGTCGATCCTGGTGTTATGAGAAGTCGTTGAGCGGGGGTGAAGACGGGAGTTGGACAAGAGATATGAGAGTTTGGTTAGATAGGCGGCACGGGAGGCGCGTGGTCGTTACGCCGGTAAAATAATGAGATAGGTTGCGAGGACGACGTCGTGTCCCTGGAGAGGTAAAAACTGCTGTGCGCTCTGCCAACGAGTTAACGGAAAGAAGGCATTTAGCACTGCCTGTGCCTCACGCGCGGGGCGGGCGCGGGGCCACACGCAGCTCAGCCCCGGCCCGGCCCGGGCCCCGGGGGTCACCGTCAGCCCGCAGAAAGCGCGCGCGGAATAGCATATAGGCGGAAGGCGGGACGTGCGGTGCGACGCGACGCGACGCCTAACGCACCAGCGGCATTCCAAACGGCGTCCTCGGCGAGTTTCTCGGCGGCTTCTCTCCCTTCGCGCCATCTTTTTGCGGGTACTTACACAGTCCTTAGTCCTGAAGCGGCTCCAGTCGATCATACTGCGAGACGATCCCCCTCTCGGTGTCTTCCCCCAGGTCCTGCAGTTGACGGGGAAAATGTTAAAAAAAGTTAAGCACTTTTATTAAGGCAAAGCACTTGTTCCATTAAGGGTGCTGTGCCACGTACCAGGCGTTTGAGAGCGGTCCAACTGCTTTTCTAGACTATATCTTCGGCTCGGGAGTCCTTCTCTGAGCGTTCCGAGGAGAGAGCTTCCAGCCCAATTCGGTTGACGACAGGCGATCTGGGCAAATGGACATCCGACCCGCGGGGAAGACCGCCGTTAGAAAGAAATGGCCGACTGCTCCAGAAAACAGGCGTCGCCGAAGCACCGCTCACGGACCCTACAAAAAAGAAGATATATCTAGGGAAAAAAAGAACCTGTTTTCGCCCAGGATCGAACTGGGGACCTTCTGCGTGTTAGGCAGATGTGATAACCGCTACACCACGAAAACGCGGTGGGAGGGGAGGCAGCCATCAAGCTCAACATTGTGCCGTCCCGGCGCTGGCTGGTAGCCTCGCCCCCCTCCCCCCACTCCGCTGACGACAACGGGCTGGCGTCCCTCCCCACCCCAGCGCGCCTGCCCCTCCCCTCCCCGCCCCGCCCCTGGCCCGTGCAGCGGCAGCGGGCCCCTCACTCGGCGCGGCGCGGCGCGGGGCCCCCGGACCCTGGCCCGGCATCATGGCGGCCACGCGGCCCGACCCGATCCTAGTCCTCAGCGCCGCCCGGCCCCGCCCAGCCATATAAGCCGGCAAGGGTTGAACACCTCCCCGTCAGACTCCCTCCCTACGTCCGGACGAGTTGCCCCCGCCCCGCCCCGCCCCGCTGGAGCCACGATAGAGACGCGCTGCTGGCTGGAGCCAAGGGGGAGGCCAGGTTCCAGGACGACAGCTTAATTTCCGCCGAGTCGGCTGAAACCAACCGCAGCCCCTGTCCCAAGACATGGCCCGGCCCGGCCGCCCTCCCATATCATCGTGCTGGAGAAGCGCCGCCCCGCCCCGCCCCGGCCCGACCCAACATCACCCCCCACCCCTCCAGCTCTAGTCCCGGCCGGGTAGGGGGCTCCGCCGGGGGTGCCAAACGCAACCCCAACTCCAACTCCTGCCTCGGCGCGGCGCAACCCAGCAGCGCGTTTCTGAAATCCCCGGGGCCGGGCTCGGGGGAGGAAGGCTAGGGGTGGAGTGGGCACGGCAGAGAGGAGGGAGAGGAGAGGAGGAGGGAGGGCGGCCCGTCCCGTCCCGTCCGCAACTTCATCGACCAGCCTCTTCCTCCTCCTCGCGTCCCTCGCCATGCCCCGGCCGCGCCTCCCCCGCGCTCCGCTATCCGCGACTAGGGAGTGTCGAGCCGGCCCGGCTGGGGAGGATGAGGACTGGCTGCGCGCTTGCCCCGCCCCGCCCCGCCCCGCCCCGCCCCTCGCGCGGGCCTCACCCCGCAGGAAAATATTTTCATTGAAACGCCACTACACTAGCCGCGGGCCGGGCCGAGCCAGAGTGCGCAGCGTTTCTGCCTGCATGTCCGCGTCCAACGGGCGGGGTTGTGGGCGGAGGATCAAAACGGGGCGCAGCGCAGAGGCTCAGAAGATCGCTCACATGCCTCTGTCCTCGTCGCACTCATGGGCAACGCCATACTCTGGAGAAAACACCCTCGTGAGTGCGACAAGGACAGAGCGATGTTCTGAATCATTCGGCAGGTTGCGCCAAGAGCAAAACTATAGAAACCGGACGTGGAAGAGCCCGACGGGAGACGGGTAAGGCGTGCAAGCGACGGAGCGCCGCGTCGCCCGCAACCTGGACATGGACACGCGCGCCAAGCCGCAGCAGACAGACAAAAAATTCCTCTGGTACAATTTCTAAAAATCGCTCCCCAATGGCGCCCCGCTCAACTGCAGTTTTTACGGAGCCAACTCCCGCGGGCCAGGGGAGGGGTGGGTCTCGGGGGTGGCGCCCTGAACTCGCCTGCCCCCTGCCCCCGCCCCCGGCAGCGTGGGGCGGGGGCTCCAGCAGGGTGAGCACGTGGTACTCCCACCCTCCCGTTCCCCCCTGGGCGTGGCACTCTGCTCGCTGCGGCGGGGCGGGGCGGGCGCGGCAGGCCATATCCCCACCCCCACGCAGTCGTGGCGTCGGGTTCGATCCGGGGGTGGGCTTGCGTTCACCGCGCTACTCGGGGGCGGAGAGGGGCGAGTGCGGGCGGGGATGGGGCGGGCCGGGCGGGCCGGGTGCGGCGGCAGCCGGGGGCCGGGGGTGCCGCATCGACCGGCCCCACCCGCGGAGGTGGTACCAGCAGCGGGGGCGTGGCGGGGGCGGGGCGGGGGCGGGGCGGGGTGATAGAGGCGGGAGGTAGGCAGAGCGTGCGAGCCCGGGCTGGGCCGGCCCGAGCTTGGTCTAGGTCCTGGTCGGCGTGGAAAGGCGCGGGAAGTCTATACCCACGCTCTCCGCGGGTACCTTCTGGAGCGCGCCCTCGAAGCGTGAGCGGTACACTATCGTCAACTCGGCCTCCTCCCGGGGCGCCCTTCACCCCTCCCGCCTCGGCCCGGGTGCAGTTGGGCCCGTCCCCGGCCCGGCAGGCAGTCTCCAGCGCGCCACGTTGACCCGTGACGCGGGCGCCGCCGTGACCTTTGAGAAGTAGGTCGTGGTGGTGCCCACCACGCGGCGCTCGGCTTGAGGGAAACACCAGCACCTGCACCCGCACTCCTCCCCGCTACTGGTCACAACGCTCTGGCATCATCGCGCCAGCAGCTTGCATGACCGCGGCTCGCCTCGTGTGTTAGGCCCGCTCAGACGTCCATCCATCTCCCAGCGATAATAAAAGCAATGCATGTTGGAGTCGGGCAGCAACACGATATTGGCGTGCAATGGCAGAGCCCTGGCTCCCACCGAGCCGAGCAGGAAGGCGGCCGGGACACGCGCAGGGTGCCGAGCCGAGCCGAGCCGGGCCAGCGCGCCCGCCCCTCGCTTCGCGCATGCGCAGCGATGTGCGTGGTAGGGATCGACCGCGGCGTGACGTCACGCCCCTCTCTCGCCTCTCGGCGCGGCCCGGCGCGGCGCGGGGCCCCTCACCCCGCGGGGTGGGGCGGGGCGCGGAGGGGAGGGGGAGGGGAGGGGACGTGCCCACGACGTGGCCACCGACGTGCCGTTAGCAGGCGGGACGTGACGCCACGGGACGTGCGGCACCGCCGCGCAGCGCCCTGCCGCGGCAACGGGAAGGCTGGCAGGCGCGCATAGCAGCCCGTAGGTACAGTAATAAAAAGCATCACAATAAATAATACAAAACCACAAGATGTGTTCCTAGCCGGGCCGGCCGGGCCGCATAGCTGAGTCTCTGAATGAATGAATGGGAAGGGCCCAGGCCCGCCCAGGTCCATGCCCCGCCCCGCCCCGCCCAGCACCTCCTCCTCGTCATCATCAGGGACGAGAAAGTTGTTCCCCGGCGGTGCGCTGCGCTGCGGCCGGAGCGGTGCGGCCGGCGTCGCGGTCCATCCGGAGGAGCGTGAGCCCGAGAGCGTGGTGGGCGAGAGAGGCGAGGGCAAAGGACGGCGTCAAGGACGGCGTCAAGGGCAGGCGGGGCGGGGTGGGGACAGGGAGGCACGGGCTGGGCTGGGCTGCAGGCCGCGGCGCTCGGGACGGGACGGAGGCCGCACCCGCAGCCGCAGCGCAGCCGCACCTGCTGCCGTCCTGGACCTCGGCCTCGGCACCGCCCAGCAGCAGGGTGATTCCGAACAGCGTTTCGTAGTGTCCTCTGCCTGGCTCCTTATGGCCGCGCCACTTGAGAGCGACGAGGACAGAGGGACGAAACCACTGTGCGGAATCCGCCTACAGCGCCGGCCCAGCAGGACCCCAGCGGCTGCAGTCACCAGCTCCGACGACAAGACCAACACATGGGGCGCCACGGTACAGCCCTACCCGCCTCGGCCGGCAGGCTGACGTTAGGATTTCTCAACTCCTCTGGCGCGGCATGGCATCTCAGCCGGTGCCGAAAGGAGGCTTGCAATGCTTATATTCGCTCGAGGAGGCGAGGCGTTGCTGCAGTCCTTCCGCTCTCTCCCTCTTGCTCGGTCTGTCTGTCTGTCCGTCCGTCTGTCCGACTGTCCCTACGCTCTCCTCCCCTCTCCCTCTCACCACAGCAGCCCAGCCCGCCGCGCCGGCGAGCCGGTCATTTCCCCCTCGTTCTGCCCCGGCGCGGCCCCGGCGCGGCGCGCTGCTCAAGGCCAAGCAGTCACTCGTTGAGAAGGGAAGGAGGAAGGGGAGGAGAGGAAGGGAGAGGAGAGGAGAGAGAAGAAGAGAGGAGACGAGTGGCGAGGGGAGCCTCGCCTCGCCTCGGCAGTGCGGCGTGTCCCAATGCTGGGATAATGATCAGGAGAGGAAGAACAAGCGACGTACCTTTCCCTTCAATGAGGCCCCACGAAGGGCAAGAGGGGCTCCGCCTGGGCTGTAAGTCTAGGGCCGGCCCGGGGGCCACCGCTGGCTCCCACGCGCTCGTGTGCGCGAGCGAGCGAGAGCGAGAGAGAGGGAGAGAAAGAGAGGGGGGGGCAACGGTATGCGCAGTGCCGTCTCTCTCGCACTCGTAGCGCGGGCGCGGGGACGGGACTGGACGGGACGCGGAGAGGAAGACGCCGACGCCGCGGACCACAGTCTTGCCGCGCCCCACCCCGCCCCGCCCCGCCGCAGTACAGATCGCCTCGCCTTCCATCACTCACTCAGGCAGGCAGGGCAGGCCCTGCTCGAGCTGCTCCAGCCTCCGCTCCGCTCCGCTCTCTCCCCAAATCGAAGCCAGGCCGGGCACAGTCAGAGTCAGCGGGGCCCGCTGCCGCACACCCGCTGGCGAAGAGAAAAAAAATTTATGAAACAAAAGTCGGAACCGAACGAAAAGTAAAAGAATGAAACAAAAGAGTGGCTCCGCGCCGTGATTAGAGGCTGGCCTGGAGGGGGGGGGGGGGGGGGGGGTTCGGAGTCGCAACGGCTGGCCGGCTCGGCCAGCGACCTGCAAAATGGACTATTCTCTCTCTTCAGCACGGCCCAATGGATTCGCCGACGCGTCCACCCGTCGACTATCCCATCTCGGCCCGGACCCGTCAGGTCCTATCTTTTCACTGAGGTGCTCCTGCGAGGACGCCCTCCCCTGCCTTCACTTCGCCTCGCAGGCCCGCAGGGCGCGGCGGGCGCTGGCGGCCAGACCACCGTCCTGCCGCAGTAGCCGACTTATTCCGAAGATCGCTCTCATGCCTCTGTCCTTGTCGCACTCATGGGACACTTCCATGTCCAGCATAGGGCACCGCCATAGGTGCGACGAGGAGGGAGGTGACAAGAGCGATCTTCGGAATAAGTCGGCAGGATCGGGCCCCGCGGCGCGGCCGCGCGGCCCACGACCCGGGCGAAGGGAAAGAAAGAAGGAAAGACGCCTCCCGCAGTATACGCCCCGCCGGCCCTCAAGAGGCCTGCAGGGTCCTGAGTGTGTGTGTGTGCGCGCGCGCGCGCACCCGCCTGCGTGCGTGCGTATTCGCCATTGTGCGCGGCGACGTGAAATATATGGTGCGACCCTCCCTCCGCCCCGCCCTCACTTCCACACACGCCCACGCACACACACACACTCACACAGGGCCGCGGGCGGGGCGGGGCGGGGCGGGCGCGACCTCCCTGCTCGCTCCCCTCACGCTATCCTCTCGCGTTTGCGCTTCTTTTTGCCGCTCGCCTCGGCTCGGCTCGGCTCGGCGCAGCGGGTCCACGAGGTCCCTCTCCCTACCCCTCTCTCACACTCTCTTCTTCCATACCCTTTGCTCCTGTCTTGGAGCATACAACATATCGAAAGCATACAAACATTTTCGAGCTAAAACTTGAAAAGTTACGTACGTGCTCTGCAAGTGAAAGAGTGGCGTGAAAACATGGAAAATTTTTGCGGCAGTAAACCTCCCGAAGGAGGTTGCGGTTCCCGCCAGGCACAGGGCTTTTACCCCCCGTGGCAGCCAACTACTTCGGTGTTCTTATGGGAACCGGTGCTTTTCTGGACTGCGATCCTGTCGCGCAATTCGACAGATTTGATCCCCGTACTGCCAGATTTAGTCGTACGGTGGTTAACCGAACTGCCCTGTCCCCAGGGCATGGAATAGCTATTTTTGGAGCCAGATTCTAGGACTTATGACCCCACGACCGACCACCAGTCGTGGGCACGGGACGGAACTTCCTGGCAACCCGCTGTCGCTACCAGTGAAGAACCTACCTGGGTTTGAACCAGGCCCCATGTGCCGAGTCTCACAGACACCCCACGGCTTTCGCGGCACCACTAGACCACTAGACCGTCGGCTATTCCACGAGGGAGCTCGGTTGAAACGGGGGGTTTGAATTCCACTCCACCAAGTTGTTGTCCTCAGAAAAATTAAATTTTTGGCTAAGATTTGAACCTTTGTTCTGCCACTCTCCGGGCGGACACTATGCCGGCACGGCTACGACGCCACGGTACCCGATGCCGGACCACTAGGAGTCATGCTGCGCGAGAAGCCACAGTCACTGAAGAAACGAACCCGGTGTCATCAGCACGCGTGCTCTCCGAGCGGTGCTCGACCGGCCGCGTAGCGTCATTGGTATCGACACTGCTCAGAGTACTAGGTGGGCAGTGGTTCAAAGCCCGAGTATTTTTTTTTTTTAATATCTTTTTTTCTGTGGACCAATTGTTCTTTTCAACTATACCGTCCTTGTGACTCGGACAACTTCAAAAAAGCACGGGCGGTAGAAATTAATTCGGCCAGGTCGGACAAAAAGAGGTCGGACAAACGATGAGCACTAGTGTAGAGGCCGATCTTACAAATACATCGTTCTTAAGGCGGAATTGAGCTCAGCATTCAAGCCGAAGGCTTGCCTGGCTAGTACGCGAGAGATGGCCGTCGTGCGCGCGCCGTGTAGGGGCCATGCGTGGTGTGGACTCAGACTACAGCGAGGCTCTCATTCGCATTAAATCGGCTTGCTCTCTTCCCTCTCCCAGCTCTGCCGCCGCTGATCCGGAGAGCCGCAAAGAAAGGGTTGTGCAAACAAGCGCCGCCCCTAGGGCAGCCGGGGCGGGCCGGGGCGCGGTCTGCTCTGGTCTTTGCAGAGGCCGTCATGATATTATTTGCCCACTAAGTCTACAAGGCCTGCCTGAGAGACTGCAGTGCGGTGCGGTGGGGGACGTGCTCGGCTACGCCTCCCGGCCCGCTCCAGTTAACAAGCCAGGCGCTGCGAGCACGTCCCGGAGCACGGCCCGAGCAGCACGTCCCGTAGCACGGCCCGTCCTGTCCGTGCCTCTCGGGGGAAGTTCCTTGCTGTCGCTGTGCGAAAGGAGAGGAGAGGATCGAAGACGGGGAAGCCATCTCGCAAAAGGGGTAGCCGTGATCGTGCTCCTCTGCAAGGCACGGGGGGTAGGGCAGCAGCATCGCATCTCAACCGAGGAAGGGGGAGGGAGGGGGAGAGAGGCGGGAGGGAGGCAGGGAGAGAGAGGAGAGAGGGGTTGATACTTTAGGCCACGCCACGTGCCGGTAGGAGAAGGCTGGCTAGAGAGACCTTGCAGTCTCCAGGCTGGCCCCGGCCCAGAACCGGCCCAGCCCAGGGGGTACAGTGGTACCGACTCTGCCACCCGGACGGGGCGGGGCGGGGCGTGGACGGGCCAGCTTCCTCGCCACCTCCACCTCCCCGGGTTGAGCGGTGCGTGCGCCCTCCCCTCTGTCCGCGCTCACCTCGCTGGGGCGGGGCGGGGCGGGGCGAGGCGGGGTGCGGCGGGGCGGGGTGCGCGGATCGATCTAACAGCGTTCACGACATGGACCCGGAACGGGGCGGGGCTCCGTGCGGGGTGGCTCACCCCCAACCCCGGCTGGGTCCCACCCCGCCCCGCTCCGCCACCCCGTGCGCTGCTAACGAGCCGTCGACGGGCGGGTCGGGTCGGGACGGGACGGCCACCGCCGAGGTCCGCCCCGCCCCGCCCGCCGCGGCGACCTGGGCCCTGAGCCCTGAGCGCCTAGGTGGCCATTCGCCCCGTTTACCCCCCTCCCCACCTCACACCTCTCAAGCACTGGACTGCGCCGGCCGATCCAAGGGCAGACGGCGGCGTGACGGGCGTTACTGAACGTGACCAAGCGTGACCGCCGCCGATTACTGGCGATGAGCGACGCTACTACGCTCCGCCCTGCGCCTCACGACTCTAAGACGGAGGAGCGGGGGGAGGGGGGGGCAAGACCCCCGCCTTGTCGATGTCCCCCTCATGCTCCGGGAGTTCCCCAACCCCAACCCGACTACCTCTCTCGCGCACTGACTTTGGTCCGCCGCGAACGCGCGCGCCTGCAAACTTCCTAACGAACTTGATCGAGAGCCTCACGAGCTCAACTCTTCCCTCAACCTCCGCCCGGGCGCACATCGCTGCTAATCAAATCCCGCCCGCCCAGGCCCGGCCCGGCCCGGCCCCTGCCCGCGGTGGCACGTCACGTCACGTGACAGCCGGCCCGGCCCCGGCCCGCCTCGCGGGGCGCAGCGCGAACATGTAGCGGCGGCACAACAACAACACCACGATGCCTGATCAGGAGTCCGCCGTGCTCCAGCGGGCCGCGAGGTGAGGCCAGAGTGGGGCTCATCGCAACGTGCCGACCCGACAGCAAGCGCCAGCGCAGCTTGTGAGAGACGACGTGGAGCAGAGCGGCGCGGCGCGGCGCGGTAAAGAGCTCTCCTCTCCTCTCCACGCTCACCTCAGCCTCTATATTTATGAGCGGCAGTGAGTGGCCGCAGCAACAGGACAGCCCGGGACAGGACAGGGACAGCCGCGGCCCGGCCCAGCCCCGCCCGGCCCCGCGCCCAGGGCGCCGCAGAGTGAAGTGGACATGCATATTCAACAGCGATGTGCTAACGCGATGTGCGCGGAGAGCCGGGAGAGCTGTGCCCTGTGCCGAGCCGGGCCGGAGCGGAGCAGCACCCCCCGTTCAAATCTAATCATGTCCCTACTGCCTCAGAGCAAAGGGGAGAGCGGGGCGCGGCGGGGCCGGAGTGCTGTCCCGGCTCGGCTGTCGGATGGCACCGCACCGCACCGCACCAGCCCAGCACCACAACTTGGTCCCTTACAGTTTCGACAACCATCATCGCCTCCGCCCCGCCCCGCCCCGCCACATAAGCGGCCAGCCCTGCCTCCTGCAGCCAGCCCCTCACCACCGGGAGAAACTTTGGCGCGCGGAGTCTGTTGTGTTCGGACGGGACGGGCAGTGGGCCTCTTTGGCAGTGTTCGTGTAAGACCCCTTCCCCTCCCCTCCGCCCCCGGACCCCCGGCCCGGAGCACCACGCCGCGCCGCCGAGCTGAAGTGCGCTCAGCCGTTTGGTAAATCCTGCAGAGTAAGGCGGTGGCGGCCCCTGTGAGAAGTCTGAGAAGGGGCTGCCGGCCGACCGGCCGGTCCTGCTACTGAGGGGCGCGCGGCGGGGCGGGGCGGGGCGGGGGAGCAAGTGCGGGCAACACAAGGGGGAAGTGGATAGATTAGAGCGGGGCTAGAGCAGACGGTCGCAAGGGGACGTGGGCGGCTAGGGAAGCTAAGCACGTGGATACTGTGCGTCTAGGACTCTGTGCAGGGCAGGGCGGCTAGGGCCGCGCCAGCGCCGCTAGCGCCCAACCATCAACGCATAGGCAACCCGGGCGGCTGCGCTGCGGCGCGGGCGGCTCGCTCAGGCACCCGCCCTGGCATTGCCTGGCATGCCACGCCAGCAGCACGCCCCCGCCCCGCCGCGCCCCGCCCCGCCCCGCCCCGCCACGCCGCGCCGAGTTCGCTGCTCCACGCCACGCCACGACACGCCTCGTATCAGCTGAGCCGCGCCGCCGGGCCGGGCCGAGCCGAGCCGCTGCGGGCCGAGGCTGCCTCGCGTGACGTCACCGACTCATGAATGGCGTAAAACTGCTGCTACGACTGCAACACACTTGAGCTGCGTGTTTGCGTTTTTTCATTGTTTTCCTTTTCTAGCTGTGTTCGTCGGGATTTAAAAATAGCTCGCTGTACCACCGGCACCGGCCGCGTAGGAGTAGCCGCATCCGCGGCGCGATCGGATCGGAGCCGCCGCCGCCGTTGGCATAACGGCACAGCGGCCCTGGGGGTAGGCTCCTCAGGCTTACCTCTGCGGGAGATGGTCGCCAGGCTACTGCTGAGTGGAGGGACATGCTGAGCACCGTGGGTCCTCGTCGAGGTCCTCGTGGTCAGCTGGCGGCGCACCCCGCCGCGCCGCGCCGGCCTGAGCCTGGGGAGGGAGACAGAAGTCAGGTGCGTTAGTAACAAAGCTGACCTACCGCAATCGGCTGTTAGGCCTCGCGGACCCTGATACATATCAGATTGTGCGTGCTAACGCGCGCGTGTGTTGTTGGTTGTTGTTTATGTGTGTTTGTGTGTGCTTGTGTGTGTGTGAGGGCAGCGGTCGGCGGATAGACGGACCCCGCTCACGCTGGGAGAGGGGAGGGGGGCAGGGCGGCGAGCCGTGCCGAAGCGGCTCCTGCCTGGCCCGAGCGAGCCGAGCTCGGCCCGAGCGCCGGCCGAACGCACGCGGAGCGGCGCCCGCGAGTTCAAGAGCCCGCTCTGTTGCCCCTCCTCCCAGCGTCTCCGTAGCCGTGATCGTATAGTGGTTAGTACCTTGCGTTGTGGCCGCAATAACCCAGGTTCGAATCCTGGTCACGGCATTGAGACCAATTTTTTTGAGCTGTGTCCCAGATCGACAATGTTCGTTCTGCACGTGAACTGGAAAATTTTGCAATATTTCACGAATTCATTCGTCAAGCCGACAATTATTTTAAAGAGCAGCTACAAACATAATATATTTTTATTTGTAAGGAAAATACCGAAATAGCCTGCAAATATATTTCATCGGTGAGTGATAATCAATTTCGTAGGAAGTATCTACAGGGGGATTCGCGGCGCCAGTTTTAAGGCGGAAGCTTTTTTTTCCATTTGCGAGTAAGCCACCCTCAGGCCTTTAAGCTCAGCCGCCACCCCCACCCCCTTCGACCACGTGACTATCCATTATTCATCAGGCGCCCGACCGGACCGGGGCCGGGGCCGGGCCGGGCCGGGCACCCCATCACACCTGCCAAACTAAACCATCGGCGCGAGCCTCGTCGCCTCTCTCCCTCCACGAAACAAAAAAATATAAAAAGGAAACATAAAGAGAGAAAAAATATTACACCCATTTCTTTGGCGTGGTGGGGTTTGGCGAAGGGCACACAATGAATGCCCCCTCCCCCTCCTACCTAATACTACGCCTCTGATTCTCCAGAGGCAGGAGGGCTTGGGGTGGGGCGCGGGTCACGCTTCACCAATTCACCCCCTCCCTCTCCCCCACCCCCCGCCCCTTTCCATTATCCCCATCGTGTGACAGCACAGCCCTTTCAGCTTGGCCCCAAGCTCTCCACAACTTGTCCCGTGATGGGGACCAAGAAGAGCATCATTTTGACACTGAAGGGGGCGGCGCGCGGGTGGTGGAGAGGAAGTGATCAATTGCAAGACAAATTATCCAAATAATGACACTTCTCATAGCACCAGGAGGCTGGTGGGGGCGGACGGAGGGTGCGGACGTGTTTTGTGTCGCTCTGTCTCTCTCCTCAGGTTTGGGCGGTGGTTCGATTCGAATGCTGGTCACATTTCCTTTATGTTTTTTATTCAGTCGCTGTGTTTTTTTGCAGTTGCCCGAGTCACAAGGACTGTATAGCTGGAAAGAACAATTAGTCCACGGAAAAAAATTAAAAAAATTAAGCGAGTTTTGAACCACTGCCCAACTAGCGCTACGAGCATGTGTCGAAACTAATGACGCTACGCGGCCGGCCAAGCACCGCACGGAGAGCAGGCGTACTGATGACACCGGATTCGTTTCTTCGGTGACTGTGGTTTCTCGCGCAGCATGACTCCTAGTGGTCCGGCATATGGTACTATGGGCGTCATAGCCGTGCCGGCATAGTGTCCGCCCGGAGAGTGGCAGATCGAAGGTTCGAATCTTAGCCAAAAATTTAATTTTTCTGAGGACAACAACTTGGAGGGAGTGGAATTCAAGCCCCCCATTTCAACCGAGCTCCCTCGTGGAATAGCCGACGGTCTAGTGGTCTAGTGGTGCCGCGAAAGCCGTGGGGTGTCTGTGAGACTCGGCACATGGGGCCTGGTTCAAACCCAGGTAGGTTCTTCACTGGTAGCGACAGCGGGTTGCCAGGAAGTTCCGTCCCATGCCCACGACTGGTGGTCGGTCGTGGGGTCATAAGTCCTAGAATCTGGCTCCAAAAATAGCTATTCCATGCCCTGGGGACAGGGCAGTTCGGTTAACCACCGTACGACTAAATCTGGCAGTACGGGGATCAAATCTGTCGAATTGCGCGACAGGATCGCAGTCCAGAAAAGCACCGGTTCCCATAAGAACACCGAAGTAGTTGGCTGCCACGGGGGGTAAAAGCCCTGTGCCTGGCGGGAACCGCAACCTCCTTCGGGAGGTTTACTGCCGCAAAAATTTTCCATGTTTTCACGCCACTCTTTCACTTGCAGAGCACGTACATAATTTTTAAGTTGATGGGCCGCAGTATAAAGGCCAATCTTACAAATATATTGTTCTTAAGGCGGGATTGAGCTCAGCATTCAAGCCGAAGGCTTGCCTGGCTTGTGTAGACTATGCCCCTGCGTAATTTTGTTTTCCGAAGCGCACAGCAGGAGCGGAGTGGGAACACGTCTCGCTCGCGCTGCAGGACGATAAGGGCCTGACGGAGAGATGACGCCGCCAACGGCCTTGTCCTGCTTCCGACGCGGGGCGGGACGGCGAGGCCTTGTCGGCGACGCCGCCACACCCACGGCCTCAGCGCAGCGCGGCGCGGCGTCAGCACAGCACGACGGTGGTGATCAAGAGCATCGCCCCGCGAGGAAGTCTTTGGCAGAGGATAAGGGCTGGGGCGGGGCGGGGCGGCAGGCCAGGCCAGACGGGGTCCACGGCCTGTGCGGGCGCCCGGGGTCCCCGGGGGGGGCCCGTCCTTAGGACCCTCCGCTCCGCTCAGCTCCGGTGCGGTGAGGACACCACCGCCCCGCCCCACCCCGCAGCTAGGGGGCGATGGCCTCGCGCACCCCCACTGGGCGCCGCTGCGCGCTGCGCCCCGCCACCCACCCTCTGTACGCTGCCCGGCCCGGCCCGGCCCGGGCCACCCCCGCTCCCGCTGGAGTGGGTGGGACAGTCGCCCACCCTGCCACCCTGCTGAGGCTGGGGCTGCGAGGCGAGGCGAGGCCGCGGCGAGCCGCTCCCCTACACCCGCGGGGCGGGCCAGCGGCACTAGCGGCAGCCAGCGGCGAACGTCAAAGCGAACGTTGACACGAGTTCACTCTGGGGCCGCCAGCCGCCAGGTTTACAGGACCACGTGACCCTCGCGGATGAGCTGTAGGGGGATTCCGCACCGCGCTTTCATCTCTGCGTCCTTGTTGTCATGGGGCACTGCCACTGGGATCGAGAGAGAGAGAAAGAGGAGATAGAGAAAGAGAGACAGAGAGAGAAAATACATATTGCGGGAAAACAAAATTGGAGTTTTCCGCTCATTTACATTGCCGATCTCACGAGCTGACGCCACATTCCACAAAAGCGCCAGGGCTTGGAACCCGTACCGCTGGACGCGCAGTTGAGGGGGGGGGGGGAGCGACATGCCCCTGCTTCGCTCGCGGGGAGGGCCCCCGCCACCCCCTACCGCCCGGGGCGGGGCTCCCCACGGCTCCAAAGCTAGCACGTTCCGGGTAGCGTTTCTGCCCGTCTGTTTGACGGCTCGGTGTGTATTGATCGCAAGCAGCTCCGCTCCGGGGAGAAGGAAGAGGTGGAGGACGGGACGGGGACGGGACTAAAAGAGAGGAGGGTGAGCGAAGAGGGTGCGGCCCGCCCCGCCCCGCGCATGCACCGCCGTACCGCGCTGTGGCGCAATAGGGGGTGGAGGAAGCCGCGCCCCGCCGCGCCCCGCCCCGCCCCGCAGCGCAACGCCTCGCAGCGGGCGGACAACAAATTTACTCATCCTGGACCCGGGGAGGGTGGCGAGGCGAGGCGAGGCGACGCGGCTACGCGGCTCTGCCGTAAGAGCTCGCGGCTCACAGCATGGCTGCCGCTCATGCGCTCGCCGGTCCGCCCTGCTGCCGACCCCGGCGCCATAAGGCCATAAGGCATGGATTAAGGTGATGAAAGGCGTCATGTCAAACCCCAAGCGGCCCGGCCCGGCCCGCGGTCGGGAGCGCAGCGATCTCGCACCAGCACCATGAGGTAGCCATGGCAGGGCATGGGCGCGGCGGGGCGTGGCGGGGCGTGGCGGGGCAGGGCAGGCCGATTCTAAAGTCTTCGATCGAGGAGGGGTTCTCGTTTGGCAAGAGGAATGAGAGGGGTAGGGGTGGATGTAAGCCCCCGCCCGCCCCGCCCCACTTCCCTGCAGCATCCTGACGGCGAGGAACGCGCTCGCCAACCTCGCCGGGGCGGGGCGGGACGGAGCGGGGGCGCGGTGCGACGAGGGAGGCCGCCATGGGGTGGCCGCGGGGCGGGGCGGGATGGGGCGGGATGAGGGAACCGCCCCGCCCCGCCCCGCCCGCCCCGCCCCGCGCCCGCGCTCGCTCAGGCCTCTGGATTGCGCATGCCCCAAACTTGTTGCCACCCACCCATAAAACAAAAGAGGCCCTCCGCGCTTGAACGCAGCCGAAGAAAAGCCCAGACGGTTTCAAGAGGCCGCCTCGCCTGTAGTCTTTGCAGTAACTGAAAGGCAGCCACAGCAGGACAGGCAGACAAACGTCGTGGGTCATGAAGACGGGGTCAGAGATGCACATTTAGGGTAGTTACCTCTTTTACACCGTCCTTTCTAAACGCTCTTACGCCAATCTGTCTAACCCATGGGGGTAGGAGGGGGGAAAGGGGCTGGTGAAGAGGTGACCGTCAAGCCAGAGGCCTGCGCAGGGCAGGGCAGGGCGGCGAGGGCTCCCGCCGGAGGAGTGCTCGGGGTGCGCGTAGGTGCGCACCGGGCCGGGGCTGCTCCTACTCCTGCTCTGCCTGCCACCCACTCCGCCCCTTTCGGAGCCCCACCCCCCAGGCCGGGCCCAGACACGCGCATCGACCAGGCGGTCGGCCGCCGGCCGCCGGCCCGAGCAGCCAGCCAGCCTGGCGAGGGGAGTGGGGTGGGACGGGGCGCCGCGGGTGCGGTGGGGTGGGCTTGACCCGGGCGGGGTGGGGCGGGGCGGGGCGAGGCGGGGTGGGTTGGAGTCGGGGAGAGCATGAGAGGAGGGGTCGCGTGACGTCACGGGCCCGGGCCCTTCACCTGCCCCATGGCTCGGACCCTTAAGGCCCCGCCGCTGCGGGGGCGGCGGGGGCGGCAGCGGGGATGGGGTGCATTTGCCTTGACTTCTGGCCGGGCGAGATGTTGCACTGCGGCAGGCCGGGCCGGGCCGGGCCACGCGAGGTTACAACGGCTTTATCGCCCACTGAGGCAGTGGGTCGGGCCGGGCTGAGCACAGCCCAGGCCTAGAGGTGCGCCCCGCCCCGCCCCGTCCCGCTCAGCACCCAGGTGTGACTCGCACGTAGCCAGCGCACAGCGCAGCCCCGCGCAGATAACGCGGAGATAACACGGCGCCTTTACAATGTCGCGTCGAATGATATCTCGCCCCGCCCCGCCCCGCCCCGCACGGAGCACAGCGACACATGACGTGCCTGCCCCCCGCCCCGCCTCGCCCCGCCCGCGCTTTAACCTCAGCGGCCGCCGTCCTAGACAAACCTCGCGATTCTTGCGAAGGTTAGAAATCAGTCTCGCTCCTCCCCCGCCGCGCCGCGCCGGCCCTGGCGCAAGGGCCGCGAGGTTTCCCGAGACAATATGATGCTGAAAGAAAATACCGACGCTGGACACTCACCTTGATCCCCTTCACGACAACAAAGGCAGGTGGCCATCTTGAATATCTTGGCACCAGGCGTATTCGCGTTTCCTCTGAGATGGGCTCACCCGGATTTCATCACACATATCGATTTACCACTGCAGGAAATTGAACTTTGAAATTTGAAATTCACGCCGTTACTTAGAACAACTCCAAATCGTTTAGTCCTCACTTAGAAAATTTGGGCACACAACGGCACGAACGAGACGAGACGAGTCGGAGCACTTACACGGTCTACACGGTTCTCGCGGCTGTTACAGCAGTAAGCGGTATTGCCACACTCACCGCAATCAGCTAAAATTTGAATTTCAGTCCACCAAAAATAATTTCTTAGTCAAAATTGATACACTTTCTCCAGAATTGATCCGATTTGTCCTTATTTTAGCATCCATGCTACAAAAATCACCAGGAGATGAAGAATATCGCCACTTCTAAAAAAAGTAAGTATATATTATTTTTTATGAATTTGGCAGACGTGAAAACGTTTATGAAAGCCTGGGCGGAGGGCCGGGGGCGAGGAGGGGAATGGGCGGGTGTTTTCTAACCGAAATAAAAATAAAAATTAAAATATTTATCCTGTACGAGATTAAAAGTGAAGTCTTCCTTCGGCCCTTCGACATGTGCTGGCGACATGGACCGAGCTAGACTTCACTTCCCTTATATACCGGACCAGGCCTGTTCTAAGTCACCCCAACGCCTACGCCTTATAGAGAAAGGGCGCGGTGCAGGGGAAAGGAAGGGGGCGGGGGGTAGTTTGTGTAAATGGAGAGGGAGGGGAGGGGAGGGGGTGAAAGCTTTGCCATTGGTTGGGGTACGCGGCGGCGGTCTTCCCTCCCCGCGGTTCGGATAGCTCGCCTCGCCTACGTCAGTTCCGTGTATTATGTCCACCACGGCTGGAGAAGCAGAGCGAGCTGGCTGGCAGCCGCGGCTGGGCGGCATCGCGCTGGAGCTGGAGAAGCGAAGCGAAGCGCTCGCTGGAGGTGATGGTGCTTGCATCTATCGGCGGGCAAGGGAACCAACGGGAACCCGGACAGGCAAGCAGGCCCACTGGGCAGCACGGGCCGGGCCGGGGCCGGGCCAGGCCCACAAGGCACAGACCGCCGCCGCGCTTCGCCTCGCCTCGCCTCGCAGCCCACGGCAACCATTCGGTGCGGAGACGGCCACGAAGCAGCACCGTCGTGGTCGATGCGCTCGTATCGCGCGCCTCTTTAGCTCAGTGGTAGAGCACTGGTCTCGTAAACCAGGGGTCGTGAGTTCAAACCTCACAGGAGGCAGTACTTGTTTTAATGAATTTTCTCGATAGATCATGCAACCTCCTAAAACGCGTATTGTTTCTATTTTTTTTTTTATTTTTTTCAAGTAACCTCCTTCATTGTCCTCAGGCCGCTCGATCAGCCTGATCTTTACCACAATGTTTTCTGTTTTGGAGGAATAGCTACAAAATATGCGGGACACCAGAAAGTAAAAACAGAAAGTGTCACCTAAAAAGAATTTAAAATGAAACAGATCGCGGCGAGAGTGAAAATGTGCTTGTAAAAGCGCTGGGGGTGGTGTGAAAATCAACACTCAAAAGCAAAAGACTTGCCGAAACCCGGGATTGAACCGGGGACATTTAGATCTTCAGTCTAACGCTCTCCCAACTGAGCTATTTCGGCTAACATGCGGAGGTGGCTCGCACACACCAACATGGATCGCTGGCACAGTGACTTGCGACCTGGAGTACTGACGCGTAGCGGCGTGGGGTAACGCCAGAAGACGAGCGTATAGTGACGGCGGACACCACCACGTCGCCGTGGTGGGAATTGTGGGATTTCATTACGAAAAAGCAATGCACAGAATTGAATTGAATTAAGATATTTATTGACCACCGTTCATTTTTACCTTCTGTACAACAGAATATTATTTTCAATTAAAACAAAAAATACAATAAGTGGTGAGGAACTGATATGGTACATAACAGATAGTTATCTTCAATTCATCAAAATTGAACCAAAAGAAATGGACAACTGCTAGTCGCACAGTATTTTAACATATGGTCCCTACAAAATATATCTGCAATCATTTTTTACAAATAGATATTTTTTCTAAGGCTCACTTGCAAGAGGTAAAAGCATGACAGAAACACACTTCAACAATTCAAAAAATACAGAAACATGTTTTCAAACTAAGAAAATATAGTGAGCAGAAGTGATCCCATTCACACTAAGAAGAAGGTATATCACAGTGAACAATGCTGGAAGTAGCACACACTCTCTCAGGTACCCTAGCAATAACATGGTGATTGATGAGTTTATTTTGTACTGCTGCACTTGACCTGCATTCAGATCTGCAAATGTTTAAAATATAAATGAAATTTAACTGACTTAATTCACATCCATACTTGACATTGTTGAGTATTAGTGCAAGACACAAAATAAAGATATTTTATGTGCTGATTCCACTTTAAAGTAAATAAAATTCATATTCATATACAATCATATTTTATACTACAAGTGAAATCCTAAAATAACAAAGCAATGATATCAAAATATAGTGATAAATGAATTACAGTTGAATTAAACACAAGATGGTCTTGGTAAAGTTATGATCATTGACTAGTGCCCTTATGCCTACTCATGGAACCAGAGTTCAAAAACATAGAGAGAACCTCTAGTTTTACTAACAGAAATCAAATATTTCAAATTTACTTCCTTGGCTTTACTGCATTGTCTTTATGCCTTCTGTTACAGACAATTATGGCATTCAGTTTCTGCAACAGCACAGGGCGCAGTATTATACTTGACTAGCGACCACACTTCGACACTGTTTGACATTTGTAAAATCAAACCAGCATCACAAAGATGGTTTTGATCAATATTATTTCATCCCATTCTTAAACTCAATATGAACATATTCAATATGACATGATAAGAGTCTGAAGATACTTTACAGTTAATAATCAACAGGTAAATTAAAAACCCATACAGATGCACCTACTTTTAAACTACAAAGATCACCTGCTTAATTTGGCACAATGTCAGATTTCTACATTTTTTATGAAGTCAGATTTCATGAAATTTAAATATGTCTACAAATATAATATACATAAAAACCATTACAACACACTGATGTATTAAATATTATGGTTCTTAAAGAAAGAAACCAGGTATGTGACCAGAAAACGTAGAATGAAGTCTTGTACAAACCTTTAAAGCTAAATAGGAATTATCAGCATGAGACCCCAGTTTTACCACTTCAAATTGAAAGTAGGAAAAAAGTAGGAAAAAAAAAAAAAGAAAACCTTTGCATAAAATTACCCTAAAATGTCAAAATCAGATTTTTAAAAGTAAACAAGTAGTAGTAGGTGTATTGGTCTACAACCAGCTTACAGGGCCTTAAACACGATAACAATTAAGATACAGTACAATTATCTTTCGAGCAATGAACAAAAGTCATCAGCACAACAAACACCGAGGATCAGAACATTTTTCTTGATTAATTAATTAGGGTCGTAATTGGTGCAAATCACTCAGAAGAAATATAACACACTGTGTTCAGAAGGTAGTAACTTGACTTATACAATCCCAAATGAATTGCATTTCCTTAAAATGCAAATGGAACTATAACTGAATAGAATGTTTAACACTATTGAAAAGAAATTCTAGTGTCCTCCTTTACCACATATTTTACAACTCATTTTTCAAAACAGAAAATAACAAAAGGGTGAAAAAACAAGGAAACAAAGTTATCCAATATTTCTTAAAATTAAACTGTTCAATTTGAATGGCTTGACAGAGTCACGAAAGAGATAAACAGCTAATTCATAATACTGAAAGGAGATAAGTTAAGATTAAAAATTAACTTACTCTTGAATAAAAGTTGATCATAAGTAAATGAGAAAGAAAAGGGGGAGAAAAGGTAGTCTTTGGACATAACACTGCTGCAAACCACCAGTGTTTTCATGACTAAGGCAGCTTGTAGCTGCAGAACTTACTCAGTTTGAAATAAAAACATGGACCTAGTTTTTCTTCAAACTTTTCATAAATGTTTTCATGTCATATTCTTCATCATACTGTTTATCTTCCCACAGGTCAGGAAGAGTGTTGAGCATAGTATGAATGCTGACTTGGCCAGCAGGTTGGCTTGATGATCTACTTGACATTTTATTTCCATTTTCCAAGGAGAACAAATCAAGAAGCTGAAATTTAATCAGATGTACAACAATATAAAATTAAACCACAATAGATACCAACAAACTACATACATAATAGAACTAAAAAAACTTACCTGTTCAGTTCCCATGGTCTCCATGCTTGCATTTTCACTGCTAATAATAGTATTTGCCGTTAAAATCTTAAACTTTTGCAGGCTGAAAAGAATACATCAATATTATTCACAAAGTAAATGCAACTCTTGATAAATATAGTTGAATACAGCCCTGACATACCCCATAATCTTTTCCTCTAATGTGGCCCGCGTTATGAGACGGTAAACATTCACTACTTTTTTCTGCCCAATTCTGTGGGCCCGATCCATAGCTTGAAGATCTTTCATAGGATTCCAATCATGTTCCACAAATATTACCTAAAAATTTTAAGTCAGCATCAAAAATAAACCTAAATATCTAGGCTCTACAAAAGAAAATCTATGATTCTAAAAGATAACACTTACAGTGTCAGCACCAGTAAGATTAAGCCCCAAGCCACCAACTTGTGTAGTGAGAAGCAAGACATCTATAGATGGATCTTTGTTGAAACGTTGAACTACAGCATGTCTCTGAGTTGCTGGCACAGTTCCATCCAAGCGTAGGTATGACACCCCGGGCATTGTTTTCCTAAGAATGTTAATAAAGCATTAGGAAGCAATAAGATAAACATCTTACCACAAAAAATTTAGAGACAGAAAAGTAATACACACTTCAACAGATCATTCTCTACTATGTCAAGCATAACTTTTAGCTGACAGAAAATCAATGCTCGGTGCTGATTGATTGCTATGTCTCCAGGCTGCCCAGCTGTTGCTGAAGAAGGTTCAGCACCAATACCACAATCCAAAAGCAGTTGTCTGAAAGAGAGAAGAAAAGTATAGTACACATTTAGTAATAATCTAGGAGAAGAATAATAAAAATAACAAATTACTTGAGAGCTGGTAATTTTGCAGCATGCTGTATGTCTTGTAGGTCAGTGTTCTGCAAATGTAGTTCGGCTGATATTTTCTCATATTCAGGGTGAGAGGGAAGTAACACTAGTCTTGGATGGTTGCACACTTTTTGTAAATACCGTAATGCCTGAAAAGAAAGAGATGGGTTGCTCATAATTTTACACTCTAGCTACAGCTGAGGAAACATACATACTGTAACATGGCAATTCACAATTTAATACCTGGAATATGTGAGTTTGTGCTTGTAAGGCATTTGCAGCAACATCTGTGTGGGCAATTGTTTCTGCTAAGGACTGGTGGGCTTGAGTTCGAGCAAAGTCTTCATATAATCTTTGTTGCAGAGGACTTAGTTCACAATAATAATCTTGAGTTATTTTAGGAGGTAAGTCATGTAGGACATCTTCTTTCACACGTCGCAGAAGGAATGGAAGTACCTGGTGAGCAGATAAAGGTATACCAAATAATCTAATAATAATCAAATCCAATCAATTCAACAAAAAATAAGGACACATAAAAATCCAAAATGTTCAATGCAGTACCTGCCGGTGAAGGGCCTCCATTGCTAGGACTCCAGCTTCTTGTTCCTTTGGAGAACTTTTTGCCTCTCTACTTGCAAGAATAGGTCGACTGTACTTTGCATTAAATTGTTTCTCTGTACCTAAGAAGCCTGGCATTAGGAAGTCAAACAGAGACCATAACTCCAACACATTATTTTGAATGGGTGTTCCTGACAAGATCAACCTGTGATTTACTACCAGTTGTTTAATTGCTTTGGAGGCCTGTGGGTAAGAAAAAATATTAGCATTATGAAGCTGTTGTTTGAATTAGTAAATTGTTCAAATTTCATCAAAGAGAGTCACCTTTGTCTTGCCATTCTTTATATATTGCCCTTCATCCAGGATACAATAATTCCATTTGATTGAACTAAAGAAATCTATATCTTTTCGAACAATGTCGTAAGATGCAACAATTAAATTGTAAGACCTTGATTTAAGCAGATTTCTTAACCTGTAAGTTCAGAAAGACAACAAAAATAGATTTATTGAGTAAATTATTCATTAAAATGAAATTAATGAAACACACATGACCTTTCTCTCTCTTGTGGGGGACCAGCATACTGCAAGGGATTCAAGTATTTCTTAGACAGAAATTTTTCAATTTCATAAACCCAGTGTCCTGTTAATGTGGGAGGACAAATAACCAGAGATTGCAGTGGAGCACAATCTAAGCTTCCTGTTTTCTGTGAAGGAAAAGGGTACTAAAATTGAACAAATTCTTTGGCACCACCTTTACACTTGAATTATACTAACTTACCCTGTACTGTACAGCTCGATTATAATGATCACTGGCAAGCATACAAATAGATTGCAATGTCTTTCCAAGTCCCATATCATCACACAAGATACCATGCAGTTTGTATTTGTTCAGGAAAGCAAGCCAGTTCACACCACTCTGAAACACATGGTAGTTAGTTTTAAGATATGAAAGAATGAAGTTTGTATTTCACTTTGCTTCTAAAAACAGATGCATAGTTTTACCTGCTGGTATGAACGTAACTGAGCGTTAATTGGAACTGGTACTTTAAAATCTTTGATGGTTTTAGGGTTAAAGAGTTGTTCCAGGAATTGCTTTTCAGCCTGCTTGTGCTTTGACAAATCACTTGAGAAGTTTGGAGGGTCAGGAACACCACCATCCAAAGGCATGAGCTGAATCAAAGTGGCAAAACTATGCGTAGCACACAGCCGCACGGACTGATCTTGGTCGCTCATCCGCCCTGGAAGCATATTATTTTAAAAGTCTATGAATTCTAGATTTTACAGTTTTTATAATCACATCCATATATGGAAGAAATCTTACCTAACAAAGGCACAATGAGAATAACAACATAGGGTATGATATTGGTTTGCAATTTTTCAATAATGCACATGATGGCTTCTATAGCCCCTTGGCGATAGGTGTCATTATGGACAGCTCCTAATATAGGAAGAACACGAGCAACAACTTGCTCCATGACAGGTACAGATGAAAGAGCAGCAAGGGCTCCTATGCATCGAGCTGCCATGTGGCGTACAGCGGAGTAAGTATGCATAAGTAGTTGACAGAGTTGAGGTAAGCAGTTCATCACCTAAATCATAGAAAATTTGATTCACTCAACCATACTAAGACTACAGGTTAAAAAGAAAAATTCACAAAAAATTACCTCAGGCAGCACGTCTTTGTGAAGCACATCACTAACAACTTCAAGTACTTGTAAATCAGCAACAAGCTCCTTAGCAGCCTGGTCACCACCAGCATCTCGAGATAGGTCTGAAATAAATTGATTATTAAAACTAATTATCGTGAAAACAGCTATAATCTAAGAATATTCAGGTATGTTGCACAAACCTAATGGAACAGTTTCTGGTTTGGGTTTTATCTGGCCAGTAATAATTTCCCAAAGCTTAGGTAATTTATTAGGCAAATCAGAGCCAAAATGTGCTGTTATTGCTTTTAAAGCAAACGTAGCGCCCCGCCTCATAATCTGGTTACGCTTCTGGGCCTCTTCATTAACAGGAAACAGGTCATCCGGTGGAAGATCATGAATTGGGGGTCTACCTGGGCCTCTACCAGTAGAATTGGAACGTCGGTAAATAGCCCTTTCAGCTGATTTTTGCTGATTAATCAGTGTTGGAATACCACTAAAATTGCTGACTTTTCTGTTTACAGTCGAGGCTCCTCTAGAATTTCCACTTGAAGATCCTGCACTACTATTACTTGCACAACTCTCATCTGAAGATGATTTCACTTGTGGAGTGAATTCGGGATCAGAACGAAGGAAAATGCAGAGATTTGTAATTATTTTATCAACGGGGCAAGGAGTTCGTATATTTGCCATTTCTTCAATCAAAACAGCAAGGCACTCTGCAGATAACAATTGCAGCATTTCATCCTCTTCTTTCTTGATTGATTCCATTATTGATTTGCAAAGGGGATGTAACTTCTCTGGAAGACATCTCAATAAAACCACTGAGTTTGCAATTGCAGCTTGCGTACTGCAAAATAAAATAAGATTGTTAAAGGAGAGCATGACATGCATTAAATAGCTCTTTAGGAGTCAGTGAAGTTGTACTCAATTCAAATAGGAGACTTACGAAATATGTAAAACTGACTGATCTTGTATGGTCTGAGACACTGATTTCTGTATATTCTTACGACTTTGATCTAATGTGTCAACTACTTTAGGTTTCAATTTCTGTTGCGAGAGAAGTTTTTCTGTGACCTGTCCAGCTAACTGTTGAATCTGCTCCAAAGTTAAAACCTAACAGAAAACAGGAAAAAAAATCAATTTTGAAAGCAACTAAATAAACAGTGTTATGAGACAAGTTGTTTTGTAAGTCCTACCTGTTTAGTACCATCATATTCCGGAACAGAGAGTTTATAATGTTTCAAAAGAGCAACAAAGTCCCAGGCATCATGCAGAAGTTTTGTATAAGCATGAGCTATTTCATCATAATATATGCTTTCATTCAAGCATGAGTTTAAACAGTCTGCTAGATTTTGTGGACATTGTACCTCCTCCTTTGTAACATCTAAACCTCCAGTATTGAGTTCAGAATGCGAATGTTTCCCCCACTCCATCAAAACCAATCCTGCAATCATTCTTTGCAAAGCAGATTTGGAGTTCAGATGCACAAGCATGACTCTTGAGTAACATTCAATGGGAGACTCAATTTCTGGGGTGTAGACTACTCCTGGAGCTTTCTGAACTAAAAAGCAAGAGAGATATCCTGAAAGAGAAAGGGGACAAAACAGATAAGTAACAAAACAAACAGCAAAAATTACAATAAAAAGAATACATTGGAGAGACATATTAGTGCTTACCAAGCATTCGACTTGCAATAATTCTTGCTTGAACAACATTGGGATCATGACTTGATGAAGGTGCTGACTGTCCTCCACCAACAAATAACTTTGGTACTGACCCAGTACTGTTTGACTCAAGCGAGGAAAAGGCTTTGACCTTTTTTGGTCCCTTTTCTAGGCTCTTTTCCTTTAGAAAAGAAGTGAGTTAATATGACAATAATCTGTTTTACAAAAAAGAGAAGTGTTATGCTAGGCCTTACTTTCACGCAGCGAATTAAGACATTGTTATCAAACACAATTTTAGCTGGCTGCATGGTCAGGCACAGCCAAGTTGTAACATAAGGGCAGGCAGCCATAAGAAGTTGAGCGAGAGGAGCACTTTGTAGTAAATTGTTCCAAACCTGAAATAATAATATTTACTTAAAAATTAAGTAAAGGTAAAATACAAAAATGTTCAATTAATCAAACACTATTTTAATTCAGTGAATACTTTTTCAGCAAGGAGCTGTATTGCTCGCACTGGCTCCAAAAGAACCATTTGGAAAACGTGACGAAGGGCATCTTGTAGGAGGTCTTGAGTCCACTCAATGTTTTGAGACCCAGTAAGGGTATAAAGTGTTTGAAGTGTTGCACGTCTTACTGACGAAGTGCTATGAGCAAGAAATGGCCACAAACGAGGCACAACAACAAATAATGGTTGAGGCCTACATATCAAAAGAAAAATAAAACAGCTATAAGATAATATTCAGGCATGAGAAGAATTAATACCATTTCAGTTATTTTTCACACCTGAGAAGGGTTTGGCACTGAGGGACACTGAGCAGAGCTGCAAGCAACCCCATAAAACTATTGCAAGCAGCAGCAAGTTCATCTTGTTCCTCCAATAAATCCCACAACTGTTGAATAGTTTTATCTACCTCACTTCCCATAAGTTTTACTATGGTGTCAGCGACAGGGATAAGGGCTGATGCAGCTACTGCCCCCACATCATCAACAGAATCAGCAAGCCCTTGCACAATATGAGGATATGCCAGAGGAAGTAGCTCCTCAACCAAATCCTAGAATAAGGAAAAATAATTATGAATATTATCCAGACTTTTCATATGCACACTAGTAGTAGTATAAAAGGTAAGTGAACAAACCTCTCTCACTGCAAGAAGGTATTTTAATCCAAGTAGTCCACCATGCCTAGCCTCCCACTCCCGGTGTTTCAGAAGTTCAAGCAAAACTTGTAGGGCTTGGTGAACACTCTGAGATGGCATTATTTGTAACACCATACCTTTATAAAAAACCGTCACAAAAAAAATTATTTTACAAAAAATATTTTTTGAGTATCTTATCTTCATTTCCATAGCAAAAAAAAAAAAATTGCATACCTAGAGCTTGAGCACATGTCTCTCTAACTGGTGCTGTTACTTGGTCTGAGACAAAATCACCAAACCTGTCTAATCCCAGGACGCAAAGAAGTCGCAAGGCCACATCTTCAAGCCATTGTTGATGTAGTAGTTCCATCTAAGAAAATACAATTAATAGATAGATAGATAGATAACTCATCATATTACTAGCCCAGAGTAGAGTAAACAATGGTCGTTGTATTCTGCCATACCTCTTTTCTGGTAACATTAGCTGTTTTCCCACCACCTGGGCCATGAATTTTAATGAACTCTCGTAAAGCTGTTGCTGCACCATGTCGTGTTTCCCAACTACAACTAAAAAGATCTTGACATAGCTGGTCACAGAAAAACTCAAATGGCCACTCTATTGCCTACAAGGAAAAAGTTAGAGAAATTTATATTCCGTTGAAACAATTTTACAGACATAATAACACAGTAAATCTACCAAATAGACAACTCACATCTCCCCAACTGCCAGTTCCATCAGGTACACTTTCTGCAGGTAAAGGAGGTGCATCTTCAGATTTCACAGCAGGATTTACAGCAGAACCATCTTCCAATTTGATTCGCTTGGTATCCGGTTCACCAATATTATCACTGGAAGAATTTGGCTTTGAGTTTGCGCGAGACAGTCTTCTCATTCTGAGCTTGTCAGCAATAATTGATCCTTGTCTTTGTGCAAGCATTTCAGTTATACTTTTCTGAAACCAATAATGTGTGTTATCTTTAAGTATATTCTCAGAATAAGTTTCAAGGAAAACACAATGATTGAAAATTACCTTGTTTTCTAATTTTATGGAAGAGCTTGACCCACTGGCAATATCTTCTTCTGAAACAATGTCACTTGTGTCCACTCCAAGGACTGCCATAGTATCCAACCCTAATTGAGCATTGACTTGCTGATGCTGCCTAGCTAAGCATTCTTTGGTACTCAAACCTGTCAGAGCACATCTTAAATTAGGATTTTGCTCTCAACGAATGGTAAGGCTTAAGTCATCAAAATATATCTCAATTACCAGTTAAGGATTCATCCATGTTGTATTCTTTTCCCTCAGAACCAAGCAGATGTGCACTGTTTGCCATAATTTGGTTTACATCAAACTTGTCAAAAGTGAGACGCCCAGTATGAGAGAGAGAACTTGGTTTAGGGGTTTCTCCCTCTTCTGTAATGCCAAACCAAAGAACTAAGTGACATTTACTCCATGAAATGTTCCATTATTAAATATGTTTATCTTACCGGATTTGAATGCACAAGGGGGATCCCACTCCGGAACATTACTAACTATTGCTTGCACTGCTTGTCCAGCAGCTATTCTTGTATCCCAGTTCTGACTATGCAAGTATGTGAGTATTCTACCAAGCAAATTATGCAGTTCATGAGGATGCAACCTCTGAACTTCACCTAGTTGACAAGCTGCTGCCTTGCGGGTCACTGCTGAAGATCCGCTTTCAAGCAGGACAAACAAACGGTCCAGCCTGAAATTTTTAAATTAAATATAACGCCAACCACATTAAATTACTGAATGTGTACACATATGATTGACTAGCGACTTCCGTGATCTACTTAAAGATGAGATTGCTTTAATTACTTCAGTGTCATCTACCCTAAGCAGAACTTACCGGGATGTCATGGTAAGGCCCTTATTTCTATATCACAGATATATTAGTAATCACAGGGTGATGTTACAATCGGATGCAACCTGCAATCCAGATGCAACCCGATGTTGACCTGGAAAATTATTACCAATACTCTATTAAGGATGGATTACAATGAAATGGCCCAATGTATAGTAATCCGCAATAATTAAGAATAAGTTGCTATCAATAAAGATAGGATTTTTGAGAATCAGAATGATTATCAAATGGTTTCAGGGTTTCATTTAAGCAGATTAATGTCTGAATTTACAAAAATCTTATCCACATGTTTTAAAAATTGCATAGATAGTAATTAAAATAACCATTACGCATATTGCATGCCATTGGCAATAATTTCTACAGGATTTTTGTCTCGGAGTTTTGAACTTCCTTTCCAAAGTAGAAGCAGAATACCAAATATGGCCAATTTAGTATTTTAAGAAGACCAGAGAAAGGTGGTGCTTGTCAATTATGCCATCTGTTTCTAAGAAATAGAAAGGTTATGTCACAAATAAACACCAGTTTCCTTGACAGGATATGTGCTATTTTATTTATTGTATTCATAGCCTATTTCGATAGGCTAATGTTTCAATCGTTGTGTTGTCGTTCGGGCAACCATTAAATGTGAGAGCGTTAGAATAAAATTGGGGAGAGCTAGAAGGGAGGATGAAAGCCTTGAAACATGAAGCAGTAAATCAAAAAACACTTCAAAAAATTATGGGAAGCATGAAACTTCGTCAATCCACTACATTACAAGGTTGATCGGATCAATTATTTTTCGAAATTTCAAATACGTCTGCCATGAATGATAACGAAAGACCTACTTAATACATTCTCATATGGAAGAATGCAACTTAACCTAGAAAACGGAACACTTCAAAGGTTCTTACAACTGCATTTCCTGTGCTCAAGTAATAAAAATCGGCTACAGTCATACAAAGCTGCAAGCCTTTCAATCCGGTCAAATAATTTTAATGTGAAATACGACTAGGAGAAAATTTTTCTTCCAAGAGGAAGACATCCTAACGCTCTCAAATTTATACTGCCAGCCATATTGCTGATGAGTCCCACTTTATCCCGTACCTGGCACGCAGCTCAGGCCACATCCCTCTCATTGGCTCAACTTCTGACCAATAACCGACATCCATTTACTTGTGGAACTACACAAGTGGCATTAAGTACAGCAGGAGTCTTTAGTAAATATTGTGGGAAATAAACGGGTGCGCCTACTACAAACGCAACCTATTAAACACTGACGGCATACCAGAACTCACGTAATTAAATTTGTCGTGTCTCGTTGAGACACTTAACGTCATACGTCTAGTAGACGTAATGACTATGCTGGTGTGTTTACGTTCTGTAAACTCTTCTGGGAAGATTTGAAGAGGAGGTAGGATAAAGAGCGCCGATGTTAATGGAGGTTGATTGTCGGTGGAGAAATGTACACTGTTAGGTTTTGGGTGTTTCGTAGGCACTGAATTTCAGTTTACCGAACATATATCTAATTGTCTGTCCTGGATAAATTAAAAACTTACGAATGATCTAACAATTGCACTTGGCCTGTCGTCTGCTTTGCTCGTATCCAGTGTCTCCAACATTATCATCACACATACACGCGTCCTCGTCCAGCCTATCGTAATCAGAAGGCCGAATTCTCTGTATGTTACGAAAAGCGAGAAAAACGTAAAAGTCCGTTGAGGTGTCATTTTCAGGAGCTTAGGACACGATCAAACGAGTTTAAATGTGATAGGTGATGGTCTTCGTTGTACAGAGGATGCACCACCTGCCGGTTAGCCGATCTCAGTAGACGGCCTATTGTTAAAAGGCTGTGAAAGCGTGTGAGGTTATGTTATCCTGTGTTGACTAAGATATTCTGCAAACAAACGTGCGGTACTGGGTTAAGTTTTATTTTTGCAAGAAAACAGAGTGCAGTATCAACGTCAAAAAATATGGAGGGAGCCAGCAAGAAAAGAAAGCGTGGTCAAAAGAAACGAAAATTCAATTTAGTGTTTGACCCACAAGCAAGGAGGTAAAAACTGTTTTACTGCTTCAACTATTAACCTGATACTGATGAAAAAGACATTTTCAACTAACAAGCTTGTATTTTACAATATAGAGAATTCTTGACGGGGTTTCACAAAAGAAAGGTCGAAAGAAAGGCTAAATTTCAAGAAAATTTGAAACAAATGTTGAAAGATGAAAGGAAGCGAATCAAAGCAGACGTAAGTGTTTCTCGCTTTTCTCTTGTGCTGTAAGACTTTTATACATAATTTACAATCTGCTTTTGTACCGTTTTTCTAGGCAAAAGAATCGTACAAGAAGATGGTTGTTTCACATCGCTCTGTACCAGAAGTGGAACATTTATTAGAAGAGGAACACGATCTTGGAACCCATTCAGTTGAAATTAAGGAGCTTTCAACCAATGAACTTGCAGAACAAAATAACTGGATTGGTGCAAATCAGGTACCACCTGTGCATGTTGAACTTTTCAAGAAAACATGAATGCTTGCAAATGCCTAATCTATGCTTATTTATTTATTTTACAGATGAAATATGAAGTTAAAGAGGAGGGAAGTGAAGATGAAGATGACAAAGGCAATGAGAGTGATCAGTCAGATAGTCAACTGATACCTGGAATGGGTCTCAAGGTGAAAGAAAAGAAGACATTGTCTGAACCTAAGGAAACCAAAAGTAGTGAAATCAAATCGGCTAAAGACATAAAGAGGGTAATTAAACTGCAAGCTACTAAGCAAGTAAAGAAAAGTAAAGTTTACCAGTTAAAAAACAAAATAGAGAAAATGAAGCAAAGGAAAAAGTCTTTACAACAGAAGAAGAGGAATGCAAAAGTGAAAGAGAGTGGTAAAAAAGGCAAGAGATTAAAGAAAAGGAGAGCAGCTCAAGGTGGTGACTGAGACTTAGTACATAAAGTCCCTGCATTATTAAACAGAAAAATGTTTAAACTTTCCCCTCCCCCGAAGATAATAAATATATCTGTAAATAGCCAAATCGTTTTTTTGTTGTTTTTTTTTTCTTTTACCGTAAGCATCTGAGATGAATTCGTTGGCCTTGTTACCCCGCTCCCGCTCACGACACAGATACTCAGCGGATTCGCGCCACCCCACCTCACACCTCCGCACGCAAAGGGTTGGGGCACAACCGGAGCAACAGCGCTCCAATTAAATGCAAATGAACACACACCTCACCTCACCTCAGCGGCCGGATCCTTTGGTGGCCGCCGGGTCGGGTCGGGGCCTGGCTGCTTGTGTTACGACCTGGGGTGGGGCGCGCCGCTGTGATGTCCTCTACTTCGTGACCGAGAGTTGTAGGCTGGTCCTTTGAAGGCCAGCGGGGCCGGGAATACTTGATTAGCTGTCCTGCTCAGCAGGGGCTAGAGAGTCGTAGGAAAGGGCTGCATTCTTCACCGGGTTGGATTGAGCTCAGCATTCAAGCCGAAGGCTTGCCTGGCTAGTAATAAAAGGCCGTCCTGCTCCACGCAGTCGTTAGCCTGCAGCAGAGCGCGAACCGAATAGGGAAGTTCAGTACGTGTTTATGCGCAGGGGAGTCGGAAGTGTCTTTTGGTAGGGAGTGCTGACTCAGGGGCGTCGACTCGTCTACTTTAAAAAAAAGGGGGGGGGGTAGGAAAGGGGGGGGGGGCAAAAGAAGGAAATTTCGGAAAATTGGCTACCAACTACGTCCCCCCCAAATTTCCATAACTGTTAATTGGTTTTGTTAGCACATGCGGGGAACGCCTGATCTCCCTGCGAGGCCGGCCGCGTAGTGTCATCGGTACCGATACCGATGACAGCACCGGTGGGCAGTGGTTCGAAAGCCGGTCACATTTTCTTCCTTTTTTTTTTTTTTAGTCAGTCGGTGCGCTTTTTTGCAGTTGCCCGAGTCACAAGGACTGTATAGCTGGAAAGAACAATTAGTCCACGGAAAAAAATAAAAAAAAATAAAGCGGGATTTGAACCACTGCCCAACTAGCACTACGAGCAGTGTCGTTACCTATGACGCTACGCGGCCGGCCAAGCAACGCACGGAGAGCAGGCGTGCTAATGACACCGGGTTCGTTTCTTCGGTGACTGTGGCTTCTCGCGCAGCATGACTCCTAGTGGTCCGGCATCTGGTACAATGGCGTCATAGCCGTGCCGGCATAGTGTGCGCCCGGAGAGTGGCAGATCGAAGGTTCAAATCTTAGCCAAAAACTTAATTTTTCTGAGGACAACAACTTGGAGGGAGTGGAATTCAAACCCCCCATTTCAACCGAGCTCCCTCGTGGAATAGCCGACGGTCTAGTGGTCTAGTGGTGCCGCGAAAGCCGTGGGGTGTCTGTGAGACTCGGCACATGGGGCCTGGTTCAAACCCAGGTAGGTTCTTCACTGGTAGCGACAGCGGGTTGCCAGGAAGTTCCGTCCCATGCCCACGACTGGTGGTCGGTCGTGGGGTCATAAGTCCTAGAATCTGGCTCCAAAAATAGCTGTTCCATGCCCTGGGGACAGGGCAGTTCGGTTAACCACCGTACGACTAAATCTGGCAGTACGGGGATCAAATCTGTCGAATTGCGCGACAGGATCGCAGTCCAGCAAAGCACCGGTTCCCATAAGAACACCGAAGTAGTTGGCTGCCACGGGGGGTAAAAGCCCTGTGCCTGGCGGGAACCGCAACCTCCTTCGGGAGGTTTACTGCCGCAAAAATTTTCCATGTTTTCACGCCACTCTTTCACTTGCAGAGCACGTACGTAAGTTTTCAAGTTAAAGCTCGAAAATATTTGTATGCTTTCGATATGTTGTTGCCCAGGCTTCAAAAAGCCCAAAAAGAGTATATCTTGTGTGGACAGTTTCTCGAGCCGACACTCGAGTGGACACTTCTCAACCATCGACCCGGCCGGCCCGGCCCGGCCCACCTCGCCTCTCTCCTCTCCCGTAACATCGCGGCGTGACGCTGCTCGGCGTTCGGCGGGACCGGGATTACCAGAGCCAGCCAGCGGAGCCCGGCGGAGCCCCTACAGATCGGAGGATAGGCCAAACGGCAACACTCGGGTGAGCGGCGCGAAGGCCGGGGGCCTACCTCGCCCCACCCCGCCCCGCTGAGGAGGGACGCCGGCCTGAGCCCTGCCCCTGCCCCGGCCTGGCCCCGGCCCTAGTCAGCGATTCCCTCTCCTCGGAGGATTGAAGAATCAAGAACTCCACAAGACATCATTCTTACCTCCTCCGCCCCCTCCCCCTCCCGAGCGCGAGAGGCGCGGCGCCCTCATTTTATATTTATATCTAGCCATGCCACGGGAAAAAATGCGACTGGTAAATTTCGTTAAGCGGATTGACTGAGTATAATCGAATGTCAAGCGAGCAACCTCCCCCACGACGTCCCGACGCGCGCTGATCCCACGGCGATGGTGTGATAATCGAGGCATTCAGGAGGAGGGTAGCAGGGTGGTGGTACCGCACCCCGCCCCGCCCCGCCCCGCCCCGCCCCGCCGCGCGCGAGAGAAACCTGTACGGCAGTGTACCCCTTGAAGCACCGGCACCGGGGCCTCTCGCGGCCCGTCAGGAGATCGACGGGCGCCTGCTCAACTCCCGCTTTATCTCCCTGACGGCGCCCGGAAGCCTCCTCCTGGCGGTGCGGGGCGGGGCGGGGCGGCTACTCAGTGGGCCCCCGCGGCCCCCGCCCCCGCTAATGGCGCCCGCTCCGCCCCGCCCCGCCCCACCCCTCCCCGCGCCGCTATCTTTACGCCCTACAAGCTCCTAACCCTCGTCGCGCTCTTCACCTATTTTTTCTCCTGCATGTATACTCTGCGCTCATGTCGTGTGAGGGTCGTGCGTTGCGTTATACACCCTGCCATGCCCCACCCCATCCCAACCACGCGCGCCCACCTACGAGAGAAAATTTGAAGCTTGGGGAAAAAAAAATCCGGGCGCCCCCGACCCGAGAAGGAGGCATTGCGGGCGATTTGGTAATGGTGGCGTCGTGATATGGGCGCCCCGATGGGGACGCGTGGAGTGGCGGGGCGAGGCGGGCCGGGCGGGGACGGGATAAGGTCACGGGGCCGGAGGCTAGGCCCACTGAGGGGTCCATCCAACCCGCCTGGCGCAGCATCTTGCAGCATCCGATGATGACGTGTAGCTGTGCAAAGCAGCTCGCCCCCTTCGTCCTCCTCCTCCTCTAGGCCATGGACCACAGGACCTCGGCCCCCGGCGGGGCGGGGCGTGGCGGGGCGGAGAGGACCCCCTCGTGCTCTGCATCTTCTGAGAAGCCGCAGGGCACAGAGGCACAGTGTAGGAGGGGTCACCTTCGTTGTGTGTGTGTGTGTGTCTGATCCCTCCCCCCCCTCCCCCGGCGCGTGTCTCGTGGGCTGATGACTGAGGCGCGGCACTCCCCCTGCCACCCCACCCCGCCCCGCCCCGCCCCGCCCTCTTGTCGCAGCTGAAAGACTCAAGTGTGCGCTCTGGCTGCAAATATTGACCCTGGGTGCTGCTGGGCTTTGGCCAAAGGAGCCATAGGAGAGCCCGTAGGCAAAGCGACCCCCCTCCCCCGCCCCGCCCCGCCCCGTCTTGCCCCGCCAGCGCCAGAGGACCGTGTTATGGGGCGCCACACTTTGCTCTACGGAATAGGGACAGGTGGGTAGGTGGCGGGCCGGGCCCGAGGTAAAGGCACAACGAATCTGGAGGGATCGTGTTCTCCCACCCGCTGGAATAATAGATGCACACAGACAAAGCGGACGGGGTCGGGGTAGGGGAGGGGGCGCGCACACACACACACGCTGACTCTCAGATCGCCTGGATTGCAGGAGAGGAGGAGGAGGAGGAGGAGGAGGAGGAGGAGGAGGAGGAGGAGGAGGAGGAGGAGGAGGAGGAGGAGGAGGAGGAAAAATGTAAGAGCAGCGTGGGCATGGTGTGGTATTTGAGCCCTGGGAGGTATAGGGGCACATAGCATCCCCCGCGGAGTGGGGCGGGGCGGGGCGGGGTGGGCGCGGCCTGTCTCCGGAGATGTACTCCATTACGCATGTCAGCTCAGATCGATGGTGGAAGGGGGTCGGGGATGGAGAGTTTGTCCGAGAGAGATGGCGAGAGAGCGCGAGGATTCCTGGAGGTGGGAGCGAGGGGGAAGGTCGAATCAGAACATAACCCTCCGCCATTGAGCTGAGAGCACAAGCACCGCGCACAGCACGGGCACGCGCACGACAGACGAAAGGGCCGGGGAGCGTGGCGGGGCGCGGCGGCCCGGCTCCGAGCGGTACGGATTACGTTCGAGTGATCAATCTCGCCCTTTTGTTTTATTTAGGCTGCCTGCCTGCTCGCCGCGCACCGCCGCGCACCGCCCCGCCCCGCCCCGCCCCGCCCCGCCCGGCTCCCCGACTGGCGCTGAAAACCCCCGGCTGGTCGGAAATGCTCTCTTGACAGGCGCTCCCCCTTTACCACCCTTGCACACGGGCCCTTGCACGCGCGCAATCCTTTCACTTTTCAGCGAGGGGCGCCGGAGTGTAAAACACAACGACATTGCTCTGTTTTCCGCGACGGCAGGGCGTACCGACAGAACAGGGACTTGCACCGCGGGGCGGGGCGGGGCGGGAGTCACGGACCGGACACGGACAGGCCGCCAGCAGCCCCCCGGCCCCAGGCGCCCCGCCCCAGGCGCCCCGCCCCAGGCGCCCCGCCCCAGGCGCCCCGCCCCAGGCCTCACCAGCGACCGGGTCTCGCTTCCGCCCGGCCCACCGCCAATCCGCTACGCTCTCCAGGTGGGACAGCGCGGCACGGCGACGGCCTCGGCCTCGGCCTCCGCCTCTCCCAATTTCCCATCCCACTCGGGCCCGCCCCGCCCGCCGCGCCCCACCCCGCCCCGCCCCACCGTGCACTCTGGTGGCGCCGAATGCACAATTTCCTGGCGGCCGGCGGCGGAAACGAGGTTCCGAATGAAGATGCAGCGGAGAGGGAATTCCGCGCCGCCGCGCCCCCGTACGCCCCATCCACTTCCCCTCCGGGAACAGGACCAGCACGGCCAGGTGCGCGGAGCGGAGTAGCATCGGCTGGTAATTACATTGCTGGCTGCGCCCGGCCCGCCCTGGCACGCCACGGCACCAGGATGCTGCCGCGGTTGTGGTCGACGCCGCAACTGCGCAGGGATCTTTCTCCCCGTGGCGACGCGACGGCTGCGGGTTTGATGAAGGGGAGGGGAGCAGCCGGGGGTGTCGCCGCTCCCATCCATGCCCGCGGCGGCGCCCGCCCCGCCCCGCCCCGCCCCGCCCCGCCCCGCCCACACACCACGACCTTGCCGCGACCCGCCGCGACCCGCAGGAGCGCACCCCGCCGACCCGACCCGTCCGCACCTCCTTACCCGACCTTATCAGAAAGAAAGTCGCGTCACTGTCGTCTGGTCTGCGTCAGCCGGCTGCGGGCGGGGCGGCGCCTGCGGAAGGAGGAGGCTGCGGCGCGGCGCACGGGGAACATGACGAAAACGGCAGCGGAGGGGGAGGGGAAACTGCGAAAAAGGAACATGTTGGTGGCGTGAAGGCAGGCAAGCAAGCGCCGTAATGCTCCCCCATCGACTCCGTGACGCAGAGGGGCGGCCTGGGGCCCGGGGGGCTGCCGGCCGACCGGGTCGGGCACGACACGACGTCGACCAGCAATCGCCGTGCCGTGCCACTGGGCTCGATTGAAACGAACTAAAAATCCTTTATTTTCCTCTCCCTTTTTTGAGCCCTTCTCTCTCTCCCTCGAGACCCGTGACGCGGGCCGGTCCGTTCTTTTGTGGCGCACCCTCACCAGCCGGCCGCAGACCCTCCCTCCCGCGGGAGAGAGTCGAGTCAACACGCCGGCCCGGCCCGACCACATGACAACAGGTGATCGATTTGCGCTGCGCGACAGAACAATGCGAGGCGGGGTTCTGGTCATTAACGCGCCGTGTGCCGTGTGCCGTGTGCCGTGCTCCAGCGTGGTGTCGCTGTCAAGAATGCAAATAGAGATTGCCGCGCCGCGCCGCGCCGAGCGGTGGAACGGCAAAACGCGTATTCGTCGACACTCTCACGAGGGTACGTAGCTGCCGGCCGGCCGGCACCCCGCGCTGTCATTTATATCGATGTTGGAGGTTTGTGGAAAGTGGCGGATACAGTGTTTCGTGCAGGTGCAGCAGACGAGGTGAGAGTTTGACTCAGATATTTATATATACAGTTGGTCCCTTTTTCGATTGGAAAGTACAGCGGGAAGGTGATCAGGATGAGGTTAGGTTAGATCCACAGACCAAACAAACTGTCGTCGACTGCCATTGCAGAAAAACTTTAAATTCTTTGCAAACGACCTCCACACATTAGTGGCGCTTATTTTGGGAAGTATATAAAAACTATGCTTGTGCCAATTTCAAAATACCCCATAAGTAACCTATGAGTTCAGTCGATTGATAAACAGCTGATGTCCGTCTGCTATTCGCACTGACGTCACATGGTAACCATATATTCTGCCCACTGAACGACCGGGCTGGAAAAGAAGTGCTCGGGGCCGGGTTACGTGCCAGGTCCATTTCCGTTATCGTCATAACCGTCAAGTCATTCGTGTCGTTTGTCGTTTGAATTCGAACGAGAGTGGCGAATTAACCGAATTAGCCTGCCGGGGCGTCCTGGCCGCGTATGCGTGCGAAGAAAAGCTACGTTAGCTTTTCAGTTAGTGCCTGGAATTTACGGTTTTGTCGAGGTTTTCGCGAAAATCGTAGTGAAGTCTTTCTAATCGTGTTCCCGCCGCGGTAGAACCCCAACCTATGCCGCACCCCTTTGTCTGAGATTGTAGTCTCCTTGAGTGTGGTGTTAAAGTTAGTCGTCATTTCATTCAATGTGTGCAGTTAAAATAATGTGACGCTGTGGTGGAATCTGAAACCTTCATTGACGGCGATTGGTGGCGAGCCACGTATCTCTTCATAATGCGGCAAAGTTACTGTCTGCAGTCTGTGACTTTTTGGGTGAGTGCACCTCTACTTTTTATCCCAGGGTTCGATTTGCATTGTTTCCTGTAACTGTCTCTGACCTTTCCTCGACTGTTGTATGGAGGTATTGTTTTACTGTGCCTTAGTTAAAGATTAAGATAGAGGCGCATCTGGCCTAAGGATGATGAAGGGCGTAATTTTGCGCGCGCTTGTGTGTGCGTGTGTGTGGTTAGCAATGGGATGTGAGCGAGGGGTTGGGGCTACCCCCATGCTTCTCCTTGCCTGGGCTGTGAGTGGAGGCCTCCCCTGCTGCCGGCCGGGCCGGGCCGAGGCCGGGGTCGGTGCCGGCAAGGGCCTCTCCGAGGAGTAAACCATCTGTTCTGCGCTGCTTCTTTCCGGGGAACGCTCGCTTTGCTTGCTCGCGCTTGCTTGCCCATACGGTTTCCGGGCGGCTCTGCCGTCCGGGACCGAGGCCGGGGCGAGCGGCGAGCACGAGGTTGGGCGCTGCCCAAGTCCAAGTGTTTGCTCTCTGCCCGCCCCCGGCCCCGCCCGGGCCCCGACCCGTAGGGTTGTGGCTCCGGCCCTCTGCCTGGTGGACGCCGCGCCCCGCGCCCCGCCCCGCCCCGCCCCGCCGCCCCGCGCTGCCCTCGCTCGCGGGGCCGCGGCCGCGGGCCGTGTCTTACATTCGACCATCCTCCCCCTCGTGCACCTCGCGGTCCGTCCGCGGAATGGATATTACTTCCTGCGCGCTCTGTCCCCCCCGCCCCGCCCCACCCCGCCCCACGCACAAGGGGCAGAAATTCAAATGATTTAAGGAACAGTGATTTCATTGGTGGGCGGCAGCGGGTGCGTCCGAAAGAGCTCGACGGCGACGCGGGCGCGGGCGCCACGGCGGCGGTGGCGTACGCCACTGTTTACCCGGACGCCGCCCCTCGAGAGGAGACACTTGACTGTCATCATCCCAGCGGCGGCCTCGGAATAATGGAAATCGGAAAAAAGTATTTATTTATGACAATGCGCGTGGCTCCACGGTAAAGAGCTCAGCGTCATCGCGGAACGGCGGTGGTTGGAGGCGAAGGGCGCCGTGGTCCCTCAGGTGACCCGTCCCGGCCCCTGCGCGCGCGCTCATGAACACGCCCTCCCCTCTCCTCCCCTCTCCTCGTGCACGCGGCACGCACCCCGCCTCATCCTGCTGAGGCTGTATGGCTGTACTTATATCGTGCAAATATCGTGTGCGGGGGTCACCATCATGGAACTGCTGACATGGCGATAAAAACCGCCACTTCTCTCGCCGGCAGGACGGGGCCGGGCGGGGCGGGGGATGGGGTGCTCGCTCGCGGCTTTCGCGGTGTGTCTTGTCGAGCCGCGCTTGCAGTCAGCAGCGCAGACGTAAAGTGGGTCTGCGGGGCCGCGCGGCGCGGCGGGGCACCACTCGGGGAGGAGGAGGGGGGGGGGAGCAGCGGTGCTCTGCGGGAGTATTTCATAAAAGGCACTTGCACTTATTATACGCCATCACTCCCCGCGCAGAAGCGGGGAAATGTGTGGCCTAATGCAGCCCCCGCCCCGGCGCGGCGGAGCCAGCGCAGCGCCAGCGCCAGTCGTAAAGTGAGCCGAGCGCGTCTTTTAGCCGTGTTGACATTTGCGAATAGCGCTCCGGGGACCACTGGTCGTGCGGGGCCGGGCGGGGGCGCACGAGGAGAGGAAGAGAGGGGACCCTCTCCCCCTCCCCCCGCCCAGGCCCGGCGGCGGTGCGCTGCCGCATCGCGAAACAAACGGAAGCAAATCGATCGGATTGTTATCTCATGTGTTTGGTCCTCGCGGCCATGTCGAGCCGAACCCCATACCGGGTTGCGTAAGGGCAGCCCCCGCCCCGCCCCGCCCCCGCCCCGCCCCCGCCCCGCCCCAAGCACACCAAGTTGGCCCGGGCTGTGGCGTGGCCGGGGCCGGAGCCGTGGCCGGGCGTGGCGCCGCGGAAAGGCCCGCGGCACACTGTATGTGCTATGTGCAACTTTCGGGCCTGGCCTGGCCGGGGCCCGCAAGTCCATTGAGCAGGCCTGGCCGCCGCGGGCTCCGGCAGGCTCCAGCGGGCTCCGGCGGCCCGGCACGATAAGGAGGCACTACCAATAGTTAGCCTGGCGGGCCTTGTACCGAGCCGGGTCGGCCGGTAATTCGGAGCGCTGCGCTGCGCCACGTGGCCTCAGCTCCAGCCGGTTGGTGGAGGCCTCCGTCGTAGTACCCGGGGCGATCGGCGTGCTCGCGTCTGGCGGGCTGCGCTTCTGTCGCATGCCCTCCTCGCGGTGCGGTACGCGGCAGGACGGAGGTCGCCTTCTCTTACGTTCCCCGCCTCTCTCTCCCTCCCTCCGTCCTCCCTCCCTTGCCTCACAGTAACTGTTACGCTTTCAGCCTCTCGAATACGGCTAGAACAATACTGCCCGCGGCCGGAGCCCAGAGATGGATTGACTGAGGGTGGGAGAGAGAGAGAGAGAGAGAGAGAGAGAGAGAGAGAGAGAGAGAGAGAGAGAGAGAGAGAGAGAGCGCAGAGCTGGATAGAGCTCTTAGAATACGCCATACTCAGGAGAGAGAGATCTCCCCGCCCCGCCTCGCCCCGCCCCGCCCCGCCCCGACCCCCCTACCCGTTTGAGTAGTGGCACAACCGTCCTAATGCACCCGGGGCCTGCTGCTCGCTGCTGCTGCTGCTTCGGGGCCTTCAGGGTCGCAGCAAGGCGACCAGGCTCCCTGAGCACTGCCTCCGCCTGGCTCCAGGAGAGGACGGGGCGGGGCGGGGCGGGGCGGGCAACACTTTCATCCGAGACGACGGCGTTGTGATTAATAGGGTAGGGGTACTGTGGCCGTGGGCTCCCGGAGGGGCCGGGCTGGAGTGTGGCGGGGCGTGGCAATGCTAGGCACGGCGCCGCCGGAAGATGTCCCTCTGGATTTAGTACAGTTCAGGAGGCATACCCGGACGGGGCGGGGCGTCGTCACGAGGCTGCCGCCGCTGCTGCTCCGCCTCCTCCCCTCGGAGCACAACTCGATGATCCCCCGCGCACTTGGCCCGGCCCGGCCCGGCCCGGCCCGCGGGGCGAGGGGAGGAGGTGCCCGCGCCGCTCGCGCCCAGCATCAGCAGCGTCCTCACGAAGCGCGCTACAGCAGATTGGACGGCAGACGCGAAAATAAAAATATTGTGCACAACCCCGTTGTGAGGCGAGGCGCGGGCAAGGGGTCCATCGCTCGGTTCAGGAGCGTACGCACGATTACCGGTTAACAGTGATCACTAACAGTTCTCAGTAAAATCTTTGAATTTGTTCTGAAATATTTCCATGAGGGAAAACCCGAAACAGCGTGAAAAGAGGAATTTTCGGAATGTGATTTCCAGTGATTCCCGGACAAAGGGTACCATAGTGGTGGACCCCTCGGGCGCGGCGGCGGTGGCGGCGCGAGGCGGGCCTGTCTGTGTCTCGGCCTGACGCATGAGGCCTCGTCCGCCCGTGACAAGCGTCGCCGTACCGCGCCGTTTAAACGTGGCGGGGCGGGGCGTGGAGCGAGCCCTGGGGCCCCCGGGCCGGGCCGGGCCGGGGGTAGCGGTAGGGGCGACTGCCTGGCCTGACGGGCCGGGCCGCCTGCGCCGCGCCGCGCGTACGTGTCTGTGTATACATGTGGGGCAGGGTCCAACGCGGCCGTACTGTACGGGGGGAAGAGTATTTCCACGGAAAGCTCTCGCGAGGTCAGCGCCGACGGCCGTATTGTTTTGGAAACCAGTACAATAGACGGCGGAGAGAGGAAAATTTTTCTATTCGTTGTAGTGAATGCATGCATTATCACCAGGGCGATTTTCATAAGGAGTGTCCGTAGGTAACGCGATTTGGGAGCGATTGACCAGTGCTACGTTTTGGCACAAAACATGACAAGACGCGTTTCGAGACGAAGAGTCTGGCTATGTAATGTGACATATCGTAGCACGCAATTCACATTGGCTTCTCGTATTCTTCCTCGTATTTGCCGTTTATTATTATTATTATTATTATTATTATTATTATTATTATTATTATTATTATTATTATTATTATTATTATTATTATTATTATTATTATTACAAGGAGCGAGGATAGAAATTACTCGACGTATCTTGAGTATATGTACAACGGGATGGTGCAGTATGCGCCGTGTCCGACCGTATCCCAACCGGGAAACCGCTTTCTCGTCACTCCCGGAATCTGCAAAGGGGAGAAGACGGTTACAACAAAAGGGACGGTTTTCGCATTCTTTTGAAAAAGTGACAGGTGCGACGCCATAAACATTTCCTATACGCCTGCGACGGAGAAAACCACGGCATTGTGCGGTTAGTGTCTTTCCGCCGGCGGTTTAGTCCGCCGGCATGTACGTACTGTACTGTACTGTACTGCACGTGTGTTGTGTGGCCCACATGTGAGGTGGCCGTGGGAAGGACGGCCCGCCGGCCTGCGCGCCGGCCGGGCCCCCGCCGCGCCGGCCTCCTTGCAGCGCTGCACTCTGTCACTGCAAGCAGCCGCATGTTCTTAAACCAAGTGTATCTGTCTCTCTGTCTGGATTCACTGCAATGTTCCCGGTTGACTCCGGAAAGCACTTTCGGGAAGCTATTTTCCACCGTCATATTTTAGGTTATGTGTCACTTTTTCTGATTGACCACGGTACAATCATGGCAAACTTTTTAAAAAAATCAAGGCTTAGCTTAAGCCCGAATTTATTTCTTTCCGCCAGGCACGCAGAACATTTAAACTGCAAAATTTGTAAAATACGGAAATTTGTCAACTTGCGTTCCGCGCATGCGTCGTCGCACAAAACCGCGAGTCTTTCCAAACACAACCGGGGAACTTGACGGGAAAATGCGTGGCCTTCCGCTTTTAAAATTTTACTGTACCGCAACGCTCGAGTGTCTTGTCGCCTCAGAGTTCCCGTCCCGGTGGTGTCACGAGCCATCCCGTCCCGTCCCGTCGCGTCTCACCAGCGCCTCGCCCGCTGGTACACGATGAGGTACGGGTTGTGGTAGCGCTGCAGCAGGAACACGGGCGAGGAGAGCAGCAGGAACACCTCGAAGGAGGTCCACACCACGAGCACGTACAGGATGGAGAGCACCATGGCGGCGGGCTGTGCGGTGCGACGCGCACTGAGCACGGCCGCGGGCCGGGCCGGGCCTGTACGCCTGTACCTGTACAGCCGATAGGCTCTGTGCGACCGCACCGCACCGCGGCGCGGGGAATGACGGACCGGCTCGGCTCGGCTCGGCTCGGCTCGGGACTTGCAAGACGGTCCCGCCGCACCGCACTCTGCTCGACTCGACGGACTCGGAATCCTTGAACTTGACGCCGCAGCCGCGTCATCCGCGTGGGAAAGTGCGTAGACCCCCGTGGCGTGGCGTGGCGGCGCGTAGCGGCAGCGTAGGCCGGCGAACGACTGGGACCGCGAACGAGGCGCGCCAAGTGCGGAGATAGTCAAAGTAGCGGCGTGAGGTGTGGCGAGAATGTGCGGCAATATGAGAGAGGGGAGGGGGTGGGGCGCCATGAAAAGGAAGGCGCGTCCTTGGGCCGCGCGGGGCGCAAGTGCGCACCTCGATTGCTTTCTCAAATGTTGAGTCCCGCGCGGTGCGCGCCGGTGGAGGTGAAGGCCGTGAGAGCTAATAATTCGTCAACCTTTTTTTTTTCTTTTCTTTTTTTTCTTTACCCCGCCTCCCTTTTAAAGGGACTGTTTCCAGGGTGGCCGATCACGACTACGCGGGAAGCGGCCACCCAGTTTTCCGGTATTTCTTTCTGATCGTACCCCATACCATCCTCCACTCTTCAGCTGGAACTCGCGGGGCGGGCTGTGCGCTAGCTATAATAGCGAGCGGCGCGACGGGCTGGTTGGGGAACACACAGCAATCAGGGTCTAAAACAAACGGTCAAAATCTATTCCCTTTGTCGGGTGGGGGCGGGGCCGCAACCCGCAGCCGCCGAACATCAGCGCGAATCAACTGTACGAATCAGCCAGAGCAAACAGCGTTTCGTTCTTTTTCCCAGTAATACATTAGTCTGGATAATGATACGATAGCGCTCAGCGTGAGTTCGTTGGGACATTGGGATAGTTGCAGTTATTGCTGGAGCCTGCGTTGCGTTATTAAAATGAGCAGCTGCACACCGGCTGTACCACCCGCTACTGCTGCTGCTGCTCCGGCGCAAGCCCACACACACACTCACACACACGCACAGTGTGTACGCGTGTGATCGATGCGCGTCACTCACAGAGCAGGTTACGGTGGGGGCCGCCCGGGGGGGCTGGCAACTCTGGGGACACGGCCCGTCGGGGGGCGCTGCGTGGCGTGGCGGGGCGGGGCGGGGCGGGGCGGGGCGGGGGGTGGGGTCCGTCGGCGCGGCGGCAGAGGGCAGGTGACGGTGCGGACGGATATGGCGCGTGAGAGACTGCCTGGTGGGAGCGGATGGGCTTGATTGATCGAAATCTGGAGACTGTGTTTTACTCGTTTAAAAATAAAGTAAAGGCGTTCTCTCGCTGCCTATCTTATCTTGCCCTCGCCCCCCCAGCCGTTCCCTATGCCTGTGCCCTTTCCCTTCATGCGGCCCATTTGCGTCCTCTGCAGTGTGTAGTGCATCTAAACGTCAAACTTCCTGAGCGATCGGCACAACTTCCAGGACCTGCCCCAAGTGCCTAACCGCCCCCCTCCCCACCCGTCGCAGTCCTGCCGTCACACTTTTTCGACAGCCCGCGGTGACGAAGCCCGCGCTCGGCTGACTTCGGCCCGACAGCCGCAACCTCGTCTTCTCACATGCGAAGTTTTTTTTTTGCATCCGATACCGCAAACTTTGATAATTAAAACTTAGCTTCAACAAACAAAATGCAAATTGAAAGGTAGTGTGTGCATAGTGTGGCGAGGTGTCGAGAGGGGACGGGGCAGAGGGCTGTGGTGGGGGCGGGGCGGGGGAGGCCTTTGAGGGCCGCCGTGGAATAGACGAGCCCAGCGTCAGCGAGCAGGTCAGGCGAGCCGAGCCGAGCCGAGGCCAGGCGCGCACAGAGGCCGTATGGCCTCGTTGTCCTCTCTCAAAGGGTCGGAAAATATAGCGTCGCCGCCGTGTTCGCCGTCAACGAAATATCAACAATAAATTTAAGAGAAAGGCTCCGCTCTGTAATTTGGTAGGGTGCTCCCTAAAAGCTGCTAGTAAACAGTAATGCAGTTGTTTGGCCTCGCCTACCGTTGAAAACATGGCGCCTCACGGGCTCGTCGAGTAGGCAACCCATCGCACTCTCATGCCCCGCGGCACGGTATGACTCTACGGCCGCTCACTGCAGCCGAAAAGGTAGCTTGCCGGGAGCTTGCTGGGTGGGTTGGGTGCACCGTAACTAACGAGGTATTTGGATGCAATCTTTTATAAGTGCATTTCTGACACACTCCCCCTCTCTCCCCCTTTTCTCCCTCTCTCTCCCCCTCTCTCCCTCTCTCTCCCTCTCTCTCCCTCGCACAGCGCGCGGGCCGCTCGCGCCCCGTCTCTGCAAATCTGCTTATCGGCGGCGGCGTGTCGCCGGCAGGCAGCCGCCCGAGCTTCCTCTTGTGTTTATTTCAAGCGGAATGGAAAAGGAATACGCTGCCAGCAGAGGAGGAGGAGAGGGAGAAGGAGAGGGAGGAGGACGAGGTGGAGGGGGAGTAATGCCAGAGCAGCCGGCTCTGCTCAGCACTGCTCGGCACGGCTCAGCAGCACGGCCCGAGTGCAGCGTGCCTGCGGACTGCCCCGGCCCTGGCCCTGGCCCCGGCCCCGGCCGGGCCTCTCCGCAACCTCCGATCTACTGCGCGACGTGACGGGACGGGAAGGGGTAGTATAGGCTTCGGCGCGTTTGGCTGAGCCCGAGTCCTGAGCTCTCTATCAGCAGGCTATTTGTGTGCGGGCCGGGCCGAGGGCAGGTGTCCTCTTTGAGTCGCGCTACCGGCAAGCGGCACGTTAGGGTAAGTAATTTCGGGGGGAAGGGGCGGGGGGGAGCAACTAGAAACTACTAAGCGCTCAGTCAGTGTACTTTGCAAACTCGTGGTGGGGCGCCGAGGGTGTGGGAGAGCGAGAGAGAGGGAGAGAGGGTGGGAGGGGTGCAGGTGCGAGTGAGTGCGACACACAGACCGGCGCCGTAATCTGTCCTCCCTCTCCTCTCATTCTGCATTTCAAACAGGACGTGCGGTCGCATCGGGTCGGGGCCGCCGCCGCCGCCGCACCACTGTGAAAGTGGCACTGAATGCGTTTGCGGCTGAGCCGGCTGAGCCGGGCGGGGAGCTGTCGGGATCAGCAGACGCGAAAAACAAAAGATGTGACGCTCTGCCTACAATGGTCCGACCGATTACAATTTTGTGCGGCTTTTTTAACCGAGGGCCTCGTTGGTTCGGCTGCATTGCCACGAGGGCGCAAAAGATATATACGGGTACAGGAGGAAATCGGGAGCAATGCAAACTTTGGCCGCGCCGCCTGCCTAGCTCTGCCGCGGGTTCTGCGTACGGAAATTACACCTGACGCCTCGCCTCATCCTCGTCTGCGAGATCCGGCCCGGCTGCGGTTTCCCTATTCAGATTCCCCGCGCTCCGGAGCCGCAGCCACCGCGCTGGCCTGCCTGCCTGCCTGCCTGCCTGCGCTGTTTGCGCGCGGTTATGGCATGGCGGGGCTGTGCCACTGCCAGCCGGCTTTCTCTCTCTCTATCTCACCCCTGCCCGGTACTTTACCAAGTCAAAAATAAGACAGTTACTGACACAACAACATTTATTTGTCGAAAGGAATCACAATAATAAAACATGAACATTTCGTGTGAGTCAACTTACTGTCCGGAAATAATAATAGTAATAATAATAATAATATCAACAACAAATGTTGGTGGCTGGCAGAGAAGCGTTACGTTTCGTTCGTTTTCATAATTTCCTTTTGACGAGACGAACAGAACAAAATAAATATTTGATTGACATAAGGCAACAGTACGCACCTCTCATTTAACTTACACTTTCACACGTTCTACGGCACAATCACACCATAATTAGTGTAAAAATAACCTAACAACACGGCCATTCGATGCGGCCTTAGGATGTGGATTGGGCTCAGAATCAGACATCATACGGTCGCGCCAAATTGCGTGATCAAGTTGGCTAGAAAACCACGAGCAATAAGGTCCCTCTTGAACGAAAAGAAAACTCTTTCACACTCGTACAACAGAGAAGCATACAGACACTCATCCAGGCGGAGCTCGGCTGGCCGCGCTACAAAGTGGCCAGCACAAGTTAGAATCCTGGGGATATACCTGGATCACGTGAACATAAAATAAACATCAGTTCATGTAATTGGTACGTCATCTCAGGGTATGAATTACCATCCTAAGGCTCTTAAAACATATATTCGTATTGTCTTTACGTTATTGAGTCACATACATTTAGTAGAAACTGACATTTAAAATCCTCATTATTTTTGCAGAGTTTTAAAACCTCAATTCGCCTATGTTTGGCATTCTGACTAGATTTTATTATTAATAACCTTAAATTTTGATTCAATTGTCTAAGATAGCGCGCGGAATAGTTTGGGCGCATTTCTCAAAATTTCGATAGGGTAAAGGGGATGGGACGGGAAAGGGATAAAAGGGGGTGGGGGTAAGAAAATGAGGGGTGGGGAATGGAAGGCCGAAAGGAAGGAGTTGTATTCTACGGGCAGGCTTGTGTTTGCGTGCCAGGGAAACCGTGGCCCTAGTGTAAAAAGTCTTTGAATGAAAACGTACAAAATAAAAATAGGAGAGAGAAACGTAAATGTGCTTCTGAAAAAAAGTGTACGAAAACAGACACGGGAAGATAATGCTTTTGGCTGATGAGAGCTCTACTCATGTAGGCTCTGTGTCATAAAATTACGTGTACTTTAATAGCTTAAGCTCCTAGCGGACCGAGTCACGGTGCATTCTGATTTATATCGTTAAAATGATTTTAAAATTAGTTTAAGTAGTATTATTGTCTACAAAGTCATAGATTTCCCTGACATGATTTTTATCATTAAAATATTATACACTATCTTACACTATGGATCAACCATAATATTAGCAACAAAACTACAGTAATCAATTCATGCATCGCCGGCGCGGCATAGGCGCCCACCCCAAAACATCGCTAACTAAATCAATTTAAAAGCTTTTAAACATAGTAATATATAACATATGTACACGTTTGAGAACGCTTAACAAAAATATTGTTCATTTTCACAATTTCTTTAAACAAGATGTTAATGGATATCCTACTTATGACTAACGCACTGAGCGGGCTGCACGCTGTTATTTTAGGCCTTGACATCTACGTGACGTGGAAGTCGCCCTTGAGCAGGCGGGTGAAGGTCTTTTTGAACTGCTGGTTGGCCAGCGCATAGCAGAACGGATTCATCGGGCTGTTGGCGTAGCAGAGGAAGTACGAGAACATGTAGAGGTGCTCGTTAGTACAGGGCGGGCTGGCGCAGAAGCCCTCGACCAGGGCGAGCACGTGGTACGGCGTCCAGCAGGCCACGAACGCGCCCAGGATGAAGGAGATGGTGCGGAACGCCTTGCGGGCGCGGTTCTCGGACTTGGACTTCTGTCGCGCGGCGCCGTCCTTGCGCTTGCGCTTGCCCTTGAGCCGCTTGCCGATGTTCTTGACCAAGTCCCGGCGCGACCCCCGCGTGTTGCTCGTCTCCGGCGCGGACCCGGCGCAGGACTCGTGCTCGTGCGACGAGGACGTCCCGACCTGGGAGCCGTGCTGCGAGGCCGGGCCCGACCCGGGCCCCACCGAGTTGGACGTGGTCGAGTAGTTGGTGGCCGGCGTGGCCATCATGAGCGGCTCGCGCTCCGTCACCACCTGCGTCGTGACCTGCGTCACCGGGCGCCGCGCGTCCTTGACGCTCACCTCCGTGTCGACCTTGGTGACGGGGTGGCCGTACTGGGGCGCGGCCGCGACGGCCACCTGTGGGGCGCGCTGCTCGGGGGCGGGGGGCTGCTGCTTGGCCGGCTGCGCCTGCTGCACCGGCTGCGCCTGCTGCACCGGCTGCACCTGCTGCGGGCCGCGCGCCGCCGGCACCAGGCTAGCCTGCACTGCGTTCTGCTGCTGCTGCGCGGCGGCCCGGATGAGGGCAGCCTGCAGCAGCGACGTGTTGGCGGCCTGCTGCTGCTGCTGCATCTGCTGCTGCTGCACCTGCTGCGGCGAGGCTGTTGTGGTGCGGTCGCTCGAGGTCGAGATGGAGCCCGGGGAGGACGGCGCCGTCGAGTCCTTGGGCAGCGACACGGCGAACGACGGCGGGCTCTCGATGGTCGGGGAGGGCACGATGATGGAGCTCTCGTCCATGTAGCGGAGGTCGGCCGTGTCGAGCCCCTTGAGCACGTCGTACAGGCCGTGCTGCGTGGGGATGTGCAGGCTGCGCGGCCGGCCGCCGCCCCCGCTCGAGGACGGCGACGACCCCGAGCCAGCGGGGCTGTTCTGGAAGCCGGAGGGGGGCGGGATGATAGTCTGGGACTGCGTCAGCCGCAGCGGCACCTTGTACATGGCGCTCTCTGAGATGGAGCGGTCGCTGTCCCAGCCGGTGTCCTTGGCGGGCGGCGCCGACACTCCGGCCGGGCACGGCGTCAGGGTCTCGGTGGAGGCGGACGCCTCGCAGTGGTTGTCCGTGTCGAGGAGGGAGGCGGCCTGCTCCGGGATGGGGGTGGTCGCGGGTGTGGGCAGACGCGTCTGTCGTGGGGACGGCTCGGGGGACCGCAGCGGCACCGACCCGTTGACGCGGGCGATGCTGCAGCTCAGCACCTGCAGCGTGTTGGGGTGCGCGACCATGCCCGCCGTCGAGGCCCTCTTCTTGGCCAGCTCGCGCTGCGAGGGCTGGTGCGGCTGCGGCGCCGGCTGCTGCTGTGACTGCTGCGGCGGCTGCGGCGGCTGTGGCGGCGGCTGCTGCTGCTGCTTGCGCGGTGGCGGCTGCTGCGCCACAGTGGTGCTGTCCTCGTCGCTCTCGAAGGCCGGGCTCGACGACCTCTCGCTCTTCTCGTTCTCGCCGCTGCCGCCCGCCGCGTTGCTGCTGAGCTCGCGCCCGCGCCCGTCCGTGCCCGGGCCCTGGGCCGTCGTGGTGGTGACGGGCGACGTCTTGGACGTCGTGGCGCAGTCCAGGCTGGGCGTGGCGGCCGCCAGCGCGCCCTTGGGCTTGTCCAGGACGCCGGCCTGCCCCTTGGACAGCCCGATGCCGGCCGCCCGGCCCGCCATGCCGGACATGGCGCCGGCCGACAGCGCCACCATGGACTGCATCTTGCGCTGCTTGGCCTCCGACTTCTTCTGCATCTCATACGCCGTCTTGTAGATGCCGCCGTACAGGATGAAGAGCACGACCAGCGTGGTCCAGTAGTAGCCGATGATGAGCGCCGTGTTGAAGACGGGGTCCTTGAGGAACTGCACGGCGCACTGGCCCGGCAGCAGGTCGCGGAAGCCGACGAAGTGCTCCCAGCCGAAGATGGAGATGAAGAAGAGCAGGGCCGGGATGATCCACGTGACCGTCACCATCCAGATGACGCGGTTCTTGGTGCGCCAGGAGCGGTAGCGGGCCGCGATCTTGACCGAGCAGAAGCGGTCGATGGTGATGAGCAGCACGGTGTACTGCGAGACGAGGCACACGGTGTAGTCGACGGAGAGCCACAGGTCGCACAGGATGGGGCCCAGGTTCCAGTAGCCCATGAGGACGTAGACCGTGTAGAAGGGCATCGACACCGTGCCTGCAACAGGAAGCACAAGACGGGGAGGGTCAGGCAGGGCGAGCTCAGCATCCGCTGCTTCAGCGCAGGCCGGCGGGGCGGGGCGGGTGGGAGGCGTTGCCACCACCCCATTCCCACCCCTAAACAGTACCGAGCTACTCCTCTCTTTTCTCTCGCCCGCCCGCCCCGCCCCGCCCCGCCAGACGGCGCGGCGGCGCCCCCGGATCATCCTATCACACATGTCCACTTTGCAATTCAACGAGAGACGCGACACTAATTCAATGTATTCAATCCGATTAGCTTACACGCCGCCCTGCCCCGCCCCGCCCCGCCCCACCCCGCCTCCCCTGGAACCCGCTTCCCGGGCTCTCTTCATGGAGGGTCCCGGTGCAAGCGCCCCGCCCCGCCCCACGCGCCCCGACCTGAACGTGCACCAGGCCGAGGTCCCATGTCGCTCGAACCTTGGAGCAGGTCCAGGTTAAGCTCCAGGCTCCAACACCCGCGGCCCCACTCCATCCCGCAGGCCTCAAGCTCTCCCTCGCCACCTTCCCGCCCCGCCCGCCCCGCCCCACCCCGGGGATCTCCTGATGTCTCAATTCTTTTCGGCCGAAAGGCAAAGGCGAGCAATGGAGTGTACCTGCCTCATTAATGCGGCAGAGAGCCTCATCTCCAATCTCCGGGACATCGCCGTGCCCCGCCCCGCCCCGCCCAGCTCCTTAGCTCATTAAATTTTCATTAATTTCCACCAGATTCCTCTTGTTCCACGATGTGACCTGCGCGTTGAAGGGTCGCTGCCCCTCCCCCTCCCCCGTCCCCCAGGCCCAGCGCCCCCCCCGCGTCCTTCACGAGAGACATCCTGTTTTCGCAACAAACGACCGATTAATAACTTGAGCGAGTTTTTGCCGTGTATGACGCTTGAGGCGACAGCGGCGGGAAATTAGCTATCAACGCGTGGAATTGCAACGCAACAAGGGGTGCCGAAGGGTTGGGCTGACGTGGAATTTTCTACACGGGGCGGCCGCGCGGAGAAATACAATGAGTTGCGTGAAACGGAAAACCAACCCGAGTACTTGATGTAAGACTGTGCGCTTTCGCTGCACAAACGTGAAGTGTTAGAGAGCCGCGGCGCGGAGCCTGTGCGCAGCGCTGGCCAAGCTGGCCTTTCTGCCTTGTTGGACGTTACTATAATCGTTGTATTAAAATAAGAAAATTCGTCAGTGTGCGGAAGTTGGCGTCACTGTACAGCGCGGAAAGGAGGGGGAATCCTGCGGACCCCCCATCTTCACTTTACCGCTGTCGTCCACGCCCCTCCCCCCGCCTCCAAAGCTCAAACGCTCGTCTATTGACATGCTCTCGAGAAGCATATCCCGTCTCCCTGCGGAGTAACGAGAGGCAGGAAGTCAAACGGAACAAGAGGGACCGACTGGTCGTGGCGTGGCGCGGCGTGGCGCGGCGTGGCGCGGCGTGGCGCGCGGACCACGACCCCTTTCCTCTTACCACATCCCTCCACCCCCATGTCCCGCCCCGGGCGTTTCTTCTGTGGGTTACACCTAATCTCGACCGACGAATCTTTGGTCGTGTAAACAATTACGCCTCGCCTTCGAACACGCTCGGGGAGCGGAGGCGGCCGCAGCGTCGGCGCAGCCCCGCCCCGCCCCGCCCCGCCCCGCCCCGCCCCGCCCCAATCTGCCCCGCCCGACCCCGGCGCAGCCCGGCCCGGGCTACTCCAGGAGCGAGCGAAAAGATGTGTGCGTTTTATCAGAGCGAGTTTGGTCTTCTTCCTCCTGGAGATTGCTTGCGTCCGGCGTGCGGGGCGGGGCGCGGGGGAGGAGGGCGACATTTTCATCATGGAATCGAGAGGCGGGCTGATTGAAAGCGATTTAATGCCCCTTGCCCCTACGCCCTTGCCTCCCTCCCCCTGCGCCCACCCCCTCCTATCCCTTTTCCAGCCCTTGCCCCTGACCGGCAAGCTGGCTGCCGCTCCGGCAACAGGAGAGAAAGACGGACGCTGAGGGGTTTCTTCCCGCCAATTTACGGAAATTAAGAAAAGGCCCGGTCCTGCTGAAAATGGATGTCGTGGGGTCAGGGGGGAGACAGCCGGGGTTATTGTTCCCATCGGATTCGATCATCTGCGTGGAAAAGGTGTAGTAATGCCCAATTACTTTGAAATCGCGGTCATCACTCCCCCTTTTCCTTTTTCTAATTCGCCCCTGCTTCTCCTTACCGATGAGCATGTCCGTGGCCGCGAGCGACGCGATGAAGTAGTTGCTCGGCTGTCGGATGGTGCGGTCCACGATGAAGGCCAGCAGGACGAGGATGTTGCCGAGCACGGTGAGGAGGATGCAAATGGCGAGGCATATCGCTATGAACACCGTCTGCCACGGCTCGAAGGGTGGCAGCACTGGCGCGAAGCTTTCCGACCCGTTGCCGGAGCTCGCGTTCCTGTCGAAATTGCGGCCGTTTTAGAGATTGGCGTTGAGTGTTTCGGTAGTAAAAAAAAAAAAAAATATCTCAAAAGCGCGCGCTGTTGAATTTTCGCCTCCTTATCTGGCAGCACTGCGCGCTTAACGTGCGGCAAAATGTTGTTCGTATCGTACCTGTACCAGTCCAGGCTGGAGTAGTCCTCGGTAGTCCAGGAGGTCTGGTCGAAGTCCCACTGGGACCGGGCCGAGGACGGCGCCGAGCTGTTAATGTAGTCGCAGCCGCCGAGCAGCCGCTGGTACGCGTACCGACACAGGCGCTCCTGCTGCCGCTGGTGCTTCCTGCAATCACAGGGCCGAGGCCAGGGCGGCGCGTTAGCGCGTCAGCATTGCCAACTCTCCGCAAGGGCTTGCAAGGGCCCAACTGGCCAGAGAGAAAAAAAATGGTGCGCAATGAATGAAGTTTTAAAAATAATCACGCGTCTTCGTCTGAAGGAAAATTCCCCTCTTCCCGTCCGTGTAAGGAATAACATTTTCTGTGTGACCCTCCGGGGCCTCTCCTATCCCTTCGTTGCTCTCCCCCTCCCCATTCCCCCTCTCCGTTTCTCCGACCCCTCCTCCTTCGGTCCAACGCCGCTCCAACATGGCACCCACCATTTGTCCACGCGTGGCTATCCGCCCCCTCCCCCTGCCCCTCCCCGGCGACCGCATCGTCCTCAAATCCACCGGCATTAGGGGGGACGAGGCAGATTAATGTACACGGAAGCCCCTCTCCCCCCTCTCCTCCCCCTACACCGCCCCCTTCTTTCTCCGCCCGCAGCTGCAGAGGCACTGGCGCGAGAAGCCCTTCACAATCAATTTAACCAGCGCATTAAATCATGGACAATTCACGCCAATTATCGCGTTCGATGACGGCGCGTGGCGTGGCTGTTGGGGGTTAGTCAGCTCAGCAGGGTTTGCAGTGGGAGCCGAGACGCGACGGGGCGACAGAAATCTGCTCCCGCGGGGGAAGAAGAGCCGAGCGCTGGCCAGGGGGTTGGAAACGCTGCGCGGAGCAGGCGGAATGTCGTATTTTGAACTATGAACATAGGTCTCCACTCTGGAACTATGCCTTTCGCGACGGTTTACGAAAAAATACGCCCAACTTTATTCGAAATATCTTTATGCATGTGTCACACGGTGGTGGTGGGGCGGGGCCTTGGTGACCTCTGCCATCCTCGCGCCAACCCGCGGGGACTGTACATTTTTCATAATGATCGCATTTAGAATGCGTCTGCCCCGTGTGACAGCAGCCCAGCCAAGCCCAGCCCTGGGGCTCAGAGCGACCGGCCCCGCCCCGCCCTGTCCGCCCGTCCGGCCGGCCGCCGATGTTTCTCTCTGTGTCGCTCTGGCAGGTCCCGAGTGCGTTACCCTGATACACTCCCTCCCCCTGACCCTCTCGACACCCATCTCCATAGTTTAGTACGTTTCCACTTTGGGTACAAAATGAACTTGAAACAAAATCTTCATTTCTCTAGCGGTGTAGTTTGCAGGGATCTCTCAGTTGATCGCGAGGCATCAGCATTGCTAGCCCGTTGTAGTTATCCGGCTCCGGCGCGGCGCAGTGCGTGTACCGACCCCCGCTCCACGACGTCTGTTTCCGTTTCCTCTCCAGGGCGGCCCGGCCCGGCCCGTCTCCGGCCTGACTCCGGCCGTTGAGGTTCGTTGTTTTGTAACCCAAAGAGCTTTGAGCCGAGCCGATTCGCTTTGCAAGCAGAACGCGCGGCGGGAGGGGGGGGGGGGGGGAGCGGGGTAGCGGAGGGCGTTGAGATGTGGCTCAAGTTAGATTAGGGCGACGTTAGGGGAGTCGAAGAGAGGCAGGCACAGGCCCCCTGGCCCCTAGGCCACAGGCCACAGCGCCACCTGCGGTGTGTATTGTGTACAGAGGGGGGAGAGGCCGAGAGACAGAGAGGGAGAGGGAGAGAGAGGAAAGGAAAAGAGGATAACGCTGCCTGCTGTTAGACAGGGAATGCGATGCGGTGCGGCGAGAAGGTGGCGGCGGTGGCAATGGAGCAGGGACGAGGATGATAAAATGTTTAAAATGCTTTTGTCTGTGATCCTCTCCTCTCCTCTCCCCTGTTTTCTCCGCGCTGACCCGCTCAAAGCCTGCTGCTGCTGAGCGTGTCCTGTGTAGTTGTTGTTGTTGTCAGGGGGTGAGGAGAGGGGAGGAAGGGGAAACCTATCCCGCCACGGACGGCCCTTAATCACTCCTCTCCTGACTCCACTCCTCTCCTCACTCCTCTCCTCACTCCTATACCCTCTCTTCACTGACGGTGAGGGCCCCGCGCGCGCGGGCCGAGACGGACTCCTGTACAATAGGAATACCCGAGGAGGACTGGACTGGCCGGTATTTGCCGGACAGTGCAGTACTACCCGTCGGGGGCGGGCCGAGGAGGGGGGGGGGGGGGCGACGTGCCTAGCGGCACCCTGGCCGGCCCGGCCCGGCCCATGAGGGCGTGCTCACGACCACCCCCGACCGTGTTTGACAGTAGGAGAGGCCGGGGCGGGGAGGGGAGGGTGGGGCGCAGGTTGGTGGCTGCCGGTGCGAACGATGCGCGCCCCCTTCCCCAACACACTGCCAACACCTCCCCTGATGGGATTGTGCACCGTAGCAGAGGGCGGGAGAGCGCGTGGGGCTGCGGGAGGGAGTCCCACCCGGCCCGGCCCCGCCCCACCCCGCGCGCGGGGAGAGAGGAGACACAGGGAGGGAGACACGCAGATGCCGGTGTAATGTGCATGCATAAACATGGGCTGCTCTATTTGCCGGGGAGCGCGCCAAGACAAAGCCCGTAGCGGGGCGGGGCGGGGCGGGGCGGGGCGGAGCGATGTGCCCCGTCCTGCCCCACTGCAGCGCCGCGTGCCGTGGTGGGGTGCGCGCGCGTGGTGACATTCCCTTTTTTTTGCCGTGACCCGCGGCGCCACGCCACGCTATGCCACTCCCCGCGCTGCGCCGGCGCTCGCATGCCTGTTATCTCTCGCAGCAGCTACAGCCTGTCGTCTCGCTCCCACTCCCAGGTCTCCCCGGTGTCTCTCTTCTATTCCTACTCTCGTCCTGTGATGATGGTTACATTCACTCTAACAGAAACATGTCAGGGAGGTACGATCATCCTAGGATGGTGGTACCCCCCGTTATTATTGTCCCGGGGGTAGGTTCTCCACCTCCCACCGGGCTGGGCTGGGTAGGGCAGGGCGCCTGCGGTCCGCAAGGGTAGGCCACCCGCTCGCCGCCGTGCCGTGCGGGCCTGCCGCCCGCCCTCCGCCGGGCGCTCCTCAGGACCGCGCCGGGCAGGGCGGGGCGGGGCAGGGCAGGGCGACACGCCATTCGTCATCCTCGCCGTGATGAACTAGGCCTGCGTCCAGCCGGGCTGAGCCGGGCACATTCAAAGCCAGCGAAGCGCGCGCAGCGCCCGGCCGGGCCCGGTCCTTATAGGCCGGGGGCCTATACCTCTGGAAGGAGCCCGCTCCCGCCCGCTCCCGCCCGCTCCCGCCCGCTCCCGCCCGCTCCCGCCCGCTCCCGCCCACTCCCTCTCTGCTCTGCTCTGCCACAAGAAGACACTCGCCCGCCCCGCCCCGCCCCGCCGCGCGCTGAGCACTGCCTGCGCGCGGTACACACGTAGGCCTCGACAAAGTTCCAGTCTTGCGTCGGCAAACTCCACCAATAACGGGGAGACCCTCCCCCCGCGCCCCCAGCTCCAGCCTCCGTGTGGCAGGGCGGGGCGGGGCACCAGCAGTAGGAGTGTCCACACAGCGGCGGCCCGGCGGTCACGTGGACGGAACAAGGCCACCGGGCGCTCTCCTCGCTGTGTAGGGAACGGCTCCTGCCCCGCCCCGCCCCGCCCCGCCCCGGTGCAGTCCCTGATCTATGTGGGAACTCTCACAAGTGTCCGGGGCCCCCGCCCCGCCCCGCCCCTCTACTCCATGTGGCCAAACACTGAGCCGGCCGGCCGGCCGGGCCAGTTCTTTCCGGCGGGCTCTGCGGCGTCTGGAGGCTGTGCCCGCCCCGCCCCCGCCCCCGCCCCCGCCCCCGCCCCCGCCCGCCCCCGCCCGCCCCCGCCCGCCCGCCCCCGCCCGGCCCGGCCCGACCCGGCGGCCGTCTGCACCCACTGCGTCACTTATTCGCTCAGGGAGGGGGAACTCACCCTCAAATTCGCGTCCGTTTCATCTCCCCGCTGATATTCATCCCCGACCTCGTGGCTGCTCCGAGCGGTTCTGCGCTCCTTGTCCCACGCTTTCCCCTCCCCCTCCCCACCGGCCCCGCCCCTAAGGCCCCTACCGCCCCTGCCGCCGCGCCGCTCCGCGCGTCGCCTAAAGACGGAAAGACAAACAAATGGGAGGGGCGCTCGCTGCTGCCGCAGCTTGCTCAGCCCTCGTCACATGGGGGAGGGGAGGGGAAGTGGGGCAGTGGGGCGCGCGGTGGGGCATTACTTCATCAGCCATGAGGTCCTCGGCTCCGACTCCCCCCCTACCCCCACCTCCCTCCTGCCTCTCCTTTCCACCCGCCTGCGCTCATTCGCTTCAGGCGACTCTTCCATTTTTTTATTTTTTTTTTAGCTGTGGTGACGATGCTATGGCATAGCATAAAACTATATGAACAAGATTCAATGGCGATGCGCACCCCCCGCGTTTCATTGAGGAGGACCAGGTTTTTATAATCCCTCCGCGGAGCTCTTTGCTTTTCGTCGGCGCGGGCGAGCAGGTTCCTCCCGGAGCCCCTCGCCTCGCGCCGCGGCACAAAGGATTCCGCGCGAGCCGCGCCTCAGAAGGAGGGAAAGACACAGCGTAGGGCGCCCCGCCCCGCCCCGCCCCGCCACGCCACGCCACGCCACGCCATCCTCCTGGTGGTTTGTTGTTGCCCGGCATTCCGACCACGACAAATAGCACGGCTATATCGGCGCGGCGGCCCAGGAATGTGACAGCAGCGCCGGCGGCGGCTTGTGTCGGACATCAAGTGGGCCCGCCCCGCCCCGCCGCTACCCTATTCCTGTTGGGGCGGGGCGGGGCGGGGCGGGGCGGGGCGATGCCTGGACGGCGCGTGGACTCTTTGAGGCTGTATGGCCCGCTGTTGTGCGCCGCCAGTCACACGACTATGGCGCGCTGTCGCTGAGGCAGCGGCTGCCTGTGCGCCGAGCCCGGCGTGACGCTCCACTGGAAACCCAAATCCCGGGTGGAAGGATCCTCACTTAAACGAGTTTTAACTGTAGTGTGGTGACCGTCACACATTTGCAGGTGTATGCGGTTTGCGTTCGCACTCTTGCCGCTTCAAGTGGGGTGTGAAATTTCAAGGCCGAATTGGTACTGTTACCCTATGCCGCGTGCAGCCATACAACGGCGTGTGAATAATTTTCTACCGGAGGAAACCATTGGGGTGGTGATGGTGAGTTCATTGGAATTAATTTAAAAATAATAATCATGAAACGTACTATTGGTCTACCCGGCAGCGCCGCGCCGCGGTCTGGTCTGGTCTCACTCGCGGAGCAAACACTTGCTCATTCTTTATTTGATTGGTGGAGTGGGCCCGCCCCTCCCCCGCCCCGCCCCGCCCCGCCCCGCCCCGCCCCGCCTTGCCCCACCCCGCCCCGCCCCGCGCATCCGCTGCCGTGCCCGCCGCCCGCTGTTAATCTAATTCCTGCGGGAACTCGGGCCGCCGCTGCCGCCGCTTCGAGCCCCGCCCCGCCCCGCCGCTGTACACTGCCAACATTTTCGGTCACGCGGCAATATATTCGTGGAGTCCGTCTTCGATTTGTTATAGTGTGACATTATGACAGTCTGGATAGTTTGACACAGAAACTATTCTAAACTATTCTCAAATAGACCGTTTCTGCCTCTGCTAGCCCGTTTGAAGCCTCATCGTATCTCAGATAAATATCCCTATTATGCAGCTGTACAGACTTTGTTAATTTTTTAAAAAAAAAAAGTGCTCTGCGCACACATTTTGCGCGCGCGCGCCTGAGCATGTCGTTACCTAGCTCAACGCGCGCGACATTGTCATTGTGTAGCGCTCGGCACTGCCACAAAGTGCAGCAAACAGGACGTGGTGGCGGGCGGGGTGGGGGCGGGGGGTGAAATAAAGTGATGTGTATACGCTGCGCGACAGCATGAACGGTGGCGTGGAGCGGAGCGGAGCCTGCCAGCGGGAGCCTGCAGGGCTGCATGAGGCCTTCCATTCATTCCCCTCCCCTCCCCTCTCGCCGCTATGCTGAGGGAGAGAAAGGCACGCGGCACTAAATGGGTTGCCGTGGGTGGCAGCACCGCACTGCATTCCCTGCCATGATGCAGTGCTGCACCTGCCGGGTATCCAGTGCCAGCAGAGAGAGAGAGAGAGAGAGAGAGAGAGAGAGAGAGAGAGAGAGAGAGAGAGAGAGAAAAGCTATCTTTCTTTAATTTTTTTTTCTCTCTGCTCTCTCTCTCATCAGTGGCCCGGAGAGAGGCGCGTACAGAGATGCTCGTATGGACTTCCATCGTGGGCTCTGCACCGAGTTATTGGCGACCTGTTGCCGCCCCGCCCCGCCCCGCCCCGCCCCGCCCAGGCTCCTCCACGGCCTCGGCTCGCTCAGCTCGGCCAGACTCGACCAGCCTGGCCCCACCGCGCCGCACCCGGCCGCCTCTCGTCTGCCGCTAATTTCTGCATTTGCAAACAGCATGACAATTAGGCCGTCTGTGTTGTGTGCTCAGCGGAGTAGGGGGGGGGGGGGTTGATAGAAAGAGGAAGAGAGTGAGGAATAGGAAGAGAGAGAGAGAGAGAGAGAGAGAGAGAGAGAGAGAGAGAGAGAGAGAGAGAGAGAGAGAGAGAGAGAGAGAGGACGCAGCCAGTCTAGCCCGCGCGCTAATCGGCTCGTGCTTACTTAGTGGTGCGACAATCAGCCGCGTCACTGGCTGCAAAAGACTAATGAAATTAACGTGATGCACCGACCCCTCCCCACCCCTCGGCTCTATATGAAAGGAAAATGAAAACTAGCGATACCTGTGAGCGGTCGCTTGTTGCCATTTCCGGCTGTGCGTTTGCGGGGACCGGCCGACTAGACCTTGAGCGTCGGCGTGTCCTGTTCTGTAGGTAAAAATGTCCAAGGTGATGCAGGTTGTATGAGTGTATGTGTGGTATGCCAATCGCAAGTCTTCGCTTCTTACTTACAGAGCACGCTCGTTTGCACTTTGCATACCCCCCACCCCCTCCCCCAGAAGAGCCCCTCGCGGGGGGCTGGTGGTGTGCGCGGCCCTCGGCGGCTCGGCCCCCGGGAGCCCTTCACCCCGATCACGTCCAGTCTCTGCGGGCCCGGCCCGCCCTGGCCTGGCGTGAGGGTCTCACAACAAACAGTGCGTGTCTCTGGACCTCCGGGCCGGGCTGGGCCGGGGTGGCCCCTGCTGCTGCGGGGCTGCGCCCTGAGGGAGAGGCGGGGGATACCAATCAGGCAGTATTGAGCAGCGCGCCTGGCGCCGGACCTTCACGCCCCGCACCGCACCGCCCCGCACCGCACCGCGTCACTCTTAGAGGTCGCCAGCACTCATGGGGGGCATTAAATCCCGCTGTGCACCTAGTCATGCCGCAAGTCACCGCGCAGCCCCTTAGACCAGCAATACTGTAACGTGTTTTCAGCCGGGCGGGCGGGCGGGGCACAAGCTGAAAGCATTCCTCAGCCAATGATGACGTCGCCGTATTTCATGCCGCCGTTGTCCGTGCCGCGGGGGCGGGGCGGGGCGGCCCCCAAAGCGCCACGCAAACCTATCGTCCCATCTGTCCTTCGAGACCCTTTTTGCCGCCCAGATGCGCGTCTTTCCTCGTTTATTTCGGCGGGGCAAACTGCCGATGGCGTTGTCGTCCGCGACCGTTGTTCCCAGCCCGGCCCGGCCCGGTCGGGTCCGGTCGGGCCCTGGGCGTCAGGGTCCCGCCCCCCCGCGCCGCGCCGCCCCGCGCCGCCCCGCGCCGCCCCGCGCCGCACCGGCCGTTAGCCTGATGGTTATCGCCTCTGCGAGCACCAGCACCTGCGGGCCCCGGCCCAGCCCTGCCCGCGACAGCCGGGACCCAACCCGACTCGACCCGACCCGACCCGACAGTCACGCCCTGTCTTTTTTTTATTTCTTCGGATTCACACTCCGCTCTCCCCCTCTCCTCCAACTTTTAGCCTACACCCTTGCCTTGCTGCCCCTCCCGAATGAATGGTCTGATTGTCTCAGCGCGGCGCGCGAGATGGTATCAGGGGCGGGGCAGCGCTGGGCCGGGCCGGGCTGGCCCGGGCGTCTCACTGCCGTCCGTCTGCTAAGCCCAGGCCTGCTGTCTGCTGTCTGTCCGTCTGTTTGCTAGGTCTATGTCTAGCGGAACATACCCCCCCCCCCTCACACACACACTGTATCCGGCCGGGTGCGGCGCGGCAGGGACACAATGGCCCCGGAGTGCCCGGGGCGGGGTGGGGCGGGGCGGGGCGGGAGGAGGAGACCCCCGGGCGCACACGGACACAATATGGGACGGCGCCGTGCTGCGACCCGCCCCGCCCCGCCGCGGCCGTGAAGGTCCGCCCCGCGCTTCTCATTGCAATTGTTGCACGGGTTGGGTTTTTCCTCCCGGCCGACGCGACGGACTGACAGCCAGCCGTGTTAGGGGGGCGGGGCGGGCGGGGCGCTGAGTGGTGTGCGAGGGAGAGCGGGCGCCACTCACTGCCCCATCTCGTGAAGGTTCTGCGCGTCAGAAAACTATTACAAGGCACGAGGGAAGTTACTAATGTATGAATGTGCAGGAAAGTTGCGGACGTGTGTAGAAGTGGAAGCATAGAAATATAGGAGGAGGAAGATGACTGAATAAGGGAAGAGAGAGAGAAAGCGAGAGTTGGAAGAGAAAGGTTAAAGTTGGAAGAAGAAGCGGAACAGGTAGCGACAGCACTGGTGTGGCACATCACGCGACTGCCACGCGTTTGTCAAGTGTCTGCCACGTGTCTGCGACGGCGTCTGCCACGCGTCTGCCACGGCGTCTGCCACGTGTCTGCCACGTGTCTACTACGTGTCTCGTGGCCCGGCCCGCGCCGCCGGTCGGCCGGCCCTGCCTTGCCCTGCCGGGGTTTTGTTCCGCGCAGTGTCGGACGGTCGATTGGGTCTCTGAATATTTCATAGAGCCCGACAGAACAGCGGCGCGGCGCGCGACGCCACGCACGCGGCCATACACTGGGCTCCAGCAGCGCCCCGCCCCGCCGCGCCCCACCCCACCCCGCCGCGCCCCGCCGCCCCGTCCCACCGCCCCGCCCCGCCACTCTCTGTTCCATTCCGACCGGCCCAGCCACGCTACGCAACTGCTGGCCACATCATGTAGCCCCTTTTTCACCGCACGACGTCGAAAAAAGCACACGGAAAATCAATTAATCCAAGAAGGGAACCTGTGTGGCCCGTGTTGCGACCGCCATTTGCGTTTGAGATTCCGGGAGGCAGAGAGGGTTGGAGTGCAGAGACCCAAGGGGATGGGTGAGCGGAGCGGCACGGGGGTGAGGGACGGAGGTGTCGAGTGAGGGCTGGGGGCGGGGCGGGGCGGGGAGGAGGCCGGGGGCGGCGTATTTCCGGTTCCTCTTACCATCCTGCGAGAGAGCCGAGGCCCTCTCCTCTCCTCTCACCGCGAGGGTCCCACACACAAACTCTCGTCTTTATTATTATTTTTTTCTGTCTCTCTCTTTCTCTTTGCGGGAAAAAAAAACTTATGCAAATTGTGCGGCAAGGGCGACTGCAGGGATGAGTGTACTTCTCTCACCTGCAAGAGGGCCGGGTTCTTGGCTCTCACCTGATGAGATTTTAATCGCAGCGCGCGTCCAAGAGCGTGGCCTGAATAGTGATGAATACATGAAAGCGGACCGGACGGGTGGGGCCGATGTGACGGGCCTGCCCGCCACGCCCCGCCACGCCCCGCCACGCCCCGCCACGCCCCGCCACGCTCCACGATGATATTCCGCGAGCGATACCACCGCGTCGTGTGTACCATCGGCGTGCGGCGCAGCAGCTAGTGCCGAAGCCCGCCATCTGATATATGAAATAAATGGGTTTAAAAATGAAAGGAGGAGGTGGGGCGGCACTGGGGGCTCCGGCTCCACCGCGCCCCACGGCGAGGTGAGGTTTTATAGGGCTGCCTCCAGATCAGATGGGACAGTGGTATAGAGCGCAGAACCCCACCCACTTTGCGTTTTTTTCTTCTTTTGCCCCTCCCCCCCCCACCTGTCTTTCTCTCTCTCTCTCTTTCTCTCCCTCCCTCTCCCTCCCTCCCTCCAGCAGAGATGCGGTCCCGCGGAATTGGCTGAGAGAGGGTTGAAAGGTTTCCGCGCGGTATATAGTTACTGAGTCGTGGTGCCGCCGCGCTCCGCTCCGCCCGACCCCACCCCACCCCCACCACGTCTAGCCACCACACCCCGGGCGGGGCGGGGCGGGGCGGGGCGGGGCGGGCGCCACCACCGCACCTAACCTCCGCCGCCGGGGCCCGTAGCAGCGCGCGGCGCACCCCAAGGATTAAATTACACACCGCACCCACCACACCACGGCGCGCCGTGGCTCACCTCGCCCCGCCCCGCCCCGCCCCGCCCACCGCGCTGCGCCGTGGGAACATTCTTGCATGCGTGGGCACGTGCAGCTGCTCGTTATTCCCGCGAGCAGAAAAAGAGCGCGTCTATGGAGAAGGGGTAAGGGCTGCACCGGGCCGTGCCGGGCCGGGCGTCGTGCCGAAAAGAACCGTGCCGAAAATGAAATGTTGAGATTGGCGGGTCGGGTCGGGGCTCAGTGGCTCCCAATCTCGAGCTTCATGGGCTAGAGCGCGAATCTGAGAGGGAAGGGGGAGGGGCGGAAAGTGACGGCTTCAACTTCTGGCGAGCTCTTTCGTCAAGATTTTGCATATTCAGAGTAACACGCCGGTTAGCTTAGCTCATTCCCGTTTGGTCTTTCTCCACCTCCTCTCCTCTTCTTCCGTTTCTCCTCTCTGCACGCCGCGCGCCCCTCTCCTCCCTCTTCCCTCTCTCGCCGCCTGCCAGCAGGCCTACATATCTCGCAGACGAAATAAACTCCTTTGTTCTCTACCCCTCGCGCGCCCCGCCCCACCCCGCCCCACCCGCTCTGGAAGGTCGGCCAGCACGCCCCGCCCCGCCCCGCCCGCCTGAGCGCAGTCAGCTGATTCCCTCCTCCAAGCCCCATGACGCCCCGCTCACCCCCCCCCCTCCCACTCTCACACCAGAGGAACGCTCACACGCGTTCCGCTCCGGGCCACCGGGCCCAACTTTTGCGTGCGGATGTCACGGCCCTCGTGCCCGCTCCACCGCGCCCCTCCTCGCCCCAACCCGCCCCGTAGCTGTGGCGAATATACTCGCAGTCCCTCTGCCGCGCCTCCCGGTCAACGCAACGCACCATCCAGCGTTAATTCGTAAAGTGAGTGGGGCCGTTTTTAATGGTCCATCCATGCGGATGCGGCTGAGGTGCCTTTACTACCCCACCGCGCCCTACCCCGCCCGACCTGGGTGCGTTGAAGTCCCCGCCATGCGCTGTGCTGCGCTGCTCTCTAGAACGCCGTGTCACATTAATGCGATGCGCTTACCCCGATACGCCTATGGCCTCACCCACTGTAATCGTACGAATAACTTTCCCACATTCTGTTAGCCTGCGATCCTCTCCAGCCGCACGGGTGATTCATATGCCAGAAAAATGAAGAAAAAAGTCCACGTGATTCTCGTTTCTTACCATCACAAGTTTTGATGGATTGGGAAAGGCCTGAACGCCTCGCGTCACACACCGTTTGACTCCTGGTGGCAGCGGGATGCCATCCCCTATTCTCGCCTCCCCCCTCTCTCTCTCTCCCTCTCACTCCCCTTCCCTCCCTGTCGGCAAACCCCATTCACCCCCAGAGCCTCCGTCACCATCCTGTATGCCAAATGCGATGGATGTTTGGAGTGAGTGACGGCTACCCGAGAGCGTGCGTGACCTGCCAGCGTCACCGCTCGCTCCAGAGACTTGAAAATTGAAAAGCAAAAAAAACTCATTTCATTCATAAATAATGCGCAGGTGCGGAGGTTACAAGAAGTTAAAATAGTTTCCGAATCATTGCTGGAAGCAGGGTGGCAGCATTGCCCAGAGTGTTGGTGGTGGGGTTGACAATAGGTAAGAGGGGTGCCCCGCCCGCCCCGCCCCGCCCCGCCTCGCCCCGCCCCGCCCCGCCCCGCCCCGCCCCGCCCCGCCCTTCAGGTAAATGGATGGATGCAGCCTGACCAAGTTGTTCCCACGGAGGCGCGCGGGTCGGCCCTCAGGCCCCGCCCCAGGCCAGGCCTCTCCTCTCTGGGAGAGTGGATTTGGAGGCGTGCCTGCCGCACACCTGCAGTGTGCTGCTCAATGGTTCGTCACACGCACGCGCGTGCGCGCGCACAAGTTTCTCGCGGTTTAGCGGCGATGATAACTCCGGGATGACGACGGGGCGGGGACAAGGCTTTGCACTGGCTTAGCTGAGCTGCTTCATTCCGCATTAAAACGTTACTTGCAAGCGAAAGAGTTTTCCTGGGGTTCTACTCATGTTGAAAAAGTGAGGGTATAGTCGGACTGGTTGCGAATAGACGGGTGTCTACGGCAGGCAGACGGGTGGCCGAGGTCGAGGCCCGGTCCAGCCCAGCCCCACCCGAAGCCTGGACCCTCCCCGCCAAGGCCGGGGCCGGGGTCGGGGCCGGGGCCGGGGCCGGCGAGGACCAGTGTATCGAACGCAACTCAATCAAAACTCACAAATGCGATTGCAAACTTGAGACGAGTTTCGGGAAGGGGGAAGGGGAATTTGCGAAAGAGAAGGTCGGACAGGGTCGACTGCGGCGGCGAGGCTAGGCGAGGCTAGGCGAGGCGAGACAGGTCCGTGGCTGCGGAGCAGTGCAGGGGGGAGGGGAGGGGAGCGGGCGACTGGCCTGGCAGGTCCACCGGACCGGAAACGCTTCCCCAGTACTTTGGTTCAGCGCCTCGCCTCACCCGGCCTCGCCTCGTCTGCAGTGGTCGTGTCTCTGTCGCTGAAAATGTTGAGGAAAAAGACCGGCGTGGTGTCAGCATTGCACAATCACAGCTGGTGCTCCACCAGGCCGGGCCGGGCCGGGCCGCTGAGGTGTTAAGTTCAGCTCAGCAGCGCTTACCCGCAACGCGCCCTTAATGTGGCTTAACTAGTTGCTGATCCTCTTAGCAGGACATCACACCGCCCCCGTCCCGTCCTCCCTTTGGCCGTTCGACCCCATTTACTGGAACGTGTTGTTGTAAAACGAACAGGGCAGGAGGGTCAGAGGGAGGATGGGGGTGGGGGGCGCGGAGGGTACAAGCTGGTCGGAGGTGCCTGCGCAGGGCAATCACCGAATCAATCCCATTCGAGGCTTTAGGCGCGCACTAGCTTTCAAATACCGGCCCCCGATCCCTGCAGACTTTTTCCATTCAACAAACTGATTCCCTCTCTTGCGCCCCCGGCCCGGCTCCGTACGGCGCGCACACAGAGGTCGGGAGATGTCACGCTCAGCTGACAAATGGATCCCGGATCCCCGCGAGTCTCTGCCTCGCCTGATCCCTCTGCCCGTCATTTCTGGCGGGGTTCCTGGCCCTTTTCGAGTCTCGAGGCGGTGCCTCGCAGAGGGTCTGCTCTGCCCACGGGCCGTAGTAACAGTAACAGGTGGCTCAAAATCGCTCAAAATAGCAGCAACCACTGTGCAAAACGTACGGCAGAATAAGCACGACGGATCACATACTGTTCCGCCGAACCGCCTGAGTGGTAGGCAGTGCCCGCGACAGAGCTGGAGGAGGGTTGCCTATCCACGACTCCGCAGGCGCTCGCGCTCGCGAGGGACCCGGCAGAGAGGGAGGGGGGGAGTATCGTAGAGCGAAAATAGTTGCAGTAGCATAACCGCGGAGTGGGTTGGGGGTGGGGTGGCGTGGAGGAGAGGGTGGGGGGCGGTCACGTGGTCCATGCAGACAGGACCAGGGCCATGTGCGCGCGGGCCGGGCCGGGCGGGGCCTGCTCTGCACTCTGTTATACAAGACCGTCTCAAAGAAAAGAGCCGCGACGGAACGGGACGGGACTGCCGGGAAAGGAGAGGGGAGGGGCCGGCCCGGCCGAGCGCGGCGAAGCGAAGCGAGCCAGCCTCACATTTCATCCCTTCTCGCATTACACTCTCGGCACAAAACGTCTTGCTCAGTGTTTCCCGTTTAATCCCCGCGAGGAGCCGAAGCGTGCCGCTCTGCGCCGCGCCGCCATATCCTGACTGTTTTCAAAAGTTTCAGCCCCGCGTGTTTTAGTTTCCCGTGCGCCCGGCCCGGCCCGGCCGCACCGCCGCGCCACACACGCACCGTCGCGTCGCCGCGCCGGCTCGGCCGAGTCACAATAAGTCAGGCTTACCTGCCGACTACACTACTGTTAAAAATACCACAATTTAACAACATTGTGGAACTGTTATTTCTATAAACACAATAGAAAAGTGTGAAAATTTATCGTACATTGTAGGGGTACAACGAGCTGACTGTACAGTGTTTCACTGTTAATTTCAAGTACAATAACGGATTGTAACGGTTCATATTGACGGTATCTTAAGATAAAATATTTTTACAGTGGCATGGCAACCAATTACTTCACAAGGTTATAACAGTGCGCCTATAAGAAGAAAATAAATACTGACGGTAGGCAAGCCCACTCGCTCTGCGGGGCGCTAATGCAGTCTCTGGGGTGCCAGACCCGCCGCGCCGCGCCGCGCACCGCCTGCTTCGATTTTACTGCCGCTTAACAACAGCAGGCGTGCGCTGTGCGCCGCTGTGCGCCGCTGTGCGCAGTGCCGGCGGGGCCTGGCCTGGCCCGGGGCCTCGCCACACAAGTGTACAGGCTCCTCCTCCTCCTCCTCCTCCATCCGCTCCCCGCCCCGTTTAGGCACGTCCTGCGTTCTGATGAGCCGGCATCCTAATTTAGTCCCTGCTTCCCTCTCGGAGCGACTGGAGCGACCTTTCTCCTACCCCCCGTGCCGTGGCCCATCGCTCCCACCCTTTCTCACTGCTGTGCTCTCTCTCTCTCTCTCTCTCTCTCTCTCTCTCTCTCTCTCTCTCTCTTTCTCTCTCTCTCTCTCTCTCTCTTTCTCTCTCTCTCTCACTATTCCTCGCTACCTCTCCACACTCTTTTATTCCTCGGACTTGCCTCTCTCTCCGCCTTGCTCTTTCCCCTGCTCCTTATTAGTTAACTCCTTCGAGAGGGTTTGTAAGGCAATGAGCTGTCTGGGCTGGGCTGGGCCCGGCTGGCGGGCGGGGCCGCACCGGTGCAGCTTGATGCGAATTACGACCTTTCTCTGCTGCCCCACTGCCTCCTCCTCCTCCTCCTCCTCCTCCTCCTCCTCCTCCTCCTCCTCCTCCTCCTCCTCCTCCTCCTCCTCCTCCTCCTCCTCCTCCTGCCAGCCGGCCAGATCCCGCGAGGACGGACGAAAGGAGCGAGACAGAGCGTAGCGTGCTTCCTACCCGAGGACGCAGAGGGCAGATGCTGCCGCCCCGCGAGGACCGTTGAGTATGGCGCCCTGCGACCACATGATGGTCACGGTGTGCACGCGCGAGAGCGCGGTTTTGAACCTACTTGCGGAACGCGCTTCTGCAACTTACCGATATTTCTTACGGCCATGCACTACGGCGCCTTTTTTTTTCTTCCCTCCTTTCTCCGCCTATAAAATCGGTGAGGTAGCGGTATCAAGAAGTGTGTAGTCACCGTGGCGGGGCGGGGCGGGGCGGGGCGGGGCGCCAGCAGCAGCAGGCACTGGCCGGACAACTACGTCGGGTCGAAGACCAAAGTCGCGGGTAGGTGCGCCGCTTGAAACAAACGGCGCCGTAAAAAAACACGTTGATGGTGGTGCGGGACCTGCCTGGGCCCGCCGTGCTACTCGCTCTCTCTCCCCCTCACGTCAGTCCCTCTCTCTCTCCCTCACTCCCTCTCCCCTCTCGTTGCCCTTTTCTCGAGTCGAGCCAGCGCGAGTCGAGAGGGCACAGCACAACACAACACAGCCCCACAATGCTCCTGGTGCCGTCGTGCTGCTACTTTCTTCCTTCCTCCAGTGTTACCCATACCTCACCGTGACGGATCGTGGGGACTCTACAGGATGAGGTGGGGTGGAGGGGGGCGCAGGCCGGCTAGGTTTGGAGGACATAGCGGCGCATCCCTACACAATGGCCAATGGGACAGGACGAGCGCGAAGTGGGCTGGCTGGGGGGGACTGGAGGCGAGGCGTTGTTCACCCTGTGCAAGCGAGGCGGGGCGGGGCGGGGCGGGGCGGGGCGGGCGCTCATTCACTGGCAGTGGGCTAATAGGCCGAGGAGTGACGGGAAATGAGCGATTACTGCCGCTGTGAGGGGCTCAGCCCCGCCGTGCCCCGCCCCGCCCCGCCCCGCCCTACCCCGCCCCGCGGCTTGCTTGACCCCAGCCCAGCTCCAGTCCATCACGGCCCCGCGGCCCGCGAGCATATTGGACCTATAATGGGCTGCTGATCACGTTAGGCCCTCCCTCGCCCCCACCTCTCGCCGGTCCAAATAATCCTGCTGCCTTGCTCCTGATATTGTTTCCGTAACAGGCCCTCTGTTGTCTTTCCAGATATTCTGTTCTCGGTTAGCATAACATTTTTGTACGGATTGCCAATGCGGTGGAGTCTATATGCGCGGCCCAGAACGATTCCAGTAAATCCTCCAAAAATGGTAGAAGCAGGATCGCGGCGCACGACAGAGGACAGCTTTTGTGCTTCCGGGGAACTGACTATACGGACCACTATGCTCTCGTACTAAACCTAGCGGCAAGCTGGCTAAACAACGCGCTCAAAGAAAATAATCATAAGGAAACAAAAAAAAATGTCCGTTTTTTCGAGTCAAGCTCCCCTCCGTTCCGTCGTGAAGTGTGGCGAAAGAAGCTCGTCTGTTGTGCTGAGCCGCTAGAGCTGGAGGGAAAGGGAAGAGGGGGGGGGGGGGGGGAGGGGGGCGGACACAGCAACAAGCTGGCTTTATCTCATTGGGGCTGAGCGCCTGCTTGTCTGCTTGGCCCACGGGCCACGCCGCGCCACGCCACGCCGCGCCACGCCGCGCTCAGGGCCCCACCGGCCCAGGGGCTTAGCTGCAATGATAAATGGACGCGTGTACACGGTGACAATGATTGCTGCCACAATGCTCGAGGGCCGCCGGCCCGGCCCGGCCCGGCCCGGGGCTCCAGCACGCCTCGGCCCCGAGGAACACATTTCCACCATTTTCTTATCGCCAGTGTTTTGACGCAGCGTTGAAAACCTCCATCATCTTCTTGTCCCCGTGCCGGGCCGGGAGGAGGGGGGGGGGGGGCGGCACGGCCCAGGCCTAGGCGAGGCGGCCGAGGCAAACAGCTCGTCTCCCTCCGGCAACACTTGCGATTAATTTCCATGAAATGACCTTGGACTGGTGATAGATGAGTTTTAATGCGTTTGTGAGTTTTCATCGCATGTACCTTCAAAGAAAAATGGGTCGAGGTGGCATGTGTTCCCCTTTTCAGAAAACTGCGCCCGTCTTTGTCGAAATATCCTTTTTTTCCAAAGGCCGCAGAGTAGAGATCGCCTGATTGTTGACTGTCATTCTCATACTTCTAACATAAAAGTAATCAGTAATCTCGTATGCAACTGCTCTCTAGTTCCCTTGCGCGTCGACTTAAAAGTGCAAACGCTCCATATGATTCGCTTTGGGAAAAAAGCAGAGTGATTACTTTGTGGTCGGGTCGGGTCGGGTCGGTACCATAGGCCGCACACTGGCAGCGGCAGCGGGACTCGCTTTCTGGCTGATTAGGAATGCAGCGGCTGCTCGTGCCGTCCCACCTCCTCTCCTCTCCTCTCCTCTCCTCTCCTCTCCTCTCCTCTCCTCTCCTCTCCTCTCCTCTCCTCTCCTCTCCTCTCCTCTCCTCTCCTCTCCTCTCCTCTCCTCTCCTCTCATGGATGGAAGTAAGTTCGCACAATAAGAAGAGACGGTGTGAGTATGCCGGGCCGGGCCAGGCCATAGGGAAGACGGCCGAAGGAGAAAGAGAGAGAGAGAGGCGGGGGAAGGAGGAGGGAGTTGTCGTAAGCCGCTTCCGCATGTTCGTCTCGCCACGGTTAAAGGCACCACGCAGCAGGCGCGCTGTGCTCGTCAATAAACTCCTCCCCCGCCCCGCGCGCCTCGCTCCAGTCGGGCCGCACAAAGTTGAGCTTGTCTAACATGCAGCGGGACGGTGAAAAAGTTTTTGCCAGTGCCGCGCGCGGAAGCGGAGCGACCGGGGCCGGGCCGGGCCCAGGAGCTGGGTGAATTCCGATGAGGACAACGTCAGGGCGGCGCACCCCGTTAGGGCATCCCGTTAGGGCATCCCGTTAGGGCATCCCGTTGGGGCATCCCGTTGGGGCATCCCGTTGGGGCACCCCGTCGTTGGTCGTTGCCGCTCCCACTCGTGGCTCCCGGTGGGAGGCCAAGCTAAGCGGGCATGGCTGCGGTGTGGCTGCCTCCCCGCAGCCTCCGCAGCCGCGCGCTGCTTCTGGCCTCGGCCCCGGCCGGGCCAATACGCTTAAAAGCTTAACGGCTCACTCCAGTTAGAGCGAAGCGGGGGAGGGAAAGTTAAAGGAAATCTCTGGCACTGTGGTCGCGCGGCTCGGCGCGGCGCGGCTACCCCGCCCGCCCGGCCCCCGGGGCCGAGGCCGGGCGTGAGGAGGCCGTTGATGGGGGAAGGGGCGCGCCCTCGACACACCGACGACCTCCAATAAAAAGCCAAGCTGTACCACCGAGGCCGTGCCGTTAGAGGAGAGGGGCACCTCTCTGCGGCACGCACAGTCTCCTCCGGGCTCGGCCACGCCTCGAGTGGCTCACGTTTGATGTAGCTTTCTTTTACCCGAGTCATATTGACGCTCGGTCGGCCGCCCGCCTGGCACTCACCTGCCCTGCCCTGTCCTGTGCGGCCTGCCTGCCTGCCTGCCGGCGCCCGCTCCGCTCCGGCCCCCTCCTCCGGGAGGCCTTTAATTGCAGCGGCGACCACCACAAATTGCTGGGCCAAAATAGCGGAGGGGCCGGCGGGCTGGGGGCAAGGGGAGGAGCGGCGGGGCGGGGCGGGGCTAAGCCGTAGCCTCGCTCAGCGCCGCCATTCCGAGGCGGTAAACTGGCCGTAAACGAGGCGAACGCGTCCCTTTCACTGCTCTCTTTTGTTCCTGGAGGGCCCCGCCACACTCCGCACCACCCCGCCCCACCCCGCCCCACCCCGCCCTGCGCGCCAGGGGCGGCGTGATCGACGGCCGACAGCAGCAAGCGACAAGAAGGCCGAGTCGGACTCGGAAAACACTATTTCTCGGACAACGTTCATGCACTTCAAAGACAATTTGACACTTGCTCCGTTCCACTTTTCTCCCGTCACACAGGGGCCTGTCCTCGGAGCACGAGCAGGCAAGTACGCGATGCGCCCTGCTCCTTCCACAAACCGTTTTTGCTGCCAAAATCGCAGATTTACGAGGCTTGCGGTGCGTGGGGTGCTACCGCGGGTCCGTCCTTATCTGTTGCCCGCGCCGCGTGGAAAATATCTCCCCGCCCTCGGCAGGGCTGGCGGCAAGGGCCTTGCTCAGGGGTTGTGTGTGCCAACAGCCCGACAAACTTGCTACTGTGGACCCTGCCGCGATATTTCAGAGGAAGATAGCAACAGGGGAATTCCCCTGGACACGCCCCCGCCACGCCCGGCCGGGATGCGTCTAATGAGGTCCTGGGCCGAACAACGCACCGAGGGAAAACATTAAGACCACCAGTTGCCTTTGGCGCGCGTCGCGTCGCACGGCCGGGCCATAAAAGTAAAAAAAAAGAACAGGAGGGAAACACTTGTTATCGCAGGGGTTTGGGGGGCATGGGGCGGGGGTGGCAGGACCTCAACGGGGCAGGGGACAAATCACCAGGGGAGGGAAGCTCGGGGAGGACGGTGCACCACGGTCCGCCCCACTGGCCCCAACCCCGCCGGTCCCGCCTGCCCCCCCCCCCCCCCCCCCCCGCCCCGGACCAATCAGTATTTGACAGGGAAGGGCGCCCGCAATTATGTGCCAGACCAATGGAGAAAAATAAATACCGAAACGAGATGAGAATAAAAGCGGAAACAAACCTTTATTTATACATTGCGTAAGCAAACGGGAAACGAGCCGAAATTAATTCTCTCTGTGGTGGAGCTTGTTTCAATAGGTACTCCCGCGCTTATGGCGGCGATTAGCACATCGGCAGGTGGAGGCGTGCGGTCGGGTCGGGCCGCGTTGTCTCCGCGAGCCCCACGCGGGGCCTCGGGGGGCCTGGGGGCGGGGCCGGGCGGGGCCGGGCGGGGCCCCCGCATGTGGCCGGCACGCGGGGCTGCGGCCTGCGGTCCACCGCTATGGGGCCCCCGATGGGGCGCGGCACGCGGCGGGGCGCGGCGCGGCGTGGCCAAACTAACAAGCAACGCTCAGCCGCGCAGACAAGATTGCAATGTGGCCCGCGGGGTAAGCGGAGGGAGAGAGAGAGATAGAGAGAGAGAGAGAGAGAGCGAGAGGGGGGGGGGGGGGCGAGTTGTGTGTCGGTATATCGACTCGCGCTGTCTTTTCTCATCATCGCCCTTCGCGTCCCGCCCCTACTCACCGTCCTGGAGACACTTAGCGGCGCGCTCACCTGCCAACAAGAGAGAAAGACGGAAAATCAAGTTTGGTCCTCATTGTTCCAGGCAGGCGGGGCTCAGGTTGAGGCGGCCCCCCTGGCTGCTGTTCAGCCCCCCCGGCCCGGCCAGCCTGTGCAGCTGATTATGCCGGGGAAATACGTCATCAGCGAGGCGAGCGGAGACGAGCGGCAGCCGGTAAGTGTTATGTTACTGAGATGAGGACTCCCCCACTCCACCGGGCCGCCCCCGGGCCGCCCCCGGGCCGCCCCCGGGCCACCCCCCGGGCCGGGCCGAGACGAGGTGGATAACATTGTCGGGCGGCTATAACGCTGCGCGCCGCCCGGGCTGGCGCGGCCTGGCCCGGCCCGGTCGCTGCTCGAGCGTATGACAAGACGACGGAAGTGACATTGTGAAAGCGAAAAGGGACGCGGGAAATTGTGGTGCGTCGTATTACTTATTGTGAATGCCCCTGCCAAGCCGATATGAGGTGTGTGTGTGTGTAGAAGGGATGTGCCTGGTTGTGTTTGGTGCACTCGCGACGTCGCTATCCTCCACACACACACACTATCACTTTGATACTTGCGCTCGCGTGATGTGCGCGATCTACCACATAGATTTGGCGTCTTCCGAAAGTGAAAAAAGAAAAAGAAAAAGAAGAACCATATTGTGGAATCTGTATTTTTCGTTACACGAGGTCGTACGGTCTTGTCGTGGCCGGACGGCTCATCAGTACCGGGTGATCAGGCGCCGATGGTCGTGCCGATTACGGAGCTATTAACATTATTATTTCACGGTCCGCTTTATCCCCGCTGGCACTGGCCGCTGTCCTGCCGAGATGAGCCCGGTCGGTCCGGTCCGGTCCGGCCCTGGAGCCCGGAGCGAGCTCTGATGAGTGGTCAATCCAATTTGGGTCTCCAATCGATAATTGAGACTACCTACTTGGACCGTTATGGCGGGCGGGGTGCCGCCCGGACAGCCCCGCCCCGCCCCGCCCGGCTATCTCGCAAATTGATTCAGTGAGGTGCGAGCCACAGCAGCAGTGGGAGTTGGTTTGAATTAGTTAAACTTTGCGGAATACATTAGTAGGTCCGCGCGCGATAGTGGCGGGCGCGGCGCGGCGCGGCGCGGCGCTGGCCAGCCATGACGTTAATGACGGGCTGTGTCTGTGCATCCCGTGCCCGCCCGCCCCTGCCGCCCACCGTCACTGACGGCTGCAAAAGCAAACAGCGGCGCGCGTGTTCACTCGCTGGCCCGCCAGTCTGACGCTGACGTTGACAACGCTGGCCTGCTGTACACTCCTTCAGAGCCGGGGCGGGCCGGGCGGGGCGTGACATGTCCAGAGGAGAGCGATAGTTAGTTTTCCTCCCTGATTGATGACTGGCTGACTGATTCTGAAACCGATAGCGGGCTCTGCGCCGGGGGCCGGGGGCGCGGCCGGGTCAGCTGGGGCTCTGTTTTCCTCGGACAGGGCAGTGATCCGATGCCAGGAGGTGGGCGCCGACCTCGCGGGGGCCAGGGGGGCAGGGGGCCAGGGCCAAGGCCGCAATACAACTCGACTCGCCTGTCGACTCGCATTGAGCCGGGCCGGGCGGGGCGGGGCCGGGAGTGTGTCTAGGCCGCCGGGCGGCGCTGGGCTGGGCTGGGCTGGGCGCCTGCCCCCGCCTGCCCTCCCCGGCGCTATCGCTCACAAACGGAGATACAATCGGGCAGCTGCCGACTAGGCTGGGCCGGGCCGGGCCGGGCCGGGCTGGGACCTTCCCGCTCCCGACCCGGCCAGGCCAGGGCTTACGGAAGACCGGCGCCGGAACGAGGAGACGCCGCGTGTCCGTCATCGTAAGATAAAAAAAAAGGAGGGATGAAAACTGTTTAAAGTCAAAGGGAGAAATACGAAACAAGTTAGTTGAGAACTATCGAAATCAATGGAAACTATGTACTGAGGAAGGGAGTCGCGCGTCGTACAGTTCGACATCAAGATCTGTAATGCTGTTGTTCTTGTTACTGACTTATCCGTCACACAGAATAGTTTCCGATTTTTCGATTTTAAAAAAATGAAACATAAAAGAAATACGGCTTTACGACCACTAGGTCGGAATCAGTCCAAGCTGCTGCTTTTCCTCGCGTGTACCCGTCCGCCCCGCCCCGCCCCACCCCACCGCGCCCCGCCCCGCCCCTCCCGTACGCGCCTCTCGTGACCATATGGCAGCCAAATACACCCAGCTCAAAAGCGAAAAAAAAAACAGACGGAAATCCATCTTCAGGCAGTCGGGTGGGGCGGGGCGGGCGGGCAGGCCGCGGGGCCGCGGGGCGCGCTGCCTGGCGGAGGTATGTTCAAACAGCTCTATTTGCACGAGACGATTCGATCAGCCCCGTCCTCTCTGCTGAACAAACAGGGGGCGTCACGGGTTTATGCGCGTGCGAGTGTTTTAGTGTGTTAGTGTTTTAGTGTGTTAGTGTGTGTGTGTGGAGGATAGCGACGTCGCGAGTGCACCAAACACAATGCACAGTGGCGTGTGTGGAACTCTAGCCTCACACACACACACACACTGCTCGTACATTTTCGCGGTCTCCCTTTGACCGCGGGGTGCGCGCGGCCGCACGGTGTTACCGCGGGGCTGCGGCTGCGCGGGCCGCGGCACGGCACGGCCGTGTCTGTGTCGCGAGCAGCTTCCTGTAGTGCGCTGTAGCTGCAATTTATGTTCGCAAAAGAGCTAGGCAGCAATTAAGATTGGCTCCGCGGTGCGGCGGGGCGGGGCGGGGCGGCGCCATGCCATAGGCCCCCTCCTCCATCCCTGCCTAACCGAGCTGCTCCTCACGCCGCACGCCACGCTCTGCTCCAGGCTGGTCGTGTTTCGAGCTTCCGCTCCTTACTAAAACTAGAGGCATTCTTCCGAGCCGCCGAGCAAGGAGCCGAGCCGTGCGAATACGAGACAAAGTGCGCCCCGCCCCGCCCCGCCCGCACGATGCGTGTTCGTCTGTGGCCGGGTGGGGTGGGGTGGGGTGGGCGTAACGAGGCCAGATGCGACAGCACGTAATCCCTTGAACCGTGTTTGATGTGAACGTTTCTCTTATAACCAAAAAAAAAAAAAAAAAAACCTTGATAAAGCGTTTCAACCGCAGCCGGATCTTTTGATGCAACCCTCTGTACACTAAAGAGCGACGCAAAGAGGATTCACAGCCGAGGTTAACGAAAATCACTATCGAAGCACTCTGTAGTTTCGTGCAACAAACGCAAACAGGTTGCCAGGAGTATAAAAGGACATGCTCGCAATAACTTGCTCCGCTGCTTTTCAATGGTCTGTGTGCGAGCGCGGGAATAATACGGGGTTGACTTTGAATGGCTGCGCCGCTCTGAGAAACCAAACTCTGAGGGAAAATGAAGAAGAAAATAAGAATTGAAGGGAGAAATGCGAATGAAAGGCGGCCAGCGCCTCGGCCTGGGCGCGCTGCGGTAGCAGCAGCGGTGCTAGCAGCTGTTAGTAGCGGGTATTGAGGAGCGGAGGTCAGCAGAGGGTGGGATCATTGCACCTCCCGGAGATAGGGTGACCATGTACCCCCGGGGGTAAATGTTTCTTAGGTTAGGTGTACCCCCAGGGCTCGACGGTAGGCGGCACATGTGCCCTCGTGCTAGTGTACGGGACGGGGGTTGCAACCACTCTGCTATCGCCGGTCCCGCTCCCGCCCGCCCCCGCCCGCCCCCGCCCGCCCCCGCCCGCCCCGGACAGACAAAAGGGCGCAGGCTTGTTGTGCTGGCCGGGCGGGGCGGGGCGGGGCGGGGTGGGGCGGTGTGGGGCGGGCCGGCCTAGCAGACGGTTTGCATGTGGGAGTGCACTAGGCTCTGCCCTCGCCCTGCCCCGCCCCCGCCCCGCCCCCGCCCGGGCTTTCAATCTCACTGCTCCGCCTCTTTCCACCGTCCCTCCCCTCGGCCCCTCCGTCTGTCCGTTATTCGGTTACGATATGCAATATGGCATTCCGCCGGCTGCTGATGCTGCCCTGCCCCTGCCTGCACCGCCCCGCCCCGCCCCGCCCCTTCGTCCACGACAGCAGCTGCAGCAGCTCCTAATGTTGTAAACCCCAATTTTAATGCCGATGGATGGGATGGGAGGCGGGAGGCGGGCGGGGGCTGGCGGGGGCGGGCGGGGGCGGGCGGGGGCGGGCCGGACGCAAACATGTAGTCACTATCCATTAGCTGCCCACGCTCCGGTGCATTGCATTCCGCTGCTGTGAGTGGGACGGGAGTGAAAGAGACAGAGGGAGGGAGGGAGCTAGAGAGAGAGAGATAGAGAGACACTGTTGTGGAAACGTGAAAGGTGGCGTGTCTAGATAGTGCCCGGCCCGACCGCTCTAAGTGCGCGGGTGCGGGTGTGACCCGTGGGTCCCCCAGTCCCCCGTCGCCCTCCGCCCCGCACTGTGGGGAGCCCCTGTGGGGACCGCGGCCCCCCGCCCCGCCGCACTACTGCATCAGTATGCAGGCTGCGCCCCGCCCCGCCCCGCCCCGCCCCGCCCCTCCCCGCCGCGCCCCGCCCCGCCGCGCGCGTGTTGGGGCCGGCGGGGCCACGCTTCGACAGACAGACGCACGTCGGGGACACTGTACCTATAGTACTACTGCTGCATACTGTTCTGTGGCGTTCTCGCTTTCGTTTAAATTTTGATGGAAATTGAAATGCGGAAAATAAAACTATGGGAGGTCTCGAACAGATAGCCGAGTTGTTGAACGTGGTGTATAGCGTCTACTCTTTTGGAAGGGCGGAAAAGGCAGCTAGGGCCCTGCTGAGCGAGGGGTTTGCCCAGGGAAGATGAAAAATATGTGATGTCTGTGACGGTGAGGCTCAAGGGAGGGCCCATCAGTGAAGATAAAAAAGTGCGCTTCCTTGTTTCTTACTTTGCGACCGGGAGTAAAAACTTTATCAGCTTGTGGGTGGTAAATTACACCAATCAATCAAGCTGCTATCGTGCGCCCACCGCCGCCTGGCCGCCTGGCCTTGTCTCCCTCACCCCCTTAGCAGCTTCCCGCCGCTCTCGCCTCTCTCTCTCTCTCTCTCTCTCTCTCTCTCTCTCTCTCTCTCTCTCTCTCTCTCTCTCTCATTCTCTCCGTCCGTTTGTTACTGAAAATCTACCGAAATCCATTGCAAAGAGCTCCCTAAATCGTTATCTCGTCGCATCGGGCTCGGCTCGGGCTTCCACTCGCTTCCAAGGATATCGGTAGGGGAGGAAAATGGGCTTTCGCTGCTGGCGCCGGACTGGGTCTGCCCGCCTAAACTAAACATCCCGTTTTCAGGCCCTTGAAATCTCCTCGTCCAGTGGCCACTGGTGCCCGCGCTATCCGCCAGAGCGCGCCGAGGCGCCGCCCTCTTGTTTTCAGAGGCGCGTGGCTTTTGTGTCCACCTTTCAGCAGCTGCAAGCAGCAGCGGCGAAAGCCGACCAAGCCGGGCCGGGCCGAGCCGAGCCGGGCCGGGCCGGGGATTGGACATCCAGAGATAATGATCGACAGTCCTTAACGCCTCGGAAGGCCTGAGGGCCAGCGGCAAGAGAGAGGGAGAGGGAGAGGGGGGCGGAGGGGGCAATCCCAAAGGCAGACTCAAGGAAAGCCAATCGATTTTTACAGAAAAACAGGGAGGGGATAACAACGTGGCAGAGCTGGTGTGAGATTTGCTCAGGGGCGACAAAAAAAAATCAGTGAGGAAGCAAAAGGAGAGGATGAGAGAGAGAGAGAGAGAGAGAGAGAGAGAGAGAGAGAGAGAGAGAGAGAGAGAGAGAGAGAGAGAGAGAGAGAGAGAAGGCGATTAAGCAAAGAGCAGTGCGGGACAAGAAAAAAGAGCTGATTCGGCTATTGGTGCTCGCGGCTGGCCCGGCCCGGCCCAAGCTCTCTTTCCGGGGCTGGTCCGGTCCGGTCCGGTCCGGTCGCGCCAGGTTACCGCAGTAATTTTTCAAGAATGGGTAATGAGGAAATGAATGATGGAGCGGCAATCTACTGGTTCCAAAGCCACGGCCTGGCCGGGCCTGGCCGGGGTGAGGGGTCGTCCGCGACCTCAGCTCGGCCCGGCCCGGCCCGGCCCGGCCAGGACCGAGGACCCCGTGCAGAAGGGAAGGACCTGGGGCCGGGCCGGGCCGGCCGGGCCACTCCCTTCCGTTTCGCCGGCCAAAGGCCGAAATAGCATTAGGGCTTCTGCCCCGGCCGGGCCCGGCCCGGCCCGGGTGTTCTTCAATCAGAGCGGAGTGAGGCGATTTGGCGCTATTTTGCTGTAGCAGCGAGGCGTGGTCTCTTTTCGTTTTCTCTTACTGGGTGGAAAGAAGAGCCATCCGCCATTGTGCCCACGAAATGGAGAGGAGGAAATGTTGTGTGGAAGTGAGTGTGCGGAGATAACCGACACGCGACAAGTCGTGGCTTATTCGTGCTGTCGCCTACCTTTCTTGTGTCGCCGTCCCCCATACACGCCCCTCCGCTCCGTCACAGTACGATTGGAGAAAATGAAACGTCATCACAAACGATCAGAGGCGGGTTATCTTTTTATTTGATTTCTCACACCGTTGGCTCGCGGAAATTAACAATCTCCCATCTGCCCGGCCTACCTCGGAGAGCGAGCAGCACGGCTGTGGCCCCGACCCGCCCCGCCCCGCCCCGCCCAGCTCAAAGGGCGTTCGCAACAGGTGCCGTCACAAGCAGCCCTTGCGCATTCTCCCCACACGGGGCGGGGCGCGGCTGCACGCCACGATGCGCCTGCAGACTGATTGCCGTGACGGGCACAGTTGTGAAATACAGAAATACAAGTGACCGTAGTATTATCTACCAATAATGAGCCGTAGGCCGTAGACCCGCACAGCGGGCAGGGCAGGGCGCGGCAGAAAAGTCGGCTCGATTCCGTTAGCTTTGTTTTCAAGTTAAATTTTTGAACGGAGAAAAGGTTGTCGGACTGATGCGTCCTCGGGCACGGGAAACTATGATAAAAAGAAGCGTAGCGAGCTCCGCTGGTTCACCCACCAGCTCACCAGCCAGCAGCGCGTCCCGATCCCGATCCCGATCCCCAGGGCCCCTGGCCGCCAGCAGGCAGCCGTCCTCGTCAGATGTCACGCAGGGCTCCCCCAAGGACTGCAATGAGCAAGGGCCTCCCGCCGAGCGCCGCCCCGCCCCGCCCCGCCCCGCCCCGCCTCAACCGAATCCCCTGCGTGGCCCGGCTGCCGGTGAAAGGGAAGCCTGACGGGCCGGGCTGGGCCGGCGCGGCGTGGAGGCAAGGGCGTCCCGGCGCCAAGGGCGTCGAGACGGGGCCCTCGACAAAAGATCTGTTGTGGGGGCGTTCGAGCCGGCGCGGCGCCACGCCGGCTCAGCTCAGCCCGTCTGCACTGTGGCGGCCGAGGCCAGGGCCGGGGCCGGGGCCGGGGCCGGGGCCGGCGCCGGGGCCGGGGCCGGGGCCGGGGCCGGCTCGACCGCAATCCGTCCCGAATCTGCCACGTAGTCGTCCCGTACATCGAGAGTTACAACGAGCAAGTTAATCACGGCACACACTTCCGCGGGTCACTTTTTAGTCGGAAGCGCATTACTGCGGGTGTTGAGGATCGACCCTATAGGTCCTCTCCTTGTGCTGACGTTGCCGACGGGTGTTCTGCCGGGCGTTCTGCCGGGCGTTCTGCCGGGCGTTCTGCCGGGCGTTCCGCGCACCGCGTCGCTGCATTTCGTGATGATAATACACCTTCCGCTGCCATCCCGGCCGCGCGGAGTACAAAACTTTGTCGACGCGGTGCTGCGGTGCGGTGGCGGCGGCGGCCTTGTACTAAATCCAAATGAGTGCGTCAACAACTTTGGCCATTGGCTATGCGCGCAGAGAAAGGCGCGGCAGCGGGCGAGGCGGGGCGGGGCGGGCACGAAACAAGAGGGGTGTAATGAGCCGAAGGCGGGTGGGCGCGGCCACGGAAGGCGGGGCGGAGCGGGGCGGGGCCGGCGGGCCGCGGTCAGCGCGCGGCGCGGCCCGGCTGGCCCGGGCTAGGCCCCCTCCGGGCTGAGGGTGGAGTGGACGACAGAGAAGGGGTTTTTACTTCCTTCTCCTTCCTGAGCGCGCTCAGTAGGTAAGCCCTTAGAATGACACGCCCCGTGGCGGCCGGGCGGGTACGGTCCAGGGTCACCTTGGCAACCTCCGATCTGGCGGGCGGGCCGAGCACTGCTTACTGACCGACCAAAGAAGGTTGGACAGTTTCTTGAATTTGTGTGACCCTCCGAAAAGAAAAAAGTAACACAAAATAATACGTACCAGTTTGGTTTTATGCGAGCTCTTTCCGAAGACTGCGCTCCCCGCGCCGCCCGCCTTGGCCCCACCTCGCCCACCTCGCCCCGCCCCTTACTGATAACGCGCTCACGTCAGCCACCACACCGCGCCCATGGCGGCCTTGATCCGTTTCCTCCTTTATTATTGTTCTCCTCGTGGCGTGGCGTGGCGGCGCGCCGGGGAGACCTTGTTACATTCCACCTCATAATGCGAGAAACGTTAACACGCGACGCCTTCACGTAACAAACGGCAATTTCTACTGCGCTAAAAAAATGTCATGTTTTTTCTATACCCTCTTCCGCTTTCCTCATGGTGCTGACTGAAACCAGTTTTGATCCTAAGCGTGAGCAGATAGGTTGTCTATCGGCGCCGAGTCGTGTAGGCAACCCAACCGACGCCACCAATCGAGCCTATCTTTCCTATTTTTAAGGTATTCCAATCAGCTTTCATCATAACCTCCATCGCGATGAAATGCTAGATAACGGTGCGGTATAATCCGTTCGCTGAGCCAATGTATCCTAACCATGTGAGAGGGGAGGGTGTGGGCTTTCTTTACTAACATCACACCGTCCGTGCGTGAGACTGAGTAGACCAGCGCCGGGCGGGAAGGGGCAGGGCGGGGCGGGGCGGGGAGGCTCGCGGCACGTGTTTGACAACTCAATTCTTGTTGCTGCTTCTCCCCTGGTTTGCACGCCACACGGGGTGCGTCCCGCCCCGCCCCACCCCGCTCCGCCCCGCCCCGCCACGCCCCGCCCCACCTCGCTCTGGGACCAAGGCCGGCTGTAAATCGGAGTGGAGTGGAAGAGCAGGGTGTGGAGGGCAGTTCTCTCTCGCTCTCCCAGGCTTCAGCCCCGTCCGTGCCTGCTTTGGTGTGTGGAGTGTTCAAGTCCAAGTTGAAAGGGGTCCTAGCCGAGCAAGTCGGTGCGGCGCGAACCGAATAGGGAAGTACAGTATTTGTTTCTGCAGGGGTGTCTTTGGCTGGCCCTGGCGCCGGCGCCTGTGGGCAGAGCGGGACGGGATCGCGCGCATGTTGTAGGGCAGGGTGACCACCCCATGCGCCCCGGTCGCCGTCCTGCACCACGCACTCGTTGGCCTGCAGCAGAGCGCGAACCGAGTCGGTGGCAAGACACGCGGAATGACGTACTCCTCTCGTGAAGGGCTGCGCTAGAATCGTCTGCGACGGGGTCACACAGGACTAGTTTTGTGCCACAATGATAAATTGTACTACCTGTGGCGCTTCTCGCGGCGCGCTGAGTCAAAACTCTACCATGGAGGAGTAGTAGTAGTTTGTTTTGAAACTATTTTTCGTACATAATTTCGATTGCGCCTGCCTCTTGAAAACTAAATTTTATTCTGAAAAATTGTACGTATTTAAAAAAAATAAATTCTTGAATGCAATTTGGCTAAGAGTCGGGTAATTAATCGCGTGCAGGCCGGGCCGTGCCATGCCGTGCCGGACCAGACCAGAGCGGGGCGGGAGAATGTTGCCTGCCTGCCTGGCTGCTGCGCCAAATGCAAACTGTTTCTTTTTTGTTTGATGTTGGGGCGGGCCGGGGCTAAGAGGGGAGGGCCCGGTCAGTAGCAGGAGCTGCAGAGCGAGAGAGGGGAGAGAAACCAACAAAAAAGCCGCCTCAACATGCGATCGCGGCAATTTTAAATATATGTGTTATAAGTGAGGGGCTAGGCTGCAGGCTCTCATGCGCAATGCTGATGTGCTGACAGTCCCCTATGCGCTGTGAAAGCCTCCGCCCCTCTCCCTGACCGAACACCGTGGGCTGACCTGCCAGCAGAATGATGTTGGGGCTGGGCTGGGGAGAGAGAAGCAAAGCGGAGGCAAAGTGATTCCAAAGTGGCGGCCGCGGAGGGGAAGCAGGGGCGGAAATGAAGACCGCGAGAGCTGGAGCCGCTGGAGTCGCCGGAGTCGCTGGAGCCGCTGGAGACTCGCACCTTGCATTCTGGTACCAATAAATGCTAATCGAAAAATGCAATGTGTCCAATACGTAATGGTATTCGTAACAGTGGCAGTGCTCCTGCATCACTTTCTGGACTACAGCGCTTCCTGAACTGCTCCCATTTCTCTCTCTCTCTCTCTCTCTCTCTCTCTCTCTCTCTCTCTCTCTCTCTCTCTCTCTCTCTCTCTCCCCCTCTCTCCCTCCCTTGGTGCGCGCGGCCAGTGTGCGGCTTGCGCTTATTCGCAGCTTAGCGTTATGCGCAGCACCTGCCGCTCCTTTATTGGCAGTCTCGGGCGCGCGGGGCGGGGTCCAGCAGCAGCGCTGCTGTATCTGATATGAGCGGGGCGGGGCGGGGCGGGGCGGGGCGGGGCGTGCAGTCACGTGGCCGTGACAGGTGTCACTCGCCCCGCCCACACGGTCACGTGGTATAGAAAAGGCGTTGGCCATAGTGTTTTTTTTTTTGTTGCGTTGCACGACCTGCGTTACTGCGTCACCCTGCCGTGCACATTCCTGCGCCGTCCACGTGCGCTCCGTCATAGCTTCCACTAGAAATACATATTATACGTGTAATTAAAAAAAGAGGACATCTACGTTCTAAAATAGAAAAAAAGGGCAAGTACCCGGTGTTTCCGAGAACGCATAAGAGTTTACGGGCTTGCCGTGGCCCCTTGGGTAGGCAGACCCGCAGTACTGCTACGTGCTCCCTGAAACGCCCGGTCGGTACATTCAGGCCGTGCAGAACTTGTTGGACGCCTTCCTTCGCTGCTGCCGCCCCGCCCTGCCCCGCCCCGCCCCGCCCCGCCCCGCCCGTCTACCCAAATTGCTTGAGCGGCTTCGCTGCGCTTGCCGTGGATTCCGCAGGGATGTGTCGCGGTGATCGGGCGGGGCGGAGAGGAAAGGGTTGGTGTCCGTGTGCGCGTGTGTGTCCGCGTGTGTGAGAAAGAGGGGGGAGAGGTAAAAGGGGTTGCTGGGGAAAAAAAGGGAAAAGGAGAAAAAAGAATCAAGCCCCTTTGAAGCTACGGTGGTGGTCCAGTATATCAACCTGCTGCACTGTTGCTCATGCTGATTAAAGTACTTTGTCCAAGATTTTCATACATCTTTTTATACCATTTTTGACTTTGCATTCTATTACTGTAGAACGTGGATGGTCCGTTCATTATGAGCGGGAAGAGGAGTCTTCGGTGCGTCGTCTGCTTGATGGCCCACGCGCTTTTCCCTGCGCTGCGTTTTTGCCATGCCATTACGTAATCGTTTGTTCGTTTGTTTGTATGGGTGTGTAAGGGGTAGGGGGTCCCTCGCGCCCGCTCTTGTTCGTTAGCTCGGTGCAACAGCGCTGTCTACCCCACCTCCCCAAACCCCCTTGTCCTCTCAAGTGTGCCAGGCCAGGCGTCTGTTCGTAGAATGTTGCCGCGAGAACTAACACTGGCAGCCAGCCGTGCCCGCCCCGCCCCGCTCCGCCCCGCTCCGTCCCCATCCCCCCCGGGCACAGGCCGGTCCCGCAGCCTGTGTGTTTGGCCCACCAGTTCTGCGTGTGCTTTTCTCTGCTTCGCCATATACCGATCCCCCGCCATAGTTTTTACACAGCACCATTTTAAACATTTCTACATGCTCTACCAAGAATAATAATGAAGCACCGAATACGCAGCGCGGGCAGTTTCGCTGCGTACGGCGAACGCGTAAACAAATAAGCCAATAACTGGATGGTAGTGGATGGCAGAGAGGAATCTGCGCGTAGATGTTTCTAAACCCAGAGCGGCTCCGCCCGCCGACCGTTGTGCGGACCGACACGTCAAAGCGCTGCGGCGGCGGCTGTGTGAATCAACCCAAGTTTTCGACGAGCTAAACACTTCTGTGGAGTGCGAAAGTAGCGAACGCGAGGCGTGGCGTGGCGTGGCGGGGCGGGGCGGGGCGGGGCGGGGCGGGGCGGGGTGGAACTCGCAACACGGTGGGAGGGTGATCGCCTGTCACGTGCCTCCCCCTCCCCTCAGCCCGGGCCGGGCCGGCTAACCCCGTGCGTGTTAATTCTAAGCGGCTGCTGACAGCGACGCGGCGACAATCTTATTATCGAGCATAATGAGGACTTGAGGAGACTAGGCAGGGCGGCCGGGCCCGGGGGAGGAGGTGATTATATCGGTGTAACAGGGCAGGGCCGCCCCGCCCCGCCCCGCCGCACCCCGCCACGCCCCGGCCCGCCCCGCCACGCCCCATCCCTCAAGCACTGGAGGTCCCATAGCCGCTAAAGCCTGATCAGGGCGTTCGCCCCGCCCCGCCCCGCCCCGCCCCGCCCCGCCCCGCGAGGACGAGGTGAGCGAGGGTATATCATTCACACCCCACTGGAGCATTATAACGATACGGGTCCGGGGGACCGCGGCGCGGGCGGCCCGGCGGTGACAACACTAACTACCCCTACACCAACACACACGCTGCAGTAGGCTGGCCACGACAACTGTCCGATGCAATAATAGCGTTACGTAAACGCGACACGCAAGAGGGTTACGCCCGCCCCGTGAGTACAAGTACTTGCATAACGCCCCCTCTCCCCTACTCCCGCCTTTCTCCCCCTCTCGCCGCCCTCTCCTCGCCGAGCCGAGCCGAATCGCCTCCGTTGGTGGGACGCTACGATTTACCACACACCGCACCTCTCTGAATATTTGTTTTTCTCGCCAAACAGCCCCCTCCCCCTTCTCTCTCTTTCTCTCTCCCTCTCTGTGGCGCGGACTCGCGGAGCCCCAACCCAAACCCTTGTCCTCCAGCACGTGGCAGGGCGAGGACGCGCCGCGTCGTCACGAAAAGGAAATAGGGAAAGTACGCGTTCACTTGGGCCGGAGGAGAAACAAACCCGGCGCGAGCCGAGCAGAGCAAAGCCGCGGCCGTCAATAAAACTTCCACTCGTCAGTCACTTACTCTTTGGCTCTCTCTCTCCGCTCTCGCCGCTCCCTCCCCCCTACTAACGCTAACGCTACAGCCCACGTGACCGCCTGCCTGCCCCAGCCCGGCCGCCGCGAGCGTCGCGCCCCGTCCCCACCGCCATCCACTGCCTTCTATCAAAATGCCAAGGCGCGGTCGGGTCGGGTTGGGTCGGGGAGATCGAGTCGCAGTGCGGTGCGGCTCTGCGGGGAGGGAGACAGAGTCATTTCTTACCTTTAATTAAGGAGCTAGTCCCCCCCGCCAGGCCGCGCCGCGCCCCGCCGCGCCCCGCCGCGCCGCTGACGTGGCCACTCTCTCTCCCTCTCTCCCGCGCGTACTCCCTGAGCAGCCCCCCCCCCTCCCCCTCCTTCTCTCTCTCTCTGCAGCTGCGACGCCCGCACCGAGCTTGGGCTCGAGAGAGCAGAGTGAGTAGTGAGCGCGCCACTCCCCGCCCCGCCCCCGCCTCGCCCCGCTCCTGGTTCGCGTTTTGTGCGAGGCGACAGCCGCTGACGTGCCCGGGTAGAGCCCAGCCCACGGCAGCCTGGAGCCGCTGAGGCAGAGCCCCGCCCCGCCCCACCCCGCCCGCCCCGCCCCGCCCCACACCACTGGACGGGAGGGGAGGTTCTCTAGAATGAACCGCTGAGGAAGGCCAACAACAGCGCTCTAGAAAGACGTCCCGGATACGGATAAGTTTTCATTCGTATACTTATTCCTTCCTGCAAGTGAAAAATTCCCAACCATAATGCTGGTTTAAATGTACGAACGTATAGATTCACACCCCCACAGCAAGCCGTAGCGTGGCCGCCACAAGGACGCGCGTGTCTTGCCCCCCGCCGCCCCCCGCCCGCCCCCCGCCGCCCCCGCCGCCCCCGGCCCGATACTCGCCCTGATGACTTGGCGCCGCCCACACGTCACATTCTGGTCGACTTCTCGTCGCGACGCCACGCCTCGCCCCTCCGCGGGTGGTGCCACGGCCCCGCCCCGCCCCGCCCCGCCCCGCCCCGCCCCGCCCCGCCCCGCCCCGCCCCGCCCCGCCTCGCCCTCCGCCAAACTTTGGACGCGCAGCCGTAAAGCGCCGCACGCTGCTCGCGATTAGTCTCTGCAAATCCAGCATTCAAACCGGCATGACGGAGTGTCTCCCGCTCCGCCCTCTCCCATTTGGAGCACAGCAAATAGTGTTGTTTTTGTTTTACTTGCCAAAGCGCCGATGTGTACTTCACTCTCGTACGCACGCCCCGCGCTGAGAGGGAAATTCCCCGGAAATCATAAAGCTCTGTAAAATTTGCGAAACGACGTTGTGAAAAAGCCTGTTCCCTAGCATTACGTCTGTAAATCGCTGTGAGCGCATTAACGTTTGCCAGCGCGCTGCGGCCCGGCCCGGCCGTGTGCGAGCGCTGAGTGTGGAGCGCGGGGTGCGGCCGGGGCGGGCCGGGGCCACTGGGGCCGCTGGGGCCACACTAATGGCCGCTAACGACTTGAGACAATCACACGCCTGCATGCAATCAACGGCTCGTTATCGGCTGGGCTGGGCTGGGCTCGGCACTGCAGGTGCCTCCACCGCCGCACAATAAGGGCATCACACTTGGCTGCAATTTGAGCCCCTCCCCACCTCGCCCCGCCCCACCCCACCCCACCGCACCCCACCTCGCCTCTCCATGCCTCCCTTCCGTCGGGCTGCGGTGGGTAACGTGAGGATGATTCCTCCTCCTCCTCTCCCTCGGCCTTCTCCCTCTCCTCTCCCTCCGGGCTAGCCCTCGACCTCACTCAAATATCACGTGGTTATCAGCAATCTGTCCTCTGCGGGAGCGGGTTGTGCTTAATCCATACACTTAGACCTGCTGGGTTTTTTTACGTATAGATCCTAAGTATGAGTGGGTAACAAATCCGGGCGTTCTTAAGTTCAAAGCTAGAATTCTGAAAAAAATTAATTTTTTTTTGCAAGAATTTTTTTGCTGTGAAAATGTAAAGGGAGGTGTTGGTCTTTTCGGAGCTAACGTTGGAAATATTATAGGCTATCCCGTGTCAGCTTCTGGGGAGTACGCATCCAATTTCCAAATAACCTTTACGGCGTTAGGAGGATGCGTGTATCTTTACGGCCAGCGGGGCGCCCCCCCCCCCCTCCCCCCTTTCGCCTCGTCCGTCACTGCCGGCCAGGCCGGGCCGCGGGCGGGGTGGGGCGGGGCGGGGCGGCCACGACAGATAGCGAGGAGGGTACCTGGTGCTTTTACGACAGCCCTGCCGTGCCCCGCCCCGTCCGCCCCACCCCACCGGTGTATCAGAGCCAATCAGGGCGCAGGCGACCGTGAACAGGAGCAATAAAAGGACAGTAAATCTTTTTTTATTCATTCCTCTGGCGCTGTATTACGTGGCCGACATGTGATCCTCCTCCTGCTCCTACCCTGCCCAGCGTGCGTGAGTACCGCAGTACAGCTTATTCCGCACGGACCACGTGGACAGTTGTGCTCGGACTCACTCTCGCGCGCCTGACAGCGCAGCGCAGCGCAGCGCAGGCTGGGGCGAACAAGTATGTGGCACCCAGTGGCTGCGTGCGATGGGAGTGGAAACGAAAGGGCAGGAGAAATTGTAACCGCATGTCCGCCTGACAGGTAGACAACCAGCTCGCCGTCAACGCTCAAAGTGTTGCACTATACTTGCTGCAAACCGGTGTACCAACCAGTCCGTCCGTGCCGCGCGCCGCGTTGTGAAGGTACAGGGGGGGAGGGGCTACGTGGCCACGACCTTTGGCGAGGCCGCACGCGGGTGGGAAGAGGGCCTCGTCATGTCCCGCCCCACCCCGTGCTGTCCAACGCCGTCCAGTGCTGTCGGCACGACATACCCGTCCCGGCCCGTCCCGTCCCGTCGCCTTGTTACCAGACCAGTCGTGATCGATTCGCACTGCTGTGCTGTGTACTCAGGCCCCGTGGCGGCGCAGTGCTGAGGTCGACGAGCGGCGGAGGGGGGGGGGGGAGTGTAGGGGTAGGGGCGCACGCACGGCCAAGCACAAACCCCTGCGAAAGCCTCTGAGCATCTCCTCGCGGGTGGGGTGGGGTGGGGCGGGGTGGCTGGTCACTTGTTCGCGCACTCGGCCGCCACGCCCCGCCACACCCCGCCCCGCCCCACCGCACCGTACCCCGCCCCAGCCGGTTCGTGCCGCGTGCTCTTATCAATGGCGTGCGCGACAGCCTTCAATGGTGGGCCGGGCCGGGCCGAACCCGTCAGAATCTAGATGGCCGTGCACGCTCGGCACGGCTTCGCGAGTACTGTGCTGGTAGCCAACTCGTTACTCGAATAGTTTTTTTTTATTCGGTCGCCGCAGCGTCGTGTTCAGGTGAACCACTAAGTGGTTGTCATATAGTGTAACTCACATTGTCGCTTACCGATGTAGTCCAAGAATAATACGACTGTCGTCTTCAACAAGGGGCCATCGTGTTGGGTGTGAACAAATATTTAGCAATATTGAGCAGCAGCCGAAATTTCGATTTCAGGGACTACATTCTGTGGCGTCACCGATGTGTAAAGAAATAATTTCATGGGTGTTACAAATGCGGCCTGTCGTTACTACGCGACAGACGGTAATGATTGAACCATCTTTGTCGTTACACGAGGCTTTTCTTTAAAATCGGTGCGTGCACGAGGTTGTGGGTCAGCTGTCCATCCTGTCCTTTTAGCGGTGTAGCGTAATCCCCGGGCCCGCGTGGGCCTCGTGTGGCCCCCTGGCCCCCTGGCCCGGCCCGACGCTACCCCACTGCCTTTTTACCGATTGTGTATTCGTGTGTGCAGGTGTGGGTGTGTGTATTTGTGCCTTTGGCCGTATGTCTGCGTGTGTGTGTATTTATACGTGGGGTAGACGTGTGTGTGTGTGGGTGTGTGCGAGCGTCGCGCCGGCGGCCGGAATTCGTTTCGAGTTGATGGTATCAACCCGGTGCCAACTGAACTAGCGTTTCGAGCGTCCTGCATTGCTGCCACTACGCGCCGCCACGCCACGCCGCGCCACGCCGCGCCACGCCGCGCCAAGCCACGCCACGCCGCGCCACACAACGCGCCACCCGCTGTGACACCTCGCTTTCCATCGAAAAAGCCCCTCCAACTCTAGCGCCCCCCCCCCTCCCTCCCCCCACCCAACCCCTCCCAACCCCTCCCACGCCACTTCAAACGCGTGGCACGGCAGCTTCCGTGTTTACGTTTGGAAAATCACAGTAATTTGGTGTGAGGGGAGGGGGAGGGGAGGAAGTTAGGGGTCGAGGTGAGGGGGTCTGTGCCTCTGGGGCTCACACCGCATGCCGCGTGGTACAACGTTTTACCTTTTCCTCACGGCGGTCGAAACTATTTTAGAAGACGAAAATTCCCCTGGAGCAGCAAAGAATTTTGGCGCGCGACAAAAGTTACTCAGGGTCTTACATGGCTTGCTGCTGTTGTCCTCATTTTTTTTTCACGGTAATTCGTTTTTATTACTTAATTCCTTTTTTCTGTTGGAGGGGGGGGGGATAATTTCCGATTCCTTGCCTGACTCGCTGTCTAACGTGCTTTCTAATCGAACAATCACCCAAAACATAATGATAGACTGGGATAGCGCTGGAGGCGTGGCGGGGCGGGCCCGGCCCGGAGTCCAGTAGTCCCTCTTGACCCACAAGCCCGCCCGCCCTGCCCCGCCAGGGGGAGGGAAGGGCAGCGCAGGCTTAACGGGGCAGCTTTGATAACGAAGGGATTCGAAGGGATGGAGGGGGTGGGGGTGGAAAAGGGGGGGGGGGGGGGCTCGGACTAGGAGACGCGCGGGGAAACGTGTTCCAGCTCATCCAATCAGGCGTGGCCCGGCCCGGCCCGGCCCTGCTCCAAGCGTGCGTCGGACAGCGCGACCTGGCGCGCCCGACCCCGACCCCGGCCCGAACCGAACCGAATCGGCGCTACCTATAGTTGTGCCCCTCGCCTCGCGAAACTTTGCGCCCCGCTCGGTATCGGCGAGGACCGCGCATCCGACCGACCCCGCTATGACTCTGCCTCCCGAATCAGCGTAAGTCCCCCCCCCCTCCCCACCCCGGGGGACGGAGGCGGGCGGCGTGACGGCGCACTCACCATTGACTGAGGAACCCCGGCCCGATGGAGAAGATGCTGGAGGATCGGTTGAAGTCCGTCACGTTGAGCGTCGACTCGGTGGTGTTGGCGATGATGTCCATGGTTCGCCCCCACGTCGTGACGGCGGCGGTTCCGGTGTCGTCGAGACGTCTCCGTCGCGTCCGTCGTCGTCGTCACCCCGTGTGACGGCGCGGCTGTGAGACGTGTGACGGCGCTGAGCCGGGCCCCGCCCTAGCCCATGCTCAGGCGGGGGCGAGCAGCGGGGCGGGGCGGGGCGGGGCGGGGCGCGGCGGCGGCGGGGCGGGGCGTGGCCGCGGGCCCGGCCGGGGCCCCGCTCGGCGCCGTGCCCGGGGCCGCGCCCGGCCTGCAGTGCCGCCGGACCGTCACGGACCGTCGCCCCGGCCGTCGCACTGGCGGCATGGCACTGCAACAACACACTGCCAGTTAGGACCCTCGGAGCAGCTTCTGTATAGCAAATACCTCCACTCAGAGTGACGCACGGCTAGATAGGCGGGCGGGAGCGCGGGGAGGCAGGCGGTGGGGCGGGGAGGGGAGCGGTGGGGCGGGACGGAGCGGAGTGGGGGGCAGAGGAAGAGAGGCTGGCTGGGTAAAAGGTAGATGCACGCCACGGCGCGCCACGCCACGCCGCCGACATCAAAGAGCCCCCGGAGGTAAACTCCTCTGCCTCGCTGCCGAAGCGGGGGAAAGCGATTGGCGACAGCAGCAGGCCGCAGCAGGCGGCAGCAGGAGACAGCAGGCCGTGCCGACCAACTGCGGTGCGGCCTGCTCCTGCAGCATGCTGGCCTGTTTTGGGGGCAAAACGCACCCGCAAAACAAAATCTTTTTTTTTTTTTGTGATTGAATTTTAAGCCGATATGTAGTGCGTGTAATTTTACGATTTGCAATTGTAATTTTACAAATGCACTTATTCGTGGGAAATTTTCCCGTAAATCTACGAATATTTTTCACAGTGGCACGCTGGTCTTTCGCTAGCGCCCTGCGCGGCAAAGACTGCCGCAGGCGGGCAGCACGAGAAGCGCCCGGCAGGTAGGCCGTCCCGCCGCGCACCCCTGTCTCGCGGGTCTGCCTATGCTCTCGTCTGCGGGCGCTCGCGAGCGCTCTGGCCGAGCCGATGTTGTCGCGCTGCCCTGTACACCCGACCCCTCCGCGTGACCCCCTCCCTCCCCACCCCCGCGCCCCTCAGACAATCTGGACGGCCCTCTCCCAGGCGCTCCGCCCCGCCCCGCCCCGCCCCGCCCACGCCGGCGAACCAGCTATCCAAGAGCCACGGATTTCTCACTTCATTTCGTTCCGCAGCATCCCATTTTCCGCTGGGCGCTGAAAATTCTGCTTTGCGAGCGGTGGAGCGCGGAAAAGGGCGGGTTGATGGGCCGGGGGAGGGGGAGGGTGGCAAGCCGCACAGAGCAAAACCACGGACTTGAGCGAGAGGGTGCGGGCGGGCGCGGGCCGGAAGCCAGCATGACACTTCAGGGAGGAGATAAGGGAAAAGTGATACCGAGGCGTCGCAATTTTTCGCCGCCCGTCCGCACAAACTCGGGTTAAAGGTCCTCGTTCCTCCCAGTAAAGGTGAAAAGTGTTTAAGCCGAACGAGACACGAAAGTATCAATAAAATTTTCTAACGTACAGGCAATTTTATCATTTTTCTTGCGGGAAGCTGCAGGCAGCAGAGAAGAGATTGGGGCAGCCCGGCCTCCCCTCACTGCCAAACCTCTCCAGCGTGGCTGGGCGGGGCGGGGTGGGGTGTGCCGAGGTGGGGTGGGGCGGGGCGCGGGGCGCTCCTGCCAGGCCTCATTCCGCGTAAACATCTTTGCAAACAAACACAGCCCGTGAGCGCGCGGTCCAACAAGAGAGATGCGGCAGTGTGGCGCGCCGTGGCGGGGCGGGGCGGGGCGGGGCGGGGCTGCTGCTACTCGAGGTGAGAAAGAAGGGGAAGGCGCGGTGGTGGGAAGGGGTGGTCGTGCGACAGAGTTATACATATTATTCTCGCGCGAAATCTGAGAGAGTTAACAAAATTTAGCCTGCGCGATTCACCCGTCAGCCGTAGCAGAGGGTGACGGACGCTGGACTAGGCTGCAGTGGCGGTGCGCCGTGCCCATCCCCGCCCCGCCCCGCCCCGCTTGCCATTGCTTCAGATTGCGCACCGCGAGAGGCTCGGGTGGGGCGGGGTGAGGTGGGGTGGGGCGGGGCGGGCGGCCGTGCTGTGCGGCGCGCGCGCTGCCGACGGTGTGGCTGCGAAATTACTTCTTTCACACTGTTGGTTGTATCTCCCTGCTGTGTCGCCGCGCCGCGCCCCGCCCCGCCATCGCATCGCACGGACGTCGCTCTCTAATGAAGACTTCTTATCTCCCCGGAGGTGCGAGTCCCAGCCCTCCGCAGCCCCCCCCCCCCTCCTCCCCCGCCCCACCCCATTCTCCCGCCGCCGCGCTTCCCCGCCGCTTTTCTCTGGCCGACAGGCGACGCATAGCAGCGCGTATTTATAGCCCTCGGAGGTGAACCGATTTCACTGAAGTGGGCTGGGCTGGGCTGGGCTGGGCTGGGGCGGTTAGGGGTGGTGGTGGTGGCCGTGCCCCCGCGCCGCACCGCCCCGCCGCAGCACGGGGATTCTAGGGCGAGAGCGCGCGGCGAGTTGGGGCGGAAAACAAACAAAAAAATAAACATTAACTAACTGCAGGAGTCTAATAAAACGTCTCCTATTATATATTTATTTTTGTGCTGTTCCATTTCCTCCGTGCGCGCGCAACATTTCTGCGTGGTGCTGGAGGGCTGGGCTCTCTGCTGCACGTGTAATAAGAATACATCACGGCCAAACTTCACGCTCTCTCTCGTATGCAAGACAACGCGTGAGCTTCAGTATGTCACACTTCACTCCTGCGCTTGCGGTGCGCATTATCCTGTCCCCTCTCTCTCTCTCTCTCTCTCTCTCTCTCTCTCTCTCTCTCTCTCTCTCTCTCTCTCTCTCTCTCTCTCTCTCGCTCTCTCGCTGACCTCAATGGCCGGTAGTTACGACTCTCGGACCGTGCGAGAGCCGCGGGGCGCAACGCCTCATCAAAGGGGGAGGGGAGCGGGGGAAGAAGACGAAGAAAAAGAAAGAGGGTCCCGCTGGGCGGATGACCTTCTCTGTACGGCGTCACGACCTTTTGGTTCCCTGCCGGGCGGGGCCGGGCGGGGCCGGGCGGGGCCGGGCGAGTGCAGCGCCGCCAAAGTGACTAATTCCCCTACACTGCTGACAGCTGAGCGGAGTGGAGTGGAGCGGAGCGGAGTGGAGAGCGCTCCCCACAACCGTTTGTGGGGAATAAAGTGGTGGGGGCGGGGGGCGTTGTAATCTGAATAACGGTCGTAAATCAGCCGGCGCGCCGCCGCTGCACGGCCCCGCCCCACCCCGCCCCGCCGCGCCCCGCCGCGCCCCGCCCCGCCCAGGGTGTATATACGGGCGCGGCGCGATCGGCACCTTCGGCGTGGCCGTTAGGCAGTCGCGGGGCGGCCAGGACCAGCCGCGCGGAAGAGTCGGAGAAAGGGAAAAGAATTAACGGGGGAGAAGATCGAGAGGCCGATAGTCCGCGTCGAGGACCGCGCGAGGCGGGGCCGGCGGGGCCGGGGCCGGGGATCCGCGCTGCGCCGCTCAGCGCATGCTATCCGTCTGGTTCATCAGGCGTTCTCTCTCGCACCCTCTCGCTACGAGGCTATTTACAGCCAAATTTATATCCAATAAATTAATCACATCTTGTGTTTGGATCGTTTGCATTATTGTGGTAGTGGAACAGCATTGCTAATGATCCTTTGATGCCCCACTCTCACTCTCTCTCTCTCTCTCCCTCCCCTCTCGATGCTATCTCGCTCCCTCGCTGATCCAGATGATAATGGCTCGAGCCAGCGGCCCCCATTGAATGCCTGATCCTGGCGGAGGGGCTCAGCGGTGGTCCAGTGCTGCTGGGGAGCAGGCTGGAGAGGACGCAACAGCTGCAGCGCCAGACTCCTCGACGGGGAAAAGAGAGCAAAGAGTGTGGTGCTGAGCGTGTGCGCGCCCCGCCCCGCCCCGCCCCGCCCCGCCCCGCCCCGCCCCGCCCCGCCCCGCCGCGCCCCGCCCCGCCGCGCCCCGCCCCGCCGCGCCCCGCGCTACCGGACAACGGTAATTGCCAGCATTTGGGTTTGAGAGCCCCCCCCCCTCCTCTCCTGTACCTTTTCCCGCCGCCCGCAGACTCCCGCACGTGGTGTGGTTAGTGGAGGAGTTGTTGAGGTTAGCAGGATGGGGAAAAGGAAAGTAGAAAGAGGTGCGAGTATTAGCAACAATTTGCTTTAGCACGAGCTTAGCACTCACAGCCGGCGTTTCGAATTACTTTCACGTTCTGTGTTATGTCAGCCTTCTCATCCATTTGCAAAATATCTCTCTGCTAGCAGATTCTTTGCTGTCGCCGCAACCTCACCCCCTAGACTGCGGACCCTCCCTTTAAATAGCAAGTAAGAGGACTGCGATGAGGTCGACTGAGGATGAGGACGCCGGGGAGGGGAAAAAAACAAGTTCTTATTGGAAAGTTTTCACTTGGGCTACGGCCGGCGGGGCTGCAAAGTCATGGACGCCCCGTATCGGATTCCAGTAAAGCACTTCCTTCTCCAGTAGCGCGGGACCCGACTCCCACCCAAACTCATACACCCATAAAAATTTTCGAATTTTTGAGTGACGCGGTGTAAGAATAGCTCCGACTGTGTTTTGAGTACACTCGCTCATTTTCTACCAGAACGTGATTGTGGAAGAATATTGGTCCGTGCACGTGTAGAAAGGGCTCCAGGTTCCCCCTTTCCTCGCAATATTCACTGTGTGTGAATAGACGACGACGTGCGTACGAACCTGCAGGCCCTGCGCCCTACGCCCTCCACCCGCATCTCATATACTCACTCCTTTCATTTGCGGGCCGGAATTCTGTTCCTGCTCCAAAAAAAAACAAAAAAAAAATCTTCAAAGTCCTGCTTGCCTCTTTTCAGGAAAGGGGTAAAAAAGGGCGCAGCCTTGTGGAATGTAACACCCTCCCCTGGCCTTCCCTCTCAACGTGCTCCTCGTGGACGCCACGCCCCGCCCCGCCCCGCCCCGCCCCGCCCCGCCCCTCTACACCAGCCCTGCCCTGACGCTGGAGCACGTTTAGTGCTGTCAGTCTGCACGGGAGGCATCGGCGTCAGAACGGGCCCCATAGTTTCTGCTGTGTCACAACCACCTCCGCTTTAAAATTAAAACTTTAAAACCCTACGCTTTGACGAGCAGCTGCACGTTATCGGGTAAAATAATTTTGTTACGAAACCGGTTATCATTTATCGTGATTTTACCCTCCGCACACCGTATACGTGAGTACATGAACCCTCCCCTCCCCCCGTATTTCTCCTTTTTCACACTGCTCCCCTTTTCTCGCGTTGTCAGTCAGAAAATGGCGTTTTGATGGCCGCGCTATCAGCTGCGCCCCACCCCACCTCTGCCCCTCGGCGGGGCGGCACGCCACCGGGGAGATAGGCGCACCGGGGCGCGGCGGGCGGAGTGGTGCGGGGTGGGGCGGGGCGGGGTGCACCCGCGGGGGCGACACACGGGAGGAGTAGCGTACCCTGCCAAGTGCGAGTGTGACGGCGCATCGACTAGTTGACCGACCCCACCTCACCCTCACGCCCTCCCCTCCGGTGGCAGGCGGTCCTGCCCAGCCAGGCTGTTATTACTTCTTTACTACGCCGCACTCGGGCGGGGCGGTGCCCAACCCCCTCCCCCCAACCCTGCCGCCACGCCCGTTATTTGGTCACTTTCGGGCCGGGGGGTGAAAATAATTCACTTCTCCCGGGAGTGGCGTGGCGTGGCGTGCCTGGAGTGGCGCATTGTTCTCCAATCGGCCGGGGAAGGGAAGAGGGGGAGGGAAAAGGGATGAGGTAGGGTGGGGGTGGGTTGGGGAGAAGAGCGGACAGGGGCTTTTCTCGCGCTTAGGGTTCGGAGCTGGCTGCCGCGCCGCGCCGCGCGCCGCTCGACTTGACGCAAAGTTTGCATTCCTTCACGCTCATGTTTCCCAGGCCCGCCACGCCCCGCCACGCCCCGCCACGCCCTCTCTCGCCCTCTCTCGCCCGCCCATCTCCGACAAAGGCAGAGGGCAGCGTGTCTCCCGCGCCCCGCCCCCCGCGGCCCCCGCGGCCCCTGGAATAACGAGGCACAGCGAGTTTGACGCGTCGCGATTGGCTGGCTGACGTCGGGACGGGACGGGCTGGGCCAAATCAGGCGGACCGGACGAAGGTCCATTGTGGTCAGTGGCACGCGGGGGTGGGGGTGGCGAGGGGCGGACGCTCCCGCCGGGGCGGGGCGGGGCGGGGAGACTTGGCGACTCGTGGCAGACACCGTCAGGAGAGGCGGCCGGGCTGGGCCGGGCCGGGCCGGGCACCAGGCTCCCCCGCTAAGTAGTAAGAACAGTTTCAAGTTCCCAGTTCGAGTTTCCGTCTGCCCTGCCGCGGTACGGACGGGCCGGGCCGGTCTGCTTAGAACTGGCTAGTTGGTCCGGGCCGCGTGGAGCTTGCCTGCGCTGCGCCCCCTGCCCTGCCCGCCAACAGAAACCGTGTGCATTTTAGTGGCGTTGTCTAAACGAGAATTCTTCTTTTTTTTTTCTAGCGACGGTGTAGTACATTTAAATTTATGACCAAGTCGATGTTTAATTTTTAACCAAACCGGTTACTAGGTCATTGTCATGTCGGACGAAAGCCAAGCCAAAAGGGAATAGTTTTATCCCGCTGGGGCCGGGTAGGGGGGGGGGGCGGACCCACAGGACGGTGGGAGGGGAGGGCTTTCCGCTGCAGGACGTCAGAGTGACATCCGGCACGCGGGTCCGGCTCTGCCACCACGCCCGGGGCGGGGGAGTGGGGGCGCGGTGATATGCTAAAAGTGTCGTTGGGTGTGAGGCGGGGCGGGGCGGGGTGGGGTGGGTGGATGCCCCCGCGGGCGCACGGAGGAGGTCCCCTCCTGCGAGTTGATTGGATGAGGTGAGCGGCCTCCTCCACCTCCTCCACGGCCCCTTTGAAGGAGCCACCCCACCCCACCCCACCCCACACCGGTCCGTCCCGTCCCGTCCTTTCCGCCTCGGCGCGTCCCGTTCGGACGCAGCGCCTTGTTGAACACGAGACTTTTCCTGTGAGTCGATGCACCAGCAGCAGCAGCAGCTCCCGACCGGCCCTGCGTATTCCGTAGAAGAGTGAGTGGAGCGTGCATAGTCTCGCGGACCGGCCCCGCCCCGCCCCGCCCCGCCCCGCTCCGCCCCAGGACCAGGGCCACGGCGACACGGCCAGGGCAGAAAGAGAAAGCGCAGACCTGATTGAGCGGAGGCGGAGGGGAAAGGGGCGGACCGCACTGTAACCCCAGCGGGCGGGGCGGGGCGGGGCGGGGCGGGGCGCCTGTATCGCGCTAATCACACCAACCCCTAACCCGCCGCACACCCCTCCTACCCACCCCTCCCTTTACTCACCCTACCCCTACAACCCCTTTCCCCTCAAACACCTTCACCCCACTGTCCCCACACACGCACGCACACACACACACACTTACGCGACAATCTTTTTCACACCAGAGTCGGCCTTTTCTTCTATTTATCCGGCTTAGAAAGAAAGAAAAAACAAACAAAAGAATCCATCACCGCGTTGGAACGATGGCGCGCTTTTCAAAAGAAAGTGTTGCGGGAAAATGTTATTTTGAAATTAAGCAGACAGGCGGGCCGGCGCGGGCGGGGGTGTTAGCAGGTTCGCTGGTGGTGTGGAGGGGAGGGGGGGGGAGGGTGTCGGGCTTGGTTTCCCATTACGGAGAGTCCATTGTAGGTCCCGCCGCGCCGCGCCGCACTAGCAGCCGTCAAAGCGCTGCTGCGCGGGGCGGGGCGGGGCGGGGCGGGGCGGGGCGGGGCGGGGCGGGCCTGGCGCGGCGGCGCGAGCAGGGAAGCCAACCCCTACATGGAGAATGTCAAAGTGTCCCCAAGTCACGACTCTGTTACTGTATAAGGCGTCTCTAGGGGCTGAGAGATTTGTTTCGTGCGTGCCAGTGAGCATATCCTATGCCGCACTGGCCCACGCCCCGCCCCGCCACACCCCGCCCCGCCCTGCTCCAGCCTCCGCCCAGAAGGCCCTTGGTCTGAATGGGTCAGCACGTCATGTAGCCATTGTGTACGGCGGTGAGCGCGGCGTGTTTTATGTTGTCCCGCCCGCACCACAGCCTTTCTAAAGTGTTGCCCGCGCCGCGCCGGCGGGATTTTCAGGCTCGCCACCCCCAGCCATATTTCTCGATGATCTATCCGCCTCTGTCTTTTTTTCGCCCGTTCCGCTGATATTTTTTTTTTCGCCCGCGCCAGCTTCCCGCGCCCAATCCGCCTGCGCAGCTCTCACCGCTGCTCCCGTAATGAACACCCCCTCTTTCCCCGCCTCCTGCCCGCCCCGCCCCGCCCCGCCCCGCCCCGCCCCGCCCCGCCCCGCCCCGCCCCGCCGCAAGGATAACGCGGACGGATGACCACCGGCAAGTGTGCGTCGACCCGGCCTGGCCCGGCCCGGGGTCGGAAAACTCTGCGGTATAACATGTGACGAGAAGGAGGGGGGGGGGGTGCCTCCAATGCCCTGATAAAGTGACGCCGGCTGATACCCTCCCTCCTCCCCCGAGGCGGTGCCGGTCCACAACGGTCTGCCGCCCCCGCCCCGCCCCGCCGCACCCCACCCCGCCGCGTCCTCGCCCTAGGCTAACCGCCCCGCCCCGCCCCGCCCCGCCCCGCCCCGCCTCCGTATACTGATGGCAGATTGATGGTCATGCTCAGCGCAGCCCTGCTGGCCCGAGAGGAGAGGAGAGGGCTGGAGTCAGGGGAAGAGTGGCAGCAGTGGGAAGCAGAGGGCCGGGAGGGGTCAAGATTATGATTATTGCCCTGATGGCATGGCCGGGGGCTTAGCGGCGAACGCTTGGCTAAATCTTGCACTGTTTGTATCGTGGTCGCAATAATCGGGCTCACGCGCTTTTCTGATATAAAATCTTGAATTTGTATTTACACAACTTTCGAGACAAATGTAGTAATGGCACGACACCTGGGATTAATCCGTCGTTAACCTTCCCGCCTCCCTCACTCCCGCCAACCAAAACTGATTGGACCGGAAACATTTTGGTCCGCTGGGATTGGAGACGGCGCGGTACGGCGTCTGTACTTCCCCATAGTGTGATGCTCATCAAACGAGCTGGAGAGGAGGGGAGGGGGATGCGGACCAAACCTCCGACCGCCTCGGCTGCGGAGTGCGGCTTCCTCCCTGCGGTATTGAGAGGAGAGGAGGGAGAGGGGGGAAGGGGGGGAGGCGAATCAGGCGTGGCACGTCCTCCTGTGGTCGGCTGGTAGGGCCATCCCGCCCGCCTCTCGGCCCCGCCCCGCCCCGCCCCGCCCCTCGGACGATCTAAAGCGACTGTAAATGGTGCCCACAGGCCTCTTCCCGCTCTAGCAGGAGTCAATCCCGGGTGTCTATAAGGTGTCCTCGAGTAAGCTCCTGGAGTCATCCACCGTGTCGGTTGCCGCTCGCGCCCGCTGGAGGCGCCGGTCGCGTCCTGTCTGGAGAAAAGATCGCCGCTCAGACAACAAGTAGATGACCGGGAGGGCGAGGAGTCAGCGGAGATCAAGCCAGCAGGCGGCTGATCGGGTGGGGCGGGGCGGGGCGGGGCGGGGCGGGGCGGGGCGGAGCGGGGTGAGGAGTGATGGGGCGGGGCGGGGCGATCTTGAGTGGAGTGGGCCAGCTCCTTATCCTTCTAACCGACAAAGACGAACACGGTGATCACTGACCGGACTGAAGGGGCGTAGAGGAGTATAAATTGCCCTCCCCATCCCCCCCCCCCACCCCCCTACACTTTCTCGAGCTGGAATCGCTACCCCAGGACCCCGTCCCGGCCCACCTACCTTACAACCGAACTAGATCGTATAGGTCGGACTTGGCGTCGCCAGCTTCACTGCATAGCGATCGCGGCTGTGGCCCTTTTGAGTTTGCAATGCCAAAACTCTTATTTAAATAAAAAAATAAAATAATTATTAATTTATTTTTACTTTTCCGTATGTACTGACAGAAGTAGCAGTCGTGTGTTGGTTGTGCGGTGAGATGTAAGAGGCGCCCTCTCGGGGGCGTCTGCTCGCCACGCCACGCCACGCCGCACCGTGCACGGCAATACCCTGCTGCAGCAGAGGAACTCATTTTCCAGCTCAACAAGTATCGGGAGGGGGTGCGACGCGACGACGGTGCCCCGCCCCCCTTTTCCCCCTATACTGTGGCCCCACCGCCGCTGACGGCTGCGAAGTGCCCGCTGCGGTGGAATAGAATTAAAAACGCTTCAGTCAAGCAGCAGCGGCTGGTGCGGCAGGCCCTGCAGATCCTGGCCCCTGGCCCTGGCCCCTGGCCCTGGGGTGCGCTACCCTGCACACAGTGTTAATGAGGGTCCCCCCGAGGGGAGCCATGAAGCCCACGTTGCCGCTATTGGTTAACAGGCCGGCTACAAGCCTTCGTTAATGAGCTATAGCCGTAAAACGGGATGTGTTCACCCCCCCCCCCCTGCTCCCTTAATTTTATTTTTGTTTGATATAAATCTCGTTTTGCAAAACGCAGAACTTACGCCGCGAAGCAGAGCGTTGGGGGGGAATAAAGAGCATGGGATCGCACAAACGTCCACATAAAGTCTCCAACTATTGACGGTGGAAAGTTTGAGCACCCCGCTGGTCGTTAAATCTGGACGTGCCATCTCTAAACAGAGCGCGTCCAAACAAAGCGGCGTGCTGCTCCTAAAGCGGTCACATGTTGGCTGCGGCGAGCGCTGTCGGCGCTGTCACCACCGTGGAGCCGGCCCACCCCGCCCCGCCCCACCCCGCCCCACCCCACCCCGCCCCACCCCACCCCGCCCCGGGGCGCCGCCGCGCAAAACTATTTGTTGCCATAGGGATAAAACCTCGCGTCGAAATGAAACCAATAAAACAAGTAATTCGTGATTTAAGCACACAGCGAAAACCGCTTTTAACCGGGACATTATTCAAGTTTGCCCACACCCCTTTTTTATCCCTTCCGACGAAAATACAAACAAAAGAAACAGCAAAGCGCGCCCTTCTTGAAAAAGCTTCAATAGCGACCACAACAGATGGGAGAAGGGGATAGCAGATTGGAGGATGGAAATCGAATCCAGGGCGGTCCGGGCCGGGCGATATGGCAGTACAGGCAGGGGCGGGGCGGGGCGGGGTGGGGCGAGGCGGGGTGGGGCGGGGCGGGGGAGTCGAGTCGGGGCGGCCCTGGCCAGGTGTCTGGCACGGCAGGGATGTGCATTCCATCTCGAGGCAGCGCAGCGGCGCCACGCCCGGGTTTTACTGCCCATATCTAGGCAGGAATACAGTCAAGGGCCCCACGCTGGCTCAACACGCCTGCTGCTATGAATTCTCCTTGCGATTTCGAGCCAAGCCGCCGCCGCCGGCGCCGAGGCGCGGGCGGGCACCCGCCGCTCAACTCGCTCGCTACCGCGCCGCTTGTGTTCAGACAGAAACAGAATCTTTGCCCAAGGGGGCCTTAACTCATGAATTTAGTGTGACACTTCTCCCTGAATATTGTGCCGTACACACGGTAGAAACGGTTCCTTGGTGTCCAAGGACCATTGGAACGATTCGCAAGGACGGAATGGGGAAAAAGCATGAGCCGCTTTTTTTTCTCTCTTTTTGTCGGTGAGCCGAAAAGCGGTCGAGTTATATCCGCGCGCTGCTCGTTTTATTTCACCAGACATATCATATTCTGCGTCATCAAAGCGGAGGGAGCTCTGGGAGAAGTTTTTCATTTTCATTTTGACAGGGTACACGGCGCGAGGAGTGGCTCCTCCGTGTGTTTACCATGCAGGTCAAGTTCAGTGGGGCGTGGCGGCGCGCGGCTGAGGGGAGGGGAGAGGTGGGGGGGGGGGGGAGGTCGTGTCAAGAAGTCACAAAGCACCACTCCCCGCCTCGCCGACCCGCTCCGTCTGTCGATGCGACCAGCCTTCGTGCTGCTGACTCTCACAAATCTCACCCCCCAAAAATGATATTTTTTTCTTTTTGTTTTTTGGTCTTTGTAACACATTTTGCATTGTTTCGTTAGATTTCGCTGTGCGGGCAGCGCAGCGAACAATGTTCTCCGGCGCACGGTGTCCACTTCCTTGTTGAAAGAGGAGTAATCCCGACCCAAGTCGCCCCTCCCAACCCACCCTCACCTGGAACGCCTCCCTGCTGGGGCGCCCTGCCCCGCCCCGCCCGGCGGGACTAATTAGTCCACGATAACCTATCTTTTTTAATAAGGGACTCTGCAGGGGCGCCGCCGGCTGGAGGCGGGAGAGGATGACTCGAAGCGACGCTATACTATTGTTCTATTTTTAGTCGCGATTTTTCGTCTTGTGTTATTGCCGATTGCTTTCGGTAATTTTTTTCCGTGAACCTGTCAAATTTTGAGCCTGCTCGCCTAGGTGCGTGCGTGCTGTGCTGCCTTATCCAACCCCAAAAGGGATGAGCGTGGCCACCACCACCACCCCGCTGTACAGACTGGACGGAGCGGAGCGGAGCGGACTGCATGGCGATCAGTTTCGTTTGTTTGCCAAATGCGCCTCGCAAATAAAACAGTCGCGGTGCCGCAGCCTGCCTGGGCCGTGCAGTTTACGTCTCTCTCTCTCTCTGTCTCTCTGTCTCTCTCTCGCTCTCTGCAGAGCACAGCTGCGTTATTCAGCAGGGTAGCGGGGAAAAAGCGACTACTCTCCGCACACGGGCGCACCAAAAATGAAAACTGGGATAGTAGAGATTAGAGCAGGGCGAGGTGATGGTCGGGCAGGGTCGGAGGGGGGTGGGGCCACCTGCAGAGCGAGTAGCCCCCAGCCCAACCCGTCCGGTCACTCGTGGAGGAAGAAAAACAAAATCCCCCACCCCCCAAAAAAACAAAAAACAACACAAACCAGTCGACAGTAGTAGTATTTTACGCGCGCTAGTTCAAAGGTGGCACGCCGGTCAGAGCCGTTTTATGAGTCGGCCGGCTTTCTCCCTCTCTGTTTCTCTCTGCTGCTTGCACTTTTCGACCACCCGCGCCCCCTCCCCTCCGCCCCGCCGGGCTATAAAGCCCCCCTTCCCCCTACCCCTGCGCGCCGTGTGCTGCAGTCTGGTTCAAACTCAACGCGGCGCGCGACGGCTAAGTATCAAAAAGCCCCCCACCCCCACCCAGCCTGACACTGGGACCGCGGCGATTTTCCAGAGGGGGGGGGGGGGGTGGAAGGTCAAGGAAAAGGCCCCTGCGCTGTCGGCTTCTTCACGAGTCGACGCTGGGTGGTGGTGGGGGGGACGAGTGCTTAGACCGTAAAGTCCTGCTGTCCGGTGGGGGCTCGGGGTGGGGCCCGGGGCAAGGCATAGGGCCGTCATGCTAGGCGAGCGGGTGACCCCCAAGGCCTGACGTGCAGCCGGAGGCCGGGGGGGAGCCTGCTGTCACACTGGACTATGGGAGGCCGTTCCAGGAACATTTAAATTGCACCAGCAGGACAACGACGAACTTCCAGGAGCAAAGCATAAAGCTCGCATTTCCCCTCCTTCCCTCTCTCTCTCTCTCTCTCTCTCTCTCTCTCTCTCTCTCTCTCTCTCTCTCTCTCTTTCTCTCCCCCTCTCTCTCTCCCTCCCTCTCTCTCTCCCCTCTTCACTGTCTCCGCGCCTCTGCTCGTCTGCCTACCCCTGTGTCACCCGTTTCCCGGGCATCCAATTCCATCGCCTTCTCCTCGATTGCAGCGCCCCACCGACCTCTCCCAGCCCCGTTCCCCTTCCTCTCCCTCACCTATTTCCTGGGAACGAGCTTACTTTTTCTCCAGGTGATACTTTTCAATTTATTCCGCTAAACTTTCCTCTCACAAAACAAGTTTTGTGTTGAGCGGGAGAGAGGGAGGGAGGGAGAGAAAGTGAGAGAATGAACGGACTGGCTGAGGCGGAGCACAACGGTGGATAGAGCTGAGAGAGAGGGGGGCGTGTATCGGAACCCGCCCGCCTGCCGGCTGCACGTCCACAGGCTCCGCGGGGCGCGGCGGTACCGGGGAGATCTTTATCAGCCGCGCCACGCCACGCCACGCCGCGCCGCGCTTTCACAGGACGCAGGTCGGGTCTGCTGCTGCTGCTGACAGATGCCGGTCCACAATAGCGAGCGCTAATGCCTTCAGGAAGGGGGCGGGGCGGGGCAAAGAGACACCAGCCTGGAGATGCCTAATGCACGGGCTAAGGAGTTGTTCCAACTCCCAGCCCGGCGCCCGGCCCGAAACCTTTTGCACTGGGCGGGGTGCCTCAGCTAGACCCGATGCAGTTACGTGACTAGTCACTTCAACGACCACATGTAGGAAAATGAGTGAATGCTAAGTTTTTTTTTTTAATTTATAGAGTTTGCGCATTTCTACAATCGAGTAAAAAACTTCAATTGTACTTGTCTGTGAGGACGTGACGATGAGCGTCTTCTCGACGAGGCGCAGAACAGAAACTCACATTCACTCTACTGATCGGCCACGCACGCTGCGCAGCGGGGCGGGGCGGGCTGTAGTCGCCGTACCGCTCCCAGGAGGGCCGCGCCGCCGGACAACGGCAGCCGGGCGCGCCCTTAAAAGTCGTGATCCGAGCGCGTGCGTGGTGGAGGGCACGGGCCGAGGGTAGTGGAGCCGCTCGGCAGACTCCTCCGGGCGGGGCGGGGCGGGGCGGGGCGGGGTGGCCGAAGCTGCACGCCCTGCGAACCATCTCGCCATCGCTTCGGAGCGCGACGATTGGATTGGTCATTGACTTTCCGGTGCCAACTTTTCGGAAGGACTTCCTCCTCCAGCCTGGCGGCCGGGGGGCCGGGCCTTCGGTCTGTTTGCTGGACAGTTTGTTCGTCTGGGGAGCTCCGTCGCATTTCAAAATACCCCGCGCCCGTTTCACTTTCCCGCAGAAGAAAAGTTTTGTCCGGTTTGTTCCCCACTTCAAACCCTCGTATCCCCCGACCCACCCCGCCCGCTGCGCTGCGGCCTTCCACAGGCAGGCGGGCGCTAGCGGGCGCTAGCGGGGTTTGTATTTGTATTTAGTGTGATGCGCAGCGCAGACGTCATTTCGATATTACACGTTGCGTCCGGTCCGGTGTACACGAACAGTAGCGTGTTCTATGAAACGGAAAAAAAATGTTGAGAGGAAAAGAGAAAGATTTTGGGTATTGCAATGCTAGTAGCGGGGCAGCGTGCCGGAGCGGGCAAGCGCGCGTGGGCCGGACTGGACTGAGCTGAGCCCTTCGTGACGGCGTACCCCCCCCCCCCCCCCCAACCACCGGTCCCGCGCCATTCCAATGCAAAGCATTTTGTCGTAAAGATAGCGGTGCCCCTCTCCCGCCCCTCCGCGCCACGCCTCGCCACGCCTCGCCACGCCTCGCGAGCTTTATGGCCAGTGGCCACGGTCACCTCCCACCCCGTTGTGACCGGCACGGTCCGGCCCGCCGCGGCCATGACCACCAACTGCGAGGGTGGAGGGAGGGGGAGAGAGAGAGAGAGAGAGAGAGAGAGAGAGAGAGAGAGAGAGAGAGAGAGAGAGAGAGAGAGAGAGAGAGAAGAAATGTTGTGTGGGTGTTCTGCCTGCATCTCTCGGGCCGCATGGGCCGTGACGCGCAGAGATGGGGAATTCGAGAGCAATCGAGGAGATGGCAGGGCTGAGCTGGGCGCTGGGCAGGGCGGGGAAAGCAGCCGGGAGTCGTGAGCTTTACCGAGTGCATGCATCTGCATCACCTCTCAGGAGAGAGCCTGGCATACTGTTGAAGATATTTCATCACATGTTCATGCTCGCGTGTTAAAGACGACGTACCGGTCCGGCTGCTGGGACGGCTTGACCTCAGCGTCGACCCTCGACCCCCGCGCCGCCCCGCGCCGCGCCACGCCGGCTCGCCCTCACCACACCACACCCTTTCCCAATGGCCAGCCGGCCGGGCAGCCCAGCCCAGCCCAGCCAGCGGAACCCTAAACTCGATTTGGGTCCGGGGTTCCTGCCATGCCTGCTAGGCTGTCCTGTCCAATATAGACCTCCCCCGCCCCCCGCGCCCCTGCCCCCCGCCCCACCGCACCCTGCCGCCCGCCGGCTGCGAGACACACGCTTTAAACAGCACGTTCTCGTCCAAACGGATTGGAGTGGGCCGTCATAAAAAAAAAGGTTGATAGACTGAGGGTGAATATATGCAAATGAACTATGGTGCTGCCGAACGTCAGACAGAGGGCCGCGCCGACGCCATATCAAAACTTGCTGCGTCAACATGTACATGGAAACAACGAGACCGATTTAATTTATCGAGGGGGTTCATGATATATACTCAGCCGCTCCCTGGTGCTGCAAACACTATGGCGGTTCACACCTGATAAACCTGTAGGCAAGCCCACACTGTTTTTAAAAAAATCTATTTGAAGCTATTTTTATTTAGAACTTCAATTCAACCCAATGAAAATTTTTAAAACAGTGCAGCTTAAAAATGGCCCCTTGATGTCAATCGGAACGACTCAAGGACGGGGGTGGTGAAAATGATGAGGCCAACCCTTGGCCGTCAAGGAAAAGTTTTCACCATGTGAAGATAACTTTTCCTTGCTTTCTGTTACACCAGGTATACACGCGCGCCGCAGAAAAACCAAACTCGTACTCACACACGCTCGCTCGCCCTTAAGACCCACCCCCAGCGCCCGCCAGTCGATACTCATTAGTTACAGGCTTACGCTACTCCAAAAATATAACTACACGCTTTGCTTTTCCCCCCTCTGCAAATCCCGCAGCCGGCGGTGCCGGTGCCGGCAGGGCGGCCCTGCAGCCGGGGCCCCGGGCAAGCAGCGCGAGTGTGTGTGTGTGTACAGGGGGAGAGGAAGGAGGGGAGGGGAGTCCGAAACGCGTGACTGCGTCGCTGTGCTCGGCCGCCTCTCGGCGAGAGAGAATCTTTCTTCATAGCCAATAATTGCTCTCAACCGCTCCATGTCTCTCTTCCTCCCTCATCCTTCCACTTCCCTGTCCTCCCTCTCGCTCTTCGCTCGCGTGCACACACACACACACACACACGCGCTCGACGTCCGGACGCCTCTTCTTTTTTCGCCATAGTCGAGGCGGCAAGGCTGAGCTACGGTCGGGCAGCGATTTCGACCCTCAATTTTCTGAGAGCAGCAGCAGGAAAGGAGTCTATGTGTGTGAGTGTGTGTGTGTGCGCTTGAGGCCATAAAGGCTCTCACGTATGAAACATCTTTCGTCCCGGCCCCGGGCTGGCCCGACCGCTGCCGGCCATACGTTCTAATTCACGTTGGATCGCGATGGTGGCGGCCACGGCGCGGCGCGGCGCAGTGCGGTCTGTACCGGCTGACGGCTCCCGCTCCTCTCCACTCCACATTGCGTTTGTAGTATACTCCGTGACCTCCCCCACCCTCCCCTTATTCTCTTGCTCTCACTCTCTCACTCTCACTCGTACTCTCTCACTCCCCCACGACCGCGAAAGACGACAGACGATGAGAATTAGTGAGGCGGAGAAGAAACACTTTCCAAAGGGAAAGTTTGGCGGGTTGGGGTGGGGGTGGGGTCCGTACCGGCCGCTCAGTGCGACTGGACTGGGGGTGAGGCCGCCCCGCCCCGCCCCGCCCCGCCCCTCCCCCGGGCCCGGCCGGGCACCCCGCGCACAGCAGCACATGGTTTTTGCCTGAGTTTGTTGTTGTTGTCGCTGGCGGTCGTGTTGTTGCTGTTTGGGATTGCTGGTACCACGCGACGAGGACGTTAGTTTGTTCCCAAGTGCAGGGGGTTCGGGGCGGGGCGGGGCGGGGCGGGGCGAGGGTTTCAATATCAGTGGCGCCCCGCCCTCCGGGTTGGCCTGGGCGGCCCCACCACGCCCAGGGCCAGGCCTAACTCCCGCGCAAAAAGCCGTCTCCGCGCCGCGTCACGTCTCACGTCTAGCGAGGCCCAGCGCCAGCGAGGCGCCCGCAGAGCGCAGCGTAGGCAGGCCCGCAGCACACGCGTGTCGCGGCGCGGCCTACCCGCCAGGCGCCGTCTCGAGCAGGCGAGTGAGGACTGGTGGTACCCCGTCCAGAATCTGTACCTCCATCATGCACCGCATCATTATCCATGCCAAGTACATGGCGGTAGCGAAACTTTCTTCGCGCCCCGCGGCGGGCGTCGCGCGGCACGCGCCCCGGCCGGACCGTGGGGAACAATATAACATGCGACGAGGCGGACAGGAAGTTAAAAAGAGTGGAGGGAGAGAGATGGGGGTGGTAAGGAGGCCCGGGTCAGGCCTGTTCGCCGGGCGCCAAACAGGAGGAGCCTCTTCCTCACCATTTCGAGTTCGGATGCGGAAAAAAAAAAAAAAAAAAGTTTTCGCCAGCAGGTGGGAGCGTTCTCAGTTATGCATAACGCGGGCGCATCGCGCGGCGCCGCGACGCTCGCTGCTGGAGGCGCCGGGCACCCCGCCCGCCACAGCACACCTGCTGCCAGCCCGCCCGCCCCGCCCCGCCCCGCCCCGCCCCGCCACGACAACGACACTCTCTGATTAGCATTTAGTTGTGTGAGCACCGCGCAGGGGGGCCGGGCCGGGCCGGGCCCGAGTGCCTCGGCGCTCTGCTCGACAAGGGAATAAAAAGGCAACTAGAGCTGCGGCACGGCGCGGCACAGAGCTAGGGCCGCATGGAGAGTGGGTGATAACCAGCGTGAAGGTGAGCGCAGGCGCGGGGCGGGGCGGGGCGGGGCGGGGCGGGGCGGGGCGGGGCGCTGCTCACGTGTCCACCCGCGTGCAGTAATTGAAGTGGACCGTCGTCGTCGTCGTCGTCGTGCTCGGCCGGCCTGGAGGCCTAAGTGTTACGGCCGGCTCCAGCGGCAGCTAGGGCCCATCCACCCCTCTCGCTCGCTCTCCAGCAGGTTCTCCAGAAGCCGAGCTCCGAAATCCCTTTGCCTCCGGCGGCCGGGGCGGGACGGGCCGGGCCGGGCCGGGCCGGACCAAGCTGTGGGGACGGTGCGGGGCCGCGCCACCACACGGTGAGAGGGCGAGGAGAACACACACACACACACGCGGGGGCGCGCGCACGGGGACACGGCCGCTCTCACACACACGTGCCCTGGACGAGGGAGGCATGCCAAATCCCTCGTCTCTCGCTGCCGCTGTCCTGGAGGGTGCCGGGCGGGGCGGGGCGGGGCACAGGGGCCACGTTCGCCCCAGAGTCCCCTCTGCCCGCTCCGCTCGTCCCCGAGGAGTCTTTCTCCAGAGAAGCCAGAGGAGGGTAGGAAAGGAGACAGTGCGGGGCCTTTCGTTATTACGTGTGTAGCAGCCAAGCAGCCAGGGCCAGGGCCTCAGAGGCGTTCCTTATTTGTGCTGCCATAGCAGTTCGGCTTATTGTTTGTAACGGTGTGTTTGGTTTGCTCGGCAATGCATTTTGCTTCTGTGTGTACTATATCCTTCCTCTTGGTGCGTGATGCACTGCAGGTTTTTTTTAAAGACCTTCGCGTTACTTTCTCTTCCTCACCTTTCATCGCTTTATTCACCACGCCATGCTCTCCCTCCCGTTATTCCCTGTTTCTCTATTCCTCTCCTCCTCCGGTGCGCTGCTGCTGCTGTATTCAGTACTCGCCGGCGGCGCATCGCACCTCGTTCTCCGGTGGCTCCCCTCCCCTCTCCTCTCCGCCCCTCGTCCCTCACTCCCAACAAGTTTACATTTAAATTGCCTAGCGAGGCTTGGAGTGGCCGCAGAGGCGTCACCCCCCCCCTCCTCCTCCTCCTCCTCCTCCTCCCTGTCCTCAGTGAAACATACTTCCCTGAGCGCGATATTCGCACACGTCCTTGCGGCGTGACGACGGGACGGGACGGAGGCAGAAACAACCGACATGTAAAATAACATTATGGGAAATAGAGAACTCTTGTGTTACTGGAAGAGAATGAGCAGGCGAGAGAAATAGGGAGGGAGGGAGAGGATGTGGAAGTGCAGCAGCCGCTCCGCTCCAACCCTGGTGGTGACACTTGTGTCCTCGGCTGGGCTCGGCGCGCCAGGCTGAGCGGAGCCAAGCGCTGCCCGGGGCGGTGCGGGCGCAGGCCATGCGGTGAGCCGGGCCGGGCCGCGGTGAGCTCTGGACCTCTCCTCACCCCCACCTTCCCTTCCCTTCCCTTCTGCCTCGTCTCGCCGCCGCGCCGAGCTGCTGCGCCCCCGGGGTCTTATAGAGCCGTCAGGTGTTGGGTGCCACCCCGCCGCACCCCGCCGCACCCCGCCGCACCCCGCCGCACCCCGCCGCACCCGGGCCTGCGCGCGCGTTTCGTTTCGCCTCCAGGCGCTCCATTTGATTTGGGTTCCGCTTTGGGGTTAGAATCAATACCCACGATGTGACGTTTCACCCCTGTGCCCTATCTCTCTCTGTCTCTCTGTCTCTCTCTCTCTCTCTCTCTCTCTCTCTCTCTCTCTCTCTCTCTCTCTCTCTCTCTCTCTCTCTCTCTCTCTCTCTCTCTCTCTCTCTGCCCTTCCTCTACACCCGTCACGTCACGCATTTCCATGCCAACCCCTCCTCTCTCTATCCCACCCCGCTTGTGACTGACGCTCCGCCCCGCCCCGCCCCGCCCCTGGCGGGACACACACCGGCCCGCCGCGCCTCTATCCCCCCAGTGAACCGCAACGCGCCGCGCCGCGCCGCACAGCGCCGGCTGAAGAATAGGGATAAAAATATTTTACAGAAAGGAAGAAGCAAGGGGGGCATAAATGAATAGGACGGCAAGAGGCGAACGTGATGGCGGGGTGGGGCGGGGCGGGGCGGGGGTTTCGCAGCTCTGTACCAGCAGAGAGGAGAGGAGAGGAGAGACATCTCGTGGGAAAGCGACCCGTGGCGGCCTGGCCGGGTCGTGGCGGGGCGTGGCGGGGCGAGGCGAGGCGGGGCGGGGCGAGGCGGGGCGAGGCGGGGTAGCAGAGCTGCGGCGCCCTTCTCCTTCTTATTCCCCGCCCTCCTTAGCTTTACCGTCTCAGCCAACGCCGCTATTGTTCATTCGGCGCGCTGCCCCCGACCCGCCCTGCCCCGCCCCGCCCCGCCCTGCCCCGCCCCGCCCCTCTGCGCCACGCCCCGGCCAAGCCCGCTCACAACCCGGATGCCCGCCCCGCTGACAGCCTTTTCATTTTCGCAGAGATGTATCGCCACGCCACGCCGCAGCCCGCGAGCCCAGAGCATTTGGGTAACATTAGGGGCACACCAGCAGCCAGCAGCTTCCAGCCCGCCCCCCCCCTCCCCACCACCTCCCTCCCTCGCGCCATCTCTGTGGAGTTAGCATCAATATTATCAGATGGGAGAATGAATCCCGCCCCTAACGCACTGTGTCTGTTAAGCGTCCCGAGCCCCCAGCCCGGGGATCCGAACCACCACGGCCACTTGGATTATCATGAGATGTTAGTGGGCGTCCCCCCCTCGCCACCCCACCCCTCCACGCCCCGCCCCACCACGCCCCGCCGCACCACGCCACGCCACGCCACGCCACTTCAGAATCGTTTTCATGGCCGATGGACTGCTGCTGCGCTGCTCTCCGAGATTCTTTTAGAAGAGCGAGGAGAGTTATTGACTGATAGCCGGCCCCAACCCGCCCCGCCTCGCCCCGCCCGCACTGAATTCTTTCGCCTCATCCACTTTTTCTCTCCCTGCTTAAGTTTTCTTCCTCTCGTTTGCCTTTTTGCGAGAAAATGCATCGCACCGTAGTTGTTTAACTCTGCCGAAAAACGAAGTCGTAAAAAAAAAGCCTCCAGCATTCCAGAGAGCGAGTCACGTAGAATTGTAAATATCTCGGATCCGTGCCTCGCGTTTGCTGTGTCCGGCGCGGTGCGGGCGGACTGCTGTTGTGCGGCCAGCGGCGGACGGAATGGCCGGCTCGATGGAAAAAATCGCCTGTATTTGGAAGACATTGGGGGATTACGGCAAAGAGTAATAGCCGGTTGCAGCCGGGGCGGCGAGGCGAGGCGAGGCGAGCGCGGGCCCAGCTGACCATGTGGGGGTAGGGGACGCTGAGGTTTCTAAAAATGACGATACGTTGCAAGCGCATCGCTTACCATGTATCTCACGGCGCGTACACGGCCGCACGTGCTGCGCACGCTGATCACTGTCTGCTACGCGTGGCATGCGCGCTGCATAAACACTGTACAGGCATCAGCAGCTCCTCCAAGCGGCGATAGTTTGTCTTATGAGACTCCGCTCAGCTCAGCGGGCTGGGCTCAGAGGCGAACCCGTAAATTGGGGCGCAGTGTGTGTACTTACACCTATCGCAGTGCCATACATTTCCCGAGAAAATTACGTTACGCTAAGCGACTTTGCATGGCAAATAATATCGGATAATTTGGTTCCCACAAATAGCATTGAATTTATGTTTTTAAATTCTTTTACGTGTTATAGTAAGTGGTTAACGCGTTAGCGTTATAATTTTTTTTATATCATACTACAGAGGTAGAAGATTTATACCGTAAAAGATGTTCACGATGTAGACGCATGAACTTGGTGTAAAAGGCCATGACTGCGTTTGTGTGTCCTCCCTAGTCGCGTTGTTTGCCAGAGCAGGCCGGACTGGTCCACGGCAAACACTGGCGCGGGGGAGGCTAGGGGAGGACTGTAGTCAGAGGCGGCAGGGAGGTATCGAGATCAGAAAGAGCTGCTTTAATGAAGGGGCTGTTCTGTTTAGTAAGGTCAAAGGAATTCGTAAAGTTTCAACTTTTCTTTACGTTGTCTACCGCTCTCCCTCCGTCTGGCCTGAAACTGAAACTTAAATCTCCTCGTCACGGTGCACGTTGCGAGGCTGCCTGGCTGGTCGAAACAAATTTAGATTTTTTAAAAGTAAATTTGCGTTAATTATTCTTTTTAAATCTTGCAGGAGCCCTTAAATTTTGTAATTTTTGTCCACTTTGCTTTCAGTTACTTTACTCAAGGCGAAAGATTTCGGCTGTAGTGTTTAAATCCTTATTTCAGCTACGCATTATTCCACCCGCAGTAAAATTCTCGTGTGTAGAATATGGCCGCGCGTGCTATTCATACCGCTGAGATCTGCTGCTGCTTGGCAAACGACTTCAGGCTATATTAATACCCATCACAGCAGAGTGTGCCGGAGGCGGGGCGGGGCGGGGCGGGCAGAGGACGGGGTGCGCCTGTCCTGGCCCAGATGCCGCCGCCATCTGCCACCGCACCGCACGCCAGATGCATCGACGGAGTTGTGCCCCGCCCCGCCCCGTCCCGCCCCGCCACACCCACAGCGCAGCCAGGCGCCTCCGCCGAGGCACATCTCGCGACAAAATGGCTCTGTGCCGTGCTGCCCGCCCGGCCCCCAGAAAGTAGGCAGCCACGCATTACGCTGCGGCCATAACGGAGGATGCGATATGATGTACGAATTAAAAGAGAAGAAATGTTGCGTGGTTAAAGGGGAAACACTAATCATTCAAAGTACTTAGTGAGTTGCACGTGTTGGTCTGAAGATCGTTACATAACAAGAAGATTATCTTCGTCTTGGTTCTTATACAGCGTGGTCGTGGTGGCGCTGCGCGGTGCGGCGGCCCCTACCCCGTTGGGATTAGTAGGGTGCAGCTGTTGCAGGAGCCCCTTTATTATACCCCGTCATGAATCCCAGACCCGCCCCGCCCCGCCCCGCCCCGCCCCGTCACGCGGCTGCCCGTTCCGGCGGACAGCAAGTCATCAATTGGTTAAGGGGGCTTAAGTGTGCTTGCCTAAGGAAGCCCCTGATGGGGCTCCAGAGGGGCGTGATCATTGTGGCCGAGCGGGCGCCGCGGGGCGGGGCGGGGCGGGGCGCTGCCCGGCAGGGTAAGGTGAGGCGGGGCCGGGTAGGGCTTTGGCGCGGAACTCCGCCCCTCCCCCCTCCCCCAGAGAGAACTCAATGTCGGCTGCAAAGGCTCCCTTCCAACTTAGAATGGACAAAGGCCGCGAGAGTCGGGCAGGCCAGCCAGGGGAAGGACGCAGACGGGGCCAGGCCAGGCGGGGACTCACCGGGCCGGGCCGGGACTCACCGGGCCGGCCGGACGAGTGTTTAGTTTGCACAACAAAAATATTTACCTCGGAAATACAAACGCAGATCTGTAAAGGGAAACGAGCCCACCCCGCCCCGCCCCGCCCCGCCGCGCCCGCCCCGGCCTGGCCCGCTCCTGCCCGATCAGATCCGTGTCTCCCGGCTACAGTGTCTGTCCTGTCATCCCACAGCGGGCCGGGCCGGGCCGGGCCGGGGCTGTTCTTCTCGACGAGCAGCGCCATCAGCATCAGCTGTGCGCGCGCGGCACGGCCGTGCCCGCCCAGCCCGTGCCGTGCCGCGCGCTCTTAGATAGTTTGTCTTGACGATGATCGGGAAGCTGCTTTGGCCGAGTGCGGAGTCCATGCCTCGGAATAAATTGGACACTTGTTGGACCCGGAGCGGCACGGCACGGGCTGGGCTCCAGGAAATGTGCTGTATAAGTGGGGGCTTGACAGAATGGCAACAGCAATACGTCCCTGTTAAAGTTTTCAATGATTTTTTTTTCTGTGCAACACGTTTTGATTACGGCTATGTTTTTGAATTGAGAATGTATTAAATTATGTTACACTGTCCTAGTGTAATTAACATCGCCTGACTGTTGTAAAATTCGAAAGGCAATTGATATTTTGAGCCTGGCTAAAGTCTGCATCATCCTCGTCGCGTGGCCCGCAGGCTGAACTCAGGCGCAGACGAGGAGAGCCGTTCATTTGCGTACAATACGTATCACGGGCGACTGAAACTGACGTCAGCCAAAGCCGTCGCGGTTCAGTCGGCTGCTCGGCGCGGCGCGGCGCAGTGCCATCTCTCGAATGAGTTTTCCACGTCACTTGCCCAATCGCGGCTACGGGAATCTTTAGCGCGGTATGTTTTGACCCTTGGCTCCAATCTAAACCTCCTTTATTTTTCTTTCGTCCCCAGTTCCTCTCCCCTCTGCTCTTCCTTCCTCCGTTTCTGCCCCCTGTCTGCCCCCCCCCCCTCCGTCCACGTGCCTGCGTGCTCCACTGCACAGCTGGGGGAAATCTTTATTGGATCGCTCAGTACAGCGCGTTGGCGGCGCGGGGCGGCGCGGCGCGCGCCGTTCAATCTCGCCGGTACGGTGTATTTTCGCACTCACTGTAGCAGAATGATATCCAGCAAAGCGCAGTGAAACTCTAAGCTGCCCCCTCCCCTCCCCCTCTCACCTCTGCCCCCCGCCCCGCAGGCGATAACGACTCTGATGTCCTGTCCGCCTGCCTCCCCGCCTTACCACACTGTTAGCTGATTTGAGACGCCACACACCAGGAACGGAACCAAGGACGAGTATTTGCGCTGCGCGCACCGCGGCGACCGAGGCAGGGCGACTCGCACCACGCGAGTTGTGTATGTTTGTGTGTGTTATTCGTCAGTGGTTCCTTTTCCTAGATAAAGCCCGCCAGTGGAAGGCCCAGGGTAGGGGTGGGTGGGGGCTTTAGCCTCAGTCGAGTGGAAGTGAAGGGAGTCACATCTCTCTTTCAGCAGCGAGGGCCGGCCGGCCGGCCGACCGGGACCTGGACGCGCTGGCCTGGCCTGGCCGGGGGAGATCGAATCGTCCAAGTCGGCGGTGCGCGGCGGGGCCGGGCCGGGCAGGGCCTCTGGGCTGGGTATTGGGGTGCCTGCCTGCCTGCCTGCCTGCCTGGCTGTACGGGTCGCGGTCAGCTGAGGCCCCCGGTGGGGCCGCTGGTGGGGCCGCTGGTGGGGCCGCTGGCGGGGCGGGGCACGGTGCGCGGGGCGGGGTGGCGCCTAGCCGGCGCTAGTCCTGTCTAGTGCCGCCCTAGCCGCCCCGGCCCTGCCCTAGGAGCGCGCCCCGCGCCGCGCCGCGCCGCGCCGCCCCGCACCGTCCTATTCCCAGCGGCGAGCCAAAGGCCCCGCCCCGCGCCCTACCCTTGGCCCCTGACCTCCGAGCGGAGCAGTCCGACTTCAATTCCCCCGCCCCCTCCTCCCCTCCCCTCCCGCCTGCCCCCTCCCTCCCTTCCAACCCACCCCCGTAATTTCCTCTTTGCTCGATCTTTCTCTTTCCCTTTCTGTGCACGCCAGGCGCCTGCCGGGCTGGGCCGGGCCGGGCCGGGCCGCGCCGGCCGCAAACCTCTGCCGCTCCGTCTGACCACAAGGCCCCTGTGCTATTGATCATTACAGTGGACAGGAACCAAAACTCGCCAGCTAAACGGGTGCCTGGTTTTACAGCTGGAAAAAGAGGATAAAAATGTGGTGTGTGTCTTCTGTTATTGCTATAAAGGAAAAGAAATCAAACTGGAATGAGTGGACATAGGGGTGCTGGCAGGTGCGAAGTCACCCCTCGACCCGCCCCGCCCCGCCCCACCCCGCCTCGCCGGCAGAGAGCCGCCCCTCCCCTCCCCTCCCCCGCCCACCTGAGCCGCTCAGATGGGGGAGGTGTGTGTGTGTGGGGGGGGGGGGGGATAGGGAAGGGAAGGGGCGCGTCGGAAATCAAGAATGGGAGGGAAATGGAAGAAATAATAATGTTGGAAGAGCAATCCCCATTCAAGCCGCTCGCTCGCCCGCTCGCCGGCCCGCCCCGGGGCGCCTCACCTCGCCACGCCACTCCCCGCCACGCCCGGCCCAGCGCCTCATGGCGTCAACACGGGGGTCGCTCGGGGCGGGCGAGGCGAGGTAGGCAAGGTGAGGCGTGGCGAGGAGGAGCGGGGAGAGACTTTCCTCGCGCCGCGCGCAAAGAATTCTCCGCACCACCGCTTCACTCCTCTAAATCGCTGGGAAATCATTCCGGGCGCGCTTCTGGTCGGCTCCTCGGCTCACCCTGGCCCGGCCCGCGGCTCGCCCGCCACGCTACGCTACGCCCTCCCACCTTTTTTTGGTTTTAACGACATTTTCCCGCCTCCTGCAAATGCCTCCCGCCTGATGGCCGAACGGGACGGGGCCGCGGAGGTGATGGAGGGAGCGAGATTAGGAAAAGATTACGCGAGCGTTAAGGCGAACGTAAAATGTGGGGTAAACACAAATTCCCCGTAATTGAATGCTAAATAGCTCTGCTCGGCCGCCAGTCGTCCTGGCGGTATTCATGAGCGGCCCACCCAACCTCGGCCCGTGTCGTGTTCCAGTCCCAGAGAGGTGTGGCGAGGCGGGGGGCGGGGTGGGGCGGGGCGGGGCGGGGCGGGGCCAGGAGGGTGGGGCAGAGCGGTGTAATGGCAAGGGCTCGCCCCGACGCGACGTCCTGACATTGCAATAACGACAAGATTGGCTGGGTAACGACTCCAGCTGGGTAGCCTCTCTGGAGCCGCCCGCCACGCCCCGCCCCGTCGTATAGCCGCCGCACTGGCATCTGGAGCCGCTGCTGGGACTACTGGAGCTAGCGTTCCAGCCGCTATAGTATGCCGGCTGTATCAGGAGCAGCATCAGACAGCCAAAGTGAGTTGCGCCCCAACCGGAGTTTGATGAGCTCCTATGCTCGAGCGCTCGCCTGCGCCGCCCAGCGGTGGTAGGGGGGGGGGGGGCAGCGTTTAGGGCCGTGTAGGGAGGTAGGGCGGAGGCATTCGCGAGCATCGACAGAAACACAAGTTTTTGTTGACTGCATACGGGAATAAGTTGCGTGTCCATGCTGAGGAAACGACATTACCTGAAAAACTTTTTGGTCTTTAAAAAAAAGGTCGAAAACATTTTTGTCTTTTCTCTCCGCCCCGGCCCGCTCCTCCGTCTCTCTGGTCCCTAAGAGGCTGCGGCGGTCCTTTCTCTTCTCCTCCTGGGCCCATCACCCTGTGGAGATGACCCCTCATCAGGTAGATAGCTGCTCTGCGCCCGCCCCGCCCCGCCCCACCCCGCCCCACCCCGCCCCACCCCGCCCCGTCCGCAGCTGTATAAACTGACTTGAATGGCGAGGCAATGGCAGCGCCACGCGGAGCCCGGCCCGGCCCGGCCAGGCCAGGCCGCTTTATCCCGACTCGAGTCAGCCCGCTAGTCGCCGCCACCACTGCCACCGCCGCCCCGCCCCGCCCCGCCCCGCCCCGCTCCGCCCCGCCCAGGCACCGGGACGCGCCAATTTCAGATTCATGAATAATCATCCCCATCATCATCATGACCATCATCGCCCAGCAGGCTGGCACCGCCGGGCACGCCGCGCCGCCCCGCCCTACTCCGCCCCGCCCCGCCCCGCCCCGCCCGCCTTTGCTGCCTCAGCTGGTGTCTGCTGCTGCTGCTACAGCGGGACGGGACGGGACAGAGGGGAGAGAGAGCACTGATCTAATGCCCATTATTTTGTTTTCAGCTGACGTGAAATATATAGCGCGACGCTCAGGGTGGGGCGCGTGGCGTGGTGGGGCGGGGCGGGGCGGGGCGGGGCGGGGCGGGGCGGGGCGGGGCGGGGCGGAGGGTACAGCCCCTCGCCACCGCCGCCGTGCCGCGAGACAATAATGTGTGATACTCCGTTTTATGGTCGAATAATAACGATCTGCCGTTTCGTACCGCGCCCGCCCGCCCGCCGAACCACCACATTTTTTTATTTATTTAAGTTTGTCAATAAAAGTACCAGTTGGACAAACAAGCAGTGGCCATGGACGGCGGCAGGGGAACGCTGCGCTGCGCGCGAAGTGCACCAGGCATGCCAGTAACCTGCTGGCCGCTGATAAGGCACGTCCTGCCCCCGCCTCCGCCCCCGCCCCCGCCCCCGCCCCCGCCCCCGCCCCCGCCCCGGCTGATCCGGCGAGCCGTAATTATTAGCGACCGCTAGCGCGACCAGACCGGACCGGACACTGACAACTGCAAGTCAAAAGTATGATCGACCGAGCCGGAATGAGAAAATTCCGAGTATTACTTACGTTTCCGTTCGACACTTTGAGCGTGTGTATCCCGCCGCGCCCTTGCGCCCTTTGGTATAGCGCCTACAGCACTAAAGCCCTAAAGGCCGTGTATGCAGTTACACCTCCATGACGTACTGGACTCGACTGGCAGTGTAGCCGTTAGCGCCGAGCCGAACGAGCTGGCCATAAAGAGGCTACATAAGGGCCTCGCCCGGCCCCGCCCCGCCTCGGCCAGGCCAGGGCGCTGCGGGCCGCAAGGAGCCTAAGGGCCGGCCGGCCGGTCAGCTTGTCGCGGCTGTATAACTTCTTCTGACGCGGGCGGGGCCGGGGCCGGGGCCGCGGGGGCCGTCCGTAAAGCATCTGTGCGCGCAGGATTTCATACTGCTTCGGATCGCGCAAGAGAGTGCGAAAGAAGAAAGGGAGGAGGTCGCGTGACGCCACCTGGCTGGTCCTGGCCTGTCGCGACACTCGGCGGCCAGCTTATTTAAACAGGGATTAGAGCCGTGCCGGGTGGGGCGCGCCCGCCTCCTCGTGGCGTCAGGGGGAGGCGCCGCCCGCCGAGCCGAGCCGAGCACAGTCACGCACCGCGACGCCTTGAGTCATGGAGCGCCCCGCCCCGCCCCGCCCCGCCCCGCCCTGCCCCGCCCGGGTCAGGGATGTAGCGGGGCGGGGCGGGGCCGCGCATCCCGGTGGGACGACAGCAGCGGAGCAGAGAGGCGTAGTTATACGTGCCTGGAAAGCACCAGCATCGACAGGGGGACAAGGGGCGGGCCGGGCCGCGTGTCCGCCTTCACCCCCCCCCCCCAACACACACACATACATACACGAGCCCTTTAAGAGTGCACTGTGAAAAAGAGGCGGTACTGAAATCCTGTGGATGTACCCATACACTTCTGTGGCTGTATCTATCCCCTCCGACCTTTCCTTTGCGATTGGTACTATCTGAGTTATCTATGATCATCTTCTTTTCGTGACTGAACAACACGATTTTAAGAGTGTCAGTTCCTTACTAAAAACTTACATAATGTCTGGAACCAGAAGACAAGAACGTTCTGGTCTCTCATGGTGGTACGTTAAATAGGTCGTTCGGTGTGTATGTGTGTGTGTGTGCTGCTACTGTATCGCTTTCCTCCAGTGAGAAATAAGAGACAGAGAGGGGCGCGGCACGGCGCGGGCGCGGAGGCACTGCGCGAGCGGAGAGGGAGCCAGTCTCAGTTCTAAAGGATCTGCTGGCTCCAAGATCGCCTCGCCGATAAGGAGCGCTCTCTCACTCCCGCTCTCCAGATCTCTCCGCGCTCCCTTGCCTCTCATACTCTCTCTCTCTCTCTCTCTCTCTCTCTCTCTCTCTCTCTCTCTCTCTCTCTCTCTCTCTCTCTCTCTCTCTCTCTCTCTCTCTCTCTCTCTCTCTCTCTCTCTCTCTCTCTCTCTCTCTCTCGTTCGGCTCCCTACGCCTAATTGCCGACTGTTTGCACCATTAATATTTACACAAAGTCGAAAGGGACCAGCAGGAGGGGCGGCACGGCCAAGCAAAGGCAGGGCCCGGGGCGGGGCGGGGCGGGGCGGAGATATCCGCCGATCGAGTCGAATCATCGCACTTCTGCTCTCACTCCCCCTTTTTGCTCATTCTCCCTCTCCCTCCCTCTCCCTCCCCCCCCCTCTCTCTCTCTCTCGCTCCCTCTCCCTCTCCCTCGCCCTCTCTTTATTTGCCACAACAGAGGCAAAGGGTTGCGGGCCTGGCGAGGCGCGCGCCCTGGCTATAGGGCCCGGGTGCGCCGCGCTCCGCGCGATATAAAAACCAACCCGCTGAAGGTCGCGCCTGTAGGCTCCTGCCTGACCTGCCGCCCCGCCGCGGGGCCGCGCCGCCTCGCTCACAGTGCGGGGGAATGTTTACCGTTAATTACTCAAGGCGGATTGAAACTGCGAGTTGATATCTGATCCTCTTTGATCCCTCCCGTCCCGTCCCGTGCGGCCCGGCTCGGCCCAGCCCAGGCGGTGTCTGCTGCAACAAACCGTCTTGCCCAGCCCCGCCCCGCCCCGCCCCGCCCCGCCCCGCCCCGCCCCGGAGCGATCCGCTCGGCTCCTTGAACCTCATTGAGCGGCGCGGCGCAGGTATAGCAAAATTACGCGGTGGCCGATAATGCGAAATAAGGAGGTTTCGATTGGGTTGGGGGCGGGCCGGGAAGAGCCAAATTCACTGCAAACGCGGTGCCTACTTTTAATGCCAACTTTTGGCATTCTTTTTTGAACGCCGAATTTTGGCCTCTGTCTAAAGAAATGGCAATTTCTGTCTACTTTTTATGTTAAATTTTGTCCGGCCCACGCCACCACGCCACGCCCCACGCCCCATGACGTGTAACGCTAAATAAGAGACCAGGAGCACTCGGTTCTGGCCCCGGCCGGGCCTTCACCGCATTCATCATCCGGCTGACATGTCACCGGCAAAGTTTGTCAGATAGACGTGTGTGTGTGTGAGCGCGCGCGCGCGGGACCGAGAGTTACGCATTCATGAAGCATGATTACCAGATTAATATTAGTGGTGATGACGAAGAGTCAGCCGAGCCCTTTGCGAGTAAGAGGGCAGCACAAGTAGGGAGAAGTGAGCGGCGGGATGAGGAAAGGGAGGGAGCCAGCGAGGGGAAGAGAGAGAGGGAAAGAAAGAAAGAGAGGAAGAAAGAAAGAAAAAAAGAGAAAAGGGGTCGATGGCGAACCGCAATTTAAAAAGAACGTGAAAGGTGAAGCTTTTGAAGAGCCTCGCCGCTGCTCGCCGCCCCCAATAGCTCTTGCACCTTGACGATTGACGATATTGTTGTGATTGTGAGGGGAGCTCCCCACCCCACCGTAGCAGCCTCCCTCTGTTCATCTGTCCCTTACGGTCTCTCTCCCTCCTCCACTCTCCACAAATCCTATTTGGGGTTTCGGTTCCCTATTCCTTTATACATTTCGTCACCAAATCAACAATAAGCGTGGACACTCTGAAAACATAGCATCATTTTTGCCTCGGATTCATCGAAAAAGACCCACAGGTGTAGGAACAGCGTGTACGAAATCCCAGAACATAAAATGATCAAAGAGGTAACCGCCTGGTTATAGCAGATTCCACCGGGCGAACCTTTCCCCTTTCCAACGCCTAAACTCGTATTTTTTCATTTTTTTTTTCATTTTTTTTTTTTGCGACAGGTGTGGACCACTCGCTCCACCACGAGTCTCCGCCCGGCCCGGCCCGTAGCTCTAGCTGGCGCAGCCCAGCGCCGCCGGGTGGCCCAGGACCAGCAGCAGCCTAATAAAATCACTTTTTTTTCGCTCGGCTCGCTCGCGCGCCGCCGCTCTCGCGACGAGCGCCTTGCGATAAAAGAGATTTCTTATTCGGCGTGCTGGGGCCTGGGCCGGGCCCGCCCCGCCCCGCCAGGGCCTCAAGGTGTGCCTGTGCCGTGCCTGCCTGCGAGGGAAGGCAGCGGAGCGGAGCCGAGGTACTGTACGGCGAGCGCCTGCCACCGGCCGGGTAGGCCTCGCGCGTGCACGCGAGTGTTGTGGTTGCCTACCCACCGGGCGGCTCACAGCGGGGCGGGCAGGGTGCAGGAGCACCGAGCACCGCCGCCGTGCCGGAACAAAGCGAGGGCCAGAACAACGGAGCGGGGCGGGGCGGGGCGGGGCGGGGCGGGGGCGGCCATTAATAAGCTAGCGGGCGCGCGCGCGGCGGGGAGGGGACAGTCAGTCAGCCCCGCTCCCCCTCCTCCCCCCGGGGGGGACGCGCCCAGATTCCCAGAGCCCCACGTGGACCGCACCGAACGGGCGCAGCTGCTCACCACCAGGGTGAGGGCCGGGACCGGCGGGCCAGCGTCTCCCTGCCGCATGAAAATTCCACTCGAGCTAACTTTCCACATTAGAGCGAGGCGGGGCGGGGCGGGGCGGGGCGGGGCGGGGCGGGGCGGGGCGGTCCTCCATAAACAATGCCTGACCTCACCTCGACACCGCGCTGCCGCCGCCCGGCCCCCGCGTCCTCTCCATGAACCGCGCCCCCAACGACTTCCCTCCCCGCCCCGCCCCGCTCCAATGCGAGTTCCTCCGCCCCGCCGACACGCGTGGCCGCACCTAACCAAACGCCTCTTTTGTTGCAAATTAATTTGCAGTCTTTTCAAACTTCACGGCCGAAGTGGCGCGGGGGGCCGACACTACGCGACGCGACGCCCGCACCTCGTGCTTACCCTCGCCCCGCCTCCGCCTCTGCAAAATAATAAGTGGAGTGCAGAGGAGCCTCGCCCCGCCCCGCCCCGCCCCGACCCATCCGCGGAACACACTGCACCGAGAAGGGAGGGATAGAAATCTCAGCGGTCGCGTCTTCTGCCTCTGCTTTCTCCCTCCCTCCCTCTCTCTCTCTCTCTCTCTTTCCCGCTCTCCTCTCTCTCTCTCTCTTTCAAGGGCCCAGCCCGGCGCTTGATCCCCGACCGCAGTGTTGAGTCGCCGCGACTTGGGCTAAGCTTCCTGAAGCACCCTCTGGCCTCCCGACCCACTCCGGCTCCCGCAGCCCGCCCCTCCCCTGCCCCTGCTACTCGCTTTACACCACCACGCCCCGCCATGGGCCGACAGTCTGAGCCGGCCGGACACAGGGTGGGGTGGCCGCCGCGCCCCGCCCCGCCCCGCCCCGCCCCGCCCGGAGGTGCATTGTGCCGACGGCAGCGCATTACTGGCCGCGCGTCCCTGACTCTGGACCTCCGGCTGGACTCGACTCGATATACGGCGCGGGGGCGGAGCGGAGCGGAGTGCCACCCGCCGCGAGGTAAGGCGAGGTGAGGGTCTCGGGGACGCACAGGGGCTGGCCGGCCCCGCCCCGCCCCACCCCGCCCCACTCCACCCGGCCTCACCTCGCCTCACCTCACGGGCGGGGCGGTCTCAGCCAAGGCCCCACGGCCCAGGCGGGTCAGGGCCGCGCTGCGGGAGGATCGGAGCTGGTGGAGTGGAGACAGTCTGTCTAACGAGCTCTGAGCGGGGCGGGGCGTGGGAAGGCGGGAGGGTTGTGAGCTGGGGCAGGTGGGGCGGGCGGGGCGGGGCACCAAGACAAGGAGAGACTCTTCCGTCCCAATAAATATTACTGGGCGCGCGCGCACCTGACGCGCCCCGCCCGGGAAGCACACGGCCGGGCCGGAGGGGTGGGTTGGAGGGGTGAGGGGTGCACCGATGGAATATCCCTCAGCCACCCGTGTGGACCTGAGGACGACACGCTGGCGGCGCCGTCATAAAAAGACGTATGGCGGTGGAGCATTTTTTTTATTGGGATATCTTGTACCGACTACTTTGGTGCTACACACAAGATTTGATCACTTAAGGGCATATTTTTCTGTTTCCCGTATTACATTACGCGTATTACCGCGTAACACATAAATCAGGTGTATAACCGTGTATTACGTAGTAACGTCCGATCGATGTGAAAATAATTGGGCCGTGACCGAAATGACGCTGATGAGGGACATTTTCACGAGTGCAATTTTTCTCGGACCTGATTTTATTTTCTAAAGGTGGATATTTTTGAAAATTTGTAGGCCGAGGGCCTTCTGTGGGGATGGTTTTGTGCGCCCCGCCATATGACCGGCCGGCCGGTGCGCCTCACTCGCGCAGCCCTGCCGCACCGCACCGCACACGCGGCCCACAGGCACGTCAATCTGAGGCGAGGTGAGGCATCACCGGCCCTTTTAGACCAGAAAGTTCAAACCTGACCATGCTGCTCCACGCCCCGCCGTGCCGTGCCGTGCCACGCAAGGCCCCAAGTTTGGACAGGGCGGGGATGAGTTTTCGACGTGCTGGTCGGGCCGACTCGACGACCAGGGCGATTGATGCGTGCCGAGTGCGGCGAGGTAGAGCGAGGTGGCCGGGGGCGGCCGGGGGCGGGGCCCAAGGGGGGAGGGGACTCAGAGGCAGGAGGATGACACAGTCCCACAGCACCTGACACCCCCGGCCCCGTGTGGTGGGGAGGGGGAGGCGGGAGGCGGGAGGCGGGACGGAAAGAGGAGCGGAGGGGGAAGGCCACGAGGGAGGCGGGCGGGCAGGACGGGCCCCGGCATACCAGATCCGTGGTTAGTTAGGCACCGAGGTTGGTTAGGCGCTAGGGTTGGTTAGGCATAGGGTCAGTAGAGCGACCTCCCCCTCCCGCCCTCTGCTCCGCGCCGCGCCGTATATCCGACGTTCTTTTAAACCTCGGCGGCGGGCGGCGCGGTGCGGCGGCGTGTACTGTGTACCCCGTGCCCGTCTAGACTAGTGAGAGCTATAAACCAATAGCGGCGGGAGGGGCGGGAGCGACACAGAGCTCAGCAGAGTGGGGGAGGAGAGGAGAGGAGAGAGCACAGGACTCTCGCTACCTGATGAGAATGCGGTTCGCTAACGCGTGCACGAGCAATGAATACGTTTTCCGCAGGGGCGGCGGTTTCGTTGCGCGGCGGGGTTCCAGAGAAGCGACGGCGGAGGTAGCTCCTGACTGCGCCCGATGCGGTCGCCCCGCCCCGCTCCGCCCCGCCCCACCCCGCCCCACCCCGCCCAGACCCGTACCGCCGCGGGCCTCGGGGCCTCCTCTTCCTTCACCACATGAGAGCGGGCTCCCGGCTCCGTAGAGTAGTGTGGGAAACGCTTGTTGCAGGGCGCGGCGCTCCCGGCCCCGCCCCGCCCCGGCCCGGGACTCAACAAGGACCCTTGACAACCACCCCACGGCGGTGGCGGCGGCGGCGGCGGCACCCCGCCACGCCACGCCGCGCCACGCCGCGCCAGGTCAGACCGCAGCACTGCTCATGAAACGCTGATGTGGGCCGCGATTGAGACAGGGAAGGGCGGGGCGGGGCGGGGTGAGGTGGGGCGTGGCGTGGTGGGGTGGGTGGAGCGACGTTGGCATCGGCATCGGCCCGCGGATCGGCGGATCGTGGGGATCTCGCGGCGGAAGGGAACATATCCGATACCCGCGGTATGGCGGTGACACCAACAGGAGCGAGCTTTCTGCAGCGGTACGCCCTCGCCGCGCCACGCCACCGTTACGGCCCAGGATGGCTTTTAAATCGCGGGGCGGAGCGCCAGCACAGGTGGGCCTCCAGCTGCATCGTGGCCATTGTGAATGAGTCGTGAGGCGTGGTGTAGCGTGGCGGGCGGGACAGGCGGGGCGTGGAGGGAGGGTGACGCACTCCACTCCACATGCCAATCCAGCCGTGCTCCGTGTTTGGGAGGCGGGGCGGTGCGGTGCTCACTCGAGCGGCCCCGCCCCGGCCCGGGCGCTGCTGCTCCTGGAATACGATTGATTGGAGCCCGCCAAGGCGGATGCACATCCCACTGACGGCCCCGCGCAGCCCCGTCCTGCCGCGCAAACCGATCGCTTCCCGGTTACCGTGCGCCTGCCCTGCACTTACCTGTTCGCTGTTCTCAGGCGCCGCTGGCGGTGGGGTGCAGGGGAGGCGCGGAGGGGCGGGGCGCGGAGAGGACTTCCCTCCGGGGCGTACCGCTGTGGGCGGGTGTTCCGCCGGGGCGTTCCGTGGGGGTGCGCGCGTCGAGCGCCGCTACCTGCCCGGCGAAACCATCCCCGCCGGGGCTCAGGCCGGGCGGCGGCGCCGGCGCGCGCAGCCGGCTCCTCAGGACGCCGATGACACGTTTTTGGAGTCCGCGACCCTCTGTCAGTCTGTCTGTGGTGGTGCGCCCGCCGGGCCGCACCGCGACCAGCACGTGGCAGGCAGCGCGTGCCCCTCTGCGGGGCGTTGTAGTGCGGGGCGTTGTGGTGCGGGGTGGTGCGGGGTGGTGCGGGGCGGTGCGGGGCGGCGGTGAGCGAGCGTTGTACTTCCGCGGATCTCGGTTGGCCGAGTGCTTGCCGACTCGCTGGTTGGTCGCGGACTGACGGCGCGGCGCACAGTCTCGCGTCGGGCTCGGGGGCCTCCCGCGCCGCCCGCCCGCGCCGCCACCCCCACCCCTCCCCACCCCAGCCCTCCGGCGCGCGCCGCTCCCGCCCGCTCCCGCCCGCTCCCACAGGGCCCCTGCCCTGCCCTGCCCTGCCTGCAGCCTCCACCCGGGGCGGCGCGGCGTGGCCGGGGAGAGGACGTCGCCGAGACTCGGCCCAGCCCCGCAGGCCACACCGCTGACACCCGAGCCCTCTCCACCCTCCTCCGGAGCGGAAGTCTGCGGTCCTGGTCCTGCAGCCGCGGGGTGGTCTTCGTCGTCACCGTGAGCGTCCCGGGGCGGGGCGGGGGTCTTACCGTCGGGCGCGATCTCCGGGGCCGGCGGCGCCTCCGGGACTTGTCCGCCCCCTCGCCTCGCGCAGCTTGGTGGGACCCCACCCGGCCCGGGTGACAGTCTCCAGATTGCATCCTCCTGACTTCAAAGCCCTGCCGGGCTGCCCTACCTCGCCCCGCCCCACCCCGCCCGGCTCAGTGGCGCCCGGCCCGGGCAGGCCCAGGGGCCCGCTGCTGCTGCTGCCGCCTTGTCTCCCGCAGCCTCGGCCCGGGCCCAGGCCGGGGGAGTGACAGCAACACCAAGCCCCGCCGCGCCCCGCCGCGCCGCTGCCCGGGGGTGGGGAGTCCTCCATTCCGCTTCTTTTTCTGCATTTCACACGAGGCGACGGAGTATTGCAGACAGAGCTAGCGCGAAAACCAACTCGTGTTTTGCGGGCCGCTGACGGGGACGCGTTACTATGTCGCTGCAGGCCAGGCCGGGCGCCGCGCCGGGCCGCAAGCCCTGCTGGTCCGCGGGGCGCCCGGGGCGGCCGGGAGGGGGGGGCTGTTGGTTGTCACCCCGCTGGTGCCGTGCTGGTCTCTATTTTTTCCCCCGGACCCGCCCGGCCACCCGGCCATTCTAATTTCCTACAGTCTGGTCTGGTCGGGTCGTGTCATGTCGGTTGGCGGTGGGGTATGGCTGCTGGCTGCACAGCACAGCCCTGCTGGCCCTGCTACCCCTGCTGGCCCTGCAGCGTGAGTGTGAGGTCCACAGCGCGGAGCGGACCGTACCGGCCCACGGCGCATCCGGCCCGGCCCGACCAGACCGACGCGTTCGATGGGCCCGCGCCGGGCCGGGCCGTGCCGGGAGGGAGGGACAGGGACAACCCTGTCCTGTCTGCCACCCTTCTCTCCCCCGCCCGCCCGCCCCGCCCTCTCCCGTTCTGTCCCCGAGCACAGTGCGACGCGCGCGCGCGCGCGCCTCTCACCGGGGCCGGACCCAGAGAATGAGGCGGAGTAGAGATAAACGCAGAACAGCGTGTGGTGCTAAATATAGCCAGCACGCTCCGGGTGGGTCAAAAGGTTGGGGGCAGGCAAGAGAAAGGAACTGAGGGAGAGGGGTGTGGCGGTGCGGGAGAGGGGAGGGCTGGGGTGGGCTGGCGAGAGGTAGGGGTGGACAGCGGGGAGAGGGTGAGCGGGAGCAGGTGGGGGAGGAAGGGGTAGTCACGTTGAGGCAAAAGAGGCGTCCTGGCCTGTCGGGGAGTGCGGCCGTGCCGTGCCGTGCCAGGACGACGGACCCACTTTGACACATAATAGTGAGGACTTAGATAAACAAAGTCGTTGCAAAGCCGAGACGAGCTTGGGTGGGGCGGGCAGGGGAGGGGCAGTGTTAACATGACCCGTGTGTTGCGGCTGCAGCGCAGGCCAGCGAGGCGATGGAGGCGAGGCTCCCCCGCCCCGACCCCGACGGCTCTGGTGTGCGGTGCTGCTGATACGGCTGGGAAAAGAGGCAGAGAAAAGTTTCCTCCTGCATAAAGCTGAGCTGCGGGTGCGCTGCGCTTGGCTGCGCTGCGGTCTGGCCCGGTCCACCCGGAGCACTTCCCTCGCTAATGCGCTGCTGGCGCTGCGGCTGCGAGTCCAGCCGGCCTGGTGTGATGTGGGGCCCGGAGCCTGGGGCCCGGAGCCTGGGGCCCGGAGCCCGGAGCACACCGCACCGCCAAAGTAGTGCAGCCTGGGCCCGGGGAGAGGGGTTTGCTCCGTGATTGCTCTCTGCTCTCATGGAAAAGATTCCTTTTACAATTGTGCGACGGATATTTAAGTATGCGCGAAAACTTGATTACGCTTGAATATATGAATATGACCTCTTCCCTCCATGCTGGGATTTGTAGTCATTTAACTTCACCAATTCTATTGGTTTCGTCTTTTACTGTGTCGAGTCTTACAGAATCCAAATAGTTAAGAGGCACAGTGAAAAGTCGGTCTGATTGTTAATACATTTTTAATAATAATTATCACAAGACAAGCCATTCCTGTTATAAGATTTTAATTAAAACTGAGATAAAAAGGCTTATTTATACAGTTAACAAGATGGATCATCAGCTTGGCTTAATGTGCATTATAATTTGCACTTCATAAAAAGAAAAGAAAATAATAACACACCTAAAAGATGATATTAATGCAGCTAATTAAATTCAGAATGGGGATGAGTAAAAATATAAATAGCTTAGTTGCTTTTGAGTGTCTAATGTACCCTTGCAAAATATAAATTACATTACACATGAAGGATTATAGGTCTTACTCCAAATTAATTTTAAAGTGCCAAATATAACCCATGTGATTAAACCATATTCGTGTATCACTTAAATTATTTGATCTAGGTTTTTCCTGCACCTGTTGCTCTTGCAAGGGCTGCCTTTTGTAGAGCAATTTCTTGCTGGATTTTGCGCTCCATAACTTCCATGACAGCTGAAATTAAATAAACAAGCAGATAAACTACAGATTGCTAAGTCTCAGTTGTTTGGCATTCAGACTTGTGATATCAGTGCCTTACATGGATAGGTTTGTGTCTTTGAAGACAATATATTCTAATACATATTTACCAGAAAAAAGAATAGTAATTCTTACTATAGTACTATACTTTCTCTATGGTCAGTACAAAAATACAGTGTTTTCTTTCAAGCCACTAGGAGTTTAAGTAATTCAAACAAATAAGAAATCTTACCATCTTTGATCATGCTTTTCTCCTGACCCATCGCTTGGATTTTCTCCATTTGTTCTGTGACAAATCCTACTCTTCTCTTCATATAATCCTTGGCTGACTCCAAATCCTGATGAAGCAAAATGGAAAGTAAAATCAAAATGTGTGACGTAATTCCAGAGAGAAAGATGAAAAGAGGATAGATGCAAACCTTCTGCACATAGTATCCTGTGCCAATATCGATGACTACAGAGTTTGCATCAGCTATTTTACCAGGAACATAGATCTTTTCACAAGTTAAAGATAAAATTTTAAAAATCAACATACATGTGGCACTGATACAAAATTAGTTCTCACAAACCAACAATCAAAGGATACAGATCCAGTAAGAGGAACCAAAATTTCTTTTCCATTACAATCCGGCGTGATCTTCTCAATGCTTTCTTTGGAATTTTGATACCGTGTCTGCGCCACTTTCAGGGACTGCAGTGAGCTCTGGTACATGTTCAGCTCCTGTAAAAAGAACAATTAAAAACGCAAATATGTAAGTAGTGATCAAAAACAACGTACAGAAAGTGCAAAAGTGGTAGGTCTGGCTTCATATCTCTTTCATCACTTAGTGGTCAATTAAAATCAAAAATCCCTCCAGATAAAAAGCCAGCACAGTTTGTCAGGTTAACTGCGTGATAGCAAATTTGATTGACTCAAGTACAATGTGAGATTCTAATTTACCTGCTCCAAACGCTGTTTTAACTGCGACAACTGCTGCAGATTTAACTTGGTAATGTCAATTTCCATCATATTTTCACCACCAGCAGGAGGCTTTGTCGACATCATTTTGAACTATGCTTCAAAAACTAGTTAATATATGCAGTAATTTCAATTTAAATGAATGTTATTCAGTATTAGTGATGTGAACAATCGTGTGATCGACGAGCACTACAACAAGAAAACGCAAGTGAAAGTAAGGTTAGGTCGCATCCGTAAGCGCGAGCAGAGAACAGGCCGGAATGGCGGAAAAGTCGCACCTAAAAAAATTACCCATCCAGCAGTAGACTTCCGCGAAAACGACTTTCTGGTTTGTTTTGGTATTGTGCTGTCACATTGATCGTTGTGTCGCTAAATTTGACTTTGAACAAATTTTGTTCTTTTGTAAGACACGGGTTTGTTGTCCACCATGTCAATTTCAACTGAGGATTGGGATCCAATATCCCATCGAGGTGACAAAGAAGAAACGCCGAGTCCACAATGTACATACCGTATCAAGAGGTTAGAAAAACAGATATCAATTAATTTCTTTTCGCCCGTTTCACGTTTTCACCTTTGTCTACCTTCTTCTACCCTTCCGTCTACTCCTTCCAATCTAAAATACCTCTTCCTCACCACAAGATCCTAACAATGTTCTCCTCTTCTACTACCTTTTTGGCTAAAACCCTTACTACACTTACTATTGACTTACTGTTTTATTACTATGTGGTTTAATTTTCAGAGACTTGATGTCACTTTGCAATGATCCACCATATGGGCTCTTTGTAGTACCAGATGATACTGATATCACCATTGTCCACGCCCTCATCACAGGGGCCTTTGATACCCCATATGAAGGAGGTTTCTTTTACTTTATTCTACGATGCCCTCCTGATTATCCCTTACGGCCACCCAAAGTGAGATTTATGACAACTGGAGGAGGTGAAGTAAGGTTCAATCCAAATCTATACAAGAATGGCAAAGTTTGCCTAAGCATTCTTGGGTGAGTTGAGCTGGCAAAATAATGAAGGTATTCCCTAATAACTCACCCTTTACAATCCTTATTCTTGTTTCATAGAACATGGTCAGGACCTTGTTGGAGCCCAGCTCAAAGTATATGCAGTGTTCTCATATCCATCCAAAGCATTCTGAATGAGAAACCATACCATAATGAACCTGGATATGAAGTGGTATTTAATGCATCTCGTTCATCTTTGTGTAGCATCATATTTCGAAATTCTAAACTAGGATGTATATTTTTATTCCTTCTGATTATAGGAAAAACTACCTGGGGATGTCGATAAGTATAATGAAATAATTCAACATGAAACAATCCGTGTCGCTGTATGTGGAATGATTGAAAATGACTTTGCTTTAACAATACCATCAATGCTTGTCAACATAATGCAAAAAACCTTCTTGGAATATTACGAGTACTATGAAGGAGTTGCTCAGAAAAATATTGGTTTGACTGGACATGCAATGCAGGTAATTTTCTTTTGGGAATTTTTCTTGATGATGTGTGTTAAGTTTTAAAGAGGGAAATTGTACCTAAACATTTTCTTCACTTTTCCAGGATCCTTTTGCTGAGAAACGAGGGTGGTTCCAGTACAAGACAATTCTGACTCGTTTAGAGGCTATTCGTGCCAAATTGTTGTCCAATCCAAAACAAAGTATTTCTACCACTGGATCTCCAACCAGTGAAGCTTCTACTCCATCAGACACAGATTTAGATGAAGATTCCAGTAATGCCTCTAATATTGTTAAACCAGAAACAAGCACACCAATAGATAAAGATGAAAAATCTGATAAAAAGATTAAAGAACCGGCAGGCACAGGTACTGGAATTTCCACTCCCTCAAAATCCAAAAGCAATCAAGATGTATCTTCTAATGGTGAAGAGGCTCAAACATTTCAATCAGGTTTTAAGAAACAGATTGAAATTAAAGATGATGTCAAGAAGTGATTCATGCGTCTGGAAAGTGAGGTATATATTGCTATATGTGATACATTCTTGCACTGTAAATTGCAAGGGCTTAATGTCTGTGTTACCTGATAAAACAAACCTCCACTTTGAAGTAACTTGTGTTAAGTATCTATTCAAATGTGGTCATGTTTGACATTTAAGAATATATGTGTTCTGTGAAGGTCAGTTCTGTTACATGTTTTAAGATATGATTATAGGTAGGCTATTATCCACACTGGTTATGGTGCAAAATTACTAGTACCTGATAAGTTGCTATAATCTGGAACATACTATTGCCCAATTTCTTTCAGGTTAGCTTGCTATACAGTATGTATAATTTAAATATGCAAGTGTGAATGGGCTGTGATACTAACACATAAGCATTCTTAAAGTGTTATTGTTCATTGTTTACATTTTGCACCATTGAAGTAATGGATACTGTTTTTTTTTTTGTTTTTTTTTTTCCCCTTTTAAAGTTACCGATGTGAATCATGCAGATTTAAATGTTGTTTTACACCTCTAGAAAAATTGTACCATTCCATCTGATAAGTGCGATACCATTTGGCTTAGAAGTTTTATTTTTAGACAATATTTATGTACTTACAAAATATCCCAACAAGTATATATTTCAGTTAGTAAAGTATTACCTCTGCATTCCAGTGTTGAAATTTTATGATACATATTTATTTGATGTTATAAGCAATGATGGTTCTCTCAAGTCAAGTCAAGTAGCTGCTCAGCCATATCAGTTCTGAAAGTAATCTATGTAGAATTTTAACAGCTTTCCTCACATATCTAGTATTTAGTGGTTCCATTTTTGTTTTGTATTTGGAGCTACATATTTTAAGTTCTTTTCAGCTGTGTGTGCCTTGTGAATTTGTTACCAAAAGATTTTGGTTTTAGTTGTCATTATATTAATATTTTTCATCTGTGTTGTTTTCTCTCTCTTCTTATTAGACTAAAATCTTTTGTCACTTTCAAACCTTGACAAGTTAGTGTTATTAGTGAAAACAGTACACTGTAATCAGAATTACAGGTGGACGAAACTGTCTCAGATTACTCAAAGCCTGATTTCTGTGGTGTAAATGTGTAGTTTTAATCCCTAAATATTTTGGATCATTGTTGTATACAAGTACAGATTCAAAGTAGCGGATGTTAAACAATTTAGAGCTTATTGTTTATTTTTTGTGTGATGTTTTGGGATATTACTATACATTCATGTTAATTTGTTTTGGATTATTTTGAAAGCATTGTCCATTTTTTTGGGATGCTCTGAGATACACTGACTGGTAACTATGGGTTTAAAGTGTAGATCATTGTTTTGATTTTTCTTTTTTTGTCATCACAGAGCATATGTGCCAACTACTGTTGTCTAAGACTGGCTGTATATTGTAGGAAATTTACTCTCCACTCACACCACATGCCTACACAGGCAAAACATATGTTTTGTGGGGATAATCAGCAGTTGTTTAGGGAAAATTCACCATAGCTGTGCTATGATCCTCTTTTATTTAGTAATTTCCCACCAGTTCCTTGCTAACGTTGTTACTTTTAGGTCATTTCCTTTTTAAACCAAAAATCTCTGCTCACAATATCTGTGTAGTTAACTTTGACATACAATGTCAATTTGAGTGTCTAAGACTTCAGGACTTTGTTGATTTTGTTAAGATATTCTGATAATTATAGGTTTGTTTGATTTTTTTAAGTTTATTTTGACTGATTTGGTTCATTGCATTGCACATCATGCCATGCATAGTTCTTTATGGAAGAATGGCACTATATTTTCTTCCAGGCATATTTCATAAGGAAATTGGAGATAGTATACTGTAGTTATGTTGACTAGTATGAGAATTCATGTTTGAAAATCTATGCAACAGCTGGACTTGTCTTTTATACTAAAGTTTACCATTAACAGTCCAAAGAATGTAAATTAAAATTATTTTATGTTATTTTGGAAGGCAAGTCCTTCACTGTTAAGTTGTACAAAAGTTACAATAAAGAACTTAATAATACTAATACTCTGTATATTTACTTACATTCATCACAAATAGAAATTAAAAAGATACTACAAATTCCTCTACCTAGTGTAATATTACTATGTGCTTATTGCCAAAAGAGGGCAGGTTGGTTAGGTTTTTTCTCTGTTATATTGATGTTTGTAGGTTTCAGTCTAGTTCATTTATTATCACTCTTTTTGTTCTGATTTAAATCTACAGACAGAAGGAAATTAATTTTTAAAAACAAATGCCAGGTGCTGATTGTTTAGAATAAAAAATAAAAAAAGGAAATATATTTCTGATTTAGACTCTCTCAGGCTAAGATGGGACAACACTTTTTCTCGGCAACCATGCACTTATACATTACTGCTAATTTGTTTCTTTCATAAGACAGGTATTGCTTTTGAAGAAGTAATCAAAACTGATTTGTTTAAACTATTTTCTTTCTAGAAACTTTATTGTAACAGCCTCCCAAGCCTTCCAGAAAGAAGATTGATATAAAACTTAGTAATACTTATGACTTAAAGTTGGGTGCTATAAATAGAGGAAATACAGATCTTGAGATCTTCTAGTTTATTGTGGAATGTAGTAAGAAGTCTCTGTGAGCTGAGCAAATCTATGGTAGCCATTTACAATATGATGAAAATTTATTTCCTATGCAGGAAACTGAAATGTTCCTACAACATCTTCAAAAACCCTCTAAATGATAATAATTTCATATATACAATATCAAGGAAATATTTGCATAACACTATTCATAATATACTTAGTACATATCTGTTCTTATTGGGCAAAGTACGCATGCTAAAGATAATAAATGAAGGGCTCAACATTCAGTTTAGTGTTACCCTTTGGATTGCATATAAAGTAAACTAAAATTGAATGTGCCAAGTCTAAAGTGGCTGGATATACAAATCATAAATATATTTTTCCAAAGGTGTTTGTATTGTGAATTCATCCAAATAATTTGATATTGATACCTTCTTTAATAAAAAATTATAAATAGAGCATTAAAAAGTGATACAGTAAATATGATGTTTTATGATGCTTTTTAGATATTTACACTATGTAATGGATGAAAGGATTATCTAGTTAAAATCATTTCAATTCATAATTTGTTTCATAATCTTAACATGTTAATTTCCTCGTTTCTAAAATTTTTGATCAACATGCAACAAGTTCTTAAATTGTGCAGTTGTCACAGTTCATGCTTTTATAAATTGTCTGAAATAAGAAAACTGCTTTTTAATATTTCACAGTTTTAGGTTCTTTTTCTTTCTTGTGCACAGCTGCCCGTGAAGGTTTCTTTCCAGTTTTGGACTTCTTGTGCCGCTGGCGCCGTTCTCTCCTTTCCTGGCGCAGTAAACGCTCCAGTCTGTCTTTCCATGCTTGAGGTAGAGGTTTAGGCAGGTTGGAATTTACAAAGCATAGGTACTGGCCACGATCACCATAATACCCACATATTTTTGTACGTTCAGTAGCTCCTTGGGATTCACCTCCTCGGCCAATAAGGGCTGTAAGAGGAGGTGAATGCCTTCCTCATTTTCCCTCATCTTCATCTGTACCTCTCAAGTCTTCTTCCACATCCAAATCTACCGCTATATAAGCTGCGGAAAACCCTTTGGCCACAACACTGTCATCAGTGTGGAATCTAACTCGTAGCTCACCCTCACCTCTCAGCTCACCAGGGTTCTGAAAGAAGAAAAGTGCATGCTAATATATTATTTTATAAAATCTCACCAAAAAATTTTCTTCTTTCAATTTCTAAAACTCTACTTACATTGTAACTGCAAAATCTTCCTAAGGAAGAACCACTTGCTTCAACATCATTGAGCACCTCAACATAATCATAGGAGCATTCTTTTTCTGGCTCAATTTCAAAAGTTAAGAATGTGAGCTGAATATACATTGGTGCTCCAGGTGCAGCTCCTATTGTCCATTCACATTCAGCATTATTTTCATAATCAAGATCACCAAATCTTGCATGTGAATACAAGTGCTGCACACGAGTTGTAGCCATCAGGTAACCACCACAAACTGCAAACAAGGTAAAAATGTAAAAATAAACATTGAACTTGCTTGAAAATAGTAAAAAATAATCAAAAACTTTTCATTTTTTCACTTTTTCTCCCCCAAGTTACCTGTGGAATGTGTAGCAAAAAATCCTTTTCGTTGGATTGATGCATCGGACTTAAAAACCATATATAACTGATTGCTTGTTGCAGCAATATGGTGACGAACTTTAGATCCACAAAAACGACCCAATGTGTGAGCATCTGTTGAATCTCCATCATAAATAACAATGTGATCATAAGCACATTCTTGATGTGGTTCCATCTCAAACTCAGAAAAGACCTAGTTTTACAAACAGTTTGGTTAATTACATTCTAGCAATGTACAATCATTAAAGTAGAAATTATTCATATTACATTATATTTTTCATTTTAACATAAGTTAGGAGTACAAATAAGTTCAAATAGGCCAAAACCTATATCCTACCAGCTTAATCCGGTGTCCAGGCGTGGTTGTAAAGTGCCAAATACATTCCCTGCGAGCTGGATAGTAATCAGGGTAGTTAGGTGATGATACTGTGCCATGTGGAACTGAAATCTCGTACTTGCAACCTCCTTCTTTACAGTCATGACCATTCGCATGAAGAGCATATCCATTGTGACAAGAGCAGACATACGAGCCAAGAGTGTTGCGGCACTCATGCTGGCACCCTCCATTATTTTTTGCACACTCATCAAGATCTGTTGGAGGAGAAGTTATCATGTAAATCCTAATTATGTAGTATACCTTAATCCCAGGTAGCATATAGCATGGTTTTACCTGAAATTTCTTTTTCTCTTTCATGGTATATATTTACCTGTCAAAAACACAGCTGCAAAGCCTGACTTTTGGACTGACAGATCAGAATAGAATTCAATTCGTAAGGCATTTCCCTCTGATGTAATTAGTGGTGGTAGGTGAGGTCCACAATAAGCTCCTTGTTTCTTCAGCTGTCCTCCTGATCTTTTGTGGTAAACCACAACTCTGTCATACTCACATTCAAGCTATTAGATAAATATTAAAATTAAATTTTGTAGTTCATAAATTTAGAAGAAATAAGGTAAAATATTTACAGTTGAAGAAGAGTAACAGGGATTAAGATGTAGGTACTTACATTATTTCCTTCTAAATCAAAGTGAGTAAAATTGAGAGTTATACGATGGTGAGCTTCAGCCAATATCTCCCAAGTGCACCGTTTGTTTGCTGGGTACATTTCAGGGAATGACGGAGATGTGATTGTGCCATTAGGGGTATCTAACATACCACCACATGCATCTGGAAAAAATAATTACCTACTGTCATGCATAATATCAGGAAAAACACAGTGCAATTTTTCAGCAAATTATTTCTACCGACCTTCACACTTTTTGTTATCTGAGTGAAGTTCATACCCGATATCACATTTGCACTCGTAAGCCCCCAATGTGTTTACGCACTTGTGTTCACAGCCATGATCTGACCTGGCGCATTCGTCAAATTCTTTTAGGTATGTGGCCGAGAAGCCTCCTTTTTGAACTGAGCCGTCCGAAACAAACTTGACGAGCAACTGGTTGCCGGTGGAGTGTACCTCCGGCGGAGTGTTCATGCCACAGAACACTCCGATCAGGGGCGCGTCCGTGCTGTTGCCGTCGTACACGGCGACGTTGTCGTAGGTGCAGCTGTCGTGGTTCTCGACCTCGAACGTCTGGAAGAGGAGCGCGACCTGGAAGTCCTGCGGGGCTGTCAGCCTCCACACGCATTCCTTGTTGGGGAGGTAGTCGTCGGGGAAGTTGGGCGACTCGAGGTTGCCCGAGCCGTCGATGAGGATGTCTCCGCCGCAGACCGCCTCGTACACGGCCGTGAAGCCCTGGTGGCCGACCTGCTTGGAGGACGTGATGTACGTGATGAGCAGCCTGCTGCCCGTGGATGTGATGGTGTCCGGGGCCTTCTTCCCGCAGAAGCGACCTGCACGGAAACACATGGCCTTGGCGTTAGTGGGATCTGGCAGGGCACTTAAGGATACGGCTGTGGGTAGACTTCTTTCCCCCTGGAAAATACTGCAAATACCGAGTCACCTGGACATTCAAGTGCACTAAATGTCGCTCAGTTGCAAGTGAGTTATTTTTTCCCCCCACAAATTTGCGTGATTTCCAGTGTCAACAACTACGCGTGTCGTGTACCTACTACCTACCCAGCAGCGGCGCGCGGTACCAGTAGCCGTCGCGCACCTCCAGGTAGTCGTGCTTGCAGTTGTCCGACTCGTGCAGGTCCAGCTGGGTGATGTTGAGCACGATGCGCTCGCCGTGCGTGGCTGTCACGCGCCACTCGCAGCGGTCGTTCCCCGTGGAGCCGCGAGGCGACTGGATCAGGCCCGAGTTCTCCTGGTGAGTGCGCCCGCATCCTGTTCAGGGAAAATAAAAAGGGGAGGGGTTCGGTCAGAGGCCAGGGCCAACACATTCAATGCGCACGCCCGGTCGTAACGCGGAATTATAAAATTGTGACGAGCTTTTGTGGCGGTACTTACGCATGCACTTGTAGAGCAGGTTGGTCTGCGCGATGTCGCCCTCGCTCAGGCGGATGCGCTGGCCGATCTCGTGCTTGCGCTTCCGAATGGACTCGATGGGGTGGATGGTGTCCAGGTAGGTGCCCTTGGAGAAGGTGTTGCGGGCGTAGTGCATGATGGAGTCGTAGTCGTACGGCAGGCCGAGCGAGTTGACCTCCTCGCTCGTCAGCTTGTTGAAGTTGTACTCCTGGCCGGCCAGGATGTTGTCGCGCACGATCTGCACGTGGCGGTCGCGGTCGGGCCGCGTGTGCTCGTGCCAGAAGCCCACCACGTGGCCCAGCTCGTGCACCACGATGCCGAACTTGTCGCAGTTCTTGCCGATGGAGATGGCCTGCGGCCCGTTGCCGCGCTTCCCGACGAACGAGCAGCAGCCGCACGGGCGCTCCGTGAACAGGATGTAGTTGGGGTGCTCCTCGGGCACCCGCTCCACGAACTTGACGCACGTCGAGTTCTCCCAGTGGCGCATGGCCTGCTTGAACAGAGCCTTGAGGGAGCCGCCGAACATGTGGTCGATCTCGTACGGGATGACGCCGTAGTCCCAGATCCTCTCCTTGCGCGCGGTGGCCGCCCTGGGGCTGCGGCTGCGGCTGCGAGGCTCGTCGGCCGCGTCCACGACCGCCAGGGCGCTGCTGGCCTCCGGGCCGGCCGTTCCGTCGGCCCGATGTCGCGGCCTGCGACGCGAACGCACCATTGTCACACACCCCATCACGTCAAATTTCCATAGCGGCTATTTTCAACTCAAAGGACTTACCTGTTTTTCCTGCCGCGCTGCTTCCTGGGCCGCGGTCTTAACTTGGACTCGATCTCGTCTGCGAGGCTTTCGACGCGGTCCTCGTCCGGGTCGTCGCTCTCGTCGTCGTCCTGGTGGCGCTCCCTGGCCCTCTGCGTCGCTTTGCCCCTTCCCCTGCCCTTCCCCTTGCCCTTGCGCGCGGGCCTGCTGGTCGAGGGCCTCGTGGCCACCTCTGTAGTCGCGGCCGCAGTCGCCACAGTCGTCGTGCTCGTCCTGGCCCTGCGCTGGTGCTTCTTGCCGCCCGTCTTGGTCCTGGCCGCCTCCGTGGACGGCCTCGTCGTGGTGGAGGTCGTGGTGGTCGTCATTACGCTCGTGGTGGTCATGATGACGCCGGCGGTCGTTATTTTCCGAGCGTCCCCGTGCTTCTTGGCGACCAGCGTGGTGGAGATCGTGGCCGGACTGTCGGAAGGGAAGCTCGCCAGCACGGCCTCCTCCACCATGATGTCGTCGGCGTCGCGGTCCTCGTTTTCCGCGTCGGCGTCCTCGTTGGGCAGGCCGTGCTTCTTCTGCAGGCGCGTCGTCTCGCGGTGGCGCTCCAGCTCGCCGCCGTCGTCCGTGGCGTACACCATGGTGGGCGCGCGGATCACCTCGCCGTTGTGCACGCTGTGGCCCAGCAGCACGGCCAGCTCTCCGGGCTGCACCACGCGCCCGTTGTGCACGAGCGGGCCGTGCAGGACGCTGGGCACGACCGGCCCCGGCCCCTGCCCTGGCCCCGGCCCCGGCCCCGCGCCGGCCCCCACCTCCGCTCCCGGTGGGGGCGCCGGGCCGCCGGAGGACTCCTGCTTCTTGCGGAACTCGGGCAGACCCTCCTCCTCGACCTGCAACTCGTGAAACCAAAATGTAAACGTCTAGGTTTTTATTATTTTAAAAAGAAACAAAAAGTTATTGCGTGACCGGGCTTGCAGACCGCCGCGCCGCGCGCCTGGCCCTGCACTCACCTGCAGCCCCTCGAGGAGCGCCAGCTTACGCACCTCCTCGGCCTCCTGCTCGGACCGGTTCTGCTTGTGCAGCTGCCACTCCAGCTCGTACTGCACGTTGGGCAGCGCGATGTCGCCCTGGAAGCCACCTGCAACAGAAGAACATACGTCAGTCGTGGCGGTCTCGCGCGCCCCAGCGTGCACAGCTGCTCGCGAACATTGCGGGTAGTTGGGCGGGGCGCGGCGGGGCGGCCGAAGAGGTCCACCCGGTCGTCCCCGACCCGCCGGCGCAGAAGAAGCAGTACGTGATTTGGCGATAGCACACCGACTTGACGTTGGCGCGGTTTGATAAATGAAATGTCAGAGCCCTTGTCTCCGCGCTCCGCCCCGCCCCGCGCCGTGCCGTGCCGCCCCGCCGGGCTGGCGCTGGCCGCCCCGGGCGGAGGCCCTGGCGGGGGCCTCAGGCCTGGCCGCGCCCCTCCCCCTCAGTTTTCAATTATGCCGCTGTCAAGCCGGAAACTTATCTCCGCGACGCAAAGTAAGCGGAGGCTTTCCTTCTTACTCGAGATCGCTGGGCAGATCGTAGCGGAGCAGCGCGCGGCGCGGGCGGGGCGGCGAGGCCCGGCAGGCCCGGCAGGCCCGGGGGTGCAGGGCAGGGCAGAGGGGGAGGGGGCCGCGGAGAGCACATTCCCACTCTAATTGGTGCCACGATGTCTGTCCGCTGGCCGAGCAAAAAAGTTTATCGTGACGGAATATCAGATGAGTGGGCAGTCTAGTACTCGAACGTCGTCGCGGTCGTGGGAGCAGCTGATGTAACGGGGGGAGAAGACGCTTATAAATAACCGGGAGCGGGAGGCCCGCGTCGCGTCGCCGTCAGAGCGGCGTCAGCGCGACCGAGCTTGGAAATTAAATTCAAACGCACCGCTTTATTTCAATAGTCATTCAGCAGCAAGCAGCCCACCCACGCACCACGCCGGCGTGGCCTCCCGACCGCGGGCGGGGCGGGGCGGGGCCTCGGGGCGCCTGCGCCTCCCCCTCCACGTGCAGGTCGGCGTCCTCGTCACGTGGGGCCGCGCGGTGCCGGGCGGCGCGATACAGTCCACCGGACCGAAAGGGAACGACCCCTGTGCACGGTCGCTGACTGCCACCCTCCAGCACGGCCCGCCACCCCTTACTTTCCCTTTCGTCTTCGGTCTGTCTCACCCATTCATCCAGCCTGTCTGCCACCCTCTTCCTCCGCTCGCTCCCCCCTCGCTCCGGATGCTCCCACATCTCAGACACAATCAGTCATTAAACGCTGCAATAAGACGGTCCGCCTCTCAGGGGAGCGGCTGCAGGGCAGGGCGGGCTGGAGCCGCCAGCAGGGCTGCCGGGGTCGCCAAAGTCCATCCAGGCAAACCTCTCCACCTCCACTCTTTCCAAGTTCAGAAAGCTCCAGAAACACCCCGGCCCCGGGCCCCGGCTCGGCCCTGCGTTGTAACAGGTCTCCCAAAGTCATAAAAATGAATATGCCATTATTGAAATACATTAAGCTGAATTTCCTCAATTGGAACCGATTTTAGCACAAATAAGGCGATAAGCAGGAGAAATGCATTATGACTCAACATAATATCCGCCAATTTTCAAAAAGTAGAAAGTTTGAAGGATTAGAATTCAAATGTGGGTTGATTGTCCCGAGCGTGGCTACACTGCTTCGCGCTGCAGTAACGGTCGCAAGTATACGAACAGCTGAGCTCAGTTTTGTCGCGTCCGTCCCGTCCGTCCCGTCGCGTTCGTTGCGTCGTTTCCGTGCGTTTCCTCGGTTTGAAAGAAAGAAGTTTAGTGTTAGTTAAAAGAACATGTGTGAATCTCAGATGTCTACGTTAGTGTCGGATAACATTACTGCGTCAAAGTTGTTGCGAATCGTATCGTTCGGTGCGTGTGCTCCAGTGAGAACCTCCGGTTGTGTCGAGATCTTCAAGATGGCGGACTACCACGGTCGCAGCTGATCACCCAGCGCATAGTCATCAGTCATCTAGTGAAATAGAGCCTGCCTGGAAAAGGATGTCTTCTCTTCGGGATAATTTGGGTGAGTGTTTAACCTCAAATCATCCCCCCAGCCAAACTTAGCGATTATTGCGGCCGGTACTGACAGCCACAGCGGGCAATGGAAATTGGCGCGTAGAGGGGGGTGGACTGGCGCGGCGCGGGCCTCAATAAGAGTCCTTCAGAGAATGGCGTCGTTTGTCTGGGGCGGACACTAGTTTGACACGCCAGTTATCCTGACCTGATGTTGGTGAGATGCGTGCTTTCCCTGTAACGTTCGAGCACTTCCACGTTTAATGGCGCAGAAGGCTGATGGAGAATTTTTTAAGCGACATTTACGACACCTGCTGCCCCCACCCCCACCCCATACCTTTTTCTCGCCCCCTCGCCGCTACAAGGCAGTTTTCGTCTCGTTTCCAGGCCGTAAGCCGCCCGTCTTTGTTGTCTGTTAATCTTGGTCCATTGTTAGAGTTATGTCGTGTAAAACGAAGCTCGAACGTTTTTGGCTCCGGTTCCTTGCGTTTACACCCCATTTGGTCCCCTGGCTCCAGTGTTGCCATAAAGGTGCCCCCCCCCCCGGCCCATCTCCCTCACTCTCCCCCAGCTTCGAGTTGCCAGCTCCCATCCGCTGATTATGGTCGAACCATCTTAAGCTCGATCCCCGGAGGGCCAAGTTTGGCCGTTATCCGCGCTGCTGGGGCCTCGCCGCCCGGCCCGGCCCGGCCCTGCCCGGGCCCCGCCACACTCCAGGACCCAGCTTTGTCTGGTCGCGCCATATCCGTCTGTCTCTCATTATGGCCAGCGCGAGTGATTGTGGAGCGGGCGGGGCGGGGCGGCCCCATTGCTACCCCGGCCCGGCCCCTCCTGCTGCTGGCCGACGCCGACGCGCCGGCGGGGGATGCTGGGGCTGTGCTGATTCCTGCCCCCCCCCCCCCCCCCCGCTCGTGATAAGGGAATGTCGCCCTCCCCCACGCCCCGCGCGCTCCCTAAGGTCCTCTGTCCATCCAGGCGGTGGTGTTCGACCTCCTTTACCACTCCCGCCGTACCGCGCCCCCGCCCGCGCCCCCGCCCGCGCCCCCGCCCGCGCCCCCGCCCCTCCGCCCGGGCCATCGCCATACACCATTCCCAGGGCATTTTCGTTTCAATGGCATGACCCACATTTGCCGACGTCGTGCGTTCGACAACAACAGCGTTCGCGGCGACGGCGGGTCGGCCCGGCCCGGCCCGGCCCAGGTCAGCAGCGCGGCCAGCCAGCCAGCGCGGCGCCAGGCCCGGCCCGGCCTGAGCGTCCTGGCCTGGCTCGTCGTGATTGTGAGGATTGTAGGGGCCTGGCAGAGCAGAAGACCCTCCCCGCCCCGCCCTGCCCCCCGCTATAGGCCTTGCTATAGAAACCCCGCCCCCCGGCCCGCCCCTGCTCCCGCCTCCTCCACCCTGACCCGGGTCTACCCTCCATCGAGGACGGAAGCCCCTTTGGCGCCCTCCCCGCCGCCCCGCCGCGACTCAAAGGCAGTCCCTCTTTCGGTCATAATCATCGAACCCGACCAATTTCATTATTCTACTTTCATCTCCAAAAAGAGACGAGTGTTTTTTTCTTGTCAAGGTACGGTCTGTTCCAGGCGTAACTTGGTTGTATGGTTGCCGAGAGGGGTGGTGGTGGTGGTGGGTCTGAGGGGAAGGTCGCCGCTTCACGCTCCAGCTCATATCCAGCCCCCCGCCCCGGTGAGTCAAGGGAAGTTGACTCAGACGGACAAAACGAACATATCCGTTGCGTCTGCACCCCAGCCGCTCCAAACCCCGGCGGTGCGGGGCGGGGGCGGCAGGCATACGCCAGCCTCGGGCCGAGATTAAGAGGGCGGGGGCGGGAGAGAGGCTGCCGAGGAGGCGGCGGGGCGGGGCGGGGCGGGGTGGGGCACCTTTCACTCGCACTCGGCGGCGGATTACTCGTCGCGCCATTGTGTAGCGGGGATTTGTACGTCACCGTATCATTGCTCGGCTCAGCCTCGCCCCGCCCCGCCCGCCCCACCCCGCTTACAGTGCGGGATTGACTCCCCGCCCCGCCTTTCACAAAGACGAAGGGAGTTAGGAGGGGCGGCGGCCTACACCACTACCACTATACAAAATGGAATCGGAATGAATGGCAGCATTTTCCGTCCAATACCTCTGCCGTTGCCCGGGCCCCGCTCGGCCGTCAGCGGCTACACGGCTACATGTGGTGCACGACATGGACGTGGTGCTCTCCCCGCCGCGCCGGCCCTCCCCGCTGATCTGAATGAGGCGGGGCGGGAGGGAGCGGCGTATTCACAGTGTGAGCCATTGGGATGAGCGGCGTGGTAGTGCCCGTGGCGGGTCGGGGCGGGGCGGGGTGGGGCTTATCAGGAGGACGCACCGCATCCCGCAGGGATTATTGGAGCGCCCGGATCCGTTTACCTTGAGCCGGCTATGAGATTGACTTGACCCAGCCTAGGCGCGCTGCTTTGCATACCCACCCCGCCCCCGCCCCGCCCCGCCGTGCTTAGGCCGCCGGCTACTCGGGCCTCTCGGCCCCCAGCCGGCGGAGAGCAATCCGTGCCTAGCCATCTCTCATTTCGAAGGGGCGTCGTGGGGCTGGGCTGGGCTGGGGTTGTGTGGGGTGGGGTGGGGTAGGTCGGGGAGGTTGCTTGTTGGTGGCTGATGAGCAAGGGCCGGCGGGGTTGGCGAGGGTGGTGGAGCACCCTCCTATCACACTCGCTATCGGGACAAGCTGCCGCACCCCGCACAGGGGCTGCTGGTGGTCCTGACTGGGGGAGTGGGGTGGGGGGTAGCTCCCCGCGCTGTGGCCAGGGGGTGAAGCGCTGCGGTCTCTGCGGTCACGGGGTGTGGCGTGGCGTGGCGTGGCGCGGTGCGGCGCGGGGCGGGGCATAGTTGAAGTACCACGACCACTACATAGGGGCAGGCAATCGGAAACGAACCACGGGGAATTAATTTGCTGTGGTTCCGACCGGACCGATCGAGCGGTAACATATTTGCGCGGGCGGAGTGCAAGGGATGTGGCCGCCTCTCTCTCTCTCACTCACTTTCTCACTCACTCGCTCTCCCGTGGTGGCAATGGGAAGCCCGCCGAGAAGCCCTGGTCACGTGGTCACGTGTCGGCACGGCGCGGCGCGGCGAGAGCGAGGCGAGCTGGTGCGGGCGGGGTGGGGCGGGGCGGGGCGGGTAGTGAACTCTGTTATTGTCGTGTAGTGTGGAGAGAAGAGTGTCTGTGACCGGGGCGGGGCGGGGCGGGGCGGGGCGGGGCGGGGCGGGGCGGAGGGAAGTCCTCGACGTGTCGCACGCAGACCGCCCCTGCACCCCCTCGCCTCCCCTCCCCCCAGGAGTGTGGCCCTCTTGGGTGAAGGTCTGGCTGGATGGGCGAATGGACCATCAATATCTTCGGCTGGCGATAACGCGCTATCGTGAGGACGCCGTCGTGTCGTGCGACGCTTGCTACTACCACCACCAGCACCAGTACGGCTCTCCCTCACCCCTCCTCCCGACACCCCATTCGTCAAAATCGTCAACACTTTCGCTTCGCACACGCGGGGAAAGCCGAGCGCGATAAAGTAGCGCCCCGGTTATTCACGAGCTGTGACTTATAGGCAATGGCAGAGATAACTGGACGCTTTTCCTTCATGTACGCGGAAAGAAATGCCGACCCTCCACCATACAACCAGCGCGCATTTGTTTGTCATTTTTTTTTTTGCTATTTGCGAATAAACAACTGCAGGGTAGGGGGGGGGGGCAGTGCCTTGATTTCCCCCTCCGCGCAATCCGCGGCGCCAGAGCTCAGGATGTACCTCCGGCCTCGGCTCGGCTCGGGGCCCCGTGTGGGGCTCGGGCCGGCCCGGCCCGGCCCGGCCCCATCTCCTCACATCAGCCGCAGCTGGCGGGGCGGGGCGGGGCAGGGCGGAGCGGGGCGCGGAGCCCCAGGCTCCAGGGCGGGCCGGACGGGGCCGCGCTAGGGCCCTCCACTGCACACTCCTGCCTGATATGTTCCCGCGGCAGGCCGGCCGGCCGGCCATGGCCAGGCACTAGAGGCCAGGCGAGCCCGGGCCAGGCCTCACCCTCTTTCTATGTGTGTGTCCGGGGGAGGCGGGAGGTGGCTCTCGCTTTCTGTCTGTCCCTGGCATTGCCAAGCGCGGTATGAGAAAGTTCTCCGCCGGAATGACTCTGACCTGGAGGCAATTCATTTCATTCCGCCAGACCGCCGGCGCGGTGCGGCGGCGGCCATGCGGGAGACCTCGCGCTGGACCCGCGATCACGCCAACCTGTGCCTGCGGTTGGGACGGGCGCAGTTTGTGCGAAAAAAATATTTCTGATGCGAAAGCGTTTCGTGGTGCCTCTTTATGAGGCATGAGGGATTGGCAACGTTTACCTGCTGGCCAACTGGCCCGCGTTTGTGTTGACTGAGCCCGCCCCCACTCCCGCCCCCGCTCCACACTCTTACCGGAGCCGGGGGACGTAGCACACGGCGACGGTGAAGCCGACCAGGCTACCTACCAGTTCGGCCGGCGGTTACAAATTACCAAACTGAGCAGAGCACCCTCAAGCCCCCCCCCCCCCCCCCCCGGTGTATTTGCCGCGACAACACGACACTCTCCCTCTGTTTACTTGGGATGGGACGGACCCTTGTTGGCCATCCTCCTGGCTCCTCGTGCTCAGCTAATCGCTTTCTGAAATTCATTTTCATGTTCTGGTGACACCCCGCCCCCACCCCCGCCCCGCTACCAGCCACTTCCCCATACTTGCACTTGCTGTTTACCCCGCTCCCCCGAGAGAACCCCTTTCCCCCGGCCCTCATCAAGCCGAGCGCGGAGTACCGTCAAAAGTAGGTCATTCACAATACCCCCCCCCCCCCTCGCTCGTGGGAGTAAGGGGGAGAGTCGTCAAAATCAGGCGCCTAGCTCCGGCCTCGTGTCCTGCTGTGCGGACAAAGCGGTGCAGAGTGAGGCTGAGGGGCAGCTCGCGCGGGGCGGGCGCAGCGCAGGCACCATGTGCGCGACAAGGCCCGTCCGTCGCGTCGCGTCCCGTCGCGCCATAGGCCCGCCCCGAACCAGTTCTATAGTGTCACAGTGATTATATAGTCAAGGCGATAAGAGCACTGCTACTGCAGCAGCGGCCGCGGCCGTCGCCTAGGAGGCTGCACGGCCATCGCCGCCATGGTCTAGCCCGGCTCACCCGCAGCCCAGCCCGCCCCGGCCCGGCCCAGGGGAATCCTGGCGTCGTTGCTCACTTTCACAACGAGGCGTGGGGCCGGGCCAGGCCAAGATGACGAGGGCCATGTCCTGCATCCTTTCCTGACTGCGCGCCTCGTGGGGTTGGCGTGGCCTGGCGTGGCCTGGCGTGGTGGGGAACCCCCCGGCCCCGACCTGGCTGGGAAACGAGGGGGCATCTTCTCGGAAAAGCGCGGTGGCCCGGGAATCCGGCATTCCGGCAGAGCAGGGCGGGGCGGGGACGGTTACACTCACCTGCTTTGCACGGGTCGATGTCGATGTCGTTGGACATCTTGCGCTCGAAGCGCGTGTTGAGGAGCTCCTCCACGGTGTACTTGAACTTGGCGGGGTGCCTCCGAAGCTCCTCGTCCGGCAGGATCTCGGGCGGCGTCTCGGGCAGCGGCGTCGCTCGCGGCGTCGACTTGTTGGACGCGGGTGCTTGGTGGTCGCCGGACACGAGCTCAGACGCCACCCCGGTCAGGTAGTGCATCACGTTTGACACATAGCTGAGCACGCCCCCGCCGAGGGGAGCCAGGCCGGGGGCGGCTGCGGGGGCGGCGCCGGGGGCGGGAACCTCGGCGGCATGGACGGGCCGCGCCGTCGTCGAGAGCGCGACCAGCACCAAGCACAACACTTTCCACCCCGCCATGTTGAGGCGGTGGACAGTCGGTCGGGGGTCGTCGTTTCCTCGGAGGAGTGCGAGAGAGACGGTCCTTATCGGCCCCAGTTATATTTAGGCCTGATAGAGAGGGCCGATAGCATGGCCGCCGTCGTCGCATGGAGGGCCGGCCGCGGCTGGGGCTGGGGATGCGGTGACGGCCATATGGGTCCACACCACCACACACGTCGTCTGCTAGTAGCCTCCGGCGAGGCCGCCGCCAGCACCGGGCCGGGCCGGGCCGGCTGCTCCTCGTTGTCCTAGCCTCGGGTCGGGGCGCCTCGCGCGCCCGCGGGGCCTCTAGCCAATGGCATCAATGGCCAACGCGACAAGGGACCGCGGCAAGGCGCGGCCGGGCGCGGCAGGCGCGGCAGGCGACAGCCCCTGATCTTTGCTCAGCAGCACGACCAGCGCGGGCCGGGGCGGGCGGCCGCGGCTCGTCAACACAGATTACAAATCACACCATCTATTTCAACATTTATCGCAGGGCGGGGCGGGGCGGGGCGAGGCGCGGGACACTCGGGGCGACATGCGCGCCTCGGCTGCGTGCTGGGCTCCTCGGGGTGATGGGGGAAAGCCTGGGCGGGGCGCGCGGCGGGCTCCTGGAAGTGACGACGAGTTGCTGTCCAGCGCGGGGCGGGGCGGGGCAGGCGCTTGCGTGCGCGGCCGGAGTGACTAGCTTCGCTGCCCTGGACGACAAGGCCCTAGCCGTGCTGCTCGCCGAGGAGGAGGGTGACGGCCGGTTCCGGTCACCGGGAGCGCGCGGCGCGGCGGGGCGCGAGGTTAAGAGCGGGCGGGCGGGACGGGACGGGCGCGCGGCGCGCACCACGGCAGAGAGAGACTGACTGGCTGCTGGCTGGCGCTGGCCCGGCGCCCGGCGCGGCGGGCCGCAGCGGGCTGAGCCCGGCAGAGCAGGACGGGGCGGAGCGGGCGGGGCGGAGCGGGGCCGGAGCGCCGCGCAGAGGGGAGCCGGGCCGGGCTCCCGCCACCAGGGTGCCGCGCACTCCGCCGCGGACACCTCGTCCCGCCCTGTCCCGCCGCGGCCGCGGACCTGCTCCGATCTGACCGCGGCGGAATTTTGTCATCCCAGTTTTGTAGCTTAACACAGTGACCACTGTAAGTTCACGCCCTGCGTTTAAAGTCAACCACTCCCGCGTACGGTGTGGCGTAGGTTTACTACACCGACCTGGCCGTGGAGGCCCGCGGGGGCCCTGTGCCGGGACAGCATCCCCCCCCCCCCCATGCGCGCGGGTAGTTTTATCGGCTCCCTCTCACTCTCGCTGAGTGGGTCCGCATCACCCCCGTCAACCCCCACCACCTGTACTGGTGGTGTACAGTGGTGGGCGCGAGGGGCGCGTGGATCTGATGTCTGGTGCTCCGGTGGTATCCGCTGCGCCCCACCCCGCCGCACCGGCCATGCTGTTGACACGGGCGTATCACGGGATCGTTTACTCTCCTTATTTGCAGCAGCAGGGCGTTGTTGTAGGGTGGGGCGGAACGGGGCGCTGCAGCATGGTCCACGCAGGCCATAAACCGCTGGACGATGCTGCAATAAGCGCACCGCCGAAGGGCATAGCAGCAGGGACTCGGGCGGCCCAGTTCCCGCATAACAACCCTTTTGCAGTAAAATGTATGTCTGTCTCGTTGCCACGGTTTGTCAGAGGAACCGGGAGGAGGGGGCGCAGCCGGGGGTGCGAGTCACTGCTAATGGTGCCCAGCAGGAGTCAAGCGGCCGTATGTGGAAGGGGCGCGAGAGATGTGTGTGTGTGTGGGGGGGGGCGCGTTCTCTCCCTGCAACCCCCACCCCCGGGCGTTCGCCCCCTGCGCAGCACTGATACGGGGCGCAAGACATGACGCACCGCCAAGTAATTAGACGTCGGGCTCGGGCTCCGCCTGGGGGATGGGGGCACTACTCTCCCCGAGACTCTCCCCCTTCCCGCCACTGCTCTCTCTCTCCTCCTCCCCCCCCTCTCTCTCTCTCTCTGACGCGCTCGGCCCCCCTACCCTCTCTCATCCTTTTAATGGAGGCTTCAGTGATAAGGACGAGTGTTTTTGAACGCAGACGTACGCGGGGTGGGTCTGGCGGGGCGGGCCTGGCGGGGCGGACCTGGTGGGGCGGGCCTGGCGCCCTCCATTGTCACTTCCAGCACCTCACTTATCGCGCTCAGACCGGGGAGCAAGCAGTGCGTGGCGTGGAGGAGGAGAGGAGGGTGAGCACCGCCCGTGCGCCTGTGCTGCGCGCTTAAGAGACGGAGAGAGGGAAACAGCAACACCACACAATGTCAGCTAGGTGGAGAGGGGCCTTTTGGCCGCCTAGCCCAGCCCCAGCAGCTGGGCTAGGAGCCAGCCGTGGTGCTCGGGGCGGCGCGCGGGTGGCAGGGTGACAGGTTACATGACAATGAACATGTCGCACTCGTCATGTTGCACGGCACGCAGACAAAGCTGGGAGATGGAGTGAGAGGAAGATAGATCCCTTTTTTTGTGAGATAGCACCCTGTTAGTCTTATGGCGATGCTATTGTACATACCACACCTGTTGAATTTGCAGGGCTTAAGTATACTGCTGCAATTCAAAAAGTGCGAAAAAACAATTAATCACACGCCTCAGATGTGTTTTTAAATTAGTCAAAAAATACCCCTTACCCCCCCTCCTATGAGCACATTCGTGTTGTTTTTATTAAAAGGTGTGCAGGCTCGTCTAACGGCGTTCTAGGGGTACTAAATATGTGATCTGCTTAACAACTATTCAGGCGTTTTTGCAACTCTTGTCAATGAAGTGATCAAATGGTTCTACCTCTTTCTTTTTTTTAAATTTTTATTAAATTACCAACTGCACTGCGTTCAGGAAGAGTTTGGCCACCCAGCCATATTATATCCGCAAAAGGAAGAGATTTCAGCCTTCCTGGGATGCTTGAGACCGGAGTATATACTCCCCGTGAATTTGCGAATACCCCATGCCGGGTGAGGGGCGCGTGTGGTCTCTCTGCGCGTGGGGTATGTCGCAGGGCGGTCCGGCAGTCGGAGCTAGGACGGACGCTGGCGGCTGGCGGCACCCCTGCTTGCGGGGGTGGTGGTCCTGCGCGAGGCGGGGCGCGGCCTCCTCGGACTCAAAGACGGAGGCTCGGCTCGCTTTCCCATGTCCGCAAATCATCAGTATTCAGTCATCCTGCCGACTCGTCTTCACGTTCCACGACGAACACTCCCCCCTCCCCCCCTCCCTGCTGAATTTTTCATCACGTGATATTCCTGCCGCCGCGCCGCCTCCGCAGAGATGTCCTGCTCGGACGGACGGCGCCGACCACCTGGGCCTCAGATGAGGAGTCTCTGGACGTCGCGCCGCGCCGCGCTCAGCTGCTGCCGCCTGACGATCTAGGTCGGATATTGCTAGCCCGCGCTCACAACATACGGCCGAAAAAAACATTCAGTAAAGTATTCACCCACAATTTTTCTGGCCTGACTTTCCACCAGAGCTCTGCCTTTCCACCCTATCTGGTGCATAACGCTCTCGCCCGCCCCGGGCCTATAGGCAACCCTTGGTACACTGCGTGCGCGCCCGCGCGCCCGGCCCCGCCCCGGCCCGCTCTCTGGTTTTCCTGTTCTCGAGCGAATTGCGCAGGTCTCGGACACGTGTGCGCCACGTGGCCCGCCGCAAGGACAAGCGCGCCAGGCAGGGGCAGGGCAGGGCAGGGCAGGGCAGGTGATCCGAGCAGAGCAGCCGAGAGGCAACATCAACAAACACTTCAAGCCGGACCTGGCCTCGCCTCGGGGAGCAAATGAATGTGCACGAGCACATCGCGACTGCTTCTGATGTGAGTGTGTGTGTGTGTGTGTGTTGTTGTTGCTGCGAGACCGCCGCGCGCGTATACAGCATTCTCTACGCGAAGGCGAGCTTCTTCCTGATGCCTGGAACGCCAGGACACACATTACTTTTCAAAAAGTTGTATCGGTTTTTTATTTCCCTCATAAGCGATTTTCCTATAACAGCAATAACTGGGGGTTTGCTATGCTCCTGCTGTCATCCTCCCCAGCGGAGAGGAGCGCACCCCACCCCGCCCCACCCCACCCCACCATGTCACGGGTCTCCAACACACCCCGCTGTAAAGCCGCGGGTGCCTCTTACAGTAGTAAGTGTATCTGCGAGTTCCGCCTCATTACGCTGTTCGCACTCCGCTAATAGTTTGTCGCCCCGCCCCGCCCCGCCCTGCCCCGCCCCGCCCCGCCCCGCCCCGCCCCGCCCCGCCCCGCTCGTTCCCCACAGCAGCCGAAATGAGCAGAACGGCGGGGGCGCGGCGTGGCGCGGTGTGCGGCTCCGCCGAACCCTTCATAACGCTGGTGACTCGCTTTGACTTGTCGAGCTGAAATTCTCATCATCATTGGCGCGCAGCAGAGGCTGGCAGAGGCAGTCGGCGGCAAAGCCCTTGTGCGCGACATGCTCCGACTTTACGTTCCAACAACGCAGCAGCAGCGCTGCGGCCGGGCCGGGCCGGGCTCGGCTCAGGCACGAGTAGGGAGGGGCCCAGGCCCAGGCCCCAGGCCCCAGAGCGCGAACCGAATAGGGAAGTACAGTATGTGTTTCTGCGGGGGTGTCTATGGCCGGCTCTGGCGCCGGTGCCTGTGGGTGGAGCGGGACAGGACTGCGGGCACCTTGAAGGGCAGGGTGACCACCCCATGCGCCCCGGTCGCCGTCCTGCTCCACGCACTCGTTTTCCTGCAGCAGAGCGCGAACCGAGTGGGGAAGTACAGTATGTGTTTTTGCGGGGGTGTCTTTGGCCGGTCCTGGGGGGGGGAGGAGGAGTTGAGCGTAAGCGACGATAGTAGAGGAAAGAGGCTCAATTAAATTACACAACTTCGGGGATATGGCGCGGCACGAAGAACATTTGACGCACCTGACTGAGCCTTGTTTCTTTCGTGCTTCCTCCTCCTGCGGAGTGGAGTGCTCCCCGCCCCACAAGCTCGGGGCTCCTGTGGTGCGGCCCGGCCCGGCCCGGCGCGCCTGTCTTGCCAACTACGCGGTTTGCTCTCCCACCGCCGAGCAGTCTCGCGGTCAGCAGGAGCTAGCGCAGGGGAGGGAAGGGGAGAACATACTGATGATCTACTTTTAGTCCATTTACTGTTTCGTAGCTCTGCCCGCCACGGTCTGGGTCTAGGTAGTCGGGCCGTGCCCCCCCCCCCCACCCCCCTGGCCGGTCCATCCCACCCCACCCTCTGCCCGCACTTTACCAGTTGCATGTAAACTGTTTACACAGTGTGACGTAGTTTCGGCCCCCGAGCCAGCGCGCGCGCCCAATGCGCTGCACTGCTTTACCAGCTTTAGTTAGCCTCGTTTTCATTTCCCGGAACGGGTCCTCGTATAAGGTTAGGAAGTCTTACATTAACTGGGGAGGGGGAGGGGGGGCAGCCGTATTTGTACATTGGAGTATATATTAACTACTGCAATGCGTGCGACGCCTTATGTTTAAAGGCAGAAATTCACTGGAGTTGCCACCCCTCCCACAAAAACTGTTGACCAATGACAAATGCGCGGATTTCAATTATCGCGTAGGCCAGAGTGGAATGCGAGTGTGCGTGCGTGCTCCTGCGTTCGTGCGTGTGTGTGTGTGGCCGGGCAAAGTTAGTTTGTGAGTTGTGTGGCTGCTGAGCCAGGCCCGGCCCGGCCCGGCCCGGCGCGCCTCCCCCCGACTGCGCTGCGCCGCTGCCGGGTCCGAACGGAACGCCACAGCGGGGATTAAAATGGCAGGCCCAGTACGGCATCGTCAGCTACACCGAGCCGGGCGGGGCCGGGTCGGGCCGCGCTCCGGCGGGGAAAAGTTTCGAGCTCTGCACCGCACAGCAGTGGCGCAGGAGTTGGTAGTGACAGGAAGCGAACTGGGCCGGAAGGGAACCAAACAGATCCGTCGCAAACTATACTACGCGATTGTGGCCCGGGGCGGATGATTAGAAAAACTATCAAGTTGCGAGGAGAGAACGCGAACGGGAATCTAGTCTATAGGTTGTCAGCAGGAGTGGCTCGCAAGCGCTACAGATCACAACCGCTACAGGTCACAAGCGCTACAGCTCGCTAACGCTACGGGTCGCAAGCGCTACGAGTCACAAGCGCTACAGGCGTGAAAACATGGAAAATTTTTGCGACAGTAAACCTCCCGAGGGAGGTTGCGGTTCCCGCCAGGCACAGGGCTTTTACCCCCCGTGGCAGCCAACTACTTCGGTGTTCTTATGGGAACCGGTGCTTTTCTGGCCGCGATCCTGTCGCGCAATTCGACAGATTTGATCCCCGTACTGTCAGATTTAGTCGTACGGTGGTTAACCGAACTGCCCTGTCCCCAGAGCATGGAATAGCTATTTTTGGAGCCAGATTCTAGGACTTATGACCCCACGACCGACCACCAGTCGTGGGCATGGGACGGAACTTCCTGGCAACCCGCTGTCGCTACCAGTGAAGAACCTACCTGGGTTTGAACCAGGCCCCATGTGCCGAGTCTCACAGACACCCCACGGCTTTCGCGGCACCACTAGACCACTAGACCGTCGGCTATTCCACGAGGGAGCTCGGTTGAAATGGGGGGCTTGAATTCCACTCTCCAAATTGTTGTCCTCAGAAAAATTAAATGTTTTGGTAAGATTCGAACCTCCGTCCTGCGACTCTCCGCGCGGACACTATGCCGGCACGGCTACGACGCCACGGTACCAGAAGCCGGACCACTAGGAGTCATGCTGGGCGAAAAGCCACAGTCACCGAAGAAACGAACCCGGTGTCATGAGTGCGCCTGCTCTCCGGCCAGTGCTGGGCCGGGCGCGTAGCGTCATTGGTATCGTCGCTGCTCATAGCACTGTGCGGGATGTGGTTCAAAAACCGCGTAAGTTTTTTTTCTTTTTATTATTTTTTTTTGTTCTATAGCTATACCGTCCTTGTGACTTGGGCAACTGCAAAAAAGGCACTTGGTCCGAACAAAAAAATAATAATAATAATAATAATAATAATAATAATTTTTTTAAGAAATACGTATCGGGTACGTACTTTGTGCGCAAGAGGGGACAGTTTGTTGGGGGACAGGGAGGAGTCCCGAAAAAACTGCCTTCCCTGCCCCGCCAGTGAGGTGTGGTGAAGGTGTCGTTGACTTAGTCACCCCGCCCCGCCTCTAAACTTCATACCGAAATGGGGACAGGGTCCCGGGCGGGAGCTGCTATACTACCCCTTGTGCGTGTACAGCACAGCAGAGCCCGGTGTGGTTACCATTCCCGGCATTCCAATCACTTGAGGGGCTGTGGCCGGGGTGGCCGGGGCCGGGGTACCCTACCTGGCGCGGCCTGTTGCTGCCGCCCCCGCCGCCCCCGCCGCTCCCGCCGCCCCACCACTCCGGGCCGGCCCACCCTGGCGGGCTCGGCGCGGCGCTGTCGGGCTGGGCTCACCAGGCGCAGGCGGCAGGCGGGCCGGGCCAGTCGGCGAGAGGCGCTGGGCCGGAGAGGCCATCGTGACGGAGAGGAACGGAGCGGAGCGGAGCGGCAGCGCGGGGACGTGGCGTCGCGTGGCGAAGCGTGGCGTGGCGTAGCGTGGCGCGCGGAGGTGAGCGGAGCGGGATGTCGCGCGGGGGTCCCGCCCTGCCCGGGCCGCGGCCCTGTCCGCACGCCCTCCCGGCCCGCGGGCGCGGTGTGTCGTCGCGTCGCGAGTGAAGCGTGAAGTGCAGTGAAGTGCAGTGCAGTGCGGTGCGAGGAGACAGAGTGCAGCAACAGCGAGGGCCGCCTTACGTCTCGTCGCGGAGCAGGTGACCTAGGCCTGCGCGTGTAGAGCTGGTGACGGCGGTGTTGTCCAGGAGGGGCGTACGCAGTGACCTGATCGCTGGGCCCCGGGCTGCCCCTCAGCCCGAGCTGCGCGCCGCTGCCGCTCAAAGGCCGCCCGGGGCGGGGATGGGCGGGGCGGGGAGGACCATTCGTCTCAGCTCGAGGGCTGTTTGTTTCTCAGCCGCGCGTTATCCATCTCCTGTCGCCGTCCTGGGCCCGGGGACGCCCCGCCGCCCCGCGACGCCCTGCTGCTGGTCCGGCACCGCGGCGCCAGGGTGCCAGCGCTACTCCTATCATTTTTTTTTTCGGTGGTGCCACTTCCCCTCGCCCTGTCGCGGTTCAGGGAGTGGGGCGCGTTTCGGCAATGTCGTCGCCCAGCCGCAACAGGTGCGGGGCGGCCTCGCGCCCTGTGGACCCGACCCGACCCGCATGGCCCTGGTCCCGCTCTGCCTCCTCCCCTCCCCCTCTCTCGAGGGAGACGATCCCTTCAGCCCCACGGCATGTCCGTGCAGAGCAGAGCTCACCCAGTGGTACTCAGTACCGCATTCATCTTCCTCAGACTCTAGGGGGAACAGTGGAGCGCTGCGCCCCGCTCCGCCCCACCCCACGTCGCTCAGGACGTGATTGGCCTGGAACATGGGCGTGCTCTGTGCGGGGCCCGGCCCGGGCCAAGGCCTGGCTGTGGCACAGCGCCCAAGTACCCGGTCCGCCCCGCCCTGCCTCGCCCCGCCACGCCCCGCCTTTGCGCAGCAGGTGGCCTCTGCGCCGTGCTGCGCCGCGCCGCACCGTCTTGCTGTAGCCAGTCTTTGATCCTGGGCTGGGCCGGGCTGGGGCCGCGCGGTGGCTCTATCGGGTTTGGATGTGCCCCACCGTGTCCCCAGGGAGGGCCCGGCCCGGCGCGGCCCGGGGAGGGAAGCCGGGGCTAATAGCTCTCCGCCTTGGAGCGCGCTGCGGTGCGGTGCGGCTGCCCAGAGCTGCGCTGCGTTGTTCGTTCTGCTTTTCGGATGATCCCATTTCCTACCCGCCCCGCCCCGCCCCGCCTCTGGGTCCCCCTGGACAGCACCCCCTCCACGTCGCCCTCTCCTCTCCTCGCGTAGCTAACGCCGCACATCTCCGCCCCTCTGCAGGTGGGGAGCTTGAGCCGCGTGTCGCCCTGCTGCCGGCCTCGGCCCCGGCCCCGGCCATGGCCGCACACTAGGCGCCGCGGCGGGGCGGGGCGTGGCGGAGGGGCGGCCGCGCGGCCGGGCCGAGGCCGAGGACCTTGTCGTGGAGCCGCGGCCGGCCTTGGACCGCGTCCGCACCCCGTCAGCGCCGTCCGCGGCGGCGGCCCCGGCACCGGCACCGTGCTGGTCGTCGCCGTCCCCATCGCCGCCGCCACCCTCGCCTTCACGCCGACCATCGCCGAAGCAGCCCTCGCCGCTCGCCGAGGGCCACCGCTGGGACCACGCCGGGGACCAACCCAACCTCAGGTGAGTGACTCCATGCCGCAGCCCTCCTCATGTCATGTATCAGCGCGATGACTACGCTTCCCCGTGTTTCGCACTGTTTATGTTTGAAGAAAAAAAAGAGCGCCCCCCAATAACTCCATGGGGGGCCGCTGTGCTTCCAGTCTGCGGGGCCGAGTGCCCCAGCGGTACTGCCGCGCCGCGCTGCCACTACCCGCGCCGCTCGTCATGCACGTCTCTAATTATACACCCCAAGCCAGCGCGGGGCCGAGCTGTGAGCACCCTCCCCTCCCTTTCACCTGCGACTGGGAAAAAGTAAAGTGCTACCTCCAGCGGCCCCACCAGCGCTAACCATGACCGGTATGACCGCCCCCGCGCCCCCACGCCCCGCGCCCCGCGCCCCGCGCCCCCGCCACAGTATTCCCATCAAGCAGAAATGCTTTTTTAAGCGTTGGCGCGCGCCGCGGACGTGTGCGTGACACCTAATGAGGTGGGCTGGGGGCGTTTGCCGCCCGTCCGCCCCGCCCTCAACGCCACCGTCAGCAAGGCGGTGGCCTGCCTGCCTGCCTGCCTGGCCATGAGCATCGGGACAATTAATCAAGACGGTTTCCCTCGCCTTTTTATTTATTATTATTTTCGTTTATTGAGAGGGAGGAGGGAGGGTAATGTGCCCTGCTAATTTTGTTGGTTATTGGTTGTTCACCGACGACGACGCCGCGCGCGCGCGCGCGCGACAGAGAGAAAGAGAAAGAGTGAGATAAGAGGGGACAACTCAATAACAGCGCGCCTTATGGAGTTCCTCGCGTCGTGCACGAAAATCCATGTCGGCCCCGCACCACAGCCCTATACCACTGGTCGAGCGAGAGGGGGGGGGGGGGGGCGGTAAGGACACGGGCTGCCATTTGAGACCGCGGGCCTGGCGGGGCGAGGAAGCCAATAGCTCGACCAGGCCAGGCCCGGGGCGGGGCGGCCAGGGGGCCAACGCCGAACTCAACAGCTGAGCTGAGCGCGCTCCTCTCCGACCAGACTCGACGCTTGTGTTTTTCTCCCTCCCGTTCTCCTCCGCTTTCTCCTTCTCTTTCCCTCTTAGCCCTCCACCACACTGGAGGCTTTCACGCGTTCGTCTCTTGTTTTTGGAGGGAGCGTCAGGGTGGGAGAGCGGAGAGGATGGGCGGGGGTTGCGCCTGGAGCCTGGGGTTGGGGGTTGGCTGTATTTTGTGAACGTTCGAACGACAATTAATTGCCCAGAAAATTAATACACCCTTGTATACCGAGGGGGGTACAAGATCCCTGGGCGTTCTATACCGGGGGGGTATTAATCGCCCAGAAAATTAATACCCCCATGTGATATACCGAGGGGGGTACAAGATCCCTGGGCGTTCTATACCGGGGGGTATTAATCGCCCAGAAAATTAATACCCCCCTGTATACCGAGAGGGGTACAAGATCCCAGGGCGTTCTATACCGGGGGGTAATGACAACCCGAACGATGTCAGGTCGTGTGTCGAGTCGGAGGTGGGTTTATAAGCTCGGTCCCGTTCATGTTGAACGAGTGTAGGTCGTCGCCGCGGCGCCCTGTGTGAGTCCATAGCGTCACATCTCTTCTTCCTTCCAGTCCATTTTCCTCGCGGTTGGGATCGCAATTAACACACGCGCCGCGCATGCAGCAGCGGAGCGGAGCGGTCGTGGCCGGCGCGGCGCGGCCGCCGCAAACCTCATGGCAGCGGGGCCGTAATGGCAAACACACGTGGTAGAGGGGCGGGGGCAGGCTGCAGCCGCGTGCGGTCCAGGCCACCAGCAGGTGCAGGGGCGGACCGTGCCCGGCCCGAGACAGCAGCGTCAGCGTCCCCATCTGAATGAAATACGCCGCTTTTTGCAACCCCGCAAAGCTTGTTGGCAAGTTTTATTCGCTAACTGCGCCGGCTCTTGCGTTTCCCCCCGCATCATTAGCCGTCATACGTAATGGTGCTCCATCATTCCCGTGCGCCCCTCAAACTCTGTCGATCATACCTCTGATTATCCGAAGTATACGCTTAAGATTTCTTTTTTCTTTGATCTCTGTGCGGGTCGGGTCGGGTCGGGTCGGGTCCGGTACAGGCGAGGCGCTGCTGCGCTGGGCTGGGCTGGGCTGGGCCCCCTTTCCTCCTTGCTCCCCTTGCTCTGCCGTGGTCCTTAGATGAGTACTGGGTCGAGGGGGGAGGGGGGAGCAAGTAGAGGCGTTCTCGTTATACAAACGGCGTCCTTTGCTATATAGCTCGTCTGGCGTATCGAGAGATTTGAGCTGAGCTTGGTGAGGCGTGGCGGCGCGTGGCGGGGCGGGGCGGGGCGGGGGAGGCCCAAACGCCCTGACCGCCGCAGATTAGCTGGGCGCTGCGTGATGGAGAGTAGAGTGCCTCATCATAAGAGCTGCGCGTCCGGACGAGGGGGTAGGGGGCGTGTGGTCAGGGCTCGGGTCAAGCGAGGGTGGAGGGGGGGGGAGAGAAATGGCGCAATTCGTTGCGCAGTCGCACACTCTCATTGAGCAGATCGGAACGGCACGCCCCTCCTCCCCCGGCCAGATCGTTTGCACCACCGAGTGGGCCCCGCCGGGGGCGTGGTGGGGCGTGGCGGGGCGTGGCGGGCCGGCAGTGACAACAGCTACGCCCCCAGCTTTGTGAATTAATTTTATTTGTAGTGGGCCCGAGCCGGGCTGAGTGCCCGGCTCCACAAGTGGCCCTCGGGCTTTGCATCCCACGCCGCACCTCTCCGCCGATCCAACCCGATGGGTTGTCAAATTACTTTCACTGATCCCTTTTCAACCCTTGTACATAGTTGCGGAGTTCACAGCTTTTCAACGTTTATCCTGTTAGGTGCGAGGTAATTTTTTTTATTTAAAAAAAAAAAGGGTTATTGCGTGAAAGAAATTTCTCGCAGAAGATGTCTGATGTGTGGCGTGCGGGGCCGGGCGCCTGGAGTTAGGCAACCTCCGTACAGGTGTGTCGTGCGCGGCCTAACTCCCAGGCGCTCACAGCCCCGGGGGGCGCGGCGCGGCGGGACAAGAAAGTTTAGTTTTCCGCCTTCTTCATACAGGGAGGAAGCCGGGGGGGGGGGGAAGCTATTCTAAGAACGCTTGGCGCCGCGGCGCGGCAGCGCGGTGCACGCGGTGAACACGGTCTTGAGGGGGGGGGGGGGGGAGAAGGGGGCATGTTAGCGTATACCTGCAGTTTCAGAGCGACGAACGACCCCGGGCCGCTCGAGGGCGGACATGCATGCGAGGGGGTTGCCTCTGGGGAAGTATGGACGGACGTGCCACTCGGGCACTGAAATCTGGCAGTAGCAGGGCGAGCGAATCATGAAATCGCCGTCCCCGCTATACTTCTTATTTTAGAAAAAATTAATCGTAACTGTACAATGAACAGAAAGGTGTTTTAACGATCATGGGTTTAGGTCGCCGTGCTAAGCGGGCGGAGAGGAGGAAGGGGCTTGTTGGCATGACATCGTGTATCGGGCGTATTGGGCAGACAGGCGGGGCGGGGCGTACGAGTGTACTTCGGCTCGGCCGGGGGGTTGCTCTGTTCGAGGGTAGTCGGCGGTCGGGGGTGGTCTCGGAACGGGCAGTTCGAGTCTGTTGCTTTTACAGCGCTGGCGGTCGGGCCGGGCGTTGATGATAGGTTTTCGTGACTTTGACGACGCCCTGCATGACGTGCCTCGAGTCCTACACAAGTCCCTGCCCTGCCCGAGGGTCCCGCCCTCGCAGCTCTGCCCCACTGTAATTTTGAGTGCTTTGCTGCCTAGAAAATCATCCGTGCACTGTGCACTATGGCCGGCAAAGAAAGAAGTTTGAACATTTTACAGACCCGTCGTGTTGCATGTGCCTTGTTGCACTTGCCCAGCCCGGCTCGCTCTTATTAACTGCGCTTGGATTTCTTTTTAAGAGGTCCGTGTTTAAGGCCAGCAGGTCCAGCCCGGGGCCTATGGCTCTTCCGGCTGACGGACGCGCTCACGCACACGCTCGCTCGCACGCACGCACGCACGCACACAAGCCATCGAGCGTTAACTCTAACGGGGTTGTAAAATGCGTCTTTCTTTACGACGAGCCCATTAGTCATAAACCCCAGCGGGTCGAAGGGCCGCTGGTCCGTGCGTCCCACCCCGCCCCGCCCCGCCCCGCCCCGCCCCGGGGCACGGCGATGGCACGCACGCCAGGAGTATCATCCTGCAGCGCGGAACTAAAAGCGCATAGTTACTGCACTGCACGTAGGCTATACGGCTGGCTGTTGACGAGCACCCCCTAACCTCCTAGCGCTGTTTCCGTCTCGCTCTCTGTCTTTCTCCCTCCCTCTCGCTTTCTCCTGTTCCCTCTTCAACACTCTCCGCCTACTCCCCCTATCCTCATTCCTGCTCCATGCGTGCCTCGCCCTGCTGGATACTCCAGACTACGCAAATTGGGCCACATACTGCGAGTAAAAAGTTAGTTTTGCTCAGCCCTGTGGCGCCCGACGGGCTGGCCCCCTCCCCTCCCCTCCTCCCCACCACGCGGCGCCCTGTCCTCCGCCCCTCCAGGCTCATACATTTCTTCCTCGACCCGTTTTCTGTTTGCGCCACCCTTTCTCCCCTAATTCCTCCCTCGCAGCCCGCCCCACCCCACCCCTCGATGTCATCCTCTGTTTCCTTCTGCCTCCTCCTCTCCCTTCTCTTCGGGATGCAAGGGGATGAAACTTTACCGTGTCTCATCCCGCGCCATTGAAGGGCTGGGAGGGGAGGAGGGGAGCGGGCCACTCGGAGCCGAGCAGGGCAACATCGTTTCCTTCGCATTGAATATGATGTCGTCGTAGAACGGACACCCGCCCCACCCCACCCCACCCCACCCCACCACACCCTAGTCCGCCGCGTGTTCACGCTCCTCTAGCCATTGACGACCTCGACTGCAGGGTTTCGTGACCTCAAAATAAGGTCGCTGTGTTATCTATAACCTCCAGCAGTCTTCTTTTCTCTTTCTCTCTCTTCCTCCTTTTATTTTCTCCTCGACGTTCGTCTCTTCTGCCTTTGATGAACAAGGGGAAAATGAATTTGCCCCACTCGGGGTGCGCCTTGACTGCAGCCGGTGCGCCCTGCGCTGCACAGTGGCAGGCTTTCTTTAAGGGCTCAAGTGCCTCTCTTCCGCCGCCTTGTCGGACCTTACGCTTGAGACGCGCGGGACGGGACGAGACGGGACCTCTGGGCTGAACGGCCCCGCCCCGCCCCGGCCCGCCCCGGCGGCCTTATGGCCGTGTCGCCACCGCGCCGCGCGACACTTACGGCCGGCTGGAATGGCCGCCCCGCCCCGCCCCGCCCCGCCCCGCCCCGCCCCGCCCCGCCCCGGCCAGGCACTCGCCACCGGTGCTGCCTGCTGCCCTGCCCCCTCGCTCCAAGAGCGCCAAATGGAACTGACGGCAAAATGGAATTTTCTTGACGCGCGACCGTGAAATGGGTCGGGCGGTGTCAAATAGTAGGACGGCGGGGCGGGGCTGAGGGTAGCAGGCCGTTGTCATGCAGACACAGCGAGCGAGTCGATAGAGCGAGAGCCTGTGCTGCACTCCAGCGGCGGTGCACGCTTCCAGTCCGGTGCAGCTCGTGCCGCGGACGTGAGCTCGAGCTGCGTCTGCTCGTACTGCTGCTGCTGCTGCTGGTGGTTCAGCTCAGCTTGTTTGCAAAAGCGAAGGAGACTTAAAAGAAAACAGACTGCGGCGGGCGGGGCGGGGCGGGGCGGGGCTGTGGTTTGTGTAGCGCCTGGTATGCGCTGCGCTGCGCCCCGCCCCGCGGAGCATCATGCAGCGCCGCGCCGCTTTTAGCGCCATCCGCCAGCAGAATAGGTGGTCTCTGCCTCCCTTTAAAAAAAAAAAAAAAAAATTCTCTCCCCGCAGCTCCTGCCCTGCCCCACCCTGCTCGACGTATAGACCCCCCTAAGCCCGCCGGGGGGCGAACGTTATTATTTTTATTTTTTTCTCACGTGTGTTTGATCCTAGATTCAGATTCGATTCAGTGGGGGGCAGCAGTGACCCCGATAAACAGCTGTGACTCGGAGGAGCCACGGGGAAAATAAAATAGAACCAAGCCTGTTCTTATTCCATCTTCCTCATTGGGAAAATTGGTATGGCGCAGGCGGGAGAAAAAGATGTGTCTCCGCGTGGAGTGTTTCGCGCGCAAAATAAAGAAAATATGATCCGTATTTGCAGCCTTTTTCTGGCACCGGCCGGCGTAATTTGGTCGCGTGAGTGGGTACACACGTTTATCCCGAGGTGCGGCAAAATATTTATCTGCGGATTAGTGCGTGGCTGGGCGGAGGCCCCGAGGTCCGGGAGGGTGGGAGGGGAGGGGAGAGGAGAGGAGGGGTGGGGTGTTATTTGATGGCTCCCAAATCCCTGGCCGTGGCGTTGGCGCTCGCGCCATGCCCCGGCGGGGCCCTGCGGGTGGCTCCGGGGCGGGGCCCGGCCGGGCCAGGCCGAGTGGGACGCCTTACCGCTGCCAGCCTCCTCCCAGCCTAAAGCACCCGACGATTTTCCGAGAGAGAGGCATAAATCAGGTGCGATTTATCGCGAGATGAAAAGTTGAGCGGTACTACCAACCTGCTTTTTTTATCCGGCTTTAAATTTGGTTTATTCCTTTTTTAAATTATTTTTATTTATTGTATCGCGGGTCGGAATGCCCTCGTGCTCTGGTTTACTTGTTGGAACCGTTCTATCCGCGCGCAATCTTTTATTATTTTCACGCGAGCACTTCAAATGTTGCGCGCGCGCGCGCGCTTGGAAATGAATATAACGCAAGTGGGCAAGGGGAAAAGAGCCTTTTTTTCTTTTTTCCGCGCTCAAATTTTTCTTTGTTTGTTGACTCTGCGACCTTGTCACATGTGAAATATCAGAATGGTGTTCGCCGGTTCGGTCCGGTCCGGGACCGTGGGCTGGGGGCTGCAGCCGCGGCGGCGCGGCGCGGCGGCCTCGTGCCCCTACCCGCGCTGGCGCCCGCCAGGCGGGAGGGGAGGGGAGGGGCTCAGCTCAGCCCGCCGCGCGCCGGGGCCGCCCCACCCCACCCCACCCCGCCATACCGGTCCGATTGGGACACGACGCCGACGCGATGGGGACAAAAGCCGTCGCCGCGGCGCCCGTCCCTTCCCGTCCCGTCCTCCAAGCTGTAGGGCCCAACAGCGGCGGCGGGGTCCCCCTCCCCTCCCCCCTCCCCTCCTGCCCTGACCGGGGCGGGGTGATGGTGGAGGAAGGGGAGTGAAATTATACCATAAATGTCTAGAGAGGGACCCGTCTTGGGCGGGGCAGCCCGAGGCCGCGGGGCGGGGCGGGGCGGGGCGGGGCTGCGCCCCGTGAGGATGCCAGGGCAGCCGGGGCCGTAGCTCTGACAACGCGTTATCACCGCGACGGGGCGGGACGGGGGTGTTATCAAAGCTTTTTATATTCCCTTTTATGCTCGCGGCTAGGCCGGCCGTGCGACGCCCCCCCCCCCCCCCCCATCCCCTGCGGGGCCCACCTGGGTAAGTATTGGGGCATCAGCTTGATTGGCCGCACCGTGCCCGTGGGGCTGGCGGGGCCCCGCTGAGCCGGCCGGCGCGCCAGTGCGGCCGCGGGGCCCCACCCGGCTGTGCGGCGTGTGGTGGCGTGGCTTGGCGTGGCGTGGTGCAGCTTCACGAGGGTGTTTAGGATGGCGGCAGCCAGGTAGGCGACCACGTGAACCATGTGAGTGGATGTAGTCGGCTCTTTTTGCGGAAGGAAACATTACCCGAGATAAAGTCATGCTTCAGTAACGGCACTGTCCCTGTATCCTTTTTTTGTTCTTTTCGCAAACATGCGTAACATTAAGCTTCTCTTCCTCGTTCCCATCTCACGTTAGCCCGCCCTTTTCTACCCCTTCTCGCACCGGCTTCGATAGAAGGTCCGGGAGATTTACATTTTCTCCCCCAAAAAGTTAGTCCTGCGCTGCGCGGAGGGCGCGGAGAGGGTTAGGGGGCCCGGCCCCGCCCGGCCGGCGCCCCACTGCGCTCGGCGCCCTGGCCCTGGCCGCCCCCCGCCCTGCCCACCCGCTCCGCCCGTAGGCCTCCGCGAGGAGCAGAGATACATCTCTGCGGAGGGAAGAAGTTTGCTCACTTGGGCTGGCAGATGTGAGATTCGCAAGCCGCTGCTCTGGGATAGGCTGGGCTGGCTGGGCTCCCCATGAGTGCAAACACACACGCACACGCGGTCCGGGCCCGGCCCGCCCCGCTATCGGCGTGCTATCGCCAGGGCGCCGAGCGCTCTGGCTATCGCAGGAGGGAGGCGGGGCGGGGTGGGGTGGGGTGGGGCGGGGCGGGGCGGGAGTTAGGGGCACAATATCGCGTGTGTGTGATCTGAAAAGGACGGCCGGAGCCGGGCCGGGACAGCCTATACGCGGCGCCGCATCACTTGAGCTGTGCTGCATATCTCGCTGTGCTCGCGCCGCCGATACGATACGCTGCTGAGTCGGCGCGATTTGGAAGGGTTTATAGGCCTCCACTCCAACCCTGGCCCGCCGCGCCCCGCCCTATATGCGTGCTGGGCGCCTGCTGGTTATTTCTCTCTCTCTCTCTCTCTCCGGTTCCGCTTTGGCGGGCGGGAGCTTGGTTTGCCGGTGTGATGGTGCTCCTCGGCAGCACCAGTCCTCGTTGGCTTGTGACTCACGGACTGGACGGGCAGGGCCGGGCGAGGCGGGGCGGGGCGGGGCGGGGCGGGCTGAGCCCCTCCTGCCACACTGCCACCGCAGACAGCTTGGCGGGGCGGGGCGGAGGGACCGCTGGCTCTCCCCGCCCCCTCCCCTCGCGCCCTGCCCGGCCCGGCCCGGCCCGGGGCTACTGAGATGTTCTGTGGCTCTGAATGGAATTGGCAGTCCAGTCCAGACCGGCCTCGGCTCGGCGCTAAAGCCCTAGGAGAGCTCACCTGGGAGGGAGAGAGAGAGAGAGACGGATGAAAGAGCGCGCCGGCCCGAAAACTCGAGGGAGATGGGGGGAAGAGAGGGGAAACAGGAGCGAGAAAAATGTTGTTGGTAGGAGCAAGGGTGAGAGAGAGAGAGAAAGAGCAGCGAGTAGGAAGTATAAGGTGGATAGAGAGGGATGAGAAGCGAGCAAATTGGAGGGGCGGTGGGGGGAAGGCGTGGTAGGCGCAGGCCGCCCGGGCGGTGCGTGATGTGAAGACGAGGCAAAATCACATAAGCGATGCTTTGGGGGCGGGGCGGTGTGGGCGCGGCAGTGCTCCCTATCTCCCGTCCCGTCTACGAAGGGACTTTGCATAAGCGCGCAAACAATAAAGGTGTTACGTTCTCGGTGGCCGAATCTTGTAGGTAGACCGGGCAAGGCGGCGCGGAGTGGAGGGTGGTGGAGCCCGTTTTTGGGCCTCGCCTCGCCCTCGCCTCACAGACCTCGTGGAGTGCGGGTAGAGTAGCCTGTGTGGACGAGGCCGGGGCCAAGGCCGGGCGGGGCGCAGCGTCCTGCAAACCACAGCCTGTGAGTCCCTAGGCTCGGCCCCGGCCCGGCCCGTGTCTCGGACGGCAGGTAGGCCGGCCAGCGGCCAGCGGCCCACCCCCGTGTAGATGGGGCTGGGGCCGCATCGCAGCGGTGTGCCCGCGGTCTGGCCGCCCCGCACCGCCCTACCCCCCACCCCGCCACCACCCACGACTACCACCACACCCTAGATCTTCTTCTCCAACGCAACCTGCTTCCCGCAGCCGCACTACACCGCCAGAATAACGGGGCGGACCTCGCGGGCGACCCTCCTAGGTATTGAGGGGCGCACCCAGGCCTGGAAGCCTAGTGGCCCAGGCCCCAGCAGCGCCCCCCCCCCTCCTCTCTCTTTCTCTCATTCTCTCTCTCATTCTCTCTCTCTCTCTCTCTCTCTCTCTCTCTCTCTCTCTCTCTCTCTCTCTCTCTCTCTCTCTCATTCTCTCTCTCTCTCTCTCTCTCTCTCTCTCTCTCTCACGCACACACCGCCGTGTCCTCGCCATCACCATTTATCTCTTTCTCATTGCGACTTCTTGGATCACTGACTGTAATTTATTGCTTTTCATTTACTCCGGAATGAAGATAACGCGACGAAAAGTTTGACTAATTGCCGGGCGTGGCGCCCGCACCCGCCGCGCCTAGCTGCGCCCCACGCGACAAAGCAGGTGTTCTGGACCAGAAGTAACGTTTTTTTCTATCATTCAAAGGCCACGCACAGCGGGAAAATTAATACTGAATCGAAGGCGACTTTTTACATTCATAATTTTATAATTAATTGTCATTTAACAAAAAAAATCCCCGAGGAACAGTTTGGTGGTATTTTCAATCTCGCTGCTGTTACTGCTGTTACAAAAACATTTCCCAGCACGTTTCTCTTCGGACGTGAAAACTATATAATGAACGGGGACGGGTGAAGTAAAATGTCCCGGGAATAATGATGGTGCCGCGTGTCGACGGGGTGGGGGCGCGCGCGTGCGTTTTTAGGACCCTTGTTTGACGACACGTTTACGTGTGCCGCCGCCGCGCCGCGCCGCGCACGTGCGCGAGGACCTCGATGAGCAGGAGCAGGCTCGGGAGGGTGAGGGAGCGGGCCGGGCCACCGTCAGAGTTCCACGTAGAGTCCCCTCCCCTCCCGCATAGAGTTCGTTTGTGAGTGTGGCTTTGCGAGTGAATTAAAAGAGCAGGCCGTGCTGAGAACGAGGGAACGACACGGGCGGGGCGGGGCCATAGGAAGACTGTACGGAGCGCCTCCATTTGAAGAGGAAAGCGAACACACAGACGCTGCGAAATAAATAAATACACTGGCGCGAAACTTTGGCTCCTCCAACTTATGCTTTGCACGCGTGCGCAGCTGCTCGGTGCGGCTGGAGCAGTTCCACCGAGTTCCACGAGTTCCACGCCGACCGGCCCGGCTCGGCGCGGCACGGCTGCGGATTTTATTTGGATGATGGTGCGGTAACGAGACCAGACGGTGAGAAATTGCACGGCGCTTTTATGCGCACCTCAGCAGCACGGCGGAGGAGGAGTAAAGCATGCGCCCCGCCCGCCCCGCCCCGCCACGCCCCGCCACGCCCCGCCACGCCCCGCCACGCCCCCGCACAACCTCACAGCCCTGTCCTCGAAATCCATTCCAGCCAGTCGAGTAGAGGGAAGAGGGGGGTGCATCAGATGAGAGCTGGCCTGGGCTGGGCCCGGCCGCCACTACGCGCGCGCCGCGCCCCGCCCCGCCCCGCCCCGCCCCGCCCCGCCGGGGTGCCGCTCTCGAGCACATACACTTGATTAGAGCACGCGGGGCGGGGCGGGGCGGGGCGGGGCGAAGGCCACATGTGTGGCGCTATGCGAAAACAGGCCCAATCTCCTCACGCCTGCTTGCACTTGGACGCCCCGTCCCGCCCCGCCCCGCCCCGCCCCGCCCCGCCCCGCCCCGCCCCGCGCTGAGTGACTCCGTGAGGTATAGGCACGTCCCGGTGGGATGGGGGGTTCCTCGTGGGGGCGGGGCACACACCGGAAACCTGAGTGTGTCAATGTCGCGCACTTGCCGGTGTGTGAATTTCCATTCGTACACTCTGGGCAGCCATTATCTCCGACATGCATGCGTAGTTCTCTGAGCCGGGGATTGGGACTGACTGGCATCGGGATCGGTCCATAGCATTGTCAATGCGCCTTTAGCGCCGCTCTGTGCGCACCAGTCTCCCCGCCCCCTACTACCCTCCCACTTCCCCCTCCCCCCGCCCCCAGACCCACGTGACGCGACGCGACGCTGCGGCTGCTTTGGAATGGCTTTTCAAAATTCATCCTAATTAGAGCCACTTTTGGTGCGTCAAACGAAAAGACGCGGCTGAGCCGGGCTGAGCCGGGCGGAGCTGAGGATGAAAAACGAGAGAAAGAGGCGAAAAATACGGAGACCCGCGGAGAAGGGGAGGGGGTGGGTGGGGGGAGGCGAGGACAAAAGTGTGGGGGGAGGGGAAGGGGTTAATAAGGCGATTCATCTCAGTTCGTAAAATGATTAGGCGGGCTGAAAGGACCGCTCATTTCCGCAGCGCCCCCCCCCCCCCTCCGCGTCGCTCTGTGCTACGATGACGTGACGGCGACGATCCGTTCGCGGAAATGAAATAATAAGATGGAAAAAGTCGCGCTACTGCCGCCATGCACAAACTATAGTAATAAAATATATTTGTTTCTCGGCGGGTTGTGCCTGCCGGGCCGTGCCGTGCCGGGGGTGCCAGGGCCGCCTGTTGCACCCTCACCCTCTGCGCCGCCCCGTCGCGTCTCCACTCCAATTCCACCCCAAGCTCTTCGCGCCCGCTGCGCCGCTGCAGAGCAGGAAGACGCGAGCACAAAACAGATTGGAATTGAAACGGTGTCGTCTGGATAGCGACAGGGCGGGGCGGAGCGGGGCGGGGCGGCCAGCAAAGAGGTTGTATTGATTTGCAAGTCTCCGCTCCACTCTGCTCCTGTGTCCGCCCCGCTAGTGCAGCGGGGCCCGCCCCGCCCCGCCATGCCCCGCCCTGCCCCGCCACGCCACGCCCCGCCCCGCCCCGCCCTGCCCCGCAGCACGCTACGGAGGGGGCTCGGCGACATGATCAGCGCGGCGACCCAGGGGGTCGGGAGGAGGGAGAGAGAGAGAGGAAAAGGGAGAGAGAGAGAGAGACTCACTTGCCCCTGGCCGCGTTGTGCGTGTCAGCGAGTGTCGCGCGCACGGCCCGGCCCCGCCCGGCGCTGAGGTCCCTGATGGAAGTCTTACCCAAGTCGACAGTAAGCCGCCGAGTCTTTTCTTCTTCCCCTTCGCTTGACTCTCTCGGTTCGGAATGCCGCACTCCTTTCGTATCATTCGGCGCGCTGTCGTGTCGGCATTAAGTTTAAACTCTCGGCCCCAGCTGGGGGCGCCCCCGTCCCCCGTGCCCCCGTGCCTGCGACTCATTGTGTCTGTCACCCCACCCTCACCTCCTGCCGCACGACCCTAACTTTCTCCTCCCTCTTTCTCTTTCTTTCTGCCGCTCTCGCTCTATCGCTCCATGCGCTGTGTGTCTTCCCGTTTCCCGTTTCCCCACACTCTGCAGTTGCCTAAAAATCTGCGCAACAAGGTTTTGTTTAAAAAACAATCTTGCTTTAAGAAGCAGTTCATTTTTCATTATATATCCTTAGAGATATTTCGCATACCGACCTTTTTTCATATAGGTATTTCAATCACCATAGGGTGGAGAGCTCTGAGTGTTTTAATGAATACCTTCTCTGGTGTCGTGTCGTGCGCTCCTCTGGGCTCCCGTGCTCCATTATTCTTATCGCCCAACAGGGCGCGGTGCGGGGCGCGCCCCTCCAGGGCCCTGCCTGCCTGCCCGCCTGCAAACTCCCTGCTGCTGGCTTCCTGCTCTCTATCCTCTCGAAATTCTAATTGCGTGCCTGGACAAATAGTACGCGCATCGAGCAGGGCCCGGCCCTCTGGACCTCGCGCCAGCCAGCTCATCCATATTCAGTCACTCGCACTATTTTGTACGTGTCTGCCGCCCCGCCCCGCCCCGCCCCGCCCCGCCCCGCCCCGCCCCGCCCCGCACCTCCGCGGGCCGCTCACCTCCGCGGTATCTCGATGGCACCCACCTGCCCGAGCCCGCCCGGCGAAAGGGACTGATCTGGAAATGAGCCGATGAGCTTATCTCCCGCGTACCGGGCGGGAGCGGGCGTACCCGGGCGTACCGCGCTTTAAATATTTAATAAATATTTTCTATTACGGCCCCGCGTGTCACACGCGCGTGTCTGCCCCCGCGTGCCTCGCACGCGGTGCGCACGCGGCGCCGACACCCCGTTTAAGTTGTTATCCCCTTCCCGAATTTGAATTTGTAATTCCTTTTGCGACGGGGGCCACGCGTGGAAGCCGGGCGGGTGAGAAAGCGGCCCGGGGCGTATTGGAAAGTCCTGAGCTGGGGTGGGGCGGGGTGGTGTAGTGTGGGGCGGGGTGGTTTGGGGCGGGGTTGTGTGGGGCGGGGTGGGGCGGCTCCTCCCCCCGCCCCTCGCTACCGTGTCGCGTCACGGCCGATCCTCTTCTACCCTGGCAGGCAGCACCGCGTTTCCGCCCCGCCCCGCCCCGCCTCGAGCTTGCGCTCCTGCCCCGCTGGAGTCATACCAACCTTAAGCGGATTCGTGGGTCCCTGTGGTTCTTCCGCGTCTGGCCCTGCTCCCTATATCGCGGGCGGGGCTTGGCTGGGCTGGGCTGGGCTGCCCCGCGCTCTGGCCCCCACCTCTGCCCCCCCGGCCCGCTCCGCGCTGTGGATTCGTCTCCCCTTTCCCCCAATAATTGTCGTTCCAAGGACACTCCCCGTTTCCCGCGCTGTTTCCCCGAGTCAAAGGCTCCCCCTTCCCTCCCGGGCCTTTCTCCTCCCCATGACAATGCCGCCATGCTATGGACTGCTTGTGATCCAAATGCCATTACGTTTTGCAGAGTCTTTTCTTTTTTTTCTGCGCGGGGCTTTTGTCATGCCCTATCGATCCGTCGTGGAGCTGAACACGTTTCCACTCCAAAACCTCGAGCAACACAGTCTAGGCGACCCCGTCCTCTCAGCTCTCTGACTGAAACCTAATAATAGAGGGCATTCAATTTAACTCTGTTTAATTGGCTTCCTCGGAAAAAAGAGTGCAAGAAACTCCGATCGCAATAAGTGTTAAATGTTTCTGCGGGTTGAGGAGCGAGGTTGGGCGCTGGATACCCGCCCGCCGCCTCGCCGTGCGCACCGTGCTGCCTACCCCGCCGTCCGCAGGCGCTGACTCGCCCTGCCCGGCCCTGCCCGGCCCTTCCCGTGCCTGACTCTAGAGGATCACCTCTCGATCGTTCACGCGCCAGTGTCGTCATGTAGTAACTTCGTTTTTCCGTGTCTTTCGGAAAAGTGAACTATTGGTACCTTTCTTTTTTAACGTACTGCGCGTCTCGCGGAGTGGGGACGCTAATGGTAACGTCCTGGTCGGTCCCCTGCTGCTACTCCGCGCTACCCACTGGAGCCAATCACCAAGATGAATTGAGTCAATATCCGCGACCAGTAGAACTGCGGGAATAGCGGGGAGTAGCGGGACCGCGGGGCGGGGCGGGGTGGGGCCGCGCGCTGCGCAGTGTAAGGAGGAACGACTTGATGGAGGAATGGGGGAGGCCAGGGCAATACCACTCAAGAGCTTAGTGCATGTTTGTAATTACCGTAATGTAACGCACTTGGTCGCTAACGCACGTGAGCCGGGTTCATTCCGTTAAGAGGGACGGGGGGGTGGGGGTGGGGGGGTGGAAGCGGGGTACGGAAGCACTGAGCGCACTGACATGTGCTGCTTCGGTATAACTAGGAGCCTGCTGGCAGGAAAGGTATGGAAGTTTTCTTCGTATCGGCGTCACGACTCTCCTGTCGTTGGGATATATTTTTTGCGAGCACGGCCGGGTCCGGCCGGGTCGTGAGGAGTGAAGGAACGATCATACATTCGCCTGCCCCCCCCCCCCCCCCCCGGCAGCCTACCCCGCCACGCTCACAGAACGTGACTGTTCGCTTTCCGTACGTTTGTCGGATCCGGGCTGGAGCAGCTCAGCTGAGGGGCCGGAGGGGCCGTGCTGAGTCAACACCATCACTCATTACGCACTAAGCGGGATGTCCGTGACTCTGAGCGGGCGGGCCCGGGGCCGGGCAGGAGAGAGTGCTCCTGGTCAGTCCCTTATCATCTGTTTATCTGTACGAGAGACGAGGAGGAGGGGGGGGGGGAGAGAAACTTCGCTCCGCCCCTACATCCATTCAGTCCGTTCGCTACTTCCCTTCACAATCTACCCTCTGATCTCACCACCACCACCACCACCTCGGCCTCGCCGCCGCTTCCCTGCCCCCCCCCCCCCCGCCCCGCGCCGTCCATCCCACGTCAAAAGCAGCCAAACTCCGCAATACGACGGGTTGACAGACGGACTGACATGACTGCTGGTCGACAGTAAGTCCAGTGTCGGCGACGCTGCGGTCAGCGTGAGCGACGCAAGGTCAGCCCCCGCTACTTGCGCCCAGCCCAGGCCCAGCGCGAAGCTCGCTATCGGTTTGTGGATTTAAATACAGCGAGGCTCAGCCGGCCGGCCGGGCAGGGCCATAGGAGCGGTGTCATCGCGCCCCGGCCCGGCCCGGCCCGCCCCGCCCCGCCCGATCCTAACCGGCTTATTGCACAGCCCCACTCGTTTCGAGGGGCGGTCGGCCGCCCCGCCCCGCCCTGCCCTGCCCTGCCCGGTCTGAGCCGGATAGCTGATGGCCTACATCAGCGGGGCGAGCCGTGCCGGGGCGGGGCGGGCCGGGGAGCGGCGTGGTGCCGCGAGGGCTCCGCCGCGCCCCGCGCGCCCCACTCACGAGCGGACCGAACAATCTGTCTGGCAACAGCAGGGTCGTTGTGTCCGCCTCGTAGCCGCGGATGAACGCGTTGTCATACTGCCATGCTGCGATTGATACAACCCTCCTGCACAATGGTGGGAGGGGAAAATCATGGCACTGGGGTAGGGGTAGGGGATGGGGGATAGAATCATCGCGCGATCATCCTACCCCCCAGTGCTTTGATTCTACCACGTGGGTAACACGCCCTGTCGCGGTTAGTCAGAAAAGAAAGGTCAGTGTCCTGCCAGGCTTTTCCTGCTGTCCGCTTTCTCCGTTTCTACCTCTTAAAGTTTCCGGGAACGGCTACACGGTCGTGCTGGCGCGCGCGCTGGGAGCAGCTGTAGACCGTGCCGGGGCGGGGCGGGGCGGGGCGGGGCGGGGCGGGGCGCGGCCGAGGTGGGGCCAGGCCCGGGCTCGGCCGGTGCGCGGCGGGGCGTGTACCGAGGCTCAGAACCTAATTACATGTATAATCGTCCCTGCGCCTACGCCTGCCTGCCGTCACTTGATTGCGGGAGGGAGGAGATGGGAGGAGCAGCCGCAGCGGTGCTGGGCGGGGCGGGGCGGGGCGGGGCGGGGCTTGGAGATTGGAAGGTGGATTGCGCTGCATGTTGCGTGCGGACTCTGCTCGGTGCTCACTACTGCTGTCCAGCATGTTGCGTACAGGCAACATTACCTCGGTGAAATCGACCGGTATTGCTGAACTAAAGTATGCCAGATGACCCCCCCCCCCCTCCCCCCTTTTTTTTGGAAACCGCTTGGGACCGTCCTCCTGTGTGTCCTTCAGACTTTCAGTGCGGGGGCGCTTTGTAAAAGCAACTACTCACAGGCGGGTGTTTTTTTTTTTTTTTTTTTAAATTTTTTCAGTGGCCTACGAATATTTTCACAGTCGACTAATGACACTAAGAGGAACATTTAAGCGCATTCAGGCGGTTCCTGGAACCCACAATGTAGCACGGAAAGTGTTAAGAGGTCCTGCTTTTGTGGGGGACCTGCTGGCCGGGTTAAATGCCGAGCGCTAGCGCGCGTGCGAGAAACAGAGAGAGAGAGAGAGAGAGAGAGAGAGAGAGAGAGAGAGAGAGAGAGAGAGAGAGAGAGAGAGAGAGAGCGCTGGCGGGAGGGTATACGATGAGAGCGCCCGAGGACACCGCGGGGGGGCTTTTCTGTAATTGGAGGGCGGATGTCATGGAGAGAGACGGGAAAGGCGTTCCGGGATGGAAACGGCGGTGGAAGCGGCTCGAGAAGAGAGGAGAAGAGGGGTCGGTTCGGATGGGCACAGGTGAGGTGAGGGTCGGGGGGGGGGGGGGGGGGGACTTGTGGCTCCAATCAAACGGGCGGTGCCGTGCCGTGCTGTGCGGTGTGGTGCCCGCTCCCTCTCGCTCGGCAGAGCTGAGCAGACCGCGTGCCTCCACTCCAGGCCCCAGGCCAGGCCAGGCCCAGTCCACACCAGGCTGCACAGCGCCTCGCTCGCGGCCTGCTTGGCCTGCTTGGCCTGCCCCGCGCAGGGGCTGACCTGTGACCTCGCCTGCCGGGTGGCCACCTCACACACCCTCTAGCTCGGGCCCCATTTAAATTCAATCCCCCACACCTCCATGCCCAGATCCAGCGCGACGCTTTTGCACGCCCTCCCCGCCGCGCCCCGCCCCGCCCCTGCTGGCGCTGTCTCCCTTCTCTCCGCTAGTTCACCTCACCTATTCCCACCGCTGCCGCCTCGCCTCGCCTCTCCCCACATACAAGTCCGCCCGGCCCTCCGCCCTCCTACCTACTCCCGCCCGCGCCGCCCGCTCCCGCCTATCTCTCATGCTGATGGCGCTGAGTTGCGCGGTTCTCCCCGCTCTCCGGGAGAGCCTTTCCTCGTCCCGCGCGAGTAGACTCCGGCCCGGCCCGCAGGCCCCAGGGCGCCGCGCCGAGCTGAGTAGATCCCCCCCCCCTCCCGCCCCTCACCAGCCTCCAGCCGTCCGCTCCAGGCGCCCCGCTCGGGTCCAACCCCATGTGGGGCCTTTGGCGAGAACCGAACGAACGGTCAAACCGACCCCATTGCATTAAAGTTGGAAGACTAGTTCGGAAACTGACGGGTGTCCGTGAGAATATCGCATAGCGCATGTCTCCGTCACACGGCAGGAGGAAGACGAAAGGAAGAGAGAGACGACAACTTTGGCGACGCGCGCGCGATTGGGTGATAATTTTGAAATGGCCCTGATTACCGCAAAGGGGCGCTATCGCTTGTGAAGAGCAGGAAGAGCACTGCTCTTTTGGTGTGTCATAGTCAGCTGCAGCCGGCAGGCGCGCGAAGAAGAGTCGACATGGTGTGCACTTCCGGCGGCCCGGCCCGGCCACCCTGGGCGCTGCGCGGTGGCCCCGTCTGTGGCGTTTCATCCCTCCATCGCGTGTTCTATCTCTTTCTCGCTCTGCGCAAATATTTGATATCGGTGAGGCTTTGTCCAAGTTTGTTGAGCTAGCGCCGGGCCGGGCCGGGCCCAGGCTCTCACCTGGCCGTGGCGAGACGGGACGGACCTCCTTTAGCGAGGCGAACGGCTGCGGGCGCGGTAAAGTGCTCTGCAGTGTGGTGCAAAATACCAAAACTAATTTTATCGTTTTGCCGTGCCGTTCCGACCCTCGTCCATAGTGGCATTCCCTGCTTGGTGTTCTGTTCGGGGTGGCTTTTTCAAAGGTGGGCAGCGGTCACCGCGTCCGTGGCACGGCCAGGCCAGGCGTGGCGCGGTGCTGGTCAGTAGACGACTATTGACCCGTCCCGCCTCCCCCCTCTGACACTTGTCCGCCTGCCCAGTAGTAGTCACCGTCCACCCGCCCCACCCCTCCTACCTGCCCGCCCCGCCCCGCCCCGCCCCACCACGCCCCCACCGCCACCCATACTCTCCAGTCGCCTCGCGCCTCGGCCACCAGCTTCTCGGAATTGATGGTGTATCATCAAGGCGACGTTAAGGCTCGACCGGATGAGGGTCGGGGTGAAGCCCGCAGCCCGGGGAGGGGAGGGGAGGGGTGGGGCGGGGCGGGGCGGGGCGGGGCGGGGCGCCGCTGTGAATTAGCCGGCGGTGGCTGAAGGGAGATAATGGCGATTCGTTTCCCGCGGGCTTAAAATTATTTATTTACTTTTGCTTCGTTGGAATTTTGTTAAATTCTAACGGGATGACCTACTAATTTAATGACGGCTTATTCTTAAGCCTTAACCCAATATGAGAGAAGGTTTATTTTAATCCGCCCCAGTGCAACTGTGTTGTGACATATCAAGCATATAGCGGGGGACATTCGTACCCTGTGTCGGAGCGGTGCGGTGCGGTGCGGCCTCAGTATCGATTGCTGGATAAGGTACGCTGGCTCCGCCCCGCCCCGCCCCGCCCCGCCCCGCTAGGACCCTGCCTGCCGGGCTGGGCAGGACAGGCTGACGCTCATTAGTGTGTGTGCTGTACAAGAACCCAGCAAGCATTATTTGATAATCTCGTGCGTTTCGTTTGCGCAGTAATTATGCCGGGAATTATGCCCATAGTACTAGGGTTGGCAGCTTCGGAAAATATGGATATTTTGGAAATATATATGTGATTGCACTTGATGTACCTACAGAGTACGCCGCAGTCATATAACGATTTTTTTTTTTGAAATTTTTTCGTAATCCCTGCCAGCATTTCTCACAAGGATATCGGTAATTGAACGTTTTGTTGGCGCTCTGAGGTGTCGGCGAGGCGGGGCGCGGCGGGGTGGGGCGGGCCCGCGTGCGTGATGGGGACTGTGATTGCACCGCAGTGGCGGGGCGGGGCGGGGCGGTGCTAAAGTTGCGCGGGGCGTCCCGGCCCGGCCCGCCCCGGCCGTGTGTATGCTGTAGCAGTAGTTGTTGTTCGTGTCGTGTGACGGTGAACATCTGCACTGCGCCGCGCAGGGCGGGGCGGGGCGGGGCGGGGCGCTCGGACGCGTCCCCGCGGGTGTATGGCAGTGAGTGAGGGGTGTCGAACACGCGATGCCCCCCCCCCCCCTCGGGGCTCCGCCCGCCCGCCACTGTATTCACGCCTTCCTCTCGCGCCTCGCAGCCCTGCCCGCCCTTCCCGCCCCATCCCCTTTTTATTCCGTTTTATTCCAGCGGCAGCGTCGCTTGTCGCGTCTTTACAGCATTATCGGCGCCACAATGTTGTTTGCGGTGGGACTGCACGGGGCGCGCTGCGCGCCTCGAGTTTTCTCCGGTTTGCCTCGCGCAGCTTCAAAGTGTTTTTACGGGGAACTCTGCGCGCAGAGGGATCTCGGCCTCCGCAGCAGGGCGCTTAGGAAAAGTAATGCCTTCCATACTTCTTTGACACGATGGAAATAATTTCAGTGTCCCGTGCGACTCCTGGCGCGCTGTGTCTGCGTCCCTCCCGCCCCGTCTCTCTCGGGGGCTGCCCTCGATGTACACCGCTCACCGCTGCCTGTCGTAAAAAAGGACTAGCCTTCTCCCCTTTTGCATTTAAAATGGCTGGTCCGGTCCGGTCCGGTCCGGTCCGGTCCGTGCAGTCGGGTGGACTGGACGCCCCCTCCCCAGACATCCCGGTTTAATTTTTCCCGCCGCCAGTAGCGGGGGCGGCGTGCAGTCGCGCACAGTGGTCGCGCCGGGGAGGCGACGAAATCTCGCGCGCGTTTCTAATTTACATTAAGTTGAGCGCACGCACAGGTATACAAAATGAACAGGAAGCTGGGCGCAAGTAATTTTTTTTCTCTTCTACGTCTGCCTCTTAATTGATTTTGCTTTTTTTTTTTTTTTTTGAGCGCCCGCCCCTACAGCGTTGTCCGGGAAAGTGGTTAAAATTAGCCGAAACAGCGCGCGTCCCGACTCCTTCTGGACGTGGAATCTTCTGCGCGGAGAAATGCCTGCCTGTTCTCACGTACTACGTCGTCTCACTTTACTACCGTCACAGCAGGAGTACTCATCAAGTCAGAGTGTCGTGCTGGCCTGGCGTATCGCTGGCGTGTCTACCGCACAGTAATCCCAGCTTAACCAGACCCACCGTTAGATGTGAGTGGGGAAAAAAATGGCTTTGCGGTGTGAGCGCGTGCAGCGCGTATACAGCACGGCGCGTGGTGCGGGGCGCAACAGGTGTCGGCCTGAGAACCCTGCAGGCCCGAGGGCCACGCCCCCGCCCCGCCCCGCCCCGCCCCTGGACTGCGACCCATAGCCTTAGCGCCACTTTTCCGCGTTGCTAATCCTGTACTTTTTATTGTTTCAGGTGAGTTAGCCAGCCACGACCGAGGCCGTGAGGGCAAGCCCATGGAGCACCCCGCGCTGGCTGGCGGGAGGTCGCGGGACTTCCTATGCTCGGCGGTGTCGACGCGGCTCAAAAAGTTCGGTACTTACCATTTCACATATATATGGGCGTCCCCCCCTCCGCTCTGCTGTCGCCGCTCGCGCCGTAAAGCTTGCCCAGGTCCTGTTTTTCTGCTCGGAATGTGGCCCGTCTTCCTGCCCGGTCCCGCCGCCGCCCTAGCCGAGCAAATAACTTGATGAGAAATTCCCCCTCCCGCCCCCTGCCGTGCTCGATCCGCCCCTCCCACAGCCACGCGAACTCCTCTTTCGCTCCGACCCCTCCGCGGTCGGGCCGGGGGGTCGGGTCGGATAGGGTGAGGGGGGGGGGGGGCGTGTCGTATTATTGTGCCTCCTGCGAAACACTTCGACAAGCACAGCCAAAGCCAAAGACGTTTCGAGGCGTGGCGGGTCGTGGCGGAGCCGGGGGTGCGAGCGGGGTGGTCCTGGAGGGACTGAGCAGGAGGCCCCACTATTCTCTCGCAGTACACTGCAATATGCAGAGCCGAAATAAAAGTCCCCGACCGCAAAAACACGTCGCATTTTTCGTTTTCGCAAAGCCTCAAAACGACGGTGTCGTTCGCTCGACTCTATCAGTCTCAGTTGGAGTTAGGCCCGCGCTGACCTACTGGCACACTGGCGCCGTGTCTCCTTCAGGAAATGAGTTCTCACCGCCCTTACTCCCGGCCCCGCACAGCCTCCCCCTTCACCCATAAATCCGATGCCGCCGCTGCGCCGCCGGAGTCGGGAGGCAAAACTAAAGGTATACTTCATGCCCCCTAGTGGCGGGGCGGGGCGGGGCGGGGCGGGGCGGGGCGGGGCGGGGCGGGGCGGGGCGGGGCGGGGCGGGCCGGCGGCGTGCGTAACTTATGCCCGACCACCACTCGCACACATCGTATCTCTCTGGCTCCTCTCTACCGCGCACCTGGACGCACGCACTGTCAAAATATATCTTCGTAAACTTATTTGCGACTTTTTTTTTTCAAGGACTAATATAAATGATTTGTGGCATGAATGACATGTCCATAGCTGAGAGGCCCCAAATATATCCGCAAATGGGTTTTTTCTACAGCCGCATGTCCAAAACTCGGAATAAATTTTGTTTTCCCCAGCAACTTGAAAATACTTGCCTTTTTTGTCGGCCTATGGACACGGACATGGCGAGCTGGTACCGGATGATGCTGTGCGGCCCATAACTTGTTTATCGCTAAAAGCTCCGCCCCGTCTCGACCGCTTTCTCCTGCTGACCCTCAAGAAGAATGTTGTCGTGTATGGCGGCGTGGGAGTCCTGCGCCGCCCCCGCGCCGCCCCCGCGCCCCCCCCGCGCCCCGCCCCCGCCCCCGCCCCCGCCCCGTCCGTCCACTCCAGTGGGCGCTGCTGTTTACTACCGCCCGAAGTATATGACGCCCCGCCCCGCCCCCTCCACCCCGGCAGGCGCTAGTGCTCTAGGAACCCGTCACAGCCTGACATGCCACAAATTCCTGTTGGCAGCAGAAAAAAAGTACGTGCGTGCTCTGTATTATCTCTAACTGACTGCTATTCGAGGTCTTTTGTGTATTGGAGCACAGTTGTGGTGCAACAAACCTGAGCTCTCGCGAAACCTTTCCGTCCCCCTCCATGATGGTAATGTTATTTACGGAACCGGCAGCAGCGGCAGCGAACGCTTTAATTAAAAGCGGTTTAACTGTCGCGGCGCGGGGTGGGGCGGGGCGGGGCGGGGCGGGCGGGCCGCTGCTGGCAGTGCCGGGTGGGGGCGAGGCGGGCTTGCGTTAAATCCAGGGGGAAATACCTGGGAGCGTTCCTTTTGACAGGTGGGCGATGGCGCTCATTGAAAGTAAAAAAATAGAAACAAATAATAAACTGCGGGGGGGAAAAATCCCGGCTCGCCAATATGAATGTCCTCTCTCTTTCTCGCTCTTTCTCTTTTTCTGTCACCGATTGAAATCGTTCCTTTGATGGCGACGTGGCAGGTCTTCATATAGATGAGGGAGTGAGAGAAAAGTGAGTGCGCGGGGTGGCGCGGCGCGGCGCGGCGCGGGCGAGAGAGACAGCAGTCCGAACGACTCCAGCTTTTGAAATATACGTTTATATTGCATCATGTCTATGCCATTATTTCCCTCCAACAGGAGAGTGATGTTTCCTAAATTGAACGCCGGGCCGAAACAAGAACTTGAGGGGGAGGGGGAGGGGGAAGGGGGGGAGATGAATGACGCCACCGATCAAAGCGTTTTCTCCCCAACCCCAGCCGGGCTGCGGTGCTGCTGACCGTATAAAATTCTGGCTCTTCTCAGCAATTTGGACATTCTCCTCTATCGTATACGTGTGCGGGAATGTCAATGCCTATGTCCCCAGAGCCTCTCAAGGGCGAAGAGCTCGGGACGCGGAAGTGTGTGCGAATGTCGCGCACCTGCTGGGGAGTGAACTCCCATCCGCACACTAGCACCGGTAAAGAAAGATGTGGATTTCCCTACAGCTGTGTAACACGATTGTGGGCAGGGCAGAGTTACCGAGTGGGTATTCGCATTCACCTGCAAGTTTGCCTGCAGGTGCCTGCGGGCTACATTCGCACCCTTGGGTTTCCAGTGTAGGCGCTCTCCTGTCAGTTCAACCCTTTGCCCGCGTCTCTTGTCTGCCTGCCTGCCGCACCCCACCCCACCCCGCCCGTCTGTCGGACTGGACCCCTTCCGGCTCCGGCCGGCGCGCGGACTCGAGTGCGGCGCGGCGCGCCACGGCCCACAGGTCAGGGGGGCGTTCCAGGGCACGGCAGGAGTGGGGGGTGGGGGGCTAAGTGCTGAAGGGCTTCTGACGACACACATGCTGAGTGGTCGCCCGTCCCAGCCCTGTTGCCACAAAGCGGCGCGCGCACACACACACACACAGCGCAGAGTGCTCGGTCCGCCAGGTTTGCGGTGACCATCAGCTGCGCTTTCCGCCCCCACCCCACCCCAGCCCCGCCCTACCCCTCCACCGTTAGGTCGCGCGAGGCGCCGCGGTGCGCCGCGGTGGTGGACAGGTCGGCGCCACTCTCAATGACGCGACTCTAGTCTCTCCCTCTTCCTCCTCCAAGGGGCTGGCGGGATGGACGAGGGACAGATCTAGCCTCGCGCCGCCCCCCGCGCCCCCCGCGCTAGCTCCACACGCCCTCTGCGTGCGTGTCCCTCCCCGCGCCACACCTCTCGCCCCACCCACCCCATCTCAGCCGTCACCTTCGTCTCTTCTCCCCACTACCATCACCCCTCCCGTCACCCTGTCACCCGTCACCCCCTCCCCCAAGGAGGCCCCCGTCATAAGGATGAGCCAGGCTGCTCTGACAGCCTGAGGGTCTTTTTTGAATTTGCAGATTTTAACCTTGTCTCCCCGTGCCGCGCCGCGCCCGCGCCCGCGCCGTGCTTCTCATAGCGGATGGGGCCTTTTCTTTTCATTTCCTCCCTCTGCATCCTATTTAAAAGTATTTTGCCTCGTTTTGAATGGTGATGCTGTCGGCGATGACGGCGACGACGACGACGAGAGTCGCGGGGAAAAGAGTTTAATGAAGTGCCACGATATGACCTCGCCGAGGCCTCCTGGAAACTCTCTTATTTAAACCACGCGACAGCTCTCGACGCCGTGATGGGGAGAGTTTAAAAAAGAAAGAGAAAAAGTTTCCTGCAATACCTCTTGTCTCTATATAGTGACACAGGCCGGGTGTGCGCGCGGCAGAGGATGGGGTGTCAGGATTATTAGGGATGCTGAGGCACCCGTGCGCGGACGAGCAAGGGACGAGACGGAAAATGAGGGGAGGGCAGAGTGGGAAGCAATCGGTCAATTATCGTGACGGCAGTGCACCGTGCTTCATCACACGAGAGGTGACACTCGGTCCCATCCCCCCAGCCGCCACCAAGCACAGCGCTGGCCGGGCAGGGCAGGGCCGACCCGACGGGCCTGGGGGCGGACGCGCTGCGCCGCGCCGCGCCGACCTGTAACCGTGCCGCACCGGCGCTGATGATGGTGATAGCGACTGGTACTGACTAACCCCTGCGCCCCGCCCCGCCCCATACACGCCCGCCTGCGGTTGTGATCGCACGGTATCGCATTTGGAACGAGCCCTATAGTTGCTCCCATTATACTCCACTATAAAAGCTTACAAGCCTTGAAAAAACTCCACAGCAAGGCAACCAATTATTTAACTCTAAAGTAAAAATGCCGTGGTCGCTGTGAATACCACAGTTGGGATTCCTTTTCGAATACTTAATGTCGGCATTCAAGGCGACCACGGCATCTACAGAGTGTCCTGGCCACCTCGTGCGGTGTGAGCCCTATCTTTTTGAGCGAGCAGCGAGCTCTCGCAGTGCAGCAAACTCTGTATCGTACGGGTACGGACAGTGGGGCAGACAGCAGTGGCGTCGGAAGCGGCGGGCGGGGGAGGGGGGCTTCACCGGGTATCTCTGCATCTCTAATTGCCAGCGGTCACGTGAGGAGGCGCCCTCGGCGGGCGTGGGTGTGGTGTGGCGGGGCGTGGTGGGGCGTGGCGGGGCGGGCCGTGTGCCCGCCAACAACTTCAGCAGCACGGCTACCCGCCCCGCCCCGCCGGATCTTGTGCGAGGCGACACGACTCTGCTGCTGGCCCCGGGCCTGTCCTGTCAAAACTCCCTTTTCTACGGCGGGAAAAGAAAATGACGAGACTCCAAGCCTGCCCCGCCAGCAGGGCAGAGCGAGCCCGGCTGCCTACCTTGTGTGTGGCGGGCGCTAGGACCACACGCTGTCCTACCGTGTAATGAAGGAAGCCCCCCGCCACGCTCCGCCACGCCACGCCACGCCCCACCACGCCCCGCCCATCCCTGCGTTCCCATGGTCTCTCGTCACGGTCGATGCCAACCTCGTTATCCTAAAAACGTCCAGCCCCGCCGCGCAGCCGCGCCAGCACCTCCTCGCCCTCGCCCAGCGCGGCGGTGGTCCGGACCTGCTTGACGCGCTCCTGACGCGCGTGTGGGAGGCGCGGCGTGGCGCGGGGTGGCGTGGCGTGGCGCGGGGTGGCGTGGAGGAGCTGCCCACGGGGTATTTCCAAAGTGATTTTTTTTTCTCCTTGCGTGTTTCCCCTCCTGTGAAAGTTGCCGTCGCCGTGCTGTTCTGCCCCAGCCCACCCCGCCTCTCCGCTCGCTCCCAGGAGCTGCAGCAGCAGGGACACCCGTGAGATACCCCCGGGCCCTGGGCAGGGCTGGGCAGGGCGGCAGCCCCCCCCCCCTCCTTCTAGTTTGACCGGAGAAGGTTCTCGCCCGTCCCAATCCGGCCCCGCGGCGGTCGCCCGGTCCGGTAGTGACGTAACTGCGGAACAAACGCGTGGCAGCTACGCGGCGCCCCCGACGCCCTTGCTACAACTACTCCTCGCAGTCTGATTGGCTCAGGGTCAAGCGCGCTGGTCCACATCCCTCCAATGAGATGATCTATAGGGCCGGTCGGGCAAGCCCCCCCCCCCCCCCCCCAAAAGTGTCCCTTTGTCCCGTTATTGATTGCTTGGGAGTGTCAGAGCTGGACACTGTCAGCATAATTCAATTATCAGCACGACCTGACCAATTGACTTGGAATTCATTGCCGAGCAAGAACGGGGTGTGCCGTAAAATCCTCAACATCTCTCTTTTTTTAATTAGTAATGTACAAAAATATTGTAAATTTACGAGAATATTTTTCGCAGTGGAGCGGGCTCCGAGCCCACTAGTTATTGCTAGAAGGCCATGGCCGTTGCCCCTCCGGTCTGTCTCAGCCCCCTCCCCCGGCGAGGGAAGGGGCGGGGCGGGTGCGGCGGGGCGGGGCGCTCCATGTGTTCATTTCCGGTAGTCGATATTCCCCACGTACGTAAAGACACACAAGCGATAGGCCTGGTTTGTTTTGCTTGACGTTTCCCGCTGCCATTCATTCCCACGCTCTCTCTCTCTCTCTCTCTCTCTCTCTCTCTCTCTCTCGCTCTATCTCTCTCTCTCTCTCTCTCTCTCTCTCTCTCTCTCTCTCTCGCTCTATCTCTCTCGCTCTATCTCTCTATCCCGTTGTGCGTCCAGCAGAAAACTTTGAGCACAACCATCCTGCGCGCGTCTGGAAAAGTAATTATTATTACAATAGTGTGTAATTATTTTATCATCGCTGGTCACCCCCACCCCTGGCTCCAGCTCCAGCCCGCCCCGCCGGCCGGCCGGCCGCCTGTCACCTCCCCGCCAAGTTTTAACTAAGAGTCGGCGCGCGCGCCACTCGCGCCAGCTAACGCCAAGTTTAGAGCGGCAGAGTGGTGTCGCTGACGCGTGACGCAATTTATGGAATGACAGTCTCCCCAGTAGCAGCTGCAGCCAGGCCAGGGCGCGCCCCGTGGCGAGGAGGAGGGCTGTGCGCCGTCGTGTACCAGCCAGGAGGGAGGTTTTCAATATACCCCTTCCCGTTTTCTCGGTATGTATCTCTCCATGTTGCTATTCATCTCTTTTATTATATCCCGTCCCGTGCTGGAGGGCGGCTTGAGCTGTTTGCAGCGAGGAGTAGCTTTACGCTCCGCTACCCGCCGCCCCGCCGCGCCCCGCCCCGCCCCGCCAGGACCCCTGTCCTGCTCCTGCTGCCCGCAATCGCCGCCAAACACTTAAACTGAAAACTCCCTCGCCCCGCTTCGCACTATGTGTGCCCAACTAGTAGGGGGCGGGGCGGGGCGGGGTGGGACGGACCTCATCAGCAAATAGTTTATTTCCTAAGCGTTCCGCGTTCCCCTGCCTGCATACGCCAGCCCTGCCCACCAGCCCTACCCTGCCCTGCCCCACCCTTTCCGGGGCGCACTATGAGGCACGGGATGAATATTTGAGGCTCTCGCGCGGAGACACACGGTCGGTAAGCAGGAGGGCGGGGTGGGTAGTAGCTCTGCAAGGGCTCGCCTCCTCATCTCAGCAGCAGGCCATCCTCCTCTGGGCCGGCCGGGCAGGGCAGAGCTGGACGGGCTGAATAGCACCCCACCGCTCCCCGCCCCGCCCCGCCGGAAGCGAGGACCCCGGTAAACATCTCTTTACTCGCCGTGAAACGTTCTGCTTCGTGAATCTCACACATACACACACGCACGCGCTCAAATACACATACTTCCTCAAACACACACACACATGTGCGCGTGCGTGCTCTAAAAGCGCGAGGGACCGAGAGAGGCGCGGGGTACGGCAAAAAAGGATGGGGAGGGGGACTTATTTGGGACGGGAGACTGCAGCGGTGGTGAAGGGCAGGGCCGAGAAGCGAGACAGAGAGAGAGAGAGAGAGAGAGGCGCGAGGGAGTGGGGTCTGAGGCTGGTGACCGTTCTCTCTTCCCCTCTCGCTGTCTCGCTCTCTCTCTGCCGCCGTTCCTACATGACAGGCTTCGACCAGGTCTACTCGACTTCCGTCCACAGAGGCGGGGCGGGGCGGGGCGGGGCGGGGCGGGCTGAGTGCCTGCGAGCCCCTCTGGCCTGGCCTGGCCCTGCCCGGCCTGTCCTGTCCGCCTGCAGCGCCCTGTCTCTGCTCTGCTGCAGGGGGCGGGGGATGAGAAGGCCCCTGCCCGGCCCGGCCCGGCCCGGCCCTCACTCACCCCGGAAGCAGGAGCAGCGCGCCGCGCCGCGTAGCGCTACACCACTCTCGCCGGAAGAGTGCGCAACTCTTATTCCTTTTTCCCGAAAAAGGTAACAAAGAATGCCGGTAATAATATTGCGCTGTGTATGGGGGAGGCCGCCCCGCCCCGCCCCGGCTGTCCTGCTGCCGCGAGAAAAATAAAAACAGGGCCTGACATTCCAGCGCCTACTCCTAGGGAAGCTGTAAGCGCCGCACCGCGCCGCACCGCCACAGTGGGTGGTGGTGGTGGGTCCATGTGAAATGCCATAGCTTTTTCTTCCCGTGGGGTTGGTTGGCTGCCTTATGCGAGATTTTCCCCTTAAGGGATCCACTAAACCCCAGGGCTGGGCTGGGCTCGGAATCCGAGCGCTTGTTTTTACCTGGTGCGTGCCGTGCGGCGCCGCGCCGGTGTGCGTGCGTGCGGCGCTTTAATTAAACCATTGATGTGCGGCTTTATGGTGGCGAGGGGCGGCGCGCGGGCGCGGGCGGGGCAGGGGCGCCGGGGGTAAGGACATGACGGCTGGCGTCGCGTCGACCCTGTACCACACTGCGCTGTACCGAGGCAGAGAGGGGCGGTGAAAAGGGACAAGTGTGAGGATTCTTTTGTTTAATTTTGTGCGAGAGCGATCGGACAGTGAGATTCCAGGATTTTTTTTACCGTCTTGTGAAGATTCAACATGAGGAGTATGTCATGCGTTACCAGTGGCGCCTTTCTCAATTTGACGTCGTGTTAGTGGATATACGGGAGCTGACTTCTCGTGGCGGGTTGCAGCAGTTTGCGGTCTGGAGGTTGGTGGGTGTATGTGAGGAGTGGAGCCTTGAGCGCTCCTCGCTCGGTGCGCGGCGCGGGCCCGGGCCGGGCTCACCGAGAGAGAGGGCCCCGCGGGGCACTACCTGTTGCCGACGAGCTCGGTGCGCGCCCGGACCGGAGCGCACCGCTCGGCACCCGCCCCCAAGACCAGCAATGTGCGGCTCAAACATACGTATTTGCAAACGTTCACCTACTTTTTTTTCCCCGGCGACTATCGCTGTTGTGACTCGGTGCCGCGGGATTGACAGACGCAGCATCCCTCGCGTTCAGCAGCGCGGTGAGCAGCGCGGTGAGCAGCGCGGTGAGCAGCGCGGTGAGCAGCGCGGTGAGCAGCGCGGTGAGCATCCCGCTCCGCCCCTGAATATTGTATGAAACACGTCTCCGCGAATGCTTTTCTCCTGTAGCGCTCGTCTGTCCTCCCTCCCCCCCCCCCTCTCCTCTCCTCCTTTTTATTTCCCTCCTCCCGATTCGCTGCCGTTCTCTGCGCACCTCGAAAATATTATGTATCCATCTACACATGTTAGACTAAGAAACTAAAAATAGTGTGACCATGACCAGATAGTGCTAACGCTCGCATAGCATATTCTTGCGGTGTAGCCCTCCGGCCCGGGGGAAAGCGCGCGGCTTTCTGCTGCAGGCCAACGAGTGCGTGGAGCAGGACGGCGACCGGGGCGCATGGGGTGGTCACCCTGCCCTACAACATGCGCGCAATCCCGTCCCGCCCCGCCCACAGGCGCCGGCGCCAGGGCCGGCCAAAGACGGCTCCGCTGAAACACATACTGTATTCCCTATTCGGTTCGCGCTCTGCTGCGGCGCCCTGCAGGCGTCGGGTGAGTGCAGCGGAGTGCTCCTGCGGGCAGGCCGTGTACAGGGATGAGGACGTTAGGCCTCGGCTCGGCCCTGCCGCAGGACCGCAGGTAGGTCCGGCCGGGGCCGGGCAGAGGCCGGGGCCTATCTGCTGGGTGCAGCACAGCCAGAGCCACGGCCTGCCTGCCTCGGCCCCGCCACAATTGAGTTGCCTGAGACTCGGCGCACCTGGGCCTGGGCTGCCCGGCCCGGCCCGGCCTTTGTGTGCCGCGCTGTCATCCAGACCCTACACACCCCTACCATCCCATGCGCCGCCACGCCCGTAAAACAAACTACTTTGCATCAATGAAATTCGGTTAAGACTGCGTTGCACTGACAAAACAAAAAGAGGAAACAGGTTGTTTTCTTCTTTTTCAAAATTATCCCACCAGGTCATGTAGTCGCAGCATTCGAAACACCAGCATGGCGCATGGCGCGTCACGATAACTATCAGTATCACAAAGTTGGTCACGTGGCGCCAGCATCATGACCCTGCACAAAGTCCAGTCGCTCCTCCCATCTCCCTCTCTCCTTTTCTCTCTCGCCCTCTATCCCTTTCTCTTTTTTGTTTACAGCCGCCTCTCCGCGCCTCATTGTCTGCCCCCTCCCCCTCCCCTCCCTCCCCCATCCCTCCCTACTCTCCCCTCTTCCTCCTCCGCTCCAAGCGGCCCTAATTTCCGTCGCACGCCGTTCCGAAATCTAATTTACAAACGTGAGCAGAATCTTTGGCATCGTGCACGATGCCACACCTGTCCTGTCACTGGGGAGCTGTGCTGTTCGCGTGTCTGAGGCCACCAATAAGTCGCGTTGTGGAGTGGAATTGACGGTAAAGGAGCTTTTTTTTTTTTTAATCACATTTTTCCCACACAACCTATTTCTGTCCCACCCCCGTTTTTTTAAAAACGTGCTTAGTATTCTTAACCTGACATTTTGGAAGTTTTACTTTCTTGGTCTGGAAATTGGTGCGACCAGAGTCCCTGGCGTTCCCCTTGAACTCTTTTTTTCCTTTCCTCCAATCTGGCGGCGGAAGGGAGGAAATGTTTCACCGCTGTATTGTCTAAAAATGTCCCTGCGTGCCGCCCTGCCCTATGCCTGCGGCCAGGCCCGCCCCGGCCCGGCCCTTCGTGTTGTGTACCGTGGCGCCCGCTAAGCGGCGGCGGGGCTGGGCTGGGCGGCCGCGGCGCGGTCAGCTACTCTGACAACATGCCTCGTGAAATTGTCGACGCTTTGTCGCGGTGCCCTCTCTCCGTCACGCACGGCGGGGGACGCACGCGACCAGGGCGTGTTGCGGGGCACACCGCCACCGCGGGACCAGGGACCAGGGATATCAGATGCTGATGTAGTGGCACTGTTTAAACCGGGCCGCGGGGTCGGGGTGAGGTAAAGCCGAGTATTTTTTGGCTAATTACCACTGTAACAGGTTCTGTAACTTTCAATAAAACCAATGGAATCAGAGGGTACCAGAATGCTTTCTTAGAGCGAATTCAAAGATCAATTTTTTTTTTATGAGTTTCGAAATTCAGTTAATTCACTTTTTATCACTTTACCCCCCGCCCCTTCTCCCCTCAAGATCTAAAGTTCAAGATTCGGGTGATTTACAAAGTGATAAAAACTATTTCTTTTCGATAGCGGTTTTAAAAGAAAAAAGCATTTAAAAAAGTGCCGGTGTGACATATTTGACAGAAAAAAACTCACCCTTTCTTACTTTGAAACAGATAGATGCTTCTGTTTAAGGCAGGATCCACGCGCTGCTGATGTGTTTCCCCGGCAGGACTAAGGCTCGGCGCCTCCCTCTCTTCCTCCTCGTGTGTATGGCCGCTTATTACCTAATAACACAAGTGCTTTGTTAATAAAAGTAATTACAGAGGCGCCAGGCGGCTCAGTCTTTGTAAACCTGGCTGGCTCGCTTGCTCCCTCGTGTTTCCCACGCCCGCCTCGCCTCGACCCCGCCCCGGCCGGAGGAGGCAGGGCAGGACACAATATCTGCCTGCCAGGGCTGAAGGGCTGTGGGGGCGGGGGCGGGCCGGGGCGGGCCGGGGCGCCGGGACAATGGCAGAGGATGAGCCTAGGCCGGCCCGGCCCGCCTCGCCTCGCCTTATCAAGTTAAACGTGAGCAAGGCTGCACTCGCACAGCCCCCCGCCCCGCCCCCTCACGTTGTTAAACTTGCATGACGGAAACAACGGCAGAAAAAGTTTAAGTATATTTTATGGAAAAGGCTCGCGGGCGCTCGCCAAAGTCGTCATGTTCCGTAACATTTTGACGCGGAGCCGGACTCGTCGTGCCGTTGCCGGTGCGGCCGGCGCGGCGGTGGGCCTACGCCTACGTGTCTCCCGGCAGGCCCGGCAGGCGCGCGATATGGAGCCGTTATGCCTGAAATACGACGCGGCGTTATCGCTTTTTGAAAGCTCATAACCGGGGAGTAAAAGCGTTGATACCGTTAACTTTTACGATACAAGCCCGCAAAGCAGCAGCAGCAGCGGTAGCAGCGGGCTGGACGTGCGGCGGGACCTGCACCCGAGAATAATTGGCTGAGCGCGACAATTTGGCATGTGTGTGTGTGTGGCAGGATGGAGGCGAGGTAGCGTGGTGGAGCTAATACTGCCACCTAGGCATTTCGCGAGAGTAAGTAGTATAGGGGATGAATCTGCCAATGCGCACGGCCGCAGCCGCTGTTTTGTATTTATTTGGACTATTTGAAGTCTCCGAATACTCCAACATTTACTCACGCGTCCCTGTAGCTTTTAGTTTGCGAGACCGGTATATTCGCTTTCTATCTCTCTCTCGCGCGCGCGCTTATTCCGCACCCCTGCCCGCCCATATCTTCCCTCTCTCTCGGCATGCCGCGCCGCGCCGGGCCGGGCCGGCCGAAGTAAAGTGCGGCATGGGACGAGCGGAAAATGTTTTATACATGCCTCTCTCGACTCGACAACAGTGTTGATTGTCAATACACGCGGGGCTGGCGCGGCGTGGCGCGGCGCGGAGCACGGCGCGTGGAGAAGAGGTGGGCCCGCCCCGCCCCGGCCCGACTCGACCGCACCCAGAGCTGACTTAAAGAATGTCAGCCGCCATGATTTTTTTTATACGGTTGAAAGAGGGGCTCAGGAAAAAAACAAAAATTGTTTTATTTGTAGTTCATTAAATAAAAAAAAATGGGGACGTAACGCAGGTGTTTTATAGCGGCGGAGTAGTATAACCTTGGAGATTTTCCAGGGGGTTATAGCGGCGGAGTAGTATAACCTTGGAGATTTTCCAGGGGGTTACACCAAGTCGGTTACCCAGTTTTTTTTTTTGTTTTTTTTTTTTGGCGTGGGGGTGGGGGGAGGGATTGTGGTGGGGGGATGAGGTATTACTCCCCAAATAATGGGGGTCAGAAGAGGGGCGCACGCATACGGTGGGCCGTTCTGCCGGCTCTGTCTTGTTTCCTTTGATAATATGAAAAAAAAAAATATTTCCGTGTATAAATGGCCCTGTCGAGGATCAGGAGGCAAAGGGGTAGGGTGAGGGCGCAGCGGAGAGGAAATGTTTGATTTCGAATCGAAATGTCGTCCGCAGCGCTGCGTCAACCCTGCCCGGTGTCCCGCGCCGCCCCTGAGAGGCAGGGGGTGGGGCTGGGGGTGGGGGTGAGGGTCTCGAAGGGGTGGGGGAGTGAGCGGGAGAGATCCTTCCGGCTGGCACCACAACCGCACGCGGTCCCCACCGAAAGTTTTTATTTTTTGTTGTGCTTTTTCACACGAATCAGCTGGCCATGTAATACCTGTTGAGCCAAGTGCGCTGCTGCTATTTGTTCTGAAGCAACAGATTGAGGTAGCAACGCAACAACAAAAAAGTAATACACTTACGTGTATTTTTTTTTTCGTTTTAATATCCTAACCGTACCGAACTGTACAATACGCGCCAGTTTGTACCTTGCCGCCTTCTCTGTCCCCCCCCCTCCCCCCTCTCTCTCTCTCTCTCTCTCTCTCTCTCTCTCGCTCGCTCGCTCGCTCTCTCGTTCACTCACAGCGGAAAGGGAAAGGCCCTCCACTCGGCGTCGGCCAATGAAACTTGTGCTGATAAAGGAGGGGGGAAGGGCACGGCTGATCGATCCCCTCAGCCCCGGGCGCATTTCTCCTCTCTGTCGCATTCCTACTTTCTCTAATTAATTAAAAACGGTTAACTTCCGCCGCAACCAGCGGCAGGCGCCGCTCTCAATAATTTTCCCTGGGCAGCGCGTCGATTCTGCTGCCCCGGGTGAGAGTGGCGTGGCGCGGCGTGGCGCGGCGCGGCGAGAAATCTGAGATCGGCAGCCCCCAGCCCCTTCAATCAAGCGTCTAGTCGCGGGGCGGGGCGGGGCGGGGCGGGGCGCGCCTCTCCTGAAATGCGGCCTTCTTCTCCTGCTTGGCCGCTCCTGCCTCGCCGCCGTAAAAATGCTAGACGCAAAGACATTTTCCTTATTTGCTTATACCCTCTGTCGGGAGATGAGATGCGGGCACGCGCTGCTTATTTTGCGGTTTCTCTGCCCTCCACACACAACCGCCGTGCCGCCGCGTGTCCGCTCTCTCTCTCTCTCTCTCTCTCTCTCTCTCTCTCTCTCTCTCTCTCTCTCTCTCTCTCTCTCTCTCTCTCTCTCGCTCGCTCTCGCACATCGCCCCGCTCAAAGTCATCAAAAATGGGCTTGGTGACTCTTGCCGGAACTTGGAGGACCTTATTATTTGGTGCCGGTAAGATCCTGGCGGCAAGAAAGAAAGTTATGCTAAGTCACGTGCGGAGGGCTATTGGACGCCGAGCGCGGCGCTTCCACCTCTCTCTCTCTCTCTCTCTCTCTCTCTCTCTCTCTCTCTCTCTCTCTCTCTCTCTCTCTCTCTCTCTCTCTCTCGATCGCTTACCATTCTCTCGCTCATCGCGCCAGAAATGAAAAGTTTTGTCGGTTTTTTAAACAGATTTGTTCATCGCTCTCAATGGATATTTCGGCTCGCACGACTATTCCCTTTTAATCTTGCTGTAGGCTGCGACGCACCATGTGTATTCGGGGGGATGGGGGGTGGGGGTGGGTGGAGGTGATCTGCGCACATTTAGGGGTGGAAATGAGCCTGGTTGGCTAGAAACACGTTCTATGAGTGGGCGGGGGCGGGGGTCGCAGTCGGTCGGAGCTGCTGTGCGTCTCTTATTGTACCCTGGTAGCATGGTGTGTCAGGGGCGCTGCTTAAATATTTATCACGGCAGGTGTCTGCAAAGAGGAATTAAAATGCATAATATGTATGTCAAGCAGCCCGGCATTCATCATGATGGTAACGAGCCCGACACGGCTCTCGACTTGAAACACTCGGCGATGGGAAATGGAAAAGAAATAGTAATTTCAAAGCATTTAGTTAAAGAGAAACAATTTGTTTCTTAATCTCCAACAGCGGGAAATGATATTAGAGAGGTTAAATTAACATGATTACAGGGCCGAGGTGCGCGAGGCGGGATAATGTAGTGCGGAGGGGGGGAGGGGGGAGAGGGTCGGGCCTGGAGGGGCGCAGCGCCCGCGCAGCAAGGCCCTCCAATCTACGCGTATCTCTCTCCCCCTCCCCTCTCTCCATCTCTCTCCGCCCCTCCCTCGCACTCTGCTCTCTCCCCTTTCTCTGTTCCAGAGTAACGCCGCCAATCAGCTCGGGCTATGTTTAGCCCAGTGCCGACAGTGCACGGTAGACAGTGTGACAAACTATAAAATCTGGTGGCTGGTAGTTTCCAAAACAAAATACAATTGTCGGAGAGGGGCCGGAAGGCTTCGGGTTTCTGACCACGGGCGGAAATCCTCTCTGCCAAACACCGCGCCGCACCTGTCGGCCCCGGCCCCGGCCCCGGCCCCGGCCCCGGCCCCGACAAGGCGAGCCCGCCCGCAGCCCGGCCCGGCCGGGCCAACCCTCGGAGATCTCGTTGGGGGTCCACGACAACACAGCCTGCGGCTTAAAATTGGGTGAAAATAATCGGATTGTCTTGTCTCTATCCCTCTGTCCTTCCCCTCCGTTGTATAGCCGTTCTCCCCCCGCCCCCTCCCCCTCCCTCCGCAGCCGTCGCACAGCCTTGTACTACACGCCACCGAACGTGTCAGCTCGTCAATTGCAGGGGGGAGGGGGAGGACACGAGCCGCCGTTAACGCTAACAGCGTGTTAATCACGAACGGAAATCGTGTAGCAAATTTGTGTACAGCCGGCCGAGCGCCCATAATCGGACAGTTGTGAGGCCAAGGGTATACTCTGAAGCGAGGAGTGAATGGAGTATGTTTTTACGCAGTAGTTAATTTAACACTTCCGACAATTTTTAGCAGATGATACATCTTACATCTTAGCAAAAAAATAAAATAAAAATAAACTAAAGAGATGTTTCATCGGCTTGTACTCTCGCAATAGTATAGAGCGGGCCGGGCTGTCACAGTGCGTCGTCGTCGGCGGCGTGTGCAGGCCTGGGGAGGGGGAAGCCAGGCGAGGCTCCTACCCATGGTATTGTTGCCTTGCGGCGCCCGGCGGCGCGGTTCTCCCGAGTGTAATTTTTACCCGTTCTCGGGAAAACGTTATAAAAATGGAAAGATGACGTGTGTATACAACTATATAAGACTTCAAAACGGTCACTTCTAAACTATAATAATCAAAATAAATATAACACCATAGAAATTTTCAGCTAGTATAAGATTTCAATATCATCTGCTTTCATTTCCAATCCTGATTGGAATTTTTTATTTCGTGGAAACACTATCGTTAAGCGCAACTCGACCTGCTCTCCCGTCTTTCAGAAGAGCCTTTTCATCAAGCGGGGCGGGGTGGGGCGGGGTGGGGCGGGGCGGCCGGAGGAGCAGTTGGTGCGGAGCCATCGGGGCCCATTGTGAGGGGAAAGAGCTTCCTCAACCCGCAACCAACAGCGGTCATCAGCGAGGCGGAGGAGGAAGAAGAAGCAGAGGCAAGAGTAGGGGCTGGGGCAGTACAGGGCACGCGCTCCCTTTGAGGTGTAGCACATGGCCGAAAAGGGTCACATTCTCTCTTCTATACCGCGTTCTATACCCTGCGCAGCCGACCCGACCCGACCCTTCAGTACTCCCTGCTCTGCTCTGCTCCCTGTCTCCACCGCGCCCCGCCACTTGTTGAGCCTTGCGCGGTCCCTTCCCTTGGCCGCTCTTTCAGGCGGCGTGGCGTGGCGTGGCGTGGCGTGGCGCGGCGCGGCGTGGTGGTGCGGGTGTGTGGCTGTGGCGCCCCCGGATCAGGTTCAGCGCTCTCCGCCGTCTCCGCCACGCGTGAGGAGGAAGAAGGACCTCTTCAGTCAGTAGGACCAAAGGTGGGAGCGCGCGAAGGGCGCCACCACCACGGCCCGCCACGCCCCGCCACGTCCCGTCATGCTGCGCGGCGGGACGCCCGTGGGGGACAGCGCCAGCGCCAGCCAGGATAGATCCATCCATTCCATCAACTCTCAATTTCCCCCCCACTCCACCGCTCCCCACCCCGCTCCCTCGCTTTCACCCCCCGCTGCTCCCCCGCCCCCGCCCCCGCCCCGCCCCCTACTACCCCGCACCGCCCGCGTGATTTTGTCTTCCCGCGAGGCCTCAACGCGGCGTATACTGCTGCACTGTGCCGAATAAGGGAAATTTTGAATTAGGGTGAGGCGCCAAGGCTTGTGTAAAGCAAGGCAGTTTCGCCTCGCGCCGTGCAACCCTCGCCGAGAAGGGCGTTTGAGATATCACTACCTGAGCCACTCCCCCGGCCTCGGAATATATATCAGTGTTTTCCGATCCACTCTCCTCGCCGCTGCGGGCCGCAGGGTAGGGTGTCTTCAGGTGGAAGCATTGGCGGGGCGGGGGCTTCCCCCTCCCCTTTTCCCGTCCCCTTTTTCCTCCCGTACAAGTCCGGCCCGGCGAGACGTTTAATGTATTAGGGCGGATCGTTCGCCGCTGATTCGTGTTTCCACCGGCGCGCGAGGCGGGGCGGGGCGGGGCGGGGCGGGAGGAGAGAGGACTGCAGAGCAGGCCAGGAGCAGCACCAGGAGAGGAAGCGATGCTCAGCAGACCGGCAAGCACTGCTTCTATTTCCTCCAGAATCATTGTACCGCCTTACAGCGCTCAGCCCCGTCGAGCTAGTTTTTTTCCCCTGCTCTATTTTTATCTAAACGGATCTCGTGTAGAATAGGCGGCGACGCATCTACGGGCGGGCAAGCAATTCCATGTAGTAGTTTGCGAGAGACAGGAAATTGCGTTCGCTCCTCGTCGGCCGCCCGGCTTCGGCGCCGAACAGAGTTGCGAATTAATGTTTCCCTCCCCCTCACCCTTTGGTCCGGCTGGCTAAATGGGGTGGAGGTGGAGGTAGGCCCTGAGGATCTAAGGCTCAGATCAGCCCCCCCCCCCCTCCAAATCCCCCCAAACCTCGCTCGCCCCGCACCCTTTTCGTCCCCCACCCGTTAAGCACTAGACGAATAACAAACTGGGCCGTCCATCTCGCCCCCTCCCCTCCCATGTCCTTCCTACGTCATCTCTCATCACATACTCCGCTGCAGTCTCCCGTCCTCGTCGTCCGTCTGAAAAATTACTCCTGTAGGCGAGAGTATGGCGCGCGGCCCGGCCCGCAGGATGAGGCGGGAGTCACGTGATCAGTACAGGCGAGTGACGTCACGTGACGGCCGCCAGGCCATCGTTAGACGCGACAGGCGAGCGCGATGGAGCGAGTGTGATTACACTGTGTCGCAGCGGCTCCTGCTGGTCCTGTGGGCCTGCAGGCCTGCGGGCCTGCGGAGCCTGCTAGCAGGCCTGCGGCTGCCGAGAGTTGGCCGGAGCGAGGTGTGAGCCAACCACGGCTGGGCTGGGCTAGTGTTGCGCGCGCGACCACTTGCGGTCAGCAGGGAATTTGGAGTTTGAGGATTGGGCCCGGAGCAACAGAGGCAGCCTCTCCCCTCTCCTCTCCTGCCCTCCCCGGCCGAGCCACGCGCCCACCCACCCACCGGCCTCCAACCTCTAGCTCCAGGTGGATTATCTCGGCCCACAAATGATTCTGTCGGTAGGGCCGAGGCCGGGGCCGGGGCCGGGGCCGTAGGGATCAGGCTGCCATCAGACCCCCAGTCCCCCGGCCTCGGAAAATAAAACCCTTTCCTCGAGTGACATCACTTGAGCCCCTTCTCCTTATCCACGTGCTTCCCAGTGTCGCCCTGCCCCCTGAAATCTTATTTTTCCACCACTTTTTTTTGTTTCCCTCTATTTATTTGCGAGTCGCAATCCGAGGGAAGGCTTAAATCTCAGCCGTCTCCCATGGCCTTCTCTCGTGACGGGGACGCCACCTCTCATTGGCCGGAGCTCTGGCTGGCTGGAGCCGGGCGCTGGGGCGGGGCGGGGCGGGGCTCCGCCGGGGGTCGTGCACAAGTATCGCCTTACGCTGGGCTTAATTTAAAACTGCTGACGTGACGTTGTCAAGTTCGATTTACGATTTGAGGCGGCGGGCCGTGGCGGGGCGGGGCCAAAAGACGTGCCTGGCTGGCTGCACGTGTGCGGAAGTCGCCGACGGCGCCCCCGCCCCGCCCCGCCCCGCCCCGCCCCCGTCCCCGCTTCCGGTGCCCTCTCGGGATGTCGCGCCTCTTTCGACAGGCCAGGGTCATATTTGAGACCAGGCGGCTGGAGCGGTGATAACACGCCGGGGCAAAATCGAAGCAAAACAAAAATTAAAATGTATATTCCTTACTGTAGTATTGGCCTCCCGTGCCCTGCCCGCCTGCTGGCTGCTGGGTAGGCAGCCTCCGACAGAGTAGTCGCGCGTGTTTTGCGGGCCTGCCTACCCTGTGATGTGCAGGCGCGAAGCCGCCCCACCCTACCCAACGTTACCCTGACCTCACCCTCGCAGCAGTCGTTCTAAACATCTGTACAACCAACATCTTGAAGAACATCTATCTCACCCCTTGTGACGAACCTTTCAAGAGTAAAATTTAGCACTGACTTTGTCGTAGTGTGACGTGACGACTTTTCCAGTGTATTTTACAGTGGGCCACGCCTATGTTTCAGGATGCTGCGCGGCGCGGCGGGCCGCCACCTGTCCATCAGGCGGCGCGGCTCCTCGCCGCTCGTCGCCCCGCAGGGGGCCTCGGGCCTGGGCGCCCTGGGGGGCCTGGGGGGCGCGGGGCCCGGGGCCATGGTGCGCCGCCGGGCCGTCACCACCTCGGACCACAAGACGTGCGCCCTCATCCACACCAGGCTCAAGCTCGGAGACATCATGTGAGTGTGAAAAAATATTTTTCATTTTGGTACGATGGCGTGTATAATGTCATGTCTCGCACTCGCATCCGGTCCCGGTAGAGCGCGAGCTCGCGGGGACTGTGCCGCCCTCTGGCGTGGGCCGCGCGCCCTGGGGCGGGGGGTAGGGCCGCACTTGGGGGTAGTCGCACGGCCCCCGCCACGCCCCCGCACGCACCGCACGCGCGGGGTACGGACGGGGGGTAGCGCCGCAGCCGGTGCCCGCCGCCCCCACGCCCCCACGCACGCCCCGCGGCGCGGCTCTGCGGGGGTTGTTCCCGGCGCGGGGTATTGCCGGCACGGCCCGCCCCTGCGGTGGGTGCGTCACCGCTGCGGACGTCTCGTCTCGTCTCGTCCCGGTCATATCGGTGCGGCGGGGCGCGTGGCATCTTGCACGCTCCTGACGCCAGCAGCCTCGGCGTCGAAGCCTACCGTGCGCAATTACTATCCTAGAAAGAAAAAAAAAAACCTTGAAGAGGCCAAAAGAAATTCCCAGTTTTGAAAAATTTAAATTTTGTGAAATCTGCAGCCGTCAAATTCATGCCAGCGCGACCACGACGTCCAGAGGGGCGGGAGAGTGAGGGGCCGTGGCGCTAGTGGGCAGCTAGCCAGGTGGGTGGTTGGGTGGTGACCCTACCCGCCACTGGGATTTGGCTGGCGCGATGTTCCTCTTCTCCCCTCCGCTCTGGGGGTTGAGGCAGGGGTGGGGGCGAGCGGCCGATCCGTGCCGCGGGGGGAGGGGAGGGGGCTGCTGGGGTATTTGGGGTAGGAGAGGTTGCTCGTCGCGGCCCGGCCCGGCCCGGCCCGAGCTTGCCCAGTAGCGCAGGAGATGGCGCCACCGTGCCAGGCTGGCGTGGCTGGCCCAGTTATTGATTGTCGGGCTGTGACCCATTTACTACTATTCCCGCCCGTTGTTGCTGGGCTCCGCTGCTCCGCGGCGGGTCTGCCCTGGTCCGCCCTGGCCTGGCCTAGGCCCCCGCCCGCCCCGCCCCGCCCCGCCCCGCCACCCTTTGGACAACCTTTGCGATGCCTGCGGGTTCGCCTGCTGCTGCAGCGGCCCCGGCCCAGGCCGCCCAGGCTCCGCCGCCCCGCCGCTCCTGGTGTCGTGCCCTGCCCTGGGTGGCACCTCCCTCGAGGCCACCATGATGGCCATGGCCAGGCCCAGGCCCAGTCGGCACGGGACCTGGTTTCTCAGCACGCGTTGGTTCGTTGCCCTGGATCCTCCAGGGCACCGACCGGCCCCGCCCCGCCCCGCCACGGGCATGACGGCCAGTAGGCCTGCGGCTGGCCTCGACTTTAGACCGGTCCCCCCCGTCACTCAGCTGCACTGGTACTCTGCCTTCCTCTCTCTCTCTCCCTCTCTCCCTCTCCCTCTCTCAGCTGCACTTGGCGAGCCTTCCCTCGCCGGGTCGTGGGGTTGCAGTGGTCAGCTTCAGCGACCTGCCTCAGGTCTCCGGTCCGATCGTCGCGGACGTGCGTCGTGCTGCGCGTTGACCTGGACAGACTCCTCCTGACTTGCCCCGCGACTAATTCCCTGCTCTATTTTCAGCCATGTTAATTACATGCACAGCAGGTCTGTGCACCGGGCTGGGCCGGGCCGGGCCGGGCCACAGCCCACAGGCTTGTGCAGGCCACGCTCCCACCCCCACCCCACCCCGTGCCGGCCCGGCCCGGCCCGGGGGCAGCGGCGCGGGGGCGGAACGAGGGCGCGGGTCGAGAAGGGCGAGGGGGCGGAGCGGGGGCGGAACGGGGGCGGGTGGGTGACTGGATGGCGCAGAATACCCCTTGCCGCCCCGCCCCTTGCCGCCCCGCCCCGCCTGCCAGGCCCTTTCCCCACCCCCACCGTCTTCACTACGGTGTGCGAGGCGAGGCGAGGCGCTCTTTCCTGCGTCTGCAACCGCATTCGCGGCTCTCTATGCTCTCTGCCCCCACCCCTCCCTCACCCCCTGCTCTCACCCAGTTTGTTTCTCTCTCTCTCTCTCTTTCACTCTCCGTCCCTCCCCCTCGACATACACGTCTTTGTTTCCTCCTTCCTGTTGTGACCGTAATGCTGGTCGCTCCTGGACGTGCACGGACAGGTACCCGTATCACCTAACCCGAGTTTCCTGTCGAACACTGCTGAGGGAAAAAAATCGTAGCGTTTCCTTTTACCCGCAAGTCTTCTATACCTCTTTTTCAGGGGGCATCACTCAGTCTCGGTATAACATTCCCCGGGGAAGAAGGGGTGTGGGTAGGTCACGTGACGGGTGCACTCCCCTCCCCCCTCTCCCCACACCCCCACCGCTGCACCCTTTTGCCGGCAGGCAATGAGAGCATGGGCACATTATTCATCGTTTACCGGACCGAGCGCCCCCCCCAACGGTCACCGCCGCCGCAGTTTCTCTGCGGTTTTGTGCCCTTTTGTCTGCGAAGCCGAGTGGAGCGGGCGCCAAAAGCGCACGGCACGGGGCCGCACGCGCTGCGCACGCACGCACGCACGCACGGGCCAGTGCCGCACTGGCTCCGCACGGGAGGGAGGGGGGGGCAGCCTAATTATTTAGGAGGTGGGTCGGCTCCGGGCGGCGGGGTGCGGCGCGGCGAGCGCTGCTGCCGTAATGGACCTCGCGAGCGGCAGCGCTCACGCCGCGCTCTGGAAAACCGAGTGTGCGAATGTCACACTCATGCGTATCAATTTCCCTTCCTACGCCTTAACAAGTGTGATTGTTTACAAGGGATTTTACACACTTACAAGTGTGCGGCATTTACACATTTAGGTTATTTTCAGTGGCTTCCAGTGGTGGTGGCGCCCGCCTGGTGCTGCTGTTGCTGCCGCTGCCCGGGCCTGGTGGTGGAGGGCTCGGCACGGGGCACGGGGCGGGGGCAACAAGTCCATAAAATTCACAAATCGGTGTGGCCGGGCCGGGCCGGGCGCGGTCCTGGCCTGGGCCGGGCGCGCGACGCGGAACTTGATTTGTGTGTCAAAGTTGGTGCGGCCCGGCCCGGCCCGGCCCGGCGCGGCGTTGTGGAATGGGACCGGACTGGTGGTGGAGGCTGCACTCCATGCAGTGTGCAGCCCACAGATAAGCACGCCAATCTCAACGCGCCTTCAACACCGTTGGCATGGTGTGCGTAGAGTGGGGATCGTTGCGTGCGCCATACCAGATCATGAAGCACTCTTAAGTATATGCCAGAAGAGTTAAACTTCAACCATTCCTCTCTTAGTTGCAACTTTTTAAGCAAAACTACGCGGTATTACCATCTCTCAATTTGTCATTTCCCTGAGCTGTATCGCAGCCAACAGTTCAAACACTGAGTAAAGGGAGTAATCTCTTTACAAGCAAAGTACTGTTTAGTGCGCGTGGTTGGCCCTCACATGGGGCCACCACGACCGGGGCCAGGCTGCTCCTGGCTCGGCCGAGAGGCGGGGGCGGGGCGGGGGCGGGGCGGGGGCGGGGCGGGGGCGGTGCCGCTCGGGGGCGGGAACAGAAGCGCCGCGCTCCGCCCGCTCCGCCTACCGGCGGCGCCTTCCTCGTTAATGACATTATCACACAATGAGACGTCGTGACCGACCTCGCCCCGCCCCGCCCCCGCCCGCACCGTTGGCCCCAACCATGCCACCTGGCAACTGCGCTGAAATAACGCCCAAGTTTCAGCTAGATCCTTAGTTTACGAATTTAGCTTTACACCTGCAGACTCAAGTGCTCAAAACGCTGGATTTTGTGGTGGCCTCTGCTGAGATTACGTTGCAGGACTTCTTATGCGAAAGTGTAACTTTTTTTTGGTCCGTGTATGAAACAGTGCGGGGGTTCGGGGGTTTGAGTCCGGGATGTGCCCGGGTGGGAGAGGGGAGGTGGAGGTCGGGTCGGGTCGGAGGCGAGTCACAGGCTAAAACCTCAATCCGGTCGTCTATATTTAAACACTGCTGCCTGGCCTGGGCCTGGGGTCCAGCCCTCCGGGAGCAGCCATGTGATGCCCGGGCGGGGTGGGGCGCGGGGAGGGGGGGGGAGGGGAGAAAAAGGGAAAAGTCCCCTCTTTGAGAGTAAAAGACAGCGACAGCAGCACTTGCTCTCAGCAGGGGGACGCGATGAGGTGTGTAGGGCCTGTCGCGTGAATATGCGATGTAGACTTTGTACGGGGGGAAAGACTTGCTGTCGCACAGCACTTGCGCTTGGCTGGTCACGGTCACTATCAAAAATTCTATCGTCTCGGAATCTATCGAATCGAGCTGGGCGGAAACCGGTGGGAAAAGGAAACGAAATAATAATAGACATAGCTGAGGGGGCCGGGCCGGGCCGGTGGGGGTGGAGGGGCGTGGCGTGGAAGGGGCATGAATCCCCCTTGTCATCCCAGCAGTGATTCCGTTGATCGCCGAAACAAAGTTTGTGTCGTGCCAGGGTGCGCCTCTGGCCAAGTAGTGTTATTGGTTTATACCCTAAAAATAGATTTGGCGTCGGAAGGGGTCGTTGTCAGATAGAGCGAACGACAGAACGATAGATTTCTGTTATTGTTTGGTGTGCGGGCGGGTGCGGGCGGGTGCGGGCCGGTGCCGGTGTGTCTCCTGCTTTGCCCTGCTCCACCCCCACCGTCCAGGTCCAGCTCCCTGGTGCCCCCATCACACGGACTGTCTCCTCTCAACTTCTCTCTCCTTCTTGTCTTGCTTCTCTTCCTTGCTCTCCTTGGATATATGTATCGGTCTTCAGCAGGCAGCCCCACCGGACGGCCTGCCCTACACCTCTCCTGATGTAGCTCCCTCCGAGACGCCTAACTTCGTCAACTTCCCGTCACCCCCATAGCACGACCCACGTCCCGTCCCGTCCCTACTTAACTTCCTCGACGGAACACATCGCCCTTTGACCGCAGTACTAAACCGACCCCCCCCCCCTCCCTCCCCCACTTCCGCATCCGAGTATAGGACGACACAGCCGGCCTGCTTGTCCGCCGGGTCGGGGGAGGTGGGGTGCGGTGGGGTGTGGGGGCGTCTCCGCCCCGCCCCCGTCAGGAGGGGCCTCGGAGCGCCCCCTTCGGCAGCGGGACCGTTGTCCACGACCCCAACTTGACTAATCCCCCCCGCCCCTGCTCCCTAGTCTCCCTCACTGGCCCCAGCTGAGCACCCCCACCTGCCCCCTCTCCCCCCACACGAAGCCGGTACCCCCACCCCCCTCCCCCCGGCCGTCCCCACTATAGTCCGCCCCAGAAAACTTGTGCCGATATCGACCCCCCTTGCTCCTTTGGGCGTACCTGTGCGCCACACCAGTACAGCGCCGGGCCGGGCCGGGCGGAGCTCCGAAGTCCCAGGCGGGGCAGGCCGCGCCACGGGTGCCCACCCGCGGGGTCAGCTTGGCTCTGCCCGAGCCTCTACGGGGAGCGGGGCCCGGCCGCGTCACCCCGCGCCGCCCCGCGCCGCCCCGCGCCCCCTCCAGCCCTTCTGGGGGCCCAAACACATAGTCTCACGAGCGGTGCGTTTGCAGCCCTTCCCTGCCCCGCCACCTCCTCCTCCCCCGGCCCAGCAGGACGAGCCCGTGGCGGCCCCCGGGCCCTCCGCCGCCCCCTGTGCTGCCGCCCCCGACCCGCCCCCGGTCCGCCCCTGGCCCGCCCCCGGCCCGCCCCCGGCCCGCCCCCGGCCCGCCCCCGGCCCGGCGCGGCCCACGGCCCAGGGCAGCCGTGCCCTAAGCCAGCAAAGCGCAGCACGGCGCGGCAACGCTGCCTGTTATCGAGCCGTGTGTGCTGGATAGGGAGGGGTGGCGAGAGGAGGGGAGGGGGCGCTACGCCCCTCTCGCTCCCTCGCGGCAGCCCCGCCCCGCCCCACCCCGCGGTACCCCGTGCTCTCTACTTTCTTCAGCCCCCCTTTCTCTCTCTCTCTCTCTCTCTCTCTCTCTCTCTCTCTCTCTCTCTCTCTCTCTCTCTCTCTCTCTCTCTCTCTCGCTTTCTCTCTCTCTCTCTCCCTCGCTCTCTCTCTCGCTCTCCCTTGCTCTGCCGCGCCCCCTCGCTTGCTCCCTCTGAAAGAGAGAGGGGGACGGGGCGGTCGGTCTGGGCTGCCTTGTTGACGGACGCAGCCACGTCGGGATGTGGAGCGGGAGTGGGACACGGAGCACCCCCAAGAACGAGAGAGGGAGGGAGAGAGTCAGAGATAGACAAATAGAGAGGGAGGGAGGGGGAGGGGGGGGGGGCTATGGGGGAAGCTGGAGGGAGAGAGAACGAGGTTAGGGTTAGGAGGAGTGGAAGAAGCACACGCGGAAAAACGAGAGAGACAGTCGGAGCGAGAAAAGGAGAGGGAGAGAGAGGGAGAGAGAGAAAGGGGAGGGAAGGAGGAGAGCGAGATGGACTGAGCGAGGGGGCGCATCTCTCCGACAATGTGGCAGCGCTGCGCGCGGTCCGGTCCAGCAGGCTGGCCAACTGCCGCCCGGGGCCGGGGCGGGCCGGCTGCGCGGCGCGGGGGGGCGCTGGCAGGGCTGCGCGGCGCTGCGAGGCGGCGGTGGTGGCAGCACTGTGGGGAGCGGCGCCAGTGTCGGTGCCGCCGCCGAGGTAGGAGGAGCCATGGGAGCGACTGGAGCGCGTGCGAGCGGAGCGAGCAGGGACTGCAGCCACACAGTGTCCTGCGGGAGCGCGAGTGTGTGACTGACTGAGAGAGTGAGTGAGTGAGAGAGCGAGAGTGAGTGAGTGAGTGAGTGAATGAGAGTGACGGCTCGGGACGGTGGACCAGCGGACGAGTGCGGCAAGTCGGCAGAGAAAACAAGCTTTTAATTTGTCAACGGGAATTTACAAGTGCAGAAGGCAGAAGAAAAGAAAATCTCAGTGTCGACCCGCGACGTCTGTGTGGACTTGGAGGTGGAGTGTGTCACTCTCCTGGTTATCTCCGCGGCCCGGCCCTACCCGCTCCAGCATGTGGTGACCGCGGTGCAAGATGTGGGCGTCGCTCGCCCCGCCGGCCCCGGCCCCGGCCCGCCCCGGCCCCGGCCCCCGCGAGCCGCGCGCACCTGAGCCTCGAGGACGTGAATGAGTGCTTCGTCTGATATGAGATCCGTCCGGCCTCGCCACGGCCCCAGTACCTCGCGGCCCGCGAGGGCAGGCTAGCCCGCCGCGCCCGTCGCCCCGCGCGCCCCGCGGCCCGCGCCGCGCCCCGAGCCGCGGACCGCCCCGCACCAGCGCGCCGGCCACGTGGGAGAGGATTATTAGGAGCAGCAGTAGCAGCAGCAGCATCAGGCTCAGCCGTCTGGACCAGCATCATGGCGCTCGCAGCGAACCAGCAAGCACGGCGCTCTGCAAAGGTTAGCATCCACCGAGGGTCAGGTTAGGAAAGAAGGTGGAGGGGTGGGGGAGGGGGGCGCTCGCAAGACGGAGAGCGGAGGGGGGGGGGGGGGCTTAGCTGCCAGCGACGACCTGCACTGGCGCTGCCTAACCTCACTGCTGTCAGAACCGACCGCATCTCCTCTGGGTCGCGGTCATCTTGGTTTTTGAAATGAAATTTAGTCTGTGTCTAGGAATGCCTGCTAGCGCACAGTTGTGGGCCTGGGGAGGTCGAGAGGCCATGCCCTCCTCGTTGCGAGACAAGGAAATCCGCCTGATGAGTAGGCCTTTCTTGATGTGCCTACGATGATAGACGTTTATCTTTTGTTTAGCTTCGGGTTGATTTTGCCCTATATCATCATTATTTTTTTTTATGGAATTGTCAGAATGTTTTATAACTATACCGTTTGTTTTATTGCATATTATATGCTGAAAGTTTTTGAATGTCTCACAAGAGAGGTACTGCTATCTTGCTTGATGAGGTACTTGCACTTTTCCTAGTTTGCGGTTTATTATTTTATTTTCTCTTCGTTTCGTCATGTTTCTCGTTCGCGTTTCTCGCGCCTGCATTAGTTCATCTCGACACGCCCCCTTGCGCTGCACGTTGGCAGTGCGTCTCGCTCCAAGCTCCGCTCCCTGCCGAGCCGAGGCGGGGCGAGGCGAGAGCGCCCGCGCAGCAGCGCTTATGCAACCCGCTACACAGCCGTGCCGACGCGCGGTCTAGGTGCTGCAGCGCCCGGGCGCTCCACGGGAGGAGGAGAGCCGGGACGCACCTCTCTCTCTCTCTCTCCGTCTCCCTCTCAGTCTCCCTCTCCTCAGTCTCCCTCTCTCTCCCTCCGTCTCCCTCTCTCTCCCTCCGTCTCCCTCTCTCTCTCTCTCCGTCTCCCTCTCTCTCTCCATCTCTCTATTTGGACCGCCTTTCGCCCTTCTGTTGGCGCGCCTAGACCAGCTAGTTCTAGTTGATTATTTCACCCAACCCCTCTCACTTCTTCCTCCCCGAAAGCTGTGATAATAATTAACGTTGCTGGAAGCAGATACGTATCATATTTTCACACTGTGTCCTCTGTGTGTCTTCCCGTTAAGTCAGGCAGAGTTTATTAAATAGCTCGTAATTACAGCGGAACATGATTTTGTGGGTAGAGGGAGCGCTAACTTTTCAGTTTATAATCCATCTGAATTTGTCATGTTCACACAATTGCAAAGTAAGTACCATACTCCACATAGTCGGTTTTCGAATATGCTTGCACTTACTTGGCTCTCCCTATCTCCTCCCTACTTGTTTTCTTCTCGTATCTCGGCTCCGCCTCTGCTAAAACTGCAAGTCGCACACGCATTGTGCTGTATGTGGGCGAGGCTTTTTCAAAGAATAAGATCTCCTCTGCCGCGCTGAGGAGAGAGACAGAGAAACAGAGCGAAGGGAGAGAGCTGGAGAGATACAGGTGGAGGGGAGCGGAGGGAGAGAGAGAGAGAGAGCCATGGCGAAAAGAGGTGGAGCCGGGGAGAGCTCAGCGGCAAAGGTCAAAGAGTGTCTGCGGTGCGTGGCAGGGGGGCGGGGTGGGGTGGGGTGGGGTGGGGTGGGGTGGGGTGGGGCGGGCGCGGCCGGCCCGGAGCGTGGTGGAGCCACCTCCAGCCGCCCGTGCCCGTGCGCGTGCCTCCGCCGGGTGGGCGTGCGGCTCTCGGGGCTGTGCTCATGCTCCGCCCGCCGTGCACGCCGCCCCGCCCTGCCCCGCCCCGCCCCGCCCCGCCCCGCCCCGCCCCGCCCCGCTTCGCCTACATTCACCCCGGCTGCGTCCGGCTCCAGCAACTCACTCCAGACAGACAAGACTGTCCCGAGTCGCGCTCGCGGTCGACCGGTGTATCGAGATCGATGGGTTCTCATATCTGAAACCCAAGACAATTCATTTTTTTTTTTAATTAGAAAAGTTCGTGAAAATTTAGAATTTTCTACAAGTCAGAGAAATTCAATACGCCACGCCCAAAAGATTAAAAAAATTCTAGAAATAATTTTTTTCTTGGTTATCATATGTTGACGCCCGTTTGTTCAATAAGAACCTAACTTCCCAATGCTGTTCAGCCCGTTCCCCCGGCGTCAGACACTGCGTTTGTCAGCACACGGTAAAAAAAGTATCTTGTATTTCAAGACCCGGTCTTGGATGCCATTGGCGTTCTCCATAAGATCCAAGACCGGGTCTTGAAATACAAGAAACTTTTTTTTACCGTGCAGTGTACAGTCAGTGCGGGTGCGTGCGCGCGGGCCGCGTGCAGAGCTCGTGCATTATGTACACGCGGACATGTCGCGCGCGCCCCGGCGGCCGGGCCGGGCCGGGCCCCCACCCGCCGCCGGGCGTGGCGTGGCGTGGCGCGGCGCGGTCAGGGTGAGTCTTGATGCCGTGTCCAGACTGGGCCGGGGCCGGGGCGGGGGCGGGCACGGCCGCAGTCTGCCTGTCAGTTAGCGTGGCGTGCGGACGGGACGGTGTGGACGGTGTCGGCAGGCGCCGGTCTCGTCAGATAGGCCTGCACTCGGTTCGCGTCGTCTGCTGCGGCCATGTCGCGGGGCCGGGGCGGCCGGGGCGCCCATGAGCCATGAGCACGCCGGGGCCGGCACCATGGCGGGCTCGACTCTGCTGGACACGCCGGCCGAGGGCGGCCAGGCCGACGGCGACCGGGACCGCGGCCGGGACCGGGGCCGGGATGAGGAGGAGTACGACATGGAGTGCCTTCGGTACGCGGAGCCGGACGGAGCCAGCGTCAAGCGGGGGCAGGAGTACTATCGGTAAAGGACACTGGCAAATACACCCGGAAAAGCTCGTTCTTGTAACAAGAAAATGTACTTGAGACAAGAGAATTAATTCTCTTGCTGTCTGTCAGCAAGAATATTTTCTGATCTCAAGTAAATTTGCATCACGACAAACCTCGTGTTCTTGGTACAAGAATGGGCTATTCGGGGAGTAAGAGAAAAATACTGGACTGATCGTGACCGATCATAAAACCCTTTTGGCTAAATCTTTTAGAAAAAAATAGAGAGGTGCAGCTTGAACGAAGCGGGAAATCATTGGTCGTTAGTTAGGGAAAGTAGCTTTCTTTGATGAATTTTTTAAAGTTAATCTTTGTCAGTAACCGTTCAGATTATTTGTTTTTTGGTACAGACGGATCTGTAAACACTTTGGGGGCGGAAGCTGAAAAGAAATTGCAAGACTGGAAAGGTGCTTGTACTCACTTGATGGTCATGATTCACGATAAAAGAATGTTGGCCTCAAGAGGAGGAGCATCGCCACGCTGGCGGGGCGGGCTATTGAGTCACGAGGCATGACTCAGCAGGGACTCGCGCATCCACCCTCATTGGTTATTCCTGTGTTCTCCTGAAATGTGATGAATTTTGGCCCAATGTAAGTGGAAAATGGGCTCTCTATCAGTTTTAAGATAATTTTGTGGGATTTACGAATTTTACAAAGTGAGTTCGGCCTTAGACCTGCAAACACTATATCGAACATGCGAGAGGTCCTGTAGGATTCTCTCCCTCCTCGCCCATCGCATGCCCTCCCTCGTGTCGCCGTTCAAAGTGAATCCGCATTCTCGCTTATCGTTGCATTTTTACGGCCGTATTGCGGTTCAGAGGATGTGGGAAACTCCACCCGGCGTCCCTGGCCCTGGCGCATTCGGCGGGGGGCAAAGTGCAAACACCGCTGGCGGGACGGGGCTGGAGGGGGGCGGGGGGGGCGGGTTCGGGGAGCAGTCAAGTAGACTCGGACCTCGCCGACCCGGGCCGGGCCGCCCAGGCGGATCAAATGTGCTTGACTTTGTCTCTTTCGTTGAGCTCAGGTGACAAGCGACAAGGTTTCTTGATCGGAAACCGGTCCACTGCACCGCAACAGCACCCTCTGTGGGTCGAATTAATGTGACAACGGCATGACTACATGTCTGTTAAGTGCTTATTATTAATATGTTACTTCCCTATCTGCTAAAGGCCTGGGGTTGATCTGGTCTCGGTTCAGCTGCACCACATTTTGCATTTTATTTATTTTCCCTCTTGCTTGCTTCGTGTTGATTTGGTACTGCACCTTGTCCTGGCCCGGCTCTTCTCTTTGGCCGGCCGGCTCTCCCGTTTCACGGTTCTTCTCCGGTCGCCTTTTCTCCACCAACAGCCTGCCTACCTGCCTACCCCCACTGCCCACACCCTACATCCCTCCGGACTTGCCATCTCCTCGCTCTCTTCCTCTCCCACTTTTCATTCATCCCGTTGCTCACCTCTCCTCTCCCTCCCTCCCTTACACACTTTCACACCGTAATGTTCTGTAGCAGTGTGACGTCAGCGGGTAGGAAATTCCGCCATGTTGGTGTGGTGACGTCAACCATCCCCCAGACCGCCCCCATCTCCCCACCAGCCGCTCCGCCACCCCCCGCCGGCCCCGCCGGCCCCACCGGCCCCACTGGGCCCCACCCCCAGCCCTGATCGATATATCTGTTCCTGTGAGCGGTCGCTTGCGGGGTCGACGGGGAGGGGGCCCGACTGCAGCCCCCCTCATCCCCCCTCCCCACGGCCCGGCTGCCGCACCGCGTGGTCGCCCCCTCCATTTTTCTGTTTCTTAACCATTCTCCGTCCTCCCCCTGCCTGCCGCCGCAGAGGCAGCTAACTCACCTAGATCCCGCTGTACCCGCGTGGTACCTGCTACTCGTCGGCCGCAAGGTGGTGGAGTGACTGGTCGGCTCCGGCCGGCACGGGGCACGGCCGCGGCGCCCAGCTGCCGTCATATGCCACGCAACCCCCTTCCTCATCAAGAGCCCCCCCCCCCCCCCCTCCCCTAACCACCGCCACCACCCTCCACACCCTCCACCCGCGCCGGAGTTCCCGCCGACTTCGCCTTTTCGCTCACCATCGGACTACCATCGGGGCCCTCTTCCTGCTTCGGCCATCTCCGCCGGGACTCGGGTCGGCTCAAGTCCGGCCCGGCCCGGCCCGACCCGACCACCCCGCTCCGCCGCGCCCCCGTCCCGTCAGCTCCCCGCCCCGCCCCGCCCCGCCCCGCCCCGCCACGCCCCGGCGCCGCCTGTCCCACTTTCTACCGGTGACCCCTGAGTTCACGCCTCGCAACGCTGTGCAGCAGCCTGCCCCCCACCCCCTACCTCCCCCTCACCCCCTCTTCCTTCCACCCCCCACCCCCCTCACACTCAGCGGCATAAAGTGTGTAATATGCTCTCACACGCTCTTACTTTACCCGACGTAGTGAGTGGCAGCGGCATGGCGCACGGCTCCGTCGAGTCGTGTACGGCATTGCATGCGTCATTTTTATTAGAACATGCTTTTCCACCGCGGTCTGTACGCGCCGCCACCGCCATTTCCCGTCCCTCTTTTCCTCGTTCTCTCCTCTCTCTCTTTTCACTCTATCTGAAATGAGACCTCAAAGCCGTGCGCCTGCTTTCAGCGGCGTTCTCTCCTCGGCGTTGAGCCCCCGGCAGGACAGGACACGCCACTCCCGCCCACGCTATGGGGTCAGGGAGCCCGTCCCGTCAGTGCCCGCCCGCCCGGGCCGGGGGGGACGCGGCTGCAGCAAACTAGGAGCCCGCGCTGAGGACCGGAACCAAACTCTTGACACTCTTATACCCCCCTCGCCCCGGCCCCCCGCCGCGCGCGGCCCCCGCCGGCCCCACGGCTCCCAGGAGGGGCCGGGCCGGCAGAGGGAGCGGTAAAATGCGAGGGAGGAGGGGGAGAGAGAGGGGCGGGGTGGGGGCTATTGATGGCTCCCCCCGCGGAAGGGGCGAGGGGGGGGGAGGGGCGGAACCAGGAGCGACACAGCAACATGGTGGGCGCGGCGTCGGGTGTCGACTGCACACGGCGGCGTGCATGCAGGTCCCGGCAAAGTACTTGACAGTCTGCTTTACGAGCTGTACAAAGCTTTACAAAGCTTCACAAAGTACTTGACAGTCTGCTTTACGAGCTTCACAAAGCGTTACAAAGCTTCACAAAGTGCCGCCGACGCCCGGTATGCGCTCTAGCACGCTCGCACGCAACGCGCGTGCAGAGTGTGCAATGAGCCAGCCGGGCCGGACTGGAGACCCAGCCCAGCAAAGTAATCGCTGCACTGCCAATAACGAGCTGCCAATAGGGTCACGTGACCGAGAGGCCAGCCCAGGCGCGTGCCGCCAGCTGAACGGGCCGGGCCGGGCCGAGACGGGCACCTCGTTAATGTTGGTCAGGGAGGCGCGGCGGGCCATCAAAGCGAGGCCGTGACACATGACATGAGGTCCCCGAGAGTGTTAGTGTTATTTGGGAGGAGGAGGAGGAGGAGGAGAGCGGCTGACAGGACACGGGGGCCCCGCCTCGCCCCACCGCACCCCGCCCCGCCCCGCCCAGCTCCTCGTTGAGCCGGCGTGGCTATTGTCGTATCCAGTTAAGGAGCCCCGATTCGGTACCCCGACTCGTGCCCCGGTTCGTGCCCCGATTCGTGCTCCGGTTCGTGCCCCGGCGGGTGGGGGAGACCCCGCGCACTCCAATGCTTATGTCGTATCCAGTTAAGGAGCCCCGATTCGGTTCCCCGACTCGTGCCCCGGTTCGTGCCCCGATTCGTGCCCCGGCTCATGCCCCGACGGATGTGGGAGACCCCGCGCAAAACTAAGAAAATGCAATAATTAGTGAAAATGAGGATTTAGTTAATCATTCACTCTACGGCAGTGAAAATCAGGCTGTTTACATTGTGCCGGCGCCACGCTTACATGGTGTCCGTCCTTAACCTGGGTAAGCATTGGAGTGCGCGGGGTCTCCCCCACCCGCCGGGGCACGAACCGGAGCACGAATCGGGGCACGAACCGGGGCACGAGTCGGGGTACCGAATCGGGGCTCCTTAACTGGATACGACATATTGCCACTGATAGGGACCCGTGTGCGGCTGGAGCCGCGGCGTGCCCGTCAGTGCAAGCCGTCCCGTCCCGCCCCGTCCATGTGCGTCGCGCGTCGCGCGGGAGACTGCCCAGGCCGTGACCATGGACGTGGTCACGGGCGCCACGGGGCCCGACTCCGGACCGCCGCCCCCGGAAGAAAGGGACCCTCGCGTAACGGCGGACGGCGAGCTCCGGGAGCTGTGTGGGGTGCCCGAGGCCGACGGACAGGACCCCGGAGCCGTGCCGGATGACTGTGCTGACGATGCGGTCGAACTCCGGGAGCTGTGTCGGGTGCCCTGGGCCGACGGACAGGATCCCGGAGCCGTGCCGGATGACTGTGCTGACGATGCGGTCGAGCTCCGGGAGCAGTGTGGGGTGCCCGAGGCCGACGGACAGGACCCCGGAGCCGTGCCGGATGACTGTGCTGACGATGCCGTCGAGCTCCGGGAGCTTCACGGCTCCGGGTCTCTGGAGGGAAGTCCCTCCGTCACGACGTCCTTCTTTGACGACGCCTTCCGAGTTGTGGAGGCGGGTCTGGGCGCGTCGCCCGCCGTCGGCCCAGCGGGCTCTAGAACCGGAGGCTCCGGGCACGTGATGGCGGTGTCAGTCCCCGGAGCGACCGGAGCCGGGACGGTAGGCTCCCCGAGAAGAGGCACAGCCGGGTCGGCCGACTATGTCCGGGACCACGTCTGGGGCCCCCGCGCCCCCCGGGAACGAAGCCCCCGCGGCCCCACCTCCTGCCTGCCCTCCGTGCACACGATTGTGGAGGAGACGGGGCAGGGGCCGCTGCTGTACTGGTACCACATGAAGCGCAAGCTCCAAAGGTGAGACACGTGGCGTGAATTCAGACACTCGAACCACAAAAGTGTGACATTTCCTAGAAATTGAACAGCAGAGACTACGGAAGTTCGTTCATCTATTAGTGTGTGACATCTAGACGTGGTCTACAAGCCAGGCCTGCTTATGCATTTGATCAAAGCATCTGAATCTTTAGGATGTGATTTCATACAGAAGGGCTTCCCCGCGGCTCGCTGTTGTGTGCGGCTGTGTATCTGTTCAGCTCGCGCCGGTGCAGTATCGGACTAGCCGCCAGACCATACGGCACCAGATCGCCTAAATCGGCTTTCCGATCGGAACTCGTGGGTGACATTTTGGATGGACAGTGTCGCACCAACCACTACATGTTCTGGGAGGGCCTAAAACCGGTTGAAAATGGGATGATTCGTACATGTTTGAAAAGATAAAATGCCAAGAGATATTACTTTGTAAAATTAGCGAGCAAAACGGAACTGATTGAAAACAATGAAAACCATTAAACTAGCCCTGTGCGCCAAAAATAATTTTTTTCTGTAGTCGGGGCTGGCTGACGTCACTCCACAACATCGCTTGCAATGTATAGTGGATGCGGCCACCCCACCCCACCACGGCCATGTGGATGTCATTGGGGATGCGCTCGCTCGCAGCGATACAAGTACGTGACAGCCGGCGTACCGTACCTGCCCCGGGTCGGGCCGGGCTGTCAGTGCCTGTCCTGTCAGGCGCGGCTGGCGCACCCCAATGCATAACTGGCAGCCGGGTGTTGTGATACTGCAGCGGAACCCGGGCGCCCCGCCCCGCCCCGCCCCGCCCCGCTCCCTCCTCCGTGACCCCAGGCATCTCCTTACCCCCCGCCCCCGCCCCGCCCCGCCACGCCCCCTACCCGGCCGACAGGCTCGGGGGGACGCACCCCGCCGCTGCGGACGAAACGTATAGTGAAAGGGAGAGACTTGGCATCGCCGCGCTCTACAAGTCTGAGAGCTGGAGGGGGGCGCGCCAGCTCTGGCCTGGGGGTGGCAGCGGCCCCCCCGCCCCGCCCCGCCCCGCCCCGCCCCTCGCGCTGCCACGCCGCGCCCCGCCGCCCCTATGCGGCAGTAGCCTCGGCAGTACCTGCCCTGCCGCGCTCTCCGCGGTGCTTCATCTCTCTCTCTCTCTCTCTCTCTCTCTCTCTCTCTCTCTCTCTCTCTCTCTCTCTCTCTCTCTCTCTCTCTCTCTCTCTCTCTCTCTCTCTCTCTCTCTATCTCTCCCTCCCTCCCTCTCCCTCCCGCCCTCTCTCGCTGCATTCTCTCTTCCACCCTCTCCCTCTCTCTTCCCTCCTCTCCGTCTCTCTCTTTTTCCCACCCCTCTCCCATTTCTACATGCTGTTTCCATCTGCTATTTCGGCTGTCGTACATTATACTATGCTTACACTGATAAAACTGATATGTATTTGTTTTTGGTGGCTGCGTTCAAATTTCTTCATCTGTTGGAAAGCCCAAGAGACTACTTTTTAAAATATAAAACGGGCTGCTATAGCTTTGAATAATCAAATTAATTGAAAAGCAAAGCGGTCCGCTTGCATGGAGGAACAAATATTTTTGCGCGCGTACATGACAGTATGCAAGCAGCCAATTGGGATGTTAATGCTGCTAATTAAGTGCATGCGGCATAGCCCCGCCCCGCCCTGCGGTGCCGCCCCGGCCCCGGCCCGGCCCGGCCCGGCCCGGCCCCAGTCCGACCCCGGAAGGCCCGGTGGCGGCTAGCCGAGATATTTGAGGCTAACCCCTCATCAGCCGAAGCGCTATGCGTAGCGACCATACCGCAGTGTGGCGGTGGCGGTGGCGGTGGCGGGGGGAAGCCCGCTCTTCATACAGGACGGCCTGGTTGCCTACCCCGGAGTCTGCGGGCGCCCTCCCCTCGGCCTCTGCGCAACAGAGTGCATTGCATCTCCGTTGAAACTTGGACGAACATACGTTTCTCTGCTGAAACAACGGAAAGAGAGGAAAGTGTATTCATCCCTTCTGCCACGCGATCTTTGAGAGTACAAGCCAGCTGGTGCATTATTTTACGTTTAGTTGGGAAAATTTAAGCTTTCGCGTTAGCTATATTTAAATACCCCCCCCCCCCCCGGTATAGAACGCCTAGGTATCTTGTACCGCCCTCGGTATACAGGGGGGTATTAATTTTCTGGGCGATTAATACCCCCCGGTATAGAACGCCTAGGTATCTTGTACACCCCTCGGTATACAGGGGGATATTAATTTGTTTGGCGATTAATACCCCCCCGGTATAAGACGCCTAGGTATCTTGTACCCCCCTCGGTATACAGGGGGTTATTAATTTTCGGGGCGATTAAATGTTTCTTCTGCTGTGTATTTTTTTTCCTTTTTTTTTTCGGCAAAGCTGTAAAGTGGATAGTCAAAAGGCGAAGGTATGCATACGTGTTCATGAACACGTGATTCGACGAAATGAAAGAAACGTAATCATTCCTAGTCCTTCCAATCGAAACTCAGATTGCAGCTCAGATGCAAACAACAAGTATTGCGAGAAAAAGTAAAAGTGGTGAGAATGTAAATCCGTGCTGAGCTAACTGCGATACGGGCCGGCCCGGTCGAGCCTGGCCGAGGCCGAACCCCGCACCGGGGCGGGGCGGGGTGGGGCGAGGCGGGGCGGGGCGGGGGGCGGGCCCAGCTCTACTGGTGTGGAGGGGAGAGCGAGGGGGTGAGGTGGGGGAGAGTGCGGCAACCCTGCTGGTGGACACAATGAATGAAACATGACGTTTTCCTAGCCGCACGTAGTGATCCGCGCTGTGAGCAGAAAGCTCGATTCCTCCCCCAACCCCACCCCCTTTCCTCCTCCCCAACAACCATGGCACACACCACCTCCCCTGCTGTGCCCCCCTCGCTTGCTGTATGCCCCAGTATCTCTTTGGTCGCTATTCGACTTGCTTTGATAAACTGGATTTTCCCCTCAAGTTGTTCATTTTAGGCCCCGCCTGCAGTTACGTGTATACATGGTGCGCGGTACACTTGTATATCCCGTCCAGGTCCAGGTCGCCACCTGCAGCAATAACGAGGCGGGGCGGGGCGGGGCGGGGCGGGGAGGGGCTACCCGACAGTAGGGAAGCCTTCTGAGCAAAGTGAAACATGTTGTGCTATTTCGCCTGTCAATGCATTAGTGGGTAGGAAAGGGGGGGGGGGGGGGGGGCAGCGCTGCCAAAGGTTCCGCCTGGCTTCTCCGGCTCCAGGCTCCAGGCTCCAGGCTCCAGGCTCCAGCGGTGCCGGAGGGGCGGCCGGGACCGACTGGGTGGGCAGCGGCGGGGGCGGGAGGGGATGATTCATGCCGTTTGGTTGGCACCACTGCCAGGCACCACCCCGCGCCGAGCAGCGCTCTCTCTCCCTCTCTCTCTCTCTCTCTCTCTCTCTCTCTCTCTCTCTCTCTCTCTCTCTCTCTCTCTCTCTCTCTCTCTCTCTCTCCCTCTCTCTCTTTCTCTCTCTTTCTCTTTCTCTCTCTCTCTCCCCGCTCTCTCTCTCTCTCCTTTACGGAGGGGATTGTGACAGAAGGGGTGAAAGAGGGGCGTGAGTAAGCGGTGATGACCTAACGGAACTAGTGCGGTGCGGGGCGGGGGCGGGGACCAAGCAAATAGGGGCGCACGGGGGAGAGTGCAGTTACGCCACTCCCCGATTACTGGCAGTGACCGCAGTGACCGCTCCTGCTGTGTCAGTCTCTAGAGGCGCAGGCCGGCCAGGTGCCGACGGGTGTCGCCGTGTGCCCTCCTACGGGGGGGAACGCGCCCCCGCCCCGCCTTGCCCAGAGAGAGTCCAGGGTCCAGTCTCCGCGCCCTGCGCTGCTGCCCCTTAGCTTTTTGCCTCTTTACCCGCCAAATACTTCCGCGCTGCTCCCCTCTCACTCGCACTCCCATGGAAAAGCTTTATACGACGACAGCCAAAGGACTGCGGTACGGTTATGCGGAGTTGGAGCTGCGCCCAGCCCAGCCCAGCCCAGCCCGGCCCGGAGCAGCCGACCCGACCCGACCCGACCCGACCCGACCCAGCGACGCTTATTGTGCCCTCCGCTCCACTCCGCCCTTCACATGGAGCCGGCAGGGCCGGCAGCTCAGGGCTGCAAGGCGCCGCGGCGCCTCTCAGCCGCCCCCTCCCCTCTCCCCTCCCCTCCCGCGCCCCCAACACCACCCACTTCTTAGCCCCGCCTCCGCCCCGCCCCCTCCGCCTGGACTGGCGCCTCTCCGCGAGGCCAGCTTTCCCTATCCCCTTTGGTAGAAATGAGCTCATCTATACCCGGTTTAAAAGTTGTAGATATAGTTACTAGCCTAGCAGAAAAGGTGCCGTCCATGATACGGTCAAAAGTTTTGTCCGACCTTCGTTTTGTACATCGGTTGTCCGACTGGCAACTGCAGGACCGGAGTTCCATTCCCACCTACTTCATTTTTATTTTACTCTTAAGCTTTCTTGCTTCGTTGGAATTTTTTTAAAGTGTCGTCTCGAAAAATTATTTACCCAAGATATACTTTTTGGGGCGTTTTGAAGCCTGGGCAACAACATATCGAAAACATACAAACATTTTCGAGCTTAACCTTGAAAAGGTTCTGCAAGTGAAAGGGTGACGTGAAAACATGGAAAATTTTTGCGGCAGTAAACCTCCCGAAGGAGGTTGCGGTTCCCGCCAGGCACAGGGCTTTTACCCCCCGTGGCAGCCAACAACTTCGGTGTTCTTATGGGAACCGGTGCTTCTCTGACTGCGATCCTGTCGCGCAATTCGACAGATTTGATCCCCGTACTGCCAGATTTAGTCGTACGGTGGTTAACCGAACTGCCCTGTCCCCAGGACATGGAAATGCTGTTTTTGGAGCCAGATTCTAGGACTTATGACCCCACGACCGACCACCAGTCGTGGGCATGGGACGGAACTTCCTGGCAACCCGCTGTCGCTACCAGTGAAGAACCTACCTGGGTTTGAACCAGGCCCCATGTGCCGAGTCTCACAGACACCCCACGGCTTTCGCGGCACCACTAGACCACTAGACCGTCGGCATTTCCACGAGGGAGCTCGGTTGAAATGGGGGGCTTGAATTCCACTCCAAGTTAGTCCTCAGAAAAATTAAATTTTTTGGTAAGATTCGAACCTTCGTTCTGCCACTCTCCGGGTGGACACTATGCCGGCACGGCTACGACGCCACGGTACCAGACGCCGGACCACTAGGAGTCATGCTGCGCGAGAAGCCACAGTCACCGAAGAACGGAACCCGGTGTCATTGGGACGCCTGGTCTCCGGGCGGTGCTGAGCCTGCCGCGTAGCGTCATTGGTATCGACACTGCTCACAGCCCTAGGTGGGCAGTGGTTCAAACGCCGAGTTTTTTTTTCTTTTTTTTTTCTGTGGACCAATTGTTTTTTCCAACTATACCGTCCGTGTGACTCGGACAACTGTTTTCTATATACATGAGAAAAACTATGCCTCAGCCCAAAAAGTGTAGGACTGTCTCACACCAAGGTTTCCAGGGAGTGCATGTCAGGGAGGAGGCCGGGCCGGGCTAGCAACCCCCCCCCGCCCGCGGCATTGCTGCATTTAAACGGCACTCTCTACGCACGACGGCAACGGTATCGTTCGCGTTACATGACCAAACGCCGTTTGCGGGCCGATGTGAACCGTGTTATTTTCTGGCCGCAAAGTAACGGTTCCGTCGCGTTGCGTCGCTGTGGCCTACGCCGTCTTACAGCCTACCGCATGAAAGCCTCTCCCGCCCTCTCTCCCAGCCGCGAGGGCGGTTGGATCCTACGGGATATACGACCGGTTACAGCGCGCGGCGCGGCGCGGCACCACCACTCATATAAATGTTTAATTTACCTCCCCTCACCTCCGGCCTGGCCCGGCCCGGCCCGGCCCGGGCTGCAGTCCGACTCCCGCCCCTCCCCCTCCCCCCTCCCCCTCCCCCTCCCCCCGGTGGGGTGGCGTTGGTAGCGCTCGGTGCGGGGCGGGGCAGGGGCGGGCAGGGGCTGCATTTGCCTCGATGCTTCCAGGCGGCGGTGTGTGAGGCGAAAAAAACCCTGGGGTGGCGCGTTTTCGCTCCTCTACAGAGAAACTAATTTTTTGGCACCCCTTTCACGGGGTGCGTAAATTTTCCCTTTCAGTGGGCGGTGCTTTCCCTACATTCAGTTGTCTATGAGAGTGCGGGTGTGAGTGCGGTCAGGCCGCCCTGTTTGTAGCTCAGCTTCGCTGTGCGGGCGCGAAGCGCACTGGCCGGGCGTGGGCCAGAGTGCACGGGCTGGGCTGGGCTGGGCTGGGCTTCACTCTTGTTTTGACAATAACGGAAATGGTGTGTGTATGTGGCTTTCCCCTCCTGACGGGATGTCTGCGGGGCCGCGCCGGGCCGGGCTGCGGCGGGGTCTGCTGTGATCAATAGCAGCCGCCACACGCACGCACGCACGCACGCGCCGCCCCCGCGCCGCCCCCGCGCCGCCCCCGCGCCGCCCCCGCGCCGCCCCCGCGCCGCTCCCAGGGCCTGCAGGAAGTGAATTGGTCGTTACCTTCCGAGGCCATCCCTCCTAATATCGCTCCGCTTGTTATTCTGTTCTTGCTCCATTATGAGGCGTGGCCTGGCGGCCGGGTGGGGTGGTGTGATGTTGACCTCGGGGGCGGGGCGGGGCGGGGCGGGGCACTGGGGGTGGGGGAGGGTGGCTTCAAGACGGGGCGTTTAACATGTTAATGCACTCAGCACTATGATCTCGCCGGAGCCGGCGTGGGCCTGGGAGTGGGGCGGGGTTGGGAGGAGGGGGTGGCGGTCGGTCTGCTTGACCTAGGATGTCCCGCCCCGCCACGCCCCGCCCCGTCTCGCTCTCAGTGACATATTCGCGTCCCGCCCCCCTGTATCGGCCCTCTCACTCATTTATGTGACGTGCGATTGTCAGCGTCATTACTCTTTTTCTCTCTCTATCTCTATCTCTCTCGGTTGAGCAAATGTCAGGGTCTCTCGTGGGAGTGCTCCACTGTCCATACATAAAGCATTACTATCGTGCCGGTTTACTAAACATGTGCTCTTTCTTCTGCTTACAGGTGAGTACGCTTGTCGTGGCTGATGCGGTTGGGATTTCTACGCGCCCGAGCTTGAGGGCTGCGATAATGAAGGTTATTCTTTCCATTCAATTCCATGTAAGTATATTCCTCCCTAAGCGGTGTGTGCTTCTGGCACACTGACCAAACTGACAGTTTAATATACACACTCTGTGGATTTGAGGTGCAAAAGACTTGCTTCTCCGATCAACCAAGCGCCCGCCGAGTCGAGCATAGGCCACCCGCTGCGCGGCCGTGCTCACACGCGGAGCGGAGGCCGCCCCGCAGGATGCTGGGCTGGCGGAGCGGCGCGGACTGTATAGCGCAGCGCTTACTACGCGGGACCACAAACATACCAAACTACTGTGCGTCAACACTTGAGCTCCTCGCCTCGCTTGTGTGGTGGGCGTCGTCTGCTGGAACCTGCTGGAGCAGACGATACCGGTTCCGCTGGAGTCGTCCTGCCCCGCCCCGCCCCGTGTCCTGCTGCTGCTGGAGCGGACTGTACCGGCCGCCGGTGAATGGAAACGCTCGGATCGAAGCCAACTCCTCGCCCGCAGCACGGAATAATCAACGTCGTGCTAAATATATTCCGATTGGCGATCTTATTGAGTGGGAAACGGCGGTGCTTAAGGCCTCACCTCACCTCGTCCCGCGCCCGCCCGCCCGCCCCAGTCTTTCGGAAGTGTGCGTGCGTGCGCGCGCGCGGGCTGCGAGCCGAGCCTCGTCTTGTCCGCAGGTGTGTGAATGTCGCACACGTGTAGATGTGTGAATTCCCGCATTGCGCACACTTGAACAAGAGTACGTGTGAGAAGTTCATTACACTTGTATAAGACTAGTGCACGAGTGGAAAGTCGCACGTCTGCAAGCGTGTGGTGACATTCACACATTTGGGTTTCTGGTGCGCTGTTCTGGTCGCGAAAGGCGCGCGCACGTTACGTGAGGACAACGCCTCGCCGGCCCGGCCCGGCCCGCGGCTCCTCGGGGACCGGCAGCACGGGCGGGGCGGGGCGAGCGAGGCGGCTGAAGGACACAGGCCGGGCGTGCCGCCGCACCGCACCGCCCACCTCAGCGAGAAGGAGAGACTCGCTACGGGGTCTGCGAGAAGAAGCCCGACCCGGCACGGCGGCATGGCATGGCTGCACCGCGCGGGTCGCCGCCGCCAGCTGGACCTGGACCGAGCTGCACTGCTCATGGAAATGATAGGAAGCAAAGTGTTTTGACCGCGGGCTGCGCTGTGTCGAGCCGAGCCGGGCCGAGCCGAGCCGAGCCGAGCCGAGCCGAGCCGAGCCGAGCCGAGCCGAGCCGAGCCTTGACTAGGCGCGGGCGCGGGTGGGGCACAAGGTCGCTTTGGTCAGGTCAGCTGTTGGATGTGTCGGCGATAGAAGCCCCCCTGCCCCCTCCCTCCCCGCCCAGCAGTGTCTCTATCTCCCTCTCGGCCCGACGTGTCTCTCCGTCTTCTTTCCCTCCTTATTTCAAATACTCCTTTCCCCTCTCCTCTCTCTCTTTGAGCGGGCTGACGCTCTGGCCTGGCCACGCTGGCTGGGCCGGCCGGCCGGCTCCGCCCAGCGCCTGCCTGTCAGTCCCACACGTGTCCGCGTGGCGTGCGTGCGTGCGTGCGTGAGTGCGCTCAGTCTGCTAGTCGAGTCGCTCCGCGAGCCTGAGGCTGAGGCGGCTGAGGCGAGAAGTCCCCCGCGCCTGCCTGCCTGCCTGTCTTCCTGCCTGCCGGTGCGAGTGCAGTCTGTGCCGGAGCTCCGCCCACCTCGGCCCCGGCCTCAGCCTCCTGCCAGCAGCAGAAGACATCCCAAGAGATTCACAACGTCCACTTGTCAGGGGGAGTGCAGCCTAGTGCGGCTCGGCCCGCGACAGGCCCGGCCCCGCCGCTATCAGCATCAGCTGACCGACTGACAACAACGCCGCCGCGCCGCGCCGCGCCGAGGCGGGGGAAGTGCCTTCTGACAGTGACCGCATCGTGTAGTGATATGCGCGCGCGTGCTGACAGAACAGAACCTACCCGCCGGTCGCTGCGTAGTTTGTACTTGCGGGTTATTGTCAAGTGAAAGTGACCATAGTGACCACCTCGCGGAGTGATTATGCGAGGTTGTGCCGATGGTTTGTGAAGTGACAGTGACTGACCCGCGGAGTGATGCGTGGTCTGTGAGGCGGCGATGCCCGTGACTCTGGTGCGTCAGACATGTCGGCGGCTAGCTCCCCGGACCCGGACGCCCTGTGGCGGAGCGCGAGCGCCTGGTGCGACGCCCACATGCGGCCGTGGGGGGCACCAGCGCCACCCCCGCCTCAGCCCGCCCAGCAGTGGCGGCGGCAAGAGACTGACGACGAGGAAGAGGATGAGGAGGAGGAGGTGCTGGCCGCGGCCGTAGCGCTGCTGAGCGGCGCGGGCGCGGAGGATGAGGACGGGGATGACGGGGTGGCCAGCAGGAGGACTAGGACCGCGCGCGCGCCCGCCCGGGAGAGGTCGCTGTACGTCAAGCTGGGCATCAGGGATGCGCTGCTCGCCGACCGAGCGGCCCGGCTGCGCGAGCGCGATTTAGAGATGGGAGAAATTCGGTAGGCTAAAGCACGAAGTTCGTTCGAAAGCGCGATTTGTTGTTGCATGTGTTCGCCCTGAACGTTGGCTGTGTATAGTTTTTTTTTTTTTTTTTTTTTAAGTTTCTTTTTTAAGTTTTCTTTTTTTTTAAAGTTTTCTTTTTGAAAAGTTTTCTTTTTTTTCTAATTATTTTGTTGTTAATGGTGTTCTAATATCTTAAAGACAAAAAAAGAGAGATTTTTTCACAATTTTTCCCCTTGCAAGGTAAAACAGGTCCTGTAAGTTCTGGGTATTATGTTTGACGCCTACCGCGTCCGGACAAAAGTGACCTCTTGTGGCAGTATTTATTACAACGTGGAACAACGCGCTGTTCACCGTTAAGTAGTGACAAAGGGTTTTGTCCGCGTGAGGGTGGCGTAGTGGGCCGTGGAGTAGCCGGGTGGGGCGGGGCGGGGACGACGCCCCTTCACTCTGGAGAGGTGTCCTCTAAGCACAAGTAGTGCATGCGGCTATTACCTCACCACAGCAGGGATTTTTTTTCTTCCCTGCCCTTCCCGCCCCGCCTCAGCCTTCGCCCTCCGTATCGCTCAACTTTCCCTGGTTACCGTACCGGTGGTGTCGAAACGTCAAAACGAGTGTATGGTGTGGTATGCGCTACGAATGCTCAAATCCATTTTGCTCGAAGAATCTGTGCGGAATATATTTCTCATCTCGCAAAGGGTGTTATTTTCTGGCGTGTGCCCGTCACGTCAGTGTGCTCGCCTCCACTCACGTCACGCTGTTGGTCGTGTTGCAGGCTGGCGGCGGCGCAGGAGGCAGCGGCCCAACACCGTGCAGGACGTGAGTCTCCGGGGGGCCTCCACAGCAGCATGGGGGGCCCTCACGGGGGCGGGGGCCACGGGCCCCCCCTCGACGGCCCCTCCTCGCTGTTTCTGTTCGGCGAGGGGAATCCCATCCGCAAATACACACGCTTCATCATCGAGTGGCCATATCCTTTACTGCTGCGTATTTTTTATTACTAATGTTTGTTGATAACACACTAATTTTTAGGTTTCTTAGGATTGTCATGCTTGTTCGTTTTGAATGCTTTGTTCCTTAACTCTCTCCGCACTCCGTTTGAATATGCCGTGCTGCTTACCATTATCGCCAACTGCGTGGTGCTCGCCTTGGAGGAGCACTTGCCGGAGGGCGACAAGACCATCTTGGCGCAGAGACTGGTAAGGCCACAACCAACCTCGAATAGAATACATACTAACAACCTAACAACACCCAGAAAACCGTTTAGTCCAGGGAACTACATTTAAAACCGACCAAATTTTAGCTCTGTGAACTAAATTTTGTTCGTACTGATAAAATAATTTAGTCAGTTTAACAAAGTTTTTGTTGATTCGACCATATTGAGTCAAAAATGTGGGTACTAAAATTTAGTCGGTTTCAAGAACTAGATTTTGTTTCCTACGGCCCTGATTTGGTTGTATCAACTAAAATGGTTCTCTGGGTGAAGTCAACCAAGTCAACCAACCTCGTACTCATGGATTTAAAAAAAAAATGTCTACCTTGAAAGTTTAGTAGTGATGCTTGTCATTCGTTTTTAATAACGCTTCACCGTATTGCCTATCATGACTATCGTTCGTCGAACGACTTTTTGACCCACCTGCCCTCCCAGCTTCCGCTTCTGCCCCAACCGCGCGGAGCCTCGCTCTATCCCCGTCCGCGCCCCGGCCTACCACCCCACAAAGCACCTAACTCCTTCTGTGCTTTGTGCACCACCCTACCTGTCGAGGGTAGGCCGGCTAGGCCAAGCGCAGCGCCCAGCCCACGCCACGCCGGCCGGCTCGGTCCAGTCTATTTTAACGCGGCGGCTTTGAACGCCTGGAGAGCGTGAAGAGAAGGGGCGTGCAGAGCAGAACTGTGGCCTGGCCGCGCTCGCGCCCGCGCCCGGGCTCGGGCTCGGGAATCGATCGATATGTCTATCTGCTGCATGGGAGACATTACACGGCCAATGTTTTCCCCATGAAAAAGGAAATTTTCAGTTGACATCGCACGCTCAAGACTAAAATATTATCAAGACTAAAATATTATAAATCTTCTCTTTGATCTGTCTAACGGTTCGCCTTTTGTTCTTTTTACAGGAAAAGACGGAGCCGTACTTCCTGGGCATCTTCTGTGTTGAAGCATCCCTCAAAATTTTAGCATTAGGTTTTGTACTCCACCGTGGTTCTTATCTTCGTAACGTTTGGAACATAATGGATTTCTTCGTAGTCGTAACAGGGTGAGTCTTTCAAGTCTTTTTGTTGATTCATATTAGTAGAAAGTTGACTGAGTAGACGACTTACAACACGAGCTGGCAATTTCCAGTCGCCGCACTGACGTACTTATGCATCGGAGTCCCAGTGCTGAGGCTCTATCGGCCTCTATCGGAAATATATATATTTCCCGTCAGCTCGTGGTGTGAATATTCTCTCTTTTGAGATGAGGCAAGGTGAAGGGTCTGCACAAAACACAAACGCGGGCTCTTTTAAATTTTGCGAGATATACGAACACGCAAACATTACCAACATACTGTTAATTAACTGACAATTTCCTCAGTTTTGTCCATTTGCTATAACTTTCCTTTTTTATGATCTTAACGTTGAATTTTATTATAGTTTCACATTTTTATTTTTAAATTGGATGAGTGAGATTTTGTTTCCTTTTTTAGAGGTTTTAATTACATTTGTATGTTGGCAAGTTTTCTGTTTTGTAGTCGCGTATTGTTAGCAAACTTTAAACTCACGAACCCACAGGATTGTGAATTCACAAGCCAATTAGCAAACCATGGATTTATTTTCCATTTGTTTTATCTTCTTCATGCAGTATAATTTTTCTCCAGCATTCTATTTATATCCAACTCTTGTACTGACATTGTGGCCGGGAATATCCTGAATACCCTTTATGTACTGCACTGCTAACTTTCTAACCTCATTGTGTTTACACTGATCTTCTCCATGTTTCATCTCAAGGTATTTATTTTTTAATAACGAATAATTATGACAAATAGTAATAATTATTTTTATTTGTAATAATTTTAATATTGAAACCCACTAGTCTGATTACTAATCTTTTTACTATATTATGAAATAGGAAGTTGGTGTGATCTGCGCTTGTGATTATTTTCTTGCAATTTGCTCTCTAATATTCTGGTTTACAGGTTCAGATTGGCCCTTGCTGTTTATTTAAATCATATCATTCTGAGTATTTTGTTCTAATACCTACTAGTGCAGACATCTGTTACCTTCCTCCCACTTCTTATAATCTCACTGTTGTTTTAAACCAAGAGATATTACTTCCCATTTGTATCATGGGTCATGCATAGAAGAAATTCTACTGTTCTGAATCTCATGTTCCTTTATTTGTCTAGCCTTTCGAACATTCTTAACCCTTCTCACATCAATTGGCTCATACTTCTAACTATTAATTTCAGCCTGAAGAATAAAGTCCAGGGTAACTTTTCCCCCTGTTAATAAATATTCCCTGTATGAAAATGTATATATAAATACATATAATTTTTTCATCCTATTTATTTCATTTTTTTTCAACTCTCAAAATTTTTATTTTCCTAGTAGAATCTGTAAATATATTTCAAGTTTGTTCCGTTTTTTTTTTTATTGCATGCTTCAACTGAAGGAAAAATTCATATTTAGAAGCTGTCATTCAATGCCCAGAAACCAACTTTAAACATTGTGTTCAGGTCGATGACCATATTCGCAGAATCGAATGTGGATGTCGATCTTCGGATGCTGCGATCATTCCGTGTATTGCGTCCCTTGAAATTGGTGTCAAGAATCCCAAGTAAGTTACTGGGCAGTGAGGAAAGCAAACTAGGGGAACCATCTTTATTCAAGTGAATCAGTAGACAGCTACAAAAATTATTTTTAAGCTGATGCTTGGTGTGTTCTCCTTCTCACAGTTAATAAATTATACTTGTTAGATAAACCTATCTTACTGCTTTCTCTGGTATACAACAGTTCTAAAGAAACAAATTTTTGAATATTTGCTACTTGCTGCCCTATGTGTCACTTGCTAATTTGGAATTCTAGGAGTTCTAGTGTGATCTTCAGAATCAGGTCGTTTCTTGTAGAAATGGAAATTCATTTAGATCATAAAGTAACTTTATTCTAGAAGAGTGATAAGTGAAATTGATTTTAAGAGGTCTTCCACGCTCTCCTAATTATTTGGAATAATGTCTTATTTGTCTTAAAAACACCTTTAGAATGTGTTTAAAAATTTAGTTATGAGTTTTATGTCTAAATAAATAATCAGATGTAGGCTCTATGTATTTTTAGTTTTTTCTTCAAGTATTCCATCCAGGATTTATTGATAATAGAGGTATTACAGAAGAAATCTTGAAGACTACTGTAGCAGGATTTTTAGTCTGGAAAAGCTGGAGATTTAACCTCATGGTTATATAGATGTCGAGGGGTAATTCACTTCCTCCGATCTGAATACACTTCAATTTCATTTTTGTTCCTGGAACATTTTTTGTTTTTTACTCTCAACTCTTTAGCTTTTCAATTCTGATTCCAACTCAAAAGTTTGTGAGTTTAGTAGCTGTCCGTTCCTGTATAATCTCAACCAAGAAGTGAAGTGCCTCTCTGTAGATGTAGTGTGCTACTTACCCCGGACCATTTTAATATTGATGTTATCCTGTTGTTGATGCAGGGTTGTGTTACTAGAACTATAGCAAATTATATTTGTGCCATTGTGTTTCCAGAATATGGCTGCCTCTCAGATGAGTGTTTCCAGTTTTTTCCAGAAGTGATGCTGTAGATGATAGAGGAAGCTGATTGATTGTAGGCTAGTGATTTTTCAGCTGTTAGTCAGTGTTTAATTTCTCAATGTTTTCTATAGTGTTTTTCCTCTATGAATTTTAGACTCTAGAAATTCATGTCAGTCTTAGGAAATTGGAGGAAGTTTTGAAGTCTGTGCTGTTGTGAACAGATCGCAGGATGTCAGTCAGCGGTGTCAGCTCCGCGACGACCCCTGTAGATCCCTGTTCAGCGTGTGTCAGAAAGGGCGCTGGTGTGTGCCGGTTTTTCGACTCAGGGGCCATGGCACCTTATAACAGGAGCGAGTAGACAGACCTGCATTCATCGGTGCTCTATCATACATACGCAGTGCATACTAGTTGGTCTTTTAATTCTTTCACAACCGTTTCATGATGGTATGTTGAGAAAATAAAACATACACTGTGGTAAAATTTTCAGGAAAGACCAACCAGTACTCTCCTCTTGGTTTCATGTGTTAAAGTATGGCTAGAAAAATTGTAGTTGTTTAAATCAATTCAAAATGCTTTATTTTCAGATACTTTTAACATTATATCAGTGTAATATCCTTTTGTTAACGTATGCTAGAATGTGTGTGAATTAGACGTTTGTAGTTTGCTAGATGAGCAAAGTGTTTAAAAATTCAAGTTTTGAAATGTAGTGTTTAATTATCAACAGATTCGAGCCAGTACTTGCAGTTATTTATAGAGCTCAACCAGCAAATAAAGCATTTGCAGAGTGTTAGTGTAGCTGGGACACTGACGTGTATTTTCCATGCACCTTGATGGCCCTACCTCTCCTTCTTTACGTCACAAAAAAATGAATAAATTGCTCTTATTTCCCATCTTGACATGAGGGCTTTTAAAATTTTTAAATTCAATACCTTCTAAGAAATATAACATCCTCTTTCAAATGTAGCATTTGTTTCACCTTTCTCTTTACATAAGCAAGTTTAATATTAAAGAGAAAAACCCTGGTCAATGAAGTGCTGTGATGGGTACTTAGGCTGAGAGTGGTTACAGGTTGTAAGAAATTAAAGATGAATCTCATCCAATGGGCAGTCAAATGATTTAAATGTACCTTGGCCCAGTATTCCTATATATTTTCCTGTGTCCCTCTTAGTCCTACTTGCTTTGAACGTGCACTGTGTGGAGGTCATTTTTAGCCGTATGCTGACCCTTAGGGCTTGGCTTGCCCCTCGCAGGTTCGTCACGCTCTTCACCACCTCGGCTGACCCAGGGATTGACCTCAAGACCTTGAGGGCCATCCGAGTGCTCAGGCCCCTCAAACTAGTGTCGGGAATCCCTAGTGAGTAGTCTAGACCGCCAACTGCTTATCAGTTTGGTGTAGTACAGTATTTGTTGTTCTCTAGTTGAAATCCTTAGTTATCTTAGTGTCAGCTGAAGTAAGCTTTAGCCTAGTTTCCTTGTTACCTTGATTTTGCACCACCATCACTATTTTCGCTAGATTCTCCTGGTTTGGAAATAGTATTTTTCAATATCTAAGATGTATTCTTACCACTTTGAACAGTTCTTTTGTATGTCTAAATTAACAATCAAAGCTTAACGGAAAAGCAGACCCGTTGTCAAAAATTGTGGAAACTAAATTGTTTTTAAACTCTCTTTGTGCACCAGACCTTTTTTTAAAGTTATAGGTCTCTAGCAGTATTTATGTGTTTCTAATATTTGGAAACAGAATTATTGTTACCCTTTGCTCTGAAGCTTAGTTACTTTGTATCATACAGAAATTCAATATGCATGATGAAATTTATTATCTTTTAAGTTCTAAATATTTTTCCTCAAACTGAAACGATTTATGTTTTCAGGTTTACAAGTTGTGTTGAAATCCATTATCAAAGCAATGGCCCCCCTCCTTCAGATTGGATTGCTTGTGTTATTTGCCATTGTTATCTTTGCCATCATTGGTTTAGAGTTTTATTCCGGTGCTTTGCACAAAACATGTTATAAGCTAGAAGACTTGAGTAAGTTGCACAAAATTCTTAAAGAATAATTATTGTTATGAATGTTTACATTTTAAAGGAAATCTTACGTTTTATAATATTTTTCATTCAATTTTCTAGATGAAATTGATAAGGAGGGGGATTTGGAAACACCATGCAACACAGATAATAAAACTGAGGCTCCGGCCGGTAGTTATGTATGCAATTCCAATGTATCAACATGTTTAGAAGAGTGGGAAGGTCCAAATTTTGGCATCACATCATTTGACAATATAGGATTTGCTATGCTCACTGTGTTCCAATGCATCACTATGGAAGGCTGGACTACTATTTTGTATTGGGTAAGTTCCTCAAGTACTCTGAATGCAATTTAAAAATGTTAATTTCTTATGCCATATAATTACTCTTTCACATCTCAGATATTTTCAATATTATTTCCTTTCTTAATTTTTTATATTTTTTTTTTTTTTTTTTTACAGACAAATGATGCACTAGGAAGCCAATTCAATTGGATATACTTTGTTCCCCTCATCGTATTGGGGTCTTTCTTCATGCTCAACTTAGTTCTTGGTGTTCTTAGTGGGTAAGTGTTTTAACTGATGCAAAAGTTTCCAATTTTACTGTTTTAAAATTTAAATTGCCTTATCACAGGCTAAAAGTTTGTGTGTATGTATGGTGTTCTATATAAATATTTATTTTGGTCCAATATAATCACACCATATTTCTTGTTAAATTCGTGCTCACTATCTGCGATATGCCCCCTTGCATTCTGTTTTTTTCTTGTTTGGTTTTGACTCACTACTCCAGTCTATTTTAAATGGCGTTTGAAGGAGTTTAAGCAAGACTAAACAAGGCAATTAGGGTATTGTTTATAACCGCAATGACATATACATGATGAGTTTCATAAATGGTCGGTATCGCGCGTATTAAGCTTGGAGTGGGTGACACCTGACGCCACATGCTGCCTTGTCATGCAGCGAGTTTTCGAACGAGCGAGCTCGGGTGGAGCGCCGGGCCAAGTACCAGAGTGCGCGCACCAAGAAGTACATTAGCGATGCGCTGCGCACTTATCTGCAATGGATCGAACAAGCAGGTAGTGAGGGTAGCGTCGCGCGCCGGAGGCTGATATAACTGGAAATCAGAGAGGCATGCTTGATAATTGCCCACTCCCTCACATATGATCATTTTAAAATAAATAACAGTTCAACCATATTCTTTACAATTATGCATTTTATCACAGCAGTGTAACAATTTTAAACATTCAATCTACAATAGGAAAACCAGAAGTGCTTACATATTGTGATCTATTATTTGTAACACCCAATATTTATATTTTAATGTGAGTTGGTGGGTAGTTTAAAGCTATACAAGACAAATTAATTTAAATGCCTTACGATCCCAGTTGTCACTGTATCTGGCTATCTAGACAGCTTTCCCTAGGGCCTAGTCTTGTATGAGAGGCCTTTTTGTGGTGTTTGGCTGGCCCCACACTGTAGGTAGAGAACCCTTTGCTGAGAGGGTTACAGGTTGGTGGATCACTTGCTCAAACTGAGGTAGTTGCGAATCACATCAGATACCAGAAGTGTTGAGTTCCATTTGTTAAAGTTTTGGCCACATACATGCCAGATGTAGTTTTGAGAAATTTTAGGAAATATTGTGTGCATAGCCAGCCCCTCTTATTGTTGACTATTAACTTGTTTTGATGACATCTAGAATTTGGAGAGTTGCTACCCTCTTCTCACTATTAGACCCTGCTGATCTTCCTCCTATGATTGTTGCCACATGTCTAGTCTCACCTGTAATATGTCAGTGGCAGAAGTGTCCTGCTTATAGTTTTGGCTTGCTTCCTTCCCAGTGAATTTGCTAAGGAGAGAGAAAAGGTGGAGAATCGACAAACTTTCCTTAAACTGCGGAGGCATGCCCAGCTTGAAAAAGAGCTCAACGGCTACGTAGACTGGATCTGCAAAGCAGGTAAGTGAAATAAAAATGCTCAGGTTTGCAAGTGGATTTTCAGGATGTTCGTCGATTTCTACTTTTTTCTCCTAATATTACTTGTTTGCCATTTGATTTTTGAAGTACTACATAAAGAAGATGTCTGTGAGACCTGCTTTTATTTTGATTGTAGTGTGAATTGAAAGACGTTTCCATAAACATTCTGTTATTGTAGTCATGTTAAAAATATTAGATTGTTGATCTCCATTACAATTTTACAACATTTGGATTGTTGTATTGTAAGTCTTTTATATCCCAGCTGCAGACCTCAGCAATATTGCTTGCAATGTTGACATATTGCTGAACCTTTTAAAGACATATTATTATAAAACTCATAGTGTCCTAGAGTTATTGGCACCAACAGAACTTATTGTTGGATTTGCATTAGCTGTAGTATAGGGTGTGTCAAGTTTCCCTTTAAAAGTTGTACAAGTCATGTATTGTAGCCTTAAATCAGAACTTAAAACTAATGAGGCTGTTTTGTTCCCTGTTGAAGCCTTCAACTGCTCTTTACTTACCTCTGTTTTTCCTCCTCTCAGAAAATTGAAATTACTTATTCCTTAAGTATATTTTACTAACTCCATTTCCATTTTACAGAGGAAGTGATACTCGCTGAAGAAAGAACCACTGAGGAGGAAAGAATGCACATCATAGAAGGTAAAATATTGTTTCTAATTAAGATTTTATCATTTGACTTCTGTTTGCTGACTTAAACTCTCTACTTTTAGCTAGGAGAAGGGCTGCTGCCAAAAGAAAAAAACTAAAAAATTTAGGCAAAAGTAAAAGCACTGATACAGAAGAAGAAGCTGAGGAAGAAGAGGATGATGGGGAGGGTGAGTGCGCTGACGATGATATCTCAGGTCTGTCCCCTTTCTTTCTTGGCCTGTCTGTCCGTAGACAGCTGAGTGTGTTCTTCATCTTAGGTTCCATTCTTGAGGATGTCTGTCTGTAGACAGCTGAGCGTACTCTTCATCTTAGGTTTCATCCTTGATGACATTTCTCCTAGATTATAGAATAGATTCCCAAGTTATCAGGTCCATACTTTATGGATTAGAAGATGAGAAACTATTATTGGCACTTACATAAGTACTTGTTTTGTGACTCATTCTTCTAAAAGGTTGTTAGTTTTGAGGTCAATGTAGGTGTGATGTTCTGTTAAATCACTGTATTTCAATCCCCACTTGCCAGAAACAATATGACTTTATGCAGTGGCAAGTTATTTTTTTTTTCCTCTTTCCCCCCTAGAAAACCTCTGTTAAAAGTACCTAAAACCATTGCTATGATATTTTTGCATCAGGTGGCAAACTATCCACCTCACCAGAGAGCCAATCACTCATAAGTTTCCTCTCAAACCAAGTTAAACTTTTTTTTTTGTCTTGTTTCAGTGGATAAAAAGGCCCTCAAAGGTATGAAAAGAGGAATTGGAAAGTACCCCATGTGGTACTTTCAAGTGTAGGACTATGTGTACTATGCTAGGCTGCTGTACAAATGCCTATTAATCTCAGACTCTTCTAAAAATAATACAGATTTTATTTCACCTAGCATCTGCAGTTTTAAATGCTGATGCTAGTACTCAACAACACTGTAAAGTTTTTGGAAGTGAATCAATTTGCTCCTTTAAAGGAATTTAATCTGTAGAACATCAGTAGAACATTTTGTAGCCTAGATCTCAAGTTTGTGTGTTGTATCTACAGTATTACTGTAAAGACCAGTGTTTATCTGTACAGCTCTTTTTTTTATATATATATTCATAATTTGCTTTTCTGTTTATTTGAACTACTTTAGTTTATCTTCAGTGTCTCGTGTACTCAACTAAATTATTGGTCATAGGAATTCTATTTAGTTTATGTTCCTTACTACATCACATGTACAGTACCTGCAATTTGACTATGAAACTTATTGTCAATGCAGCAAATACTTACATTATTCAATGGAGCAGCTGCTATTTCACTTAGCAAACTTATATATTAGAAGTTTCTGAAGTAGACTGTAAATGTAGAATATGCTCAGCAATATTAAGAGTGTGCCTTAGTCCTTACTGATTACTTAGTGAAAAGTAAAAATGCCTTTATGTGTATACTCACCAGTGTTGAACTAAAAATTTGATAAGTGTGCAAAGTCTTGAATCTAATATTTTCAATTCTGATCATTCAAAAAAGCTATTTACCGAGAGTAAAATGTATCATATTCCCACTATTCTGTCAATCTCATCATGAGAAAAGCAGGCAAAATATTGATTTTTGTCTGTTTAGTTATATATTTTTAATAACTATGTACCTAATCCTGTTCATTAAAAATATATTGCAGACATTGTATTAGTTTGATCTTGCTTTTAGAAATCTCAAAATGTGTTGTTTATCACTAATTTGATTTGTTGATTACAGGTTACTCAAGAACTTCATACCTGAGAACAAAAGTTAAAAGCAAAGGAGCTTGTGTAGACTTTTGGAGAGCTGAAAAAAGATTTAGGTAAGCAAAAATGCAGCCTGGTGCTTTTCTCTTTTGAACACCCTTAAATCTCAAATGCCGTAAAGTTTTGATCTTATGTCTTCTCTTTGTAAAACCTTCAATTTTCCTTTTCAGATTTTGGATTCGGCATACTGTAAAAACTCAGGGCTTCTATTGGTTTGTCATTGTATTGGTGTTTTTTAACACAGTATGTGTAGCTGTTGAACATTACAATCAACCCCCATGGCTTACTGATTTCCTACGTATGTCTAAATGGAATAAACCCCCTTTTTCTTTCAGCAAAATAAATTTCAGTTATTACCTATACTTTTCATGTTTCAGAGTATGCTGAATGGGGATTCTTAGCACTTTTTATGATGGAAATGTTCATAAAAATGTACGCGTTGGGGCCACGTATATATTTTGAATCGGCCTTCAACCGTTTTGACTGCGTAGTTATCAGTGGATCTATCTTTGAAGTTATCTGGCAAAGTCTCAAATCGGGATCATTTGGGCTGTCAGTCCTCCGAGCACTCAGACTGCTAAGGATATTTAAAGTTACAAAGTAAGTTAACAAGTTTTGAAAATGCATCTTTATAATTAAAATCTACTTATATTATTTTTTTTGCCAAAAGTAGGTATATTATCTGTTTCGGCATGCTTTACCTTCATTTTTTTTCTTCTAAGAACTGTCCTGATAACAATATCATTTTTACAGGTACTGGTCATCATTACGTAATTTAGTCATATCACTGCTCAATTCAATGCGCTCGATCATTTCCTTGCTGTTCCTTCTCTTCCTTTTCATCCTCATATTTGCTCTATTGGGAATGCAGTTATTTGGTGGCCAGTTTAACTTTCCAGATGGCACACCGGCTACTAACTTTAACACATTCCCTATTGCACTTCTCACGGTCTTCCAAGTAAGAACTTTTCCTTTATACTGCATCTCGCTAGCTCTCTCCATCTCTTTCTATCTGGTTCTAAATGATTTATTAATATCATCATCAATTTTCTTTAAGATTCTTACTGGAGAGGACTGGAATGAAGTAATGTATCAAGGTATCCAGTCACAGGGTGGACCTCAAAGGGGAATGGTCTATTCCCTCTATTTCATTGTATTAGTGCTGTTTGGTAACTACACTCTCCTGAACGTCTTCCTTGCTATTGCCGTCGACAACTTGGCAAATGCACAAGAGCTTACAGCTGCTGAAGAGGAGCAGGAGGAGGAGGATAAAGAGGTAATATATTTTCTTTCTCTGACAGTACTACATTTTGTTCAAAACTAACATATTTTTATCTGTGTCCAGAAACAACAAATGGAACTTGAAAAAGAAATGGAAGCACTGCATGGGCCTGATGGTAATCCAAAACTTGATGTAACATCTCCTTCTCCATCCCACCCTCAGTAAGTATACACCTTATTTTTATTATAATCAAGCTACAAATTAACTAACTCTGACTAAACTTCCATGGTTTTATATGTTTGTAAAAACTCATTTTTAAAAAAATCTATTTTTGCCATAGTGGAAAGAAGGGTAAAAAGCATGAGGAAGAAAAGAAAGAAGAGGAAGAAATTGTTGGACCTAAACCTATGCTGCCTTACTCATCAATGTTCATCTTATCTCCAACAAATTCGTATGTATTAGTAATTTTGTACACCTCAGTTTTTAAAAATTACACAATTTGTGCACTTTTTTATTAACTAATACTACCCTTCTTGCCCAATTAGCATTCGCAGAGCTGCTCACTGGGTTGTTAACCTTAGGTACTTCGACTTCTTCATTATGGTGGTAATCAGTTTGAGCAGCATAACTCTAGCTGCAGAAGATCCTGTAGTTGAAGAATCAACAAGAAACGATATTCTGAATATCTTTGATCATGTTTTCACCAGCGTTTTTGCTGTTGAAATGGTGTTGAAGGTACTTTTATTTACAAACTAGAACCATAATCCAATAACCATAAAATTTTGAAATCAATATTCATATCATGTGAACCCCTTAACAGATCCTTGACTTGGGGGTGATTTTACATCCCGGTTCATATCTTCGGGAGTTCTGGAATATTATGGATGCCGTTGTTGTCATCTGTGCAGGCGTCTCAATTGGCTTTGACCTTACGTGAGTAGTTTTACCGATTTGTGATTTTTTTGAGACATGCTTCAGAGTGATTTTGTCCTTTGTGAAAATCTACTGAATGAAGTAGTTTGTATTTACACAAAACTAAGACAGTAGAAAATTAATTTTGATTTTTGTTTTCCTTGACAGGGGTTCTTCTGCTGGTTCAAATTTATCCACTATCAAGTCTCTTAGAGTGTTGAGAGTTCTGAGGCCTCTGAAGACCATCAAGAGAGTTCCAAAACTTAAAGCAGTTTTTGATTGTGTTGTAAATTCCCTCAAAAATGTGATCAATATTCTTATTGTATATATTCTCTTCCAATTCATTTTTGCTGTAATTGCTGTTCAATTGTTCAATGGAAAATTCTTCTACTGCAATGATGAAAGCAAGTTCACTAGTGCTGAATGCAAGTAAGTGAAAGTCGCAATGCAATGTATGCTTGACGGTTGTTTTAAGATCTATTACAAACTTTCTATATTTAACTTCCAGGGGTTATTATTTTGTATATGATAGCAGTGACCAACTGCCAAGAGCAGAGAAAAGAGTTTGGCAGAAGCAGTCATTTCACTATGATAATGTAATGGCTGCTATGCTAACTTTATTTGCTGTTCAGACTGGAGAAGGATGGCCACAGTGCGTATTTTGTTTTCACAGGGTTCACTGTATTAATATACCACTCTATAAGTGCCTGGTAGATTTCTTACATTATACAATATTTAATTATTCTACTTTCAGGGTCTTACAAAATTCCATGGCTGCTACATATGAAAATACTGGACCTATTCAAAATTTTCGTATTGAGATGTCTATTTTCTACATAGTTTACTTCATTGTCTTTCCTTTCTTCTTTGTGAATATCTTCGTTGCGTTGATCATTATCACATTTCAAGAGCAAGGAGAAGCAGAATTACAGGATGGCGAAATTGATAAGAACCAGGTACAATATGAAGTTAATATTTCAGGAAAGGTTAAAGTAAATTTCGACCAATCTTTAAATGTCTTTCCTCTCATCATTCTGGACCTTTCTCCTTTCAGAAATCCTGCATTGATTTCACTATCCAAGCCCGTCCTCTTGAAAGATACATGCCAAAAGAGCGGAACAGTGTCAAGTACAAGATATGGAGGATAGTGGTGTCCACTCCCTTTGAATATTTCATCATGATCCTGATTGTGTGCAACACTCTTCTTTTAATGATGAAGGTATGTCCTCCCCATTTATTTCTTTTAAAAAGGGAAAAACAAGAAATATACTTCAAATATTTTATGTAGCTGATAAGTTTTAACTCTCTTAATTTTGACATCATTCAGAGAGTCACAAGATTTTTTGACACTTTGAGACATGAAAATATTTCAAAGAATAGCTATTACATGACTAGGCTCCGTGGTTGTATGTTTCAACATTTAGTAACTTAGTACAGGGTTCATAGTTTTTTGTGAACCAATTTTTTGTTGTATCTTTTAATTTTTCAAGAGACTGGAGCTAGGTGTCAATTAAGACTCTCCGAGCATTGAGTTGTGTTGTCCAGAAGACTTGGTGTCCTTTATATTTCTTTGTTTTGTAGGGATTTTCCCTTAGCGTGATGTATCGCACAAACAGATGTAGTCTTCCAATATTTTAGTATCTTACAACCATTCCATGTTTTTGAAACCAAAGTGAATCCTTTTTCTGTTGCCATGCACAGACTTTCTTTCAGCAGCATCATATTTATCTTTCTGAATTGTTTTGTATCCCATGATGGACTAGCCCTTAGCGCAACCCGTGCTATCCGTCATATTCATGGCTATTTGGCACCTTTTTAAATGCTTATTGTTTCCCACTTGGTGCTACTGTATACCTCTATATTTAACCTCATTTGGTTCTTTTGTTTTATGTTCTTTCTATAGTTATCATAACAATCTTTTGTCTTCTGTGACTCCTAGCTCCATTTATGTTGTCATCTGATCTGTTTCTCTTCTCTATTTCTATCTCTCTACTTATCACTTTCTCAATCTCTCTGTGTCTCTTTACCTCTCCTTCTGCCTTTCTGCCATTCTAAGTCTCTCCTTGTCTTTCTTTCTTCATTTACTTGAAACTTATTTCTTTCGTTACCTTTTGTTTTATTTTAATGTCAATGTGATGCATGTTTGCTCTAAATTTCTGTGAAGTTAAATTCATTGATTTTATTGGATTCATGCACCAAGTGTAATTAATGTTTGCTTGTGATAATTGTCATACTTGAAAGCATGTTAAAGCAGTGGAATGGCTGGACTGATTTACATATTAATTTAGATGTGGGAGTGTGATTTTCAGCATGTGATGTTTTGGTTTCTGTTTTGTCCTCTTTCTTATATTTGCATGTTTGCAAAAGTTTTATCTTATACTTGCAAAAAAAATAGGACGTCTTTGTAATTTATCATACATGTGCCTTCACATGTAAACATACAATAGTGGAAAATGTCAATCAATTGCTGACTTCAGTTTATTTTGTAGGAAGCATATCAGTTAATTCTTCTATTGTTTGATTATTTCTGTAGTAATCAATATGGACACACTCATAATTCTGTGTCAAATTCAATTTGTAGAAAAATGTTCTCATTTATATTAGGCTCACCCAAAATATTAGTATGGGGTATTCAGAATTACTTTTCAATACCTTGTGCCACAGCCAGAATCTAAAAGAACTTCCTTCCGTCTTTTGTAGCATGCTGCATGTTAAGCATGGGCATGACAGTGCCAGTTCAAAGCAGGCTGGAGTGGAGGATGTGATGCGGTCAGATGTCATGTTGTCTGAATTATTCTTGTGGTGTCTTGTTTATGTTAGTCAGTGCGGTATTCTTCACTTTTATTTTGTCTTCTTTCTCTGGTTGCTGATCTTTCTTGCATGGATAAATGCAAAATGGAGGTTTTGTGAAGTTTCCTCTGACATTTTCAGAGTACCCGTGTTTCTTCTTACACTAACTGTACTTAGGGAACTAGGCCAGTAGAGCTGCCATACATCATTAAGTGTCAATAATCTTGATAGGATTATTATGAAGACATGAAAGTAATTGAAATCAAAACGTCTTCAACTGCTTGTTGAGACATGGTTTAACTCCAGGAAGCCATTTCACACCTCCATTTTCCTCTGATTAAATACTGTCAAATTTTTATCTCATTTTGAATGAATTTATGTAATTCTGTGCTTTATAGTCAAGCTTTTGCAACTCCTTAACGTGTAAGGTGGGCTGGTGATTCTCTTCACCTTCATTTTGCTTGATTCCCTCCCTCAAGTGCTATGCTGTACTTGTTTGTGTGCAATTGTGAATAAGGAGTGTGCGCTGTAACATTTACTCTACTATTGTAATGTTTTGCTCTCTCGCTCTGTCGCTCACCAACTTATGGCGGCCGTGACATCACATAGGTTCACAATCAAACGGACGTGTTCAAGACAACACTGCGCTACATGAACATTGGCTTCACCAGCATGTTTACAATTGAGAGTTTTCTCAAAATTGCGGCATTTGGAGTGAGGGTAAGCTACTCATTGAAGTTCAAATCCTACATTGCTTTATTTCCCTTTGTAAAGGGAAAGCATTTCTATTTTTCTCTTTTATTTCTTTATTGTTTACATTTTTTGAGAAGTGGATGGGGGTGGGGAATAGATTGTTGAGTGATGAATTAGATTCCATGGGATGTAAATTCTTATGACAATTTGTTTTGCTAACAATGAAATCTTGCCACTCATTGAAGTCGCTTGTCTGGAACTTGCAGTTCTTGCTTTAGTAAGTTTTCCTCCAGACTGCAGTCCTTTTGAAATGTACAATTGGAATTGTGCCTTTGTAACTGTAACTGGTAGATTGTTATTTCTATGACATGCAAAATAATCTAAAGTTGACTGCACATGCACATTGTATAAAAAAGGACTGCAGGTCTGATCTCTACAGCCCAGCGCCACACAGGTAAGAATATTTCGTCTTTCTCAAGGGTACATCAGTATGATAATTTTACCAGGTATGTAGTGCCTCAGTGTTACTACTTCAGATGCTTACTTCACACATACACACATCTTAATCATTTAGGTTGAATTCAATTTTCAACCCTTCTCCAGCTCTAGAAGACTTTTCATGAAATAATTAGTTTCTTTCTGATCTACTTGTTTTCCTTCCCCATGTGGAAGATGCAGACTTAATCCTCAAGCTGGTTGTTATGTTTCGATGGACTGGAAAGTCAGTGCAAGGGAGGTTGCATTCTTTCGTGGAATCATTTGGGGACCAAGAGGCCATAAGAGATAAGATGAAAGAGATAAATTTGTTTTGTCTTATATTTAAATTGTACAGTATGTAGATTGCGTATGGTGCAATGCATCCTGTTAAAGGTCACATTGAAGTTAGAATTGCTAAAAGTTATGGATTGTTGTGACTTGATCGCATTTTCATGGCTTGACATTATTCAGTATATTACCAAGTAAAATCTATTGGAATCAAAACGGCATGAAACACTGAGCCACCATAATTTGACATTGATGTGGTTAGTAGCTGTGTACAGCCACTTGCCTTCTAAAAGTCATATCAGTTTGCAAATTCCTGAGGACTGTTGCATGGACTACTTAAACACTTGCATGATTTTTAGCTTAAATTAAATTATGTTTAGTCATATCCATATCCTCAAAGGGCATGCTGGAGATTGGATATGACTGATGTAACTTGCTAAACAAAACATGTATGACTTGGCTTTTAATTAATTAAGTTTGCATGATTTGCATGTTTTATACAGTGTATGGATGCATGTCTTCTATATGAATGAGAATGTGTAATGGTGTGTTGTGGTATGTGTGTGTTTGTCTGTGCATGGGCATGATTCGGCTTTGCATGTGAATGTATATCTGTCTTGTGCATCTTGGGAATGTTTTGCATGACATGTGCCAATAAGCCATGAATGATACCCGATGGTTGTCTTTAAAGGAGTACCCTCATCTTTGCTGTGCATTCCCCCCAGTTGTCTCATGTACCTTCAAGTTTTAGATATCTGTATTGATGCATTTTTTGTAGCAACGAAAACCCGCATGGAAACTGGTCCTAATGGTTAGATGGGTGTTTTTCAAAGGTCAATGTGCAGTGCATGGTGTAGGTCAACACCCAAGACACGTATTGACAGTCATGCACGCTGCACACAAATTAAATGGAGAAGAGTACTGTTCTGTTCATGTTTGAATGTCTCTTGTCTAAAGCACGTAGCTCTAGAAATGTATGTATTTTATTTCAATTTAATTGTAGGATTACTTAGAAAATGGCTGCATAAATTTGGATAATCAAGTCTTGATGAAAATAGTAGACCGTACAATTTTCAGCATGGAAAATTTACATTTGTCTAAACTCTCACATTCTGTGCAAACATCCTAATTAGTGGATCAGTTTAGCATACATATATATGTATAGTATTTTTAAATTAATCTGGTGTCTCTTTAGTAAACTCAGACAGCATTTAATCCCTAATCCATTAAGTCTGTACCATAAATTCCATTATTGGTGCCGGGGTTTGTATTTGCACCCTGATTTGCACTCTTTAAAATAATATCAAATATGTTTGTTTTTGTTGTTATTTTGTCATTGTTAATGAAGACAGTGATAATTTAATATCCCTACTCCCTCCAGAAAGTAGCCTTAAAGGCGTCCTTTGCCTTCACCCTTAACTCATGCCTGTCATCAGATTACTTCCATGTAATAGATATTCTGCTTTATTGGAAAGATACACACTTTCTCAGAAACAAAGCTGTAGCTTCCATACCTGCACAGCTAGATTTTTACCTCTAGTCAGCAGTTGTAGTTTGTCTTCTGTTAGATATTGAAGGACACCTTGGCATCTCGGACATCTTATCTTTTTATGTATTTTCACATGATACTCTGGGGAATATTTAAAAGTTAAACTTATCTGATATAATGTTTGCTCAGCATAACATGTAAATATGAAACTAGTGTATATTACGTACTGTGAAACTCGTCTTGCAAGTTTACAGTCAGTTTATGTACTTGCTATGAACATAGTTGTAGTGATTTAAATTAATGTGGTTATTAATGTAAATTGATGAGTTATTGTTTTTGTTCCACGCGTCATTCTTCTCCTGGCTCGTCACCCTGAATAGTTCCACGATGCGCCAGCCCTGCTCCTCGACATTCTCACTCTAATGAACTCCATCTTCACATTTTTGTTTCTTCTTGAGTGTATATTAAAACTAATCGCTTTCGGATGTAAGGTAATCTAAATTACATTGGCTATCTGATCTATTTTTTTTTTTTTTTAAAAAGAAAAATTGTAGTACAGATAAATACGACGTGTCACTTGAGAGGCTTTTCTATATGTTTTATTGTAAATATTTTTAAAGTCACAATATAAAGTCATAATAGGTATTGTTAGACACAAGGGAGGGCTCTGTAAAATTTGGACGAACATGGTGGTTTGCCGTTTTTGCCTGGTACGTACACCGAACCCACTGTATTCAGCACTAGCCTTGTCAAATTTGATACAGTTAAATTTGTCACTGATAGATGAGGACATCTTCTCTATGTCCCATCTGCATGATTGTACTCCAACCTTTGGCTAAAACTGTCCATATTCTGTTGACTATAAATTTAAAGCAAAGTATTGAATAAATAAATTCACAAAACCACCTCTTGGTAAGTACAATGTAGAAAATTACAATTAATATCGTGTCATATCATCATTATACATGAAATTTATCTGAGTTTGATAATCTCTTTAAAGATTTATACATGTAATAGTTGATGAGTATAAGTTGAATTTGTCAAATGGTGACTTTCCTCAAAGTAACACCTTGCTGTTTGAGCTCAACACAACTAGGATATAAGTTTTGAGTACAATGTTAATAATAATCTTGATAAGTATTCAAGTAACTAATATTTTCTCTTCTGCTTTCTGTTTTCTTCCCTTTCCAGAACTACTTCAAGGATGCTTGGAACACATTTGATTTTGTTACTGTGGTTGGCAGCATAGTGGATGCCCTGGTCATTGAGCTCGGAGTAAGTACTTGTTAAGTTTCCCATCTGTTAATGTAAGCAAGTTCAACACAGACTAGCTGTAAAACAGCAAATGATTTCGTTCTAATCCATCTAGTTCTATTGGTAACACATGCGTCACAACTTAAGGATGAAGTCTGTCTGATTTCTAACAACATATAACTGGTTTATTAACAAAATGGTCATTTGAAGATTTTATCACACTATTTTGTAGGCCATTGTAGTGTTACATATCTCTCTAAGTTCATCATGCACATAAGAACAGTAGAGTACAGTACATGTGTACATCACTAACTTTATCAGTTGCACTACATGCAAATACACAGATAGTGTCATGAAGACATTGCACACTGTCTTCTTTGCAACTGAACTACACTACAGTAGAGTGTACAACAAAAAGCATTATAATTACTATAAGTTACCCTACTTTTTAGCCTTGCATAATAGGATGCAAAAGCAAAGCATATTTCCATTAGGGCACGAAATGTTTTGATCATTCAGAGACTGACTGATCATGGTATCTGAAATATGAATCATTTTCAGTAGATGACTACTCACAATGGCGAAGTTAATTCACACAGTTCTTCTCACGTTTAGTACCTTTAACAAATAGGTATTGATAAAAGTATTTGTTTTTGTTTTCTTTCAGGAACTCCAAGATAAGGCAAATATCATCTTGGTTTGTTTTTGTATCGGTTTCTTAAAGAATTCCAGAGCCCTGTAAATTTTGCAGTGTCTCTTTTTGATTTATCTCAGTACATAGTTTTCAGAATCATTGCTCCCTACTTAAGAAAAAATAAATTTTCCTCTTTTAAAATTTGTTCTTTTTACAATTCTTATATAAAAATGAGAAAAACTCGCTTATCTGTTTTATTAATTTCTACAAATTTGATTTTCTACTGAAGATATGTCAAGTAGAGACCATTAAGTTGTATGATCTGGTGATTAGCTAGAGCCTTCTAATTTCTGTATTTGTAGTTAAGAGTGCAGGAGTCAGCGGCCTCACCAAAGCCTGCAGTAACTGCGACAATTGCTGGGTTACAATCATTCCATGACCTTTAATAACTGATTCATTGTGTTTATACTTGTGTTTTTTTTCTTCTTGATTATTATGAATTTCAAAACATTTCAAACCATTCATGGGGTTGTACAAGCCAGTAATTTGTTGGTTGTGTGCGTGGCATAAGTGAGAACCCCGCCGCATAGCAGTAGTGAGCTAATAACACACAACACATCGCACAAGACTGCAACTAACAATTTCACTCACTTAAAGACACATGCAATAACCACATTATTTCGTATCTGTGGTTTCAATCCAAAGCTTTCCAAACACAAGTCAAAATTTTGCATAGCTACTTAAAGTACCTGACATACTTTACCCCAAAATTTAACTTGAATGATAATACTTAATAATTTTTTGTCTAATTTTGTCCAGAGTTGTTTATTTTAAGGGATTATTTCTATTTTGTTTTCTCTTCTTACAACATTTTTTTTAAGACCCAGATTATGCATTATTAAAAGATATCAGTTAAATCCAACTATACTACTTTTGGCAAATCATTCTTACCATTCATTTCTGAATGAGGTTCATAAACATCCCAAGCTCACTGTGTAGCACTCTATACCCTGATACATTGCTAATTGCTATTTTCTACCAAGATAGTGTTTCTTTTATTACACATAGTAAAGTTACAGTAGACATTCTTACTTTCAATGTTAGAGGTCTTGTTATTATTTTATTACTTGTATAATATTCATAGATGGTCTGCTGATGAGCTTCATCCTGACTTCTATATTTATATTTTTCCTTTGATAAGTTAGATTTAACCATGATCTATTCTGCATCTTCCTAATCTACTTTTTCTAAAACAAGTGATATTTTTCACTAGTAGGCAGGCTATAAATACATCCTCTTTTCCCTCTTTGTCTTATTAATAGGACATTAAGTTGAAAATAGAATTGTTTAATGTAATCTCATCTTATGCAACAAAGCTCTTCTCAAAGTCTGTCCCCTTTCTATGTCTTTGTTGAACTATCTGAACTTGCACTATGTAAGGTTAAAGAAATGCTTGCTTTGTGACATTCCACAGCTGTACATAATATGGTCATCCTCACAAAATTAAATGTAGAGTGGTAGTATCACATTTTAGTGGTTTAGTCTGTGAAATAGTTCCATGCAACACGTATCAGACTTTCCATCATGTGTGTTCTGTGTTTACTGCCAGTAAGTGTTCTCCAAATATGTGTGCTGGTAAATCTCTATTTTCATAACCCTCACCTTACCAAAAATCTGGAAACCTTTATAAATAGATTTCATTAACCCTTCAAAAATACAACACAATCTTGTGGCCGTTTATCCCAGTGCATTCATCAATTGGTGTAATTAATGCAAATATTGCATAATAGAATCAAACCAATATTTGTACAGGAATGGTATTTAGTTCCTTTATATTTAGTAACTAGTCCCTAGAAGATAATAAATTGCAGCGGAGTAGGAGTTAATGTTTTCTTTTACAATTACCTATTACGTATAAACAAAATTTATTCTAGCCTAGTACTGTTGTTCCCCGGAGTAGACCAAAAAATCTTTTCCAGGCATTTCCTGTGTTAGTTGGACGTAGGGATCTCTTTATAACATGTATTAATGTTGCTGTTATCTGTTCTCAGACTAATTCAATCAATGTTGGATTTCTACGCCTTTTTCGAGCCGCACGTCTCATTAAACTATTACGGCAAGGTTACACAATCCGCATTCTACTTTGGACATTTGTTCAGTCTTTCAAGGTAATTTTCCATCTTTGATTTAAAAATTAAAAAAAAAAAAAAAAAAAAAAGGTGTTGTAATCAAAAAATAATTTGTATGTTTCTCTTTTCTAGGCCTTGCCGTATGTTTGCCTCTTGATAGCCATGCTCTTCTTCATCTACGCCATCATTGGAATGCAGGTATGGTTTCCATTTTCATTTAATGATTTATGTGACTCATGAGTAGATTGGATTTTTTCTCAAGAAAATGAGCAAATTTTCTTTCTTATTCTGCTCAGTAACTAACTGGTCTTTTTAAATCCAATTTGCCATGAAACTTAAGATCATCAATTTTTATCTTAGACCTTCAATTTAGTATTTACAGGGCTTTCTGTTACCCTTTCTTCTCTGTCAAGATCAAGTTTTATGGCTAATTGTTTATTTTAATGACACATGAGAATATTCTTCATTTGTTTTGCAAAAAGAAGCAAAGCTTAACTCCACCAAATTTCTTGTTCCTTTAAGTGACAAGAGTCTTGATCTAAGACAGAGAAGGAAAGTTCAACAGCAACATATTTTTAATTAATTTTTCATAGTGAATGATTCAGATGAGTGAAATGATAAACAAATGGGCAGATTCTTTTCTGTATGTAGTACACATAGAAATTAAGACCTGACATATTGCTGACAAGATGTTTGAAGACAGTACTTTTAATTTAGTGTGTAACTTAGTTTGTCACATTTTCAGGATGTAAAATTTGGTGAAAGGATGTTTTGTGTTGGAGGATAGATACTTAGTTATTATCAGTAATCTTACTTCCCTTATTGATTGATTAAAACAATGTTATCTTATGTTATAGTTGCTCCCATAGGTATTAGGTCTCGGTCCTATGATTTTTCAAATAGGTAGTTTTGCAGAAGCTCCATGGGCTAGATTAGGCCATTATAATAGAATCAGCTTAGTGGCAGAAAGTTTTTACTTCCATTTTCCTGGGTTCCAGTCTCAGGCATCAATAAAGTTTGTTGGAACACTAATTTGTGCATTAGGAACAAAAACTGCCATTATATCAGTAAATATTTTTTTTTTTTTTTTTTTTTTTTTTGAAGTTCCACTTATTAAAATTTGGAGGGGGAAGCTCTTTATGTAACTGCAACGAAGATATTTTGATAATAATTTGTATCACTATCTAACAATGAAACTCTGTCCCTGAGTAAATTTAGTTTATGAAAATTGAGCTTGAGTGGAATGGGCACTTTCTTCATCAAGAATTGTGTTTCACGCCTGCCCTATTCAAGGTGTTTGGGAACATGGAATGTGACCCCAACTCGGCCTTCAATCGTCATAACAACTTTCAGACATTCTTCGGTGCTCTTTTACTTCTTTTCCGGTGAGTGAGGTGCGCGGTGGGCAAGCGTGGACCATTCCTTTTCCTGAATCTAGAGCTAGTCGAATCCAAACTGTAAAGCAGATCACAAAATTTTAATTGATTAATTTTTTTGCAACTTGGGTGATGTTCTTGTCATCATATTTACAGTTGGCTCGACTTATCTCTAAAAGCCTTTACCTCATCCTACCAAACCATTTCCTTGACTCTTGCGACTTGGTAGCTAGCAGCCGCATGCCTCCCACCAATCCTAAGTCATGGTCCTTCTGCCCGCCTCTCACTACCGCCGCCATTGCTGGGGTCTCCAGGCCGCTAAACCAATTGCCCATTGCTTTGGAAAAAAAAACTGACACCTTAAAGGTCTCCTTAGAATAGATTCTTAAGATTTTTATCTTTAGTACAAGTCAAGACTCTTGTATGCTGAATCCAAGACTTCGGGCTTTTGGTCCCTTTGGGGCAGCGGTCTCTTGACTTCTGAGGGAGCAAATGGCATCACATCCAGTTGTAGTGCACTATTGGAGATGCCATTCGCATTATGGTAGTGTGTGGTGCGCTGCCCTGTCCTGTGTCTAGTAGCAGAATAGTGCTTGGTCTGAGTTGGATGTCTACTTACTGTACAGATTGCTCAAGCCCAAGGCAACCGCCTACTACTGAATTATTTTCTGTGTTTTCTATTGATCTAACAAGTGTAAAATCATCTCGCATACAAACAAGTGGCGGTTTCCTCCATGGCAGGCAACTAACACTTATGTGTATTGTTGATGTTGTTGTTGTTTTGTTGTTGTGTGTGCTACGCTTTAGCAGGAAATCTAGTTCATCCCATGCATCTCGGACCCATTTTACCTCATCATACCACATAGAACTATGATGCATTGAAGAGGTTGGCGCAGTAAAAGAGACACTTAAAAAATTAAAACCAGACTCGTTATTGATTTTGTATAGTGCCTGTAAAAATAATTTGATGTAGATATAGGAATAACCATCATCGAATCAAACTTGTGACTCTAGAACTGCGCTGTCACTCAAACTGTGGTAGCTTATAGCAAGTCCGTGTCGTGTCAACATCAGCCGGTAGATGTACCTATGTAGGATGAGTGTGTAGATGCTGCTGCATTGCCTGTTTGTTAATGCCACCCTTTTCTCCACATGCATCCGTTTGGCGTCATCCATCGCAGGTGTTTGGTAATATTGCACTCGACCCTGAATCGGCTATTACAAGACACAACAACTTCCGCAACTTTGTTCAGGGCCTAATGCTACTCTTCAGGCAAGTAATCTTGCTCTTCCTTTAAGTCCATACAACATACAAAGTGCAAGGTATCATAATGGTATTGATTTCTCTTGCTACATTATTTCACACACGTAAAGGACAGATCTTTTATTATGTTGTTTCTACATGAAATTTTATATGTTGCATTTGCATAAGTACATTCTTTGAAAGAGGAGGTCAGTATGACTTCTTGATTGAAAGTAAATTTTATCTACAAAAATAGTGTATTTCATATATTTTTCTTGCAGCCAAATTTTTGATTTCTTTGTCTTTTTACAACAAGACCGTACAATCTGTCTTTTTATGTGTGTGTGTGTGTTGTTTTTTTTTTCTTATTTTTTGGGGGGGCGGGGGGGTTTGCACATGCTTCTAATTCAAGCTTGATGAAAGAAAGCAATGTAACAATAGAGCCAGGAGTAATGTACCAGGTGGAAATATACTAAATTGGGGAGAGGGCTTTTTTTCAGCATCATTATTTTCTAAAAATGAGAAAGTGTTGCCAAAAAAGGGTTTGGGTTTCAATGAAAATGTGCATACCTATGAATTGAGGCATAACCATTATGCTACAATTTGCACAAATCACACCAAACTTTGATCACACTATACACTCTTAAAAATCACATAATCAGGAGGGATTGCTGGTTAAGAACCTGGAAGTAAATCTTATGAACTTGTTTTAGAAGCATTAAAAATACCAATTGCAGTTTTAAGACTTTAAAAATCTAATAATTTACTTATGCATGCAGCTTTTTAATTTTTTAAAGTAATCATTTCATCTGTTAAAAATACTTCTAAAATTCTCATGAAAATGTTTTTGTTTACTACTAGCTTGAATTTTGTCTAAATTTCATTCTTCTGCAAAATGGAGCTCACTGTGTTTTCTTTTATTTTCTTTAATCCTCATCTCCCTGTTTAAAATAAATAATTTGTTACTACTTTTAATTTACCCTACATATACCCTTTAAAAAATGCTGCTATTATGCCACTTATGCTGTAAATAAATATGCTGTTGTAATATCAGTTAAGAGGGAAGTATATGAGCCAAAGCTGGTTTTCCATCCTCTCTCCTATCCTCTGCATTTTCTCTTGATAGTGATGGCTTTTTTGCGTGCAATTGTGTATATTTATAGAGAGATGGAGTATTTGATCAATTCCTGTTTCTCTATTTATATATATTGAAGCACATTGGTGTCTAGATAATCATGCTTTCGTTGTTGTACCTTGATGGGGCTGCATAGCATAACCTTTATACCCTATCCTTCTGCAGAGCCCAAGCAAACCAATCCTCAAAAAAATCATTCCTTCAGGAGCTTTCCTTTTACTTATCTTACAGTATATTCTAATTTAACAACTGCAACACCATATTAATTGTTCTAATTTCCACAGGTGTGCTACCGGTGAATCATGGCCAAACATAATGTTGTCATGCATCAAAGGCAAACCATGTGACCCTCGGGCTAAGAAGACAGGAGAGATGTGTGGCTCAAATCTCGCCTATGCTTATTTTGTTTCTTTCATATTTTTCTGTTCATTTCTTGTAAGTTCTTTTTTGTTATAATTTTTACACTTTAATTTCCTGTCAACAGAACATTTACCAAATTCTATCTTTGTAGATGTTAAATTTGTTTGTTGCTGTCATCATGGACAACTTTGATTATTTGACTCGTGATTCATCAATTCTTGGTGCCCATCATCTTGATGAATTTGTACGAATATGGGCTGAATATGATCCAAATGCCACGTAAGTGTATATAGTTCCAAAGCTCATTTATCATTCAAAACTTGAAGTCTTTTATAGTGACAGTTTTATTTTTGACAGGGGAAAAATTTTGTACTCTGAAATGTATGATATGTTGAAGAATATGGATCCACCTCTTGGATTTGGTAATAAGTGCCCAAATCGATTAGCATATAAGAAACTAATTCGCATGAATATGCCTATGGATGCTGAGGGCAGAGTGCAGTTCACAACAACTCTCTTTGCTTTAATAAGAGAGAACCTAAATATCAAAGTTCGAGCAGGTAATACAGATATGCTAGTTTTTGATAATGTTACTCGACTGTAAAACACTTCAACAAAATTGTAAATCTGAATTGTTTTCTTTGAAATGTGCAAAGCTGATGAAATGGAACAAGCTGATGAGGAATTACGTCTCACCATACAAAAGATTTGGCCTCTGCAAGCAAAGAAAATGCTCGATCTCCTTATCCCTCGGCGTGAAGGTAATATAGTAACTTATTTTATTCGTGTTGTCTTGTTTGATTTCTAATTCCAAATCTAATCTAATAATTTTAAATTAATTTATTAGAACTGGGCAGAAACAAAATGACTGTGGGCAAAGTATATGTCTCATTACTCATCATAGAAAATTGGCGAGCAATGAAAACTACTGCAGGAAGTGGACAACAAGTAAGTTTAGTGAGAAACCAGGTAGATTATCAAGGGTATGAATGTCTTAAACAATATTTTACTTCCAAAAATAGTAACATCGAAGACATTTCAGTGTATTTGTCATTGCCAACTCAAAAATTTAATAATTTTTGACTTATGCCTTTTTGGGCTGAATGATCAAACCTGAAATATTTTGAACTTTTTGAAAGTTTTTGGTGTTGCTCAATAGTTTGGAAGCTAAATATTACCACACACACTTCTGCTTCAACAAGGATGGTTTGACAATAATTGAAGCCACCGAAAATTTTATTCAACAACAAAAAAATTATTTGGGGGTACCCTGAGGATCATTGCAACAATTCCTTTCGATATCTTGATTCAAACTGATTTTTGATAGAGAAAATGTCTTTGAGCCTGTCCAATGTTAATACGAAAAGTTTAATTTATTTTGATTACATACACATGCATTGAGTTCTTGGTCATTCAGCAAGCTGGTCCCCATGCAGTTTGAGTAAAAGTCTGTGAGACTTTCTTTCCTACCTTTCTCTCTCTCTTTTGTCTAAACCTTTATTTTGGTATGCATGTATGTGTTTACCCCTATTTTAGCTGCCTTTGTTGAAATCCATTAACATTGTTGCATTGAAAATTTTTTCTGTGCTGAAGCAAGTATGTAATCTATGTGCCGAATATTGCAATAATATGTCAGTGATGGCTTTCATTTTGATAGCCACATGGTTCCCTTGGTTTATAAGAATTTAAAAGGAAAATAATATGTACTCTAAAAGACCTAGTATTTATGGGTTTTCTTAATTGTTATCACTTGTCTATAATGCCCTTCCCTTCAGAATTTAATCAGGCAATATTCTCTTATCTACACGAATTTTAAATTTTTTTGTGGAGGTGAAGTGTAGATTCCTCCTAGGCCAGTAACTGTATAAAAAGTTAGATCCACAGCTGTGACGTGACCGTGTAACAATGTAGGGCATGGCTCAGACCAGTTGTCGAACTTGCAGTGTGATAGACATAGAGAAGGGTGCATGATAATTGGTGAGGTCCCTACAGTTGGTCCTTAAGAAGGGAATTCTAAGTTTGTCACCATAAACTTGTAGTCAGTGTCAGCTTTTTGTGCAGTTCATATGATACCTGTGTATATATGTGTTTTTGTGTGCAATGGTTGGCTGATTTTGTTGGTGTTAGCATTGTTTCTTAAAATGCCAATGTGTCTGACTGTGTGAATTTCCTGTGTTTGTGATTGAGGGTCAGCGATGGCTGTGTATCAAATTTTTGCATTATTTTATTTTAAGCCACTATCTGAGAATGATTTTTTTAGTGCTGACCTGTCAATTCTGAAAGAACATTTCAGCACTCCCCAGATTTTTTAGCAGAGCTGTAGATGAGGGCTACTGTCAGCTGTGCATGCAGCGTTACTCTCCCAGTATGCTCCAGGGCCCTCAATAACACCTGTGTTTGTTTTCAGGGCTTTGGTGGTCATAGTCCTTCAAATGAGGCGGTAGTATTCTTAATTAGAAACAAACTTTTCTTTCTTCCATCCCATTTTGTAGATACTTTTCCTCTCCAAGCTTTTATTAAAATAACAAAAGTGTGTACAAATTCGTACATGCCAACACAGACCACTATTCAAAATACAAAGGATTGCAGTTTGGAATACAACTTTGTTTTCTTTACTGCAACCATACTTAATACTTTTGGATTGGGTTAAATTTACTGTGTTGGAACACTTTTGTAGACAGAAAAATTTTTGAGGAATAAGTTTCTTGGTGTTGTATTTACTGCAATTACTTTACACGATTACAAACGAAGCACTGTAATTTTTTAGTGCTCCCCTTAATTCCACTGAATGACTGAATTAGCAATTTGTTGCTACCCCAACTGAACACCAAGATAACTTTCTCTATCAGTTTAACCTTGATAGTTTATTGTAGGTTATTTTTCCTAGGTGTTATGAAATTTTGCTAGCCAGATATAATTCTTTTTGTCCTTTGGGCATTTGGTTACTTCTATTAGCTTAAAAGTAAGATGATACATACAATCACCTTAAATTTAATTTATTTCTGCTTAATATTTCTTAAAGCACTGAACTGATTAGATCTAGAGCTCATCTGGATTCCCTTTGTTTGATAAGAGATAAATATATCCTTCTTAGTGCAGGTTGTTCAAAGTGTTGAGAGGGCGCAAATTGTTTTAAAACAGAAACTGATGACAAGTGTGCTATTACATTTGATAGAGCTTTCTCAGTTTACTGCAGACAAAAACATTATCATAAATTTTCAATGTTTTTCCCCCTTTTTTTAAACTTAAGTAATGGACCAAAAACCAAATCAACAACAGCACCAAGTTATTTTGATACTTTCAAAGTAGCTTGTTATTAACTCTCATTGTATGTCAAGAAAAAGAAGAAAGTAAAGAAGAAACAGAAAAATAGGAATATCAGTGATAATTTTACAGTATTTCTAAGAAATTTCAAAAAGGATTGGGAGTAGTAAACCATTCTCTTCCCCATACATAAAACATGAGTTTTAGAGTCACAAAGACTGTCTTGTTAATTTGTCAGACCATATAAAAATAAGCCTCTTCTGTAGTGCACTACTTATGCATGCTTCTGTTGTAGATTGAAAATGTAGTAACAGTCTTCTGCTTTTCTTGTTAAATAATGTATGTGTCATAAGTAAAAACATGGGCACAGACCAAAAGTACTTGTCTATTCTGGTATTAAAGCTAACAAAACAAATGAAACCTTAAGTCTGAAATTCTACGGTCTCAGAAACATTACAATTTGTTTTTGCAACTTTGAAAATGCTCATTAAATTTTAATATGGTCTCTTCACTCGTTTGAACCAATGGGGATGATTCCTCGCTTTGCAATTTCAATTTCAAAAAATTTTAATACGTGAACTGTCTATATATCTATCTATGTATCTATCTAGCTAGCTAGCTATCTATCTATCTAATTGCTTGGCATGATGCTTGCCAGTTATACTTTCTAACTGCCATATTTGAAGATGCAAGTCTGTGTCTGCAGTCTATCTGTTTCTCTTCTGTCTCACATGATGTGGATAAAAGTTTCAAGTGGAACTCTTTGATATAGCATCAGACAAAAGTAGAATTTAATCTTTCCACTTCAAGGATGCATGCTCTCCTAACTTTTTCAAAGATTCTCTGGATAGGGATTTTTAATCTTAAAAAAATTTGTTGATATATTGTCAAAAATAATTACGAACTAGTTTTGTATTATTTATCTTTCGTATGATATCTGTGTTTGCACCGTTATGCACCTTCTACTCAGCCAGGGAATACGTTGTTTAACCTGACGCGAGGGTTGAACCTCACTGGACATGGCTGGCCGAGCAATAGCAGAAGTGGATCCTTGGATCACAATGGAACATCAGGCATGAATGCTGAGGAAATAAGTCTCTTGGGTCGGAGAGCCACACCTCGTAAGAAGAGCTTCCGGTGAGGATTAGTGGTTTTGTAAAAGACGCTTTTTCTTGATTTGGTTGTAACTAGTTGTGTTGTATTGCTTTGTGTGGTTCTCTTTTTTTATAGTTTGATTATGTACTGCACTGTTTTCAGCTTTATGACCTCTCCACTGATTTGTTGCATTTTTCCCTTTAATTTTTATTACTATGTACATAATTTTTTTGTTGCTACTTTTAGATTGCTCTGTTTGATTGATCAAGTGCCTCTCATACTGCAGTCAGATGTGACTTTAGTGCTTTATACCAGTCTAAACAAATTAACTTTGTTTCAGGTTTTGTTTCTACTTTTACTAGTTTTTTTTCCTCCCCCACCCTTGCTTTCAGTATTATTATTTTTTCTTATTGTTTTTGCTATAGCTGAAGTCTTTTATCAATTAAAATTTTGATTTTATTGCAATTCTGCTGTGTGATAAATTTTTTGATCTAATTCTCTTTATTTTCTTGTTTGTTGCAGGAACAAAAAGGTGACCTGTCTCAATGAATGGTTGATAATATTGATTCGAATTATTCATTCCTTACATATCAAGTTTCAGTCCTAACATTACAACAAAAAGAAAGTGGCTCAGTTACTATATTTCACTTATTGCTTGAGTTGCTCAAAAAATCAGTTCAGTTTCAAATAAAATTTACCTTTGATTGGAACACTGAAAAACTCCAAAAGTATTTTAATTATTATGGTGCCATCCAGGGTGTGCTGGAATGTATTATGTTAACTGAGTTGAAAGAGAAGATCAATCTATGCTATCTAATTTTAACCTCTGTCCTTGTGTTTTCTCCCTTGAAAGATATAAGGGGAGAGAAATGTGTTAACACTAATATTTTAGTCGTACAAAGTTCTGTTGTTGTCAATTAGTTTTGAATGCCAAAGGCTGTTAAGTACTTTTAGATGCTCCAAACAGTTTAGTTCAAGCTATTTCCTCAAAGTTATTAGTCTATCAGGATTGTTCTTGGATTCCAAGTTGTAAGTGAATAGTGTGAAGAAATAGAGAGTAGACACTGTCAAATCAGTGATTGGAAACTGTTCGAATTGTAAGAGTTGTAGTTTGTTTGGAGCATTCTTAATGAATGGAAGACGTAGATAGCAAAGTGAGAAAGTACCATTTTTAGATAATATACTTATTTTTAGACATGATATGAATTGTTTTGCGCATTTTGTGTTTTGTAGTTACATTGTGCCTCAAAGAAGTGTGAGCGTGTGACCTTGCCTACCCTCACATTACTATATATTTTTCTTCAAGGTCACCTGTTCACTCTTCTGCGAGTAGTAAAGCATTACTCTAAAATGCGTAAGGCATGAACTGCTCTGTTGGTGTTACTGGGTGGATATCCACAATAGAATTGCATTAGACTACATAACCGTTTCAAACTTTAACTTGAAATAGTCTTCTTTGGGTAGTTGTAGAAAATTTTATCATGGCCCAATATTGGTAGGAGCCAATGAGCAAAGACATAGAAAAAAAATGAATTTGTAATACTTTGGTGGACAATTGTTAACATTTAACAAACTTAACACTTCTCATTTCTACTATTGTCTCCATTAACATTTTGTAAACTTCTAATTTTTTTTTTCAATTTAAGAAAATGAAACTTATTTGACCACCAAAGTACCCTCATGATATTTATTGTAAATTTAGATTAAAAACTTTAACAAAGTAGGTCTTACCTAAACTAGACCATCAGATTTATTACTGTTGAAATCACACTTCTTCCATGGAGTATGAATTTCAAAACTGAAAGATTCTCTTCTGTGTTTGTTACTACTAAACAGGTTTGAAAGTTGTTGGAGGTATTTAGGTCAACGTACTTCACTCACCACTTTCCACAAATTTCTTTTTCTATTTCTGTTGAATTGTACCTTCTGCACGCCAACTTTTGCACGTTTTCAATCTTAGCATGTATTCAGAAATTGGTGCAGCGTCAATTGAGCAAAATTCTGTGCTTTAAAGGGAGACTTTCTCTATCCAATTTTTGGAAAGAGGTCATCTCTCTCGTGAACCTATTTGGATTTTAAATGATCTCATTGTGGTTCTACAAATATCAGTAATAGTTAATTGACTGTTGAATTAGATTGCTCTCTTATTGGATCTTCTACTGTAGAACTGTCTGTTTTTTCTTTTCTTCTTCTTTTTTTTTTTTTTTTTTACAACCAAAAATGGCTTTATTGATTGCTCCCAGTTCATGACAGACGGTTTTTTGACATATTGACAAAGTTGCAATTTTTACAAAGCACATAAAAATAACAAAAATGTAGATTTTTTTGTAGAGCTGAATTAGATTGAGTTTTGCTTTAATAGCACTCAAAACTGGTTCTAAAGGAACACATTACTAGATTTATCAGCAACCTCTTAAATTTTTGATGAGTTCTAATTTAGTCAAAGGGGATAATTGGAGTCCTATAGTTAGACATAAGCTATAGGACTGTTGAGACAATCAGAAAATCTAAACTTCTACGGAATTTATTAATTAACTTGTAACTCATTAGATCTTAGAATTTTTATATGAATTCTTAAACCTCCATAGTTATAATTTATTCATCTAGGTAAAAAGTTTTGCCACACTTAGTGAACAGTAGTGAAAATTTCTAAGTGACTAGGAGCTTATAGACAGAATTGCCCTTAGGGCACAGTTCTAGGTAAGAGCTAAGCATTGGCATATAAAAAAAATACATGGTCTGCAAGATAAGCTTTTCTGGCTCTAATCAAATTTGATGGCAGTTGATCTACATCAACCCTATGGCACCTACTATTTCAAAGGGAAGGGGAATTTTATTGTATGGTTAATTCACAACTGAGTTATTGGCTGATGTTGATGTTTCTCAGCAGTCAGCTTTATCTGCATTTGTTCCCATCAATACAACACAAGATGTGTTGGAAAATTTCAGTTAATACTAGTTAATTTTTAAAATTGTAATTTTCAGGGAACGGAAGCAAGCGATCATCGGATGTCCCAAGAATCACTTGTGGACCAGCAGCATCTTCATCCAGATAGTTATGGACTGCATCGGACAGGGTCTAGGTCTAGATCTCCTAGTTTAAGGTCGGTGGATTAAATATCTCTAAATCTGAACAGTTTCAAAATTATGTCCAAAGTGTCATTAATATTTGCATATTTCACCTAGGCATCGGGGAAGGTCACCGACTCCTATAGGTCGAGCAACCTCACCACATGGTAGACATCACTACAGACATCCTCATCACCATGAAATTGGATTTAGTGATACGGTGTCGAATGTTGTTGACTTTGTCAAGCATGAGCACAGAAGGCATCATCCACGAACAAGAGGTCAGTACCACAAACATCCTAGCACAGTGAAACAGTTCATTTCATACCATGACAAAAAGCTTTGGTTCTAAATAATTCATCAGCTGTGCGGGAATCAGTACACTTTTCAAATATTGCCATGAGCTTTGATTTCATGTTTGCTGCTACATTGTGCCGGCTAATGGCCCCAGTGTTGTGTTCTCCTCCGCCAGGCTCCTGGTCAGCATCCACCAGCCCCGCGCGCTCCCCCAGCCCCGCGCGCTCCCACAGCCCCAGCCCGAGGAACAACGGCCTGGGTCACCGCTACGGGACCACCAGTTTGGAACAGCGGTCGCGCTCCCCCAGCCCGGGCGCGGGGGCGAGGGGGAGCGGCGGGGCCGGGGCCGGGGCGCACCACCGCATGGGGCCCCACATGGGCCAACACCACCACCACCACCACCTGCCGCGGCCGCCGTCCGGGGCGATGCCGGCGCCCCACACGGGCTTTGGACCCCATGGCGGCCATCACGGCCTCGGGGGCCTGGGTCCTCCTCAGCCTCTGCCGCTGCGCCCGCAGCAGCACAGCTACCCCGTGCTCGTGACGCGCCGCGGCCAGGGGCGGCGCCTGCCGCCCACCCCCAGCAAGCCGTCGACGCTCCAGCTGCGGCCGGCGCCCATCAACTTCCCGCAGCTGAACGCGTCGCCGACGCACTACCCCCTCCCGCAGCTGCCGCCGCCCCCGCGTGACCCCTCGGTGCCCGCCTACTGCCCGCTCAGCTTTGAGCAGGCGGTCGCCATAGGCCGCGGCGGTAGACTTTTACCCTCGCCCGTGCCCAACGGGTACAAGCCGGGTGGGGCCGGGGCCGGGGGTGGCCACGGCATGGGGCCTGGCCAGGCGCAGCCTCCACCCCACCGCAAGCGAAGCCGGCACTCGGACTCTGATGACGATGACTGGTGCTAGCCCAGCGCCTCGCCCGCAATCGGCACCCCAGCCCCTCCCCTTTCCCCCTGCCTAAGCCTGTTGTTATTTATTGAAAAAATGTGTATAAAGTCCCCTTGTTTTTTATTGTCGAAATCGAGCGCACATTGTGACCTTTGTGACAGTGCTACGCTCCCTCGGGGTGCCGACTGTGGGGCCACTGGGACAGAGGCCCTGACGAGGGTGTCCCAAAAGACTTCTTACCAGATTGCCAAGTGCATCTACTGCCAAGTTTTTATCTATTGTTCTCTACTGCGTTGTGTGGAAAACTTACTTTCTTTATCTTGACTCATAACTGATAAAGTGTACAGTTTTTGTGCAAATTCACAATTCTCTGTAAATTTAATACGAGCTGGCTTTATGAACTTAAGTTACTGTTGTGTTTCTTTACTTTAGGTTTTACATTTTACTGTGATATGATAGCAAAGACAGAAATAAAATATTATAAACTAAAAAAAGTGACATTAAAATCTTATTGGTGCTCAGTTCTGCCAACCAAGAAGTGATGAAGAGAATCTGGAAAATGAAGACAGAAGATGAAATGTGAAGATTTCTGTAGGGTAGCATAGAATGAAGGAAGCAGATTGTGTTTTGGGGTCACTGCATTTGTACAGATTTGTATGATCCCAAAGAGGAGACATGTTAATCCTGACTGACCATATGTTGTTCACTTATTTTTTTTCTGTTTCAATTTGTTCTAATGTGAATTTATTTTAATGGCAAACTATGTACCTTATATACTGTGTATAATCTTTCCTGCCATGCAGCAATGCATTTCCTATGATGCCACAATTCGTCCTCCTCGGATTTTTCTATTTCCTTCTGTGAATGTTCTTTTTTATGTCTGTTTACACTCTTTAATCCCAAAACATTGGCTCATAATTTTCAGAAATTAGTGATTTGAATGCAGACTTATTGTTTATATTGTATTGACCATATAATAATTAACTCAATTATTGTGTCCTATGTGAAATAGCTAGTTTTGCCATGGATGTGAATTGTGTCTCACAGCTGCACCAAAACTGATACTAGTTATTATTTTCATGGTTTGCCATTAAAATAAACATTTTTCTTGTTAAAAACCTTTTATGAAACTTGTGGATCCAAATGTTGTTTACTTATTTTAGATTGAGATGAGCAACTGTATACAAAGGGTAGGTGCAAGCCATTCTTTTCTATCCTAAAGATCCTTTCCATACAATTTGTGGATCATTAATATACCTGTTGACTCTGTTCAAGACTTCCCACTGTTATTATTAACACTTTATCATTTATTGTGAATGAGAAAAAAGTCATTGATGATTAACAGTTATGGTTGTATGTTGTTTAGTTCATTTCACTTCAGAATCAAAAAATTTTGTATATTGCTACAAACCATAAGAGTGATTGAGTGAGAGTGTGTGTGCTAGTGTGTGTTTGGAGTGATTGAGACCTTTAAATCTTATTTTCAAATGGATTTACTCATCAGACATTGAAATGCCCAGGACTAAAATCATCCAAGATCCATCACAATCAAGTGCTGATAAAACAATAAAGCAACTAATTTCTTTAAAAAAAAAAGGAAAGAAAACTTTTTTTCTACAAAAATGATTTTTTTTTGTGTGTGTTCTTGAGTTTCTGGATGTATGTATGTTTTCCTGAGTAAGATAAAAAAATTGACGATTTTTAACTTAAACATTGGCTTTTCTACATGTCCATTTTTGTAGTTCAATATAGCCCCAGCAGTTGTGCTTTTGTGGGCAGCCATTAAAGTTTTGGACAACCTATTTTTCCAATATGCTTTGTATGAGTTTCAAAAAGATTTCAAATGAATTCTCAGCTAGCAGCCATATCATATAGAGAGTGCAGGTAGCACTGATTTATTCTTTGGAAAAAGTCAGGTCAGCCCTTTCACCATGTGAAAATTTATCATTTTTCTGGCATTGTATTATATATGTATATACCCTATTTATATACATATGTATACAAGCAACATGCATCAAATGAAGAAGCAGTTGGACTTGTAGCTATATGATATTTTTTTGAGTCTTGTTCAGCCCATTACATTAAAGGAAACTTGAGAAAAACTATTTGTACTGATCAAATTTTCTTCATACGTAAGTTTTGATTTTGTAGGGTTGCTTTGGCAATCAACTGACCAGTATGTCACAGGTTAAATGCCCTTTTCTACTATCATAGTTATTTCTCACTATTTCTTTTACTTGAGACACAGCATTTAAATAATCATACCAATACTTCTTCTACATATGTAAGAGCAGTTAAAAAGATCAAACACATATTTCTGTTTAGTATGAAATTGGGATGAGAAAATAAATTAAAACTTGGACAAGCTACATCACTTTAACTACGTTACCTTTTAACTATTGATATGACAAACTGCGACTAGGACAACAACTTTTACTTCACCCAATCATAATGGGGCCAAATTCAAGTAGGCCCTTTTGAGTAAGAATGAAAAAGAGATATTGTAAGATCTTGTTTTAAAAAATGCTAGTATGCTGTACAGAAACATATTTTTCAACATCTAAGAAATAAAGTTGTGTTTTTGCTTCAGCATCACTCTGTCAAATTGCCCTCTCCTCTTGAATTGAAGGCCAGAGCAAATTTTCCCGCGTATTCAGAAAGACACACCCTTTTTCACTCTCAGAAAAAAACAATAACTGAATATTGTTAGGGTGGCCCCACAATGAACCGAGCTACGCTACCCATCACGCCCAACACCCATCACCCATCATGATGGTTGGTTTGAGACTCACATCACGGTACGGCCGCTAGATGGCGCTTTGACCTGACCCAGCGTTGTTGTGCGCGCGGTGCTTTTAAAGCATACTCGCGCATAAGTACTGTATGCATTCCCACATGATCAGTCCGAGGCCTAGTGCAAGGTTTCTTCGTCCGGCTGAAACCAACTTTCGGTGCGTAACTTCTGCGCACGATTTTTATGTGGATAACCTTAATGATAAGTGATCCATGTTATTATTGTTAACAATATGTTGGTTCTCGATTCTTACATTGAAATGTCGAATAGCTAAGGCCAACTTTTTCTAAGAATAGTGGAAGGGTGGGCCTTAGCTTCCCAAACAATTCAAGTTCAGTGTGGTTGCCGATGAAACTTGAGAAATGCTTGTCAATGTCAACAAGAAAAATTTGTGCGAGTAAGTTACGCATCTAGACCTGGTAGGGAGAAAAAGTTCCCATCGCACGAAGCAAACTTGGACTAGGCCCTATAGACTCTGCCGTCTCAAGGCCCAGCGCGAAACAACAACGTATGGTGGCGCCATCTGGTGGCCGACCCGGACCCGGAGAACGCACACTTGCACAAGAGGCTACCTCCTCGCTCCTGCTGACCTCCGGGTAAAATCGCGTTTTTTCGCGTTTTTTTCGCGTTCTTCGAAGATGATGCGGGAGCGTTACCGCGGCCGGCCAACAGATGGCGTTTCAGGGTGGCGGAGCGGAGGTCGCGTTTGCCGGTCCCGTCCATGCGGTAGATAGGGATTCCAGTTCGCACCGCCGCAAGGTGTGCGTCACGACAGCCTAGTGGTATCGCCCTTGCCCCCCGTCCCAATACCAACTAGGCTGTCGAGACGTTTTGCGGATTCGATCCCGACCGGTTCTTCTTTTTTTTTTTTCGATGTAAACGCTGGCTCTCGGACAAATTAACCCTCGGAGAACGGTCTAGGGATACATTAGAGTGCCCCTGCCCACCCCAATCATATTGGAGAAGTTAAAAAAAAAAAAAAAAAAAAAAAAACACGGCCGAGACTTGAACCTGCAAAACGTCTCGCCAGCCGAGATGATTTGGGACGGGGGGAAGGTGCGTTAACCATCTCGGCTGGCGGGACGCACACCTCACGGCGGTGCGAACTGGAATCCCTATCTACCACATGGACGGGCCCGGCAGAGGCGACTTCCGCTCCAACTCCGTTCATGCCTCTTGGCGCCGAAAATGGCCGGTAGATAGGGATTCCAGTTCGCATCGCCGAACGGTGTGCGTCCCGCCAGCCGAGATGGTTAACGCACCTTCCCCCCGTCCCAAATCATCTCGGCTGGCGAGACGTTTTGCAGGTTCAAGTCTCGCCCGTATTTTTTTTTTTTTTTTTAACTCCTCCAATATGACTGAGGTGGGCAGGGGCACTCTAATGTATCCCTAGACCGATCTCCGAGGGTTACTTTGTCCGAGAGCCAGCGTTTACATCGAAAAAAAAAGAAGAACCGGTCGGGATCGAATCCGCAAAACGTCTCGACAGCCTAGTTGGTATTGGGACGGGGGGCAAGGGCGATACCACTAGGCTGTCGTGACGCACACCTTGCGGCGGTGCGAACTGGAATCCCTATCTACCGCATGGACGGGGCCGGCAAACGCGACCTCCGCTCCGCCACCCGGAAACGCCATCTGTTGGCGGACCGCGGTAACGCTCCCGCATCATCTTCGAAAAACGCGAGAAAACGCGAAAAAATGTGCGATTCTACCCGGAGGTCAGCAGGAGCGAGGAGGTAGCCTCCTGTGCAAGTGTGCATTCTCCGGTTCCAGGTCGGCCGACAGATGGCGCCACCATGCGTTGTTGTTGCGCGCTAGGCCTCGACAAGGCAGAGCCTATAGGGCCTAGTCCAAGTACTCTACGCCCGGTTGGGCAATTTCGTCCTCGACCAATTCTCGGCGCGTTACTTATGCGCACGAATTTTTGTTTCGATCATCTTAATGATGAGGGAACCATATTATATTGCTAACAAGACGTTGGCTCTCGATTCTGACATTGAAACGTTAAATAACCATGTCCAAGTTTTTCGAAGTTTGGTGGAAGAGTGGGTCTTAGATTCAAAACCAACTCCAGTCCAGGGTGTTTGCAGATTAAACATAGGAAATGCTTGCCAATGTCAACAAGGAAAATTCGTGCCCATAAGTTGCGCATCTCGAGTTGGTTGGGGAAAAAATTTCCCCCCGCGCGAAGGAAATTTGGACTAGGCCCTATAGGCTCTGCGTTGTCAAGGCCTAGCGCGAAACAACAACGCATAGTGGCGCCATCTGGTGGCTGACCTGGAACCGGAGAATGCACACTTGTACAGGAGGCTCCCTCCTCGCTCCTGCTGCCCTCCGGGTAAATTCGCGTTTTTTCGCGTTCTTCGAAGATGATGCGGGAGCGTTAGCCTCGTCCTCCAACAGATGGCGCCACCCTGAAACGCCATCTGTTGGCGGACCGCGGTAACGCTCCCGCATCATCTTCGAAGAACGCGAGAAAATCGCGAAAAAATACGCGATTCTACCCGGAGGTCAGCAGGAGCGAGGAGGTAGCCTCCAGTGCAAGTGTGCACTCTCCGGTTCCAGGTCGGCCGACAGATGGCGCCACCATGCGTTTTTGTTGCGCGCAAGGCCTCGACAAGGCAGAGCCTATAGGGCCTAGTCCAAGTACTCTTCGCCCGGTTGGGCAATTTCGTCCTCGACCAACTCTCGGCGCGTTACTTATGCGCACGAATTTTTGTTTCGATCATCTTAATGATGAGGGAACCATATTATATTGCTAACAGGACGTTGGCTCTCGATTCTGACATTGAAACGTCAAATAACCATGTCCAAGTTTTTCGAAGTTTGGTGGAAGGGTGGGTCTTAGATTCACAACCAACTCCAGTCCAGGGTGTTTGCAGATTAAACATAGGAAATGCTTGCCAATGTCAACAAGGAAAATTCGTGCCCATAAGTTGCGCATCTCGAGTTGGTTGGGGAAAAAATTTCCCTCCGCGCGAAGGAAATTTGGACTAGGCCCTATAGGCTCTGCGTTGTCAAGGCCTAGCGCGAAACAACATCGCATAGTGGCGCCATCTGGTGGCTGACCTGGAACCGGAGAATGCACACTTGTACAAGAGGCTACCTCCTCGCTCCTGCTGACCTCCGGGTAAAATCGCGTATTTTTTCGCGTTTTTCTCGCGTACTTCGAAGATGATGCGGGAGCGTTTCCGCGTCGGCCAACAGATGGCGCCACCCTGAAACGCCATCTGTTGGCGGACCGCGGTAACGCTCCCGCATCATCTTCGAAGAACGCGAGAAAAACGCGAAGAAATACGCGATTCTACCCGGAGGTCAGCAGGAGCGAGGAGGTAGCCTCCAGTGCAAGTGTGCACTCTCCGGTTCCAGGTCGGCCGACAGATGGCGCCACCATGCGTTGTTGTTGCGTGCTAGGCCTCGACAAGGCAGAACCTATAGGGCCTAGTCCAAGTACTCTTCGCCCGGTTAGGCATTTTCGTCCTCGACCAACTCTCGGCGCGTTACTTATGCGCACGAATTTTTGTTTCGATCATCTTAATGATGAGGGAACCATATTATATTGCTAACAAGACGTTTGCTCTCGATTCTGACATTGAAACGTCAAATAACCAAGTCCAAGATTTTCGAATTTTGGTGGATGGGTGGGTCTTAGTTTCCAAACCAACTCAAGTCCAGTGTATTTGCCGATGAAACGTAGCATATGCTTACCAATTTCAACAAGAAAAATTCGTGCGCGTGAGTTACGCATGTAGAGTTGGTTGGGGAAAAAACTTCCCAACCGCGAGAAGGAAGTTTGGACTAGGCCCTATAGGCTCTGCCTTGTCGAGGCCTAGCGCGCAACAACAACGCATGGTGGCGCCATCTGTCGGCCGACCTGGAACCGGAGAATGCACACTTGCACAGGAGGCTACCTCCTCGCTCCTGCTGACCTCCGGGTAGGGTGGCTCATTCTTTCGCGTTTTCTCGCGTTTTTGGAAGATGGTGCGGGAGCGTTACCGCGGTCCGCCAACAGATGGCGTTTCCGGGTGGCGGAGCGGAGGTCGCGTTTGCCGGCCCCGTCCATGCGGTAGATAGGGATTCCAGTTCGCACCGCCGCAAGGTGTGCGTCACGACAGCCTAGTGGTATCGCCCTTGCCCCCCGTCCCAATACCAACTAGGCTGTCGAGACGTTTTGCGGATTCGATCCCGACCGGTTCTTCTTTTTTCGATGTAAACGCTGGCTCTCGGACAAAGTAACCCTCGGAGAACGGTCTAGGGATACATTAGAGTGCCCCTGCCCACCTCAGTCATATTGGAGGAGTTAAAAAAAAAAAAATACGGCCGAGACTTGAACCTGCAAAACGTCTCGCCAGCCGATATGATTTGGGACGGGGGGAAGGTGCGTTAACCATCTCGGCTGGCGGGACGCACACCGTTCGGCGATGCGAACTGGAATCCCTATCTACCGGCCATTTTCGGCGCCAAGAGGCATGAACGGAGTTGGAGCGGAAGTCGCCTCTGCCGGGCCCGTCCATGTGGTAGATAGGGATTCCAGTTCGCACCGCCGTGAGGTGTGCGTCCCGCCAGCCGAGATGGTTAACGCACCTTCCCCCCGTCCCAAATCATCTCGGCTGGCGAGACGTTTTGCAGGTTCAAGTCTCGGCCGTAGTTTTTTTTTTTTTTTTTTTTTAAACTCCTCCAATATGATTGGGGTGGGCAGGGGCACTCTAATGTATCCCTAGACCGTTCTCCGAGGGTTACTTTGTCCGAGAGCCAGCGTTTACATCGAAAAAAAAGAAGAACCGGTCGGGATCGAATCCGCAAAACGTCTCGACAGCCTAGTTGGTATTGGGACGGGGGGCAAGGGCGATACCACTAGGCTGTCGTGACGCACACCTTGCGGCGGTGCGAACTGGAATCCCTATCTACCGCATGGACGGGACCGGCAAACGCGACCTCCGCTCCGCCACCCTGAAACGCCATCTGTTGGCCGGCCGCGGTAACGCTCCCGCATCATCTTCGAAGAACGCGAAAAAAACGCGAAAAAACGCGATTTTACCCGGAGGTCAGCAGGAGCGAGGAGGTAGCCTCTTGTGCAAGTGTGCGTTCTCCGGGTCCGGGTCGGCCACCAGATGGCGCCACCATACGTTGTTGTTTCGCGCTGGGCCTTGAGACGGCAGAGTCTATAGGGCCTAGTCCAAGTTTGCTTCGTGCGATGGGAACTTTTTCTCCCTACCAGGTCTATATGCGTAACTTACTCGCACAAATTTTTCTTGTTGACATTGACAAGCATTTCTCAAGTTTCATCGGCAACCACACTGAACTTGAATTGTTTGGGAAGCTAAGGCCCACCCTTCCACTATTCTTAGAAAAAGTTGGCCTTAGCTATTCGACATTTCAATGTAAGAATCGAGAGCCAACATATTGTTAACAATATAACGTGGATCGCTTATCATTAAGATTATCCACATAAAAATCGTGCACATAAGTTACGCACCGAGAGTTGGTTTCAACCGGACGAAGAAACCATGCACTAGGCCTCGGTCTGATCATGTGGGAATGCATACAGTACTTATGCGCGAGTATGCTTTAAAAGCACCGCGTGCACAACAACGCTGGGTCAGGTCAAAGCGCCATCTAGCGGCCGTACCGTGATGTGAGTCTCAAACCAACCATCATGATGGGTGATGGGTGTTGGGCGTGATACTCTATACACCAACCCCCGAGGGTAGGTTCGCAGATGTATACATGTCTGGTTTGAATTTTCTGTCCTCTCTGATTTAACGGTGCTTGGACAAAAACATTAAAAATCAATGAGATTGTTGTAGATGAGTTATAAGACAAACACAACACAGTATTTTCCCACTTCTTCATTCTATTTGTGTAAAATACACAGTATATACAGCTTTTTATACAATTTTGTAATTTAACATTTCATCTAAGTAATAATTCAGATTTAAAAAAATATTTCATGTCATATGTCTCAATAGTACTACAGTTTCCAAATTTGCACACGATTTTGTGGTTTCTTTTCTTTTTAACTTGGAAAAAAATAGTCTAGTTACAAAATTGCTTTACCAACGTTTTCCTTTTGTTTTATTTACTAGTTACAAAATTGCTTTACCAACGTTTTCCTTTTGTTTTATTTAAAAGAACCAAATAAAAGACAAATTTGGTAGAGAAATGAGTCACAAATTGTTATGCAGTATCAAATAAATACACATTACATAAAATTACAGAGAAAAATTAGTACTTCAATCAAACTTGTGACTTCTATCTCGTTGTCCTAAATTTAAAATTGCAATGCTTGTACTTGTAAAAATTAGGAATATGTTGGTCACTTCTATATGACGGAAAGTGAGAGTAAGCTTCTTTCATTTCGTAATGTAGATGAAGCAAATAAATCTATAAGACACCCATGGCTCTTTATGGAAAGTCTTCACAGTTAGTGGTAACTTGAATGAAAAAAAAAAAAGCTAAGGTGAGTGAAACCAGACAATTTAAATGGCAAATCCTATAAACTTCTTGGTTCCTAACTCAACCTTGACAACATATCGGGCAGTTTTTGTCTTCTACTATTCTGTCTTTTCTTGTACACCTCAAAATATCTTTGAGACCCCCATTGGCCACAAACGTCAAAAGCATTAAATAATGTTTTTCTGAAATGTCCCACTTTGAAATCTTGAGTGCTATACATACAATAAATTTTCCTCAGGATAATCAATTTAGAACAGTGGTTAATAATAGCCAGCAATACTACAAGAATAAATCATAAAACTATCCTATTCAGTAACACCAGTTGTATCATTGCTAAGATTTAATTTTTGGATTTTTGAGAGAAAAAAATGAAGGTAACACTTTTGCCTTACATGGTCTGGAGGGCTGAGAAGTGAGGTGTCTGATCTGAATGGCCCATTTTGCCTATACTAGTTTGAGTTGTCAGAGCTGAAAGTGTTTGTTTAAAGTAATAAAACAAGCTCTGGATTTTAAATGTTATGCATTTCTGAATAAATATCTCATAATAGAAGACATCAGAGGTGTATGATCCATAAACATTATTCTTTTTCGCTCTAATCACAAAGCCAGTCATACTTTTTTAAAATCACCCTCTTCACTTAGTGTACAACTTTACTTCTTCTCCTACTTATAGTGCGCAAAATAATTTAAGTGAGTTATGAAAATTGATCACAGATGACCCAAACCTGTTTGCCATTTCAGAAAATGATAATCAACTGATTCCATATATATTTTTTGTCTCAATCACACATTGGACCTCCTTCCTCACCGGCTCATGGTGTGGCACTAGGTACGCAGATAATCCTATTCTTGCTGACGTGCGCCCTCAAACAAAATCACAAGAAGTAGTTCTCACACAAGGTAGTCTTTTGAGTGTGCAAAGCACACGGCGGTCGTCAATCACAAGTCGAAGGCCTCTGAGATTCTCAAAGGCCTTCCACCCCCTCCCTCCGTCCATTTCACTCACGACAGCAAACTGCAATTTACAGCAAGCGAGCGGGGGCGGTACTCGTCAGTCCTTCTCCGCCCCGCCCCGCTCCGCTTTGGCTCCCTTCTGCTGCTGTTGTGGGTCGCGGTGAGGTGGCGGCGACAAGTAGGTAGGACAAGTGTCAGACCGGGGCGGACCGGACCGGGCCCGGGCCGGGCCAGCCAGGTCGGGTGGGGCGCGTCCTTCCCTTGCCTCGGTGTCGCAGAGCTCACTCCCCGCCCCGCTCGATGGCGCCTAGGGTGCGAGGCGAGGCTTGATCGGATTCATGTCCCGGACCGGATCCGAGTCTACCTCCTCCTGCTGGTGGGCGGCGCCTGGGTGTGGTGCATGCAGCCCTCCACGTTCTCGGGCCAGTCGCACACGTTCTCGTTGGGGTTGAACACGAGGTTGGCCGGGCAGGGCATGTGGTGCTTGCGCTCGCCCTCGCACATGTAGTAGCGCGTGCAGTCCGCCTTGTCCGGGTGGTACGAGATGTGGCCGTCCTCCTCCTCGCAGGTCACCACGTTGGCTGCAAGAGACAGGGGCGATGAGCGACCGTTTGGGGACGCGGCAGTCTCACTTGAGCTCGCGGTGAGTGTACTCACGGTCCTTAGTGGTGTACGCGCCGGCGGTGCTGGAGCCCTCGAAGGGGCCGTCGTACTCCAACTTCACCTTGTAGCCGTCCAGCTCCTGCCTCATGGCGGTCATGAGCGGGTACTTGCCGGTGCCGCACGAGCCCCTGAAGTCGTCCATGTCCACCGACCAGATCATGATGCCACCGAAGCCCTCGTCCTTGAGCCACGTCATCTGCAACGAACATATCGTGAGGCCCGTGCCTTTCTCTCGCCGAGGAAGAAGTCTCCAGCGAGAAGAGAAGCCTACCTTGGTCTTAAGGCTGCGCTCGTCGTCGAAGCCGACCCACTGGTCGTCCCGGTATGCGAATGGCACCTGCTGTTCGTTGTCCCAGACCAGCGTAGTGTTGTCTCCGTGCAGGAAGTCACACACCTCGTAGTACGACATGAAGCCAGCCTCGCCAGTGTACTTGCCGGGGGTGCCGCCACCGGAAGCCGGGGCGCCGATGTCGAACTTGGTGGGGTCGACGAGGGTGAAGGAGCGGCCGTAGGTCGGCATACCGATCATGAGCTTCTCCTTCGGGGCGCCCTGCTTCACCCACTCGCGCGCGCTGAAGTCCTGCAGACCATAGAGATAGCGTGACGTAACTGGTGGCCACAACCTGGCCTGATGGCGCCCGCGAGCGGATGGGTAGGCCACCCGCAATTCACGCATGTGCGACGGGTCGTTTACCCCCACACTCACACCACCCGCCGGCAGGCTGCAGAAGTTAGCGTCTACTCACCACGGTGAGCTTCTTCTGGTAGCTGGTAGCGCTCTCGAGTGGGAACAGGGGGCTGTTGTGTCCGACCTGACGTTCCCACTGGCCGTGGAAATCGTACGTCATCACGTTGATGAAGTCCAGATATTTGGAAATCTCCGGCACGTCATAACTGCAGAAAGGCAGGGGATTTGGCGAGAGTAAAATCATATCCAAAAGTAAGTTTGACGGCCGCATGTCCTCTGGTTAACACGTAGTTGGTCGCGCTCACCCGGCAGCGATGGCCTCGAAGGACGCGGGGACGGCGGCAGTGAGCAGCAGACGGGGCAGGTTGGCACTCTTCGCCTCACCCTCGAACGCCAGTCGCAGCTCGCGGAGGAGGTTGACGTAGGCGGCGCGATCATCAGCACCCCTGAAAGGAAAACAAAGCCATTTCAAGATTCAAAGCACTAGGCGGGAGGGAGGGGGGGGGGGGCCTAGGTTAAAGAAGTGTTGTATTTTGGTTACCTGGGGTACTCCCAGTCAACGTCGAGACCGTTAAATTTGTACTCGCGAAGGAACTCGATGGCCTCGTAGACAAACTGGTTCATCCGGAACACGTTCGATGTCAGTTCCTTGAAGGGTGTGGAGCCAAAGGCCCAACCGCCAATAGCGAGTAGAATCTAGGTAGAAGAAAAACAAAGATATTTTAAATACAAAACGAAACGCAGTATAAAGCTTTTAAAAAACAGACATTTTCGGCAGCCATGTACATACCTGCAGGTTGGGGTTCTTTTCCCGGAGGGCGACAACGCGCTCGTACATGTCGGCGTCCTTCTCCTCAGCCATGGCCAGTTTGTGCTCCTTAAGCGTGGCGAAAGCGTAGATGACGTGCGTGCAGAGCGACGCGTCGATGTTCTCCGGCGTGAACTTGCCGGCGCCCGGACGCTTCTGGGACCAGCTGGTCATGTAGCAGAACACCTGGGGCGCGCGCACTGGCACAGAAACACAACGTCAACGTGATACCGGCTGTCATCACAGCTCCAGAGCTTTCCATCACATTGTGTAAGGATGACACGGCGCGTGCGGGATGAGGGAGGAGAAGCGGATAGGAAAGAGATAAACCACCGGAGCTGGAGCGGCTGCACGGTGCGGCACGGCGCGGCGCGCTTACCGTTGGGGTCGACGACCTCGGTCAGGGTGGCGGTCGCCGCCACCTGCTTGGTGGGCTTGCGGACCTTGGCGAGCACCTCGGACACGGGGATGGACACGGCGGTGGGCAGGGGCTTCTCCTCGACGATGGAGTTGGCGACCTTGCTCCAGTCGACGTCCTTGGCGTTGGGGCCCCTGGAGACGCCGCGCAGCTCCTCCCGCATGGCGCCGATGAGCGGGTACTTGACGCCGCCGCCGCACACGGTGCCCGTGAAGTCGTCCATGTCCACGGTCCACACCATGGCGCCGGCGAAGCTGCGCTCGCGGCAAAGAGAGGTCAATCACACGGGAAAGGAGGAACACTTAAGACACCCAAGTGTGCGATTCTTTTTTCAAACGCCCGCAAGGGAGGGACATTTGTATTCTTGGATTTCCAGTGAACAGGAGAACCTCCCGGTCAAGACTTGTATGCACTTACCCGTTGTCCTTGATCCAGGTCATCTTGTTGCGGATGGAGCGCTCGTCGTCGAAGCCCACCCACTGGTCGCCCTGCACGGCGTAGGGCACCTTCATCTCATCGTCCCAGACGTAGCTCGCGCCATTCTTGAGCATCTCGCACACCTCGTAGTAGGCCAGGAAGCCTGCCTCCTTGGTGTACTCGCCCGCCTTGCCACCGCCGGACGCGGGGGAGTTCACCTGCGGGCCAAAACGATAGTCATTCACAACCGTACACAGGACAAACATGATCTTTGATAAAGAAAAAAGAACAAAAAAGGGTCCTCTCTCGACCTCGCCCGTTGCGCACCTTGTACTGCTTGGTGTTGGCCAGCGTGAAGGAGCGGCCGTAGGTGGGCATACCGATGACGAGCTTGTCCTTGGGCGCGCCCAGGCGCACCCAGAGGCTGGCGGCGTAGTCCACGCTCAGCTGCTTGCGCCATTCCGAGTCCGAGGACGGGGCGTACAGGGGGGCGTTGTGACCAGTCTCGCGCTCCCACTTGCCGTGGAAGTCGTACGCCATCAGGTTGATGAAGTCCAGGTAGCTGTGCCGGCAGGCGTTCCGAATGTAAAACCAACTGGTCGGCAAGTAGCACCTCCAGCTCAGCGGTACCAATGACCCCGTTCCTCCTCCAGGCACCACAAAGTCCCTCACTCTTTTCTTTCTTTTTTTGTTAATTACCGCACTAAAACATCATTGTTACGTCGGGCAGGCGCTCGGCTAGGAGAGGCCGGATGGCGTCCCCCACGGTCCAGCGGAGCAGGGTGACCCCTGCCCCCCTCCCCCTCCCCCTCCTCCTCTTACACTCACCTGGCGACGGCGGGGACGTCGTAGCCTCCCTTGACGTTGTCGGGGCCGACGGGGACGGCGGCGGTGAGCAGCAGACGCGGCTTCTTCACTTCCTGAGCTTCCGCCTCGAAGGCTTCACGCAATTCTGCAATCAGCGGCGCGAGTTTAGTGCAGTCATTAAGGGTGGGTGGGTGTCTGTCTGGGTGGCGCTCCACATGCGGGTGCGGGGGCGAGGGAAGTCCCGTCCCGGAGGCGCGCGGCCGCTTCCCGCGCGGAGCTGCCGAGCTACAGAGAAGACTGAAGCAGGTGCAATCGCGATCGCCAGCTATGTTAGTTTTGGAAGAAAAATAATCAGCTTCCACCACGGGCGTGTCGTAGAATGGCGGCGCAGGACACAGGGTGCTCCGGCCTCCTTATTTGTCGTCGTTTGTTTCAGGGAGGAGGAGGAGAGGAGGAAGGCGGCAATCAGCGGCTGCAGCGCTACCGCCGCGGGCCGGGGCCGCGTCCGGGGCGCTCCGGCAAGTGCGCGGGGGCGTTCTCACGCCCCGCCCTGCCCCGCCCCGCCCATCTTGTCCGCGAGGTGATGCAGCTCCGCGGGGCGGGGCGGGGCCCGTTTAGCCCTGCACCACCGGGCCCGGCCGGCCCGGCACGGCGCCATTGTTCGATGCAGTGCAGTCAGTATTGCATTACGGGCCTGGCCGGGGCACACCGGGGCCGGCCGGCCGGCAGCAGGCGGAAGGGCGGCCGCCCTGCATTCCTCCCGATTACCCGCGGGAGGTGAGGCAGAAGTGAGGAGTGACCGTGCCTTACGTAAGGCGCGGCACGGCACGGCGGCCGGGCCGGGCCGGGCCGTTTGATACAATAATGAGCATTGTGTACACGGCTCGGCTCGACTCGGCCGCCCCGATAGCAAACTGTTGTCAGGTTACACACGACATGTTGATACTGGGAGGAATGCCTTCAAATATTGACCCTCGCGCGTGATGTAAAGCCGAAGCCGCTATGGTCGTGCGTTAGTGAGGACGCGATGCACGTCATGCTGACGTGACATGTTCCGGGCAGAGCCATGTGAACTTCCCTCTAGGGACGGACTAACGCCGGTGCGGAAGAGAGCATGAGAGAGAGAGGGGGCCTAGTCGGAGCAGAGCAGGTTGCAGAGGGAGAGAGATGGAGCACAAGCACGCACTCAGGGGTGGACGGACGCGCAGAAATGCGGGGCATCCACGCGACATCCGGAACGGGTAGGAAGGGAAGGGAATCATCGTAATGGCATGGCCAGTGGTGCCAGTGCCTTTTTTCCCCGTACTTTCTCGGCTCAAGTCGGGGCGGGCCTCAGAACAAATGTCGCCACGCCACGCCACGCCACGCCGGCCCCCCCGAGTGCTACTATGACTACTTGTTACTTCAGACTGAGCAATATTTTTGTTAACAAGGGAATGCACTGCCGGCAGTTACTCCCGCGGTGTTACGGAGGTGTTACATTGCAGCGCGTTGCGAGCGAGGGCGCCTCAACTCGGGCAATCCGGTGTACACCCACCCAGGCAATCCACGGCCAATCTTTGGCAATCCTCGCGAAACACGGAACAAAAGCCGTGCTTGTTGCCTATTTGCAGGCGTTTTGCCTTGGAAATGCCTTAAAATTCTCAGGCAATCTGGCAATCTTCGCAACTGCTGCTTTCCGCGGTCCGATCCAGTCGTGTGTAAGCCGAGAGCGCTTTTCAACCCCGTTTAGACATTACTTTGGAAAGAACGGAGGAAAAGAGTCGGAGTCAGCGCCGCGCCAGCCGGGCAGTGCAGGGCGGGGCGGGGCGGGGCAGAGGCGCAGGCATGGCGCGGGGAAGAAAGTTGGTGATTTGCTATTTCGCGACAACGGTCCGAGGAGGGAGAACAAAATATTAGGGCGCGCGGAGGGAATATAAAGAACTGCACGGCACGAGAGAGCGCTGGCGCCGCGGTGACCATACAGCCCGCAAACAAACGCTTTCTACACGCTGGGAGCCCGCCCCGCCCCGCCCCGCCCCGCCCCCGCCCCGCCCCGCCTCGCCCCGCGGGGACACGAATGTCGCACACTCTGCTCACGCTGCGCTGCAGCCAGCAGGCATCGGCTTACCTTTGAGCAGCAGCACGAAGTTCTTCTTGTCGTCGGTGCCCTTGGGGTACTCCCAGTCCATGTCGAGGCCGTCGAAGTTCCTGGCCCGCAGGAAGGGGATGGCGCTGTAGATGAAGGTCTGGCGCGCGTACCTCGACTTGGACATGTCCTTGAACTTCTGCGTGCCGAAGGACCAGCCACCTGCGGAGGCAAGTTTGCACGTTCAAATCTCGCGGGGCAATCTAGTCTCACGCGGGGCGCATCATCTTGCTAAATAATTGCGCGTCGCGTTCGCATCCTGCGTTCGACAGCGACGCCCCGCCAGCGCTTTCACCCAGGGTGTGCGGCGCCCCGGGGGCCCTGCCGCCGTGCACGCGCGCGGCGCCGCGCCGCGACGCGACGCGCCAACGAGAAAGCGATAAACGCGGGCCGGCGACACTTTTGCAGGGAAAAATTAAATAATAATAATAATGAAGAACGCTCGGCGTTACGACTTACCGATGGCGAGCAGCACCTTAAGCTTGGGGTTGGCCTTCTTCAGGGACATGATGCGCTCGTAGAGCCCCAGCTTGCCGTCCTTCGTCTCGTCGTTGGACTCGAACGAGGACAGCTTGCCCTTCTTCAGCCACCCGAAGGCAAAGATGACGTGCGTGCATAGGTCGGCTCCGATGTCCTCGGGGGTGAACTTACCGACCTTGGGTCGGTACTGCGACCAGTTGGTGTAGTAGCAGACCACCTGCGAGAGGGAGCGGAGCAGAGGGCGAGGGCTACGGTTAGGCAGCGCATGTACACAGGCGTGCGGCGGCCTGCCTACCCACCCATTGGCAGGCGCTCGGAGGCTTCAAATAAAATGGTCCGCCCGTTCATCATCGGAGATCTAGCGGGAAATTCACCTTGTAGCCGGAGCTGTCGGGCGCCGCGACGCTGCTCACGGTGGCGGACTTCCTGGAGGCGGCCACCACGGCGCCGGTGGCCCCCGCGGCGGCGCCCGCCCCGGCGGCCCCAGCGGCGGCGGCGTTGAGGCGGCTGCGGACCTTGAAGCGGTTCACCGAGGCGGAGGGCTCCTGGTCCGCGCTCGGGGAGGAGGACGTCTTGTGGTTGTTCGTCGGCCTCCTGAGTCTCCGCCGCACGCCTGCGACAGGTCAACAAATCATCGCGTGTCAATCCAGCACCGCTCCCTGGATATCGCACCAACGTGTCGTGCAAGCGGAAATTTGTGATGGGGCTATGAATCAAGAGCCATACGGCGGAGCGCGCTATTGTATAAAATACCTCCAGTATTAGATATTTTTTTGTATAGGTACTTTTATTAATTACAAAGTAATTCCGGCTAACAGCTTCTGGACCATAACTTTCGGTTAACTCTGGCCGCAGTACCCTTGCAGCGCCACTCGAGTGACGTCAGAGCGTGCCGCGGTCTAGACGCCAGATCTGATGAGATGGGGATCACGGCGCTCACCTTGCACGCCCCGCCCCGCCCCTAGGCCCTGCGCGGCCGTGCCCTGCCCTGCCCCGCCCTGCCGCCAGGCCTGGCCCCGGCTGGTCAGTTGCACGTTGCCCCGGCCGCTCCGTCTAGGTAGGTGGTCGACCAGCTATCACTGAGATGGATTTCATAGTTAGCTTTACGGTACCGCCCTCACGATTCTGGCCGTGCCTTGACTTATCTCTCGACCTGTTGCTAAGAAAAAAACGTCAACAACGAAAGCACGACCCTCCCCGCCAAACCCACACACACAAAAAAATATTTGGACACACCACTGTCTCCCAGCTGCTGTGGCGGCAATTTTGGTGTGGACACGACACGGAGTCCTTATCATCACCAAGTGCGCAGCGCCCTGCCCTGACTGACATGCCGAAAGAGTCTTGGTTCGTGCCCTGCCCGGCGCCCGGCGCGCCCGCCCGGCCGCGAGACGCCTTGCCAAAGTCAGCGGAGGCATAGAAGTGGACGGGAGAAAAATATAGCAATATCGTATGAAATAAGTGAGGCAGAAGTGAAAGTGACCGGCCGGTCACTCTGTTAGAGTGGACAGAAGGGAGAGGGAGAGGGGTAGGGGGGCTGCAGCGGTCAGCCAGGCGGCCAGCCAGGCGGCCAGCCGGACCTCAGCGCGTGGGAGGGGGCGGGGCCGGGCGGCGGCAATGAAACTGCAAGCAAGCAGTTGCTCTTGTCATTCAAGGTTTTTCTTTTCCCTCTTTTTTTTCAACAGGCGGCAGTGCCGGAGTGCCGGGGCAGGTGGGACTCGAATGGCCTGCTTGTGACTTTTTCGCCCCCCCCCCCCCCCCCCCACTGAACGTTATAACGCGAAGTAGAGTACTACGGCTGCAGAGCCGCGTGCACTGCGGTTCCTGGAGCTAAAGAGCGTTGCAGTAGCGAAAACCACCAGAATAAGTAAGATTGCTATAGACCAACTAAAAGTAAACGATTCCGTTTTTGTCTCTTTTCGTTTTGTTTTTCGTGGAGAAGCAGGACGGGGCTTTGAAAGTATGGAGACTTGAACGCAACGCGCGACGGTACAACAGCATTCAAGCGGACATTCCCAACGACACTCCACTCACCCCCAGGCAACTTTTTTCCTATCACAGCCAGACGAGACGAGACAAATTACTTGCTGGAATGCTGAAGTACACTGCGTGTTTCCTCACACAAAATTTCTTTTAAAAAGCCCCATTTCTTTACCCGAGTTACAAGGGGTCGACAAAGGGTCTGTTACTGCGTTTAGATTTTCGACGCGTTTTTTTTTTTAACTCCCGATGCAAGCTGAAGCTAGCCGGTGCTGGTGCCTTACCGGTGGCTGAGTCTGTGAGCTGCGCCAGCAGGAGGAGCGCCAGCGCCGCGAGCAGGAGGGTCCGCGGCCCGCCCGGCGACCACATCTGCAAACAGAAACACACAATCATTCATAAAGCACATCTCCAAGAAAACTGAAATACCGCAAATACAACTACTTAAAAAAATTATGTATATGTATATTTTCAATGGGCAGACCAACCAGCCGACCGGTCTGCGCGGGGCGCGGTTTGCGGGAGGCGTGGCGGGGCGTGGTGGCGCGGGAGCTGCCCCGCTACCCCCATCCCCCCCTCTCATCTCTGACCACTTTCGATTTTATTGGCGGCAACAGGTGTCGCAGGCCAGGCCAGGCATGCTTCAGAAAGTGTAAGACTGGCCGGGCCATACGATGGTTTCTACAACTTTTCCATTTTTCCAGGTGATGGTCTGGGGCAGGGGTCGCAAACTCGCGGCTCGCGAGACCGACGCGTTTTTTTTTAACTTTCGATGCAAGCTGGAGCTAGCCGGTGCTGGTGCTGGTGCCGGTGCCTTACCGGTGGCCGAGTCTGTGAGCTGCGCCAGCAGGAGGAGCGCCAGCGCCGCGAGCAGGAGGGTCCGCGGCCCGCCCGGCGACCACATCTGCAAACAGAAACACACAATCATTCATAAAGCACATCTCCAAGAAAACTGAAATACCGCAAATACAACTACTTAAAAAAATTATGTATATGTATTTTTTCAATGGGCAGACCAACCAGCCGACCGGTCTGCGCGGGGCGCGGTTTGCGGGAGGCGTGGCGGGGCGTGGTGGCGCGGGAGCTGCCCCGCTACCCCCCCCCCCCCCTCTCATCTCTGACCACTTTCGATTTTATTGGCGGCAACAGGTGTCGCAGGCCAGGCCAGGCCAGGCATGCTTCAGAAAGTGTAAGACTGGCCGGGCCATACGATGGTTTCTACAACTTTTCCATTTTTCCAGGTGATGGTCTGGGCCTCTCATTGCTTTGGCGGGGGAGGGGAGAACGCTCTGCCGAATGATGGCCCAGACTACTTTGCCTTCGCGGTAAAGGAGAAATAGCACTTTCGCGCGTTAGCACGCCACAAGAGGAAGGCAAGGGTGACTTTAAAAAAAAAATTAAAAAAAAAATACGTAGCGCGAGAATAGATAAGGAAGGCGTATGACCCTCTGCCCCGCCCCGCAACACATATCCCGCACTGCTCCGCAGCCTCTCGACCGTAACGAGAAGTGGAGATAGCTAGGGATTCGTAACATGGAAAAGGGTCAAGTTTACTGCCTCGGAGAAGACCAGAGAGGAAAGATTATTCATTTAATTTTCTATCCCTCTCTCCTCTCCCCACACACTGCGTCTCTCAAACGCCGACTGAACCGCAGTGCACCGTGACGGTGCGCGAGGACACAACGGTGTGTGTGAGAGCGAGAGAGGGGGGAGAGAGAGAGAGGAGGAAGGGGGAGAGACGACGAGGAGGGTGAGGAGGGAGGCGTCGGTGATCGACCGTTATTACGGCAGAGTGTCCGGCCGGCCCGGCCGGCGCCTTGATGAAGTGTGGATATAGTCGTAGACTACCCTGACAGAGTCCGCGTAACAAGTGGGAAACGGACCTCCGCTTACATAATGCAAGTAATAATGGGCGGGTATATTATAGGGTGTGAAGCTCTGCCGTATTTCAGCTTGGCACTGTTGGCTTCGACAGCGCGCCCGGCCCGCGCTCGGGGCGGTATCACCGCGGCCCGGCCGGTGTCATCCACCTCGCCCATCCGCTTGCCATTTCCTATTCCCGCGCCCTCTTCTACACCTTCTCCAAAAATGGAAGATTATCACTCATGGCCATCGGCAACCGGGGAGAGGAAAAAAAAAGGAAAATGTGGAGTGTATGCCCTTGTGTCGAGGCTGCCGGGGAGCTTGCTCAAACACATACATGCATGCATCGGGTGCGTGCGGGGCGGGGCGGGGACAGAGCGCTGCTGCGGCGTGCGGCCGCCGGGCCGGGCACACAGCCAAAAATACCTTTCAGCCGGTGGCATATCGGGTGTGGAACAATACTTGTCGAGCAAAATGCTCAATAGAGCACAATTTTTTTTTTTTTTTTTGCTGATACAAAAAAAATGTCAGTGTCATTCGGAGCCCCAAACGTTCGCACGTTTGTGCAAATGGTGCCAGCGCGCCGGTTAAGAGTCTTTGATCGTGATTTTGACAGCGGCATGAGGGAAAACAAACGCTCGCTAGACCATACAACACTACCTTTCGGTTTCGCCATCCTTTCACACGGCGGCACATACGCGCCACCCAAAAAGTGGCAAGAGAATGGCTGCTTTGTTGCCTCCCTCCCTTTCACCTCACCGCGGGCTGGGCTGGCTATGGGCATTTGTAATGACGCACGATGCGTTTGCGGAAACGCTTCAAAACCAGCCCCCCCGTGTTGGTGATCCTTTCTCCGACGCGTACGTGCCGTGGCGTGGCGTGGCGCGGCGTGGCGGCCCACGTGTGACGAGGAGGGAACAACGTTTTCCTTGTAAGCTGCCACCTCACTCACCAACACACACACAGCACATCGCGCCCACCAATAAATGCCAGTATTTCATTCGGCAGAGACTTTCTTTTCCGATAGATGGTCCCCTCAATCAGCCCTCCTCGACTCGACTCGCCAGGCGCCCGGCCGACGAGCACGGCCGGCCTTTACCGAAATGGTCCCAAAGAAGACCCAGAAGAAGACGTGTCGGTTCGGTCCCGCCCGGTCCGCGTGGGCCGGGCCGGGCCGGGCCAGCCGGGGCAGCGGTCAGCAGCGCGCCCGATTTACGGTCACTTCGACCAAATCTCAGCCGGACGGCCGGCGACGCGACCGCCGCGCCGCCTTTTGGAAAGCGGATGGAAAGTTATTCCGCGGCGAGACCAGCGGCGGGCCGGGCCGGGCCCGGCCGGGCGACGCGAGCGGGACGCCATATAGCTCTGATAAAAGCCACACCCGCGCGGGAAAATCTGTGGCGAGCAAATAGAGCCGCAGACGAGCTTATTTTGGACCAAGCGCATATTGCGATACTACATGGTTTACGAGAATAGAAAAAAAATACGTGTGGCAAAGCACAATCCGAAACGTAATACCGCGAAACATCGAAAAATCATGGCGCTGTCGAAGCAATGTGCTACAGTAAATATCGACAGCCTCCCAAGGCTTTAGCGGAGGCCTTACTCTTTTAAGACGCCGATAAACGCTAGAGGGCGGTGATGTACCCTCCCTCCACCCCGGCTCGGCTCTGCTCGGCTGGCCCGGTCCGGTCCAGTCCAAGCGGCTGGTCCGACCCCACCCGACAGGCGCAAATGTCAACGGCTACCTCCCGCTGCGCAACACTCAAAGGGACCGCGCCGAGCAGCGCCGCGCCTCTGCGCCTCCGATACCTCTACGCCCCGCCAGCAGCGCCTGCCCGTCGACAGGCAGAGGCAGTTTTTAAAAGGTTTCAGGTCATCTCTGCCCCCCCCCCCCTTTTTTTTGGCACAAGGCCGCCGTATGAGGGAGAATGAAAAAGCTACCCCAAGACGTGGCGAGCGTGGATTCACGACATCGCGTTAGTGGGCTGGTTTTGATTCAAGGCACCACTCGTCTCGCGGTCTTTACAAGTAGTTCTTCGTGGTCAGCGAGATTATAAAGTGGTAATAACACCGCAAACTCTGCACAGCGAAACTGGATTATGCCACGTTCGCTGTTGCATTCTCTCAGTATGATTTAGAAAAGAACCTGTATAGGGAAATAATCTGAAAATAATGCTAATAACCGAAAAACTCTTAAGGGCCCTCTGGCATATTTAATGTCACGTGTCTCTGCTCATTTATACTACTCCGCGTGGCGCACGCTTGCGGCCAGAGGCCCGTGGACGGGACGGGGCACAAGTTTTCACGCCGTTTGCCTGCCATTCATCGGGAGGACTGCCTCGGCCCGGCCGCAGACCGCAGTCGCACCACCGCCAGAAACCCTCCTCCGGCAGGATTTGTAGATTAGACAAGAAAAAAAAAATACAAAAATAAAAGAAAAGGGAGCATGATGGTTTCCAATCACCTGGCCGGCCGGCCATTAAACTGGGCCGTGATGTAACAAGTTTTGCGACACGATGTAATGACGGGTCCTTTGTTGTCGCCAGCCTCGCCGCCCATTAGTCCATAAGTTTCCCTTGCTTTTAAAAGTCACCGCCATTGTCTCACATGGGCAGCGCGGCATGGCTCTGCGGCAGCCCGCCCCGCCTCGCCCCGCCCCGCCCCGCCCCGCCGGCAATTTTCTTAATCTGCGCGTCGCACGCCACCGCACCGCCGCGCCGCGAAGCTGCAGCCGATCAGTCCACCCCGCCCCGCCCCACCCCACCCCACTCCACTGCGTCCAGCGGGGCAGGACGGGGCCGTCGTCACCAAGGACAGAGACGAACCGATATATTACGGCACCGAAAAAAAGAGCTGGGTTTTATGGATCGTCTTCCCCCGCGAGGAACTCATAGTGCGCGCGGAATCATATAAAACAGAGGATACCTTACAGACACCCCGCCTATCGTCGAACGGATAAGAATTGGGATTATCGGACCCGCTACGGTTATCGAAAAAACCCACAACCAACCGTAACCAGCCGAGAAATGTTGTGTTTAACTTTACCTCGTGATCGAAATCAGATAATCCGTGTGCCTGCGGCTGCGCTGCGCGGCCACGTTACTGAATGAGCACACACACACGCGCGCGCGCTGTCAGTGCGTGCGTGGTGTGGTGCAGGTCAGGTTAGGTTGGCACTGCTGTCTGCCGCGCGCCGTGCCGGGCCGTGCCGGGCCTGGCTCTATCGCAGACACTTTCACTTATGACAGTCCCCCCGCCCCCGCCCCCGCCCCCACGTCCTCCGATCACGGTGGCGGGGCGCGTGGCGTCGCGTGTCCCCGCGGGGACGGTACGGGGACGACGGCGCCCTCCTCACTGGATGATGTGTTGAGAGACGTTACGTCAGCCTCGTCAGCCTCGCGTCAGCTCGGCGCGTAGTGATGGGAGCGGGAGGGCGGGGCGGGGCGGTACGCCACGGCCCGTGCCGGGGTGCGCGCTTCGTCGCAAAACGAAACAAAAAGAAATAATAAAGCGGGGTGCGAAATCAGTGCAGAGGTGCGCGTCACATGACTCACTCCGTGCACCACCCCACTCCATGCGACCTGTGGCGTCCCTCCGGCTGAGTGAGTGAGTGAGTGAGTGAGAGAGAAAGAGAGAGAGAGAGAGAGAGCGCACACAGGAGCTTTGTAGGGCACTTTACTGCGTGGTCGCGGCCCCGGCGGCCCCGCCGGTTTGGCGCTGATGTAACGCTCGGCTCGGCCCAGTGTCCGGCGCGCCCCGCCCCGCCCGGCCCGGGCGCAAAGGCGGTCAGAAAAGAAATAATAAAGCAAACGAGTCCATTCAAGAGAGTCAGGGCGCGTAAGGACACGGCACAGTCTCACGCTGCCGAGCCGAGCCGCTGGAACAGCCCCGGCCTGCCCCGCCCGCGGCCACCCCCGGCTGGATGATGCCCGCGGGTGACGCCCGGGTGACGCCCGGCTGAGCCGCGCCGGCGTTGTTTGGACAGGCGGAATTGAGTGACGCGGTGCTGCTGTAGGGCGGGCGCCACTGGCGTGATTCACTTCTGGAGGACCCTACCCCACCCCGGCCCGCCCCGCGCCGCCCCGCCCCGCCCGGCGATCCATACAAGCACAGCATTGTGTGTCTCCATCCGTCCGTCTCATTGGCATGCATGGGCTTCCGAGTGGCACAATCATGTTACGTGGCGCGGGGCAGCGTGCAGGCTCGTGGGGCCCATGCCCGTGCCCCCGGCCCGGGGCGGCCCGGGGCGGTAGGCAGGAGCCCCTCTATTCTATACGCCGCGGGGCGCGGGGCGCCCTGCCGCTGCAGTCATTTCTGCGCGCGAGCGAGGAGTCGCCATTTACAAGGCGTGTGGTAACGTTACACTGTGGGCCCCGGGCCGGCCCGGCGGGTACCTCACCGCACCCCATGGAGCCCCACACTGGGGGCCCCACAGGGGGCGGCGGGGGCCCCATTAGCAGCACGACGCCCGCCCCGGCCCGGCCCGCGAGGCGTCGCGACGCTTAAAGAAGCGACGCGTGATCAGGAACCCGGAGACGATTTTCCTTTTGCACCATTGCGCAACGAACGGCAGGGCAGGCCCCGCAGGGCCCGCAGGGCCCGCAGGGCCCGCAGGACCCGCAGGACCCCAGCAGGGGAGGCAGAGAGCCTTAAGGGATCAGCCCAACAATGGGGGAGGGGTCATCGTGAGGTAACGAGCTGCACAATACCAGAGATAGCGAAACGAGAGGAGAAGGGCTTCATTATTTTGGCTCACTTTTGGCTTGGCACGCGGCGGGGCGGGCTAAATCACAGGTAACTAAGGAGTAAATGAATGAATTTCATCACGTCAGACTATAATCGCGCGGCTTTCCATCGAGGTGCACTTGACAATTTACATAAATCAAAGCGCAGGCCGCTATACGCATCCAGTCGTCTAGCAAGAGTAGGAGCATCAAGAGAAAAGCGCACCCACTACCCGGAGTAGGACGCCGCCGCCAAAAATATGGATGGGCTCAGCACAGCACTAACGCTCCAACCTCAACCCGATGCAGAAGAGGGATGACTGACGCCCTGCCCTGCCCCGCCCCGCCCCGCCCCGCGCTCCATACCGCTGTCTCCACCAGCATCCCTAAGACAAACATCCGCAAACACGATCGTCTCCGTTTCTGATTGCAGTCCTTCTAAGCGACGTGGCGTGGCGGGGCGTGGCGGGGCGTGGCGGGGCGGGGCGGGGCGTGGGGCGTGGCGGTAGCTCAAGGAGAGAAAGTACACAGCAGCGGCAGCGGAGGAAGAGGAAGGCGATAGGGGCGGGGCGGGGCGCCCAACACGCTAGTCTATGAGCTTTGTCACGATTACACTCGCGTGGCGGGGCGTGGCGTGGCGTGGCGCCACCCGCGTCAGCCGTCAGGCTGTGTGTTCTCCCCGCGGGTCGACTCGCGTGTCGCGGAGGGGCGCCGCGCGCGGGAGCCTCGACTCGACTCGGCGGCTCGGCTCGGTGATGAATAGGTGTCTGGACGGGCATGTTCAGGCCGACCAACCCGAACCTCTGCTGACTGTGAGCATGGGACCCTGGGCGCCCTGGGCGGTCATGCACCAGGAAAATATAAAGGAAATTTATATATATTCGCTTACGACAGCAAAATCGCCAAATTCCAAAGCGCGCGACATTTATTCTGGGAGTGCAAAAAGTTGCGTGTTCGCATCACGGTGTGTCGGGCTGGAATGCACGGCACACTGACGTGGTCTTGCTTATGAATGAACCGTCCCCCGATCACACTCTGGCGACCTCGCCTCGCGCACTGCCCCCCCCCTCCCATCCTCTCCCCGCCCGCCCCTGCAGCAGCGTGCAGGTCAGTGCTGCTAAACCGGTGCTTAGGCAACACACCCTGCCCCTGCCCGCCCCGCCCCACCCCGCCACCTCGCCCACTGAACGCCCATGCGCCCCTCGGCGACCGGGCCGCGTTGAGACAGTTGCTAACTGGATCGGCAGCCCCCCCTCCCCTCCTCCTCTTTACTTCTATCGTCCTCCGCGTCGAGATTTTGCTCCTTGGAAAAAAATATTTGAGCATAACAGTGAAATAAAATAATAATTATTCGATCGCGGCTACTGCTTTCCTGCTACTCTTCAGTACTCTATTTCGTTTTTTAAGAACTAAAATGATACTCTGACGAGCGCTGCACCAAAGCGTTATCAATTCAACATAACTGTACTTTTTTCCAAGCAGTTATCGCCCCGGTGGCGGTGTCACCTAAGACGCGGGTAACACCAACGACAAAACCGGCTGCGCCTGAAATTGGATCGCAATACTGGTGTCCCGGGCGGGGCGGGGCGGGGCGGGCCGTATACTCCTGTGCCGCAGCTGCCATTCTACCGGCGACTGCCCTTCTCGCCTTGCGAAAGTTAGAGCAGCAGACCGCGAGCGAGCGCGGGCGCGCCAGGTAGCAGGAGTATGAGCGTGTAGGTCCTCCCGGGCGGGGCCGGGCCGGGCAGGCAGGGCGACGACTGACATTTTGCCACCGCGGGGCTGCGCGGCGCGGCGGCGTGCCAGCGTGTGAGCGGCGCGGCAGCGCGCCAGGCCAGGCCAACAGGCCTGCGGAGGAGACGCGACAGGACAGGACAGGACAGCGTCGACGAAACCGTCCGCAGCGTTGTGTCTCGTCTGATCCCTCCCGCCCGGCCCCGCCCGGCCCCGCCCCGCCCACGGCCAGCGACCATCCAGATCTGCCTCACCCCACCCTACTGCCTCTCACAACCTTATCCGCACGTAGGATACGCAGCTCCAAATACGAGTATGTACCTTTTTCTTACATCAGCCCACACAACCGTATCGCGCAGTTTCGTCACAAGCGGCCGCCGCTGCTGCGCGCGCTCGCACAGGCGTAATAATACGCGCTTGGCTCTAATTTTTGCAAGAAAAATCGAGCAGCGGTATCCAGTTATTTCGAACAAATTTAAAAATAATAATTTTTTCATAATGTTCTTTTTTTTTTAGAAAAACAAATAGCAGAGGGGGGCTTACTAACTTTTGTTGAAATATATAGCTATAGGTAATTTCTCCCGGGCGCCAGGATTGCCTTCAGACTCACTGTCCGACGCCCTCCTCCTGCTCGGGCGGGCCGGCGCGGCGCTGGTCGAGGACACCCACCTGCAACAAGCACACACATAGTAATTAGCGGGGATCGGTAACGAGCAGGGCGGAGCGGGGCAAGGCGCGCTATCAGCAGCAGGGGTCAGGGGCAGCTAGCTGAGAAGTGACTAAAATTTTAAAAATATTTCATTTAAAAGAAAGAAAGAAATGCACATGGACGAGGAAATTTTTCTCACACGGTAAGACGCGTCCACCTCCTACCCTAACCGCGGTGCGCGGTGCAATGCCTGGAGGGTCACGCTAGCGTGACGCTACCTGACCCGCGCAATGCCATACAGCACGGCAGCGCGTTTTTAATTCAGCCGCGTTGGTAAAAGTTTGCGTCAGAGAGACGCCTCGCCACGGCGCGCTCGCTGAGTTTGGATGCGCGGCGTGCGAATAGCGACGCGTGACGGCTATTCGCATGCAGAGCGGCGTCGCGTCGCGTCTGGTCGCGAGACGGGCCGGGCCGCGAGGAATCCCCGCGGAAAAATAAAAGTAATAACGACGTCGCAGAACCGTGCGAGCGACGGAGCGCGGCGCGGCGGGAAGGGAAGGGGGAGTGCATCGGGAGTTCCCTCCCCAAGCGATGCATGAAGGAGCCGGTGCAGCGGGGCGTGGCGGGGCGTGGCGGGGCGGGGCGCGGCGGGCGCGGCGGCGGCCAAGGGTTTTGAAATAGGTCGGTGAGGGGAGCAATCAGTCGTGCGGGGGTCGCCTCGCCTCACCTCGCCAGACCTGACCACGTGACCGCGCGTGCCGCGTGCCTCGCACGTGCCGCGCACGTGCGCAGGGCAGGGTCACGGCCCGGCGCGGCGACACGTGCCGCGGACCCCAAATACAACGAGGGGAAAAATGAAGTTTCGGAACGAAGTTTTCCTTTGCATATATTTCCATCAGCAGTGATCAGGTTGATTTTAGTTACCCTAGCTCATTTGCGGTGTACACGTGGCAGGATGGCGGCCCAGTCCGCCCCGCCCCGCCCCACGGCCACGCGTTATTTGGGGCAGCGCGACTTGAGCGGCCGACTTTGAAAAGGGCATAGTGGCGGGGCGGGGCGGGGCGGGGCGGCCGACACTGTCAAAACACCGGCGGCGCGGCGGGTCGCGTCACAATCATCAGCCTCATCAACGAGGGCGTTACGCAGCCCAATCACAATGGCAGCAGCGCCCCGCACCCCGCCCCGCACCCCGCACCCTGCCCCGCGCCCCGCAGCCTCAAGCCCCGACGGCTGAAGCAGGCGGAGCAGCGCCAGTCCCTGCAGTATTGCGTGTTGGTTTGTTGTTTCACGCGGCTAGCCTACATCGGTGCGCGCTGCGCGCACTCCTAGGCGTCCTCACACCCACACCCTCTCGCTAAAGGCAGGCAAGCTGAAGGTGCGACCCGGCCGGGAAGGGCGGGGCAAAGGACGAACCGTAGAGTAGACTCGGCCAAACGGCCGGCCGGTGGTCTGAAACCCGACCGGGCACGCCCCGCCGCGCCCCGCCCCGCCCCGCCCCGCCGCGCGGGGGTCAGCAAACCAGGTCCACTTACAGCAGCAGCGGCCCGGGCCGGCCCGCACGGAGACACGCGCCCGAGGTCATCCACTCCCTTAAGCTGCTTCTGCTGCTGGCTGCTGCCGCAATACCAGCTGAGCTTCTCAGCGCCAGGCGGTCTGGCCTGGGCTGGACACAGGGTGCCCTCTCTCTCTCATATTGCTTCACACCTGACACGCACCAGACCGGGAGTGCCCTCGTGGATCAGAGCGGTCGCCGCGCTGTCTGCTGCCCCGGCCCGGCCCGGCCCGGCCCCGTGTGACCACTCAGCAGAGCAGCGGTGTGACCACTCACTCCGTGTCTCTCTCTCCGTTCTTCGCTTAATCCTGACGCACCGCGCCTCTTCCTCCGCGCGACAGAACCGCTCCTGCGTTCAAGTCTCCACGACAGCATCAGTTATACGCGGAACGGACCTTACACAATCCAACTCCACGGCATTACTATCATCATCATTGATAAGCTGAGGTCCTGCATTACTGCGCAGTTTTTACTATGTGTGTTTATTGTGCAGTTTGCAGTCCGCGCCTTCTCTCTTCCTTTTCCTTTGTTTTTTTTCGCAATATGCCGGCGGGAATGTCGAAGGTTTCTGGAGCAAGACAAAAGGCTGGCGGGGCTGGCAGGCAGCGCCACGCGGCGCGACGCGACCCCGCCGCCCAGGATGCAGGACGAAGGACGTGTCGAGATCATGCTCGCCCATTACGCTGTGTGAGCCGAGCGGCGGGTCGCGCAGCGCGACACATTCAGAACGAAACAAAAAAAAGGGGAGGGAAAGAAAAGAAGTTCAGTCCTGAATGGAAATGAGAGCAGGCAAGCGGAAGTTTCGACCGACACTGTGAAGTTTGCGCCGCTCTCACACCCGAAATATTCCTTCCAGTAAAGCGGAGTGGGGAAACGCCTGGACGGGTAGGCAACAAAAGTACCGATGTGTGATGCACGCATCTTTTTGGCCTACCTCCCAGGCGTCGACGGTGTAGGGAAAACCTCTACCAATCTCCGTATAAATGCTTGGCGATGAAGCCGTTTTCTTTTTTTTCGGTCGTCGCATTACGCTTTGATAATGACTCTCTCACACGGACGCACATTGTGCGGCGCTCGCATACATTGCATTTTATGATCCGTTCCACTTTGTCCTTGTGCGCCGCTGCACTATCGAGATGGCACAGGTGACGGTAGAGAGTAGATTCCCCTGCGCTACGGAACTAACTACGCATCGCACTAACTAATTTCGCCCTTCAAAGGCAGCTCAAGCGAGATCATCGAACAAAAGCAGCAGAAAAAAACAACAACGACAGAAGGAATAAAAATAAAAAACGTGACGAGAGATGTTGCCGACTCACCCTGCTTAACCTCCTCGTCGCGCCGGTACGCCGGTACACGTTTGTTAAATCCGCTTGGTGAGGGGTGGCCTTGGCGCCGCGTCTCCGTGCAGCGCGAGAGCCTAGCCGGGTGGGACTGGGGACTGGGCGCGGGAGCGGAGGGGCCGCTGGAGCTGTACCCCACCCCGCCCCGCCCCACCCCACCCCACGCCACCCCGCCCCACCCCTACACACGGAAGTACCGCCCCCACCGCCGCGGCCCAAACCACCCCGGCACACCCGGCCCGGCCCGGCCCAGCACACCCACGTCAGTGGGCCGGCCAGCGGGTGACACGACACCAGCCGACGGCGACACCATTATATATATATTCTCGTGGCGCGGGGAAGTTGGAGTAACTTTTAACATCTCTGCGTCATTAGCCGCCGCCAGGGCCTCATTGGATGAAGCGATAGGCGGCCGCGAGCGGGGCGTCTCCAAAAGAAAAAAAAAAGCGGATTTACCACCCCTGGGGGCATTAAGCATTCGGTGACGTTATCGCACGAACTAAAAATAAAAAAATTATCATCTAACATTAACGCACTTACGCTGGTTGCAGCAGCAACCGGACATTTGCCGAACACGGAACAAAAACCTTTTTTTTCCTAATGAAGGTGAGGACGAGGGGAGGGGTACAGAACACCCTGTCTGATCGGGCCCCGCCTCGACTTATCTGCTTAGCAGCGGTAAGAAGGCATGCGCGGCTGGGCGTGGCGGGGCGGGGTGGGGCGGGGCGGGGTGGGGTGGGGCGGGGTGGGGCGGGGAGAGCCGAGTCGTGGCAACGCCTAGTGGCGCCCCGCGGCCCGGCCCAGCCCGGCGCGGCCCGCGACCTTGCGATCCCCGTCTGGTCCAACGGGATGCTGGGGCGGATGGCGGAAACATGACGCCAATTAATGCCTCGAATCATCTGAATCAATCATGATGGTGGCTCTGAAAGGCGTCTGGAAGGGGGAGGGAGGCGGGGCGGGGCGGGGCGGGGCGGTCAGTGACGTGAAAAGAAGAGCCCATATCGCGTCGAGCCGCCGCTGGACCGGCAGTAATCGCCCCTTCGTGACGCAAGAGAACGCTCGAAATGCGGTGTATTACGGCCCTTTGTTGTTGTTTGGCTTTCTTCTTTTTCTACTTTTTTTTATAACAGGGTAGTGTAGTAATAAGAATAATAGGACTACCGGCGCGGCGACCACTACGTACCGGGTACGTAGCTCACACATTACATACACACAAAAGGACGGGCGTGTCGAAAGCGCCTCCCTCCGCGTCCACACGCGCTCCGGCCCTTCCGGAGCACGCGCGGCGGGGCGTGGCGGGGCGTGGCGGGGCGGGGTTTGGATTCCGACATTGATTATCCTTGTGAGAACGGCACACGACACGGCCGAGTCGAGTTGAATAACGCGAGAAAACGCGACGAATATTTTTTTTTACAGGCCTACGAGCAAACAACAATAATCATGAAACGACACAAAACGACACCTAACGTCGAAAGTACACAAAAGCGTCGTGCCTATTTGCATGACGAGACGAGTGTTACTGTAGTGTCGCAGCGGACTTACGTAACGCTCCAGGCGGGGTACACACCTAACGGGTGACTCACGCCGCGTTCTTTTGTTTTGTTTTTCCCCCATCTTTGCCAAATATCAGCAGTTCCCCCAACAGTGCGCACACACGAGTGACAAGGGTGGGGCCCGGCAACAAATCGCCACCGGGGGCCAAAAAAAAAACAAAAAAACTACGCCCACCACAAAAAAAAAGAAAAGAAAAAGAAAGCACAACGATCCGCGCGCGCCATGCACGTCTCCCTCGTCGTTGTCTCTCTACGATCAGGTGTTCCTGTTGGCCTCCACTTCATCAAAGATGAACGCGCCGCCCGGCCCGCACGAGGAGGAGAGGAGTTCAATGAATGCGAGCTAAAAACGAGCGCGCCGCGCGCGGCAGCTTCGTCACCGCGGGTTTTTCAAGTAAGGCGATGCAGAGAGGGAGGTTTTAAAGCAGGCGGCGGAGATGGAGAGGAAGAGAGAGGCGAGGCGAGGCTCTCGCCCTTCGGAAGGATGAGTGAGAGCAGGAGGAGCGTCACGCCAGGCTCATCGCCGCTTCTGCTTCCTCGTCAACCTTTTTCTTTTCTTTTTTTTTTGTGAGGCTGCTGCGTGGAGGACTCATAGTCTGTCAATGAATTGTTAACTATGGAGAGAGATTTACGTTTTAGTATAAAATTCTGGGCTTCCGGACGCTCAGAGAAGCCTTGCGGTGATGGCCTTGAAATGCGAAGGAAATGGCGATATAGGGTTATAAGGTATAAAATTAAAAGTGTCCGTTAAATTGGGTGATGCCGACGTAAAATAACTTGGACATCGGGTCCCGGTTTAAAGTTCGTCGCTGTTAAACCGGTTCGTCGAACGAGAGTTAAATTGGTGGTTATAAACCCAACTAACTGGTCAAACTAAATAACGGACAGCAGGTCGCTAAAGTGTAAGCACGTTACGTATAGAAGCCCTGCTGATACTTGGAACACAGTTTTGCAGACACCATTGTCTATTGAGTCATGGCCCCGAGGGCGGCTGGAAAAACTCGAAAGATAGGGAGTTAGTCGAAAAAAAAAAATCCGGTGCGAAGGTGGCTATACTGCATGTGTGCGTGGGGAGGGGAGGGGGAGGGAAAGGGGGGGGGGATACCTATTGAGCCAGGAGAGGGAAAGAGACAGAGAGAGAGAGAGAGAGGAGAGCGGGCTGGGCCGGGCCGGGCGGCCTTGCGGGAGACCGCCCCACAAGGTCGCATCCACTCCAGTGATGGTTGTCGTTGCTTGAGGCGAGGCGGTCCAATACACGGCGCCACGCGGCGCCCCGCCATGGGAACACCCGCTCCAGGTGTGACACAAACCATTTCTTAAGCTCATGTAAGTACGAAATCACGTTTCACTTACATTGGCAAGCCAAAAATTTACAATCCGTGAATATGAAATAACCACGATGGCGCTGCGCTTCTTTAGCTCTGAAAATAAGGAGTGTCGCGATCGCCGCTCGCCGAGTTCCTCCTTTCCGAAAGTCTTTTAGTGAGACGCTTCTTCGTTGATCGATTTCCAGCGAACAGCCTTCAACGGCGGAGCCGTGATGTCAGCGATAAAGTCTAGGCACGACTCTCGAGCGCAGCGCGCTGAACCCTTCTGCTTGCTTTCGGAGCGGCCACAATATTGTTAAACGTCAGAGAGACGGATCGCTGACCACTCTCTGGACGACTAAATTCGGGGATTTGTTCCTCGGACCCTTTTATCCAACGGCAGAGCTTGACAGCGCGAAGGATTGGGCCACGCAGTGGAATCGCACCGGGTCCTTGAAGACGCCTCGCCTCTCGAAGCAGTCGGGTCGGCCATTTAAAGCTCAGGGGACAACACTGTCGAAAAATAAACGAAACTACCCCCTGGAGAGCGCATCTGGTGTGCCTTGAGAAGCTGACGCCACTGCAAGTTTTAAAACTAACGAGTGACAGCCCAGAACCAGACGCAAAAATGAGAGGGTTTTTTTTTTTCATTCTATGCTGCAACATTGCAACCTCCTCTTCTCTTCGCACTCTTCAAATTATCAAGCTGTATTTAAGTAAAAAAATTAACAAAGCACACTACACATTTTCTTAACACCACGCGCACTTTCTCTCGGCGCGAAAGTCTCACACCCAATCTTTTTTTTTTTTTTTAACGAAGGTTTTCCAGTAACAAGTCGGATGGTCGGGAGGCTGCAGCAGGCCGCTGGGGGCCGCGGCCGCCGCGGCGCGGCGCGGTGAAGAGTTGAGGAGAGGCCTCAGGGTAAGATTCTCACAGGTTAGGAGACAATAGGGCCTAACAATTCCGAAGAATAATGCCCAACAATGGTGCAAACAGCGCGCCGACAATGGTGCGGCCCGGGTACCTCTGGCGCCCTTGACATGAGACTGCGGCCGCCCGGGGCCCAGGGTGAGCTCCCGGCCCCGCGGGGCGGGGGCTGCCAACTACTTATATGCCTTCTACCGCACTGCACACACACTCACGCGTATAGAGGGTTGCAAGCTACGATCGAACAATAATAACGACAACAAGACCCATGCTATCACACAATGCAGAGGTCGGTATAGAGACCGGTGACGCCAGCCGCCCGAGACAACAGTGTATACGCCTATGCCGATGGCAGAGACAATAATCAGGCGCTGATACCAACAGCAATCGCACACGACGTAACCGTTTGTCGACATCCGTGCCAAACCAATAAACATACGCGGGTCAATCCTTCGCGTGTCCTTCCTGCCGTCCTCACATTCCACACTACCGTTCGAGAAGAATTTGCAAGCAGGCAGAGGGAGGGTCCTCTCCGATGTCTCAATTCCAGCGCTCATCGGCCTCCACACCGTAAGCGAAAAGCAGAAAACGAACAAAAAAAGAAAACGCCCACCTGGGCCCCTGCCGACCTGAGGGTAGGCCACCCCGCCCAGCACAGCTGCACGACATTGCCTACCGCCCAGGCGCCGTCTTTACAAACTCCAGCCTTACACCTTGCTTAAGTCATATTTTAATTTTCACCCGACGAGAACCTCACGCTCACGCACAGTCGGTCAGGTGGCTGACACCAAACTTGCGATCGCATTTATTTCTACTTCCGGCCGGGCCGGGCCGGACCGAACAAGGATCGGCGGCCGAAGCAAAGCAGCAAGGTCACCGCGATTGGCGCTGCGCTGCGCTGCGCTGCTCGCCGCACACGCGGCCTGGTCACAATCACTTTGCAGCCCCGGCCCGGCCGACAGAAAGCAGGGCGCGGCGCGGGGCTGATCAGCAGCAGACTGATTCAGAACAGCGCTTTTCTCGCTCTGTCTCTCTCGCACCCTTACGGCGCACCTCATGCGTGCAAGAGAGACAGAGCGAGGAGAGCGCTCTTCTGAATCAGTCGACAGCAGCGCGCGGCTCTTCGCCTTGATCCGGTTCAGTTCCGCCCCGCCGCAGTCATAGCTGCGACAACACAGTATACCTGCTGCAAAACGGACGCGAAGGAGAGAGAGGGAGGAGGGAAGGCAATTGACCGCAATATAAATGAAGTCGCGCGGGGATATGATGACGGTGACTTTGCGGGCCGCCAACACAACACCGCAAAGGCAACGCGAGGACTTGTTCTCACGGCGCGGCACGGGAGTGTGGTCAGCCACACGCTATTGATAGTTGCATCACTAGCGGGCGGCGGGACTCATCAGCCCGGATCATCATTACCGTCCCATTGTCCCCCTTTGGCCTGAGTGAGCCACCCGGCCGGCCCGGCCACAACTTCTAGGTAGGTCATGTGACCTAGCTGTCGTGGATTCCTCCAGGTTAACTCGGAATTTTAGGTAATGCACCCCATTCATAATTTTTTTGTTTAATTCGAGAAAAATTCAGAAAAATATTGAGAAAGTAAAATTTAGGTCATTTGTGCAGAGTAGTGTTTTCCCCTCGAGGTTTCCCCCTCGGCAGTCTCCCTTCTCAATCGACGGCACTTGCCCCACGACTATGACCCCTGCAGTGACCTCACTACACTCGGCGCGGTTCCCTAAACCGGCAGAATGAAAGTGCTGTTCTCTTCCTCCGAGGGACTTTCCTCGAGAAGGCGAGGGCGCGTGGGATAATCTAGTACACTTCCCGGCCAAATGAGGATGAAATTAAAAGCTCGCATCCGAACTTCATTAGCACAGAGTGTGAGAGGGAAGGAGAGCACGCGCGAGCGACAGAGAGACGCAGAGAGAGAAAGAGATGTCCAAACGTACCGAAAGGGACGACGAATATTTTTTCTTTGCACCTGTTGATGCTTGCTTGCTGACAAACGCTGTAGTACATTCCACCCCTTTGATTCCTAATCGCACGCGTGACTTTCATCTTGCGATGACAGTGCATGCTGTCAATCTCTCTCTCTCTCTGTCTCTCTCTCTCGTTCGTGATTCACCGGGCCAGCACCTCACGATTAGTTTCTTGACGACGACAAACGGGCTCTTTTAGAGTCAAGTCAAACGAAGAACATCACTGTGATGGCTTTTGTTGACCCACACGCACACGTTTTTTTTTTTTAAAGTCGCTGCGAATCGCGCCAATTCACTCTCTCTCCTTCTGACCTGGGGAACATATCAGATGTGCGTCTGTCTGTTGTATGCGGTGCGACTACAAGGTCTGATGAGTCGGTGGTGCGTCATTGAAAGCGTGTGCGCCCCTCAACAAAGCGCGAACCCTCCCTGCGTGTGACTGTGGAGTGAGTGTGTGCACTGCACTTTCACCCGCCGCGGCGATGCGTTGATTTGACGCGACCTCAGCTCCTGTCTCTGTCTGTACAGTACAAGATGAGTCAGCAGCATAAGTGCCAGCCTAACGTCGCGAAAAAAAGTTCATACATCAGCGCTGCCGGGGGGGGGGGGGGGGGGCACTCTTTGCCTAATCCACGATGCATCGGGTTGGTCAAACGCCTCCCCCGTGAATAACGCTTCACTCCATCAGTTTGCCTGTCCATCCCGCTTGCCTCACTCACTTTCATTCCCTGCCGCCGTTTCTCTCTCTCTCTCTCTCTCTCTCTCTCTCTCTCTCTCTCTCTCTCTCTCTCACACACACACACACACTATTCTCTCTCACGCTGAGTGTGAGTAATCGAAGAAGGCGGACGTAATGAACTCGATGCAAATTTAAAGCACTCCTTGATTTAAAACCGACCCAGTTTCAGACCCCACTGCTGCTGCGGCTGGAGGCCGTGTGGGAATGCGTTGCGCATGTCCCTTCGTAAAAAAAAATTACAAGCAGGCTTTCAAAACGAAATATAAACTTCGAATTGCCGTGCCAGTGCAACCAATTCTAGAGCCCCGGTCTGCAATGTAATGCCCGGAGAAGTCGTAATAGCGGGCAGGGCACGGCACTGCTTCATGTGCAGGCTGAGTAACAGGCCACCCCCCGGCTGCGACGCTAACACACAAGTCGCCGTCATCCTCTGCTCCGGAACATTACTTGCTAATATGACCCCATAAAACACAACTTAAGCCCAATTAGGCGGTCTTGGAAAGACGCGTTCACCCCGATAAGGATACTTGGGTTACTTTAAACCAGCCCAGCATGTATGTCGTAGCAGTTTTGCCTCCACCTCAAACTACTCTCGCGGTTGCATAAAACAGAAGTTTTGAGCGCGGCGTCGACTCGCGCTTCCTTGTGCTGCCGAGCTGCGCGTGTGTGAACGTAGGGTAGGAATGAATGCGAAAGTGAAGAGATATGCATGGCACGGCAGGTCTGCGGGCTGGGGCGGGGCGGGGCGGAGCGGGGTGGGGCGGGCTGGGGCGGGGCGGGGCGGGGCGGGGCGGGGCGGGCATGGGCATGCCTCTGCGGCCCGGGGCGGGGCGGGGTGAGGCGGGGCGGGGTGCGGAGGGTTCGCACACCTCAGACGACATGGCATGAGTACAGACATGCGACCAGCCCGGCCCCGCCGCCGCCGCCGCCCCACCTCGCCGTAGGAACCACGCCCCGTTCAACAAACTACGGCAAGGACACGACCGCCCTCTCCCACACCCCACCCCACCTCACCGCGCCCCGCCCCGCCCCGCCCCGCCCTGCCGCGCAGCCGCCTTCCCGACGGCCGCAAACACTTCCGCAAAGCAAAATGACCAGAGCTGTCCAATACGTGCGTCCGGCCCGACGCCGAACTTGTTAAACCTACCCCCCAAAACATTTCACTCCATTCGAAGATTAAGGCTTTTCGAGCGAGCTTTTATAGTTTAGTAAAAAAATAAAAACCTACACAGTGCCCATATTTTCCGAGGCCGTATGTTACAAATGATAAAATTTCCATTCGAACAGGATGCCTGAATTGAATTCCAAGTGCTTCCAGGTTCGACAGGTGTGTAATTTTTAAACGAGGGAAAAGGGTGCCCACACCGACAAAGATACAGTGAAAATTACACGCCGTTAAGAGGAGTGAAACGAAATACAAATGAGAAGTGAGTCAGACCGTCGCGTAGCGCGCCGCCCCAGGGGCCTGGTCAAGCAGGGCCTGCTTGACTCCAAGCGCACGGCAGCAGCAGCACCAGGATCTGGGTCATTCGCTCCGGGGCGGGGCGGGGCGGGGCGGGGCGGGGCGGGGCGCGCAGGGCCCGGGGCGGCGGGCGGGCGCTGGAGCTGGAGCCGCTGCCACGCCCAGCAGCACACAGCCGCTGGAGCCGCTGGAGAGATACGCTATCTCGGCTCGGGGCCCTTCACGCCGAGTCGGGCTGAATAAACAGCAGCAGCGGCGGCGGCGGGCGGATGTGATTTACGACCCGAGAGAATAAAAGCAGCCGATTGAAAAAAAAAGCACAACCGCCGAATTTGCTGCTGCTGCTTTAACGAACTGAACGGCACGGCGCGCGGGCCGGGTGGAGGTCCAAGCAGCGCGGCACACGCTCATCGTTCACATCGACGTATTTTTTTTTTAAAGGAAATTTCTCAGGGAGGAAGCTTTGCTGACCTCCACTTCACAGTCCACGCAGTGGCAGGTAGTTTAGCGCCTAGGGTACGAGCCAAAGAACCGCCGTCATCGGGCATAGGCCGGGGCGGGGCGGGGCGCGGCGGCCTCCAGCTGTCAGGTGGCGCCCGCTCCAGCTCCAGTTCCAGCCGGCACTACTGTGCTGCCTGCGAGGGAGGTCTCCCCGGGGCGTGGCGGGGGCTCGAGAAAAAGACGGAGGCGGACAGAAAATGGTTTCCTTAAATCAGGGAAATTTGCATTTTCTATTGCATCGCAATGTAAAACCAAAATAAAAATTACACCGATTTCAAAGGGCTTGGCACTTTGGTCACGGAAACAGTTTTCTGGGTGGATAGTGACGGCAGGTGCAGGTCTGATGACGAGACGAGACGGGTCGCACCGTCATGGATTGCAATTCCGGGGCGCAAAGGGGGAAACGATCGAGGCGGAGGAGACTCGACTCGACTAGCGGCGCAGCCCGGCCCAGCCCATCCTCCTCCATTTATACCGGCGCGGCTCGGGACGCAATAGGCATTAACACGTAACTGCCAATAAGGGGCCGCCCCCGCCCCGCCCCGCCCCGCCCCGCCCCGCCGCGCAACGCACTCTCTCCCTATCTGCCAATACGCGGAAGAGCGCGCTGCCAATTTCGTTTTAAAAAAATGAAATAGGTAAAAAAAAAAAAAGAGAGATTTTTCCCCGCTTTTCGGAACAGAGTCCGGAGTATTCGGCGGGTCAACAGGTGCGGCGGCCACACTACACCTGCAGGTGTGGTCCGACCGGCAGCTGTTTTCGTTGACGCAACAGGCCGGCTCGGCTGGGCTGGGCTGGGCAGGCCTGTCCCTCTCGGGCGTGGCGATGCCACCCTAGCCGCCACCACGGGCGGGGCGGGGCGGGGCGGGGCGGAGCGGAGCGGGGCGGGGCGGGGCGGGGCGGGGCGGGGCGGGGCGGGGCGGGGCGGTTTCGGCCGCAGAGCCCAGCCCAGCTCTCACGCTGTGCACCCGCACGTGAGAAGAAGCCATGTCCATCAACATGACCGCAAGTAGTGAGCATACGCACCCACAGAGACCTGTGTCCAGCGCGCTATGCCCACGCCCAACCTACGTTATATTTTTATTTTAACCACTACCAATCTACACAAACGCGCTCAATAGAGGCCAAAGTGTCCGGTCATTCTTCCCAAAAAAAAAAAACAAAATCCTTTTCCACCCTTTCCTTTCCCTAAACCTGACTCCCGACACGTTACTGTTAGGGGATTTACGATATTTATGCCTTCGGCGCCATGCAGCACGCGTTCCAGCCAGCAGCAGTACGGCTCGAAACCTGGCAAAGCAAAGCAAAGCGCGGCGGGGGAAATAAAACGAGTGAATGGACTGTGCTTCTCTCTTCTCATGGCGCCCGCCTCCCCTCTGCGGACGGAACGGAACGATGCGTAGCGCGTGGCGCCGCGGCGCGCCGCAATGTCATGGGAACCGTGCCAGCGACGTAGGTTGAGTATTGTCCCCATTTTCTCTTATAATTTTTACAGCTTTAAAAAAATCTGATTCTATTGGTTTAGAAGAATAGAGCGTTTTTCTCTCAAATTTTACAGCTTTACTATTGGTTTTGACGAATATAATAACGTCACGGTGGAAAGTTTTTCAAAAATTTTCTGAGAAAACTTTTTTCCCTGCTCGAGTAGTTTACTATTGTGCGGTCAATAGCCGCCACTAGAAATGTGTATGACATCATTGTTCTAGTGCGTGCAGTGTCGCACTTCATTAAGAGTGCGAGGAGTGCATTGAATGGAAAATGCGTTGATAACATCATCACCAAGGACTTTCCTCTCAGGGGGCCGCCGGCATACAACCTTTCCCCTCCGCGCGCAATCAAGTATCTTCACTATCGCCGCCACTATTGTACTCGGCTTATTGAATGCTTTCGTTTTCGTGCGCGCGCACACACAACAAACTCACTAGCACACGCACACACACACACACACACATACACAGACGTCATTGGGGTGAGAGGCCCGCGATATTGTACCAGCCTGCAGCGTTCGAACTCAACGAGGAAACGCGGCCACTGATAAGAGCTTGGCGTGCGCATAAAGGTATTACGTAACGCAATTACTACGCCACGCACCGCCGCCCACCGCCTCCGGGCCCACGGCACCCCCGCCCCGCCCCGCCCCGCCCCGCCGCACCCCCCCAGGGCCCCACCCGGGAGTCACTCAGCGCAGCCTCAAAAATCAATACTGTAACGGCCGTGTGCGAGACCATAGGCTGAGGTACAACTAAGAAAATACGGGGCGGGGTTGTCCTTCCTGAAGGGTTTTCACAGAGCATTGTGCCGTGGGACCCCGCAGGGAGCGGGGCGCGGTGGAGTCGCTCTCGTACCTTGGCACACGATACGCTCGCCAACCACTTTCGTCGGCGCGGCGCGGCGCGGCGCCCAGCTCGACACGCGGCCACCCCAGCCGGAGCCGGCCAGCCCGGCCAGAGCGTAATACGTGCCAAGTCCAGCCCGGAGGCCAAAGCGCCGCGCCACGCCGCGCCGCGCGAAGGTTACCCCGCCCCGCCCCGCCCCGCCCAGGGTATCAAAGCCACCTGCCCTGCACAGCACTGATTTATAGTATCCTGCCATTTTCATATCAATCGTAGGATTTATTTACTTTCAAGTGAATGAACACGCGACGAGCAAGTAGTAAAGTAATAGTGTGAAAATGTTGGTCCGGTCCGTCCCGCGGGGACGCTACGCTCCGCTCAACCCCGCTGCCATTCATTCGTTACTCCCCCTTTACTTTTGTGCGAGCCTGGCCGCGCGAGCGGGGCGCGGCGGGGCGCGGCGGGGCGGGGCGGGGCGGGGCGGGGCGGGGCGGGGCGAGGTGGGGCGCGGCGTGGCGTGGCAGGGCGGGGCACGGCAAAGCAGGTGAGGCCGGCGGGGCGGGCCCAATTAACATAACAACCTCCGTGCGGTTTTTAATAGCATTTCTCCTTCGCTCTGCTCCGCTCCACTCCACCCTCCACGCCATCCTCCCTCTCCCCCCCCCCCTCACATTTTCTACCCTCTCCCATTCACTCTTTCTCAGCGCACAATACGCAATGAGGCGCTCAGATGTTTGTTATTGTCACGTTTCTCTCACTCTTGTCTATAGGCCGCGCAGTCCGGCTGTACTGATGCCACCGAGAGGGACAGACAGACAGACAGACAGACAGACAGACAGACAGACAGACAGACGGGCAGGAGAAAGGAAACCGCGGACGGAAACTACTCCAGACTGCACAAGTGTTGTCTGCTGCCACGCGTCTGCTATACGGAACTGTCACACCGCCGAACGAATCAAGAAATCGTCCACCGCGCACGCCTTTCCGTTCCCTCTCGCTCTCGCTCTCCCTCTCCCTCTCTCTCTCGGCCTTCCGCTCGCAAGCATGATAACAAAGTACACAACGGCGAGCCGGGCTGCAAGGTCGCTCGGAAGGGAAGAGAGACCGGAGAGAGAGAGATAGAAGGACAGAGAAAGAAAGAGCGAGAAACTGCATTAATAAGCAGGTGAGAGAGGTTAGAGAGGGGGGGGGGGGCAGTGTAAAGAAGGAAAAGGAAGAGAGGACAGAAGAGGGAGAATGTTGGAGGTGGCACGGACGGACCCAGCCACAAAGCAGAACTACTTTGTCATCATCTAGGAAATCAAGAAACTGATCTAGAAAAGTACAACAATGGTAGAGAGGTTAGTTATGTGAGTACGTGGAACTATACTGCTTTGCAATGAGTTTCTGCGCAAGTAAAGATTTTTCGACGCGTCCATACGTACAGATCGTCGTTAGCATTGCTTCACCGCAAAGAGAGCGATACCAGAACTGGGGAGAGGGAATTGGGACCGTTGAAGGAGAGGAGAGGAGAGGGGGCAGCTGCAGGAGCAGCGGGGAGCTGCAGCTAGCGCGCCTTTATCAAGTGATCGCGAAGCAGAGAGCGGGGCGCGGTGGGGCGCGGCGGGCGGGGCGGGGACCAGCTCGGCGGAGGCGCGGTGTAGGGCGGGGCGGGGCGGGCGGGGCGGGGCGGGGCGGGCGGGGCGGGGCGGGGCGGGGCGGGGCGGGGCGGGGCGCGGCGCGGGCCGGGCTCGGCAAGTCGCGGGACGCGGGACGCGGGACGCGGGGCGGGGCGTGGCGGGCGAACACCACGTTAGACAAGCGCTCCCCGGCTACGGGCCGCTAGGAAGAAAGACCGGTCCGACATGCATAGCACCAGGACGATGGCCGACGCGCAGCTCCCTGCCGGCGGGCGGGCGTAATGTGAGGCGCGCTGTCGCTGATAACAGCGCGCGCGCGCGTCCACAGTGACGGCAAAGTCATGATATCCGTACGGGCGGCGTCAAAATACGCACACGACCCTGTAGAATAGGCTGCATACTCCCCAAAACTCGCAAAAAAAAGGCTTATTTTTATAAAAATTATATTTTGAGATTTTTGCGTTATTGCATGTTAAGGTCAGGTGAGGGAGCCTGTTGCCGTCCTTGAGGCCCGAGCAGCAACAGGTGCGGGCGGCGCCCCGCCCCGTCCCGCCACAGCCCGCGACTCCCGACGGGCCGGACGCGGGGAGCGGCTGTGTCCGCTGGTTCGCTAGCTGTCTAGCGCGACCGGCCCGCGTCTAGCCGCGAATCTAGCTAGCTGCGCGTTCACCGACCGGTGCCAGGCGACCAGGGGAGCCGAGGAGGTCGCCAGCAGGCCGGGCGCGCCTCGGCCGCGCTGGGCTTGGCCGCTCTCCTCTCCTCTCCTCTCCGCTGTGCCGCTCACTCGCGGGCGTGGCGTGGCGTGGCGCGGCGCGCCTAGCGAAGACCGGCCGACCGCGAGTGGCGTGGCGAGGCGTGGCGGCGCGACTAGCAGCCCCTCTCACCTCACACGCCCCGCCCCGCCCCCCTCACCTGGCAGCCGCGAGCCGCGCCGAGCCGGCCGGCCGGGCAAGGCGAGCCGCGGGGACAACCCCTCCCACCCCACCTCGCCCCGCCCCACCCCGCCCCGCCCCCTGCCGCGAGCTCATGCAGCGCGACGCGCAGGCCGGGTTGCCTATCCGCCACTAGAAGCGGGACCGACGGAACACAACACACGACATCCCTAACGCCCCGGCGCGGGACCGCGTCCGCGTCCGAGAACGGCAGGTCGAGCGAGAACCATTCTCAAGAACGACGTATCGCTCCTCCACCTCCGCGAGCATCACCGGCGAGAAGCGCGCGCCCTAAAAACAAAGTGTATCCGGCCCGGGCGCGATCGTAGAAAATCATAGCCGACAGAGTGGAGGCGGGTCGGGTCGGGTCGGGCAGGGCAGGGCGGCCCGCGGCGGGGGCGGGGAGCGAGGCCAGTCACAGAGTGCTTTACTAAATTGGTATGTCAATGCCCCCCGCCCCTCCGTCCCCGCCCCTCCCATCGTGTGTCATACCAAGTACGGAGCGGGCGGGGAGGGGCGACGAGGCAAAGCGACACCGTCATACTTTCCAGCGCGGAGCTACTTGGCCTCGCCGCGCCAGGCGCTGCAGGCGCTGTACTGCAGGCGCGCGGGGCAGGGGCAGGGGTCGTTCACAGTACCGCCGACGCCGTACACGACGACTATGGGAGGTCGAACCCCGTCAATAGCATGCAGCGCATTGCACTATATATCCAAAGTACTAAATCTCTTACACACGCACAAAAGTATCGTCGTGATTTAACAAAGCGAAAAGGCGTGCAGAAACGGTATGAAGTTTGTCGCAAACTTGCGAAACATTTCGGTCGGTCAGCCCCCCCCCCCTTTCCACTCCTAAGAGGTGGTGTCCAGGCGGCGCCGCGGCGCGCCCTGCGGGGACTGGCATGGCATGGCACGGCACGGCGCGGCGGGGACCCGACTCGCCTCGGCCCGCGGCCGTGCCGCCAAGGACGCCTCCGCGCGGGCCGCGCCGCGCCGGCAACAAGTAAGGCACCCCGTTTCGGGAGCGCAGCGCGGCGCATAGCGTCGGCCCCTCCGCCGCTCGGAGGAACGAATAAGGGAAGGGAGAAGGGAGGGGGGCAGTCACAAAAAAAAATGGTTCAATAAAAAAAAAAAACGCATACCTCGCTCGCCCCACTCTACATCAGACGGAGTCGAGGCACTCGCAGCAGCGCCGCGCCGGGCGCGGGGAGTACTTTGGAGCGGTGTAGAGGTACTTACCTGCAAAATAAAAACAACATTTTGTTAGGAATATAGGATATGGTAGGAGAGAAAATATCACAGGGGGGCGCAGAGGCACATACGCCGAAAGTTCAAAATTCACTACAACGTCTACTGATTTTTCTCGTTATTAAAAATTATCTCAGTCAGCCAGCCGTGACTTGCTGCGCGTGCGTGCGTGGTGGCGGCGCGTGCGGAGGACCAATACGCCCGATTGGGAACAAAGTTGTCACGCTCCGTGCATCTCGCGTACGCGTGGCGCGGCGGGGCGGGGCGGGGCGGGGCGAGACGGGGTGCGGCGGGGTGCGGCGGGGGAGGCGCGGCGGGCTGACCTACTCTGCAGCGGCTCCGCTGCCTGCTGCAGGCCTGGCCTGGCCTGCCCAGCCCCTCCTACTGCTTGTACCAATATCCGCAATTCACTGCAGGGAGCCGCCCCTGGGAGGTGGGCAACCGTCATGCCAAAGGGATCCCGAATGGGAAACCGATATAGTGTGCCGCGGCGGTGCCAACAGTGTTCTGGAGAGGTTGGGCCAGCAGCGGGGCCCTTACGCCTTGGAAAGAAAAGAGAATGAGGGGGTCGATCCGAGTGACGCCAGTCCAGGCCAGCCAGGCCTGGCCGGGCCAGCAGCTCGTAATAATTTGATCTGATTTGAGGGGGCGGCGAGTGGCACGGCGCGGGGCGCGGCGCGGGGCGGGGCGGGGCGGGGCGGGGCCGTTGCATTCAGGCGCGATGGAGTAATACCTCCGCCGCCGCCTCCTCCTCCTTCTTCTTTTCGCATTCGGCGGTCCGGACGAGGAGCAGGAGGTCTTTTTTCTTTTTTTTTTTTTGAGGGGGGGGGGGCAGGTCCTGTCTTAATGAGGGAAGGATTCCGGTCCTAGCAGCGGGGAACTCGAAAAAACGCAATGCGCGGGCTGCGGGGTGGTCAGGGTCGCGACCTACCTCCTACCCCTCCCCCCCCTAACTGAATCCCCGTTCATCTCCCCATTTCTCCATACGCGAAAAAAAATATATAAAAAGGGGCAGTTTGGTCTGCTGGGACGTAAAACAAAATGTGTTTACGCGACGGTAAAACGACTTGCGCCCGTCACGTCACCCTGCCAGCCCGTCCCGGGCGGTCTCCCCTCCCCGGCCCTGGCCATATTACTTTATTTCCCGGCGAGCGTTGATCGGGAAAGGGCGGGGCCGCTGGGCGCTGCTGAGCAGGCGTGGCAGGCGCGGCCGACCTTGGACAGCCCGGCCCTGCCCGGCTCAACGTCCACGCCGAACCCTTTTGCACTTGGTTGCGCATGAATACGGTCTCAATATATGAGACAGAACTCGAGGAGCACAAACCCCGATGGACAATACTGGCACTGGCATGGTGTACAACATTTCCGTACAATGTGTGCGGGATGCATGCACTGTGGGGGCACTCAGAATGCACGCAGGGCTTAGAGTGCTAGCTCTGCACGGTACAAGTGTGTGAGGGGCTGGGGCTGGGGCTGGGGCTGGACTGTACGAGTAGCCTCTCCTCTCACCCCCTTGCAACTACTGCACACCCACTACTACTACTGCGGACCCACTGAAACATCACAAGTGCACCTCCAAGGCTGTACACTCTCAACTTATTTCACGGATAATTACCTATATTTTAACGGAACAGGACTGCACTGTTGTTGCAAGCGCTGAGTGTCAATGATAAAATACTAAGCTCTGACGTCAAATGATATAGAGTAATTCACTGAAAATCATTATGGTAAAATATATCTTGGAAAAAAAAAATCAAAGAACAAGATTTCTCTGCACAACTGCAACTCCTTTCATGAAAATATTTTAGCGGAGAACATGATAGATTGTTTCACCATGCCTGATAGTAATCAGTCATTTTATCAGCAAAGTAATTCTATGAAGTTGACAACATGAACACAAAACAAGTTCGCTTCTGTCCTAAATGGCAAGTTAAACTACTTACTTGAGAAGAAACAACATTATGACCAGCGCTCCTGCAGCTTGACGCAGTGACACTAACCTCAATACCAGACAGAGTTTGAGAACAGTCTTTACCACGATCGACAATAAGACATTACAAAATTTATATGCCCGTGGATTGAAAACATGTTTTATCGTTCTCCAAAACCACCGGCGACTAATATTCGAGGGTTGCACCCGCTGAAATTTAGTTTAAAAGTAGGTAATAAAATCGACAAAGTCTCGTAAACAAACAACTGCGCCTGCGCCAATGGCGCGCTCTTGCGGAGACAGCGCACATATGGAATCTTGGGTTCAACGTTCCTGTTCCTCATACATCATGTATTAAGTGTCAACGCGCTTTATTAAGGGGTTATTTTTTTTTTAAAGAAAGACAGTGATTTAAGGCTCTAAAATTAAATCTTCATGTTCATGTTTCCGAAACAATTTTCCAGATTCTGCAGAATTACTACACGGGACTTGGTTTGAAACCCCAAAACTGACTTCACAAAACTTTTCCTACTCACATTTTTTTCTCGTTTCCTCTCCCTCTCCCAGGACACGAGAGATGCTAATGGCCACTCTTCTGTAGGGAGCCAGGGAGTCGAGGCCGTCACGGCCTGGCGCGGCGGCGGCGCGGCGTGCAAACCAAAGCTGCAACTTTGGGCTGCAAGCTCCGAGCCGAGCCGCGCTGCGCTGCGGTCAGCCGCACTTTTAGCCTAAACTCATCCAAAACCGAGGGGAGCTTTTTATTTTTCTCCCCCTGAATGGACGAGAAAGTGCCGAGCGAGCGAGCAGGCGGGCGGGAGGAGAAATATTCCTCAACAGTGCAGCGACCCGCGACAGGGCCGGGCCGGGCCGGGCCGGGCCGAGCAGGGCAAGGAAGCAAGGGCCCAAACCCACGCCCACCCGCGGGGAAGAGATTAGGTACACGGTAGGTATTAAAAAAAAAAAAAAAAAAAGTAGAGAAGGAATAACATGTGAACGTGACCGGCGGATTTGAGGCTGGTCACTCGCGGCCGTCTTCGTGACGAGACGAGCCACGCTAGCGGCCGCTTTCGGCCTCGGCTCGGCCTGCTTTCCGAAAAGGCCCGTCGGCATGAGGTACCGCATTGTAAGGAGTTTGAGTGAAAGGCACTTTCCTTGTGCTAGGCCCGCGCCCGCCTCGGGCCCGGCCCGGGCCGGTGGCAGCACTGCGGCGGCGGGGCAGGACACACCACGTGACACACCACGTGACACCCCACCCCCACGCCACGGGCGCGCGTGCGCGACGTGACAAGTTTTCATTTCATATGTGTGCTGCTCGCCATTAAAGCCAGAGAGACGAAAAAGAAACCCGAAGCAAAAACAAAAGCTTCAAAGTTTTAACTCTCGAAGTATGTGGTGGGTTTGCAAAAGCTTTGCGCTATAACTTGCGAATCGGTGCCGGCGCCGCAGGGGCCGCAGGCTGCCTGCCGAGTGGATTTAGTGCGTTGGCTCGGTATGGCTCTGCTCTGCGGACCGAACGGCCCCGCCACCACTTGCGCAACGGAGCTGGTAAAGGAAAGGCGCCGAAACAAATGAGCAGCCGTAACACAAAAATTCATAGGATGTATCTACGACTTAAATGACCAGCAAGAGCAAAAATCTAAAACTTTTGGGAAAGAAGTGCTGCTAGCGTAGTAGCCTGTGAACTCTACGCGAAAACCGCTTCCGCTTGTATTCTGCGGCTCAGCAGCCCTGCTACAAGCAAAGTCCTATGAGGCCCATAACTCACCCTGGGCGCCTAGATATACCGACGGCGAGCGGAAGAGGTCTTACAGGTTACAGGTATTTCAAGTGAGCTTCCAAGGAGTCGTTCGCATTTAAACCTCAGAAAACTAATGACGCGATGTAACAGCGCAACGATGTTTCCCACCAAAGCGCGGCCAGCGACCGTACGGCGTCCGAAACGAGTCCATAAGGCGAGCGCCACTCGGGCGCAGGAAAAAAAATAGAGAAAAAAAGAGGTGAAAGTGGAACGCAAATCAGTAACGAGTAGAGGGCGTGGCGTAGACGGGTGTGAGGAAGTAGGTCGGCTAAAATACTAATCCTTAGAAAGAAATCACGTCGAGTTTGTCATGGCCCGAGAATGTTTAAGAGATGTGGAAGCCGGTCATGCGGCACGAGAGGGAAGCACCACATTCTGGATAACGATAGGGCGGCCTGCGGCCTAGCAGGGGAAGACGTTGAAATGCACCGTGACGTCTATTATGACACAGCGACGTAACGCACGCGCACAGAGAACACTCGCGCGCGTGCACACTCACTCACACGCACACACACTCACTCACTAAGAAACCTCTCTCTCTCACACACACGCGCGCATGCCAGCCGAGCACGCCATGTCCGGGCCGAACAGTAGCACACTGCCCCATTAACGCGACCGCAGCACAACATCAATCGACCCTTTAAAAAAGGTGTTTTCATTCCGACAGAGGTTCACGAAAATATCGGGGGAAAATGATTGGAGTGATAATTTCCATTAAAGCTAGTAAACGTCCTCCTGGATGTTGGAGCCCAAAACCAATCCGCGAGTGATCGACAGCAAAGGGAATGCCACGCATTTTACCAACTGCCCCTTCCATCCCACATCATATAACGTGCGGGAAAAAAATTACAACGGAATCCAAGCAGGTGTGAGTGCATGGTCAGTGCTCCGCGGCGAGCTCCTGCTCGCCTCACCAAGACTCGCCCCGCCCCACCTCGCCCAAATGCACGCCCAAATGCCCGCAAATCCCGCCCAGCTGCACGCGAGCAAAGGCCCCGCCCCGCCCCGCCCGGCGCTGCCCGCGATGAGTCGGTATGGCGCGGTGCCTTTCTTCGTACGCCCACTTCACTTCCTGCTATCGAGGGGCAGAGAAGGGTACCAGAGCAGCGCGCGGGGCGGGGCGGGGCGGGGCGGGGCGGGGCGGGGCGGGGCTAGGGTTGGGCGGGGACTGGCGTCGCGTCGCACCGTTCTCGGATAGCAGTAGCAGCGCCGTTTTGAAGTGTGCCGCGATCGTATTAACTCACAGAGGGATCCATTTCGCCAGAGCGAGAGATAGAGTGATTTACACTCGCCCGCAGGCCAGGCCAGGCCGGGCCAGGCGGGGGCTCCCGGCGGTAGCTGCACCGCACCCCACCCCACTGCATGTAGTTGTACCACAACTCGGCGTGCAGTGGCCTCCGCCTGCTCCGGGCGCCGCCCGGCTGGGTAGGCAAACCGGCGCACGCGTGACGTGCCACGTGCCTCGCGGCAGTGTTACACTCAGCTCATTTTAAACTCGAACTGATTATTCAGCGACCGATATTTTTGCCGTTTCATAAAAGCAGCGCGAGTACGGGCGCGTTTGCGGCGAGGCGTTGACCTCCACGGGGGCGGGGCGGGGCGGGGCGGGGCGACGACGAGGACCACCCTCCAGGCGGCTGCTGTTCCCAACACCTTGTGCCGATCCGATGCGATAAGACAAGACGCACCACGTGGTTAATCTGATGCGTTTCCCACGGCCCGGCGCTGCCGCTGCCGCTGCGACCACTGCGCCCGCATGAGAAAGGGGAAACTAAAAGCGAGCCGAAACCACAAATTGTTTTTGCGTTTGGCTCGCGTGGGTCTAGTATATAGTGGGGCCGAGGAGGAGCAGTGTAAAATAAAATTGTTTCTGCCGCGTACCTACAGAAATATTTTTGGACAGCACGGCAAATTTGCGCGCCCACCTTCCAAGGTCCGCAGGGGAAGGTGAGGTGTCCCTAGGCTAATGCGAGCCGGGAGGCCCAGGAAGGCGCTGCTGCCCCGGCGGGGCGGGCGCGGCCAGCTAGAGGCGTTCCCTTTCCTCACCCCGCCCCGCCCCACTATGCCACCTCGTTACCCAAGCTCACCGCCCCGCCCCGCCCCGCCCCGCCGCAGTCCATCATGCACGCATTACCGCATGCACTGGCCTGGCGTGCGACTTCCTGTGTCACGTGACTGACGCGCGCGCGACCCTGCGGCCGGCGCGGCGCGGCGCGGCCCTGCCCCCGATGCAACAGTGCGCCGGGCCGACACCCTGCGCGAGGCTACAGGCGCCGCCAGCTGCGTGTCACACTGCTCTGGGAACAGAAAGAGTCCAGCCAACCATCAGGGAGGGGCGTCGGAGGTGGGGATGAGGGGGTGCGCTGAGCACCCCCCAAAATAAGACTACGAGCCAGGCAAGCAAGCCTTCGGCTTGAATGCTGAGCTCAATCCCGCCTTAAACTTGAAAAATTACGTACGTGCTCTGCAAGTGAAAGGGTGGCGTGAAAACATAGAAAATTTTTGCGACAGTAAACCTCCCGAAGGAGGTTGCGGTTCCCGCCAGGCACAGGGCTTTTACCCCCCGTGGCAGCCAACAACTTCGGTGTTCTTATGGGAACCGGTGCTTTTCTGACTGCGATCCTGTCGCGCAATTCGACAGATTTGATCCCCGTACTGCCAGATTTAGTCGTACGGTGGTTAACCGAACTGCCCTGTCCCCAGAGCATGGAAAAGCTGTTTTTGGAGCCAGATTCTAGGACTTATGACCCCACGACCGACCACCAGTCGTGGGCATGGGACGGAACTTCCTGGCAACCCGCTGTCGCTACCAGTGAAGAACCTACCTGGGTTTGAACCAGGCCCCATGTGCCGAGTCTCACAGACACCCCACGGCTTTCGCGGCACCACTAGACCACTAGACCGTCGGCGATTCCACGAGGGAGCTCGGTTGAAATGGGGGGTTTGAATTCCACTCCAAGTTTGTCCTCAGAAAAATTAAATTTTTGGCTAAGATTCGAACCTCCGTCCTACCACTCTCCGGGCGGTCACTGTGCCGGCACGGCTACGACGCCACGGTACCAGATGCCGGACCACGAGGAGTCATTATGCTGCGCGAGAAGCCACAGTCACCGAAGAAACGAACCCGGTGTCATCAGTACGCCTGCTCTCCGTGCGCTGGTAAGCCGGTCTTGTAGCGTCATTGGTATCGACACTGCTCATACCACTAGGTGGGCAGTGGTTCAAATACCGCGTATTTATTTTTTATTTTTTTCTGTGGACCAAGTGTTCTTTCCAGCCATACCGCCCTTGTGACTCGGGCAACTGCAAAAAAGCACAGCGACTGACTAAAAAAAAAACATAAAGAAAATGTGACCGGCTTTCGAACCACTGCCCACCGGTGCTGTCACCAGTGTCGGTACCGATGACGCTACGCGGCCGACCTCGCACCGCAGCGCAGGGAGAGCAGGCGTTCCCAGCATGTGCTAACAAAAACAATTAACAGTTATGGAAATTGTGGTGGCACGTAGAATGTAGCCAAGTTTCCGAAATTTCCGTCTTTTGCCCCGCCCCCCCTTTTTTTGAAAAGTAGACGAGTCGACGCCCCCTACCAGAAGACACTCCCGACGCCCCTGCAACCATCGACTTTTATTCGAGACATTTCTTTTCCTCCGTTCCAGTAGGGTGACGTGAGGGACTCTGAACGAGGGGGCAACGGGGGTGCGAAGAGGGGTCAAGATGTGGACGTGGACAAGGCCCGGGCGGGGCGGGGCGGGGCGGGGCGGGCTCCGGGGCACCTCCGTCCGCAGAGGACTCGGCCGTGATGTCATGTGGAGGTCGCGCTACACGCGCCACCAAACGGACGATTGGTTCGGCGCGATCAAAATCGTGGAAAATAAAATCACGACCGAAATGTGTGTTTTTGTCCGTGTCGTCACCGTGCGGCAGGTGCTTCCAGAACCGGACCCCATCCCGCGCGGACTAGCCTCGTTAGTGCTGTCGTTATTTTTGTCTAGCCTTTTATTATTTTAGAATCAGTCCCGATCGTCTCTGCGGAGAGGAGCAGGTAGCAACAAACCAGCGTTAAAAAATAGATATTCTTTTTTTGGACGGTGGACCTCACCTCACCTCGCCGAGTCGCGTCGCGCCGCGCGTCCCGAGCGACCTCAGGCGCTGCGGAGGTTATTCGTAATAAAAGCACGACACATGTCTAGCCTTGCGCAGCACACTGCGGGGCAGAGCAGAGCAGAGCGAGGACTCGACTCGGTGACCGGGCTGGACTGGACTGGGCTGGTCAAAGTGGCACACACTACAACATAGGCGGTGCGGTCGCAGCGGTCACCGCGCGCCGCGCCGGTCGAAATGTCACAAATGCTCTGTCTGTCTGCTGGCGCACGTATATAAATTACTTGGGCCTGAAGGACGTGGTTTATCCACTCTTGAAACTTGCTGCTTGTTCACGGACTTTTTCACGAAGAATCGAGCTCTTGAAAGTTTCAGCTCACAATGTGACTCTGGCTCCGATAAGGAATTCCCTTTGGGAACTCGCTCACGTTGTGTCCGGCGCGGCGCGGCGCGGCGCGGCGGGTGAAACACTTTACCGAACCCAACAATAAGGTGTCACGTGACTCGCTACACGGCTACTTTCCTTTCGCCGCGCGGGGAGAGCGGACGGGGCGGGGCGGACGGCGTGTAATGAAGACGTACGGGACTCTCAAACATGTGACTCGACCATGTCCTTTACATGTGCGTGACACGTTGCTTTCGTGCTGCCAGGCGCAGGGCGCAGGCGCCGCAGCGAGAACACAAGTGCTGGGCCGGCCGGCAGGGCCTTTCCCTGTCGCTCCTTGAGATAGGCTGTACCGCACGCACAGGCGCGGCCGGGTTGCCTATCGTTGGCCTCCACGGCGCCGTGCGCCGGGCCGAGGGAGTAGGCAACTCTCCAGCACTCCAGCTTGCGGTAAGGTGACTAAGAACAAACTGGCTGGAGCTCGCACGTGATGAAAAAAAATATGAAAATAAAAAACACTCTATAAGGATTTGGAGATGAAATGCTTGCACGTATTGAGCACTTCTTGAGGTTTCCCCGTCAGGCACGGCTGCGATATGAAAAAACACAAACGCGGGGTGTTTCGACGTGTTTTCGGGATGCAAGCGACTGGCACGGGTGCAATGTAACGACTGTTCTGTTCTCTGGCAGCCACACGGCGGGGCCGGGCGGGGCCGGGCGGGGCGGGGCGGGGCGGGGCCGGGCCGGGCGGGGCGGCACTGCAGGCAATACTCTATCGGCATGAAGGCATTACAACACACAGCGCAGCGCAGCACGCGCCAAGCCGAGCCGAGCAAAGCCGAGCCGAGCCGAGCCCAAACAGAGCTCGCCACTTTCGAAACATAACAATGTGTTGAATCGAGACGAGAAATTAGTTGAAATATACGAATATACAAGTATATTTCATTCTTTTTGTCGTGTACTTATTTGTCTGTGGAGGTCCAAAGGACTTTGAAATATTTCGTCCTGAATGGTGTGGTTTCTTCGCGTGCACCCAGATTTAGAAATGAACCCCCCTCCGGCTGGGTCGCCCGCTTCGTTCAGTATTCCTGGCGCGATGACCGCCGCCGCCGCGCCCCGCCGCGCCCCACCCCACCCCGCCACAGCTCGGGCGTGCGCGACCTCGCGATAGGCCCCTACTACACCGCCAGCCACGCCCTCGCCGTTCTCGCCACGGCCCTAGACTGCGTTGCCTTTGGGCTGCCACAGCCACAAAACGCTTCTGGGTACGCGTTGCTCAACGTCGTGCTCAGCAGGGGGGCGGGCCGGGTCGGGCAGGCCTCCTTCATGCACGCGGGTGCGGGCGGGCGGGTGGTCTGACTGACGGGAGCTCCGCCCAAACACAAACCCTCCCCAATACCAGACAGCGCGAGGCGAGGCGAGGGTCCCACTTATTCGCGTGGCTTTTTCCGTTTATCTCCCCAGCCCTCCCGCCGGTCCGGGCCGGACACGCGTGGCCCCAGCCCAGATCTGGCGGGGATTAGCCCGGTTCACGGGCCGCGCGAGCTCTGCTCTGATCAGAACCGGATCTGCTGGGCCGGGCCCGGGCAGACGAGCCCCGCGGAGCGTCGGGGAGGCAGGTGCCCTTTAAGTACTGCATGACGCATACCTCTGTGAAACATAGGCGAGTAGCGCCGGTATACCGGAAAAGAGATTGTTTCAGTGGTAGACACACACGCACACACGGCTGGGCGTGCGACCGGCCCGGCCGGCCCACCCGCTCCCGTCCCGCCCCTGCTGGAGCCGGACTCAACTAGGCTCATTCCAGGCGCGGCGCGGCGCGGCCCAGCCCAGCCCGGCCGCAGAGTCGATTTCTGATTCCCGACGCAGAGGCAGCCGGGCCGGGGCCGGGCCGGGGAGGCCGGGCGATATATCTTAAATGCCAGCACCTGCTACAGTCACACTTTCTGACTCGGTAAAACAGCGAATATATTGCCAACCAGCTGGTGGACAGGGGGCTGGTCAGAAGGGGGGGGGGGGCAGCGCGCGAGAGAGAGAGAGGAGAAGAGAGACGACGTGGCTTCCCTTCCCTTTTCCTTGCGGCGTCCGCAGCGTAAGCGTTTACTCTGGAAGGAAACTCAAAGGTCGCGCCGTCCAACAGTGCCCCGCCGCGCCCCGCCGCGCCTCGCGTGCACGGCTGCACAGATGTAAGTGTAAAGACATGCGGTGCTTAGAGGCTCCCCGTCATGAGCGCGGCGGGGAGGCGCACAGCGCAGCCCACAGTAACGCGGCCGGGTGTTTTCCACACGGCGGTAAAGCACATACCGCGCTGCACCAGCTGTATTCACAAAGATTTTTCTACACACGCGATTAAAAAAAAAAACACGAATCGGTCTTCGCGCCGTAGCCATCACCACCGGGTTTATTACCCGGTTCGACCCGGCCGGGCCCTGCTGCCCCTGTCTGCCCCGCCGGCCACCCCATCGAGGCTCCCGCCGACCACGTTCCGGTTTTTGGCAGCAGCAGCCGGGGCGGCGGGGCGGGGCGGGGTGGGGCGCAGCGCGGGCGCGGCCAGCGGTGGTGGTGACCTTCGATCCCAATCAGGTAGTAAACAGCCGAGAAACAGAACAACTGTGTAGGCGGCAAACGCGGCGTGCGGCTGAAAGTGTATATAACCGGACCTGCAGCACGGCGCGACCGGGCCCCGCCCCGCCCCGCCCACACAGTGCACTCATTCCCAACAGTGTTGCCAATACACTATGGCGAAGGTTTCGTTCCAGTCAATCGCTCGGCCCCTTACCCGCCTGCGGTACCGCGCCCCGCCCCGCCCCGCCCCGCCCCACCACGCCACAAGTACACGCTTATTATATTGACTTTGGCGCAGAGCGGTGATACTATACTACTAGTGGTAAGAAAACTTATATCACCACACATGCTCTCAAAATTGTCGTAAACCGAAAACACGTGCTTAAATCTCGCCGCAAATGTCACCAAAAAAAATTATCCTAGCTCCGCCCTGTGCGTCCTGGGCGTCCACACCGCAGGCAGCAGGTGGCAGCAGGGCGCAGAGAGCAGAGAGCAGACGCCTCTCGGCCCGGCGCGGTGAGAGCAGAACAGGCGTAATAAGTCACGGGGCCCTATACACCTCCCGGCCGGCCGAGAGAAACGATAGGACAGAACCCTACACGACACGTGCACGGCGTTAGGTCTTAAACTACCTTTTTTTTTCCTCGCTTCGGAAAGTGACCGCGCGCGCGGTGGACACCTTAATTAGGGAGTCTCCCGCTTGATTTAGGCCCCTCCGCGCCAGGCCATTGTTCCAGCAGCGGCGGCGGAGCCTGGGCTGTCTGTCCCTCTCGTACTTAGGCCCTGCCCAGCCTTCTAGGGTTTTCCTTGCTACGCCACTGCACCCCGGGGAGCCGTACTGTAGCCTCTGAGCTGGGGCTGGGCTGGGCTGGGCTGAGCTGGGCTGGACCCGCCGGCCTTGGGCGTGTCCAGCTCGGTCCAGCGCGCGGGGATACGGGCTCCAGCGGCTCCAGCGGCGCGCGGCGGCTCCAGAGGCGCAACTAGGGTCAGCAGGAGCGGGTCGGTGAAAAAGGCATGATAACGCCCACTGGGCGGCCCGGCCCGGCCCGGCCCGGGGCTGGACCATACGACGACCGTTTCCTCATTGAACGAGACGCGTACGGCGCAAGCCCCCTAAGGTCCTATCCCACCTAGCCCTCTACACCCGTCGCATTAGAGCCCGCCCCGCCCCGCCCCGCCCCGCCCGCCCCGCGCACCACTGCCTTGCACAACGCATATAAAAGGCACCACTGACATCGCAGCAGTGGCGCCCCCACCGCACCCCGCCCCACCGCGCCGCGCAGCTTGCAGACGGACCTGCAGAAAGGGAAGTTGTAAAATGCAGGAAGCGGGCAGTGCGCTACGGCACGCCACGCCACACCACGGCCAGCCCGAGCGAGGGGGCGGGGGCCATACTATGTAGAGCGCAGAGCAGCCCCCCTCCCCACCCCTACGGATCACCTGCTGGAGCATAAACACACGTGTAGCGAAGGTGAGCGGGCCAAACCTGAGCGCGGCGAAAGGTCTGCGCATACAGATGTGGCAATCACAAAACCGCAAGCAGGGGAGAAAAAAAAAAGTTCCCTCAGTCGAGCGAGCGGTCGCGGGATAAGCAGGAGAGTGCATGTGTGCATTCAGTACGTTTCTCGCTATTTTATGGCAAAAGGGGACTCCAGTAGGAGGCAAATGAAAGTTGCTATGATGGGATTGTCGTATTTAAACGCACGCAGAAAAGCAGTCGAAGTGAACGCGCAGGGCTGGGCCGGGCAGCAGCAGCAGCAGCCGCTCCGGCGAGAGCCTAACGGGACGCGGCGCACGCGACACGACACGACGCACCGCCACGCTCCCAACGCCGTGTAGACTTTTCCTTTCGTTCCTGCAGACGCCTGGCGGGCCGGGCCGGGCCGGGCCGGGTCTGCCTCCGGGCGCCTCCGGTACGAGCGAGGCCGCCACGCCGGAGCCGCCGGAGCGGAGTCGAGAGGGAAATCATTGAGACTGCCTGGCAATCACCGGCCCGCGGACATATGTTTGAGGATCCCCGCCTCCCCCCGCCCGGCCCGGCGCGGCGGCTGACGACTCGACGGCGTTACCATCCTGCTGCGGGGCGGGTGCGTTACCACCACGCGTTACACCGCGTTACAGCGTCGTTCGCACCGGGGGTAGCAGGTACCCCACGGGTACAGGCGTGTATACCGGTTTCACAACGAGCGAGCCCGCTGACCTCTTTATTCCTGCTGGAGCAGGACAGCTAGCAGGACAGCTAGCTAGCAGGACAGTCGTAGTTTAAACAGGCTGACCGAACAGAAGCCTCGTTCCATTCTGCGAGAGGGCTTCAGACTAAAAGACAGTAGACGGGCGCACGCCGCAGGTAAAAAGGCGGCATTTACACCGGCGCGAACAGGACAGGACGGAAGACCAGTAGGACGGCGAACTCGTCGGAAAGTAGACCGACTGGACAGCGCGGCGGAACCAGTGGACAGGACCAGGACAGCAGGAGCAGGACGGCAGGTTAGGCGATACAGGCGCGCGGCGCGTTCGGCTCGGGACGGACAAGACCGCCTTTCGTTTTTCAAAACTGGTCAGCTCTGCTTTAACGCAACAACTCCCGTTCCGGGCAGGTTCGGGTAGCCACTCGGCGGCGCGGGGCGGGAAGGGAGCACGGGTTAAACCGAAAGAAGAGTGCGGACAAATTAAGAATGGGTGGAATGTAACATCATGAAGCTATGGCGAACCTCCGAAAGCGGCAAAAGAAAATGGCATTTTTTTTTTCAAAAAAAACCTAGCTTGGCTGGAGGCAACCCTGACAACACAGTAAGACAATAGTAAAATCCTGCATACGAAACTTGAATATCTACCCTAACTTTTGCTTAGCTGTTATCAGCTCCAAAGCGCGGGCAAAAAAAGACTGGCCCGTGATCTTTGCACTGCCGTGTCGATGGCGTGGCGACCACGGGTAAAACAGCCACCGCAGCACTACTGGCACTCACCGTGAACACTGTCGCGCGAGTTTTGGCGAAGAGGGAAGGCAGGGGCAGGCGGGGCAGGCGGCGGCAGGCACAATCCAAGCACACGACACTACAGCACAAACGCTCGTGCGCTACGCGACACTCTGGCGCACAATCGACACGATTCGCAGGTTGCACACAAGTCTAGTCCAGGGTGTCGTTCAGCGTGGCGCTCAGAGTACCGAGTCCGAGTGACGACCGGCAACAACTGAAGATTGACACCAAAACCGAGGGAGGGAACCCTTGCAGCTGCAGCTACCGCCGCAGCGCAGCGGCCGCCGCGCCGCCGCCGCCACCGCAGCAACCCATGCTCTTGTTGGCGTTGGTGGGGGTGAGGACCGTGGTGGGAGAGGAGAGCGAGAGGGAGAGCGAGCGGGAGAGCGCGAGGGGCGCACGGGCGGAGCGAGAGAGGGGCGGACAGGGAGAGAGCCGCGGAGAGAGGGAGGGATGGGTGGGGGTCGGCGCGGCAGCGGTGCGGGAGGGACAGAGAAAGGGAGAGTCGTGTGCGAGGGAGAGTGAGAGTGAGGGAGAGAGGTGAGGGAGAGGGTGGGGAGGGGGTGAGAGAACGGGCGGGGTAGTGCTGTCGAGACCGTGTTCTAGGGAAAAGTACTAGGGGGCTCGCGTCGAGAGAGGGCAAGGCACGCTCCCCGACAGCAGTATCTGTCAGAGAGAGAGAGAGAGGGAGAGAGAGAGAGAGAGAGAGAAAGAGAGAGGGGGAAGGGGAAGCGCTAGAGTGGGGGAGAGACCGGCGCGCGAGAGAGAAAGGGAAACTGTGGAAAGGAGGCTAGCGGCCTGCTGCGGTGAGGCGGGAGAGGGGTCCTCCTGGAGGGGGAGGGGCGCGGAGAGGTAACCGGTAGTGACATTAAACAGCTGATCCGGCTACTGGCGGGCCCCTGCCCCCTGCCCCCTGCCGCGCCATGGACCCACTCCTATATCAGGGCATCATATGAGTTAAAATGAGAGGCCTACAGGACGACCAGAGAGATTTCGTTGCGGCTATTGGTTTAAGCGGCTGAAGGCGAGGTGTGGGTTTTCTATCTTTACTGTACGTGGTGCGTTGTGGTGACGACTACACAAGAGATGGAGTCGGTCGGATAGAGTTCATGGAGGACTACGCGAAGGACGGAGCGAGTTACCTGTCACCTACGTCCCATCGCCAGAGACTTGCGTGGGCCGTCTTCGGGCTCCAGGATGTACTTGTGTGCGTCCTCCTGGAAACCAACCCAAGGCCCTTCATCTTGACAGTTCGAAAAGGAAGCCTCTCCCGGGTAATTTAGACGCGGAGAGGCGGGTCGACCGCGGGGCGGGGCGGGGCGGGGCGGGGCGGGGCGGGGCGGGGCGGGGCGCGGCGGGGCGGGGCGGGGCGGGGCGGGGGGCGGAGGGAAAAGGGTTTCGAGGCCTTGGTGCGATGTGGGCCAAGGGCCAAACAGGGACCTCTTCCACGCGCCTACAAGGTCTCTTGGTCCGTACCGGAGCGATAGCCCGGCCCGGCCCGGCCCGGCCCGGGGGTGGGAGGGGCGCGCCCTGCAGGCACCCCGCCCCGTCATTACGAAACACATCAAGTCCTTGGAGATGCTACACCCATGACAGTGCCGGCCGGCCGGCCGGGCCGGGCCGAGCCGACTCATGAACATGCATTGCCATGATCCCATGTGACAGACAGGCGCACCGGCGCGGAGGGTCAGCTGACCCAGAAATGCCCGGCCGTCACCGTCACAGCCCTTCCACGAGGCCGCGCCCCGCCCCGCCCCGCCCAGCCCCGGTGGACTCTCGGCCGACTCATGCATTCAAGTCTCCGGTCGACACAGACGCGCCGCGCCGCACCGCGTAGCGGGCTGCGGATCGGGGGGAGGGGGCAGTGAGGACGAAAGTAAGCCGTTGAAAAGCTCGAATGCGCTCCGCCCCCTGTACTGCCCTGCCCTGCCCTGGCGTGACCCCCATTCGATTTGGAGCGCCTGGCGCTGCGCCGCGCTGTGCTCGCTTCCTCCCCCACCGGGGCCGGGCCGCCGGGCCGGGCCGGGCGGCGCTGATGGGCTGATGGCTCCGGTTAGGCTTCCTCGACATAACCCCTCTTGCCTCAGGCGTGCAAACGTGACTAAATAATTCCTGCCTGCCCGCCCGCCCGCGCGCGCGTCCTGAAAGATTGTCGGTGTGCGGCGGGGGCGCGGGGCGGAGCACGAGCAGATACCAGGGGGAGGGGACGGGACGGGACGGGACGGGACGCCACGACTTCCGGAACACAGGAGATGCAGAGAGGTCGCGCCCGCGCCGGCTGCTGATCAGCCTCGCCAGGACCCGGGGGGCTGCTCCTGCTCCTGCTCCCGCTCCTGCTCCCGCCCGCCGCGCCACCGCCGCTGCTTCTGGGAAACCAATAGCAGCTGAAATCACGAGCGCACGCCGAGCGAGCCGCGCGCCCCGCCCCGCCCCGGGTTCTGTCCGCTGCAGAACATGATCGGAACACGGATTTAAGCCCTCTTAGCGTACAGTACAGGTCGTGCCTCGTGCTCGCCACGGCGGCGGTACTGTCTAAGTACAGGACAGGATATCTGCTGCAGTTTCAAAGTTTCTCTTTCGGATATCACACGTGGGGTCGCGTCGCGACGCGCGTCCCCGCGCGGCTGCTGTCGTGAAATGAGAACCAGATCACAGGGTTTCTAACAAAAGAGCCGCCATTTAGCATCGGAAACAATGGATCACGGCCCAGGCCCAGGCGAGCAGGCAGGGCGCGCGGCGCGGCGGTGAGAATGAGAACCGGAGCATTTTATTCTTTCTCTCTCTTTCTTTCTTCTTCTTGTCCAGTTTTTTTTTCCGTTTCATAGGAAAATGTTTAGGGCTCGATTCGCAGCTCCCTTCCATCATCATCTCCGCTATATAATTACACCAGCAGCGGCCCTGCCCTGCCCGGCCCGGCCCGGGGGAAAGTATTGGGCTCCGCAGGCCTGCAGGAGGCGCCGAGGTGCGGGCGTTAGCGCCGTGCCATGCACTCGCCTCGCCACCACGCCGCCACTTGGCACTCACTGACTCATCCATCAAACAGGGACCTGCTGCGCACACAGGCGCAGCGCGCAGCGCAGGCGGAACTCTGTAAAGGTCCCTCGTCATAGAGTTCCGCTAACGGCGCGGGGCGGTCCGTCTCCCGTCTGGCTTGTCCCTATCAGTGTTGCCAGAAAAGTACGCGCGGTAAGCAAGCCCGAACTCAGTGGAGTAGAGCGGGCTGAATCTGCAGCGCCCCACAAGGCAACACGCACGCACCCGCGCTGAGGCGTTGCCTAGTAGGCAGCGCGAATGGAGCCCGCTTCGTGTTTCGGGTCCTTGTTCTGCCTATTTCTCCGGCACCGCAGGTCGCTGTCGCGCGTCACACGCCGGCACATCCGATTTCTATAAATAAGTTCCCCGTCTGCGTAGCTCGCCCCTCCCGCCTCCCGAGGCCGACAACTCTGTCGCGGCCGACAATCATCATCGCGTCCACCCGCGCCGCGGCGCACGGCGCGACGGAGCTTAACGAGTTCGAAAACTTGTCGGGCGAAAGTGAAGCCGGGGACAGGGACAGGGACAGGGGCAGGACGTGTCGCGGGTCTGTGTGCGCGCCGCGCCAACGCCATCTCCGGCAACATCGTGAGCGTTACAAAACCTTTAGCTATGAGAGCGCCTCGCCACCGCCCGCCCGCCACCTGAGGCCTGGCCTGGCCTGGCGTGGCACGGCGTGGCACGGCGGGCAGGGCCTGTCACAGCAAAACAGAGGGAGGGTGTTCTTACGCCAGACCAGTGGCGCCGCACAGCGCCAGCCCGCGCCAGCCCGCGCCAGCCCACCCGTGTGCACCCAATGATCAGGGCTCGGCCCCCGCCTCGTGCGCCGTGCCGCGCCGTGCCGCGCCGTGCGGTTTGCATACGCCACAGTCACTTGCAACACGTTGGCTCTGCTCTTCCGTCTCCGTTCGCAACCCGCCGCAGTCAGTCTGTCGCCGCCGGGGTCGCGGCGTGGCGTGGCGCGGCGCGGCGCGCCGATCAGTAAGGTAAGGGGCCTGGGGCCCGGCCCCCGGCCCGACCCGGCCCGGGACCACCTACTGACTGATACCCACCCCCTGCCTGCCGCACAGCAAGCGGTTGCGAAACGGAAGAAGACACGGAACATTATCGGACGGGACGGGGCGGCGAGACGAGTCGCGAAAGGGTTATCTGTATAGAGAAGGGGTAAGCAGGGGAAAGGGTTAACTTTTAAAGCCGACGCGAATCGACGAACAAGAGTGAGCCTTCGTTTCCGAAAATTGAGTCAGTTTTCTAACCACCTTAATGGAGTGATGTAACACTTTCAATTCGGCACTCCTCGCCACCATGATTACAAATTTCGCGTCCACGCTCGCTCACGGGTCATCTCCGGCGGTTAGCCCGCCGATGGGTCGAGGTCGGGCGGGACTAGGACGTGCCCGGCCGGCCCGGCCCGGCCCGCAGCGTGTTTCCGCCCAGCCCGGTCCAGCACTGCCCCGTGACCCCGCGCAGGCAGGCGCAGGCACGGGGATGCAGCCCGGGCCGGGCTGGTCTTCCGGCTCGCGAGCAGGCCGGTGCCGGTCAGGGGCCGGGCCGGGCCGGGATGGACGGGACAGGACGGGTACGACTAACACGTTTGAGCGGCTCATCCTCTACTCCACCCCATAGCGGCGCTGCGCTGCGCTGCTCGCCTCCGCCCGGCTGCAGCCAGCTGGCCCCGCGCCCCGCCCAGTCGCGCCCGTTTCCGCGAACGTTCCGATGCTGCCATAAGACACCCCGACCCCGCGCCAGTGGGCCAGTGGTGCGTCCCGCACCGCCAATTCCGCCCAGGCCGAGACGTCCGCGCCATCCGCAAAGAGACACGCGCCCAGGACCCCGTCCTTCCCTCCTTTGTTAACGCTTAATCTCTAGGGAATTTCACTTGTCGCAAGGGACTATCGAGGAAGCGGGTAAAAAAAAAGGCGATTCTGATAAAAGCTTGAGGGGTCGTTATTTGAGGGATTATCAGCCTGTGCATGGTGGCGGAGGAATATCGAAATTTACGTTGTGGGCCGCGGACCTGAGTGTCCTCCCACCCGGCGTGAGCACGCGAGAGTGTGTTGCCCGCCCCGCCCCGCCCCGCCCCGCCCGCGACGTCGCCGCGCCGCTGGTTGACGAAGCAAAGTGACGAGAGAAAGCGCTGAGCGGCGCTGAGCGGGCCGGGCCGCGGGGGCTCGCGTTCCATGGGCGATACTGCGGTATCGATCTCGCTGTCGAGAACCTTGTTGGAGCGGAGCGCCACCGTGGTGAGGCGCAGCAGAGGTCTGTCAAGTAAGCAAGGCGCATGACCGCACGCACGCTCCCACGACTGAGCGGGAAAAGTGTCGGCTCGAAAAACTGTTCACCCAAGATGTACTTTTTTTGAGCGTTTTGGAGCCTGGACAACAACATATCGAAAGCATACAAATATTTTTGAGTTTAACCTTGAAAAATTATTTACGTGCTATGCAAGTGAAAGGGTGGCGAGAAAACATGGGAAATTTTTGCGACAGTAAACCTCCCGAAGGAGGTTGCGGTTCCCGCCAGGCACAGGGCTTTTACCCCCCGTGGCAGCCAACTACTTCGGTGTTCTTATGGGAACCGGTGCTTGTCTGACTGCGATCCTGTCGCGCAATTCGACAGATTTGATCCCCGTACTGTCAGATTTAGTCGTACGGTGGTTAACCGAACTGCCCTGTCCCCAGAGCATGGAAAAGCTATTTTTGGAGCCAGATTCTAGGACTCATGACCCCACGATCGACCACCAGTCGTGGGCATTGGGCATGGGACGGAACTTCCTGGCAACCCGCTGTCGCTACCAGTGAAGAACCTACCTGGGTTTGAACCAGGCCCCATGTGCCGAGTCTCACAGACACCCCACGGCGTTTAAAGCGTTCTCCACTTCTTTTCTTTTTTTTTAAAGTGCGATTTTGTTTGACTAGGCCTATATTTTCCCAAAGTTGGTTGGTCAGTGACCCCCCACCCTGAAACTTGGGGGTTAGCTGGCCCCATGACCCCCCGCTTCCTACGCCCATGACTCGGATGAAAGCTAAGATATATTCAATTAGGGGAGCGACTCCCGATAGTGACACGCGAGAACCCAAAGCAAATATCAGAAATGAAACAAAATACAACTTACTTGTCATCAAAAACTTCTGAATCCGAAGAGTCCGACGCCGACGAGACGGAGAAACACACGCAAACCGACGTGCGACCGAACAATTCACGGGAGCGGATAAACTGTTTTTATTTCGAGAATAATACGCGCTTGGCACAGCTACTAAATCCGAAGACTAAAGACTAGACTAGTCTCAAGAGACTAAGAAACTCACAAACCGACACCGGGAATCACAGGATCGGATAACGGATATATTCAGATCTCGCCAACAAAACGCGCCGAGTACCTTTTCTCGAGCTCTGGTAGGTCAACGGCGCGGAGCGCACTACGTGATCGCTGGATCGCTCCGCCAGACGGGCTATGCGGTCTGCTGGTCGCTCTTCAAACGAACCAATTATTTTTTATGTACGTCGCAGGCAAATCCGTTCGAGGAGTTCGAAAAAATCATTCCTTTCGATTAAATTGGGACGAAATACGTAGGGGAAAACAAACTATGCCCGAAGTATAGCATTCGCTTGTGGACTACTTTCTTCCGCGTGAGAGGCTCGCGGCAGCGGCTCGGCTCATCCCGACACAGGGGAGAATAGCCTGAGGTTCGGCTCATTTTCGCTAAAATAAAGCTGTTCAAACTCATTGCTTTTCAGAAATTGGGTTTAATACTCTTCCAACAATATTTCCTATCGAATAAGTCCAAGGACATCATGTATTGACGACGTATATAGAAGTAGGGGAACAAAATGAGTGAGCGGTGAGCTTCAAAGTACCAATATTTTTCCAGAATACGAATCCTTTTACTTTCCCCTTTCAGCAAAATTTATTGGTTCACCCACTTTCGAGCTAATTCGGCTTCGTAGCGCTGTTTACGTATCTAAGGCCCATCGCCGCCCGATCGGTCGCTCGACCCTCCGACGGGCTGCGCTTAAGAGGATACACCCCCCGTACGGCGGAAGCGGCGCAAGGGGGAAGAGCCAAGGTTTCATAGAAGGCCCAACACCATATTGTGCTGTCGAGAGCGTCGAGAGAGGTGCAGTGCGAGGAGAAGTCTACATTTGAATTCAATATTGCACTGAGACTCAACAGGTTTGTTAAAAAAAAAAAATCATTGAGAACCTATTAGAGAGGGTTATAGCTTAGTGCCGGAAAGTGTGAAATTTGTTTTGGCAATGCTGATATGCTATCTAGATAAGATCTTATCTACCTTTACTTTATACTTTTTTTTTATGTATTTCTAAAAGGAAAAAATCACTAAAAAAAACAGCATTATTACTTATAGCTTTTGCATATTTGTTAACAGGCAGAATTACATACTTTCTATATCCATACAGGGTTTCGCCCTTGGACTTCTTGTAAAACTTGAATAAAACTTAAGATAAACTTAAAAAACATATTATGGCTGCTAGACAGTTGAGACTTGGTCTCATTCAAATGGCTGTTCACGAGGACAAGCTTGAAAATATTAAGAAAGCAGTTTCACTAATTAAAAAGGCAGCTGAACACGGTTCATCACTAATCGTGCTCCCAGAATGTTTCAATTCACCTTATGGATTGAAATACTTCCCTAAATATGCTGAAAATATACCCCAAGGAGATACCGCAAAAGCTTTGTCGATTGCTGCCAAGGAAAACAAAATTTATCTTATTGGTGGATCCATACCAGAAAATGACAATGGGCAATTGTACAACACATGCACTGTATGGGATCCCAATGGAAACCTCCTATGCAGCCATAGGTAAGATCTTTATGTAGGTATACCATAAAATATTTTGAGTTCTTACCTGAAATTTTTTTTTTTACAGGAAGGTCCATTTATTTGATATTGATATTCCCGGAGGCATCAAATTTCAAGAGTCGGATGTATTACAGCCAGGGAAAAAAATGACCGTTTTCAATATGGGGCAGTGGAAAGTAGGCCTAGGGATTTGTTATGACATCAGATTTTCTGAAATGGCTAGATTATATGGGAAAGAAGGTTGTAATCTCCTTGTCTATCCTGGAGCATTTAATATGACTACTGGACCGCTTCACTGGGAATTGTTGCAAAGGTCTCGTGCAGTTGACAATGAGCTATATGTAGCAGCAGTGTCACCAGCTCAAGATGCATCTGCAGATTATGTTGCATATGGCCACACAATGGCAATAGACCCATGGGGAAAAGTAATGTCTGCAGCAGGCTTTGGAGAAGAGATAATTTATGCTGACATTGATGTGGCTGTGGTAGAGAAGATGCGCCAGCAAATACCAATATACTCTCAGCGTAGAACTGATTTGTATGACACAGTTGCAAAGGACTGATCATTTCACTGTATTTGCCTTTTCCATTTAAGATTCTATCAGTCAAATGTTATTCCATTCCTGTTATTGATGATTAAAATACTGTTATTACTCATGAGGTATAATTATTTAATACACAAAATATCTTTCCCCTACTTGTTTTATTTGATATATTAAAAATAATTTTAACAGAGAGATACATGCTTCCTTTATTTATTATTTTTTCTTTTTTTTATTTATTTATTTATTTTTAAAAGACAAATCTGGAAAATTATTTCACATACTTTTTTCAGATATTTTATGGTTTGTAGACAGTCATTATATTTTTCCTGTCTAAACCTGTCGGAGCATAAATAGAAATTGCTGGTGTGAGACGCAGAGTCCAGTTTGCCAGTTGGAATTACTGAATGTTTCAAAAAGGAGAGCAATCATCCCTTCATCATGGTGGAGGTGTTTCTTGTGACACTGAAACATTCACACAGATAACATCAATAGGCTATCAAATTTTCCACATAAGTAAATAATAAGCTTACCTTTGTAACTATACTCAAGGGCTGAAGTTATAGTGCGCATATCATTTTCTATACTTCTTGCCCAGTTCTCAGCATCACCAATTTCTTTCAAGGCTCCATTGAAGTTTTCAACTAAATTCAGCCACTGCTGTGTTTGCTTGGCAAAATTAGTAGCATTGTGATGTAGATGTTTAGCCTCAGCATCCAGCCGTTTTTGGTTTAGATATGCTTGAGCTACACTGAAATTTTAATGCTGGGTAAGTAATAGTCTTTCATACCAGAGATTGAAAATTATCCCCAAAATATCTTACCCTACATTTAGATGGTCAACTAAAGCTTGAGTTAAGTTGTTAGCAGCAGCAATTGCCTCTTTTCTCTTCTGCTCTGAAACAAAATAAAATTTTCCTTGTATTGTAACATTATAAAATTATATTATTATTTTTTTAATTTTAATAACAATATTTACACGCAAAAGAAAGTCAAGTTGACAAGTGCTATGGTCAGTGCTCAAACAAACTAGACAAATATAGGTTACTACCTTGCCTCTCTTTACGAACAGCTTGTTTGCTTTGGTGTTCTTTCACCAATGATGATAACATTTTTTAAAATATATATCTTTTGTTTTCTAGACTATAATTGTTTTCTTGATTGAGGGATTGTTTAATCTTTAACTACACTTAAATTACGCTGGAGCAAACGAGCAAACCCGTCGTCTGCATTGTACGTCAAAGTAAACAAAAACAGGCCGCTGACCACTACTACCAACACATGGAAGAAAACATTCTTGATACTGCCAACCCTCAACCCCCTACCTGATTGTGCTGTGCTGTAAAAGGAGAGTGAGAGCGAGAGCAAGTGAGAGTGAGAGGAGAGGAGAGAGGAGAGAGTGTGGTGGCTCACGCTCATGCTCAAGTCTAAGCTCGTGGTGGGCCGATGATAATCTTATTCATCACCTTTGGACTGTCAAGCCCACCTTTCAATTAAAGAGCCAAAAAAAACATGCAAATTCGGACGAGCAAAGATTTACCGTTGTAGTTGAACTGCCAAAGTTGAACCCTTTACTTACTGAACCTGACAATGTTTATACTTTTGATTGTATAAAAGGTGTTCTGAATTTATTTTCTTAAGATAAAGGGTTTTATTTTTGAGACCTTAGTTTTCAAAATTATTGAAAAACTACAATGAACCAACAAAGGTAATTTCTGAACATCATAACAAACCTGTGATTTTACCCATACTGTAGAATTGAGGTTAAAATTAATTAAAAATACAACTATACTTCTTAAATTACTTTGTTTTTACTGTATTGTAAGTCATGAAGTTAATCCTTTTTTTATATACATACTTGAGATACGGTTTTGGTTCTTTCAGTAATGTTATTTCCATTGCTCTTGGAGCCTGTGCCGTACTTGGTGCTGCTGGTGTTGTTTTGTGGAATTATTTCTACGAGTCTCGACGACGTGTTCTGCTGCAACAAGAAATATCTAGACTCGACCTAACTGTTAATCAGTTAAGGGCAGAACTAGAAGCTGCAAGGTTTGTATTCAGTGTATTAAGCTATATCAGGTGATATTGGTTAGTTCTGTTTCACCAGGAATTTGGTGTATATTTCAGGCTGAGAAAAATTAAGTCTACTTCTTCAAGTTCTCGAAGGAGCTCTCCTACACGTTCTGTTCGTAGTTTTAGAACTATTAGTAACTATGATTCTGAAGAAGACGAGTTTTTTGATCTATCTTCTGGTGGAGATGATGAGTTGTAAGGTTTTTTTTTTGTTTTGTTTTTTAAATTAAGTTTTTTGCATTTATTTCTAAGTTTATTGAGGTAAATATTTATAGTTCAAAACTGAAATGTTCTTCTATTATTTCAGTGACAATGATATTTCTGGTATTGTAGATGAAGTATTGAAGTCTTTAATAGACAGTGTGGATGTTCTTTTAAAGACTGGAACTTCAGAAAGCAGACGGGAGGCCTATTCTAAATTGACAGCATATATGTCTAAAGTATGTTGGAAAGATACCTGTTTGATGATATTTTTATAAATAAGTGCAATATTGAACAGTTAATGCAATTATTTCAGCATGAGCCAAACTGTGGTGTTTTATGGCGTTTAGCCAAGTGTTGTCATGGATTAGGAACAGCATGTGCAGCTATGGGCCACATGGATCAAAAAAAGGAGTTCATTCTTGAAGGTGAGCCGAGGTTGATAAATCACCTTTGAAGTGATTGATTGATGTGTACATTCAACAATTCAAAAACTTATTCTCTAGGCCTGGATTACGCCAAGCGAGCCTTGGACTTAAACAGTAATGAAGCAGAAGCACATAAATGGTTTGCTATTTTAACTGGAGCATATGGAGATTACCTTGGAATGAAAGAAAAAATTGAAGGTGGTTATGTTTTCAAAACACATGTTGAAAAAGCCATTACTCTTAGACCTGAAGACGCCTCTCTACGTCATCTTGTTGGTCGTTTTAAATATGAGGTAAGTAGCCAACCTTAGTTGCTGATTGGAGTGTTGTGAGGTGTATGTTTGTTAAATTAATATCACATATTTGTTTAGGTGGCAAATTTGTCATGGATTGAACGAAAAATCGCGAACACCATTTTTGCTGAAGTTCCTGCTGCAACTTTACCAGAAGCTATTGAAGATTTCAAAGCTGCCCATAGACTTAATCCTACCCCATGGAAAGAAAACTCTCTTTATCTTGCTAAATGCTATATAGCGCAGAATAACTATTCAGAAGCAGTTCAGTGGTTGGATAAAGCTGCTGCCATTCCTGTCACAAGTTGTGAAGTATGTAATCAAACTTTGAATGTGTGACTTTTTGTTCTTTAATCATCTCTAATTTAATTGTTTTTTAATTGTTTTGTGTGTTTTTAGGATGAAGTTGTAGAGCTAGAGGTGCAAAATTTGTTATCAAGCTACAACGGATACAGGAAAAAAGATAGCTGAAAAAACCCATATTTTCCTTTTTTCCCTAATGATGTGTTTAGTTGACTGATAAAAGATTTAGTCCTTAAAATAGTAAATTGTTAACAAAGTTATTTGACTGCATGCTCATAAATATTCTAGACAAGGTATTCCTTTTCATTTCCATTTCAGAAATATATATAAAAGTTTAATTCTAATGTGTGTAGGATACTAGATTAGATGACTCTTACACAATGAAATGTGATCTGTGATTAATAATTTATTTTTCTTTTGCACAAATATTTATAAGGTCCTAAGGCTTTTCTTCTTTAAAAAGAAACAGGACTACGAGTATAGTGTTTTAAGTCAATATTTTCATCACTGTATTCAAGCTTTACCTGTTCAACATGAAATTTTTTAGATCCAATAATTGAATGCATATGCCACCATTCCATTGTATTGTGATAGCAGTGCATTTTTTTTTCTTTTTCCTTTTATCTAGTAGGACATTAGATGATTGTGACTGTCTCCTAAATTTTGTAGAACGGTTGATTATTCACCCTCTAATATATATTTTTCTCGGTTGTTCCAAGATGATGATCACTCATCCTTTGACCTCTTCCACGTAAATACATAGGCTATAGATTTGGTTTGGTGGTTGACCTTTAAAGTTGTAGTAGCTTGTGGGTTTATGGAGTAGTTTGTGAGCAAATTTAGGATATTCTATGTAGCAGAAAATGTATGTAATGTTTTTAAGATGAAAGTGCCTATTCCTTATTGAAGCTGAAGTTTTGAAGGGCTGTGTTGTTTGTGTATGTATGTAATATATTGTCATTCAGATATGAACTGTCATGCTTCTTGCATTGGTTACATGATGTAGTGTATAGCATGTGTCATTTCTATGGTAAGTATGCAGTGACCTCTTTCAGTTTACTTGTGATGTGTTGTTGGGATTTGATGTCAGATATTTATTTGAATGTAACATGCAGAATTAATGGTGATGAATATTTGGATTCATTGTTAATGCCCATCTCTTGGACGTTGCCTCAAATTGTATGAAAGCACCTCATCGTTTTGTACCTATACTGTACACGGCTTATTTAAAGTTGATAAGCCTGCAAAAAATATAATTATATACTGCCAGTAGTTTGGTTGAAATGGCCTCATAGACAAACAATAAAAATAAAACAACTTTTTTCTTTTTTTTCTTTTTCTTTCTTCAAAGCAGTGCATTAATATGGTGTGTATTGAAAATTATGTACAAAAACAACAGCAAATAACAAAACACCTTAATGCTTACTTAATTTATGACTGAAAGTAAATTGGGATGTGAAGCACCTAAAGCAGGAATTTCAGCAATCCAATTTTCTCACACACACATTCACACAAAGAAAAAGAATTAAGATAAGAGGGAGGAGAAGCACTTCATGAGAGCCTCCTATCTCTCAAGATGGTTAAATTTATTCCTAAATAAGTTTAAAAAGCACTTATCAGGAAAATATACCCATCATATCCTGTGCTGCCCAACATCACAATGGAATATTGATAGGAACATCACTTCATTTTAAAGGTAGAAACTGCCACTGCATAAGGTGGTTTGTCCCAAGATTGTTACAATTGGTTTGTTACACTTAAAAATCACCTAAATAATAAATAATGCCTAGACTTAAAATATTTTAATCACAGCTGAATATTACTCAAATAAAATATCGCTAGACTGGACAGCTTTTACAGTGCTGCAAAAATGAAACCGAGCGTACTGTCACAACACTATTTTTAAATAACCAACAAAATGCTGACTCTGACATCAGCCATATTGTACATGGGTATTTTAATTTTGTGCAAGTCAATATGTAAGATGTTTTGAACACTTTCAAAACAAGTCAGAAAACAAGAATCACTTCAAATGTATTTCAAGCTCAGTACAAAAGCTTTTAAGAGCTACAAGGAAAATACTAAATGGAAAAGGGATGAATCATAGTGCAGGCTGGTGTCTAGATTTGATTGCTAAAATAAAGTCATAATTGAATGGAAATGACAAGAACAGTTTTTAGACTGAAAAGTTAAATGCCATTGAAATAAGTTCTCTAACTTCTGCACACTACATAATAATGAATACAGAACTAGAGGGCAAAAAAGATATGCTATTGTATAGTGAAAACTGATGCCTCATTTGTCCTTAACTTTGTTTGAAAGTATTCTTAACCATATCTGTCCTAAAACTAAAAATTCATCATGTTGCTTAAACAACTAAGAAAAATTGTATCCCGAAATTATTGACTTATAAGTTACGAAACTTTTTCTTTGCCATCAGAAAAGGCTCATGGCACAATTAACTTTGTAACATTTGGAAAAAAGAAAACACATTTGCAATATTCACAAGACACAATTATCACAATACCAAAAATAGCATAAATATTGACCTCACAGAGGAAAAAATTTCACAACAATAATTAATTGGAATGAAGTTACCAAGTACCCACTTTATGGTTTAACTTACTCCATACAACTCCATGGAGTGATTAAAATTCATCATACCACAAAAAATCAAAGATCAAAGATAGTGATGAGAAACACACAAGACAAATAATCAAACATTCATCTAGATAAGAAATACTAGTCAGAAAAAGGATGGAATCATGGATTTCATGTATCTGCAAAAGGAGCCCGCTCATTGTTGGCTAAGAATACAGGAAGTAAACACCATTGCCTTGAAAGTATAGTTACCTCTCTGTCAGGCATTGTTTTAAAAATGAATTACTGTTGTTTACTTTTCCAGTGACATAGCAAAAAACTTCCAATTTAGACTATAGAGAGAGGGTTTTTTCTTTCTTTTTTTAAAAACAGTTCTGCATCAGTATTTTAATTTATCCTATACCTTGCCAAAATGCATGGTATTTCTTTTACATGTTAACATGCTGGTAGATGTGTAAATAAAACACTATCACAGAAAACCACTTCCAACACAAGAGATGTCGCCCTGTGCAGAAAATTAGCAATACACAAAACAAATAATATATCAAAACTACAATATGCTACATAAACCCGTCCACTTTGGAACTACAATTAAACAAAATTAGGTTAAAAATGCATAAAACTGGAGCAACAGTACAATGTCCAGCGGCAAACTTGGAGAATATTGTTTTCATTAATGGATGGATTCTAGGCTCAAAAACATCATACTGAAAACTATCTTACTATTTCAACAGGACTGTCACTTACACAATTTCTAGGTAGGTAATAAAAAATTAAAACAAGACTTCACTGAGACATCAACATTTTCATCTCTTTAGGTGCTGAAAATAATTTTGTGTAATTTGGCTTTCATCAGTATGAACATTTCTAATAATATCTAATACACTGTCCCTCATGGTAAAATAGAAGGGCTGCTTTTAAGAACAACTCTATTCTAGCCTACCCCAATGAGAATATGAACAATTGAAACTAATGTTAACTTTGCCAAAAACTACACTCGATGCACATATGTGGTAGTAAGTACCAGCTAAAATATATTAAGGACTCTACTCTCATCAGAATAGTAAATTATTTCTATACTCAAAACTGATTTAAAGATGAAGATACATGGCTATTGTACAAGAGCTCAAGCAATTAAGACCTGAAATAACACAATAGCTTACTATCCTCACATTACCAAATGATTGGTATTTATGCTCTCAAGACTAGATTGCAATCAGTTTACGCTGTACTCAACTTCTGCTGGAGTGATTTTTTTAATAAAATGCATCCAGCAATAAGGATCAACACATCCATCACTCTTCTGGATTAAGTCACGGGCTTTCACATATACACAATAAGACTACATACAGCAGCTCTGTACACAAATGTACATGTTGGGGATTGATAAATACACACAAAATTTCTGTGGCAACTTAGATAAAACACTACAAAACAAAAATTAATTAATTGTTAGTTGTGCCGAGCATATCTGGGACAAAATATACTTCACCAACACAGCCATGCTTTCACATAAATAACAGAAGAGGAAAATCGAAGGGGATGCACCGGAAATTACTTCATTATTACAAATGCAGAACGTACGTTGCGTGATAAATTTCCATATTATAAATTTCACCACAAGTTTAGATTAAAAAAGTACACATGCAAGACACACTAAACACTCGCCACAACATGCTTTGTCTTGAAAACTGAGGCTACAGTAACATATACATAAATACCCATCTACATGCAAGGACAATAATAGCATTTAAACTTCTCTCATAGCTGAATAAAATCGAAACATACCACTGAGAAGACGTAAGTACCACATATTTTAAACATGAGCAAAGCCTACACAGTGCATACACTGTACCTAAAAATACTAAGGTAATTCTTTGTGCCATGCTACAACAAAAACTGAGACAGAATTTGTACCAAATAAAAGATCCCAAAACAAAAAGATATCACTGACATAACAATTCATAATATAACAGTCCTGTTGGTGCCTAGCTTCATGTGAGTAACCTAAACAAAAAGCAGCTACACAGGTAGGACTTTATTTTAAAGATTTTGGCAACTGTTGGGCAGAGCAAATTAGGTAGGGGCAGCATACACACCTGAATACCTAAAAAAGGAAATTTAGATGGCCTGAAGCCTTATCTGTTCAACATGTGCACAGTTTTACTGAAAACGACTAAGTCCTGCTCATCCCCATTTTGTTTAAGGAAGAAATACATAAGGCCAGTGGAAGAAAGGCATTGTCTCCAAAGAAAGCACAAATATAGTTCCTTCAACATCAAATACTGAAGAACATAATGTGGCATATAAATAAAAGATTTTATGAATAAAGAAAATAACTTAAAAATGTATAAGTAATACAATATAACACAAAGGCAGCAACGAAACCAAGTCACTCCAAAATATATTCATAAAACAGTGAGACAGTTCTCAAGAGCATTTTGAAATTGTAAGAATCAGTGTTTTACTTGATGTGAAATTAACCCATCATTGTGATTGGACCCATGTATACACTTTATCTCAAATATGGCTGACACAGAAGGTGTTCTGAGCCAAACAATAAGAAGATAAAACTATAAATTTAGAAAAAAAAATTTTTTAAAGAGTTAGGTCTTGATTGGTATTTATCACATAAAATAAATGGACAATGTTTACAGGACCAAACGGACGGACTAAACTAACCTTTTCTTCTTAAATTTTGAAAACAAATCATAACAGAGCTCAACAACAAAAACATCTCAGTGCGAGTAAGCAGGGCACTTTGACATGTGATTAAAAAACAACTTGTGAACCTGCTGATGAATTCTGGAGGGAACAATAACAGCTATGGTTATTTTAAGTCACTAATAATAAAAAAAATTCTGAAATGTCAAAAGAACACTTTGTATACAATATTATTGCAAGAGTGTCAATTGAAGACAAGACAGTATAAAATATATACAACTAACACCGCTGAGCAGATTAAAATTTTTATCAGCATTATCAAGTGAAAATCGTATGGTTTAGATTGTTTTAACTAATGCAAAACAGTTCCGTCATTGCGTGAGTTGCAGCAACAAGTGCTCTGCAACAAGCAGGTACTGAGAGAAGTGGTTTAAATGTATACACTATTTTCCTTTGGAAGATGATCTGCTTGTAGTTCCTACTGAGCTAAGATTTTCTCCTCTACTCCTAGAGCGGTGAAGAGTTGAAAGTCCCTCACCTAGAACAGAAAATATAAGAAACAATTGAAGTTGAGATAGAATAAACTATGAAAGAATGAAATTACTTAGTAAACACTAACCACGGCTTCCACTACGCTTAAGAGTACTGGAATTGGAAGATAGATCAGAATGCCGCATGGCTCGACCTCTTCTATCTTGAATAAGTTTATCTGCTCTAACAAAAATTCCATGTTTTGGGCGGCATGTGAAGTAACGTACACCCTGCACCGTACCATCGTTTTTTCCTTGAAAAATACACAAATATTTTTATTCTCTATTCTCAATTCATGTATTAATGATGAATAAAAAATTTAAATTTTACCTGTAGGTGCATCAAGGTCTACACCCACCCAGGTACCATGTGAAAATTCAGTGGGTCCCACAAAAGCAACAACTCCTGTTGAGTTGTATGGACGAATAATTACACTCTCCCCAATGAGCACCCACTCTGGTACAGGTACTTGATGAAGGTCTTTCCGAGAACCATAAATATCACTCTCATCTGTAAATGGTCAACAGGATAAAATCCATAAGAGTCAAAAAGTAAATCAAACCTACCAACTTTCAAACTATTCAAAAGTGAACTCACCATCACCAGATAACTTTTCAAAACTTGAGTTCTTATCACCATTCAGATTATGGGATAGAGTACTGTCCGATGATTGGTGTTTAGCGAGGGGAAATGAAGCTCTGTTGCTCTGATTAGTCACTCGGTTTTGTGCCTTTTTCCTTCTCACCACCTGCATTGTGTGAAATAAACTCAATTTTAGCCCCCAAAATCATTTAAAAAATTAAAAATTACAGATAACATTTTCTTTTGCAGTTAGAAAAATAAATAACTGCATTTACAGCACAGAAGCTGGTGAAATAAAATTAACTTAGTAACCATTACATATTGTCAGTAACACAATTTCATGTTACGTACCTTCCCCGGAGGTAAGGCAGTGTGAACAACAGAAGTACCCTCAAATGATGAGTCTTCATCAATCAAATTTCCAGGGTGGGTGACATTGACAGAGTCATTTTCACCAACATCTGAAGTACTCAAAATTAGTGCCTCTGGGTCTTCTGGCTCTTCTAAACATGTTGGTGTATCTGAATGAGTACTGTCTGATTTCACCATGCTGGACGGCAGAACCTCCGAGACAGGTGGTAATTCAATAAAACATGGTCCTCGTGCTTGTTCAGTATCTGGTGTGTCATCAGCACTGATGCTTTTAATTGAAACTGAATCTTCACTAGATAAGTTGCTTGATGATACAGCTTGAGAACCATAACCACTGAAAAAAATATAGCAAAAAATCCTCAGTATAAATTTAAAGGGTGACTATAAAAATTATCAAATTACTTTTAACTACCTTGAACTTGAGCTAGGAGTCCAAATTTTCCCTGATTGCAGCTCAACAATAGAGTCAAGAGTCCGTGAACTAGGTATTACCTTGCAAACTTTTTGATCTAAGCTACATGATTTGACCTGTATGAAATGAATGTGAAAAATAAATAGCTATTAAGGTAAAAAAAGGGAAGGAAAAAGAAAAAAAAACAAAAAGAAAACTTTACAATAGATACTAACCTGGTACGACTCAAGCTCAGGTTCACTTAATGTGCCAATGTCAGTATCCAATAGATTCTCACTGCTCCCTGCACCAGAGGGAATTGTATGATCCTGCTTTGCATCCTCTTTGTTACCATCAATGCAATCTTCCACACTTTCCCTTCTCAAACTTTCACCTTCATGACACACACTTAATTCAGAAGTAGCACCAATCAAGGTTTCTACCTCAGTCTTTGACTCCAAAATAGGATCATATGTTTTTAAAGCCGTTACTTCTTGCTCCTCTATATCTTGACTAGGTGCAAGTTGACTAATTTGCTCCTCAATACGACCCTCTGCTAGAACCTGAGTTTTGGTGCTGACTTCCTCTTCGTCATCTTCATCACCTTCTTCTTCATGTGGTGATAAATCAAGGGCTGTTGAAGACCCCATTTGTTCCTCATGGAGAGTGGTGAGTTTTGTGTTTGGAGAGGCTGGAAGAGAAAACATGATTAGAAATCTTAAAATAAAGAAAAAGATATATATCTGATGAATCACTACAAAACAAAAAAAAAGTCACACATAAGCCATTTTTTAAAACTATGGCCACAAACAAAAGCAATTTACAATTTTAAAAAAAGATAAGAAAAGTGAGTGGATAAATTCATATGTGGTGTAAGACTACAGTGCAACTCCACCTTTAAAAACAAAACAAAACAAAAAAGTTAAACAACAGAAACTGATTTAATTAACTTTACTCCACAAACAAAACACATTAAACTTAAGCAGCATGCATGATAATTACTAAAAACACAAAAGTATTAAAAAAATATATATATATTTAAAAAAAAAAAAAAACTAAATGAAAAGGTACAGATTGAACACCACCACATACACTTAGATCCTGGCTGCAGCCGCAATGTGTTAAGATTGATGTTGAGATTGAGGAAGGTGGGACGTGCTGCAATAAACAGTGATACAAGTTAAAGACAAACACCAATACCACATGACCACCACAAGCAAGCCATCTCACAAATCATAATTTACAGCTTTCCCTTAGAAATATACTGAAGAAATTTGTATCATTCAAACTTAATTATAAGTTTAAAAGGATCAAACATAATCTATGGAACACAGCACAATATCAGGTTACAGTTATGTGAATCCAAATAATGACATGCTCATTTCAGCAAATAATTGATGTGTTTACTTTAAACCCCACTCACTGATTGATTCCTGAAAGACTATTAAAATTCATCCTTACAAGTAACTGTAGTCTAAAACATTCAGAATCTAAAACTCTGAAAGCACATCTAATTGTGTATTCACTATAAATACTTAATTTTAAATTTCTTTTTCTGTTAAGCCTAGTATTATTTTCAATCCTCAAAATACTCAGGAAAATACTCAAATATATGTATGTAATTAAACACAAAACACAGTTCCATGCAAAGGATTAGTCATGCCAGTAGAACAAAATCTCATACAGTACTAGGACATCTAGTAATGTGCTAAAACTGTCATCGCTTCCAATCCTAATAAGGAACGATTTCTCAATCATGTGGTTAGTTAAATGAAATTCTAGAATTAATAGAATCTTGTTCAATGTCAATTAAAAACACTGAAAAGCCATTCCTCTAGATTTATGAACATTTTATATAAAAGACTTCTGACACTGCACACTCAGTAGATTTTTTTCATTTCCAGAAGGTGCCTGAAAGACTGCAAAGGATGATAATCAACAGTGTGTCCAAATATCTTCCTACTTAGGTCCTTTGATGTAATTGTTTTCTTTTATCCAAACATTCAATGAAGCACTAGGTATTCTTCCACATTTTTCATTTGAAGTATAAGTTTCAAATCAAATAAAGCTTTTGCATTTCAAATGTTGTATAGTTATCCACTTTTGAAATTAAACTGTAAATTAATATCATAAAAAATATGCTAATTTTATTCATGCAACAGTTTTTTCTGATACTTTCTTAAGTGTAAAATTCTGCTTTACTTACTACGCTATCTGAATAATCTAAACGTATGTTCCATAGGTATCTCCAGGGGAGACATCTAAAAGTGCAGCCTGCCTCTTAGTAGAAAGGGAGAAAAAAGGGGGGGAGAAAAAAGGGGAGGGAGAAAAAAAAAGGGGGGGGGGGAAGGGGGGAGGAGGGGGGGAGGGAAAGGAGACAAAAATAATAGGGACTTGGGAATTCTAGGATCCTTGGTCCCAAGCCTGAAACACAACCCCTCTAATAGCAAACCCTAGTTCCCTCCCTCTACAAACCAGACAAGGCAGTATACAGTCTCTTTTTCATGAAAGTAAACAATGAATCTTTGTCATAAATCCTTTCAATATATCAATACACTACAAGCAGAGACAGTAAGGCTGTGGGCAAGCAGCAAAGCTAGCTGTGCAATCATGCATGAGGATGAATTAGTATGTTATATTCCATTGGAATATCTACCCTACAGATATAGCCATATTTACAAAATACAATCAAACCAGCTTATAACTTATCCCGATACAACGTAATCTCCATTATTATTTTATTAGTATTTTACGAATCCTGAGCGTAATCACAACCGTTCAAACGAACCCACTCACAACGTAACTTGTTGTTCCCGAACGGTTACGTTATAAGCGAGTTTGACTGTACACTCCTAGAAACCGATTAATAGTTCATTAAACTGAAGAATATTTTCAAGCAGAAGGTAAGAAATTGAACACAGAATTATTTCCGAAAGTTCAATTGTGGAAATATAATCCAATGAGCTAGACATCAAAAAATGTTTCCAATGAACTTCTTATATACAGCTATATTTAATGTTATTAAAGGTTCAAAAAGATAGTTGACAGCTGATGTCATGCAGAGGGATTTCATTCTAACCACAACCACAAATTAATCACGGACTTCAAAAAACATCAAATATATTAAAACAAGTAATGAAAGCCCAGCGCAGTTACCTGACAGAATGGAGCCTACAAGGCAGCAAAACAAAAAACACACCACAAAGTCAGAGTATGTAACAAAGTGTGGGATACCAAACTACTTGTAATGTAATTGAATGTTATGATAGTAGAAGCTGTTTTGGGATTTTTTAATGAGTGTGTTGTGAGTTCAATGCCTAATTTGCTGGCTAAGAGTGTTGCTAGATGCTAGCTTAGGTACACCAAGCCCAGCACTAAATATATTGAAGGAATTGATAAGTGCTTTAATTTAATGAAATGTAGCAATTGGAATACTGAAATGAAGATTCTCCCCTTGCTTTGACATTAAACAACAAATGCAAGCTTCATGGAAATTAATTCAAAGAATATGATGAAAAATTTCAATTAAAGCCTTGCAATAATAGTTACATTAAGCTTGGTTCAAGATGTTGTACAAATTCATCACACACAATATGGATACATGGGACCCACTGTGTTAAAGAGAAATACTAGCAATGTCTTCTAATTCTAATTTGACACAATACCAATATTAATTAGAAAACTAGGCATTGCTCTTAGAGACTGAGTCACCATTAATTGGAATAAAAACCTGTGCCCAACACCAAGAACATGAGAATAATGAATACATTCATAAATATCAAATGTTAGAAATGTAAACAGAGTAAATGATAAAAACTCAATATTATATATTCAAACTAGAATACTGCCATGACAAATGCTAAGATATGAGATAAGTAAAGAGAAATATATAAATACTATCAAACATGATGCAAGCTTTAGTGGAGGGTGAGAAGGAAATTTTTTTTTGCATTCGGTAATGAAAAAGTGATATCACAATTGGCACTAGTAAAACATGTGTGCTTTAAATTTTAAAAAGTAACCTCGGAATTGAAATTGTTAAGACTGAGCAATAATTACTGATTAGTACCTAGTCTGCCTTTTTCTATGGTGTGTGTAATTTTGATCAAGTGTAGTATGTATTCCCCAGAAAACAAGAAAAGATGACCTTGAGTAAATGTTAAGGAGCATCTATCAGGGAGAGGTCTATAAAGTTTTGGTTGGGTTCCAAATTACTACTTTTGAAAATACTCATTAGAAAGGAGATTATAGAAACATTAAAACATCAAATCTGTTAACCTAAATCTAAAACCATGAATTTTCTAGACTGACTGATGCCAGCATACTCTATCACGCTATTAAAGTGGATTTTTTTCTTTTGTTTCCAAAGAATTGACTACCGTAAAAACATTTACTTTGATTATGTCAGGCTCTCTGCTAGTCAGAAAGATTATCTTACTGTCCTAGAATTAAAATGAGATCTATCGGTATAATACAATTTACGCTATTTGACACACATGAAATATATTCCAAGTTGTAACCTTTACTATGAAATTTGGTAGTCAATTTTCATCTTTTAGAGGCAAATGTCAGGACATCTGATATCATATAGGGCAAAGTACTTATGAGACATACATTGAATCTACTGAATATTCACAATGAGATGTAAGAACATAATGAAAGAATTAATTATAAGATATGGATTAAAACTACAGGACTCCTTCAATAAGAAATTTGCATTAGTAGGTTGAAACCAGACTATACTCTTCAAGAAACATAATCCATATAAACACTAAACAAAATACAATAGCTAGGAATGAATTATCAAAAAGCTCACCAATGCCAAATGGTTTTCCACCAGACGATGCAAGATGGGCTAAGTCGACACTTTCAGAAGCACTTCGAACAAAGCCTCCAAGACTGGAGCGGTTGATAGGACGTGAATCTCTGACACTGAAGTTTCCGCCAGCCAAAACATCAGCAAGGTCAGTGAAGCTTTCAGAACGAGCCACATTCCCATCGGAATCCATTCTCATTATCTGCAAAATACAATTTGAAGGGGTTGAATGGATAGAACAAATAATATCTGTCCTAAATTAGGATATTTTCTGTTTCTATTACCTGAGAGAAATTAGGAACACTACATGTTTTCCTCATGGACAAAGGTTGACCTTGAGTGTGAAGTAGTTCTTTAACTGCCACATTTTGTCTTAACCTGTCAAGAGTCAAAATGCTCTCAACAGCACTCACACCTCTCGTGTATTTTTCTGAAAAGTTAAGGAGAGTTAATGTAGATAGATAGATATACGTATTTCAATAAAATTTACACAATATTAAAATAAGTTGTTACTCACCAATATATGTTTCGCCATCACTGAGAGAGGTATCTTCCCCTGAGGCAGCAATCTGAGCTAAAGATTCTCTCTCTTCTAGCTCTTCACTAGCCTGTTAAGAGAAATATTTTCAAATAAGTATTAATCACATATAAATTTCTTTTTACTTTACTAAAAATATACTGAGTTCATCAATTTATATTACCTTTGGAATATTTGAGACTAATTCATATGTCACACCAGAATGGGTCAAACAATCAGTGCGCACTATACGTTTGCGGATTCGTTCTGTCAGTGACTGGCGCTTATAGATGTTAAGGCTTAGGCGTTTTCTTAAGACTAAATCCATGGGGTCTGGATGGGAGAGTCGGACTGTTGTCTTAAGAATTAAATACACCCTTTCATTCGCTACAAGGAGATTTAAAAGAGCATATAAGTAAATACTTGAAGATAAAAACAAAAGCAATAGTTGCAGCATAAATCACCTTCAGTGACTTTATTTAGATGGACATTATCTTGAATAGAGGAGTCCCAGGCAGCCACTGCACAGACATCTTTTTCCATCCTTCTAATTATTGGTAGACTGTAGAATTTGTTTCCTAGTTCCTTCGGTAAAATAGAATTCACACCTGTGGTGGGAACTTCTTCCCCAGACTGGCTTGTTGAAAGATCATCAGCTTTTTTTTTAAGACATGAGGAAAAGAAATATTTAAAGAACCAAATAATTTAAGCGTATTTCAGAACTAGAGCTTATATATATATATATTTACCATTAAGGTCCAAAAATAGTACTGGAATGTGAGTTTCCATGCCAGGTGGAGGAACCCAATCAGCAGGGGCCCCTGGTATGCCAGATCCAGGTGCAGGTACAAGCACAGCATTTTGCTCTTCAGTGAGACTGACCCACTGACTCACAAGGCTATGCTCTCTCTCCACATCTTCCTCACTTTTATCTAAACCAAACCAAACAAACAAGCAAGCAACAAAGAAATTATACTACTGATGTATTCTCAATGAAACATTTATAAAAAAAAAAAGGAGTGACACTTCACCTTGTTTGTTAATAAGTCTTTGAATCTGCTGATCAAGATACTGTCGTCTCCGCAAGAGAGCCTCTTGCCACTTTTCTCTTAGAATAGCTAGATCCTCTTCCTGGTAAGAATCAAGTGGCATTTGCAATTTGGACCTGTAGGCCGCAATTTCTTTATATTAGTAAATCTCAAATAATAATAATAATAATAATAATAATAATAATTAGAAAACTAATCAAACAAACCTTTTGGATACACTTCCTACAGCAATGCTGATAATGGATTGGCAAATTATAGGAAGAGTTCCAGAATTGTGCACAGGCCGTACTTCCACAAGAACACGGCGCTGTTGACCCTGACGTAACTGGTATACACCACCAGTTTGAATGTCTGCACGAGGAATCACCTCAACAGGAGAATAGTCTCCAGCATCATTCAGCTCTTGAATTTCTACCCACAATTCTATTTTCCTTGTGAGCTCACTCCACCTAAAATCAAAATACTGTCAGAACAAAACTAACACTAAAACTAAACTACAATTGGGCTGCTGTTGACTTATAATTTTACCTGTCAGCTAATGACCGAGCTTTAGCCAATTGAAGCTCAACTTCCCAACCAGGTTTAGTTCTAGTGTAACCAGCACTACGATGTCCCCAAACTTCAATCGACAGAGCTCCTTCTGAACAATGCTCAATGAATTCTTCAGTAACAGGAATAGTAAAATTTTGTTCATGATTGAAAGTAAATGTGGAAGGATCAGCGGTCACCACCTGAACATCTGGATGGTTCCAAAATGAATACTGACAGAATACATAGTTTGATAAAGATGGAGGAAGTCCAGTGGCTTGTTTAATGGACACCTGAAATTTGAGACATAAGATTGATTAATTTTTTTTTCTCTCTATTATCCCGATATTGAACGAAGCGATAACTGTAAAAAGATAAACTGGTACATACTCTGCAAGTGACTGATGACGAGCCATGAACACCTTCATCATCCCTGCCACTGTCCCCGGAACATTCAGATCCTGCTTCACAAGTTCTATCTTGTGGAAATGTTCCAGATATTCTATTGATCTCCACCTACAACATGATAAAAATGTAATCAAGCTGTTGTGCAAGTTTGTAAAGAAGTTTCATTCATATGCATATGGAGGAAAAAACATACCTGAAGACGCCCAACAACTTCACCTTGCTGACTAATAATAGGAGTGTGGTAGTTTAAAGTTACATCATGGAATAGAACCTCTAGAAAGATATTAGCCACTCCAATTAAATTATGGTTTTCTGAGTACTCAAAAAATGGATCTGAAGCATCATCAATATCCTGTTTAGGTAAAAAAAATAAAAATAAAAGGTTAATCCTTGAGAAACTAAAACAACAAAAACAAAAAAAAGTATAATCTGGAAAATCTTACATGCTCTTTACTGTCACCATAAAGATCTCTCATGTCTATAAGTTTATTTTCAAGTTTATCCATGGACCAAACTTGACTACCCTTTCTTTTGCGCTTCACTAAAATAGCAGGTTCACTGACAAAAGCTCCCCGCTAAGTAAAAACAGACAATTCAGAAATTAAATGGCTGTTTAGTAGATATTATAGAATAGCTCCACAAATTAGACACTCACCCTTCTATTGGGGCTTAAGTTTGCTGGAGGAATTTGGAGGGTTACACTGAATTTAGTTTGTCGGCCCATCTCTTCCGCTAGGAAATTAGCCTCTTGGCACAAGGCATTAGCTTTAACAATATCAGCTTTTAGGTTGCCAAGACTTCTCTTAAACATTTCATCACTGCATAGAGGAAAGAAAGAACAGATAAATTTCCACTCAGCAGATACTGCATATTTAAACCTACATATCATTTTAACACACCTTTCTTGGGCCCACTTTTCCACTCTCATTTGTGTTGTAGGCGTATTTGGCGTAATCTTTCCAATTCGAATGGGATCAAAGGGAACATAAGGAGAGTAGGGCGTTGAAGGAGACATAATATTTCTTAATTGCTGGAATTGTCTTTCATATTCTTGGCGTTGTTTTTCTAAGGCCACTGCAAGATTTATTCAAATTAAACAGTAGCATAATTTAAGATAAGCCTAAATTGAATCAAAGTTAGGAATGAATGGTTAATTTATGGCATGAATATTACCTTGTTTGTCTTCTTCATGTTGTCGTTCAAGACGTGCAATAGCTGACTGGATGGGACCATTATTCATTTCATTCAACATAAGTTCCTCCCTGGCAAAGTTATAATCAATAGGCTGAGCTGGAGTCTGGGGTTCTGAGGAAGTTGCCGCTGGAAAACCAAAGGTTAAATGATACCACACTCAAAATTTTCCAAAATAATTCTTTGGAAAGAAATTGGGTAAAATGACACCTACAAGCAGATTTTGGACAGTTGACTCTGAAAAAATGATGATTTCCCCATAATATTCTATCACCATGATGTAAAAGTGTACGTTCAACTGCTGGTACACCATTAACAAAACAGCGAGCATTGACTTTAGGTTCTAAGAAGAGGCCACCATCCTCAATCAGTATTACACAATGTTCTGGTTGAATGCCTAAGCCAGATAATTGAATATCCTGTTCTGATTCAGCTCCTTTGGCACCAACAAGGGTTCGTTCCTATTGGACATACAATGAGAAAAGAAAAATCTTCAACTTGGTTTGCTAGCATATCATACAGCCTTACTCCACAAGCAATTGTTGATGGAAGAGAGCTACAGTTAACTTCATTAAACAAACCTTCAAGTAATAAACTAGCAATTCATTAAGAGATGGATCAGCATTCAAATTCACAAGATAGTACTTGTTCTTTTCCACCTGAATTCCTGATGCCTGAACACTAATACCCATTTTTTCTAAGGCCTGCTGACGTTCTTGCTGAAGCCGCTCTGAGGGTTTCAAGAATTGAATTAGGTGGAAAACATTAATAAGAACTTAGATATTCACAGCAAAGTTATTATGAATGAAAAAGAATTAATATCCACTACATACCAGTCTTCTCAAGTTTCTGTTCCCATGTTTGGCTCATTTCTTGCATCAATTTTTCACTTTCACTAATTTTCTCATGAATATCCTCACGTTGCTATAATTAGGGAAAAAATATTAGTTGTCAAAAAATTAATATTACCTTTGGTAATATTTTTGACAGTTTTTGGCACATAGAGCAAACAAAATAGAAGTAACAGACAAAACAAAACAAAAAAAGCATACCAAAGCTGGAATGGCATGGCCTACCGTGGCATGCTTCAACATTTCTTTCAACGCCTCCACTTCTTGTCTTAGTTCTCGAATTATTCTAGCATTAGGGTCTTCATTAACAACGGCATGATTAACAATGCGCTTTGCTCGATCAGCATATCTTAAAGTAGACAGAGTTTCTTCATAATTATCTGCTGAAGGAGAAATAGTTGCCACCATAACAGTTTTGCTGTTCCCACCAAGATTGTCCTGGAAAAGTAAGAGGTTGTAAAAAGCAATACAAACAAATTAACTGATAAAAGAATGGATGTTCAAAACATAATAAAACCTTTAAGAGCCAAGTTAGCACCGAATCTCTGTAAGGAACAAACTTGTCCCTATTCTTTGATGTAGCAGACTGATCAGCTAATTTTGAAATTACGAGTCCCAGAGTTGTAAGTGACCTGAAGGAGGGTTCAATAAAAAAAAATCATTAATCATGAAGATTAAAAACAGACAGTCATGACTCCAGTAAAAACATAGCACTCCACTCACTTATTTATGTTGGAACCTTCCTTGAGGCGGTCGCCCACCGCCCCCGTCTTCACGGCTCTCTCGCTGCCAGCCAAGTCCACGAGCGACATACGCGACACTTTCTCGCCGGAGACCCCGCTGCGCGTGTCCGTCAGAGTCTGCGTGACAATCACGGAGAAGACGGCGTGCGAGCGCGAGGACTCGCTGTTCATGTTGGTGGCGGCCACGGTCCTGGACTTGTTGCCCTCGGCCATGAGGTTGTCGATGTCCAGGAACGACGTGACGGCGAGCTGCGAGAGGCCGTCCACGTACGGCCCCAGGACGTTGTGCTCCCGCACCTTGAGAGACTGCTTGTTGGCCTTGGGGTCCAAGAGGTCGTGCACCTGGCCGGGGAGAGGAGAGGAGAGGACGAAGGCGCATTAAACGTAGCCGGAGAGGCACCGCAGTCGCAGAGCTAGGCGGGGCGGAGCGGGGCGGGCCGGCCCGCAGCGCCGCCCGGAGGCGCGGGTTGCCTAACCCCCGAGCCACAGGCGCTCCCTTCCGCTCGGGGGGGCAGTTCGCTCACAAAATACACACGCTTCAGGCGGGGGAAAAGTGCGAAATCATATGAAACGTAAGCGGACATGACGCAAAATAATGCGAAATATAAGCGATGTATACGGAATTTGTGCGGAATTATTATACGAAATATAAGCCGGAAATTCGCTGAATACCCAGAGTAATCCGCAATTCGAGTCTCAAAAAATAAAAAATAAAAAAAATAAAAAACGAAACGAAATAGACGGTAATATCACGCATGGCATGGGTTCTTGCTTCACTTCACTTCACTTCACTTCACTTCACTGGACTCACCTTCTCGTTGTAGATCTCCATGTAGCTGACCTCCACCTTGCACGACAGCTCCGAGTTCTGGCGCTTGTCGATCGTGTCGAACAGCGCGTCGCACAGGCGCGGGATGATGCCCTTGCTGTCGCGCCCGCCCATCATGGTGTACGACTTGCCCGAGCCCGTCTGGCCGTAGGCGAAGATGCACGCGTTGTAGCCCTCGAACGCGTTCTCCAGGATGTCCCGGCCCAGGCTGTCGAACACCTGCTCCTGGCTCGTGAACGAGGGCGACGCCGGGTCCAGCGAGTCGAAGCAGTGGTCAAAGGCGAACGTCTTTGGGTGTTTCCTGATGAGAAGAAAAAGAAGAGGAAAGAGGGTAAATTGAAAGCCGCACGCGGTTGTGGTTCGGACGCAGGACTTCCCTCACCACGGCATGGCACAACAGGTCCCACGCCACGCCACGCCACGCCACCCTCTCGGGGACCGCGAGTCATTCGCGTTCTTTGAAATAACGCTGCTAGGACCCTACCCTACAAGGCGCGCGCACAACGGGGCGGTCGGTGGAGAGTGTAAGGGGGGGGGGGGGGTCAAGTGCTTCGGGGAAATGCACGGCGTGGCGGGGCGTGGCGGGGCGTGGCCGCTTGTGGGGTTGGCAAGCACGCAACGCGACAATGCAGAGGGAGAGCGACCCGAAGGGACCCGACCCGAGCGAGACACAAGTCCTTGTCGAGTTCTTAGAGGGTTCAAACACGTCCGATAAATCCTCGCCACTCGACGCCCCGCCCGACCCAACCCCACCTGTCCCGGCTAACTGGGCTGTGGTCCCGCGGGACCGCCGCGGTCGGGCCGAGCCGAGCCGAGCCGAGCCGGGCCGGGTTGCGTCCCGGGGATGAAGTAAACTTTGGGAAATAAATCGGACAGCCACTCGCCATCATACACTCTAGTGGTCCGGGCCGGGGCGGGACCAGTCGGCTCCGGGCCAAACTTTGTGCCGACTGGACTGAGCCGTTCAGCCGCTCCGCTCCACGCCCTCCCTCTCCTCCCCCTCTCATTCTCGTTCTTCGCTCTCTTTCTCTCTCACTCTACACTCCCAAACGCTCTCCCTCTCTCGCCTCCATCCTTATTTTATACTCCCTGCTGCGTCAAAATGCAGCAGACAGCGAGGGCCCATCGGAGAAGGGGCGGGCGGGAAGGGGTGGGAGCGGGCGTGAAAGAGGAAGATAAATAAAGAGAATGAGGCTGGGAGAAAGAGAAAGAGAGGAAGCGAGCGAGAGAAAATGATTGATTGGTTGAATGGATGAAATAAAGGCCAAGGTTAAGTCAAACATAAAGTGCCAAGCCCGCAGTCCCGCGGCACCCCTCCCCCCGCCCCGCCCCGCCCCGCGCACAGAGCGCCGCGCCGAGAGGAGCAAGGGATGTATCGGAAATACCATCCCCCGGAGCCGGACTATCGGCCCCGGAGGCTCCGGAGGCGGGGCGAGGCGGGGTGGCAACAGCAGGCCGCACTCCGCTCCGGCTTCCGGCCCGCCCCGGCCCGCCCCGCCCCGCCGCGCTCCCTTGGTGCAGATTACATGCAGTGAAGCTTGTTGGCAATCGAGTCGAAGCCCTTCAGGGCGGGGCGGGGCGGGGTGGGATGGGACGGAGCGGGGGTTGTCTATCCGGCACGTGCCCTGGCCGGCCCGGCCCGGCTCGCCCTGCAGCAGGCCCTACAGACCCTGTCCCAGCCGCCCCCTCTCCCTCCGGTCATCCTCATGCTATGCCGCAAGCGTGAACCTTCAAACCCTTCAAATATTTTTCACAGTGTAGTCGGGGAGGGGTAGGAGCAGGGCGAGAGGGCCGAAAGGGGGAAGCCGAAGTCGTCTCTTAATTAAACCAAGAGGAAGAATAGGGGGAGGCGGCGGGGGGATGAAGGGCGGTCGCCGCCGTCGTCGCCATCATCGAATTTTCCGCACGATGACTATCGCTTTTGTGATGGGGTAGGGCTGGGTAGGGTAGGCGACAGCGAGAGAGGAGAGAGAGGGGGGGGGGGAGAGGCAGAGAGAGAGAGAAAAGAAAGACGAGAAGGGGTTCTCTCTCGTCTCCGTAAGAGGTCTGGTTGTCTCAAGAAAATAAACCGCTGTATTTTTCGTGTAACCTTGATTTGTCGGCCAAAAACGAAGCAGTTCGCTTCTTTCTTTCTTCTTCTTCATGGCAGAGGACATCCCCAACCATCAACTTGTCTCCCCTAGAAAATTACGAGGTCACACTGGACACTGAAACTCAACGCGGACCTGGTGGTGGAGACGCATCTTGCGCAACCGCCCGGGGGAATAATTGTATCCATACGGATTAACATCCCCTTTGGGGGCGGGCCGCCCAGCAGGAGACAGTGACCGCCGCGCCCCGCGCCCCGCAGCTGAGCGCTCTGACCCACTTCCGCATTGATCCCCACGCGGCGGGCCGCGCCGCGGCTACGCATGCGGTACTGTCTGGTGCCAGACCCTACGCCTGGCCGACCCGCTGACCAGCTCCTTGAGGACCTCGCCCCTGTGCAGGTCAGGCGCTCCAACCAAACCGGCGCGCTCCTGCCGCTGACGGAAGTCTGCTCCAACTGCCAACTGTCGTACCTATAGTCAGCACAAATGTCCTTCCCCGCCCCGCCCCGCCCCGCCCCGCCCCGCCCTGCCCTGCCCTGCCCTGCCCTGCCCTGCCCCGCCCCGCCCCGCCCCGCCCGCATGACAACCCCATCTCGGCCGCGGCGCTCTTCACAAACGATCAGCCATAGGGGAGGGGTGGGGCGGGGCGGGGCGGGGCGGGCGCCAGCTCGAAGGACGTGCGGCGCCAACCAGCGCAGCGCACCATGGAGAGAGAGAGAGAGGGAGTGGCATGGCAAGGAGAACAGAACAAGACAGAGTCCCCCCGCGCCGCCCCCCTCGGGTCCACCTTGTCCCTCTCGGAAGAGACATAGAGAGGGGTAGCGGGGGAGGCCCGCGATAGCCTCGCACCCCGCCCCGCCCCGCCCCGCCCCGCCCCGCCCCGCCCCGCCCCGCCCCGCAGCGCCGAGGTCCTTGGTTCTTCCCCGCTGGCCGTGCCGTGTGTTGCTGTCGCCATCGATTGCGAGCGCCTGGCCTGGCCTGTTGAGCACTGCGGCCTGGCCTGCAGGCCTGCGGGAGGGAGGCAAGGCCTAAAGTGGCGCCGAGGCCGCGCCCGCGCCCTGCCTGGCCAGCCGAGGGCCGAGGCCAGCGCGTCGACTGCCTCCCGCGCGGCCTCGGCCGTTTGCGTGCCGACCACGATAGAGCGCACGCACGGCGAGCGTCCGACACACAGTCACGTTGGGGTATTCGGCCTGTTGGGCCGACCCTGGCCGCCCCGCCCCGCCCCGCACCGCCCAGACCTCCCTTCTCCCTACCCGGCGGGGATCGTCAGACACACCACCCCTGTGCTGCGCGGGGGTGAAGGCTGCCTCCACCACCCGCCCCGTCCAGCGGCCGCGAGGGAAGTCCAGAGTGGCCGCTCCGCTGTGTCACTATTTGCAGTCGGCTGCAGAGCTAGCTCAGCTCGGGTTCCGGACCACCAGGCCGTAACCAGGGGGGCCGGGGCCACCCAGCAGGGCCAACAGGACGTCAAGATGGCCTCCAGGAGGGCCGACCTAGGACGCCTAGGTATCTTGTACCCCCCTCGGTATACAGGGGGGTATTAATTTTCTGGGCGATTATCTGACGGAATTTCGTGCGCTCTTAGCTCGCCATGGGCTTCGCTCGCTTCGCGAGCTCAGCAATAAAGTTTCCCCGCAGACAGAGCCACACCGGCGCGCCGGGCAGGATAGAATCCCCTCATGGCAGCCCCGGTGCCCCCGGCCCCGCTGCGATGACGCCCGTCTTCCCGGCCACAGTGGCAATGCCACGAGGGTCCCACTGCCCGCTCCTGGCCTGCGCCTATAGACCCGTCCCGCCTACACCGCCTAGTAACGTCCATTATTGAACAGCAGGCCAGTCCGGCCCGGCCCGGCCCGGGGGCGGACAGGCAGGGCAGGGCGGGACAGACACGGCGGCAAACACGTCGCCGCTGGAGTGTAATACACTCCAGGCGCCTGGCCCGGCCTGCTTCACTACGGCCGAATTACTTAAACAAAACATGGCGCGCTACCTTCTCAAGACTCCCCGCTCTAACCCCCACCCCCACCCTGCCCTTCTCCCCGTAGAGACCTCGTCGAGGACCTCGTCCGACCGCCGTGGCAGCGCCGTGACGCGATGCGTCAAGTCGTCAAAAAAGTGGCGTGGCGAACGAGCGGGGGGTGGGGGAGGGGGGAGTAGGGACCGTAGGGACCCGGGGGAGAGGGGGGGGGGTGACCTTGGGCGGGCCGGGCGGCGGGCACCCCGCTGCAGCACGGCATACGCAAAGCAGCCCCCTAGCCTCGCCCAGCCCGCAAAGGCTCTGGGCGGGGCGGGGCGGGGCGGGAAGGGAAGGGCAACTAAGTGGCTGAGTGACCAAAGGTGCCGCATGCTACATCAGGACCTGGCGGCACCGGCGGCGGCATGTGGCTTCTGCTGCGAGTCGGGCGGGGCGGGGGTTTGCAACCTCGGGGAGGGTGGGGCGGGCGGGGCGGGGAGCAGCCGGATGAGGTGGGAGGGTCGGTTTGGGTCGGCGAGGTCGAGGTCGGGGTGGTCCCTACAACCTCCGCGGCCCGGCCCGGCCCGGCGGCATGTAGCACACAGGGCGGAAGGGATAAGGAGGCAGTGAGGCGAGGCGAGGCGAGGTTACCACCCCTTCCCCTCCACACCCCTAGCCTAGCAACCCTAACCGCCTTGGGCCTGCCTGACGTAAACGGAAACCTGGCCGGGCGGGGAGTCGAGCGCATTTCAGGATCAGATCGCAGCCGAGCCGGGCCGGCAATCGACAGGTCGGCCGGGGGAGGGGGAGGGGAGGGGGCGGAAGAGGGTGGCAACGAGCCTCGCGGGGCACATCACGCCCCGGGGTGGGGCTGGGCGGGGCGGGGTGGGACGGGGCAGACCGGCAACGACAGGGTCATAAACTGGGTGCGTGCGAACCCTCCCTCCGGGCCGGGCCGGGCCCGCGCGCACAGCGAGCATGTGGCAACACGCCGGTCATGACTCCGGTCGTCATTTAGGTAGCGCGGGGCGGGGCGGGGCGGGCGCCACGAGTACCGCTCCTTCCTCTCCTCCCCGCCGCCGTCAACAAGGCCGCCTGCCTCAACCACTGTGCCCGGCCCGGCCCGGCCCGGCGGCGCCCGGTCAACCCTCGGCGTCTTATAGCCACTACAACACCGCGGCTGCGCCGGGAAACAATGAACCGACCGACCATGCCTTCCCCCGCCCCCAGCGCCTACGGTACGGCCCCCGAGGGTGGCGTCGAGGGGCCGTGCGGCGCCGGTGTGTGCGGGTGCTATAGCCCCCTCCTACCCTCCACAGCCCCCTCTGCGGTCAACTAATTGACAGGGCTGTAACCTAACCCAAACAAATGTGAGCCGCGGCAGCCCCAATGAGGGCCCCGAACGCCCCGCCCCGCCCCGCCCCGCCCCGCCCCGGGCTCCCTCCCTCTTCCCTTTCACCCATCACCACCCCCATTTCCAGCCCGTTCTGCCCGCCGCACAAACCGATACGGTCCGAGTATATTTTCACGATGATGGGATTGGCTCTGCTGTGGAGGGAGGGAGGGGGGAGAGGCCACTACTAGGCTGTACTAGGTGCACGCGCACCGCGCAGCCCCCCTCTCCCTCCAGAGATGCCCCTCCTTTACGCTTTAACCTCGGGCCACCTCGTTAATGGGGCTCTTGAGGAGGCCCCCCGCGCCACGGCCACTGCAGATATTCTGCACCAGACAGAGCTTGAGCTTGCGTGCGAAACATGGGCGTTGGGCGTGGGAGTGAGGTCTCAAAGAAACAGCTTCGCAGCCCACGGGGTGAGTATACAGGTACAGGTGTACTCGTCACAGCATCCTGGGGGTGGGGTGGGGTGGAGAGGTCGGGCTGGGCAGCGGGCGGGGCGGCGCGCGCCAGCTTCAAGGAAGACGTCCCTTAGGGACACGCGGGACAAAGAAACGCCAGCATCTCGCCCCGCACGAAAACAGGCGGCAGGGCCGCGCCGCGCCACCCTGCTCCAGTGCGGGGCTCGCGGCGTGGCGGGGCGTAGTGCCGTAGTAGTAACGGAAGGGAGCTGGGGGCGGGCCGGGGGCGGGCCGGGGGCGGCGGGGGCGGCGGGGGTAGGTCGATCGATCCCGCGTGGGGAGGGGGCGGGGCGGCCCGCACGCCGCCACCGCCCACTTCTCGTCAACAGAGAAATGTGCAGCGGGGTGGCCTGCCTGGCCTGGCCGTGTGTCGGCGCCCTGCCCTGCCCGGCCAGGGCCAGAGGGTAGGGCAGGGGCGGGGCTCCGCGCCGCACCACGCCGCGCCAAACACAAAAGTACGAGTCCACCCAATGGGAAAAAAATATTTCACCTAAAAGGGAGCTTTCAACACGACTAGAGAAAAATAAAATAAAAAAAACACTTGACTAGGTCGCGTATTGCAGAAACTTACACGTTCTATTTAACGGCGCGAAAAGTGCAGTTTTTTTCTCCAGCGGGCCGGGCCGGGCCTGGCCCCCCGAGGAGGTTGCAAGTAGGGCAGCGGGTAAAGCATGGCTGATTGTTTCAGTCTCCCTGCCCTGCACTCTCGGCCGTATTGCCCCCGCCAGGCCGCCACCCGCCTCACATTTTCATTCCACCTGCGAGGCGGGACGGGGCGGGTAGAAAACAAGCACCGTCGTCTCATTTTCCCGAGAGGCCCCTGCCCGGCCCGGCCCAGCACAAGGGCCGCCGGTATGAGCCCGACCACCCCGCCCCGCCCCGCCCCGCCACGCCCCGGCACCCTCTCGTCATAACGCGCGCAAATCCCACACAAGCAATAAACGTTGCTTTACGTTTTTTTCCCCCACCTAAGTGATGGGTAAGATTACCACCCCACCGTTTGGGGGAGAAAACCCACCACCACCTCTCAAGCCAAAAACAAATCTTAACTCGCAACACGAAGTCTTTGGGTTCTACAACATTTTCGACTTTGGTTTAGCGTAAACAAGGAGAATGACCTAGAAGCACGTCACGTACATGACCCTTCGATTCAATACCATCGATTTTAAGTCTTAGGCCCCACCTGATAGTCGACAAACACACACACACACGCAAATGAAAATAATCTACCTCAATGTTGACCCGTCAAACAACTCGAGACCAGCGCGGTACGGTGCGTTGAGTTACCCACTTCCACGCCCGCACGTGGTATTGACCCGACCCGACCCGACCCGCCCCGCCCCACCACACCCCGCCCCGCCCCGCCCCACCACACCACACCCCGCCCCGCCCGTCTCATCAGGGCCGGCTCACGGGACGGATCCAAATCACGACGCCAAGCAGAGAGGCTTGCTGGGGCGCCGGGGCACGTCTCCTCGTAAGGGCGTAAGTGCAGCGGGCAAAGACGAGAGGAAGTGGAGAGCGGAGCGGAGAGAGAGAGAAGGTGGAGAGAAACGGCCCTCTAGCCCGCTCCGCCGGGTGCACATCCATAATGCACCCGCTATTGGAGCGGCAGCACTCCGCTGGGAGAGAGCAGGAGAGTGAGAGGGAGCGAGAGAGAGCGAGAGAGAGAGAGGTGCCGGGGAGAGAGCGCGGCCACGGAGGGAGAGTATCACAGGTGATTCCAGCGGCAAATCCCTTCTAAATCTGGCATGAGGGTTGGAGGAGGTTGAAGAGGAGGTGGGGGAGGAGGAGGAGGAAGGGGATGAGGTGTAGTGGGAGGCTCTGAGCTTCGCAGCTGTGGAGAAGTGGCAACGCGAAACGAGGCCATCCAGCCAGCCAGCCAGCCAGTCCAGCGCGGCGCGCAGGCCAGACGGCGCCTGTCAGAGGCAGGGTAGGCAACCGAGCGCTGCACGCGCGCGCGGCGGGGCGGCCTACCTGCGCGCCGGCAGGCGTCCCCGGCCCGGCCCGACCAGCTCGCTGTCAGCTGGCTCCGAGATGAGCCGCCTACACACACAGTTATATCCCCCCTCCTCCTCCTCCTCCCTCCTTGCTCTGTGAGTGGAGCGAGTCGAGCCCGGCCCGGCCGGTGACTCAGGAAACGCGACACCTCAGTCAGTGGCGTGGCGTGGCGTGGCCGCCCACGTGCGCCCGCACGGGCCACGCCCCGGGAGGAGCACGGCCGGGCATTGTCCAATGGAGCCGGCTCGGACTGCACCAGAGCAGCGAGCGTCCCAATCGTCTCTTCCCAATCACACTAATCTTGTTTTGAAACTATTGTTTTGTATTTTTTGAAAATCTAAACGTCATTTTTATTTAAACGTTGTAGTTCGCATTTTTTTCCTACCAAAGTTTTTCTACATTCAGAGAAGTTTTATTCCGCACTTTTTAAAACACACACGTGTGTGTATGAGTGTAGGCAGCGTCGTTTTGGGTGGGTTTCGACAGCCATCGCAACCACTCCACAGCAGAACGGCGCGGGAGGGAGATGAGGCACGCGAGAGGAGGACGAAGAGGATGCGGAGGAGGAGGGGGAGGGGGAGGAGGGGGGAGGAAGAGGAGGAAGAGGAGGAGGAGGAGAGAGGACGTGCAGGGACTGGATGATAAGATGGAGAAGGTGCCAGGCCAGGCCTGGCGGCAGCGGGGTGAATCAAGCACCCCTCCCCCACCCCACACGCTTTCGCATGCACACACACACACACTCACACGCGCGCGCGCCTAGAGGGTATAGCTATCACGATCGGAATAACTGCGGCAGCCAAGGTGAGTTGGGCCCCGCCCCGCTCAACCACTCACTCTTGCCATGAGGTCGGATCGGAAAGTCTTCCGACGCGGTAACGGCCAAAACTTCAAAAGAGAAACGTCAAACAAAACGACGAGGTCATGAGCACGATCCAGGAGGTGGCGTTAACCCGCGGGGCGGGGCGGGGTTGCGGGGGCACAGGGCGGGGCCATAGGGCAGGGAGAGGCCCGGGCCGAAGCCCTGCGAGCCGTGGGGTGGTACCGTACTGGCCTGCTGGCGTGCAAGAATTGATTCTCGATCGCCTGGAGGCGGAGGCGCCCCGCACCAGGCCTCAGCCACCGCGCCCTTACCCGACCCGCCCCGACCTCAGCCGCCTGTCAGACCGACCCCAGAGCGGGGCAGAGCGGAGGGAGCCAGCCGGCGACTGGCACGGCGGGGCGCTGCTCCGCGCCGCGGCCGGGGGCGCCGGGGGCCCGGCACATGCAGGGGGTACCGCGGGGTAGCGACCGGCCCGCCACACGACCCAGATGCTAAACAAAAATTCTGAATTGCAATGTACGAATGGCGTGAATTTTACAGTTTTTATTTCTTTTACACTATCCTGAAAAGACTTCTAATTTAATTTTTTTCTTTTTTTTTTGAATTTGCGCTGTTGCAGCGCTGTGTCACATCCCGCACATACAGCAGAGTCTTGTCCTTCTCCGTGAGGACGCCCCGCCCACCCCGCCCGGCCGCCGCAGTGGCGTAGAGCACCGCGTTGCAATGGTCCAATTAGGCAGCTGGGGACAAAAGAGAGAGCCGCGGGCCGGGAGAGAGGGGCAGGAAGTGCGTGCGTGGGCTGGACTTACACGCACACACACGTGGCGGGGACTCGTCTCTACGTGCGTGCGGTGCACACACTCTCCGCAAACATTTGGCATGCAGGACACATAAAAAACGCACAGCCATTGCCGCCGCTGCAGCCATAAGTTCCGAGAAAGAGGGACCGGGCGGTAAGGCTCGACGCCACGATGAAAACGGATGGAAAAGCTCAGGGAGAGAGGAGGAAACGAAGAGAGACGACGCGCCATGAGGAGGAGGAGGAGGAGGAGGTAGTGGGAGGAGGGGCGGGGCTGAGTGACTGACTCCTGACTCGTTCGGGTCGGGAGCGCAGCGCTAGACTGCGCGTGGGCGCCGCCGCCCGCCGCCCCGGCCCCGAACGTCACTTCCAGCCGCGCGGCCGCGCGCGGAGCCCAAAGACTGAAAGGCGCTTTCATTATTCAAGCCCCCCCCCCCTCTTTCTTTTTTATTTTGGAGCGTATAACTCGTATACAACTCAGCTCCCGCTCGTGGTAATGAGATGGCCGCCGGCCCGGCCCGCACCGCGCCGCTTCTCTCCCGAACCGAATTGGATTAGGAGAGCCTTCCGGAGCGCGCCCGCCCCGCCCCGCCCCGCCCCGCCCCGCCCCGCCCCGCCCCGCCCGCTGCAGGGGACGCGAGGCTGGCTGGCTGGCTGACCTCAAACTGTCGGCGGCCAGGTCGCCTCGCCTCGCCTCCACCCGCGCTCGGCCCGGCCGCACCCCCACAGCTATCGCTACCCGTAACTCGTTCCCCAAACGCGCGACAAAAACCTGCGGGGTTCACTCTGGCATCGTCTCTCTCTCTCTCTCTCACCGCGCTCTACGATACAGTTACCGTCGCGTTATACACCCCGTCTCGTTCACACACCCCGCGGGTTACCTGGCGGCGCCGCCCGCGCCTGCCGCGAAGGTCAAGGGTTCACAGGGATAGTTCAAGGCTTAATGACTTGTGCCGTCTGCCAGGCGTCTGCCCCGCCCCGCCCCGCCCCGCCCCGCCCCGCCCCGCCCCGCCCCGCCCCGCCCCGGGCCGTCAGCCCAGCCCCCGCCCCCGCCCCACCCAGCCAGTCAGCGCGGTAATCCCGTTTGTACAATCTCTTTAACAAACGCCGAGATGGCTCGCTCGCGCCCCGCCCCACCAGACTCGTTCGCATCCCCCATCAACATTTCACAACTCAATCCGAGTTTTCCTATCCATCACATCACAGAGCCGCTTCGCCAAGCCAAAGTAATTGTCCAGCAGACTAACGCGGCGCGGTGCGCGGTAAAGTACTTTTACCTGCCCACGACTGACTCCTCACGTTTCTCAAGAAAAATCTGTGAACTTTCCCCAGGAATTTTCACACACGTGGGACTAAGCGTCCACACTGAAATTCGCACACCTACAAGTGTGCTACATTCACACTCTTGGGCCATGTCCAGTGCGGCGGCGTGCAAGAGGAGCCGTGGTCGGACCAGCCCAATGTAACGCTATATTTTTAGGGCGAAACAGACCGCATGGTGACTCCCGTTCCGTTTCCAGCGCTCGTGCCGGTGACGTCACGCGGGGCGTCGCACGTGACGGTGACGCGGCGCAGGGCGTCGCGACGGCGCGCGTCCACCACCCATAACAGCCCCCCAGCCCCCCCACCCCTCCCCACAAACTACTCCTAGACCCGCCCCTTGCGTGCAAACCAGCGCGAGCCGGATCAGATATACCTCCGTACAGGTCTGGCCTGAGCCCGCGGCGCCTGTGCTGCTGTTGCTGAACCCCTCGCCCTCGCCTCGACCACATATCACCTCCCCACACATCCTTGCACTCACTTCCGCTTTGCCAAGACACGCTCAAAAATATAGGAAGATGGGATGGACGTGAGCGTGAGACCCACCGGGTAGTTTTCCTAGTTCGGTACTCGCTTATTCCCTTTAGCGATTCCGCGCCTGAAACCTTTTTTCATTTCCCTCTGTCCACCGCACAACGTGCAGTGCGGAGCCCCCCTCCATGAGCTCCGCGCACGTTCGCGCAGGGTCGTAATTGAGTCATTCATCCTTTCCCTCCCTCCTCTTACCGCTATGAGTAACTCAGTCAGGGAGCGAAGGGTGGGGGAGGGGGAGGGGGTTAGTCAATCGAAGCTCGAAAAGGGAAGCAGCTAGCAGAGCAGCAGAGCAGGGTCGCCGCCCCCTCCTGGTCACGAGGGGCGTGGTCCCCCCCCCCTACCCCCCCGCGGGACACCGCGGTGCCTGGACAGTCCGGTCGGGGGAGGGGGGGAGGGGTCAGACTAGTCCGCGGGGGCAGTCAGCCCAGCCCGCGCCGCGCCAGTCATGCGAGCAGGCGAGGGCTCTCAGCTCGGCCCCTCGGCCCTCACCTCACTCACACACACACTCACTCACACACAGGCCCGAGTCTTGCAGTCAAACACACGGCAGGGTTGCGACCGTCCGTTTCCCGTCGGGTTGGGGTAGCGGGTAGCGGCGGCACCGGGGCTCGCTCGAGCTTAGGGTTATAGCAGCGGCGGCACAGTTGCGTAATTTCCGAACGGGGTGAAAAAAAAAGGAAACACCAGACCAGCCCCAACCACTTGGCCGCGGCGCTGCGGCACGGGACGGGGGCGCCCGCCCCGCCCTGTCCATCACTGGCCGTGCTTCATTACATTACTGGCGGCTCGTCCCGCTCCCCCGAGCCCAGCCCCGTCCTACCCCCACCCCCCACCCCTACTCTCAGGCTAAATTCAATTTGCCAACAAGGGACTAGCAGGACTCGAAGGGCGAGACCCGCCACCTTCTCTCGCCATTCTTTCCCGTTTTTATTACTTGATGGAACTCTCTGGGAATAATGCAAACCGCGTGGAACAAGCAAAGGTCCGACCGACCCGGCAGCAGGAAAACCCTAGTGCAACTTCTCGACACCGCGCAAGCTTCCCTTTGCCCTTATAGCTTCCCTTCATACATTCTTGCGGATGAAATAAAATAAATTATTAAAAAAAAAAAAAAAAAAAAACAATCCGCACGCCAAACTTTTCTTTTTAAACTTTACAGGCCATCATGGTTTTTGGCCCAGCCGCCAGCCCGCAGAGGTGGTCTCCATTCAGTGCGCAGCCCCAGCGCCCTAGCAAGGAAATAAGCGTTACCCAAACTTTATTGAGACAGAGAGGGGCGGGGCGAGCAGGGACCGGGGGTAGGAGGAAGGAGGGGGTCACGGGGTGGGGTAGAGGACAAGGCAATCCCCAGAGTCAGGTTCGGAATTACAGAGCACCCCGTCCTATATACGACTCCGGGCCGGGCCGGACCGGGCCGGGCGCCGAGCAGGTCGAAAACATTTAATCGAGAGTTATTGAGGCGGGCGGGTCGGAGGGGTGGAGCGAGGGTGTAGTGTAAGGGTTCAACGCAAAACGTGTGCAAAACCCATTTGACTTTTATAAAAAATACATTCATATTGTTTTTTTCTCTCGTTTCCGCGACATTGCGGCTTATGCGCTTCTTACCTTCAAGGCCGGCCGAGCCCTCCCCTAAAGAGCAAGTCGAGGAGAGAGAGGAGAGAGGAGAGAGGAGAGAGGAGAGAGGAGAGGAGAGAGGAGACAGGAGAGAGGAGAGAAGAGAGAGGAGAGAGGAGAGAGAGGGGAGGAGAGAGAGAAGGGTGCCGGGGACCGACACCTCCACTCGCACAACTCACCTGCAACAAACAAAAGGAGCTTGTTAGAGAAAGAGAAGGAACAATAAAAGCTCAGCCTTCGCCACCTCGGCTGGGCGCGGGCCGGGCCGGAGGCAGGGGCACTCTGCAGCCAGCAGGGCTCGGGACACGCGAGGGGGAGAGGGGGGGCTCTCCACCCGGGGGGGAAGGAAGGAAAAACACCACCCCTCACAGCAATCAACGACAGCACGGAAAAAAAGGGTTGGCTGTAGCCATCAGCATTGCTTTGTTGAGTGCAAGTTGGTTGCCTGCATCGGACATGTCGGTTGAGACGAACAAGTGAGTTGGTTGGGCAAGTACAGCTCTCTTGGTAGGCCATGGCTGGTTCCTGCAACCAAGTCGGCTTTGCTGAGGGAAGGTCGGTTGCTGGAACCACCTGAGTTGATCATATGCCGCGATCGACTGGCTCCTCAACAGCCGAGGTTGACGAAGTAGCCGGGTCCACCTCCCTACCGACTGTCGCCGCTGTGGCGCAGTGGTCTCCGTTCCTGGCGGCTGAGTGGAGGGTCGAGGTTCGACTCCGGCCGGCGCCCATCCAGTTTCTCCATGCGTGGTCTCTTCCGACATTGGTCAACGTAAACAGAAAAAAAGGAGATGGACCGGAAATAAATATAAGGCTACGGAAAAGGGAGACCACGTGTATTCTTTTGACTCTTTTCTCATTTTCTGCTCAAACCGACCGCCTGATCACAGGAACCAACCATCTGATCATTGCGACCATTCTTTCCAGTTGTCAGCACCAAGCATAAAATTCGGGACGGTTCTCACGACTGACCAAACGATGGTTCGGACGACCGTCTTTTGATCCTCAGAATCAACTTTTCGCTTCTCGCAACAAGCCTCTGACTACTAAGCCGTTTGGTTCTTACAATCAGATAGTCGATAGCGCCCCCAGCTACCAGGAATTTCGGTTGTGGCAATCAACTTCTGATTGTGACAACCAATCATTTTTTTCCGTGAGGTACCGCCGTGCCTGCCACTTGCCGAGGTTATTCTTTTTCGTTATTTTTTTTTTTCGCAATGCGACCCCGCCCTTTCACGACCCGCGCAGATATTGTTTTTTTTTTTATATAAAGTAATTGTATCGCGAAAATCCCAAATTTCACGGGAACTATTTTCTGAGCAGGGGCGGAACGAGGTGCGAAATCACACGGCCCTGGTAGCAAGCCAACCGGTGCTAGGGGTGGTGCAGCAGGCGGGGGAGGGGAGCAGTGTCCGACCGATAAACGCGAAGCGTTTATCTTGTTTCTAACACACCTCTGCTGCGGCTGGGAGGCGGGGGGGGGGAGGGGGGTGGGCCTCCCCCGCACCGTGAGAACGGCGGCAGGCGCTGCATGGGGGGGAGGCCAGCGAATCCCGCACACCGCCCGGGGGACATAGGCATCACGCCCAACAGAAACTGGCTCCATCAGCGGCGCGGCACACTGGTCGGAAACGACGAAATCCTGGCATCAATTATCTGGAGTTTCCATACCTCGTATAGTACCTTTCAAATGCAATTTCCAATGACAAACGACATTTCGCGTAGCAAAATTTTGTGAATTTTATAATTTTGGGATTGTCTCACTTTTAAATCTGGCGCCAAAACACTGCGACCAATCAGAGACCACGAATTAAAGTCAATGCCTGGGAGGGCCAATAGGAGCTCGCGTTACAGCGTCCCCGGCTGGAGAAGTGAGGTTAGTCGGCCTCCAGCCCCCCGATGCAGGGCTCTGTATTTAGTGTCCGTACTGCAAAACGGGGGAAAACGGGAGCGTGTAACTTTAGCAAGGTTGAGAGGAAGGTCCATTTTTCCTTTTAGTGCTGAAGACTTGCTGGTCAGCGCTGGTTATTAATATGAAAACATTATCCAAAAATGGTGTTGGTTGGCGACGTCGGCACATCTTTTTAATTCCAATTTTTATGTCGTAAATCGGTAATTCGGGCCTCTGAAGGTGAGGGGTAGCTAATTTTACGTATTATTCATAAATTCTAAACACCCTGCAGCTGATATGCATCCTCCCTGAGCAATTCTGAATGTTTGTAGCAATCTTGGTCCTGAAATGGGTATTTTAAATCAAATTTTCTTGTAATCTGTTTCGAATTTGAACGTTTCGACTACTGAAATTGGTTCTTAAGACTTTGTAGAAACTGTCACTTGTGCCCGTAAACACTACTTCACGACTTCAGAAAATTAATTTTTGCCAGCTTTTCCTGGTTTCCGACCAGTGTGCGCGGGCGGGGCAACCCTAACGGGGCGGGGCGGGGCGGGCGAGAGGCTATAAATACACCGCAGTGCTGCGGGCCGCGGGCCTGCCTACCCTGTAGGGCCCCTGTCGGGTAGGCAGGCCCGCAACACTGTGCGTTACACTGGCGGGTAACGAGCAGGACACACACACCGCCACTGGGGCCGCGCCGCCCCCGCCCGGGGAGAAGAACAAGAATAAGCACCGCAGCGAACAGAGCCGAGCAGGGCCGAGCAGGGCCATGGCAGAGCGGACCAGGACCGGGCATTGTCTCCAGCAGCCAGCGCCCTATTGTGCAAGGCCAGGGCCTAGCAGAGCAGGGCGCCAGTCTCACTGCCACAATACTAGCGAGCGAGGGGGGAGGGAAGGGAAGGGGAGGGATGGAAAGGGATGGGAAGGGTCGCTCTGGGCCGCCCGGTTAGGATAGGGATTAGGTCGGTGGGCGGCTGTCTCCGGGGGCAGGGGAGTGGCCGCAGGCGCCGGACCAGGTGCCGGCCGGAGGGGCGGAACAGGGAGGGAAGACCTTCCCTCCAGGGGGTCTGGAGAGGTGCCGGTGCCCCTATGATCATCCTGCATGATGCTGGTACACCCTCAGCTTGCATGTAGATGGTGGAGCTTCTCAGGTGGGTCTGCTGCAACGCAGCCCGGGCCCGGCGGGGCGGGGCGGGGCGGGGCGGGGCGGGGCGGGGCGGGGCGGACACCATTGCCCCCCGCTCTGGCCGCGCACGCCGCACACTCTCCTCCCCTCCCCACCACGCCCCGCCCCGCCCCGCTGGTGTTTCTCGGTCAACGAGCAGCCCATAAACGTTTGTTGTGCTTGCGCTGTGCGCAGTGGATGCGGCTCGGCTCGGCTTGGCCGCGACCTGGTTACCCCAAAAGTGCCGACTGCTGGACTGCTCTGGACGGCTAAGTGGGAGGAGGGGCGGGGCGGGGCGGGCGAGTGGAAGGCAAAGTCGCCGACAAGTGGCGTGAACGGGCTCAAGCCAAGCAGCTTAGCTCACTGCCCGCCCCGCCCTGCTTCGCCCCGCCTCGAGCTGACGCGGCGGATCCCTGCAGCGGGGGCCCCACGCCCCGCCCCGCCCCACCCCACCCGGGGTGTGGCGGGCACCACACCACTTCACGCCGCCGCTTCGACTAGACCACCAGCCACCAGCCCGGCGGCTAGACACAGACCCATCGGCGCCCGCCTCCAAATCGATTGAGCTGCCTAGTCTGATTTCTCTCTCTCTCTCTCGCTCTCTCTCTCTGCCGCACTTATTGCTCTCCCCCGCGGCGCCGCGCACTTCACACTCGCCACTCACAGCACCCAACGCGCGCACGCGTAAAGTGTGACGGGCTTTTGATGTTGGCCCAGCGCGGGCGTGGCGGGGCGTGGCGGGGCGTAGCGCGGCGAGGGGCGTGGCGCGTCCCAATCACCGATCAGCGCGCGGCAGGCGGGCAGGCGCCGCCCCGGGGTTTATCGATATCAGGTGACCGTACGCACACACACACACACACACACATGGGAAGGGCGATCACATTCCCCGGGCACGCCGCCCCGGGCCAGGCAAGGCAGTCACTACGTACTGTACATCACCGACACCTGACTCTACGCGAGGCGGGGCGGGGCGGGGCGGGGCGGGGCGAGGACACACGCCGTCCCTCGGCCCCCACCCCGCCGCGCCGCACCACACGGGCATATCTCACTCACCTGTTCGGGCCCCGGGGCCGGGCCGGGCCGGGCGCTGGCGAGTGAGTTTGTGTGATCGTCTCGTCTCTGCCGTGTGCGCGGTGCGGCGGGACGGGACGGGGCGGGGAAGGAGGAAGTCCGGGGGGCTCCGGAACACGCCATACCACATCTAGTGGGACCGGGCCGCGCTAGACGACACCACAACAGCCCCTCTCTCTCACTCACACTCCCGTACTCTCTCCTGATCCCTCCCTATCTCTCCCTCTCTCGCGCTAGGCTGCAAAGCCGCGCGCGTATCACACACCACACCACGCAATCCCGCCGCGCCCGCCCCGCCGCGGACAACTTTGCCGTCCAGCTCTGCGGTGGGGCCGGGGCGGGGCGGGTGGGGTCGCGTGGTTTATACAGGGCGGGACGGGACGGGGCTGGATTTATATTTCATTCTTGTCCGCAGAGTTCTATACTTCACGACCCAGGAAGGCGAGGGCGCGGGGAGGAAGAGGGGGAGGGAGGTTGTGCATAGTAATAACCACCCCTCCGAGCCCTCCCCGCCCCGCCCCGCCCCGTTTGTAATAAATACGCTGCCCTTTGGCGCGGCGCGGGGCGGCGCGGGGCGGGGCGGCCGCTGGATGTCCAGCGCGCCGACAGCGTCGTAATGAAATTAGGCCCCACCGCTCAGCCCGGCCCGGCGGCAGGGGCAGGTCGATAGACAGCGCGGCGCGGCCGCGTGCGACGCGCCGTATAGAAGGGGAATCGCCACTACGGTAAGCGCGTATGGCCCGCCTGCCTGGCCCCCGTTGCATAATAGATCCGGAACTATTTGCCACCACACGACGAAAGTAGTGGTTGATAAGATACAAGTGGAGTACACGGTTTTCCGGCCTTCCGAAAGACACGAAAAAATTCACAAAAATCACGGCTACACCTGATGACCAAGCTGGCCGCCCGCGGCCCGCAGGCCGGGCGCGGCACTATAGGACCACAAGGACGGCACAGCGCGCGAAAAATCAGGACAGCGTGACGGTGTCGCCCTGCCTGCCCGGGCGGACCGGGCCGTCACGTGACGGGACGGAATGGGATGTGACGCGACGGGGCCGCGCGGCAGATTTGGGAGGCCAGGTGAGGCGAGGCGAGGCGAGGCGAGGCCAGGACGCGTGCGCCACGTTTATCGCCAGCTTTACTCACCGGAACGCGCTGGAGACCCAAGTGTGTGACTAACGCCGCACACTCATTAGTATGACCCTTCAATCTTTCCCTTAAGAGTGTGAGAAACCCTTGATCAAGTCAATAAGCGCGGAGCACGAATGGAGAAGTCACACGCCTCTACAAGTGTGCACAACCTTCACACACTTTGAGTGTCCAAGCGGTGCGCTGCGCTGCGCAGCCGAGCTGGCGACCTTGCTCCCCTCCGCTCCGCCTGTCCGTCCAGCGCGAGCCGATCAGCTGTTCACCTCCGAGCGGCGCCAGCGGCGCGCCGCGCGCCGTTCAAAAGAGGCGGGAAGCAAGGAAGGAAGGAAGCAACGCGCGGCTCGGCGCCCGCAAGGACACGACACGCGACAGACGCAATCATAGTCGCAAACGTCGCAATCTTTCTCTCTCTCTGTATTTTCGGGCGTACGGTACATATAACAAGGCGCACTTCACCAATATATTTGGTTTGCAAGCGATGCTGCGGGAGGCGTTCGCCGCGGGATTAATGTCACGTGATACACGGCCCGGCCGCTTCCGCTTCGGAATCGCGTGTCGTGTCGCGCGCCCGAGCAAACTTACACATACATACACAGTGCCCCCCTCCCTGCTCTCCCTGTCTCTCTCTCTCTCTACCTCTCTCCCTGCTCTCCATTAGCGAGGCTTTGGCGTTCGCGCCCGCAGCGCAACCCGGCGGGGGAGGCGGCGGCCTGGGCCTGGGCCGGCGTCGCGTCAAACATTCACGCCAGCATTTCAGCTTCTGTTGGCCTGCAGGCGGGGCGGGGCGGGGCTGCACACCACGGGCCCACAGGTCACCGCCAAACGAGCCCGACCTTTCTATTCGGGTATACCTGTTGCGGGCGCGCCGCGCCGCGCCGCGCGGTGCACAGCCCGGGTCGGGTCGGGTCGGGGGCTGCTTGTATAGGCCACCCGCAGCACACGGGCCGGATGCAGCGGCCCCGCCCCGCCCCGCCCCGAGACGTCACTGCACGCCACCACCACTTGTTTCACATAACGAGAACTGCAGCAGCGTGGCCAACACAAAGTGAAGGACAAAGGCGTACCACCGTACGTACTGCAGCGGGCGGGGCGGGGCACCGTGGCAGCGCCACCCTCCACACGGGCGTTTCAATGCGTTCAGGATTGCGAGGCAAGTGCTTTGCCATATTCCGAAGCGAAAGCTTTACACATTGCAAAGATCTGCGAGCTTTGAAACTTGCAGGATTTACAAAACTTTGCAATCTACAGACCTTGAAAAAAAAATGCTTTGCAATCGGCAACAGCGTTTAGATTGGATGATTTATTTTTTACAGTGTGCATACCCGCCTCTCTGGGAAACGTGTGCGTGAAATATCGTCGAAAGGAAAGCGCAGCGCGGGGAAGAAATTATCGCACGGGTCGGGTCGGGGGTCGGGTCGGGGCGCGTAGAGGGCGGGGCGGCAGTAGTCTGCACAGCGAGGCAGGGGGAGGGGGGGGGGGGAGCGCGCGCGATTAACGCCTCCAGGCCCGGGCGAGAGAGAAAAGGGCAAAGGGCGTGAGCGCCATAACCGGAGCATCGCCAGGCTAAAGGAATATACTTTATCTGATAAACAGTGTTTGCAAAGTACCTACCCCCCGCCCCGCCCCCGGCAGTTTCTTGTTGTTAGTACACTTTAAGAGCAGCGCGCACCGTGTGAGTATGTTGTGTGTGTATGAGTGTGTGTGTTTTGCTAAGCGGCGGGCACGACTGGGCGAGGAGCCCGCGGCGGCAGGGCGCCAGAAAATTTGCATCCGACCAGCAAAAGGTTAAGTAATTCCGTCGTTTCCGCCGGACAGGCAGCGAGGAGAGTGTTTTCTGGAGTAAGACCCGCACACGCGCGGAGTCAAGTGTTCCCACCTTTAGCATTTACATTTTTTTTCGTAAAAAAAGATGGGGGACAGAATAAATTAATTTAAATACAAATACACAGCGTTTTAAGCTGTTTGCGACTCGAGTTAGGCCCCCGTCGTCGTGCCGAGCGCCCCAGGGCGGGCGCCACGCCGGGGCGCCGACATGACATGACAGCGAGACACTCTATCGCCACTACACAGCAATAAAACGCCCGCCAAAATGAACCTTTATAACGGCTTCCCGCCATTATCACGCGCCGCCGACGTAAAAGCCCGGCCATGCATGCGAAAATTATTCATGGGTAAAACGCGTCCCGCACCGCTCCGCACCCCTTGTGGCGCGACACGCGGGAGCACAGCGCGACGATGCGGCCTTTATATGTGTTTTTATTTATTTATATTTTATGTTTTCTCTCGAAGACTATGAGTATGCTCGCGTTTGAGTATGTGCTCGCGAGAAAGCCCATGCGCGAAACAGACCAACAGTGCGGCATACGGGCGCGTGAGCAGGCGGGGCGGGGCGCGGCGGGGCGCGGCGGGGTGGGGCGGGGGCCAAGGAGGTCGTTACGTCCTCGATGCGCCGTTTAGCAGCAAAAGAGAGTCTGCAGTGTGCAGCAATGCCCCCCCTACCAGCCCCACGCCGCGTGTGGGTTGGAGAGTAAGGCAGACCGGAGAAGGGAGGGAGGAGGGAGGGGAGGTGGGGTAAACCGATACGCAATTGGACATTTTACGACCCACTGCGTCGTCAACGTGCGCCGTGACGGGCAGGAGAAGGGAGTGTGATGGAAGGGGGAGGGAGAGAGGGAACAGCAGTGCAGGCGCTGCAAGGCACAGCACAGCCCGTTGGGCGCGTCAAACGGCAGACTCCGCACCGCACCACCCACCTCCACCTCCTCCTCCAGCACCGCCAGTACAGGCCTTCCACAGCCGCACCAGAGCATATAGGCACACCACCCCCACCGACCAGGCAGAAACTATAAAGCTTGTATTTTTCTTTTTAATCGGTTATTCAATGCAGACGTCTCTTCTATTCTCCTCCCAGAGGTGAATAATAAATACAGTAATACGCATCAACCGCGTGGGTGCGCCCTGCGCCCTACATATCTATCCTCCATCCATCCATCTATCCATCTGTCTCCGGGCCTCACCCCCCACCTCCCCGGTGTCGTTGTGTCCTTTCCTGCACCGGCCGCGCGATGGCGCGATGACAACAGCGAGAGTTATCACGCGCGGCATCGATCCCCGCCCCGCCCCGCCCCGCCGCGCCCCGCCCCGCCCCGCCCCGCCCCGCCCAGAACTGGCGATAAGGCTGGCCGAGGAAGGCGTCCGCCTTCACACCGCACGGCCGGGCCCGGCCCGCGCCAAGGCAGCGTCGTTTGCGGGGAGCTCAATGTACCCGCTCAGCACCAGCGCGAAAAGTCCAAAGACAAGAAACTTTTAAAATATTTTACTTTTTCCCTCTCTCCTCTCCTCACGCATTGCTTGCCGGAATACTATCAAAAGCCCTACACCGCGCGGTCCTGCGGGTCCTGCGGGACGCTTGTCCGCCGCGCTGCGTCAGGTGCGGCGCCTGCTGCAGCAGGACAGCAGGACCAGCGGCAGGAGCCGCAGGAGTGGCCAGCAGGGGGGCGCTGTAGCACAGTACAGTCCGCAGGGGGCGGCTCGCCGCTGCAGTTCACGCGGGTTCACGGCGGTTCAGACAGAGGGGGGCGTGCGCTGCGCTGCGGTGCGCCGCTGGTCATGCAGTGCCACATCCGCGTCCAAAGCAACCAGGCCGCATGGCGCCACCGCATCGCGTGCTGCGGCGCGGCGCGCCCCGCGGGGGAGCACAGCACAGGGACAGACACGAGCCTAGACACACACGCCTGTCCCAAAGCGATCGGGGCGCCTACGAGCCGGGAGGAGAGGCAAGCGCCATGGATGGCGGGGAAGGCTGAGTGAGTGTATAGTGGAAGTTGGAAATAGCGTCATGCGCGTTGAATGACTGCGGCACGCAGGAGGCGCGCGGAGAGCGGGGAGGAAGGGGGTGTCCCTGTTCCTCGCAGCCACCGCGCCAAACCGCCGACTGGCGGGGCGGGGTGTGGCGGGCGGGGGGTACGCCGGGGGCAACGGCTTGGCTTCTCCTCCTGACCCCGCCCCACCCCGCACAGCTGATAGCGCGGCGAGCCCCCGGGTGCCCCCGGGCTCCGCCCGACAGCGCACCGCGCACCGACGTGTCGGAGCGGTGCATGTGGCGTACGGGGCGGGGCGGATGAGGTAAGGCCCCAAACCCACCACACCCCACCCCGCCCCGCGCCGCCGACCGCTCCGGGAGGTAGGTCAAACACTTTGCGCTGATCGGCGAGGTGCGGCGCCGCGGGGATGGCGTGTGCGGGGCGTGGCGGGGCGTGGCGGGGCGGGGCGGGGCGGGGCGCGGTGGGGACACAGGCCTATCGTGGCGTGCAGCTTCCGCCACGGACTCTGGACCGGCGCGACGCCGCGCGCCTTGCCGCACTACACCGCGCTCGCGCTGCTCAATCAAGGCGAGCCAGTGAAAGAAAAAAAGCCAAGACGCACGGAAAATAAGAGACTTCAACTGTAGCCGGGGGAGACGAAAAACATACTCAAAGCACTAAAACGTACCAAACCAGCGGGTAGCAACGGGGCGCTCCGGGCCGTGCCGTGCGGTAGCGCGACTCGTGGCGTAGCGTAGCGCAAGCGCGCCAGCGCTGGTGTCGCTCCGCCAAACTTCAAATCAAAGTTTCGCCTAGAAGGAGGGATCGGAGACCCATACATGCCGCGAGCCGATTGTAGCGCGTGAAAAGAGCTTTCAAACGCACACTTTGGTTTTACGATTCGATTATTCTACGCCAAGTTATGGATAAAAACACTGAAATGACCGTGCATCGCGTCATTTTCAAATTAGCTTTATACATGCTTTTGATGTGATTTGAACGACGCCGTGCATCCTATCCTACGACAAATTTCGTGATCTTTCTGCTGCTTTCCTTCATTTACTCGGAGAACGTCCTGGTTCTGCAAAAAACTGCACCTACTTCATTCCGTGTCCTCACCTCCTCTTTGAAATCGGCCCCGCCGCCGACGCCGGTGGCGGTATGAAAAACTTTGCGCGAACACAGAGGTTAGACGCCCTTTTGTTTTGATATGAATTTCATATTTGATAAAATTCGTTCTTGACGCGGTACCTTGATCTCAGACACTACTGTGATGACGACTCCCTGGCCGTCAGATGGTCCCATCTGCGCGCAAAGTTTTTCATACCGCCACCGGCGTCAGCGGCGGGGCCGATTTCAAAGAGGAGGTGAGGACACGGAATGAAGTAGGTGCAGTTTTTTGCAGAACCAGGACGTTCTCCGAGTAAATGAAGGAAAGCAGCAGAAAGATCACGAAATTTGTCGTAGGATAAGGTGCACGGCGTCGTTCAAATCACAACAAAAGCATGTATAAAGCTAATTTGAAAATGACGCGATGCACGGTCATTTCAGTGTTTTTATCCATAACTTGGCGTAGAATAATCGAATCGTAAAACCAAAGTGTGCGTTTGAAAGCTCTGTTCACGCGCTACAATCGGCTCGCGGCATGTATGGGTCGTTGATCCCTCCTTCTAGGCGAAACTTTGATTTGAAGTTTGGCGGAGCGACACCAGCGCTGGCGCGCTTGCGCTACGCTACGCCACGAGTCGCGCTACCGCACGGCACGGCCCGGAGCGCCCCGTTGCTACCCGCTGACCAAACTAGGGGAGGGATAGCTCATCGCGAACGACCGTGTAAGCGCCGATTGGAGAGGGAGAAGTAGAAGCCACGCGGGGGATCGAACACGGGGGCGGGAGGAAGGCATGGGCGCCCATGGGAGGAGGAGGTCCCGCCCCGCCACGCCCCGCCCCGCCACGCCCCGGGACGAAGGAAGGGCAGAAGGGCGGACAGGGATTTTTTTTACCTGAAGGACGAAGGAAAGGCTGGGCTGTAGGGCGGGGGAAAAGGGGCGGAGCCGGGAAGGGGGCGGGGGCCCTGCTTGCATGCCATCGCCTCCAAAGCCTAATTTCCTACTCTACCCACAGCGCCCGTGATCGCAAAGGGTAGGGGGCGGGGCGGGGCGGGGCGGGGCGGGGCGGGGCGGGGCGGGGCGGGGCGGGGCGGGGCGGGGCGGGGCGGGGCGGGGCGGGGCGCGGGGACTCCAATCCCAGCCGCACACCAGGTGTGCCCCGCCCCAGTCCCGAACGGCATGCGGGACGTCGTGCGCTATTCTCCTCTCCTTCTTTTGTTTTCCTCGTGGTCCATGTTTTTCTGATGTATACTTTTTTTTAGCAGGTGTCGTGAGGCAGAGAGAAGGTCTGCACAGCGTGCAGCCTTGGCCGCAGGTGCAGGTAGAGGTAGAGGCGAGCTCAAGCCTTTTTAATCCCCTTGTTTTCGCATAGTCATGCTAAAAAGAAATGAGGCAAAGCTTACGGTGAATTTAAGTGAACCGTCACTTAAAATTCACCGTAACCTTTCATCGGTTTTGATTCGTGTTGTGAAATGACCATAAGCAAAGGGACTTATTCAGTTGAAGAACCCACCCCAACGGACCGAGAACTCAAGACGAGACGGGTGGCAGACAGACAGACCAGACCTCAGAGCTGACCCCAGCCTAATTGCCATTCACTCGGCGCGGAGCGCAGCGGCAGAAGCAGGGTGGAGCCCGCCCCGCCCCGCCCCGCCACGCACACCGGAGACAAATGACGGCAATCTGCTCGCGGGCGGGGCGGGGCGGGGCGGGGCCGGCAGCTCAGCAGACCGGACCGAGGATGCGGCTTCAACCCCCTGCCCCGGTGATTGATGATCGATGCCCTCCCCCCCTCGCTTTTCGCCTCGTCTAATCCCCCAAGAACAACGACACTCACGCCCCAAAGTGGACGTGGCGACCCGCAGGTCAAGTCGGCCCGGGAGCTGCTGGCGGGGTTCATTGACACGAGGGGGCGTGCCCCCGCCCGCCCCCGCCCCCATCATGCGCCCCCCCTCCCCCCGCCCCCCGTCCCACCCCCGCTGACGCCTCCCTGCCTCTTCCATTTCGCTGCAAACAGCTCCCCCGTCGTCGCCACCGTCCAGAACAACACGACGAATACGCATAAACCAAATCGAAACAAGATTCCCAACTGCAAGAACAGTTACCCAAAAAAAGGAATATGTATAAAAAAAAGAAACTTGTCGCGCAGTTTCCGAACCAATCGCAGTGGTATAGGGAAGGGAATAACCATCTCCTCATCCCATCCCCATCCACCCTCGCTACAGTCTTGAGCACCTTGCGGGCTCCTTTACTACCGCGGCAGAGGGCCCGGCCCGGCCGCTGCGCGGGGGCTTAGGGAGGGCGCCCCGCCCCGCCCCGCCCCGCCCCACCTCACCCCGCCCCATGACGCGCACCTTCTCCTTTTACGAGCGGCTCGGCCCCAACCACACGGACAAGTGCGGTGCAGTTGACGGCGAGGCGAGGCAAAGACGGGGCTTCTCTCCCCCCTTCACCCTCTCGCAGCTCGGCAGGCACACTTTGCCCGCTCTCGCTGCTCTCACTCTCTTTCTCTCTTTTGTTCTCGTTCTCTCCCTCTCTTTCGACGGTCCAATGAGAATGTTAAAGAGAGACAGCGTAGCTTCACGCAACCCTTCCCTTCCCTATCCCGTTCCCGCGGGCGAGGGGGGAGAGAAGTGCCGCGCCGCGCCGCAGCGTCATCGCTCCGCTGTACTTCCCTCCCAACCCCCTTCCCCATCCCCCGAGACACTTGTTTAAGGTGCAGGTGTAGAAATGCGAGCCGGGCGGGGCGGGGCGGAGGAGGGGGGAGAAAGGGTGCGAGCTGCACGTACGCAGAGGGGTGGGGCGCGGGGCAGGAGGAGGAGCAGGCCCTTTCCTCGCTGACAGTTTCCTCCCCCGGCCCGAGTATACTCCAGTACATGATGCTCCGGCCGCGGAGCGGCGGGACCTGGGGAGGGAGGCGAAGGGGGTGATAAGCGATGGGCCACCGGGGGGCGTGGGGGTGGGGGCGCGCGCCGGGGAGAGTAGGTGGGGGGGGGGGGGCAGCAATAAGGTTGGAGCTGGCTGTAGGCCCCGCCGCGCGCAAGAGCTCAGCAGCGGGAGGCGCGTGGCGGGGCGGACACGCCACCCTGCCGGACAAAGAGTAGTGGTCCTACTCGATGCTACCGGGTGCAGCACGGGGAGGGGGCCGGGGAGAACGACCTTACGACCTTCTTGAGCAGCAGCAGCGATACAGTACCCAGTGAACTATAAGCTTCGCCCACCACCAGTGGGCGGCCTGAGTGCTGAGCACTCTGCACTACTCCACACCACGCCACGGCTGAGCTAAATCGTGTCGAATGCGTGCGCGGGCGGGCACCACCTTATACCTCGCAGGGGCGCCAAGTGCTGCAGCCCCAACGCGCCCGCCCCGCCCCGTCACGGGGGAGGTGACGGCGGGAGCCAGGACTGCCAGGGGGCGGCGCGGGGGCGGGGGCGGGGAAGGGGCGGGAGCAAAGGAGCCGTGTCGAGGGCGGGAGCGAGCAAGGGGCGGCCGCCGCGCCGTGCCAATGCCGCACAGGGGAAAACAAACGGATGAGAAACGGAGAGGAGGAGGAGGAGGGGGCGTTGGGGGCGCCCAGAGAAATAAGGGGCACAACCGGAACGAGGTCGGGAGTTTGAGCGCCGGCGGGGCCGGGGCCGGAGCCGGGCGGGAGAAGGGTTGGCGGAGGGGGCGGCGCCGGGCCGGGAGCAAGGGCGCCGGGCTGTCGCCCTCCTGGCGTCCACCAACCCGCCACGCCCCGCCCCGCCCCGCCGGCTCCACACCTGACATGTTATTTTTCGTGGCATACAGGCAGGAGGTAGGGAGGTGCAGACGCCACCGTTCAAGAAAGGGGGGGAAAACGAGACGAGAAAAGTACGAGAAGGAGACGTCTCCGGGGACGAAATGTTAGGGGTGGGCGGGGGCGGTCGCCCTCTGGCCCCTGTGGCCTTCCCCTGCCGGTGGCCCTCGCCTCTCCCGACGAGGGAGAGCAGAGCGCCCCGAGCAAGACGGATCGGACCTGCCCGCCCCGCCCCGAGGTCCTCCAGGAAAACGACCCATTTCGTGGAAATAAATTAAGCGCGTGTTTGGGGTGGCGTGGCGTAGCTGGGAGGGGTGGGGAGGGTGGCCGCAGGCGGCAGGAGCCGCACCGCGCGTGTCCGGCCGCCAGCAGGTCTGCTGAGCCGCGTGTCAACAGGAGGGCGTTCCTGCTGGTCCAGCGGCGGCGCGTTACATCACGTCCTGCGGCCCTGGCCCTGCCCGACTGGCCGGCCCGGGCCGCCTGCCAAAATCCAGTGCCCAGCAGCGACGCAAACGCGAGGGACAAAAAATACTGTCAATCCCGTTCTGTTCTCTCCCCGGTTCTCTCCGCTGCCCCGCCGACCTCGTGCCATGAGAGTAGGACGGCGCCCTACGCGGAGGCGATTCAATTTTCCGCGGCGAGGAACTTAATGACAACGTACCCGTCAGAAAACAAAAACCCAAGCACGCGGCGTGGCATGGCGACATCGTGCTGCTGCTGGGATTTGTTATCTCGGCGAAAACATACAAATGCGCTCTGCATGTCTACGGTGCGGCGCGGCGCGGGCGCGGCGCACTGTACTGCGCGGCAGAGCAGAGCAGAGGGCACCTCTCATCTCCTCTCCTCCCTACTCTCACGGTGTGACAGAGAGGCGTCTGTCCTGCCGCGGCCCGTACCGCACCCGTACCGGTGGCACCGTAACCCGCATTTCGCTCGCACGCACGGGACACAGAGGGCCGCCTGTGACTGTGCGCCGGGGTCCTCCTGGGACTCCACGTACTGTGCGCCGGGGTCCTCCTGGGACTCCACGTACCGTACTGTGCGCTGGGGTCCTCCTGGGCCTCTACTGAGCGCGGTTAGCCTACCCCACCCGGACACTCGTTGCGGGCAAAACAATAAGTACGTCTCGTAGCGGGAGTTTCTCGGCGTGAGAAAATGTAGAAATGATATCGATTCTCGGCAGCGTCGCGCTAAGAGGGCTTTGCGGAGGGGCCGGGCCGGGCCGGGCGTGGTGGGGACGAGGGGACGGCCGGGCTTGTCGCTTATCTCGGTCAATTCATTATCGTCACCTTTGCGTGAGGTGTCGCAGGCGCGGCCGGCGGGGCGGGGCGGGGCGGGGCGGGGCGGGGCGGGGCAGGGCGGGGCAGGGCGGGGCGGGGCAGGGCGGGGCGTGCAGGCAGCTAGATACACTCCCGCGTCCTGCGGCGCAAAGCACCGTGGCACCTGCCAGGCCAGGATATGGCCATTCAATATCCCGCTGCTGCTGGAGACAGCCGGGCCGGGGGCCGGGCACGGACCATCACGGGGGGAAGACGGCTGTAGATCTCGGTTAGGACCGTTCGTGCCGAAAGGGCGGCCAGGGGAGCGCGGGGCTCAGGTGCCGAGCTGGTCGTAAAAACCGGAGAGGGAGCGAGCGGCTGAGCCGGGCCGAGCCGGGCCCGGGCCCGGGCACCTGAGGGGCGCACTAGACGCCCTAGACACATTCTCAGCAAATGATCAGCCTGTGCCGAGAGGGGGGTAGGAAGGGGCTATGGCTAGACCTGAACCCATGGAATATTCTACAATCTTGCAGTGAAGAAGTTTATCACACCGACGAGTCACTTACCTTTCCATTTTGTCCAGTGTGTTGGGATGGTGCAGGATGGTCTGCTGACCATCCATTTCGACGACACATTCTGTTCCAAGCTCGAGTTCTGGAGGACAAAATAATAAACACATTGTTAATTTCAGAGCAATCAAAAAATTGAACCAGCCAAAACAATTGTGACTGTACTATAGTTAATTAAAAATAAAAAAAAATAAAATAAAAATGTTTGCAAAATCTTAATGATTTATAGTTCAAATATGAATGATGCATTGGAAAATTAATGTATCAGTAAGCATATCAGTTTCTACCCACGCAAACAAAGCTTAAGAACAAAGTGTAATTTTTTCAAAACTCCATCAAAATATAAGCAGAAAGGGGTTTCATTTTGAACTACTGTAACAGGTGCACAGAAAACTAAAAGAATTTTACATATGTTTTAACAATATTTTTAAATGTTTTTACATTCTTGATAATAGGTAAAAAATTTAGATAATTAAAATTTTAGTAAACTCTTTAATCTATTAGTACACAAATACGAACAGAAATTATAGTTTTGGTTGTCAGTAACAAAATAACTTTTTTCTGACACCTCAATTGACACAAGTCACATAAAGGAAAATTGCTTCCTGAGTATAAGAGTGGCATGACAATCCTTGCAATCCTTCGTGATTATAAGACTAATTTCACTTGTTGCCATAAAATTTTTGCGGGAATGAATCATTTCGCATTAAAATATTTCTTACCTCTTCTGTTAAATGGTCGAACCCTCACCGCTACTTTAATTTTATCCGTCGCCATAACTGCACTTTTTTTTGTGAAAGCTAAACCACAATTAAACTATGTGCAATTGCATAATACAAATTGATTCAACACACTTCTCCGCCTTCAACCCATTATGAACCACGCGTAAATCATTATTTTCGAGGAACACGACACTCGCGACAACAGACATCCACCATTTGCAATTCACTAAACATGACTGGGCTACGTCACGGGGTCTGTTCTTAAGTCAACGGTTCCACTGGTTCTACAGAGGTTAGGGTTGGTCACTTGGTGCCCATACTGTAGTAGCGAAGAGAGCCGCAAGAGGGCAGCAGAAGGCGGTGGGAGTAGCTGCGGGCTGTGGCGCGTCTTTCGAATTGTTTGAGCTATCTGGACCAGTGTGGACAGAGGCGGAGGATGTTTGCTTTTTGGTTCGTTCGTTCGTTTGTTTGTTGTTTGTAAGAAACGATTGAGAGAGATATGAGGATATGAGCCCAATCGGTTTGCAGAGTGAGAGAGGAAAGGAAAGAGATTCTTTTTTAGATGGAAGGAGACATGACAAATGCCATGCCAGATGTTTATTGATTCGTTTCTTGTCACCACATCAGTCAATTATCTAAGATACGATTTACAGAGGCGATTTTCATGGTCTCATTACAATATGTAAATTGGGTGAAGAAAGAATATTGGCACTCACAATTTCTCAAATGACATGAGATGATATTTAGACAAACACGTGAAGAGTGAATTAGATGTCAATAAATAAAACTAAATATATAATACAGGAGAGAGAAAACCTCACACCATCATAACTTGAGCTACGTATCAAAAGCTCATCCAGCAAAATATCTTGTAATACTTCAAAACAGAAAAAGGATAATCTAAACTCCTTCCTAAAACAGAAGACTTTTACAAAATTGGAAAAAACTGAAATAAAAAGAATGACCATATATCAAGTTAACAAATAAAAATTTCTTAACAGTCTAACAAAAAATAACCAATAACTTTCCAACTAATTCCTTTTCTGTATAAGAAGTATTACGCTCAACATTCAATATAATCAAGACCTCACAAAACACACAGAAATGAAAGTACGCTTTCTACCATCACATTCACACAGTCACATACACGTACGACACAGACAGATTATTGAGATCTTACCTTTGGAAGGAATTTTTTTTGTAGTTTCTACATGCTTTATATATTTTTTTTTGTACTTTATCACTTAAAAAAGGCAGTTGCAACCTTCACAAACAGCTCGAAGTGGTCCTCCAAGTATACAAGATTTCTAAAATGAAGTCAAGTCACACCCTGCACTTAAGTCAAACTAAGGCTTCAGGAACTTTCAAACGTCCCCATTCATCACAATAGCCAGAACATCAGATCTCTGCAAAAATTGGTGACAATAAGGCTAAGTCAACAGAAATCATTCACAGCAAGAAAGCCTGTTAAATGACCCATCTGGTCATATATAAACCTGACTAACATTGGTGGGCAATGAAAAATGAGGGTAACTTCACACAAGATGACTAGCGGGTACACTGGCTGCATAATTTCAAAAGAACACTTTCTGTACGGTCAATAGTATGCAAGTGAAGCCTCTGGCGCCACGTTTACGAGTATTGGCCAAGTGACATCACGCGCAGAGGATCTAAATGCATACCATTAGAGCTGTAATAAATCTTCAACAAGAGTACAGAGCAGTGCTAGAAATGATCACAAAATGCAAATCTTAAAAACTATCTTATTCTAATTATTTTTTTAATACTCATAAATTTTAACATTTATACTTTTTATTTGATTTTTATGCTGTGGTAACCTACTTTAAAGAAGCTTTAACTGCAGAAATATAAGCAACATGGACTGGTCCACATCACAAAATTTATATAAGAATTCCCTCCACAGCCCACAGATGGTCAATAAGTAAATAAGATTTCAGTTCATTGTTCTCTATACAGTAATTGACTGACAGTGCAACATAAATAAGCTTACCTAATTAATATTGTCCTGCTGAAGCACAGCTTCAACAGAAAAGTAATAGAAGCATTTTATTAAGACCTCTTCACTAAACTATGTCAATGGTTAACACAATAAATGCTCTTCTTCGGAAGAGTGTCCTGATAAAATGCAAATTTATCAAGTCTTTCAGCATAAAGATTGTAAATATGATGAGCAGTGATTTTATCCAACCTGCTAAAATAAAATCCATGCTCAACGCAATGTACAGTATTTTGTGCAGTCAATCAAATAAATAAAAAGTCAGAAGTTAATTAATAAAAATAAAAACCAAGAAAGGTTGATATGACTGTTACAGGTAGTAAAGCGGCATTCCATGGATGAAAAGCTGACGAGAGAGAAAGAGAACACAAGAGGCCCACTTCCAATAAAAATAAATTCCAGGTAGGAACCTGACAGTTTTCATTGATAAGACTTAATTTTAAACCAACGCATCTCTTCTACACCATCCTGCAGCATGTGTGAGCCTTCTTTTGAACTGCAGGACTCCTCCTTTTCTGATTCTGAGCTTTCTTCTGAACTCAGACTGCCGGATCTGGAAATACAAACAATAATGTTGAATCAAGTAAAAAAATAAATAAATACTAAATAAATAAAGTAAAAGAGGAAATTTTAATTAAAAATTTACCTGGGTCGAGATTCTGAGACAGCAAATTGTTTATGCTCTTCGATGGTGGGCAACTGAGCAGCAAGACGATCAATTGGTCGGAGTAGACGCCTTGTGCGGTGGGACAGCTTCCAAACAAGACGTTGTCTGTGTGGCATCTGAGACTGGGCATTATACTTAGTCATCACATCATTGACGGCCTCCAAGCAAATTGAGAAAGATGCAGCTGAAATCTAAAGGAAAAATAATGAATTAGAACTTGATGCAAAACTTCAAACTTCATCATTAAGAGGAATGATCAGGGTAATGCAAGTTTGTAAATTGTTTGGCAATTACCTGGGATATTTTCTGAAGGCACACTGCAAATGAAATGAGCTGAACCAGTTGAGCACAAAGAGCAGGGTCATCATGGGAGCCCAGTGCCTCTACTCCAGCTTGCAATTGAGAGCACAAAAGAACAAGGGCAATGACACTTGGTCTGAATGTTGAGCACTTGGAATCACAAACAACAATTTCCAATCTCTGCCATATATCAGGTCCCTGAGCTCCGGCACAAAGCGTTTTTTGGAAAAGCTCTCTGAGTTCTGCAGAAAAATAATTTAATTAAGTTAAAGGCAACACAGGCAGGATAATGTAATAATTGTGTATGAAAGAGCTACCCACCAGAAGACATAAAAAGTGAATGATATAGACGCAAGAAACTGAGAGGAGTAGTTGGAAGTCCACAAGCTGAAACTCTGTTCACATCAAGTTTAAGTGCAATGATGCTTTCCATTCGCTGCAGATCTCCCGCGGTGCATTTTGATTGAGAAATGAGGGCCAAGTCTTTGAGGTCAGTCTCAGGACAGCCTCCATGGAGTGCAACTTGCTGGACGGCTAATGAAAAGCTGCTAACCGATACACATGCCATGTGTCTAGCTTGCACCTGAAAATAACAAGTCTTGATTAGTCCCAAATATTCTTTACAAACCATAACATTAAAAAAGGCTAATTCAAAAAACTCACCTTCATTTTAGAAAGAAATCTATCCATGTAGTTGATGGCAACAAAGAGAACATCAGAAGGCAAATCATACCAAACCTTGAGGCAGCGCAGGACATGAGCAGATCCATCTCTAATACCATCAGTAATGAGATTTTTGTCCTGAAACAAAACAAAGCCCATTCAGTGAATATCAATAATGTGTGTTGTTAAGAAAACCTAAAGAAACACAACATAGACATGATATGAAAATTGAACTTCTACTTACATTTCCTGAACTGGGGAGTTCCAGGTTTGTTACAAAGGTGTCTTCCATGGCAATGGCCTCCTCAAGTTGTTTAAGTGCAGGCAGCATAGCATCAGACAGATTTTGCTCCATTGTGATATTAAGTGATTCAACTAGATGTGTGAAATCTTGTGTCTGAGCTATGTAGCTGTCAGGCTGGACAAGGTCCATTCTTGAGATGTCACCCTCAGTAACTCCCGTCACACCGCAAGAATGGGCCAAGCAAGGGCCTTTGACCTATAACAGAAGAAAAGGGGGGGAAAATTAGATAACAGGGTTAAGGAAATTACAAGCAGTTCTCAGAAAAAAAGTGGGAAATGAATGGGGATATTCCACTAAAATTCAAACAAGGGAAGTAATGACCAGTATCCTATGTGGACGGGATAAACTACACTTAGAGAGTAAGCAAAAGATGCTAAAATTCCCCTAAACTTGTAATAGATAAATAATCTTTAAAAATCACCAAACTGTAAAAATTCAAAATATTAACTCTATAACTACAAAGTTACTAACGCTAGAAAAAACGCACCAGTAGATTTCTGTTCAATGTGACAACATGATAATAAAAAAGATGCTCTAGTCCCCCTCAAAAGTCAAGTCTGAAGTTTGAACCGTCGGATGGCGTCAGCTGATACTAAAATTTCTAACGGCTTTCGAGGACCCATGCGCGGGCGCGCGAAAAAGTAGTCCCTGTTACCGGCCAAGCTTGTAATACTTCAAAGCAGTTCACAGACATCTAATTTCAACTTATCTAAAAGAACAGCAAATCATCCTAAAAATACCAATTTCATTTTTCTCAACGCTATGAAAGAATCAAATTCCAGAACATAAAAGTAACAATGATGTCATTCATACGGACCTAAGGACACTTGAGGATGATTCGAGTCATTTTTAGGGACAAAGAAATCGACATTTGGAGTAATTCAAAGGCAGACTATAGCAACAATGCGGGGATACAGCAATAAAAAGGGCACAAAAGACGAACATGTACAGCGTTGTTGAGACTTCGAGTAATACGAACAATCGGGGTGTCAAATGACAATAGGCCACTTTCTAGTAATTTCTCCGGATTAATAGGAACCATAACAACAGTAATTATTTTGATGGCCAGGTTTTCGAAAAGACAGTTAATGCAAAATCCCAGAGAAAGGAGACATGAAAATGCTCAACGACATAGAGGAAGATTTCGAAATTTTAGGCCAATGATCTGACGCAATAGACCGCGGACAACTCATGAGTTCAACGAAATGAATAGGGGTAAAATACAACCACAGGTGAAATATCAGCAATTATAAATCGTTTCCCGAAACAGGGATAGCAATTGGATGTCACAAAAGTACTCATTGGCTTAGTATGAGGCAAGAATATCCACCGGGGAGAGAGTGGGAGGAGGGACCCACTTCCCGACAAGTAAAGCCTTCCGATTTCCGTATATCCCCAGCTACAACTATTTCGACATGCTATTTATGAAATCTGACTAGAATTTGAAAGACTTACTTTAGTTATCGAGTTATTGGGGGAAGGCGAATGTGAACCATGTCTAACAGAGTGACAGGTGCTCCATGGTGATGCTCTTAGAACGGTGTTTGAGTGACTACTGAACTGCCGATTCTGAGAGTACATAAACAATGGCCAAGCAGCGCGGATGCCTACCATCCACCGTGGAACCCCGGACTACTTTCCTAATCCGAATCCAAAACTACCAACCCATGGCAGCAAACATGATTCCGCAGTCATTATAAAATTAAACTATTTGCACAAAATAGATCTAAATATTGTTCTCGATGTAGTTGGAATACATCAAATAACTTATCAGTATCCCTCATGGTTGAAAAACTGCCTTCATACTGTCATTGACTATTGGCGTTGGTTGGCCACCCTGGGAGGGTTTGTAAAAACGCCTCCCCACCCCCTTTCAGACGACGGGCGACGGGTTGTGTTTTCAAGAACAAGTGTTTAGGGACCGAAAATATGTCATTAAAAAAAATCATGATCTCAAATAAGTAATTCATGTTTACGTTTAGTACAAAAGCTATGTAGTTCACTAGGACTTCACACTTCAATTTTAGAAGGCTGACTTGTATGACGCAAGGAAGAATGTCTCATCGTAAAGACATCAAACCAACATTTGGAGGTTAGTATCTTACACGCATTCATTTCTACACAGACATGCGGGTTCGGAATACAATTTTAACCAATTTAGTGGTGATGGAACATCACAAAAAAGAAAAGAGCTTTGTCTTATATTTGATTAACAGATTTTAATGAGAATTATATCTCAAACAAATCCAGAAAGTTCTATTTTCTGATCTGTATTACTTTCTGTACAATTTAAACTTATTTATTCTTTACTAAATTGAAAATCGAATGTTTCATTTATTAACATTAAGTAATATTTCTAAAACTCAAATAACAAAATAGGATTTGCCACATGTCCAAGCACATGTCCCATGTTGCGGTCTAAAATCCAGACCCATGCGCTCCTTTCTTCTGGATCAATTTAATTTGTTGCATCATGATACGATTAAAATTGTAGCTTGGCCCCAGTTTAATCTTTAAGTTGTACCATTTTTACACAAGTAATTAGGACTTACCTCATTTATTAAGCACATAATCCTTTTGGTGCTGTGAAACTAGTTGTCGTGGAGAAGTTTAAGCGATAGAAAATCACTGATCCTCTGGGCTGGTCTCACTATCCGCACTCTTCCAAGTCTTTTACAAAAAGCACTGACCAACTGTAACTGTCGGTCGTCTACTCTGGTGAACTTGTCTGCACTGTGCGGACCCTCGGGTTTAAGCTTCACCACGTAACGTTTGCCGGCCGGCCCCCGCGGGGGGAGGGGGGAGGGGAGGGGCGCTGAGGGGCAGGGCCACCGGCCGCCGGGCGCACCCGGGCCGGGCGGGAGAGGCGAGGTGCGGCCGGGTGCGGTACGGTGCGGAGCTGACAAGTCTCGACTTGCTCCCCGCACGAGCCCGCCATCTCCCCATCGCGCAGGAATAGACGTGCGCGGGCCGGCCCAGGCCTGTCGCTGTGCTGTCGCTGGGCGCATTCTCTTCTCCTCGGGAAGCTTGTAGAAGAATGCGGGGGGGGCTGTTGAGGAGGGTCGGGTCGGAGGCTAGCTGAGCTGTCGGCGGGGCGGGGCGGATGGGCGCGGATGTCCGTTGCAGCTGCAGCTGCCCCGGGGCCGGGCCGGGGTCCAGCAGCACAGCCAGCTGCAGCGGAAGCCGCGGACAAGAGAGAAATGTGAAAGTGGACCGAATGCAGATGCAAGTCCAACGGGGCTCGGAGATGACAGATGTAAATCGCGGGTATCTCACTGGCTGCTGTGTATGACCGGGACAGAGATAGTGTCGCAGCCGCATGACGCCCGCGGAACGCCCCCGCCCCGCCCCGGCCCGGCCCGGCCCGGCCGCGCCCTCGAGGAGGTGTCGCCATACGTCACGGGGCCCAAGTGCACCGCGGCCGCGGCTGTCAAGGGCGGCAGAGGCATGCCATGCGCCAGCAGCCGGCTCGGCCCGGCCCGGCCGGCGCCAGTGGTTCTAGCCTCGGCGCGGGGTGGGGCGGGGCGGCGGTGCAGCGTGACGTCACGCGGGGGCGGGGGCCACGGCAATGTCGGGCAATGCTCTGTGTGCCGCCGCGCCGCCGAGCGAGCGGAGGAGTTACTGCAGGCTCTCAGTCTCCACGGTCAAGGCTCGCCTTGCGAGTAGGCAATAGGCAACCCGCGCGCACCGCTGCGTGCGGTGAAGCGTGCCTCCCCGGGGAGTTGCTGCAGGCCTGCTGCTGCCTACCTCCGCCTCCATAGGCACGACTCGCCTTGCGAGTAGGCAACCCGCGCGTCGTGGTTCGCCCCACTACCGGCGACTTTAGTTCTTTGCTCTGCTCTGTGATCTATTGAACTAGTTTGGTCGGATACGGGTACGCTGACTCTCTCCCCACATCCCCTCACCGTGCTCCGGCCGTGGACAATGACCTTTGCCCGGAAGATCCCATCGGCCGAATCGTCGATTTCCCATAACGACGATCTTTATTTCCTCGTCGGCAGAAATGGCCGCGCGGGTCAGAGAGGCTCACCTCGCCTTCCTCGCGAGTTTTGCTCTTTTTTCCCGCCCCATTAGCAATCGCGTTCGATGTAATCCTTTCGCCCGCCTGCTCGACACTGTATTTATATTTCTTGACGGTGCAAACAATACACGCTCTTTTTTTTGTGAATGCTGATTTGGGTCGGATTCACCTTGGCCCAAACGCGCGTCCCCCGCTATCGCGATATGTTTTCGTGTTTTGCAAAGATTTGCGCGCCTTATCGGCGGTGTGAATATGCCTCTGACAATCTGCGTAGCCCTACACACACACAATCTTTTTTTTTATTTTTCGTCTTACATTCTTCCCGTCTCTTTTTCTGTTCCTTTGCCGCGTCTCAAATTTAAATGTCAAAGCGCCTCCACACAGATATAGGCTAGTCCTTACGTCACGCAGGCGAGGCGCGCGCGCGCGGGCCCTGGCAGGCAGGGCAGGGCTCTGGGTCAGCCGGGGGCCCGGCCCCGCCCGGCCCCGAGGTCCTCTTTTATTTAGATGGGGAAAGAGCAGCAGACGTCTTGTGGCGGGGCGGGGCGGGACTCGATCGCCTCGCGGGAGGGAGGGAGGGAGGGACATTCCGGTCGTGTCGTAGACGGCCTGGCACTTGTTGCAGCTCCCGGTCCCGGCGCGGCCCGGCCCGGCCTCGCCCTGGGCGCGCTGCTACCCTGTCCCCCTGTACAGGCTGCCTCATGGGGTGCCTCGCCGTCGGGGTCGGGGGGACAGACATGCGGCGTGGCGTGGCGGGGCGCTGGTGAGCAGGAGGAGGGTGCGGTGTGGCTGGGCGGGAGCGGGAGGACCCTGCGGTGCCCTGCGCGCGGCTATCGGCGCGTCCCTACGTGATAAGCGGCAGAGGGGACCGCAGGGCGGGGCAGGGGAGCTGCAGCTCCCGTCCCGTGTTACACTAGGTAGTGCAGTTGGAGGAGCTTCAGCCTGAGCCTGATTCTGAGCCTGCCCTGCCCGTGAGCCTTTCCCTGGCCCGCCGCTACGGCCGCTACTCTTTGGGCTCTGGGCCGGGCCGGCCCGGGCCGGGCTGCTTCAGGTCGTTTCGACATTCCCGCGTGTTTCTTGGCAGCTCCTCTCGCGCCTGCTTGGAGGCTGCACCGCCATACCGCGCCCAGCCTCAGACGCACATCCACCGGATTTTTATTTTTATGTCAAGATATTTCTCGCTTTCGCGCGCGCACGTCAACAATACTCTCGCCCTTTCCTTTAGCCCGCCGAAAATTCGACTCGACTCCGTGCCGGTGCAGTGAGCGTCGCGTCCGTCGAACGTATGCTTGATGATGCGCGGGGGAGTTCTCGGCGCACTTTTCTATAATTATTTAACACTAGAAGTTTAGCTCTGGGCCTGTGCGCAGCGCGAGCACGGCCTCACGTCGAGTCGGGCTCGTCTGGCGGGGAGGGGCCGGGGGCCGGGCGGGGACTCGGTTCGGTTCGTCGGCTGACGTGCCCCGAGTTAATGGCATCGAAGGACAATTTGTGAGGCGCTGTGTGGGCTGAACCCTGCCCCGCCCCGCCCCACCCCGCCCCTCGAGGCCCCGTTGGCGGACGGGGCGCCACTCTCGCCGGCCGTCAGCCCCGTGCCACTGTCCTCGGGGGCGCCGCGCCGTCCCTTTAGCCGTCCCGCACAAACAATTGTAATTTTCGAGTCATTTTTCGGGACGGTCATACTTTTTCTTGTTTGCTCGGTCATCCAGTAGTCTTAGTGCCCTACTCACTCTCTCTGACCCGTACTATTATTATTTTTTTTTTCACATTGAAGATGAGTTCTAAGAAATTGGCGCCCAAGCCTGCTGGGTGCATTGTTTTCTTGTTAAAAATGCGGGTCTGGTATGACAGTGTCTGGTGGGGGCGGGGCGGGGCGGGGCGGGGCGGGCGGGGTCAGCGGCCGGCTCATAGGCGGCCGTGGCGGTCGGAGCCGCGGGGGCCGCGGGGCGCGGGACAGGCAGAATTGGGTCACTGCGGTGGCGTGGCGGGGCGTGGGGCTGAAAATAAAAGGAGGCACGTATGATAAGAGACGCAACGTGAGGGCTGTGGCATGAGTGTTAACGAGGTGGGGGGGGGGGGGGGAGGGGGGCATGGCGGAGGCTTAAAACTATGCATGACGCCCGCGGTGCCAGCCGTCAACAGTCTCATGCAATTCCCGAAAACTATTTTAGCTGATGACACATTTAAGGCAAACCAAAATTAGTAACGAGGTAGGATATTTTTTTTAAAATTATCTTTGGGATTCATTTGCTAGTTTATCGCGTGAGGTGAGCTTTAGTGCTTTGAAGCTGAGGATGGTGCCGGTGGGCACGGGGTCAAGGCGGCCGGGTTGGGCTCGGGCCCTGCTGCTGGCGCGTCCAGCCCCGCGCGCTCCCTCTGCTGACGGATGGGCGCCGTGGCCGTCACGCCCGTGCCGCGCTGGCCGCGGTGTGTGTGTGTGTGTGACGGCAATCACACGCAAGGGCCCCGCCCCGGGGAAGAGCCGCCAGCAGCTGCTATTTCAGGTGGCGTGGGGCCGGGCGGGGCGGGGGCGTGGCCGTGGGCGCCTCGCGGGGCGGGGCGGGGCGGGGCGGGGCGGGGCCCTAAGCTTGTAAACACACGCGCTGAGCTTGACCCCATCCCGATCTGGACTCCTCTCCTCCCGGTCGTGGCGCTCTGCTCGCTGTGCGACAGCAGCGCACCGGCCGGTGGTCCTGCCGCACCGCACAGCGGCCTGCTGGTAGCCGGGCGGGGCGGGGCCGGGCCGGGCCGGGGTGAGCGGGCAGGGTGACTGGAGTCGCCGCCGTTGACGTCAACCTCCCTGCAGGGCTGTGCTGGGCTGATGCAACGTGATGGACTGGACTTCCCTCCGCCGGCCGGCCCTCTCCTCTCCGCGTGAGTCAGAGGCGCGGGCCGCGGGTCCGGCCCCCGGGCCGGCGCGCCCCGCCCCGCCGTGCCCATGACGCACCCGGCCTGATTACTGCGCATATTCTGCCGCGTACATGTCGAGTTAGCGCGGCGCAGGGCATAGTGCGGGCCGGGGCGGGGCGGGGCGGGGCCCGGCCGGGGCAGCCCATCGCACAGGGCGCGGGGCCGGCCGGGGCCGGGGGCAGCGAGAGATCGGGTTGCTGTTGCAACACGCGGCTCTGGTGTGACGTACGGTCAGACCGGCTGGCGGACGGACGGACAGACAGGCAGGCAGACGGATAGACCGATAGACCACGTGACCGGCCCGGCCCGGCCCTTATCGTCGACACGTGAAGGGCCCAGAACTAGTCTGGTGGACTTTGGACCCACGAGCGACGCGGCGCGGGGCGGCAACTCTATACCTGATCACTGCTGTCTGCCCTTGTGTCCGTCTAGTCTGCCTAGCTGTCCTTCGCCCTTGGCCGCCCATCTTCGTCTGTCCCCCAAAACTGTTACACGACATTAAGCCGCGAGTCCATCCGAAACATGGCAATACGCTTCTCACGATATATTAATATTCATACATACTTCATATACGGATAGATAGAAAGATTGGGGGTAGGGAGGGTCTCTAATCGTGTAGCATGTGAAGCGAGGATGGGGCGCCACGCCATGGCGCCATGGGGTGGCTGTGGGGCAGGGGCAGGCTGCGCCAGAGAGCCGACCCTGTTGCGTAAATGTTTGTGGGGGACGGAAGCGCCAGCAACAGGCTAGTCTAGGCCAAAACAGGGCCGGGTTATCCTGTGTGTGAGTGTATCACATGGGATATAAACCTGTTATTCTCTGTTTTTTTTTTTCCACCCCCTCCCGGTTTGTTACGAGTATTGCATGGCGGTACACGAAGTATTTCGTGTGACATGACGAGGGTACTACGCGAACAGGTACCGTGTATCTGTTATTGCGCGGGGAAACACTATATAGCATTGACGGCACGTGGATTGTCCCCCGGCCCTTTAGCCTGAATAGAGCCGCAGGCGCAGACACGGGGTACGCCCCGCCCCGCCCCGCCCCGCCCCGCCCGACGCCTGGCTCCTCCACGTGATAGTGAGCCCCATACAGGCTGCACAGTACTGTTGCGCCCCCCCCCCCCTCCCCGGCCCCGGGCCGCCTCTGGCCTCGGGGACCCTATCAAGGATGTCCCCGACCTCTCTGCGCGGTGCGGCTATAGCTGGCGCGGCTGGACTCCACGCCCGGCCCCTGCGGCCTCCTCTCCTCAGGGGACATGCGCACCCGCATATTACCGCCACCGCCACATTCCGATTCCTAGAAAATGTAAAAAGGGCAGAGCGATGAACCGAGAATGGAATTCCCTCGGGAGTCACAGAAATCTGGAGAGGTTCTCGAATGTGAGAGGAGAGCGCGTCACCAGCCAGCCAGGCGTGGCGCGGGGGAAAGCGAGGCGAGGGGAAACGCAGCAGCGGTGCAGGGGGGGGGGGGGGGGCATTCAAATATGTAGGGCTCTGCCCGCGCTAGCCCGCCAGGAGCAGGTGGGAAACAACAGAAACGACTATCGGAAAGAAAGAATAACACTCGCTGGTCTGTGAAATATTGTCCGCGTAGTTCAGCTGATACGCACATATTGCTGTTTTCATAACAAAATACGATCCGCTCCGCCCCCTTCTTGTGCAAGCCTTGCTTTGCCATCCCTCGCACAAACACAGCTCTCGCCGATAAAAAAAAATTTCGCCGTGTAAACATGCCGGGGACGTCGCTCCCTCGATTTTTGTTCCCCACATCTTTTGCATGCGTGTTTATTTTTCCACTATCAATCTTTTTTTTTCTTCGTTTGTGGGCGCGAAATTTCGAGACTTGTTGAGAGTTTGAGCTTCTCAAACACAAGGTCAAGTTCTTGGGGACAAAGTCCACCCGCTCACCGCTGTGATTTAAAAAAAAAAAAGAAAATTCATGGATTCTTTTTAGCAGTATCATCATTTCATGGGTCCTAGCGCGGCGTGGCGGGGCGTGGCGGGGCGGGGCGTGGCGGGGCGTGGCGGGGCCGCCAACGGGACCTGACCCCACTAGGAATGTGTCGCGGTAGGCGAGGCGGACTTTCTTCCGACTCATCTTCTCTCCAGTTTTCGGTGTTTCACTCCTCTTCTCTCTCCTCTCCTCTCTTTCGCTTCGGCCCCATCACGATGCAAGCAGGTGATCGTGTGCCCTAGAACACCTGCCTAACGCCTTGCCTTCGGTATGTCGCGTCGCGTCTCGCGTTTAGCGCTCACGCCTGCTGCTTTTGCGCCGCGCCGTTACGCCCCGCGTTTTACGTTACGCGGCACGACCGGCGCGGTAGGCGTCATGCACGGCTGGGCTGGGCAGCGCCGGCCGGGCCCGCCCCGCGCCCGCGGCACGGTGCAGAACACAAGGCGCACTTCCCTGGCGGGCGATCTGCTTTATTTGAATGTCAAATCCGGCGGCCGGCCTGACTCTGGCTTCAGGACTTCCTGCCGCTGCGCCGGCCCTAAGGGGCAATGGCCCCCAGGGTAGGCAGGCCCGCCGTGCCTGGGCCCGGCCCGGCCCGGCCCCTCCGCGCTCCGCATGGTGTTTGACGGCGGGGCGGGGCGGGACGGCAGTAGTGCACCGCCCGCCCTTCATCGATGCCTGTCTTCTTTCGTTGTAGTCCCCCCGTCCTATCTGTCTTGATAAAACGCCCAGCTTGGTCTGGCTCGGCCGGTCGGGTCTGCGTTACACTGTACGGTGGTGGCGAGGTGAGGCGGGGCGGGGAGAGCGGGGAGGGGCGGGGAGGGGCGGGGCGAGCGCTGGAGCCAGCGGTGCGGCGCTGCTGACGCAAAGCGTAGCCGCGCCTCGCTCGCTCGAACCGCTCCTCTTCTCTGCTCGTCCTGTTCGCCCCGCCCCACCGCGCCCCGCCCCACCGCGCCCCGCCCCGCCCCGCCCCGCCCCACCCCACCCCACCCCACCCCACCCCACCCCACCGCGCCCCGCGTAGTGTGTCCTCCCATAGTGTGTCCGTCTCCCCAGGTGTTTTGTCCGGCTCGGCGAGGCGGCCCCTTCCAGTTCCATTCTACGCGACGGATCGGGACGGAGCGGCCTTGGTCTGCACGCGTCTCTCGCCCCGCCCCACCTCATCCCGCCCCGCCCCGCCCCGCCCACTCCTCGCGCCCAAATCTCACTATCAGCCAGCCTCTGCTGTAGGCCGGGCCGCCCATAGGCTGGGCCTGGCCGGGCTGGCTTATGGCCCCGGGGGAGCACCACAGTCTGTTTCACAGTAAAGTCGCCGCCTTTCGGGGGAAGTTTTCGGCTGCGTTTGTGGAAGAAGAGTGTGAGTCAAAGCGTGTGGAGGAACGACTCTCCGCGCCGGAAATGTACACTCACTACTCGCCTGGGCCGGGGGAGGGCGGGGCGGGCGGGGCGGGCGGGAACAACGAAATAACGTCGCACGATTTGCCTATGCGAAAGTTTGCCGCACCCGCCCCCACCTCCAACAACTTTAGTGGTTTCGGGGTCAGCTGGCGCCCACTCAGGACGCGCGCGCGCGCTCTGTCCGGCGACACGGTGGAGGAGGACGCGCGACCGGCCCGCTCCGTGCCATCTGGCTGCGGTGCCATGCCGTCCAGGGCCGGGCCGGGCCGGGCCCCTGCAGGGTAGGCAGCCCGGGCGCGCGCAGCGCAGCGCGGTGCGGCGCGTGGCCTACCTTCTCCACGGAAGGCGCTCGCTCCGCTGCGGCACGACCCACCCGCAGCCGCGGCTCAGCGGAGGGCGGGGCGGGGGCGGGGCGGTCTGACAGCAGCGTGATGCGGTGCTGAGCTGAGCTGAGACTGCTCGGTGCACGGCAACCGAGATGCTGACCGGGCCGAGCCCGACCGGGGCTGAAACTAGACCGTACCGCGCGGCTCAGCAGCACGCCTCAGCAGCAGCAGTAGCTGTGTGAGTGACTCACAGCACGTCAGCATCACCGGGCTGTCGCTTTTACCGTCGTGCGCTTCTCTTTTTCGTCCGATCCCCCTTTCTCTGCCCCCCCCCCCCCCCTCTCTCTCTCTCCCTCTCTCCCCATTTCTCTCTCTCGCTCTCCGAGCACGGGCGCGAGTGCGCCGTGTTTTGGTTGTGCCGTTGATAATGAGTAGACACGCCATGCCATATCAAGCCACCCGCTCTTTTCAAAACAATAAGCTTCAAAGTCAGCCCCAGCCGTGGTGAAGGCCACCCGGCCCACACCGGGCCAGGCCGGCCGGGGCCCTGGGCTGGGCTAGGCAGGTGGTGCGGCCGACATTTAAATCTTAGACGCGGCAGCTTCGTCCTGTGATTACAGTGCTTCAGGAATCGTGGCCTCCTCTCGAGCGGGGTACATATACGTATAAATTTTATCAAATTTTTGACGATAGTTCTTTTTACCTGTCTTAATTAAATTTCCCTTTAGCTAAATAATGTTCTTACGCCATAGCTCATCACGCATCCGACAGTTCAGACTTCTTGTGTTTTTATTTAGTGGATGCTAGTTGTTATCGCGTCGGCCTCTTGTCAGGTGCGGCTCACGCGGGGCTAACTCGCTCGCCGCTTGTTTGGGGAATGGGTTGATGATCGAGAGGGGTGACGTCAAGCATACAGTGGGAACAGAACCCACGACCACGGGTCCTTGGCGTGCCCGGTTTGTGGAGTGGAATCTTTTTTTCCCCCTCCCTCCCTCCCTCTCTCTCGTTCTCTATGACTTTCATGTTTTGTTTTATATATTTTTTTCTCGGTTGGGTTTCGCGATACGGCTTTGCTGCTGTTCCACCTTTAGGCCGCGTGATGCCGTGCTCCGCATTTCTTTTATCTCTGTCAATGAATCGGCGCGGATTGGAGAGATGTGAATTATTCCTCTGTCCCAAGCTAATTTTTGTCACGTGAGGTTGGAGGCCTGCTTGCTGTCGCATTATTTTATTTGACCTCTTTCCTAAGTATAAAAGGGAGGAGTGCTGAGTTTTTGCAAATCATTCGCCGTGCTCGTCGCTTGCGGCGGACTTGGACTTCCCTTAGTCCTCCAGATGCAGTCAGTGACGCCCTTACATATGCCATTCCCCGCCTTCCTGCGCGCTTGAGCCTAAAGTGAAGGTAGTCCTAGTCGGGGAGGGAGAGTTTTTGGCACCCTGGCGCTAAAACCTACACATGCACACGGACGCCACCGCGCCCATGTCTGAGGAGAGGTTCCTCCCAGCCAGCATGGCCAGAGCCATGTGCCCCGCCCCGCCCCGCCCTGCCCCACCGTGCCGCGCCGCTGCGCTACCTCACGTACGCGTCACGTCGCCTGGGACGCTCTCACTGCGCGTGTCACGCTGTTTGTGTTGTCCGCGGTCGGGGCAAAAGGAACGAAAAAAAAAATGGACAGGCGTGTTTGACGGCGCGATGGGCGATATGCCCTGGCCCTGGCTGCCGTGCATCGCTACGCCACGCCACTCCATCCCAACCCTCGGCGTGGCGGTCAGCGCACCCAGCGCAGCGCGCACCAGGCCCTGACCCGCCCCCGCCCCCCGCCCCCCGCCCTCGCTCCACCTGCCGCCGAGTGGTCTTCCCCTCCCCGCGGGGCTTGGTGTGCGGTGTAGTACTACTGACCCGCTGGCCCGCCTTGCCTTGCCCGGGGGCAAAAAGAACGCGGTTCATGCCACCTGCGTGGCGTCGCGCTCCTAGGCCACGACCGGCACGAATTGACGCACGCCCGGCGGCTTGGCCCATTTTGCTTAAATATTTGGCGGTGGGTCGCGGGGATACGCGGAAGCGTGTCGCACAAGGCAGGTCTGTCGCCACACTTGTAACAACAGCCCCCTCCCCCTCCCCTCTAGGTGCGCAGCTAAGCGCGCGCGCGCGCCCGCCCCTGCCGCCTGGGGCGTAGGCCACCCATTGTACATACCCGTCGTCGCTCGGTCCGCCGCGCAGGCGGCGTGCGCTGTGTTGTTTCCCTGGCAAACTATCTTGACTATCCTTGACGTTTCCTTTCCTTTTCTGTTCCAGATGTTAGTATTTATGACTACGCCAACGCCCACGTGGCCGCGAGGAAGGGTCGTCTGTCGAAATCTGTAGTGACGCCCATTTCAGCAGGTAGTTTTCGATTTTGAGCCAGGGGTGTGATCTGAATTCTGTGTTGTTTTAGTGTGATATTTTATGTTTTCTAGTGGAAAGATTAGCGAGGGGAGGCAGTGGTGGTGGCTTGCGTTGGGAGCAGCGCCAGCAACGCCTGGAGGAGGGAGATGCTGTGGATGTCTTTGATATTAAAGGCGAGGACCAATTTTTTCTGGCTATCACTTTCACTCAATAGGCCTCTTACCTTTAACACTAATTTTTAAAATTTGGTCTTTGTTTTTTAGCCAGGACAAATGTTTCTGTAGAAGACAGTGATTCTTCTAAACCATACCTTATTTTGCCCATGGATATATGGTTTTCAATAGGGGAACACATTCCACCAGAGGGTGTTAAAAATTTTGCTTCAATTTGCAGAAGCACCCAAAAAGTAACCTATAGCGCTAGATTTTGGTTTGGACTGTATAAAAGGTATTTAGTTCTTCTTGGTTACTTTTAGACAGTAATGTGTGGTATGGATTTCTAAGTAAAAAAATAATTTTCCAGGTACTACAAACCATCTGATTTGCAACTTTTACCTGTTAGACTGAAGCCTCAAAACATGACAATTTGTGGTCTGAAAGCCGGTGTAATTCGCTCCTTGTTCTTTATGTATCCCCCATTCATTGAGAGATTGAAACCAAGAATTGGAAGGGAATGTGACCTACAACCTATTCTTCGTAGAAAATGCATCAATACGTGGTATACAAATGTAAGTATTCTTAAGAGAGCCTTCCCAATTTGTCCTCCCCACTACTTTACAGCTAATCTCATTGTTTAAATACTTTGCTTCAACAGAAAGGTAAAGTTTGGACCTATTGGTTCAAGTTAAAACAAATTAATGTTCGCAAAGGGAGATGTCAATCTCTGTTCAGTCTTAGCAATAAAAAATTGCTTGAAATGGAAAGAGATATAGCTGTTAATGAGGAACAGTTTTCAAAAGTTCTCCAGGTGAAGATTCTTATTCATTATCTACAATTAAATCAAAGAACACAATAGTATCAGTATTATTATAATTTTCTTCCTAAAATGTCAAATCTAGGTGACCAGTCTTCAGTATCTCCCACTACCAGCAGTCCATGGGCTCACCTTAAAACGGGCTCTTATTACTGTATCCCAAGATATGATGGCCAACAAACTTACCCTTGCTTTTGACAATCAAGACATAGTTGTGGATCCTGCAACTAATATACAGATTCTTGATTGGTGGCATCCTCAGTATCCTCATGCAACTCACCAAGAAGGGAAGAAGAATTTGAGTTCCTTTATTTATGACAAAGACCACAATGATTCATTGGGAGTAACCATAGACCATTGGTATGATGTTTAAGTGAGGCTATTATCACTTACTTGCTCTTGTTCCCAAGGCTATGTGTACGTATATGTAACTAACTATACCTTATTACACAAGTGTAATGAGATTGTGATAGCGATTTGATGGTTTAATATATGTGATGTGTCTAACCAAGACACTGTGATAATTTATAGCATAACATCTTTTCAACAAATGTATCTTCTTGTATGTACATTTGCCAGAAGAGAAAAAATAATTATATAAAATTTAAAAAAATAACAGGGTTAATACATTTATTGTTTTGACTAGAGCTATGCTTGCTACAAGCAAGTGTATATTTGTCAAAGACAACTACCAATAGACAAAAATCTTATAAAGAAACTGCCAAAGAGACTTTTCTTGTCTTATTGTGCTGAAACTTAACAGCCTCATTTATCATATTTGAACCATGTTAAAATTTCTGGAGGATGAAGAATTTTGTTTGTTTAATGTTTTTTGAAAAATGTGTTCATGTATGAAAACATGATGTTATACTGACTGAACATTTTAGTTCATATTTATCTTATAAAAATGTCTCTGCCTGTGATTGTCAATTGTTTATTTAAAAGGCTGTATTTATTTGTCTATCTACATTTTTCCAAATTATCTCTGTTGCATTTCTCAGTTGTGTTACAGTTTTAGACCCCCCAAAAAGTTACTTGTACATTAATCTTGTCAATTGTTAAAATTTAAAAAAAAGAAAAAGAAAAAACATAAATGTAGTGAGATACAGCTAAGATTTAACAGGTGATCCCTTTCTCGTGAATAATGTGTGACCATATATTTTTTGTAGTCCACTGTACCTGTTGATTTAAGTATGGGGAAAAATGAAGCAAATAAAGAAAAAGTGCATTGAAAATTTATTGTTCACTCTACCGTCAGGTAATTTCTGGGATCAGAAACTATTTTTCAAGGTGTTTTGCTTGACTCAGAAGTTTCTAAACCTGTGAGGGAAGTAAGCCACTTGCAGTCTACATACAATCCATTTTTCCAGCCATTGAAACGATTGGAACAGTGTCCCCGCAGCATTGAAGTCCCGCGCTTCTTCTCTCCACTACTGCCAACTGCTGGGAACTGAATCTATCTGAGTTTCGTTGCTCTGTGGCTGTAAGCTGAATTACTTTAGCAATTACTTTTCGATCTGAAAAAATATATTCCTACTCCATTGAAAATGAACACCTTACTTTTGGTGCCTTTAGGTATGAGAAACGCACCGAGGCGTATACCCAGCAGACAACCACCCCTAGCAGACGATTTTGACGACGTCAATGTCCTCAACGTACACAAACCAAGCCACTAGTAATTGTTGCATCTGGTCGTGAAACCTACGGAAGAACAATATTTCTTTTTGTGTGTCTTTCCAAAATCTGTCAATACTGGCGCAGTCTCGCGATCCGTGATGGATCGGGAAGATCGTTCCCTGGAGGATTTCGATGTACCCATCCAAAGTTTTAGTGGAGCTACCTTACGTATACAACAAGATGATAACCCCGCTGAAGATGTTGCGACTTTGCCCGTACCCCAGTCGAATAATGTCGGAATCTGGCCACGGATTTTCTCAATTGGAAGAGAGTCAAATAACTTGTCCCCCACTGAAGTTAAAGCAGGTGAGCGTTAAATGTTCAATGTTGTAATAGTGTAAACAATTGTCTGCTCTTTTACTGTATCTCTATCATTGTTCTCCCATAAACAAGAAGAAAATACAAGTCTTATTCAAAATGTAACTTTCTATTACTTACAATTACAATAATAAGATTATTTTCAGGGAGCAATTTTTCTCATGTTCATCATATATTATTTTTGTCTTTAATTGTTATTGCCAGAAACTCCGCAGATGGACATAGCTGCAATTCCTTGTTCAGAAGACCATGTACGTAATTTGTTCTCTTCCCGTGAAGGATTAGTTGATCAAGCAGTAACTGACAGCATCGAAGCATTTTTTAACCTGGAATTGGATGGAGACATCCTAGGACGATATATTTTGACTGAGTATGCCCATACACACACAGTTCATTGATTATATTTGTGTTTATTGCATGTAGAACTTACATTGTATTTTATTTTATTAAGGATTAATATATGGGATGCTGAAAAGGAAAGACTTGTGCTTCTTACAACAAACTCACTATTGGTTATAAAATTTGATTTCATAGCTTTGAAGCCTTTAGAAGTACAAAGAACACCTCTCCAACAATTTGATACAATTGTTGTTGGAGATCTTGTTTACCCACCAGCATCACTTGTGCCGTAAGTATTTTGACACTAATTCAGCTCATATTATTGTGTGTGATGTCCAGTGATGCTTTGCTCATTACCATGTGACGTTGTTCCTTGCATGAACCGCCTTGCCTCTTGTTTGTTAAAAATTATGGGTAGGCGTTTGAATGGTCTAGCATCAGGTGTATCAACAGTTGTGAAAGGTTGTCTCCTTCATTGGACCCGACCCTCAGAATTATGCCACACTGCCTTGGATATATCCCAGTTTGAACCCAGGTACTCACTGCATGACTATTAGTTAGCCACTGAACATCCTAGTTTTGTTTGTATTTTTAAGTTGTTTTAAAATTAGTTTTGCATTTTTGTATTTGTATTTTTTAATATATGTAGAACTAGCATTTTACCTGTGCTTGTCTGTGTGTGAAGTAATTGAGTATGCCTATTAGTATTTTCTCCAAATGAAATCATCCGTAATGCATTGTACAGGAATTTGTGTTGTTCATTTTTTCACGTTATCAGAGCCCGTGATATGAAAGGTCTTCGTGTTATGTGGAACAACGGAGAGCCAATCGCATTTTCTAAGAAATGGAATCCCTTTAACAATGATATACCCTTTCTCACATTTGCATCACACCCTTTACTATCACTCAGAGGTAAAATTGTAGTTGACCTGATAATCTATAGAATCTGTGAATGGGTAGTAATATAAACTCTATACTCCATCCATTTTTTATGTTTCATAGAAACACCCAGAGAAGAAGAGAGCAACCCAAATCCTCATGCATGCGTTAGTTATGATGTTGAAGTATTATCCCAGCAGCTTTTGACAGCGATGGAAAACCTGCAAAAATCAACCAAGACTTTGGTCCAGCATAAGCCAATTCTTCTTCACAACTACTTATCTCTTGGGTCTCTAATTCACAATAGAAACTCCCTAGGATTTTTTAAAGTAAGAGGCAGATTTAGTTTCTGAATTTAATTCATGAAGTGTTTATCTAAAGAACTTACACTTTTACTAATCTCTGGATTAAGTCCATAATGATGTGTTTCTAGCTCTTTCATGAAAAATATTGTCTTCTTCTTGTCTGCCATATTTATTAAGAGTGGAGGTCCTTTTCCAGTTGGTCTTGTATTACCGGGTATTCATTTTATCTGTGATGTTTGAAGTCAGCCAAAAAGTCGTGTTATGTCTATAAAATAGTTATTAAAAGACAGGAAAGAGAAACTTATGTATATCAACACAACCTTTGAAACATTTAGTATGTATTACACTTTCCTTTATTTGATCTTCAAAGGTTTTAAGTTCATTGGCAATATCTTTTCACAACTATTGTGACAATCTACAGTACTTTATTTTTTTTTTTTTCAACTTTGTTATCTAACTATGAAATTATCACATTTTCTTACTCTAAATTTTTATCTCTTGACAAACCTATTTGTGAGGTTTATATCGAAACTTTTTAGTCATTATTGACTCAGTGTTTTACTTATTCAGCACCTTTTCAAAGTACGTCAGTACTTTAATGTGGCCAAAAATGTGAAATATTGCACCTCTGTGTGTCATCTTGATTTGTTATTCTGGGTTTAAGTTTTATGTGGGATTGTGTTTTGCTGTGTTCACTTTTTATCAACATGTGTTCATCTGTGGAGTTTGGGATTGGTGTCTGCCATGAGGTTATGCACATGTATTTGTTTCTGTGATAAAGTTGTTTTTGTTTTTTGGTTCTGTTGGGTGCAATAAAAGTATATTTATGTTTTCTAATGTAGTGTTTTCTACCTTGTTACTTGTAATACATAGGTAGGAAAAATTAATGATCAAAGTGGATACTGTACAAACAGAATTCATTTACATATTTATTTTTGATCAAGTTTTAGATGGCTAAACAGTCTTGTCATTATTACATCAGCAAATACAGCTTAATGTACAATATATGAATAAACAAAATTATTCTTTGATTAGCAAGTTGCTGGTGAAAGGGCTCATGTCCCCTTACTACCCAGCAGTCCCATAAAAGCTCATGAGAGTTAAATAACTAACAAGATCACATACAATGAATGCCTGTAAAACTAGACATCTTTTGAATGGCACACACAAAAGGTGATGTATGATCAGTGACTTCCTTTCTATACACACAGTTAGCTATTTGAGAAACACAGTAGCAGAAGTGATTGTTTAAATTAGCAAACATCTATTTTAGAACACTAAATTGCATTATGATTTGCAGAGGTTGTATTGAGGCAATATAGATGTTTTCAAACATCACTAATTGCAATTACGACATAAGCTCCAGAGAGCAGACAAAAGGAAGACCTACTTAACAAATGGGATCTTTCATGTAAATAGTTATCTCAATGGCTGCCAAATTATTTTGTCTTTTTACTATAAAGCAGCCCAATATTAATAATAATAATAATTGCACATTACTAGGAAAAAATCATTACAATAGAATATGTGGACTTTTGTGCTTGATACTGGATTATTTTTTTTTTTAAACGTCACAGGCGTCAGTACTGAGATGAAAGTGATACGAGATGCTTGCTGTCAAACCAGGTGAAATAAACCAGCTTTCTCTATATTCAACATCTTCAGATAAATGGAACAAGCAAAACAGCTTTTCTGACAGATTACACAAAGACTACAGGTGAAGTATTACCTAATCTTTTTATAATTTTTGAAGAAAAACTTGGTATTTGAGCAAAACCATAGCCTTGAACAACTTAATCCTATTCCAACAATTAGATACTAAATTTACTAGATGCTCATTAAAAGTTCAATGTTAAGTTTGTTATGAAGTTTTCATACTCACCTGGTTAAACAAAATATCCTCTTTGAAATCATTCCCATAATCTCAATACTGATGAGAAACTCACACAAAACATACACACATAACCAGGTAAACTAAACAAGTACTATTTTTAATTGTTAAAAAAAAGTTATTATTCTTAGAGGGCAACTTATTATACATTTATCCACAAGGCTTGAAAGAAAAAAAGATTATATATTTACGGGTTGAATAAAGGTAGGAAGTTTATAAGAGGCATGGCAGTAATCAGACAGGTGTGTGATGCATCAGAATTCTAGTCAAAAACCCATGAAAACAAAATGAGTATTGAAATTTCCGTCTTAGGTTGATTTACCAATATACACTTACTATGGAACAATCATGCATACAAAGAGAAGCAGTAGAGGACAGTTTCCTCACAGATCATACATGTTCATAGAAATTTGCCTCCAAGAAAAAAACATTTTTTTTTAAAAATCGGTATGCAACACTGCACTGACATAAATGGCCCTCCACACTTGTACTTCACAGGTACTTCAAAATTTTCAATCATTCATGTGATGTAATTAAAAAAAGAAAAAAAAGCAATAAAAGTCTCTTATTTTAACAAATAACAAAAATAAAAGGAAAAACAGCTCAACATTCATATCAGGAGACCTTAAGCACTTGGTAAACAAAATCAGAAGGCACTCTGCCATTTAATATTTTTAACAGCCTGTGTCATTAATTAATCCCACAGGGTACATGGTCAGTACTTTTAGACCCACCAAAGGCATAACTTAGATGCAGACAGACACAAACATACACATTCACCCATTCATGTTTCGCATCATTCATTCAACAAATTCATACTAACTTACACACAAATACTCCCTTCACACATAATTATCATACATTCACTGGCAGATGCACTCTTATTAAGGCCTAATATATTTATACTCTAAATCTACGAAACATCTTCAAGGTCTAAAATTTCACCAACAAATAGTGAAATATCAGTGACACGCTCAGCATGTGTTTTGCAGAAGGGATGCTCCAAAAGCTGATTGTAATTAGGTCTGGCAGTATAGTTCTTTTGTAAACTGTGAAAGCAAAGAGAGAAAATATTATTGTACTGGCATAATTAAAAAATATACCAATAAGAATACATTAGTCACCATTTTTCAATAAAGTCTTCAAATTCACAGGTAAATTTGCCTGAGGGCAAACGTGGGGGATCATCCTTAACAACTTGTTTCAACTGTTCAAATGGAGTACCCCATGTGGCATATGGAAACTTGCCAGTAGCAAGTTCAAGAAGGGATATACCCAGACTCCAAACATCTGATCGAATATCATAGTGTGAAGGATTGCCAGATGGATCAATACGTTCAGGCTGCAAAAGCAATTCATAATGATATTTTATTCATTCCCCACCAAACAGCCATTTTAAGATTTTTGATAAGGTAAATATATAAAATTAAACTTACAGCCATATATGGTTTGCAGCCTGCATCAATTGTCTTAGCCACAGAATCCACAAGGTACCCAGATATACCAAAATCACACATCTTTACCTCTCCACGCCTATTAATTAGAATGTTAGATGGCTTAACATCACGATGAATAACTCGAAGCTTTGAGTACAAATAGTGAAGAGCATTGACAACCTAAAAAATAAAGAAATCAAGAAATCTTTTAGAGTTAAATGTCGGATGTGTCACGGTAGGTACAGTGTCTGAATTTACCAGGTAATACTTTTATATGAAAGGAAGGGAGATTATCTTACAGCAACAGTGATTTTCCCCAAAATGTCTTCAGGAATACTTCTTTGGTGGGAATAGGCACGTGTATAAAATTTGTCAAGACTCATGTCCATTACTTCCATGCATATCCAAACATCCCCCTCACGGAAAAGAGCTCCATAAAATTGCACGGTATACGGACAATCTGATGAACGCATTGAAATGTCAAGGTCCATCAATAGGCGCTTCTGTTCCTTAGTGTTTACAGTTGCTGCTATGCGCTGAAAGAACATATGAACATTAAAAGTTTTGTCAAATAGCATTTCATTAAATGGGGAATTAGTTTGATGAGTGCCAAACTCATTACAAAGACCTGTAATTGAAAAGTGAACACTTAGAACTATTTTCTACTGAATCTGCAGTTACTTTACAAATACAAAAGCCATTACATATTTAAGATTTAAAAAAAATGAAAATCTACATACTACTGCATTATTAGACTATGGTAATATTTTAAACTAGATGGTGGTATGTGTCAAATGTTATTAACATCTACAGTAAATAGTGTAAATACCATGCTGCAAACATAGAATCTGCCACAGAATGCATGACATCCGAAATGTGATGCAATAACAAACCATCAATTAAGTGCCAAATTGAGTAACAAAATTGATCAACCTGTGCATAGAGCAAAAAGTACAGTAATAAGCATTGAAGCCATGTCATAAAGGAAAAAAATAATACAAAAAATAAGATAAGATAAGAGTAACTATTTTTTTTTGTTGCTATTTGGGTGGACTGAAAGGCAAATTCATATTGCAATAGCTCCTTGTTTTTACAATTTAACAGAATTACCAAACAACTAAGGTGGTGATTAACATCCACATTTTGATAAAACAAGACAGACATGTTGAGTTTTATTTTGCTAATCTATAGTGCTATACATTTCATGCTGTCATTTATCAAAAATGCCAAACTTCACAACAGAGTTCTGAAAAAATTACATCAAAGTACGGAGCAGTGAATAAGCTGGATATTGTCAAATTTTGATGCAATATTGGAGTTTGTCATGCAGAATTACCGAGCTCTTGCAGTCCCCCGCTGAGTGTAGCAAGTTCTCAAAGTTTACTAATAGATCATGTTGTTCCTGCATACTTAAAGTGGCTGATATCCTCTAGCAGCACAACAAAACCAGCATATTGGATAAAAATATTTATAAAAATATAAATTTCTCATGAAAATGTGTATTATATCTATTTCTTAAAAAAGTGTGTGTGTTAATGCAGATTGAGTGTTCTCAGAAAAACTGTTACTCGAAAATGAAAAAAAAAGAGAGAAAAACACAAGAAATAGTAACATTAGAGATTAATTGATTATTTAAAAAACTTACCTTGACAGCCATAACAGTTTGACTTGGTATGTGGCGCATTTTTTCCACGATGCCATAAGCTCCTCGACCAAGATCACATATTTTCTCCAAATCATCAGCCTCGACCACGAATGTTCTATCACCTATGGTTATCGTTGTCTTTTTGTCAAGATTCCGTGGAGGAGTCCTGAAACATAAATATCACTTTAGAAAGAAAAAACTCAATCAGTCCAGGACTTTTCCGAACTCTATTATAAAGTGCTCCTTAAAACAGAGGCTGACATCTGACGAGTCTTTACACAACGATGAAAACAGGGGGTCAAGGAGATTAAGAAACCAGCTACTCACACAGCCACAGCTTCTTCTGGCACCACAAGTTTTAGTTTAGGTGGCTTGCGTCCTGGAAAAATAAATTTTTTAAAAATGTCTGAATGTTTGAACAAGTTTTGTGACTTTAAGGGGACTATATTAGCATCTCTTACCTGCCATTGTTAATATTATTGAAGTACTTTTCAGTCCTTCTGTCTCAGTCAGTTCAGTGTCATCTCTACACTAAATTAAGAGTTAAAAATTAAGAGTGGACACACTCCAATTTCACTGATGTGTTGAAGACAACCCAGTTTCTGGACCAGTGATACGTTACCTAGAAAAGTGAAAAGACTTTAAATTCTCGTTTCGGACCTGATAACTAATCGAAATCGAGGGATCATCAACAAGATAAAAATGGACTACGTCGTGACAATAAAAACAAACTTCAATCAAAAGAAGGCTGAATGAAAATTTAAGGTTATCCTTCTAAACCAAGGTCAGGCTCAATGTTTCAATGAATAATACTTTAATAGATTGACAAGATTTCGAGTTCATATCGATCGAAATTAAGCGTTTAATTTTTCAATTTTCTGAATCTAAAGTTTCGAACATACATTACAGTATTCCCAGCGAAAATCTATATAATGGCCATCAAAACTAGGTGTTGATTTTCACTCCAAACCCAACACACCGACGACAGCCAATCAAAATTCTTGCTGTAAACTCACGACCATCTGCATTCAGTTGTCTGTCTCTGGGGCAAAGAAGGCGGCGAAATAGGTATGAGAAATTAATGTTTTACCTAACTGCCCTGTAACTTTTCCATATCAGAGAGGGAATCGTCTTCTTAATGCTCTTCTTTTGTTGATTTGAGGGCAACCTGGTGTAAGCATGGAACCCTGCAGGACATCTCCGTAGACTTGGAATTTTCGACTTAACTTAACAGGAACAGAATCTAAAAGTGTCATCGGAGTCGGGTTATCTCGTCTCTAATACTTTGTTCGAATTTGGTCTTTATCATAGTTTTTAATCATGGGAAACATTCAAGCAGTCCAAGCTGCGAGTGCTCCCCCTCCCCCCACCATGCCGCCGCCTCCACCAGGCATGCCTCCTCCTCCTTCAGCAGGATCCGAAAAGTCAGAAAATGCTCAATTTCAGCCTCCAATGCCTCTGCCCCAAGACCCGTCTTCTGTAAAAAATCCAGGAACTATGGAAGATCTCCACAAACAGTGCAAAGGTTATTTTATGATTTTTTAAAAGAATGTCTGCTAACTCTTGAAAGGTTAGGTCTTGTTATCTTCTGCAAATTGTGACTTATTTTTCATGTGTTCTCACTGGTACAGGCATACCCTCCTTGAATTTCAGTCTAATTCCACCCCCTCACCCCCTCTTATTTCTCAGTGATTTGTTGTAGGAATGTTTGATTCCATACTGATTGTTTCTAGATTGCTTGTCAACTTAAAAATCAGTGGTATTTAGCAAGTTGAAGTTTGTCACTTGTCAATAATTCTCATGTCTTTTTTTAAAAATTAAATCCTTTCAAAAAGTCAATCTAATTCAACATGCTCACGTAGTTTTTCCTTTTATTTTACAATTACTTTTGGTTTTTATAAGGTTTCAATGCTAAGAGTTTTGTATGAATTCTTTTATTCCAAAAGTATACTTTGTGTATTCTATTCATTTGTTGATTTATACTTTACATTTTTATTCTAGATGTCTTTCCGACAAACTTTGAGGGAGCAAAATTAATGGTGAACAAAGGACTGAGTAACCATTTTCAAGTTTCACATACCATTAATTTGAGCTCTGAAACACCCTCTGGGTACCGCTTTGGAGCCACATATGTTGGCACTAAGCAGTTCACATCAAATGAAGCTTTCCCAATATTGTTGGGTGATATAGACCCAAGTGGAGACCTCAATGCTAATATTATCCATCAATTCACACCCAGACTTAAAACAAAATTTGCCACTCAGGTAATAATCGTCCATACAGTGTATTCATTTGTAAAAACTGATTGGAGTTTCATACTTGACATTCTTAATTTCTAGGTCAAAAAGAGTAAATTTAATGCTATCCAAATGACCGCTGATTATAAAGGTTCAGATTATACTTTCACAGCTACAGCTGCTAATCCAGACATCATAAATGAATCGGGTATGTTCCTGAAGACTTACTTTTTGTGAAATGCTGAAGTATCTAGCTTATGAACTGGCTAACAGAACATCCTTTTTTAGGTGTCCTTGTCGGTCATTACTTGCAGTCTGTTTCGAAAAACACTGACTTGGGAGCTGAATTGGCATATCAGTATGGACCACAGGTTCCAGGAGGAGAAATTGCAGTCCTATCAATAGCTGGCAGGTATTCAGGTAAGTATCAATATTTTTTCTGTATTAATGAATGACCATTATTTGCTCTGATATGTTTGGGCTTCATATTTGTATATTTTTAGGGAAGGATTATGTATTTAGTGGCACTGCAGGTATGTCTGCCTTGCATTTATGCTACTTTCAAAAAGCTAGCGAACAACTGGCTCTGGGGGTTGAATTTGATACTAATTTCCGCATGATGGAGTCGACAGCAAGTCTTGCTTATCAAATTGATGTGCCTAAGGCAGATCTATCATTCAAAGGTGAAATTGCCTTTAAATGCCATCCTTGTATTTCCTTAAATGTGATAATATGTAATTTTACCATCAATTTGTAATTTCAGGTATGGTTGACACCAACTGGACTATTGGAGGAGTTTTAGAGAAAAAACTGGCACCCCTACCTTTCTCATTTGCTCTGAGTGGATTGCTTAACCACAGTAACAGTAACTTTAGGTTGGGATGTGGGCTCATGATTGGTTAAAGTACAACTGTTATATTTTTTTTATCTTAGAGGACTGTCACTTGACATTTGGTTGTGCATTTGGCTTGAGCATACAAACTCCTCTTCAGTTTGATGCTCCAATGATGTAAAGTTGAATCAGGTTACAACTCATAGGTGTCATCTCACAGCCATTGTGTCTTTTACTGTTGTGTTAGTCATTTTATATGAGTTCATCCTCTTCTCTGCCTTGAGCCTTATGCTGCCCAATGCATTTATGAACCCATTCATTCCCCATGCCAGAGCACTGTAATTATCGCATGTCAAAGTACTTGAATTCATGTAGTTTAGATGTAGGATAAGTAGGATTGTACGGACCTCCAAGATAAATTTACCTGGATGTGTGTTTCAATACATTGCCTTGGAAATGAAATTTCTCCCTTACCCATCTTATTTGTGGCCATCTACCTTTCCAATTTTAATGCAAAATATTTGCCTAAATTTATAGCAATAATTAGCAGTCTCAGTTGACTTGCTTGACCTACAATCACTACTTCCCTGTAAGAGCACACATTTTAAAAGCATTGAATATACTTGAGGTAAAATTGCACTACAGGAATGTTCTAGTCATTGTTATTCAATTTCGTTGAACTAGTTTTAAAGAAACTTGAACAAATGTAGCTTTAGAGAAGTCTGAGCAGTTATCAGTTGAGCTTTTAGAAAGGTAAATTGTTGGCAAAATTTTTTGAACATTAGTATTGATAACACACAAAAAAAAAAGAAATACCTGTCGGTGCAAGACTAATTGTCTGTGTGAAGATGTGTAAAAACTTTACTACTAATCATTGTGACATTCACTCTACAGTGGGGAATCATGATACATTATTTTTGTTTGTTAGTAAGAACTGTTTGACCATTAAGGGAAAGGAAAAGTGTGGCTCAGTGTGGCTTGTGTTCATCATGTTTCTTATCTATGTTCCGTCATGGTGTGGCTATAGGGAAAATATTGAAAATAAATATGACAGTAGTGACATGTTTCCCGCTATTTTTTATGTTCATTTTTAAGGTTTTGTCTCATTGCCCAGCAGTGCAGTGGCATGCAGCTAGAACTGTCTTGCTTCAGACGCTATATTGAGTAGCTAGGCCCAGATTATGGGCTTATCTAATTATGTATACTGTATGTCTGATGTGACTTTGGAGTATCATTCAGGAGCATTCCAGTTCAATCTTTTCATTTCGAACCATAACACTATTGAACTTGGGGCATAATTTCAGAATTCTTAGAAGAATAGGGAGTTATTTCACTGATTGATGCAACAAGAAATAACACTCCATTGACACTGCACCGATTTAATTTACCTCCATTTCATGGTTTCAACAAAAATTATTGCTTTTTGCAGCAATACCACTGGGCTATGTAATAAGTGTTCAAATGCATTTTGTCATTTAGATACTCTTTAAATTATGCGCAATCTAGCCCTCAGTAAAATAGAAATACAATATCTAAAATATTTAAAATATGTACAAAAAATACAGAAGTATTAATTCCTCATGGTTAAAGACAATACAAAATAAACATACACTTTACTCTCTGTTCCACCCAGGGTTTCCTTTCATTTTCTTTGGATGAGTATTACTGGAAAGGGTGAGAAAAGTAAAAATCACATTTGTACCGGTCAACGTTTCTTTTCTCTTAGAAAATAACGATGCAATATCACAACGAGCAAGACTTAAGAGCTAAATGTGAGAGTATCACATTTGAGGTAATAAGAGGCGGTATACTAAACATTAACACATACAGTTCACTCAGCTCAATATAAAACGCATGTAAAATAAGCTACAGTTCTGTATAATAACAATCCATATTGGACCAAAATTGCTTGTGTGTTGCATCTCTCTTGGAAACTCTGCGCCAGTAAAATGCACAGAACAGATATGTGGCAAACTGATCCCTTTATTTTAATTAGCAAAACAAATTTTTTAAAAAAAGGGTTGTTATTAATATTTACTTTGGCGTCGTCCAGTTTTACTGGCATAATCAAATGAGAGAAGAGTTTGCAATTATCAGCTTCATCAGTGCCATAAACTGAAAATAGTTAGACTAACACTTACATTGGTTGATGAGAAGCATTTAACAAAAGGTGGCTTAAGATTTGAAATTATATTATTTTCTGCACCTTTCAAACTGCATATTTACTGCATATTTACATAGAATGTATCTTAAGGTATAAACAGAAATTCAGCACTTGTCCAGAAGAATTGAATATTGGTCACAAAATGTAATTGCGGACTGGTAGTAAATTTTCATGTAATTACATATACATTAACCATATAAGCAACCATAATATAAAATTATGAAACAGTACACAATGAAAAGTTAAAAGTTCTGAAAGGTCAACATTTGAACAGATTCAATGTAATCACATCTCTTAAAAAATGTATACAGAGGGTGGCAAACACCAAATATTTTATACAGTTATACATACAGTTCTATTGACTGGGAAATTCCTGAGACAAGCATATGTTTTCCAAAACATAACTTAAACTCTTGAATTATGTCCAAATCTTATTTTCAAAAAAATCAAAAACAAACATGTTTTGTTTTTGTGTTTCTCCCATTAAGACAATGTTTGCTGAATGAATTCTCCACCTCAATCTCTGAAGGTTGAATATATTACAGCAAAGCAATACCCTGGATCACAGGCTTAAACAGTGAAATATATCACAACCTCCAAAGCTCCTAACTTTTGCTCTAGCCTTAGAGTGTTAAAGGCATATTTACAAAAATAACTATGAGGGGGGTGTAACATGTACATAGCCAGTTCTGAATTTTGGTAAACAGAGTCCAAATTTACTTTCAATACCCTGGAATATAGGAAGAGCCACCTGATATCCTCCAATGTGATCTGGGTTGGTTGATTTCACTTCATCTGCAATGCCCACAGCTGGGACATTTAGTTCAGACCCAGCAGGACGTCTAAAAACAAGTATTTATGAGTAAAATCCACTGGAGACCTCAACTATGTGAAACTAAATTTAAATAAAATAATACTTACGAGCCACCAAAATCAACATAGAAAAGTCGTTGAAGAATTTCATAAGTTAAAAGAGTAACTCCAAATTGAGGAGATGAGCGACAAACTCGTGCTGTGGAAGCAGAGATCAGTTTAGGTCTAGTTTTTAACTATATAATTCTCATAGTAAGAAAAAAAAGGAGAGAGAGAAGGAACAGGATGGGAGATTTTTTTCTCTTGCTTACCCACTGATCCTTTCCAAAAAGCTCTTGGTCCTTCCTCACGCATAATTTTTCCAAATGCATCAATTACTCCATTGTATGTTGTTTGCCCTTGTCTTGCTACAACCTGGTGGGAAAAATGTTTTTAAAAATTTTGCATATTTATTTTAACTGGAATTTAATGTAAAGTTCAAAGTAAATGTGACTACTGAAATTGAACCAATTCTTACCTGAAGACGTGTTTTGATGACATCAGCAGGAGTTACTAACGATGCAGCAGGTACTCCAGCAATAGCACCGGCAAGAAGGAGGGTAAGGGGATGGTTATAACCATTTTCATCAGCTAGCTTAGCTTTAGTGTGGGCATATGCAGGGAAATAAATGGCACTGAAGGGGATGTCTCGCAGGAAACATGCTTTTGCTCCCTATAAAATAAGAACACATTACTAACAAGAGTAGTTCAAAAACACCCTCAAGCAAATGTTCCTTTCAGAATACACACAAACCACTGACTTTGTATAGGCCAAAGAAGCCAAGTTCTTTAACAACAGACAATGCACTTATTTTCGTTGTGCTAGCTATTTCTCCAGCTACTTGCAGGCGAATCTTTACAATCTCAAGAGGGTTAGTAAATATCACTTGAGAGCCTCCAGCCTGAAACATCAATTTAAAACATCTTGCACATGAACAAAATTAAGATATGCATTAGGTTTTTAACAATCATTCATAATTTATGGGAAACTTACACATGCACCAGATAAAATCTCTCCCCAGAGTGGAATGTTGCCCTTTTTATCAGTGAATTTGTCCCTCACCAAGTCATTTACCTAAAATTAATAAGTTGTATATTAGCTTGTTAGACAGGCCTTTCAATGGCTAAATTGAGTATGCTTACAGTTAGTTTGATAGCTTTCTCTGGTGCTACCCCCATTAGCTGAGGAACAAGTCCCCTGTACAGTCCACTTGCACCTTCATGACGAATTACTTTCTTAAAGCAATCCATTGAATTCCGATACATTAGCTCTCCAACAAATGAGCCAGATCTTTGATTCTGCATTCTAGTTTTCACTAAATCAATGGGATATACAGCGGTGGCTCCAACAGCTGTTTAAGTATAAGGTTTATCAGATGATAAAATTTGTCATGGTATCATACAAAACAAGAAAGAAAGGATTAAAATAATGGAAATTTACCTCCAGCAATAGACCCAAGTGTAAACCGGTATGCACTTTCTAAAACTTGAATAACTGCTCCACGCTCTTCAGGACTCTTTAAAGAGGAAAAAAATTGAAATAGAATCACTTTAAAAACAACTTAAAAATAAACTGAATTTCCAAGGTAAGTTTGGTACATACTGATACAGCTTTGATTTCTGCCAGACGATTGGTGATTTGCTTAAAATACTGCTCAGGAGCGATAGCTTGTAGGTCACTGTAAACTATGCGGCTGTAAAATTGAAATAAATTAATTTAACAGATAATGGGTGTAGACATATAAGGGCTACTACCTATGCTTAGGAGAAAAAAATCTATTCACAAACCCAAACCAACTACGGTGATCCTCATGAGAGTTTGATATGCTGCATTCCAAAAGTCAGCAAACAAGTGAACAGTTCCCAGATAATTTACAGTACATGGCAATAATTTATTGTCTACATAATATATCATTAGCACCAAATTCAACATTTTGTGATTACTTTCTACTCTCACCTTGTTTGATGAAGAAGGTGGCAGAGGACAAAAAGAATATCAACTTCAAGGGGGGTAATCTGGGACATCATCTGTGCAGAGTGCAAAAACTCCTCTAAAAAATTTCATGAAAATTAGAACTTACAAATGATAGGAAATCATAGGAATATGGGTGAAATATTGTAGTTAAAGGAGATACCTTTTGTAACTTCTTGGTTTCTGTTTCCATTTGTTGCATTTAAATAAATTCTCTTGATGAGTTCCATGTTATTGAGCAGCGAGTTGAATGCCATGAAGTATGGGAAGCTCACCCGTTGTCCACTACTACTACCAGCTGCAGCCTAAGGTTGAAAATTCAGTTACATTTTGACCAGACTTTACCTGAATATTACAACGTACTTATACTTACAGCAACAAGATTAGCTTTGACATCTTTTGTAAGCAAATGACTCTTGATTGACACCATAATGTCTTGGAAGTCCAAAGCTGAAATGAAGCCAGATCCATCCTTGTCAGATTTACGGAAAGCCTCCATGGCATAAACCTCATGGAAATCCTATGGGTAAGATAAGACAAGTTCTGTATATCTGGACAAAAGAAAGAAAACAAACATACAATATTGTACTTACATGAAGAAGTTGACTGAACTCAGAGTAGGAAATGAGTCGTTTCTTGTCTTTGCCAAAGTACTGCTTGATGAAGTTTCCATCAAAATTGAAGGGCATACGCTGATGAAGAGTTGTTTTGCGGACCACTTCAACAAATTCATCTAAAAAGTTTGAATGTTTTTGAATGTGCCAAATCAGGTCAAGATGTAGTGATAAACTGAAAATAATAGTAAAAACTAAACCCACCAAATGACACCATTCCATTTCCATTTGTGTCAAATAATTGGAAGGCTGTTTTGTATAATGCATCTGGGACACACAATAACCCTTCAAATGCCTGAAACTCTGGGAATGATATGAGTCTGAAAAGAGGGAAAATAGTTGTAAAATTTGTAGAATTCTGAATTTTGAATCTATAGTGTACATTTGAATACACTTACCCATCTTTGCTAGTGTCAATAATTCCACCTAACAATTTTACAGATTCCTCATTGAAATCTTTCTCTGGTATGAATCGTAAATAGCGTTGAATAAAATCACCAGCTCGCATGTACTTAACTCCATTTATTTCTTCTGATGCATACTGGGATGGAAAAAATAAGGCAGTATAATAAGTAACCAAAATATTAAGAGTACAATACTGTTAGTTGTAAAATAAACTTGAAGCAAATTACCTTATTAAATATCTCCTGCAACTGCTCAGTGCTAGCACGTTTCAGGTACCCTGCACTCTGCAATAAAATAATAACAATATTAATTGAAAGTGTGCTTGTTTAGTTTTGAAGTAATGTGAGCTGATGTTTCAGACAAAGTGAGTTGATGTTAAAAACAAATAAAAAATATAGTGTAAAGAAAGACTTGAAATACATAGCTTTACAACATAGGGAAATAAGAAGAATTGTGGTCGGCAAGGTGCAGGGGGAGGGTGGGAGTACATGGTTTGGGTGTAGGAATTGGGTAGGGGAGAGGGGGATAAGCGGGTATTTTGAGGACGAGAAAGTAGGGGAAGGCCAAGAAATTTGGTGGACGTTTGAGCCGTTTAGAGCTATTTTCGTCCGCAGATGCCGCTCCGCAACGCAGAACCCTTTGCGTCATAGACGCTCCATGACAGCTTTTCTTTGGAATTTCCGTTTCGTTTTCTAATTTATTCTTGTTGGTCTACCGTGGGTGGGGGTGATTTCTAGGTTGATTCAAAAAATGTTTTTATGATATGCTTGCAGTTAAGGCCACAGTAAGCAGATAGGGATTACGACCACGATTTTCTACCGGCCAAGCATTAGAAAAACCATCGGCGAAATAAGCGGGTACTACACAAAAAAGGCAAACTTGCAAGTCAACGCTGCCAAGTTACTAGAAATTAGTGCAGCGTTTCTGGGCTGGAAACGAATGTGTGCTTTAGAGGACGAAGAATCAGCAAACATATCCTAATGAGAGCAGAGGGGACCACTGAGGCAGAGCAACACACGGGGGAATTTCCGCGACGTTACCTCCGTCTCGTGGTGGGGAGCCATTATCACGCGGTAGGCTGCTGAACTTCACATTCACATCAACTTCACATGACAAGGTGTTTCAGGGCGTGGTGTGGCGCGACCCAGGGCACAGCCGCCGCTGCCCAGCACACTGAGGGAACCAACACACGACAAATGAGACAAAACGGACACCTTGCTCACGGTGCCTTAAAACCTTACCGCCTATCGCCCAGCAGAACGCAAGACGAGATAACAGTAAATTAGGGTAGGGTAGGGTGACATCCCAAAGTCAACTCAGCGCCCTCATTTTTCAAAAAGCGTGACCTACAAGGTAAGATTTTTGTCCAGTGCTCATCGGGCAAGTCCTCGTCTCCAGGAGCCACAGCCGCAGCTAGGCATCCCCGCGACATGCGCGCTGGGCGGGTGGCCCACCTCGCCAGGCTGACCACCTCCACCAACGCAGCCGCAGCGCACGCAGCTGGAGGCGAGCCAAAAGCGATGAGAGGAAAGCGGACCCGACTCGGCCAGCGCGACGTGACCTTTTCTACGGTCGGGCGGAACTTTCCTGACCCCGGAGGTCGCCACTTTCATAATCCGGGTGTAATCGTCAGTAGCATTGTGGGCCGGCGCGGCGCGGCGCGTCAAAAATAAGGTGTCCCTCTCTCTCTCTCTTTCGTCTCCCCCGGACCCGACCCGGCCGATGTGGGGGAGGAGGCAGTGAACGCCGTGGGCACATGGGCGAGTGACGTCGACGCAAACAAGCACCTCGGCGAGGCCAGGCCAGGCCAGGCGGGCAGCAGCGGGGCGCCGAGATAAGACCGCCGAGCCGCGCCGCAAGACGCACAGCTGATGTCGACCGACTACTATATGAGCCTCCAATGACATTCTCATCCCGCGCGATATCGCCCGGCAGCAGGCGGGGGGCGGCCGGAGCGGTACACGCTCACACATTTGGCACGGCAATAAGTCCGGGGCTGGGCCGGGTCTTGGTCTTCCCCCGCGGCCGGACGTCGACCTGGATGGCCCACCTTCCCGCAGCCCACGGCCAGTCTGGCCCAGATATGCGTCCAGGAATTTCACCTCGGTCATTCCTGATGAGCAAATTATCCCCTCCACGAATCTAGCCTCGACACGGCCGGCAATGGAAGCCATACATGCACCCCTCGCGCTCCGCTGCACTGCACCACCCCAGCCCCGGCCCCGCCCCGCCCCGCCCCGCCCCGCCCCGCCCCGCCCCGCCCCACGCTTCCTGTAGCGGTCAATGACAGTTGGTCAACACCGTCACCTGGCTCTCCCTATCTACTACGCACGCTGGACCTACGCCACTTGCTAGTAGAGTACACATCCCCCCTCCCCTATTTCCCCCTCCAAACACAGCCAACACTCTCACACCCCAATTCATTGACTGCAGTGCATGTGGTGCGCGGCAAGATATGGCACGGGAGCAGTTGGCAAAGGTGCAGGTGTCTGCGGTGAACGGCGCCTCGTCAGCGGGTCGCACCCCAGCACTGAGATTCAATGGAATGAATGGTGGGAGGAGGCACACCTGACAGACAGTAAAATACAAGGGAGGCTGTCTCAAGGAAGGTTTTAAAGTAAAGTTAAGGCGGGCTTCTTAAAAAATATAAAATAGTCTGCGAAGACAGAGAGGAGTGGAAGCCTCTTCTCTTAAGCAAGAAGAGGTGAAAATTGAATAAATTTTGAATATGAAAGGTGGACAAGAACTAAACTAAACTAAATGTTAAACGTATTCAATTTTGATTATATGTATCAGGATTGTTTGAGTTATGCTTCTGCCTCTGCTTGTTTATTTAGAACTCACTGATTACTTCCCAGCCAAGGTCACTGCAGATTACGGGACTTTCATGACAACAGATCAAACTGGCTGAAAGATTATGAAAACGCTCAGAACAATATTCTATAAGAAAACATGATCATGACAACATACATGTATAATGTAGATGTTCAAAGCAGAGTATTCGCTTATAGTTTACAACTTACAATAACTTATAATCAGCAAATACTTACAAGACGTCCAAAGTCCAACGTCATTGTGATAAAGTAAGAACTCGGTCAGTTTATGATGTACACAGTGGCATCAACTGCCTTGCTTAAGAGATGAGCACAGCACTATCACACCCAATGGTCCTACCGCGACCGGCGCCGGCCGCTGACTGACAGTGTGACCTAGACCTACCAGTGAGGAGAGGAGCCACTACCTCCCACTCCACAGCTTTTTTCACTTCATCCCTGAGATTCATCTTCGTTTCATTTGTTATCACAGCCCAAAACTGGCTGCCACTGACATCAGATCTCTGGCTCCCAATGATTAGCCTAGATATCAGTTGTCCGCTGACTTCTCCCACCAAAACAGCCCTGCCCCAAGCAAGCAGAGAAGTCATTTGGTGTTGCAGCAGCTGCTATCAAGAGGGCAAGGTGCTTTAGTCTGCCACTTAATCATGTCATTTATTTTCTCCCTCTCTTATTGCCATAGCAATGGAATCTTTGGTAAAGAAAATTGGCTTTACTATTATTAAAGAGAAAAATGATATGCTTAAGCAGAAATGCTTCTGCAAGGACATTAAAGAATACTTTTTAAAAATTTTGCCTTAAAATAACCAGTCAAAATATTCCACAAATATTATTTAAGATATAAACAAATTTAAATTTCAGAAGCTCCTTAAAATTTGTCTATTTGGCATTCAAAACAAATTAACATTGGCAAGTGGCTATGGCACCTTAAGCATGTTAAGCACTACCACATTTCTTCACATGAGCATAATGACATTCCAAGAAACGCATTTAAATTTTATGCTGGTTTTACGAGGGACTAGGCCGACTCGACCCCATTTCGATTTCATTAGCACCCGAAGCTCGAAAGCTCGCCCTGTCCGCATCAACATATGCCCATGAATATGGAGGGGACACCTAACCTCTACATAATGTATTCGGGAGACGGTCCGGGACACGACTGGGGTCGCCAGTGTAAAGAGTCACAGACTCCAGCCGTCTGTACGAACCTAATCAGCGGACAGGTCAGCTGTCAGACAATGCCCAGGTCAGCCCGGGCCCGGGGAGCGACGGCCGTGTCGGTCGGGGGGTGTTGCACGTAGACCCTCTCTGTCGAGGGCACGGGCAGGCACGGGCGCAGCAGGGCGGGGGCGGGGGAAGGTAGGAAAGGGTCGGGTCGGGGCGGGGCGGGCGGGGGCGAAAGACATTACCCCGCGAAGCGAAAACACTGGCACTCGCACCCCTGGCGGTGGTAGGGCCGTTACGCCCCCTCCCTGGGGCGGGAGAGCGGCCAGGGGCGGAACCAGGTCCCGGCTCGCCCAGGGGGCTATTCATAGTCCTGGGCTGCGGGGCCGAAGTGTGAGGGGGGGGGGGGGGGCAGGTGTCAGAGCAAAGGGCCTCTGACAGCCCACCTAGCCTAGACCCAGTGACCCACCGGGCCCTTATCGGTAGGGCCAGGGCCGCACTATCAGCGGCGGGGCGCGGCGGGGCAGCGGGCGCTTACCTCTAGGCACTGCGCCTCGGTAAACAGGAGACCCCTCAGCCACTGTGCGACGTTCATTCCTGGACCGTGGCTCTGCAAAGGAGGAGCAGACATTCCCCGAGCAGAGGAACGGGTGTGAGGCGATGACGACCCCGGGTCCACGTCGCACCGCGGGCGCCGCGCGCCAGGCTCGCTCTCGGCAGCGGCGGCCACCCCCGCAGGTGCACCAGACACGGGGTATTACCTGTTTGGTGATTCCAACCTTGCGTCCCGTACGACAGTCGGCCATGCCATGCACCTTGAGGGTAGCAGACGGTTACGTCACGGGGTTATGGCGCGGCGGTCACAGCTGGTCACAGGACTCACCGCCTTCGCCGCTCCGCCGCGCAGGACCGGCGCGACGCGACGCGACGTGGCGCCAAATTCAAACGGGGCCGCGCGTGACCTTGTGCAAAGGATGCTGACGGGTGCGTTATCATGCCGCGTCAGGTGCTACCCGAAAAGAGCAAGTGTTTTGGTGGATGTCTCTAGAGGACGAGGGCACTGCAGGACGAGTGGACACGCCCTCCTCGGTGGGATTAGTACTCGGGGGCCGAGATAAGCTGGCGATACTCCGAGGGCTGGGCTGCTGCTACTCCACAGCGCGCAGCCTCTCAGCGTGGAGTATCGTCGCGTCGTATGGGGAAGACCCATCAGACCCACCAGCAAAGCAATGTGCGTGTATATTTTTTGGAAAAAAAAAAAAAAAAAAAATTGGGGCGGGTCGGTTATTTAACTCACACATTTATCTTGAATAAATTCTCTACAGTGCCGCCGCAAGCTATTTCTACGCAATGCAAGTAGATAAAATAAATAATAAACCATCCCGGAAAAGAATTGCACATCTTTATCTTTGGGTAAAAGGCAGGGGAAGAAGTGAGGGTAGTGCGGAGGCACGCCCGTGAGATGGACTATTAGCCCCCCTCCCCTTCCCCTGTCTACGCTCGCGCCCGCCCCCTCCCCCGCACTGACACAGGGTGAGGGTGGTGAGGGTGGTCTTGAGCGAATAAAAAGAGGCCGCCGTCCACACAAAATCTGATCGCTGAGAAGACATCAGAGAGCGACTCATCGCGATAAAGTAAAGGACGGAAATATTCTTCCTAAAAATAATAAAATAAAATAGAACCGAGCGTCCTGGAGGACCGTGGTTGCGTTTGCCTCGCCCTTAACGAAGGAACGCCACAAGTCCAAGACGTTGGGGGGCAAAGCGACTTGAGCATCCCTTTAATTAATTCTCCCAGCAGGGTGAAACGCGTTAACCTCATTACCCTCCACTTGTGCCCCGCGCTGCGCGCTGCGCGGCGCTGCGCTGTGCACGGGCTCGCCAGGCCGGCCGACCGCCCCGCCCACCCGCTGCTCGCCCCGCCCCGCCCCGCCGCGCCCCGCCCCGCCCCGCCCCGCCCAGCCTCATCCCCCACCCACCCCTTCTCTCTAAACACGATTAGCGGTTCACGCTTCTCCTCCTCTTTCTCGCTCATCTTTGCGGGGCTTAAAAACGAGAGGATGATTATATCGCTGACCACTCCGTCGAGCCGAGACGGCGGCCGGGCCCCGCCCCCGCCCCCGTCCCGCCTAGCCGGTGTCCGGCGGAGATGCGCAGGGGCGGAGTGCTGCGTGGGTGGAGTGGAGGCGGTGGGGGTGCGTGAGGGGTTGAGGGTGAAGTAGCTACGAGTGGCGGGCACAAGAGTGCCGGGGGCATTGGAATGGGTGCGAGCAGTGAAGACGCTACCAGCGGCAGCAAAGACTCGCCCCTCAAGTTAGGCCACCCATTCGACACAAACAACGAAAATCCGTCCGCGATCGTCTGTCGCGGTCGTCCACGGATCCTGTCGTGGGGCGCTCCGCTGGTGGACGAGGTGGGGTAGGGAGTAGGGAGCAGGACGCAAGACTCCCCTCCTCCTCGTTATTAGCCTTACATCCGAAAGGGCCTCGCTCGGCGGCAGGGCCAGGGCCGACTTCCACGAAAAAGACCGGCTCACCTCACACACGCCATGGGGCGTGCACGAGCATACAGTCGGGTGCGTGCAGGCCGGACGTGCCCGAGGAGCGTCACACTACCACTTTTACTTCCAAACACTACTTCGCCTGCCGGTGCGGGTGGTTTCACGTGTCATATGAGGGCTGGTCGTACTCATGGCTGACGGGGCGGAGCAGGGCGGGGCGGGACAGGGCAGTTCATCGATCAAGTCATCCCCGCGGACCACCCCGGGTGGCGGGGCGTGGCGGCGGAGCCTCTACTCCGCGCTCCTGCTCCTGCTCCTGCTCCTGCTCCATCACCCGCGCCGACAGCGCGCCGGTGCAGATGCAGGTGCAGCCGCCTGCGTGGACATTACCTTCACGTAGTGCTCCGCGTCGATGAAGATGGCGGCCGGCACGGTGTTGGGCATGGTGCTGGGCTAGGTGGCCTGCAGGAGAGCGTCCGCGCGCGTGCGTCTGCTGCAGCCGCCACTGCTGAGCCTGGTGTGTTGTGATGGTGTGCGCGGCGCTCCGGGCGAGCAGACGACCCGCTCCCGAGCTGTCAACACACACGCGCGCCGCTCAGCTCAGCCCGACGCTCATTAATATACCACGTGACCGGCAGAACATATTAGTGAGCTGACAACGTGAAATGCGCCCCCTGCCCCACCCCCGCCCAAAGAAAGAGGTTAAATTAATTATCGAGCTTTTGTAGTTTACAGCAGAGCAGAGAGAGAGCGAGCAGCGCAGCGCGACTAGCTGCCAGCCCTTCCCCTGCGGTGGGGGGAGGGAGGAGGGAGGAGGGGCAGACCGCTCCCGCCCCGCACCCCGCCCCGCCCCAAGGCGCAGATTTGGACTGCAATTTTTATTATGTAAATGTACAAAGATACACCCTTTAATAACTAGGGCAGCAGGGGGGAGGAAGTTTGGTGCCTGCTGCTCGTGGTCGCCCTTCCCTCCCCCCCCCCCTCAGCCCTCCCCCTCAGCCCCCCCCCCCTCAGCTCCCCTCCTCTCGCGCAGAGGAATATCTCTATACTTTTACTTTTCTATTGAAAAACGAAGTGCCTATAAAGTGGCCCCAAACCCCGACCATTCAGAAAGCTGAGGTATTCGGGGCGGACGCACTAACGACAGAGTGCTGCGGCCGGGACCGTCGGGGCCGGGTGGGACGGGGCGGGGTGGAGCGTTATCCTGGGCACAACGGCCAAGTCCCAGCTGGCCTGTGGACGTCCCATCCTAGTGACACGTGACCCCGATTAAGCCCAGCCCAGCGGTGCGCTGCGCCCCCGCCCCGCTCGCCCCCGACTGCACCGCGGCGGCGAGCACGTCCTGCCCCGCCCCGCGCGGTGCCGGGCTGCTCCCGCCGGGATGCTCCCGGTGCTCCCGGGGAATGCACCCGTGGACAGTGGTGATCCCGCGCCACCGACGTCACTCCGGGATGGATCACCGATCATCCCCAACGAAACGACTACAGCGGGATGGTGGATTTGGACTGTCAGAAAAAAAGGTGGTGTTTGTGTGTGCGTCTGTGTGGCGTGGTGGTGGTGGTGATGTTGGTGGCGAGGCAGGGATCATGTTTGGAGTCATTGCCAATCGAGATACGTATATACGTAGGTTTCTAGCTCAGGCGCCGTAGGGATAGGCGAGACGCCAGCGCCCCGACAGAAACTGACCTGGAATGGGACCGAAGAGCCCCAAGAAGGAAAAAGGGCCAGCAGCTGTTAGGGCGGGCTGGAGGTGACCCCCTGCCCTTCTGACGAGGGCGAGGCGGTTCGGTTCGAATGCGGGTCGCGTAACGCCCCGCCCGGGTAAAAGTGTTGGGCTCGCCACGCTCACGCGCACGCGGCCTCGCCGTATAGTGGAGTGCTGCCCGCCGCCCCGCCCCGCCCCGCCCCGCCCCGCGCCGCCCCGCACCCGGCCGGGCCTATCGCCTTACACACCACGCCTCCAGGTCCAGGGCATTAGTCGCACTGGACGCGCGCAGGTAGCCCAGCCCGCCACCACGGCCGGTGTGCAGCATGGGCTGCCTATCTGCACGGCGGAGCGGGGCGGGGCGGGGCGGGGCGGGTCACCCCCGCGGAGAGCCCCACGGGCTATGCGCACCTCCCTCCGCCGACCCCGGCGCCGCCGTCCGCCGCGCAGTCGCCGCGCGTCAAATTACCGCCAATCCAGGCGTCGGAAATAGACATATTTGATGGCGTGCGTGGTGCGCACCACGTTTGTTGCTCGATGAAAAAAATACGTCGTCGATGCAATATCAATCAGTTTTGATGGGAGATAAGAGTGGGTGGCGGGCCTGGCGGGAAGAGATAAGATTATCCGACGGGGACGGGGCGGAGGGGTACGGTAGGGAGTATTTTCCGCGGGTACCAGGAAGGAGGGGGTGCGGGTGGCGTGACAAGTCTCTAAGACAGGTAAGTGATGACGGGTACGGGTACGGGTAGGGGGAAGGGGTTGGAAAGGGCGCGCAGACGCGATGCCGTAGGGCGGGTGCTGGTGCGGGTGTGCCCGTGCCGTGCCGTGCCGTGCCGTGCCGTGCCGTGCCCCCTCCTGGACCCTGCCGGCCCGGCGCTGCACAACGCCCCCTATAAAGCGGTGGCGCGGCGCGCGCGGGTCCCATTCCTGTCGGCGGGAGGCCCAGCGAGCAGCAGCGAGCAGGCGCGGCGAGCGGAGCAGAGCTGAGCCGAGCACAGCGGAGCAGGAGCAGACCAGAGCGGAGAACAGAAGAGAACAGAACAGGAGAGCCCACCGGTCCAGGACAGGCAGCGGGCAGGACAAGACAGCCTCCAGGTGAGTGCAGGCGCAGCGCGGCGCGCCGCGGCGCCGGCGAGGTCCTGCGGACCAGGCTGCCGAAACACACGGGCTTGGTGAAGAAGATTGCTGGATTTGTATACGGGTTTGTTGGGTCCAGGATCGGATCAGCTGTCCTCGCGGACTTTGCGATCGCTCGCGTTCCTCCTAGAGTGTTTGGATAGGCTAGATGCAACTGACTTGAGGTGCGGCGGGGCGGGGTGGGGCAGGTGTGGTGCAGCCCGTCCCCGTCCGGTCCCCGCGAGGGGTTAGCACCTTTCTGGCCACCCCACCTCGCCGCACCCCGCCCCGCCCCGCCCATTCGTCGTGCTAAAGACGACGCCTGTGCCCGTTACCCTTTGTCATGCAGCCTCTTACTGCCCTCCAGGGTGTTCACCCTTTCCCCTGCAGCCGGGGCGGGGGCGGGGGCGGGGACACCGACCGCGAGAGCAACACCTGTGGGGCGGGCAGGGGCTGTGCTGCGTGGCGCCCGCCCTGGTTCTGGTCCCGCCCTAGAGATATGTACGGACCACTCAATTTTTGTACCCACGTAATACAGGGGGGCTTTCGTATATCATAAATCACCCGCCCGTCTGTCCGATGACTGTCCGGGTTGTGCGGGCTTCGAACAATCCATAGATCCTCGGTCAAAAAAAAATCTATCTTTATTTTTTTTTTGCTTTTTACGGCTCTTGACGGGGCGTTATTGACTCTTTGCGGGCAACGGAGAGGCAAATTTATATACTTTTAAGAAAGTGCCGTATAAGACAAAGTCGTAAAAAGCAAAAGACTTCGATGCGAAAGAGAGGACTAGTCTTGATGACCCCACACCGCCTGGGCTTAAGTCTCTCGAGGGGCACGCTGCAAGGTGCGTAAGGAATTATTTTTTAGTGTTGTGAAGTACCGTGCGAAAGTGCTAGGGTCACGCTGTTGTTGTATTTAAACGATCTTAGACAAATGCGCTTAAAACGTTCAGATCAAAAAAATAAAACTAAAATAAAATACGTATCGTAATGGTGTTACGCCTGACGGTAACTTCCAACCCCCTGGTGGTGAGCCTAGTGAGCCCCGCCGTGCCGCGGCCCCGCGGGAGCCTGTGCACCTGCTGGCATGAATGGCAGCCCTCGTGCGATCCTGATGGCCTCATCCGTACGGGGCGGGGCGGGGCGAGTGGCGAGCTGACCTGTACTGAACGGGCCCCGCGGTGCAGCACCGGCGCCAGCCCCGGTGATGTCTCGCGCCCCGCGCCCCGCCTACACCTTTGGCCCGCCCCCGGCCCGCCCCCGGCCCGCCCCGGCCCGCCCCCGGCCCGCTCCCGGCCCGCCCCGCCGGACCGTCCTTGCCCCTCGCCCACCAGCGACACGCCGCCGCGACCGCGTCAAATGAATTCATAATTTATGCATAGCTTATTCATTAACGCCGTTCGGCCAGCCACACGAGGCCCCGTGTGTGACGGCGGGCCGTGCGATTGCGGGACCCTGTCAGTCACGCCCCCCCCCCCGCCCCCGCCCCGCCCGCCACCTGGGCCACCACCTGGGCCGCGGCCGCCCCGGATGGTGAACTGCTAGATGGGATCGGGTCGGAGTTGCAGCTTCTAATAACAGAAGACATGCGGCATACAGGGAATAAGAGCAGAAAAAGTCCCTCCGTGTCATCATCGCGGCCCTCTCTCGCCGTATAACGCGGGTGTTGCCCTGGTCCGGCTCGGCGGGGGCGGTTGGCGATGCTACTATCGGCAGCGTTGCCGGCGGTATTGCGCTCGCTCCGCGCACCGGCTGTGCCGGGCTGTGCTATAGGGGCCCCAGAAAAAAAAGTGTTGTGGAATCGCGCCGAAAAACGGCAAGAGTATACGCACCTGTGCCAGGTTTCGCGCGCGGGGGGAGGGGGGGGGGGGGGTAAGGGTAGAAATGGAGGTCTTTGCCTCGCTCCTCCAGCAGCGGCCGCGCACAAATCCTGTGCATCCTAATAGTTTGGCAACCCTTTGCAGTTTTGGTTCACAGAAAAAAAAAATTAAAAAAATACAAATAAAGAAACACGTGGTATTTGAATCACTGTCCACTTGGTGGTATAAGCAGTGTCGATACCAATGACGCTACTTGGCCGGCCTAGCAGCTCACGGAGAGCAGGCGTACTGATGATAACGGGTTCGTTTCTTCGGTGACTGAGGCTTCTCGCGCAGCATGACTCCTAGTGGTCCGGCGTCTGGTACCGTGGCGTCGTAGCCGTGCCTGCATAGTGACCGCCCGGAGAGTGGCAGAACAAAGGTTCGAATCTTACCAAAAAATTTAATTTTTCTGAGGACAAACTTGGAGTGGAATTCAAACCCCCCATTTCAACCGAGCTCCCACGTGGAATAGCCGACGGTCTAGTGGTCTAGTGGTGCCGCGAAAACCGTGGGGTGTCTGTGAGACTCGGCACATGGGGCCTGGTTCAAACCCAGGTAGGTTCTTCACTGGTAGCGACAGCGGGTTGCCAGGAAGTTCCGTCCCATGCCCACGACTGGTGGTCGGTCGTGGGGTCATAAGTCCTAGAATCTGGCTCCAAAAATAGCTATTCCATGCCCTGGGGACAGGGCAGTTCGGTTAACCACCGTACGACTAAATCTGGCAGTACGGGGATCAAATCTGTCGAATTGCGCGACAGGATCGCAGTCAGAAAAGCACCGGTTCCCATAAGAACACCGAAGTTGTTGGCTGCCACGGGGGGTAAAAGCCCTGTGCCTGGCGGGAACCGCAACCTCCTTCGGGAGGTTTACTGCCGCAAAAATTTTCCATGTTTTCACGCCACCCTTTCACTTGCAGAGCCCGTACGTAATTTTTCAAGTTTAAGGCGGGATTGAGCTCAGCATTCAAGCCGAAGGCTTGCTTGCCTGGCTCGTAGTCTAAAGGGGTGCTTAGCGCTCAGCTCCGACGCCCCTGCCGCGATCACTGCCGTACCGATACGTTTGTGGGTAGGCCGTGGCTGGTTCCTGGTGTCATTCATGGAGGACCGGGGGGTCTGGGGCTCGTCCCGCCCGACGCGCACCCCGGCCCCGGCGGAGCAAAACGCGGTGAGGCTGGTCCCGACCCGGGCAGGTCGGTGGAGGCGTGCGTTTTGTCATCGGCCAGAGAGCGGTGGGGTCGGGCGGCGGTGGATACTGTCCAGCTTCGGCCAGCCTCGCCGCCCGCGGCGGTGGTGGTGATGTGCGTGGTGGTGGTGGTGGTGGTGTGGCACAGACTGGCACAGACTGCACGCGCTACGTCGCCACCCACCCCACGGGTACAGTTTCCGCCAAGATTTCAGGCGGCACGCCCTGTCCTTCTTCAGCACTAGCGCAGCGCCTAGCCTAGCCTAGCAGAGCCGCCCTGCTCCAGCCCGGGCCCAGGCCAGGCGCCACGCGTCGCCCCCGTTTCTTCCGCCCCGCATCGCGTGCAAATAGGGAAGACCCCGCGCGACCACTACGGCCGCCTCCTTGCGTATATAATGCCTCACGCACACGGGCCGGGCGCCGCCCGCCGCCCCGGGCCCCGTCACCCTGCCTGCCACCTACGGACTATATTAGCATCCGATCTCTCTCCAGGCCACGCGAGGCCTAAAAGGTGAGGCAAGGAGGCTGCGTCCCGGAACCTCCTGAAAATATTCCCGGCACCGCCATACGTATCGAGCGACGTGACGTTCTGACACTCGCCCTTCTTCGCACGCGCAGGCATCCCAACATACGTTTCCGCTCCGCCCGGGAAGTTGCCGCTGACTCCTGCGCTCTGCTGCGCTGCGCTGCGCTGTTTGCGTTTAACTGTTTGTCTGTCTGTTCGGCGGCGGTGCTCTCCTCGGCCGGCCCCGCGGCGCGCTCAGCAGGATGCAGTGCAGCACGGTCTTGACGCTGGCGGCGCTGGTCTGCTGCGCGCTCTCGTGCGCGCTGGCCCAGCGGGTCCCGAGCCAGGACCAGGTGACCAAGGCCCTCATGGACCTCGACCGCATCTACTCCAAGCGGTGAGTACGCCACCACCGCCGCGCCGGCCCGGCCCGGCCCGGCCCGGCCCCGGGGCGGGGCGAGGGGTGAAAGCGCCGTGTGTCGAGGCGTTGCCCGCACCGCAGCGGTTACAACCTTGCATCAGCTGTGTGAACGGATGCAGAACTTAGTTTGAGTGCTTTCACGGCCTGCGCGCGCGCGCGCGCACGCGCTCCCAGAGTTTTGACAGCTTGTCAGTGAGTGGGCCGAGGGGGCCTAGCCCAAGCCAAGCTGCGCTGTGTACATATACTACATATACTCTTCTCGCTCTCGCTGGAGTTCCGCCTCCGCATTCTCCCACACACCCTCACCTACATTTTTCGCCAAAGCGCTTACGTCGGCTCGGTGCCGGATGAGCCCCCCTATCCTCCCGTCACCCCGCCTCGCCCCGCCCCGCCCCGCCCCCGCCTCCACCTTGTGCCTCTCTCCGCAGCGCTGATCACGCCCGTGCCCGTATGCCACTCTCAATAACGCGCATGTTCTGTTTCTCTACCAACAGCTTACAGTCCGACGGCCTCAGGTGAGTTTCTCTCGACCTCCCCGTCTCTGTATCTCACACTTCCTCACCTCCTCGGCACCCCCAGTGCTCCACCCCTGTCCACCTGCACCCCCCTGACCACTTAGGTAGGCAAACACTCTACACCATTTTAACCTAGTTCTGCACGTTGCACATCCGCAAGCAAGGCCCGTGAAAATTGTTCTGCCTGTTGCTATTGTTCGACCAAACACATAGGAGGGGCCAAGCTTTGTAGGGCCATACTCTTAGTGCTCCGGGACGACGGGACACCCGGAGGACATCGCGTAGGCGGTCGCCGCCAGCGCCGCCTCTCTGCCCGTGTCAGGTGCCGCCAGGGGCGTGGCGCACCTCACCGCGCCGCGCAGCGCAGCTGTGTGGACTTTGATTTCATTATCGTTGGGGGCAGTTGGAGGAGGTGGCCGGGCGCGGCGGGCCAGCGGGGGTGGCGCGGCGGCGGCGGGGGCGGCGCGGCGGGGGCGGCGCGGCTGGGAGGGACTTGAGATAAGCCGAGAGTGGCCCGGGCGGCCCAGCAGCACGGGGGCAGGCGCCGGCACCGTGTTTAAAAAAGCTACGAAAAATTTAGACCTGTTGTTAGGTGTTATTTTTTTCGACGGGGGTGGGCCGGAAAAAAAAGTACTTTTCTACTTTGGTCTAAAATTTGGGAACTAAGGCAAAACCCCAACAAGATATGATGAGACGGAAAAAAGAGATTTTAAAGAACACCAAGATACGGTGATTTATCCCCCTGTTTGTCGGCGCAGCGGGAGGGAGGCGGCGAGGCCTAAGGCGCTGGCCGAGTCTGAAAGGCTGCGAGGGCGGGGCGGGGTGGGGTGGGGCAGGGCGGGGTGGGGGACACCAGCGGCGGGTTGCGCCCCGCCCCGCCCCGCCCTGACACATACACCCACCCGGCAGGTCGTGCGTAGCAAAAATTTTAAAAAATGCAAACGCAATTACAACGACAACGTAAATGAATTAACCGGACCAAACAAGCGACGGGGCGGCGATGAAAAGTCCCTGGAAGCGATACTCCTGCGCTGCCCTGCCCCGCGGCCCTACAGTCTGCGCTCGTTACTGCTGGTATTTGTCTTGTGGAATGTAGAGAGCTCAGCCACGCCACGCCCGACCCTGCCCGGCCCGCCAACCTAAGAGAAAAGTGATATCGAAGCGGTATTTTTTACCGGCAAAAATCGTAACGATATCGTTTCGACATGGTTTCCACCACCACTTTTGTTATTGTTGGTCGCACTTACGCCTCGCTCCCGCTCTGTTTGCAGTGACCCCGGGGTGAAGTCGGGCGACGAGCTGCTCAAGCTGAAGCAGGCGTACAAGCTGCTCATGCTGCAGGACCTGGACAACCGCTACAAGATGATCAACCGACCCCGGTCAGTGCAGTGCAGTGTACAGAGTCCAGCCGCCCGGCCCGGCCCCTACGCGTCCTCTGACTGGGGCGGGCGACTGCCGAGAGCCGCTGCGGCCGCTGCGCTGCTCTTGAACTTTGGAGTACTTGTTGCATACAAAGTAGCGAATTCGGAAAATTGCTAGCAATTAGATTCGGGGTACTCAATTTACTGGATCGCCGCCTGCTCAATAATGTAAATTTCATGGGACCTATAAAATAATTTCCATCGTAAAAACATGATCACGCGGCTCAGGTGAGTCGGTACACTCTGGCCTCGCGAGCCTGCCCCGCCCCGCCCGTGCTCCATGTCTGCGTGTTCCGCCCCCCCCCCCCTCCCTCCCTCCCCAGCCTGAGCCAGATCCGGTGGCACAAAATAAGCGCATGCACATCGTTAGTTTAATTAGAGGCTTTAGACGCGACGAATGGGCAAAATGGCGCGAAATGTGCCGGTGAAATAGGTGTCGCAGCCCAGCCCACTCCCTCACCCCGCTCCGCCCCGCTCCGGCATGGCACCTGCACGGGGGCGGCATTCTAACTAAGCGAGGGCGGGGCGGGGCGGATCCACCCGGTCTCCCCGCGTGGGGTTCGAATAACGTACGCGATAAGCACGCGGCGCCGCGAGAAAATATTGGATTGGCCCGTGTTCTAGGACGCACCCGCGTATCTATAGGACTAACCGGAGAGGTGCAGATGAGCCTATAGCAAGTGCTATCAGTTTCTAGGTTTTGCTAATACAGGAGCGTTATGCTTATTGTTTGCTTTCGTGACTCTGGCAGGTACGGCAAGCGTGGCGACGCTCGTCTCCTGGAGCTGGGGGCCATCCCTGCCAACGCGGACGAGGCGTCGCAGGTGAGTCCGTCCAGCGGCTGGTGACGGCGGGTGACGAAGGGTGCCTGCGAGTCTGTGACGGCGGTGACTGAGTGAGTGGTGACGGCTCGGCGGTACAATGGCAGCTGCACGCGCTCCGCGCCGCCCCGCGCCCCACGTGTTGCGTTTGATGTCTGCCGCTGCGGCCGGGGGCGGGCCAGCAGTGTGTCCATTATGGCAACATCAGAGCGATCGGTGAAAAAGAGATAAGCTCGATGCGTCAGACGGGTTGTGTGTGTGTGTGCGCGCGCGCGTGCATTCGTAACGTCATCCATACGCGTCCAAGGGTCGGCTTACCGTTCGCAGCCACCCCCACCCTGCATCCAATACATCGCTGGAACTACTGTCCCGGCGGCCCACGCGAACGCCCCCCCTCCCCACCTCCTCCGTAACCCCCCGGCTCCCTCCCCTTTCGACGCGACGGGTGCGCGGGGGAGCGCGATAAAGACAAAAACACTGTCTCTATATTGCCTCCTCTCTCTCTCTCTCTCCCCCTTTCCTCGTTTAAAGAAAAAACTAATCTGCAGATAAATTATTTTTGTAAACTGCTGCTGGCGGCGCCATCGCGTAACGGTAGACACACCCGTGACGCGGGCCGGGCGCCGGGCGGCGGGGAGGCGAGGGGAGGCCAACGCAGCAGGCGACGCTGTGAATAATGAAGCCAATACTTATATCCAGAGCGGTTCGGAAACATAACCTCTGTGAATAACGGCCGTAATAAAGACTGCCACAAAATAAGCGGAAGTGTTTTTCCGTCAGCGCTTCGCTTCGCTGCGCTGTGGCCGGGCCGTCACGTGGTGTGTCGAGGAGCGTTGACCTGCGCCTGATAGGGGAGCGGAGACAAGCCCGGCCCGGCCAAACCCCACCCCGGCCCCGCTACACAAAGTTTCCGATATGACGCCGCAGCCAAGGATTAATATCTCGATGCGAGGGGGGCGTGGTACAGCAGGGGAGGAGAGGCCCTTGTCGGCGTCAGTCAGGATCAGCGGCAGCGCGGGCGGGCGGCAGGAAACGGGGGTCGTAAACGACGCGCGGGGCATGGGTGAGGACGGCGGGGTGGTTCCGTGCCGGGGCCGGGGCCGGGGTGCGCCGCCCCGCCGCGCCAGAGATTTTAATCCGTAAGTGGGTGTACGTGCCGCTTAAGGAGACGGCCTTCCACCACCCTCCCCTCCCCTCCCCTCGCCTCGCCGCCTCTCCACACAGCGCGCCAGCTAGCGCGTGGCTCCACCCCGAGGGCTCCACCCCGAGGGCTCCGCTCCCGTCCCGAGTAGTGCTGCGGGCTGGTTGTGGTGGAGCGGGCCCGGCCCGGCACGGCGCCCGGCGCGCGACGCCATGTGTCGTACCAATAACTCGCGCGGGGCGGGGCGGGGTGGGGCGGGGCGGGGTGGGGGTCCAGTCGCCATGCTCCGCCACCCCGCCCCGCCACGCCCCACTACTGTCAAGCCGCGCCTTTTCTTTTAATAAGAAATTTACTGCGGCGGTCCGGTCGACCACAGTGGCGCAGCTGCCCTGCCGGTTTATGGCTCGGCAGACGACAACGCGATCGCCAGCGGGCAGCCGAGGACGAGTCTACCGGCTCCGGCCCCCGCCCCCGCCCCCGCCCCCGCCCCCGCCCCCGGCCGGGCCGAACTGACGATCACACCGACGGGCCCTAAGCCCGCGCAGCAGCGCATCATCGCTTACAGCAAGTTTGTGGTCGTGAAAGTGCAGCTCTCGGTGACAGAGACCCCGACACTGAATGCTGGCGGTGAGGCGCGGTGCGGCGGCGGGGGCGGGCGGAGCGGAGCCCGCCCGGCTGGGTAGGCCACACGGAGCGGAGAGCGCAGCCGTGTCGCGCGGGTCTGCCTACCCTGCTGATGGCGGGCGCCTCCCGTCCCGACCTCGCCTCGCGCCCGCGGCGTGTCGAGTCGCCCTGCATGGCCGAGCAGACAACCAGAGCGGACAAGACAGGGCGGGGCGGGGCGGGGCGGGCCAGGCGGGACCGGTCCTATACAGATGAGAGACGCAGTTCACTTCGCTTTCATTGACGCAGCGATGGCAACAGTTCTATTCGCCGCTTGTGTATCGGAAAGGGCGAAGCGAAGGGCACTCGGCAGAAATTTTAATTGGTGGCGCCACCAAGCGCGCAATAAGGGTGACCCTGCGAGGACCCGGGGGTGGTGGGGCGGGGCGGGGCGGGGCGGGGGCGCGGGCCAATCAGCGGCCAGAGAGACGGAAACGAAAAACGCGGAGGCTGAGGCTCTTCAAAGGAGATGGTCCGCAGCCCCGTCGGTACTTGGGGAACGGGGCGGGGTGGGCGGGGGCGCTGAAGGGCGCTGAAGGCGGTACTCAGTGCTGATAATGCCAGTCCAGTCTCTCCGCCCCGCCCCGCCCCGCCCCGCCCCGCCCCGCGCCGCGCCGGAGATGGGACCGGAGCCGGAGGGGTCCGGGGGAGGATCACTGCAGTGGGCGACGCGGCCACCTGCCATCACTGCGCGTGCACTAATAAGGAAACCCCGCAGGCGTCGTGTGAGCTTCCATTCGCACACATTTGCACACGTAGAGGAGTGTATTTTCCTAAGCTTCCCTACACACTTGAACGGAAGTGTGCTGACGGTTTTTGCGGGGAGTTTGCGCGGCCCGCCCTGCACGTGTCTCCGCGGCGCCGGCGCCCCCCGTCCGCGGGGCGTGCCGAGACGACCGCACCGCGGAGCCGCACGGTACCATGAGAGAACCTCCACGACGTGGAGCCGCAGCCGCAGCCCGGCGGCAGAGCGGTAAAGAAAGGCGTGGCGTGGTGTGGCGGGGCGGAGCAAGCCGTGCGGCAAAGAGGCTCATCTGAGGCCCTCGGCGGAAGGGGGCGGGGCGGGGAGAGGAGAGGAAGACTCTTTCATTTCGTACCTTCCTTGCCGCGGCGCGGCGTGGCGCTCCCCTCTTTGTTATGCATTATTAAAAGGCGATAACGCCACGCCACGCCACGCCACGCCACGTCTTTGGAGATGCCTCTGGACACGCCGCCGGTGCTGGACGGACCCGCACAAGACCGCACCGCGGGACCGGACCGCACCGGACCGGACACAGGCCCGGGCCCACGTCCCAAACCATAACGTTGCAATGCGTAGAACGCGGGAAAAGAAAGGGGAAGCTCGCGTTTTTGTAGAAGCTATATATAGAGATCTCTGAGCGCCACTTCTTGCCCTTGCCGCGTCGACAATTTATTATCCTTATACACGACGCTTATTGCATCAGGTGACAATCTTACTGGAATGGTCTTCGAGAAAGACGAAAGACTTACCGGAAAACCTGATGGACGAAAATGTATCTTATTATCGCTGAAGACAGGCGACGAGCAGAGGCTTTGGTACAACGACGCGCCGGGGAAGGCCTGTTACTACCGCAACGGGCCGGGGCCGGGCCGGGCTGGGCCGGGCCAAGGCACGCAACCGCTAATTTCCATGAGAGCGCGCCGCGCCGCGCCGCACGCCACGGCGTTATTCCGACTCGCGCTCGCTGTCAGCTCCATGGCCCCGCCCGGGCTGAACGGGAGTGTCTCGGGCTTAACGCGATAAGAGATTCAAATCAGCCACCTGCAGCCACCAAAGTGTTTTTAGAATGTTGATGCTCTGGAAATCGGAGTGTGTGAATGTCACACACTTAGAGGTGCGTGAATGTCTGTTGCAGGTGGAGAGGGGAGAGAACCTGCTATGGTCGCGCTTCGCGGACCGCAGGTGAAGGTGCCTGGCAGGCGAGGACCGGGGCCGGACAGGCGCGAGGAGGGCCAGCCCCTGAGGGAGGACCGCAGCGTCACAGCGCCTCGCCCCGCCGCGCCCCGCCCCGCCGCGCCCCGCCACGCCCCGCCACGCACCCACAGCGCATAGCACGGCCCGTCCGCTCTATTCGCCCGTTTAAAAAGTTTATTTAAATAATGTTAAAAAAATTGTTTCGAAGTAACGTAGGTTTTAAAAGCATATGTTGCAATAATGGGCCGGGTTAGCAGACCCGGTCAAGATCAGCGTTAATTTCTTCTTTCGCGGATTCCTTGTTTCGAATTTATTTAAGCAGCGATGAGCAGAAGACGAAGTAGCGTGGCTGGCCAGGCAGGCAGGCCCCTGCGGTCCCTCCCCTTACTAGGTGGTCCGCCCCAGAGGTGCGAGCACCACGCCGCTCATAGCAATGTTAACTCTCCCTTCGATGTATAGTGCAATTTATCCTTGATATGGAAAATAAAACGATAGAAGGCACTGGTGAGATGTAGGCTTGTTACCTAGCCATTATTCTCTCCTGGCTGACTGAGAGGGACTCTTCAAGGACACTGATTATCACTCGGCCCGCATAAACGTGTGCAAAATCATACTGCAATATACAAATCTGGCATTTATTTTATTTTTTGGTTTATGTTTGTATGATTGCAAGTAAAAATGTTACTGGGTTTGTAGAAAAATGAATATTAATTAAAATAATAATACAATGTTTTATTTCAATTACAATATATTTAAATCCAAGATCTATAATGCAGAGCTCCGCTGACTGATTAATAATGTTATTTACACTACAGTATAAAAGGTATATGGTATATCACAGCCAACAACAGAGGCGAAAATAAAAATGGAATGAAGCAAATTCCTAACAAGGGCCAATTAGATAAAATAGAATACAACCATTACAAAAATTTCGATTCATACACAATAAAAACTCAACCCGTCACTACGTATCAATATACCACCTAAAATATTAACTTTTAACAGAGCAGTCCTTTTTTTTGTATATCTAAATTCTTTAGAGTTTTAATTTAGGAATAAAATTGTTACCTTTGCTAGTATCCTTCACTTCTTACCAACATTTTTAATTGGTTCCACATAATTGAACAGAGCAGAGCCCTAGGAAACTGCTTCATGAAATGAATACAGCTATGTGAAGACTCTTAACTTTTCAAAGTGACTATATTACAAATGTTATGCAGAATAGGTAAAATCAGCTCATAGTTCACATAAATCAAAATACATATGTATCACTCTTTACAACAAGAAACAAAAAGAAAAAAAAAAGAAAAAACTCATAATTACATGTTATGCTAATTTTGGGCATATTAAAGCACATTTTTATCAACAAAATGATTTGCAGTTCTAAAACATCTACCGCATACTTTAGGTGTGCATTTTATTACAATTAATCACAAAAAAAAATCTCACATCATACAATTCTTAAAAGAAAAAAAAGAAGAAGAAAAGGAAAGCCAGTGCAATTAAAGAAAATATAACAACAGGTGGTTGGCAAACATCTTATCACAGTACTGCAGTAAAATTACATAAGGCAGTTTTACAAGCATCTCAATGAAGTGCCTAAGTAAAATACACTGCCTATCACTCATTGCAGGGTCAGATAATCCTTTTATGTCACTCAGTTTATAACTGGTACCTGGAACTGAGATGAAAAAAATGGACCTGAAGCATTTAACAAAACTAAAAGTATCCATAATACAACAGTTCTCAATATGTGTTGACATTCATGGACATCCATTCATGATTTTTCTAGATGTAAAAGCATTTGATTTTTTTAAAACAACTGATTGAGAAAAGAGAAAGTTAGGGTGTCAAAGGTTTGTTCTGTTTCATATGGTACAATCAAATGTGATTGTATAAAACCTTTCAACCTTTTGCACACACAATTTAAATTTAGCAAACAGACATGAAATCATTTCATTTCATTTCAAGGCAAGTTGGAGACAGATATAGAATTATGGTTAGTTTGTCTCTTTCTCTAGTCTTTGGAAGTTAAACTAAAAAATTTCAGGAGTTGAGATTAATTACATTAAAAAAAATTCAATAAACTTTATCACATAGGTACAGCAACCTTAATGGAAACTGTTAGGTTGACAACAAAACCTTAATAGCCCTCATATGGATGAGTGTCATGTGCCCTGAAATTCATAAAGATAATTATTGATGTGTACTAAACCAGTAAAATTATATAGGACATAAGACACTACATGAAAATCATGCATCATACATACCTGCCTGGCCCCGAGGGCTGCCTGGGTCATTGCATACTACCATATTTTCGGCTAGGAGACCAAACATTGCCTTCACCATCAACTCCAAAGTCTCGGTTAAAAGAGTTCACAACAGATTCTCTCAGTCGTTCTCTAAATGTTTTATATTCCATATCTTCGTCATATCCTTGACCAAAGTCAAAATCAGCAACTTCGACAGTGAACCTGTCATATAAATATAAGAAATGTAAAATATAATAACACTGTAAGTACAGTAATTCAGATCCCAGCTACAGATGCAGCTTACCTTTTTTTCCTTTGGACATAATAAGCCACACCAAATACTATCATGATAACAGCTAATAAAGCGCATACAACTGGCACCACGATGACAGACAGCTGAGCATGTTTTTGGACTGAAATATTATAAAACAGAATTATTAAATGATCAAAACCTTGACGGAAGCCAAGTCTCTCTGTAGTATCCAGAACATACATTTTTGAGTAATAAGGAATACATTTCACTTTACATACCTTTGTAAAACATTACACTCACTGGATAAACAACCTTAGATACATCATTACTGACAATAACAATCACTGTGTAATTCACATAAGAGAAAAACCTGGACACATTAAACTGACATGTCTCTAAGATTTCTTCATGGAAGCAGGTTTCATTGCCTGAAATATATAGACATAAATTAAGATAAAATTAAAAAAGTGTTAATAGTTACATAAACATATAGGCCAGAAAAATGCAAAGTAACAGACCAGTAACATTATAGTTTGCAGGCGCCTTGTAATTGCACGCACTAAAGTTTCCTGAACCACTACAGACAATTTGCAGGTCTAATAACTGATCTTGTTGCAGCCAATTTGTGCCTTTGACGGATGTTATGTTAACTGGGGCTGAAAATAATGGAATTTTCAAGAAATCACCTCTTTAAGGATCACATAATTTCAAATAATTATTGATAAGTGCTAAAAGCTGTGACTTACCCTTAACATTCATGTGGCGGTGAAAATACCCATAAGTTTTATTGCGATCTGGAGGTATTATTGAAGTATTAAGGCAGATGTATGGAGCGTTCAATTCCGAAAAATTGCTGAGGACCTTTCCTTGATGAATTGTTGAGACAGTTTTATTTGACTTCAAAAGAGCGTCACTGACATTAGTTTTAGGAGTTGTGGTAGTAGAGGATGTGGTGGTGGAACTGGCACTGGTACTTGGAGTTGAACTAGTGGTCGGAGTCATAGTTGTTGTTGTTGTACTTGAAGTAGTAGTGGTGGGTGCAGGTGTGGTTGATGGGATGATTGGGTCAAAAGAAACCACAACCAATGCTTCAACATCATGATTATATCCAACAGTTCCATAGGTGTAGTTGAAAGACAGATCATTGGACACCCCATACAATGTGCAATCCAAAAACCTGGAATGGCAGGGGGGGAAAAAGGCAGAAGGATAAAGAAAGTTTTTGGAACCACAAAAATGGAATTACTTATGATCCAAGGATATTAACTTACCAAAACGTCTGGACCTCAGTTGCGTTCTTTAATAAAATATTATCTGCCTCAGACAGGACAATTTTATGCTCAACTTCAGTAGCATTGGATATAAAGTTTAACTTTTGTGAGTGATCTTGAATTAAATCCATTCTTCCATTCAGTAAAGCTGAAAATTTGACATAACAGTAAGATAAGGAGGACACAACTTGGAAGGGTTTATTAAGTTGATGAACACACCTGTAATGTTAAAGGAAGCTCGTTTGCTGCACAAGGTAGCCCAACCAAACCATTCCCACTTATCAATATTGACTTGAACCTCATATTCACCAGGGTAATATTTGTTTGCTGGATAAGTCACATTCCATGTTGATCTTGGACTCTTAGTTTCCTCCTAGATCAGAAAAATAAGAGAGTATTGAGAAAGAAAGTTTTTGGTGAAAGGAAGGCAAGACAATTGCAAGCTGAATATCAATTTTCAAGCACAAAAATAATAAATAATGTTCAAAAGAGGAGTATGTCTTACCAACCACTTATGAGGTTCTAACCCATTGTCTTTCCAATAAAATCTGAAGCTTCCTTCTGGACGACTACCATCACCCGACAGTAATTCTGCTTGGAAAGTAATCAACCCTCCTTGCACAATTGGTCCATTATCAGTTATCCAGACAACATAGTCACTGCATTCTGCTAGAATTGAGGTAAAAGTGAACATAGTTTGAGATTCAGGCACAAAATATTCCAAACAACATAATTGTTGAGTTGACAACATTCCCTAACGTAATTTGGAGATTGTTACTGATAATAAAAGTGGAAAAAGCTCATAAAATGCAAGAAAAATTAATGCGTGTAACGTTATAGACAATAAGATGGGGCTCGAAGTAATAAGGACAACCTAACCCACGATGGCATGAAACAATGACAATCTAGGCCTCACCGAGAATCAAGAGAAATATACAAATTGACGAAAAATTACACAGATATATACATATAAATAAATAGACAAAAATCAAGTTGTGCAATTTTTCAAATGAAAAATACTAGATAAACGTAAGACTACTTACCGACGCAAATAAAATGTAATGCGACTATAGATGTAAGGAAAGCTAGATTAGAAAAAATCATGACAACCATGATGGGTGATTAACTTAATGCACATCAGACTGAAGTGAAATAAAACGTTAACGATGATATTCGCTACAGTTCTTTAAATATTCTCCACGACATTACATTACATTACATTCCATCACAAAAACAACCAAACCCTTAAACAACAAGAACAAGCCAGAGAACAAAAACAAAAAACACGACATGAATTTCTCATCCTCTTTATCTTCTGGACAGATTCATGTTCAGTTTGTTTAGGTGGACATAACCCTCGTAATCATGTGTGTGTTACGTACGTAAGTCACAAATAACAACCGTGAATCAACTTCCCAAGCTTCCAGCTGTTTCTTGTTCCAACAACGAGAAAAAGAAATACTGTCGCTGTACGAGATGGAATATTCTTCTAGTGTTGATGTTGGATTTGTTGATGAAGCCGAGGATCCATGGAAGCTAGACAGTAAATTTTTTCCTAGTAAAATTGGAGGACGACCCTCATGGCTCCAGTTTACTGAGTTACCTGTACCCAAAGATATGGAATGTGACAAGTGCCATGAGGCCTGCATTTTTTTGTGTCAAGTTTATGCTCCAATTGAAACCAGGAGTGACTGTTTTCATCGAACCGTCTTTGTGTTCATATGTCGTAATCCTAGTTGTCATGCTCCCAACGACAATTCTCCTTTTATTGTATGTCGATCCCAACTCAAAAGGGAAAATGACTTTTACCCGTTTGATCCCCCTGAAGAAAGTGAAACTTGGCACCCTGAATGCAGAGCAGATAAGTGGACTGACTTGTGTGCTGCTTGCGGTAATGCTGGGACAAGCCACTGTGGAAGATGCAAAAAGGTGAAATATTGTAGCCGCAGTCATCAAGTTTGCCACTGGAAGGATATCCATAAACTAATGTGTAATTCTGGTGGGTCTCCATCCTTGTCTCTTCGGGTGTTCACTTCCCATATACCTGTAAATGTATTAATATTATGTTTTTATTACAGGCCAGGAATCTGATTCTATCGGCAAATCATCCTGCTTGTTGCCTGAATATGAATTGATTGTTGAACCTGAGGGAGATGGGTCAAAGGACTCTCAATTTAAACAAGATGATTCTGAAGACGAAGATGAAAATGATGATGATAATGCTGAGGAGGAAAGGGTTCGAGAATTTGAAAAACTTGCTAGTGAGGGAAAAACTGGCACTTTAGCAGGTTGGTTCTTTTTTCTTCATCTATCTTTTTATATATGTATTTATGACATACATCCCCAAGAGCATTGCTCCTGTTTTAGGGATGCTACAGTCAAAGAAGAACAGGAATGTCAATCTGTGACTGTATTTTTTTCTTTTTTTTCTCTTGGATAAGTCAAAAGATGTAAACTATTCTATTTATTCTGTTTTAGGTGATGAATCTGTTAATGCTGATCTTATCAACATGGCTGCATGTGCTGAAGATAAAGTTTTCAATGCTTTCAAGGCTAGGATTGCTCAAAATCCTGGCCAAGTTTTAAGGTACCAGAGAGGAGGGACACCGCTTTGGTTATCTGAACATCACATTCCAACAGAAGATAGTATACCAGCATGTTCCCATTGTGGAGCACGACGAATATTTGAGTTTCAGGTACAAAACTTTAAAGTATTTTCTGTATAGGAAAAAAAAAATAGAAAAAGTAACAATTAATTATTACAATTTTATGCCGACAGATTTTGCCTCAACTCCTAAACCATCTTTCCATTGATAATGTGAATGAAAGCATTGATTGGGGCACATTGGTAGTATACACATGCGAACGCAGTTGTTCATCAGGGCCTGCTTACAAGAATGAATATCTGTGGAAACAGGATGTTTCTGAATGAAGATGGTTTACAAATTAAATCAGTGTTTAAAATTACAAGTTTATTGACAAAGGTTATATCCTAATACAGCTGATTTTTGACTAGACAGGTGCCAGGGTACACAATCTTATGCAAATAAGAGTAGAGCAGGAAAGAAGAATTAATGTATATGAATAAAAACATCTTACTTAAAACCTTTTTTTTTTCTTTTGGAAAAACCAATATCACAGGTGTCCATAAAGATGAGAAGCAGGCGAAGGCAAGGGTAAATAGAAAATTTACTTTAAATCAATTTCCTCTGAAGTATCCTTATCTTCTGTCTCATGTTGCTGCTCCTCATCATCTAGTGTGTGTCATCCAGTAGTCCAAACAAATGGTTCTAGCCTCTCTTCAATTGGCAAGGTATTGTTCAATGTCTCTATATTTTCCAATGTCTGATTGAGTAAAACATGACATTTATTGAGCTGGTTGGAAAGTTCTCTCACTCTCTGCAATTTTTCTACAAACTTTGAAAATTTTTTCTGGCGTTCAGTGAGAGAAGTCACAAGACGCTGAGTTTCGAAGTCAATCTGCAATTTAAATTTCACTATGAGTAAAAAAAAAAAAATTGCTTTCTTTCAACAAAAGGCTAAATCAAAGGTTGCAGTTTACCTCTCTTATTTTGGCTATTGCCTGATTCTGATCTGCTGCTATTGAATTAGCACAAAGTGCAAGATGTTGCTGGTATCGCAAACATAAGTTCAAGGTTCCACTGGGATCAAGCCTTTCCAATACTTCAGGGTCTCTTGCCGCAGGAAGGTTCAGAGTTCCACGCATGATTGGCAAAAACATGGGAACATTCTGCCAGGAGAATTAATTATAATTAATTAACCATACTAGGAAATATTAAAACTATGAGTAATAATTTTGATTTTTTTTTTTTTTTCTCTTACCTGTAGTCTGACAAGGTCTGGGTCTTTTTCTAGGGCTACAGGGTCAGCTGCTGCTTTAACAACAACTATGCTGTGTGGTCTTTGAGTTTGGTGACTCCATTTCTGAGCATTTCCAGAAATTATCCCTCCTGTTGAGTGTCTGTTTTTGTTTGCACTTGCACTGCCACTGGACTGAACATGAAGACTTGGTATGGCACCTCCAAGTGACCTTCCTCGTTGAAGTTGTTGTTTGTTCGATAATTTTGGAGAATCTGTTCAGAAAGAACATTGTAATTGCATAGCTATTTGTAGAAAGTACTACATGCTTTTATTTACTTACCTCCTATAGGGCGGCTGACTGTGTATGATATGTATGGTAAATCTGAATCAGAGCAAATGCTTGGGCCTGGGGATGTATTTCCAGCTCGATTTCCTGGTACATCTCCTTCAGGTTCTTCTGTCGAATTATCAGACCTCTCAGCCAAAGATTTACTACTCCGAAATTGGTTAACTCTGCCATCTGATGATGCTGAGACAGAACGTTGCGGCCATTGTCCTGCCCCTGCAGAAGTACTTTGCTCCGATCCCATAATATTTCAATAGTAATATTGTCAAATTGTGACACCTATAGCAGACGTCAAATGACGAATAGACAGGTTATGACTGCCGTAGAAGTTCATAAAAAAAAACAAAGAACACAAATTTTGTTATTATTGCGACTATGATACCGCACTATCACAAGTATTTTTCCTTAGCTTTAATACAATATCAATAACTAGTCAAATTACTAACAGCAAAAGGCAATTTTACAGTTGAAGAAAGAAATGTAGGTATTATTGTTTTTGTTATTAGGGAAAGGTGGCCTTGTAGCATACCATAAACAACTTGTTCATCACATCTGCTAACGGAACGGACCTCTCGAAGCCAGCTCAAACCTCCCCTAACCCCTAACCGCATTTTCTTGAAGGCGGAAGACGGGAACGGGATGGAAGTTTACATCCCTCGAAATCATTTGCAACCCCTTTTGTAGTGTTTACCTCTACTTGACCTGGTTGTAGGGCGCAAGTGGAGGCGCAAAGACCAGCGGCTAACTTTCACGTTCAACATGAGCTGGCGTAAGTACTTTTCACTCTATACTTAACTGTTTACACCGGTGGCATCCAAGTGCGACCGGACGCCCCATGGCCCCGGCAAATCATGCTAATGCCGTGCGATTTTCACATAATCTTCTGTAGTACACTTGGAATTTTGTTGTTTTCTTTCCTTTCTTAAATTTAATCGGTAATTGATTCTATTGCGTGTAAATATTGTGTTGGAACGATGAACTCTGTTCACCAGTAATTCCAGTCACCCATAATCATCATTAGAGTAATTGCTGTCAATTTTCTATTTTCTCCTCATGAAATACATTCAAGTTTTCTTTTGAACTGTTTCCTCTACCATGTATCTTATTCAGCCCTTGGCGGTATCAATTTTATGCAACGTCATGGAATGTTTCCCCGTTTTTTATTGTTGTGAATTAATGTGTCATTGGTGCCTCTTGCACCAGTTTCTATTTTTGCAGGGGAAAGGGACCCAAATAAACGAAAAGTCAAACCAGTTGAACAGCCACTTTATGACTTAGATTTAGAAAGCTCTGATGACAGTGATTTTAATCCCGAAGAACACAAAGATGGTTCAGATGACTCCTTAGATTCGAACGATGAAGGAAGCAAACAAGGTAAAAACTCTAAATTCTTCTCTACCCCATTAAATTTTTATCATCAGTGGATGTTTTTTATTCTTTCCGTTATTTCCTTTTTTTTTCAAAACATAAATTGTTTTCCTCAGGTAGTGGAAGCGATGATAGTAGTGGAGATGATGATGACGATGATGATGATAGTGAGGATGACAGTGATCTGGATGAAGCAGAAAATTCCAAGTCTTCTTTGATAACAGCTGAAGAATTGCAGCAAAGAATGAATTCTGCAGATGGGCTAAACTCCGAAATAATTAAAAAGGTAGGTTTTGATAGTTTGCTTATTTTTACTAAACAAAATTTTGTTTTATTTTAAATTTCTTTTTACATTTTAACATATATTTTACCAGGTTAAGAAAAAAATTCAGAAACGTTGTTGGGGTTGTCTTGGTGACAGCAATGATGATTTTGATGAGTTAGTGGAATGTGACAGTTGTGGAGTTACTGTGCATGAAAGTAAGTTTTTAAATAGCATCTGTTATTTAAACTTTGTGTTTTATTGGTATTATAAATTTTTCTTAATGTCTCTTACAACTTTCAGAGTGTTATGGCATGTCTGACAGCGATAGTTTAGCCAGTGTAGATTCTTGTAACCCTGATTTGCCATGGTTCTGTGATGCGTGTCGGGCTGGAGTGAAGGATCCCCCTTGTGAACTTTGTCCAAACTCAGGTAGCATTTGTACCTTTCACTTTATTTCTTCACCAGTTTTATTTTTAATACTTATTTGATGTGTATTTTTTAATATTATTTTTCAGGTGGAATTTTTAAAGAAACTGATGTTGGACGTTGGGTTCACTTAGTGTGTGCATTGTATATTCCTGGTTTGTTCCCATCTGATGGTGAAAAACTTTCTTTATTTAAAATGCCATATACCAAGTATGGTGCAAAACTGTGTACTTTGTGTGAAGATGAACGTCTTGCTAGGACTGGTGTGTGTATTGAGTGTGATGCTGGTATGTGCCGCACTTATTTTCATGCATCCTGGTAAGATAATGTATCTACACTTTGTGTAATTATTGTGTTATGCATTACATTTAGCCTAATTAAACCAATCTTTTTTATGTTAACTCTCAGTGCCCAGAGAATGGGGCTACTTCAAGAGGCTCATCCAGAAGAAGCTGATACTGTTGATAAATTTTATGCCCATTGCAAACTTCACTCTGACAAGACTCAAATTAAGTAAGATATATGGTATGCATAAATCACTGCAATTATGAATTATTAAGTTCATATATGTTCTGATTTTCTGTTGTAGACGTCGACGTCAAAATTTCATTCTTTTACAAGAACGTCTTAAAGAGAGAAATCAAGAGCAAGAGAGTAAAGACAAAACCGAGTTGGAAAGAATTCAAAGAAAGTTCCGTAAGGCTCGAAGTCACTTTCTTGATCACCGTACTGCTAGCTCTAATGCCTTTAGTATGTTCCTATTAACAGCCATACAAATTTATGCCTGTAGTATTAAGTTGTCTCAAAGTACTTTTACAATAACAATAATTTTACAGTACCACCCTCTCAAAAAATGCCTCGTGCATTGATAACATCTGCTACAGCTTGCCGATTGCTATGGCGTAAAGCTGAGCTTGCTGGGCTGAACACTCAGGCTATGGAAGTTCAGGAGACACAGATAGCATCTCTGAAAGATGTCAATCGTAAATGGCATATACCAGCATCTTTCAGGTACATTTTATCAAAGTTTCCTGACCTGTGGTATATTTCTTCTTAGTTCTGCACTAACATGTCAATATTTTCTAGTGTTGAATTTATTGCATACTTCCTGGATCGGGTAGGAAGGATTACTAAAATGAAAAAACAACTACAAGATTTTGTAGCAGATAATGCACGTCTACTTGATGATCAGAAAGCGAGTGGAGAGAAATATGAACAGGTATTTTTGTTTATCCAAATGTGTTCTTGAATTTAATTTTAATGCATCATTCAATTTCAATATTGTTGGTATTCTACAGTTAATAAACTCCAAATCAATTGAAGATGAAAAGAACAAAGCTTTGAAAGAAAAGATAAAAATGCTTCATGGAATTATTCAGACAATTTGTCCAAAAAAGACATTACCTGCAGTTGACTCTATTGGCAAACCTCATCTGACTGTCAACCATTTTGCTCAAGGTGCAAAGCGTATCTCTTCCTTTTCATGATGACAATAGTTGTGCTGTCTATGAGTTTACGGTTCTTTTTTTTGAATTTTCAGGGGTTCCAACTGCTGCTGCTTTAAAATCATTTCCAATTCAGGGAGGACTGACATCTTCTTCTATTCTTACTTTGGCAGCTAATCCTAAAGCAGTTAGTCTCTCAGGGGGTATTGAGAGTTCCTCTGGGTCTGTTGTTTCCAGTTCAACACCTGCTGCAGTACTGGGACCATGTGGAAAATGCCACCAGAGCAATGATCCTCATCTCTTAGCTCATTGTGATAATTGCAAACAGTATTACCATCTAGGTTGTTTAAATCCACCGCTCACAAGAATGCCTAAGAAGACAAAGCTTTTTGGATGGTATGTTAGCCTTCCTCTGGAATAATCATGTCATCCTTAGTTTCTTTTTAAGTACATAAAGCGTAATGTTGTTACATCTTATGCTAGAAAGGAGCAAAATATCTGGTTTTAATTCAGCCTTTCTTCTCTGTAGGCAATGCTCAGAATGTGATAAAGAGTCATCAGGATCTGATGTTCCTTGCTTGGATCCTGAAGCTCCGAGGAAGTTACGCCGCAAATCTGATAGAAATTCTTTGGTAGAGTTAAATGGATTTACAATAATGATAGATAATAAAATCATTTCACCTATATACATCATGATTCATCTATTTTCAGGTGCAGTCAGTCAAGTCTGATTGTGAAGCTCCTAACATTGACACTTCTCTAAATTCATCTAGCATGTCCATTGGTATAATTGGTATGTATTTTATAGATTGGATTACTTCATAAAATGCAGTCAGTCTCATTTTTAATATATTTTATTTCCAAAAAAAAATGTAATTTTTGTTCTTTCCAGACAGAGGTAATGATGCCGATGTTGAGACTGCTGTAGGAAGTAACAGTGATGGTAAAGTGAAGGCGGCAAAAAAGAAGCGGAAAGACAAACGCCATTCACCTGAGGTAGGCCCAGATGGTGTTAATGTTGAACGCAAGCGGAAAAGGAAAAAGAAAAGCTTTGACCATGAAAACTGGCAAGTGGAAGGCACACCCTCTCACCCTCAGCCCCATGTGCCCAAAATAAAGGTAAATCTTTTTAACATGGCTAAAGTGTGTCACATACTCTCCTTTTCAAACTCCAGTGTGCTCAAAATGTTGCTATTACAGATTAAAACTATAACCCCCAGTGGTGAAGGACAAACTGTGCAGACTTACATCGCATCAGCTATGACAAGTGATGAAGATGTGTCTCATCCCATTCGAGTAGTGTCAGGAGTTCAATTGCTTGCACCTGTGCCCACTCAGCCTGATCCTGTAAACCATTCAGTGACAACTGCTGTGACAAATATTGTATCAAATCCAACTATTAATCGTCAGCAGAGACAGTCAGGAGGGAAAAAAGCTAAAGTGGAAGATCTTCTGACCCAATGTGATCAGTGCCAAGGACCTGGATCAAAAGAAAATCTTGTTAGATGTGATGAATGTCAAAAGTGTTATCATTTTCATTGTCTCGACCCTCCTGTGAAAAAGTCCCCAAAAATACGCGGATACTCCTGGCATTGTGCAGACTGTGACCCATCTGTAAGTACTTATCCTCTGTATCAACTTTTTTCCACATTCTCAACCTGGTTTTATTATTTTTAGAATTTTCATCTTGAATTTCTTTTCTGTTTCTGTATTAGGATTCATCTACTTCATCAAAGAAGTAATTCTCCTTTTAAGGCAATATCTTCAGATACGCAATAAATTCTTAGGAGGACAAACATTTCCCTCAGGAAAAAAAGTGAGGGAAAGCAAATGAACAATTTTCCTCTTCCGTTTTCAATTAGCCCGCGCAGGTATCGCGCGTGGCCCTCCTGCCCCACTGCAGCCCGCCTGGAAACAAGTTTTTGTTCTTCAGTGTTTGATTTATATCAATTTGGTAAACTTGTCAGTTGAATTTGTTCCTAGAACAACTCCAACATTTTCTGTCTCTGGTCAATCCTATAACATAGCTTACATACATATGTTTTTTGGATTTTATGACTTAAGAGTAAATCATACACTACAGTTCTGTGCTGTTCTTAAACAATAAATAAATAAATAAATTTATTGATAACTAGGTCCTAAATAGATCTAATTTTTAATAACATTAAAAAAAAAAAAATTTTTTAAGAGTTTTATTCAACAAATACACCATTCCACGGAATGAGAAGAAGAACAAATGATCTTAAAGTGCTGGAAACAGATACTATAAACAGCTTGTAGATCACATTTTATTACTTAGTGGCACAGCCACAAACTCCTACCAATTTTCCTTTTCCATAAACGTAAATGAAGTTTGAGGCACAAGCTGTTTTGAGTATGCTTCTAGCACTTTTTGACTATTCCTGTTTTTTTTTTTTTTTTTTTTTTTTTTGTATTTTGTTTTTTTTTATTACATTTGGTGGAAAAGTTTGATTATTATTACAATACAAAGATTTGTAAATATTTGATGTAAGAAAATTCATGGCAGCACCATTTTTTGGTAAAAATGTTTTTTATACTTACCACAAAATTCATTTTGTGATTCCGTTTCTCCTTGTTTCCAAGTGCCATTGGACTATCACATCCCTCCCTCCCTCTCTTCCATTTCTTTGTCTATGGAAAAGAAGGGATGCTTGCTGTAAATAAAAAAATCTTTTAAATGAGTTTGTATTTTTATGTAAATACTTATCCATGTCCCATACATATTGCTGAATCTGTTTGCTTGTAATGGGCTTTCCCTCCCTACAAAGATTATCGACAGCGTCGAAAAGTGAGAAGTCTTCCATAGGCGAAGAGTAGAATGTCGTCACACTGGCTACGTCTAAATCTCCTCTCAGTCCCAGTGTTTCAGTAGGACTGAAGCTGCCCTCTAGCGGTCAAATAGTGCATTTTACACATAGCTCGAGGTAGGCCATCCATTTTATCTCTTCTTCTGCCCCTGGAGTTATCGTCCTCGGTATTTCGCAGTTTGAAGACACTATAGTACCAAATCACTGTTGTATTTTTTTAAGTGTTGTCTTGTCCACACAGCCATGTTTGCTGTCAACCCAGTTAGACGTGCTGCTGTCGCTGCCGTTAAAAGGGAGGGCAGCAAGCGCTATGCTTCTGCTTACGGCGATGTCGTTACGACCCCTCCTACCGTCAAGGTTTCCCCTACCGTAAGTATTTCACCGTAAAGTTTTATTGAATTTGATGAAATTTATTTTCTATTCACGATTTGCACCATTGTGCATGAGTATCAACGAGTTCCACATCAAGGAAAGATACTCGCTAACTATTATAACCTAACTTCTTCTGCTGTCCTAACTGGATGCAGCGTATGTCGGTGACAAACTCTTACCTACCACTCGTAACGTTCCCTAATGTTGTCTTATATCGGTTTCAGGAGATGTGGGTGCAAGGAGCTATCTTAACTGCAGGAATCCTCGGTTATCCTATTTATGCTATGTTTGAAGTGGCTGGCCACAAACGGGCAGAATTTGCAGAATACGAAATTCCAGAAGAATGGCAGGCATGGCAAGAGAGGCAGCAGAAGTAAATTAGTTAATTAAATTCAAGTGAATGTAGTCTGATGCCATTCTTGGATGAGATGGGTGGTTAATTTTATTTGCATTTAACTGCGCTTTTGTGTGCTGTATAACAAGTTCATTCCATAGGGCATTTCAAGGTGTTGATTGAGTATAAGTAAAAAGCAAATATGGTTTTATCACAATAAAATAATTATTTAATCTTGACTGTTGTCTCCCCTGAATTTTTTTACATAACTATAATAAACCCTTTCATTTGTATAAACGTCAAAAATTAACAAATCCGACAGCAAATTTAAAATAAAATTACAATATACTTTCAAGGTAATCGCCATCTCTTAATAATATTACGGGGTTGGACAGGTATTTGAGGAGGAACTTGATTGCTCAATTCTCAATGATAAGGCACTGGAAAAAGAGATTGATTAGCCTTTTTAAATCTTTTTGGCGATGGTCTATTTTTCAAAGGACTTGATTTCTTCCTTTTAATCTGAAACTGTAACAGTACACTTGAAAAGTCAGCCAAACATTTAAGTGACTGGGAAAATCTGTTACTTTCAACTAACCTCTAATCTAAAGTGACAACATCGACATCTTTGGAAGTTTGCCGCTGTACACTGGACTGCGGCTGTGCATGTAGAAGTTGTTGCAACTGTTGCAGCTGCGCAGCTGTTGGTACCATGTGAGATGGGAGTTGAAGCTGCTGGGGTGTTTGTGGCAGAGGCACTATTTGATTCATGGAGTAACCTGGTGGCGCCGAAAAAGGTTGAACTGCAATTTTTCCATCTGGAAAGTACCCATAAATTATGGATCCTGACCTTAATTCTGAAACTTAACAAACAACAGCAAAAACTCACTGATTGAGACAGGAACCCACACGATTCTCTGTTGTTGTTGCTGGGGTTGCTGTTGTGGTAAGGATGGCAGATTTATGGTGCCTCCTTGTGAAATTGAAAACTGATGATTTGCAGCCTGGTCTCCTGTCCTGCATGGAGAAAATAACTGCAAAACCAATAAAGTTTCTCATTATGACAATGAAGACATGAAGTTAAAAGGACAAATAATAATTTTGATTCAAGCTCTACAAAAGTTACCACACATGTACTAACCTCCGCAGAGTGACAAACATTACTGATTTTTAATCCTAAATTTGCTGGAGATGATTCTTGTTTTATCACAATATTGTTCTCTGTGTTTGGCTTAGGCTATTGTGGACAAACAAATCAAAGTTATTATTTGCTATAGTATTTTCCAGTTGGAGTTTTTTGGCAATATCAAGTAATACACAAAATTATCAAAATAACCAAAGGTGATATTTCTTACCGTCGCAGGAACTAGGGAAATACTGACATTCTCACAATTGGGCAGATGTGAAGTTGTTGGATTACTGGCAGTAGAATTTGTAAAAGCAGTCTCTGGGAGTTGGATTTTGACAGTACCTAAGCTTCCCTCTTCCACAGGTACATTATCACAAGCAGGCACTTTAACAACCTGAATCCAAAATTGATAATCTTAATAAAAATAACACTGAAATATTAGAAATCTGTTTTCAGTAATGAATTTAGATTATACCTTTATTTGTTTTCCTTCCTTAGTATAGAGATCCTTGTGAACATATTGAGGAACTGGATAGGTTTTTCCAATATTTGACTTAGCATCTGGTTTGATGACATCTACTTGACCATCAACCACCTAATTTTAAATAAGATATTAAATCATGAAAATTTGTTTTGGAAACTAAATGAAATATTATACTTACTTCAACATCACTTTCAGAATCATCCACAATTATTATATCATCCTCATCGTCATTAGATGGAAGTCTACTTGGTCCAGGCCCAGGCAGAACAGGGTGATCACTGTTGGCACAACCATGGTCCAAAGGATGGCCTGAAAAAACCATGAGGTTTAAAACCTAGTCTTACTTTTGTATCTAGCAAGAATATTTAATTATTATATTATTATTTAATTATTATTAAATTGCTGTAGGGTCTAGGAGAATATTATCAACTATTGTCAAAGAACCAGAAAAATTAAAATTGGCCAACCACCAGCAAAATTAGAAATTTACAATGGGGAAAATTTCCTACCCACCTAAATCTGAAGGCTGTGTGCTTGATTTTCTTCGTTTAGGAGCTTGTGTTTCACAACTATCTGAAGGTCGTCTTCTAGACGAGAGAATACCATTAGATTACATAGTTACATGAGTTGAATATTCCAGTTAAAATATTGGAAAAAAAAATTGTTGAGAAGTGATAAGATAAGAAATGGCATTGTTGTTTTGCAGTAATTCAAACAGACTTAAAATGTAAGGTACTTACAAAGATGAGCTACTAGAAGCAATATGGTGAACCTGCTCTACTGAGCTATGATTGCTTCCATTCAGGCTGACAGTTCTATTATCCTCTGTGAAATCAAAATCACTATGTAAAATGTAAATCAAGTTATATGTGATATTTTTAAATCTACAATACCTTTGCATAAGACCTCAACACAAAGTGGACAACGGAAAGAATTGTTAAGGGCAGAAATCTTTAGGCCACCGCAAACAACATGTGTTCCTTGGGATCCACACGAATTACACCGTAACATTCTCCAACTTCCTCTAAAGTATAAAAATAAAAATACATCTGAAATATTTTTTCAGAGCCAAAATAAAATCTTTAACGCATTGAGTGCGGCGTGACTTTTACATGGTCATGCTCCCGTGTTAAATCATAGGGGATAAAAGTCCCCGCACTAAATGTGTTAAGTTTTGAAGTCACTCACGTTTTTTGGGAATATGTTCTTCCATCGGGGCATTTGCAGTTTGCTGAATCACACCTTGAGTATCTTTGCAACAGTTCTCTAAAAGCATTTGGCTCTCGCTCCCATGCAGCATCCCTACAGAAAAAAAGGAGCAAACAGGAAAAGAAATTATTAATTCAAAACATCTAATATAATGAACAATACAAAACAATCTAAAATTTAATAATTATTTGATCTGATGCAATGCCTTACACATCTGGAATATAGATACCAAAATTCTTCATTTCTTTATTGAATATGTCATTATTGTTACACATTGGACACTTAAAGAAATATCCTTGAGCCTGTGCTTGTCTCTGGGAAGCAAAAGAAAGACTTCAAAATAGGAAAGGAGAAGATGAAAGATGCATGATTTTTCTCAAGACTTGGTTAATTCCTTTTGATAATAATGATTTAACTCACTTCCACACATGTTCGGTGAAACCATCTTTTTTTACAACAGGGTGCCCAAAGAGTGTCATTTGAAACTTCATTTGATACTGTTTCATAGCATATAGGACAAACCAATCCATCTTCTTCCTCTGCTGCTGCCTTTAGAATTTCGGGATCAACACTTTGTTTCAGTCGATGACTGGAACAGAATGACCTGGAAACAAGAAGCAAGAAATGAGATGAGAACTAAACATATCTCATTATAAAAAGTTGAAAAAAGAAAATGCAAAAAATTAAATTGTACTTACTGGAACTGCTCAAAGAATTGGTGCATTGACCCATGCTTTAGGCCACAGGGAAGATGAAATTTCTTTTTACAAGATTTTAAAGTGCAACCTATGGTTGCACCATTCTTTCGGCAGTAGGAGCACCTCTGAAAGTATAATCATAATATTATATAATGAAATACCAATAAAACTAAATTGAACCCGGCCAAATACATTAAATAGTCAACAAAAAAGATAAGTGTAAGAGAGCAGAAAAAGAAAATTATACCAGCCGTGAGCCTCTCCGAACTTCAGTCCTAATATCCTTAGGAAAAAATCCTAACAAGCCCTCATCATCTGCTCCTCTTTGAGCAAGGCTACTTGACAAAAGCTGTAAAGAAACCATAAATTTGAAAATAAAACATAACTATACTGTGAAATTGATAAAGTCATATTTCATAGATAAAACTGACAAGACTTACTAAACAAAAGTAATGGCACGCAAGATCATTGATTTTAAAGACCTCGCCATACTTCAATGGATCATACAAATTGGTCTGACAAAGAACACAATTTGTCTTCTCCATTTCACAGCTGGATAGTTTGACATATTCCGAAGTCTGTTCAATTTCTCCACCTCCATTGTTCATTTTTCCACCTGAACGTACAACATAACAATACATGATAAATCTGAATTGTACATGCAATAATGGAAAATAAATATTGCAAATAAGAAATTTATTAGGGAATGCAATTTAATAATCTGAAATCCTTAAACTGCATTAACTAAAACTTCAACAATACTGATAGTTTAATTTGAGAAATATGGTCTTCTCCTAAAATTTAGTAAGGTTAAGTTGCTGTAATAAGGATAGTAGTAGAGGACATTCATTAAGCAACAACGAAGTATTAGAGGTAATAACACTCTACGTTATTTATAAAAATATCATAAACATTTTAGGATAAAACCTTTCAAAGATTAGTTGAAAAACATCTGTGCTTTTGACAACAAGGTTTACCTATAAGACCATAATGAACTAACGATATTTGTCTTTTCTACTTCATAAATAGCTTAAGGGTACACTTCGTGGAAAAGCTACTAGTTTATATAAACTTATAGGTCTTAAAACTCACATTGATCATTCATTCATTATATGATTAAACACCAAGTGTAACTCTCCGACATACTCTATGTTTACGTTCGCACGCGCACTTTTCAACACCGCTGTGTTGGCAGCTGGCCTATTAGGTTGCCTAGCCTGAGGCATAGCGCGGGCGCACGCGCACGATACGACTTTCGCAGGAAAGAAGAAAGAGAGTGGCCACCTGCTGTTTAATCGTTTAATGGGGGAAAATGTGTCTATTGAATTTGCGATTGGGAAGAGGTGTTAAAATGGAGTCACGTATGGTCACGTAAAGGCTTGATGGACTCGAGGCTCCAGGGAAATCAGGTATCTTTCAGACAGGCGCCACCCTATCTCCAGACAATTTTTTTTCTTTCTTTATCGTCCGCCACCATCTGCAGAGGGCCTCTCGCCTCATCAGCTCGCAGCCCCGCCGACATGACAGCCCCCGCCCGGCCCGGTTCGGCCCGGCGCCTCGCCTCTATTGAGGCACTATCGACCAGCTGTGTATCGACGCCGTCCCCTCTTCCCCGGCCGCAGCTGTCGGCGGGGCCGCGAGGGGAGGCCGGGCCGGGCAGGGCAGGGCAGGGCAGGATACCGGCCAGTGCAGGTCTTGAGCTTCCAGTATTCACGTGTGGACAGCAACAACCAGGTGGGTGCTCACGACGCCCCAGCCCCAGCGGCCCCAGCTCTCTGGTCTTCCCTCCCCTGCCTTTCACAGCGCTGAGCTGCTGGTGTAGCTGCGACCTCTCTAGCCCGCAGGCCCGGTACAGATGAAGTACCAGCAGGTAACGGTAGACGTGTGGAAGATGATGGTGACGGCGGCCTCGTACCTGGCGCTGGCCTTCGCGGCCTGGGTGCTGCTGCGCCTGGTGAGCGCGTGCATCTCGCTGCCGGGGCACCTGCGCAAGCAGCAGGAGGAGGAAGAGGAGGAGGAGCGCAGGCTGCTCGCCGAGCAGCAGGAGGAGGAGGAGCTCGGGGAGGCGGAGGACGCGGAGGAGCCGGGCTCGGCCGACGAGGAGGACAGCGCTGCCGGGGCCGGGGCCGCCGACACCGCCGCCGCCCCCGCCGCCACCATCACCACCACGATCACGCCCGCCTCGCCCCAGTCGCGCGGGCGCCGCCGGGGCGCCGCAAAGTCCGAGCAGGCCGACGCTCCGAGCCTGGGCGTCGAGCACTGCTCCGCCGTCCCGGACACGGCCGCCCCGGCCGCCCCGGCCGCCTGCGCCGGCGCCACCGCACCCCAGTCAGCCGAGGCGGAGGACAAGAAAAAGAAGAAGAAGTGATGGGCCGAGGCGTGGTACGTTTCTTCCCGGATTTGCATTTATTTCGTTTGAAACAACTGTCATTGGCGTGGAAAAATGTTTTTTCAAAGTCCTAGCCTAGCGATAGGACCCTACTCATCAGCCGGGAAGTCCCTTTGAGCGGGCGGCAAAGAGGGGCAGCGCGCCCTGGCCGCGTGTCTGACGAGGCGGCGGGGCGGCGGCGGCGCGTACAAAGCAGACTGACAGGCGCCAGGCGCGGCCAGGCCCGTCACAATGGGACCGGGCCCGCGGCCGCGGCGGGTTGTCTACCCCGTCGAATACAGGCGCTGGCCTTCCCCGGTGCCTTTTTGGCCGGCCCGGCCGGGTGCCTTCGAGTCCGCTGTCCGCCGCCTCGGGACACGCCCGTCACGTCGCCAAGCTCTTCCTTTCATTACTCGAATTTGAATAGGGCGGCGTGCGGGTGACTAAATAAAAGCGCCACCCTCTCTTTATCTGTCGCACTCGCTCTCTTTCCTCGCTCCGTCTCTCCCTTTCTCTCCCCTATTTGCGTGTCGTGTGCGAACAAAGTTTGAATTTTTTTCTTCCATTCTCGCATGTTTGTCTACAACTTGGGCCTTCCATTTTGAACGTGTTTTGATGTAATCACCTGTGATCAGTTTGCGTGTAATCCGTCTCCTTATATCGTGTCTTCAGTATGTCACCCATGTGCGGCATGTCGTTGTTTGACTTTATTATTATTCAGTGTATTAAACAATAAAATATATGGAACCGTTTCAATCATGGCTTACTTCTGATCCATTTCCTTGCGCATCCGGCCCCTGTCACCACAGGCGCAGCGCCGCGGGGCATGGCGGGGGTGGGAATAGGGGTAGGGGCAGCAAACATACCCGCCCCCGGGGCCGGACCGGACCGGACCCTGCCGTACCGCCTCTGCCTGCGCTCATTAACACGGCACCGGGACACTCACCGCGAGGCGAGGCGAGGTGAGGGTGCCAAGAACACGAGGGAGAAGGGGGTGAGGGGGCTCAGGGGCGCGCGCGCGGCCGGGGCCAGGGCGCTAGGGACGGGGTGGCGCGGGGCGGGGCGCAGCTGGAGGGGGTTGTGACGTCACACTGGAGCCACTCTCGCCGGGGCCCGGAGCCAGCAGTGGCCCTGCCCCTCCCTGCCCAGCCAGTGTGTTCCTCGCGGTACAGTGCGGCGGGCGGGCGGGTGGAGTGGCGGAGCGGAGCGCCAGCGAGGTGGAGCAGGTCGGCTGCTGGAGTCAGGGGGCGGTGCGGTGCGGTGCGGTGCGGCGGGTAGGGGATGGTCGACGTGCGGACACGCCGCCGCTCACCGCAGTCCTGGACCGGGCCGTGCCCGTGCCCGTGCCCCTGCTCGTGACGTGCGCCCTCCCCCGCGCCCACCAGGGGCTGGTCGATGGCGGGGCGGCGCGGGCCGGACAACCTCTAGGACGGCGCAGGACAGGGACGGGACAGCGCTGCTTCATTTTCCGGGACGTGCTGCCGGGTACGTGAACACCAGCGGCCAGCCTGCCGGGGTGGGCGCCCCCCCCCCCCCCCCCCTCTTTCTTCCTCGCACAGATTGGTCGTCAGTAAAAAATAATGGGGGGAAGTGGGAGGGGGGCGTTACCGGAAGCCCTCGGTGGCGCCCGCGCTTGTAAACAAATGCGCGCCGCGCGAAGGCGCCTAGCGGCCCTGCCCTGGCGCCCTCGAGTCTGCGGAGCGGAGTGGGACTGGGGAGGAAGTGGTGGAGGAGCGGGGCGGGGCGGGGCGGGGCGGGGCGGGGCGGCGGGTGGCGGTGGCGGCAGGCGGATTAGCGCGGTAACGGCTGGAACTCTGCCGCGGAGGGACCGCACAACGGACCCTCGTACGTGATTTTCGAAATGAATTGTGCTGAAAGGGGGACAATCACGAAATGTAGAAATCACGGTATGTATATGGTTGATTTGAAAGTGTTCACTGGGTATGTGATCAAACCTGATGCGGTCGAAATCCATCCAGGAACAAACTTTATGAGATTGCTATTGCGTTGAGGTTAGGTCCCTGCCCGGCTATTTGAAACTCGTATTAGAGTAAATTTAAAGGTATACTACTCTAACAGGGTGCAAATTTTGAACTCTTTCTACATTGTTAAAGGTCTGTTATCGCATTGATAACATTTTGAACGATATTTGATTGGCCCAAGAACATCGCGCTGTGTGGAGAAAAGTTTTTGTTTAAGTAGACTGTTCTTTTAACAAAGGCAATTTTCTTTACTCAATCGACGAAATATTGAGGACAGGCTTCTCTGTTCAGAACAGCTTGGTTTAATTAGCCATTTTTGTAATTTGTATTGTTAATGCGTGCAAGAAAATCGTGACCTAGCGTCCGACACTCCTAAGCTACATTCTTTAGCTCTTTCCCAATATCTCTTGCATTATATCAAATTCCTGTTACCATAGACCAAAGTCCATCGATCTTGCGTGTTAAAAGTTAATTGGCGGTGTTCAGGTTTTGGCATTCTGTCCACTCTCTAGCGAAGGAACGCCTGCTTGCCTGCAGGGGCAGGGTATGCGACCCATCGCTGAACTTTGTCCTCGTGTTCCAGGCGCTTGACGGAGCGGGAGGGGGCCGCGAGCGCGAGGATCGTGGAGGTGACGGGTGCGAGGACGCGGTAGGACCGGCGGGCGCGCCGCGCGCTGCCACGCCGTGCCACGCAGCCGCCTTGTGCGCCAGCATCGAGGGCCAGGATGGCTCGCCCCGGCCGGACGCCGACCGGTCGGGGCGGTCCTTCCAGGCGCAACCCCCGCACCACCACCCGCAGGACCAGCAGCAGAACCGCCTGGGACTGGCGTCCGGGGGCGGCCACGGCCTTGGCCACGGCCACGAAGGCCTCGGCGGCGGCAACCGGCACCGGAACGCCCGCTCGGCTCACGACGTGCTCTCCGCGGACGTGGCGCGCACGCCCAGCACCTCCCCCAGGAAGCCCCGGCGGGCGCGCTCGCACGGCAACACCTCCCTCATCGTGTGAGTACTCTACGACACGCCTGCCCTGCATGCACGTGTAGGTGCACGCCCCCTGTGCACGCCCCCTCCCCCCACGGGCCCTCCTCTGCCTGATAGCCCTAACGGAAAGGGTCCACGCCGCGCCACGCCACGCAGGTCGATGTGGGGCGGGAGCGGGGCCCGGCCTGGCCCGCCCCGCGGAGTGTGTTGTGTCCATGTTTGAAGGCGGGCCGGTTGGGGCCGGGCCGGGCCGGGCCAGGCTGACGGCAATGGGGGACACACACAGCAGGATGGAGATGGGTCGATGAACAAGCCATTTGCGCCGCTGCCCGCCTGCTGCCTGCAGGAGACAACGACAACCCCGTCCCCAAAGCCATCACAGTTCCATTTTGCTTTTTCGATCCGGCCCGGCCCGCCCGCACCCCGCCCAAATTCCCCACCCGCTGCCCGCTGCCCCCTTTGGCATGTGAGTACAAAACTTATTGCGAGGCACTCTCATGCCTTTGACTTATTTAGACCCCTACCCTCGCTCGTTAGGTCTGAACTTTGCGGTTGGTCGGCCCGGCGCGAGCGGTAGCGCCCGCCTCCACCCCGTCCCCGCTCACCTGGAGCGTCCGCTCGGCCAGGACAGTCGCGGTGGGGGTAGTTATTTCCGCTCACCACAAAAAGTCAGCGCATGCCCCCGGGCTTGAGTTGCCGAATATGACCTGCCATCACTACCCCCCGCGGTGGCGGTGCGACCCCAGCCGATGAAAGTCTCCTGCCCCACGGGGTAACGCCGCAAGCAGTCACCGACTGCCCAATCGGCCCGCTCTTTTACGTCCCAAGCGGTATTACTCCTCTACCCCCTCCTGAAAAAGGCAACGATTTCTAGATGAAACCCACATTTTACCTTCCATGGGTCTTAGGCCCCGCCAATCTCTCTCGCTGTGGGGGTCAAAACTGGTGATACGGTATCAGACGCAAAGATGGAACTTGTAGGAAAAACGCGCGAACATGAAAGCAAACAAACAAACAAGCCCGAATCCGTGTCTCTCCTACGCAAGGTTTGTCTTTTTTATTCTGTTTGTCCTCCTCTAGGGGAGTAGGGGCCGTAGGGGCGCTGCTGAAGCCGAGAGTAAACAGTGGCCGCGGTCCTGGTCCGGAGCGTGGCGGGGCGCGGCGCGGGGAGGGAGAGAGCGTGGGCGCTGCACCCGGGCTCCTCCCCCCCCCTCCCCTCCCCGCGCTCCCGGAGACGGGAAATCGATGAGCTTCGGAACGAGCGCGCCAGTTCTAATTTCAGGGAGCTCATTCCGGCCTCAGATCGGAGCCGGATCGAGAATGTGACAGTAACATCGACTCGCGATGAAGCGGCGGGTGGAGGGGCGGCCCGCATGTACTTTTTCGAAAACATGAAATAGCTCTGCTGGCACGGTGGTGGGGTTTACGAGGCGGGGCGGGGGCGGGGCGAACTCTTGGGGTTTACGTTCTAGTTCCCACGAGGCCGGGTGCTATCGCACGCACAGTCCTCGCCGCTGCGCTGCGCCGAGCCGAGCTCTGCGGGAGGGTAGCGAGTGCAGGCACCCGCCACGGTTTTCCGCTGCTTTTATATATTTTACCCCCTCCCCCGTCCCCGCCGCACCGCACCTCCCCTTCGCAATGAATAACTGATGAGTCAGCCTTCTGCGCCGGAATATTTTTCTGTGGCTCTCCTGCTCCCTATCGCGCGCTCCTCGGCCGCGCTGCGCTGGCGCTGGGCTGCGACGGCTAAATCATTTTATTCTTCCCCGTCGTCGGCGTCATCGTTGCGCCAAAGGAAAAAGTTGGAGGCAATAAAAAGGAAAGATACGGGGTGGTTTGTTGGGGGAGGGGGGGGGGGGGGTTGAAGGGGGGCTCGGAGGGCTGTTACACGCGAATAGGACGGGTTTGTCGACCTCTTGCGCCCAGCACCGCACCGCGCACACGCCGCGCTGGCTGGCTGGAGGCGTCCTCCCTCCCTCCCCCCCTCCGTTCGGTCGGTGAGCAATGCATCACTTGTAGGTGTAGGGCTCGGTGTAGGGGGTCGTACAACTCACCCCTTCTCCGCACGACGGGACCGCAGGCGGCAGGACAGGCCAGGCCCGGCGTGATTGAAGGCTTAGGCTTACGTCAACATCTTTGTTGTGTCCTGCCGCTGTGGCGTAGCGCGGCGCCACCGGGGGGCTGCTGGAGTAGGGCAGGGCCGGGGAGGGGAGGATCTCTGATCTGGGGGAGCGGCATCGCTTTTCCCTCCCTCGCTCCAGTACCCTAGCTCCAGCGCCAGCCCCCGCGGCGCCTCCGCCTCGCCGTGCTCGGAGGCCCCGTCACCCCCTACCCCTACCTCACCCCGACACCGCCTGCGGATGATTCCGGCCGCTCCGCTCTATTCTGGGAACGTTGACAAGGACGCCGAAGGGAGGCCAAAGGCAGAGGCCGTTTGTAGAGGCGGCCCGGCCGTGGTGTGGTCGGCGCTTCTTTGGGTTCACCAACAGGCCAGGGCCGGGCCACCTACTGTGCAAAGGGGTGGGTGGAGCCGCAGGCCGGGAAAGGGTAAGGGGCGGGTGTGTGTGGCGTGTGGCCCATCCCGGCAAACTTTGTCAAAGTGAAGCAGGTCTGGGACGGGCCCGGGCCGGGCTGCATAATGCTGTTAATTAATGCCCGCTTTATGGTGGCGAGGTCCCGAGTGGCTGCCAGATCTAGCCCCCGCCCCTGCCCCGCCCCACCTCCGTGACCGCCGCCCCTCTCTTGCGGTCTCCACACCCGGGCCCGGGCGGGCGGGCGTGTGTGTGCACGGGGACGGGGGACATGGGAAGGGCAGGACCGTGGCAGGGCAGGGCAGGGGTAGGAGGGCGGTGGGCCATGGTCCATGGACGTGATTGCGATGAGGGGAATGCTGCCGAGCCGGAGCCGCAGCCGGCGTGGCGCGCGAGTGTCTCTGCCGACTTATTCCGAAAATCGCTCTCGTACCTCCGTCCTTGTCACAAAAAAAAAACAAAACGCGGTATTTGAACCACTGCCCAACTAGCAGCGAGCAGTGTCGATACTAATGACGCTACGCGGGCGTCCCGGCATTGGCCGGAGAGCAGGCGTCCTTATGACACCGGGTTCGTTTCTTCGGTGACTGTGGCTTCTCGCGCAGCATGACTCCTAGTGGTCCAGCATCTGGTACCGTGGCGTCGTAGCCGTGCCGGCATGGTGTCCGCCCGGAGAATCGCAGAACAAAGGTTCGAATCTTAGCCAAAAATTTAATTTTTCTGAGGACAAACTTGGAGTGGAATTCAAACCCCCCATTTCAACCGAGCTCCCACGTGGAATAGCCGACGGTCTAGTGGTCTAGTGGTGCCGCGAAAACCGTGGGGTGTCTGTGAGACTCGGCACATGGGGCCTGGTTCAAACCCAGGTAGGTTCTTCACTGGTAGCGACAGCGGGTTGCCAGGAAGTTCCGTCCCATGCCCACGACTGGTGGTCGGTCGTGGGGTCATAAGTCCTAGAATCTGGCTCCAAAAATAGCTATTCCATGCCCTGGGGACAGGGCAGTTCGGTTAACCACCGTACGACTAAATCTGGCAGTACGGGGATCAAATCTGTCGAATTGCGCGACAGGATCGCAGTCAGAAAAGCACCGGTTCCCATAAGAACACCGAAGTTGTTGGCTGCCACGGGGGGTAAAAGCCCTGTGCCTGGCGGGAACCGCAACCTCCTTCGGGAGGTTTACTGCCGCAAAAATTTTCCATGTTTTCACGCCACCCTTTCACTTGCAGAGCACGTACGTAATTTTTCAAGTTTAAGGCGGGATTGAGCTCAGCATTAAAGCCTAAGACTTGCTTGCCTGGCTCGTAGTCTTGGGGTGGGCGCACCCCCTATATTATTTTAGGGGGTGCTCAGCGCACCCCCTGATCCCCACTTCCGACGCCCCTGTATGGAAGTGCCCCGAGAGTGCGACAAGGACCGAGGTCGGCTGTGCAACGTGCCCGCCCTGCCGTGCAGTCGCTCCACTCCACCTAATCGCCCTCCTCCTCTTCCTCCGAGGCCGCGGCGCGCGTCTTTCGCTCGTCCTTGACGCCTTGCGACGTGCAGCAAGGCGGGCTCCACGAGGACGGGGCGGGGCGGGCGTGCTCGCTGAGCCCGCGCCGCGCCGTACCGCGCGCCCACTGATTCAGGCTGTAGAGGACCTCTTGCCTGCGCATTCTGGCTTATCTCTCAGCCACAGACGGGACGGGACAGGCGGGGTGGGCGGGGTGTGTGGGGCCCTCTGCCCCGCCCCCGCCCTTACCCCGGTGCCCCCGGTCTCCAGCCCCCTTTCCACATCTGTCGCGAACTGCGGCAGCGTTGGTATCGGCGTCTGCTCCGCGGAGCTTGCCCCTTCCCACCCCACGCCCCGGCCCCGGCCCCGGCGAGGCGACATCCTCCTGGATTTGAGCCGGAGCTCAGCCGCCGGGCTCAGCCGCTGGGCTCAGCCCCGCCCGCTTCTATCTGCTCAGCAAGCACTACTGCGGTGACAATCTCCTCGTGCGGCAGAGCTGAGGTGAGGCGACGCCTGGGCTGCGGGTCGGGTCGGGTCGGGTCGTGGTGACCTTCCGCCGCAACACTGTAACAAGAGAAAAAAGTTGGGGAAGGGAAGAAGCCTGCTGTCCTATCGCGTCGCGTAGCGCCGGTGTATGCGGCCTGTGTTCCGCCCCACCCCGCCCCGCCCCGCCCCGTCCGCCCCAGCGGGCCGAGGTGCGAGTTTGCAAAGGAACAATGTGGCACGACTTACTTTGGACTTACTTGGCGGGGTCCAAGTTTTCTCCTCTTCAGGAGTTCGTGTCGCGCTGAGACGACTGGCGCCCGCGCCGCGGCGGGCTTTGCGCAAAGTTCCACAGCTCCTCTGCAACAGCACTATCACGTTTGCCCACGATGCAGCGGCTGGTTATGAACCCGAATTAGAAATAGCACAAGCGAGAGCGAATGGCCATGTAACGGCAAATTATATCACAAAATTTTGACAATCATTGTAGAGCCATCACACATATTTTTTCTAAACCGACACCACCGATTCAGTCTTAGTTTGTTTCATGGTGGTCCGTTTAACGCGTGTAACCCATCACCACTATCGTCAATGTCTCAATTTCAGGGCGCGATAAGTACCCGCACCTCCCCTACCCCGCGCTCCCCTCCCCCGCCCCCGCTACCGGCTGCTCTCACGACCCGCTGCCCCGGCAGCACCGGCAGTTACTCGAGACCATTACGCCAATTATACGGTGGGATACGCGATGCTTCCCCCTACCTACCCCCTCCTCCCCACACTCTCGCACCTATTCGGTAAAGTGTCAAAGTCCTGGCGTGGCCGCGGGGGCCGGGCCAGGCCGGGCGCGGGCGCGGACATAGCGCTCCCGGCGGGCGCTGCCGCCACCGCCGCCGCCGCTGCCGCAGCAGCCTGGTTGCTTAGCGACCGGACCCCGCGCGGGTGCCCACCCCCACCGCCGGCGGGGGTGGGGTGCGGTGCGGTGCGGGCGAGGCGTTCGATGCTCCCTCTCTCCCGCTGCCGCCCAACCCCGCCCCGCTGCCGCGGCGCCCCGCCCCGCCCCGCCCCCCCGGGCCGGGCCGGCAGGCAGCGCTGCGCTGGGCGGCGCGGCGCGGGCAGCACAGCAGTCCCGCTTTGCCGTGAGGGCCGCGAGGGTCGCCTCGCCGTTCGGGTCGGGAGAGGGGGAGAGTGCGAGTGACACAGACACACACACACTCACTCACGGACACACGCGGACCGCGTGAACGGGACCGGCGCGGCCGCGGCCCCCAGGAGCAGGAGCTCGCCGTCAGCCAGGATAGGGAGCAGGTCGGCGGGGCCCCGGGCCGGGCCCAGGGTGCGCCGCCCATGTGCGTGAGCGAGGCGCTGCCCGCGCCCGCGGCCGCGCGGCCCTGCGGCGCGGGGTGCACGCCGTGCTCGGGCTGCAGGGTCACGGACCTCAGCGCCTGCGCCGACTGCAACACCTGCGCGTCCTGCGCCCATGGCACCAAGCCCATGTACGTACTCGTGCTCTACGTGTTCACGACCGTCTCTCTGTAGCTTTAACCATTTCTATGCGTGTCGTGTCAGTGTCAGTGTGGTGTTGTGGTAGTGGCGGTGGCTCGTGTTTCTACGTGAAGGTGGGGCGGGGCGGGGTCAAACCCCCCGGCACAGCTCCGCCCCGCCTTGCGCTCCGCGTGCGCCGTGCGCGATGTAGAGGGTTGAAAAGAAGATCTGCGTTGCGTTGTCAAGTCACTTGGTCGCAAAGACGTCACCGCGCGGGGTGTGGTGGGGGCGGGGCGGGGCGGGGGCGTTGGCGGGGTGGAGCTGGACACGAGCAGTAGGGCTGGCGGGCCGCCCCCCGCCCCGCCCGGAGTCAGGCCCTTTGGAGGTTAGGGGAGGGCCGTTGGGGTGAGTTCGGCTCGTCTCGGCACCCCGTCCGATGTGTGCGGCGGCTCCAGGTCGCGGGCCGGGCACAAACTGGAGCGGAGCCCGGATGTTTTTGTTTTGACGGGGGGGAAGGGGCGGGGCGGTCTTATGCGGATTACCGCGGGCCGTAACGAGCTGCAAAGTGAAAGGGACGCGATGTGCGGCGGGAGCGGGCTGCGGCTGCGGCAGAGGCGAGGGGCTTATCTCGAGGAGCGGGGGCGTGAACTCCTGACCTGCGATAGGCCCGGCCTGGCCTGGGCGAGCGGGAGGGACTCCTGCCTGTGTGTGTAACCGCGACGTGTGCAATGACTTTGTAAACTGGCGGTTGGGGAGGCCTACCTCCCACATACCCTTCATGGGCTGCTGTATAGGCACTTCCCTCCCCCCGCTCCGCCCTCCCCGGGCCTTACGCTCTGCAGGACGGCTACAGCTGCGCGTCCACATGTGGCTGTGTCACGCGGACCCTCCGCTTTTTTCTTTTATATAACAGAGTAGGGACTATAATTTAATCCCGCGGGCGACCGACCGCCGCGACGTCGACAAATCCAGAGGCCCGCATGACGGCTGGCGGGGCGGGGCGCGGCGGGGCGGAGTCACGAGACCTGGACTTGACCTGCGTGGTTGTGTAACAGCCGTGAAGTCGTTGAAGTGGACAGACACAGTACTACTGTATCTGTTCCAGGCGAGCCCTGGAAAATCCCCTCCTGTAAAGTAACGTGAGCAGGTCAGAGGGCGGCGGGGTGGAGGTGGTATAGCTAACAAAACAAATTACGGCTATATCAGGCGGCTTCCCGGGCCCACTGCATGCTGCGTGTGATGTATCACCGCGTGACGCTTTTACAATACGATTCGACATATGCCATGCCCCGGCCCGGCCCGCCCGACATAATTATCTCATATATAACGAATTAGGCTGTTGATACTGACGGCGCGGTGCGATAACATTATGCTCGGGGGATAAACACGAGGTCTAAGGTCGTTTTCTTGACGCCGAATAAAGGCCGTAAAAGAGCAATTCGAGCAGAAGCAAGGAAAGTAAATGTCTATTTTTTTTCACCTAGTCGTCCTCTGAGAGGGCATGAATGGATACCCCGCCTACTCGACTCTGCAGCTGCAGGCGTCATGGCTGCTGCTGCCGCGCGCAAGTGCGCCTGCAGCTCCGAGAATAGGCAACCCCGCGCACACGGACGCCTGCGGGGTCGCAGAGCAGCACGCCAGCTCTGCTCTGCCATCGCCAGTGGCGACGTGGCGATGCGCTCCGGCCCAGCGCCAGCTCAGCCCCAGTGTACTCAGCTTTTTGTCCCTCCCTGTCCTGTCCTGTCCTGGTCGATATTCACTAACGGCGCTGCTGCTGTTGCCGCTTGCGTCATGAGAGTACGACGGGCCGACCGGGCCGGATCAAGAAAAGTCGAAGGTTGCCCGCCACTAAATAATGCGCCCGCCTGGCCGCCCGCGCTAGGCGCTAGGCCTCGTTAGCGACTTGGGGTGGACGCTAGAGTCACACGGGTGGAGGGAGGGGGAAGGTGACTAGGCCCGCGGGGCGGGGCGGGGCGGGGCGGGGACGCCTCGCTGCGCCGCTTGCGCTGGTCAGGCACGCGCGACGGGACGGGACGGGACATAACCTCACCCTGCCTGCCTGCACTTCCCTCCGCTCTAGTGCGTCCGCGCCGCGGGCCGCGGGTTCAACACCCCTCCCCCCTCCATACCGACGACTGCATCGCGCTTCCCCCGGTCTAAACTCTCCTCCCCAGAAGAGTATTAGTGGCCGTGCATCCGCCGCTGCTCTGTGCGGCGGACGAGCTGCCGATGTGGAGGGGCGCGGGGCCGTGAGGACCTTCCCCTCCCTCCCCCCGCCACCGCCACATCGCGCGTGACGCATAGCTGAGCCCCACGTGGTGCCAGCGTGTCCCTTTGCGCCCTCGTCGTTCACATCCCATCCAGCTATCTATCTATCGTCCCACACAACCCATCTACCCATCTATCCCCCCACGTCGCCGCCGTCTCTCTCCCCGTTCCCGACTCACTAACGCGGTCTCGCGTGTTGTGGCAGACCTGCCTGCTGGTGGGCATGGAGGGGGCCACCCGCGCCTCTTTTCTCCCCGCCCCTACCCGTCAGCCCCGCCCCGCGCCGCGGTCCGAGTCCCCCTCCCCCTCCCCGCCCCCGCTGGCGGCATCTATCTATAACCCGCGACTGTTTTTCTATTTGCATGATACACGCCCCTACCCTACCCTGAACGCTGGGAGCGGAACGCCGCCGCCGGTTTGGCGCGCGGGCGTGGCGCGGCGCGGCGGGGCGGGGCGTGGCGGGGCGGGGTTTGGCTAGGCGCGGTGGGCGTTCCTCGGCGCCGTGAGCAGGCCAGCGGGCCAGGGTCCACCATCTCCTCAGTAGTTGGCGGGTCGCCGCTTCGCGAACCTTTCAGCGGCCGGCCGACGCGTCCGCCGCGGCGCCGCACCACCTCTGGGCGCGCCCTCCCCGCCCCACCCCAGCTGGGGCACCGCGCCCGACCCGCCCCGCCCGGTACGCTCGCCCGGCACGCCCCCGCGGCGGAGACGGTGCAGGCCGTCCTGCTGGTTGCGTCCGCGTTGTGTCAGTGACGTCACTCCGGGCCGGCCGCCGCCCTGGAAGAGCCACGGGAGCCGCCCCCCACCCCAGCCCCAGCGGAGCCCGCCAACGGCTCCGCGCCCGGGGCCCCGGGCTGGGGGAACCACAACCACCACGGCGCGGGCGCCCATGAGCTGCACACGGACCTAGCCGCGGGCGCACCGGCGTCCGTACCCCGCGCCCGCGCCAACGCGCAGGGACACAAGGGCCTGGACAACGGGTCGGCGCACGCCCCCGCCGCCCCTGCCGCCCCCGCCGCGCAGCCCTTCTCGTACGAGGGCTTCGAGGAGCGGCCGCCCAAGGGCCTGTGGCGCTGGTGGCCGTGGCGGCGCCGCCAGCCCTACGTGCCCATCTACCTGCAGGCCGCCGAGGCCGCGGCCGCGCCGCCGCCGCCGCCGCCCTCGCCCCGCTGGCTGCAGATCCGCGCCGTCTGGGACAAGTGCTACTGGAACCTGATCCTGCTGTTCTGGCTCATCTGCAGCCTGCTGCTGCTCGAGTACCTGTACTCGTGGCCCTGCTGGGGCTGGTGGCGGTATGTGTGCTGAGCCCCCGCGGGGGCCCCGGCACCGGCCCCGGCCCCGGCACCGTCGCCTCCCGAGCATGGCCTCGAGGTGAGCAGCGCGGAGGAGCCCTGCACCCGCGCGGGCGCCCCGCCCCGTCCCCACCACTGCACCGGTGCAATCTGTTTAAGACGGCCCGCCCCGCCCCGGCCGAGGGGATGGCAGCAGTCCGGCTTTGTTTCGTAACAGGATAGAACTCCTGCTGCAGGCCAGGCGGACGCATGTCGCGTTGGCGGTCACGTCAGAGTGCCTGCGGCTGCCCCCGTGCCCTGCCCTGCCCCGCCTCGCCCAGTCCGGCACGCCGCGCGCCGCGCCGGTCCGGTACACCCTGGTTCGCCTTTGGCACCCCGTCGCCCACGTCCTCCTTCGCTTCGCGGGCGCCTTGGCCTGCGGCCTTCTGGCTCTCACGGCCCGTCTGTGCCGCCCGCCCCACCCCACCCTTGCGAGAAGAAAGGGGGAAGGAATTTGAGGAAGGGGCGGGCGGGCGGGAGGTCCGCGATGGCGTGGCGGGCCGCGGGCGGGCCGCGGGTGTGCGAGGGCAATGTCTGCTGTCAGGTCAGGCCGGCCGGCCGCGACGGGTCTGGTCGGGACGAGACGCCACCCGCCACGCCGCGCCGCGCCGCTGCAGCCGCGGACAATATGTGTGTCACACCCTCAAAGCCACAACGAGGCCGCCCAGTGCATATTTCTGCGCATGTGTGGGGCTCCTGCTCCTGGTTATTCTGTTTTCGCAAACGCACTGCGCCGCGCTCTTCTGCGGTAAATGGGCCAAGTTAGCCGACCTGTCTTGTTTCCCTTTGCTTTTATATTCAGTCTACGTCATGTATCGGAGGGCCTTGGGGGAAGTAAGAGGTGGGGCCCACCTCGCGTTTTGAATCGAACCCCGCACCTTTCTGCTGATTGGTATATTTTTACATAGTTTTTTTTTTTGTATTATTCTTTGGCCCTGTACATAAACATAGGCCAGCCCTCTCGCCTCAGTCAATTAGATACATCACATGCGACAGATGCCAGCACCTGTTTAAAAATAGGCGTAACGACCACAAGCACTCTCGAAAACGATCCGCCGGCGCGGGGCGTGGCGTGGCGCGGCGCGGGGCGGGGCGGGGAGAAGAAAAGGGAGGGCAGTGACTGGCGGTGACTGTGGGTCGTATAGCGATGCACGGCAGTAACAACTCCTCAATGAAGTGGGAACTCGACGCCTCGGGGCTCTCGTACCGGAAGTAGACGGTCGTCAACAGCTGTCAGCTGGCACCGTCCTTGAATTTTTTTTCACATCGAATAGATTCCGTTATCTGGTTACATTCGTAAGGGGGGAGAAAACCGCAACAGCAGGTCACCGCACAACTCAACCCAACTTCGTTATGAGGTTCGACCCCCCGCCCTGACGAGTCCGGAAGGCGAGGCGGCGGCGGCACCCGGCGCTCGCCCCGCCCCGCCCCGCCACGGCTGGTTTCGTGATTCACGTTCACTTCCGCAAAGTTGTTGATGTTTTCGGGTCGGGCGGGGCGGGGCGGAGCGGGTCGCGGCGGGACGAAAAGCCAATACTGGAAGCCCCTATAAGAGCCCCTGCTGGCTGGCAGCCCTCCGCGTTGAGGCCAGGTTCCCACACCGGGGCCCGCCCCCCGCCACCCCACCAATAAAGAGGTGTTCCACCGCGCCGCGCCGCGCAGCGCCCTCACCTCGCGGCACTTACTCGGCGTGCTGGCGTGCGACGCGGTCCGCTCTGCAGACAAGGGGTTGCACTTTGGGTCGACGACCCCGCCCTGGCAGCGGGGGCGGGCGTTGTTGGAACGTCCCCGTGCCTCCCATTTTCTGGGTCAACGGGAAGCGGAACAGGTCGACCTGCCGCCAGGCCCCGCCCCGCCACACCACTACACAGGGGCTCACTGACACGGAGGGGCATTAGGACCTCCACTCCAGCCGCGGCCACGGTCGCAAGCGCGTCTAACCCTGTGACCACGTAGGTGAGCGGCGCGCCTGCCGGGCCAGGATCGCGCTGACGCGGCGGCCCCGGGGCCGGGCATGAAGACACTGCGCGAGCTGCGCTGGCCGCCGGCCGTGGCGCGCGGGGACGCGGCCATGCGCAAGCCCCTGTGCCCGCCCAGCCCGCCCAGCCCGCCCAGCCCCCAGGGCGGCCAGGGCCTCGACCTGGGCCAGGGCCCCAGCTCGCCGACCTCGCGCCGCGCCCGCCTTGCCCTCGGCCACGTGGACTCGGTGTACCCCGCCGACTGCACCGCCACCGGCCGCGCCTGCTCGCTGTCGCGCATCAAGCTGTGCTGGTACGTGGTGTGGGGCCCGGCTCGCCCCGGCCGGGCCGAGGCCGCAGCCGAGGGTGCCATGTAGGGTGCGCCTTGGCACTTTCACTCGACTATGTCGACGAGCACTTCCCTCCCACCCCTCCGTATGCGTCCACGACGAGCACTGCCCACCCCCTGTGTGCGCCCACGACGAGCACCGTCAGCCCCCTGTGTGCGTCCACGACGAGCACTTTCGCCCCGAGCACCACGCACTCGTAGCTCTAGAGCTCCTCTCCGTTCTTTGCACAGAGCACCTTAGCACAGTGGCAACTCTTTTGTTTCCAACGCGCCTGCTTTTATTCATCCCCCGGTGCAGAGGTGCGAATGTCTCGTCCAGGAGGCGGGCCGGACCGGAGCAGCCAGCGCCTCGCCTCGATATGCCGGCAGGGCTTTAGGGCGGGCCGCGGCCCGGGCCGGCATGGCAGAGCGGCGTGCAGGGAGCGGGGCGGGGCGGACCCGCGCCGGGCCCCTCTCCACCCGCCGGCCCGGCCGGTCGATATAGCGAGGGCTGAGGGGGAGGGGGAGGGGCGGGGCGCCCGGGGGCGCAGGGACATACAGTGAAATGGGAAAACGGGGGCCTCTCTCTTGCTGCGGAGTGGCCGGCGTCCGCCAGCCCCGCCCCGCCACGCCCCACCCCGCCGCCCAGGCTGCGCGATACTACGAGTGCTTTTAGAGGATTTCGGTCCACGAAGCTCCTCGGTCCGCACAAAGACGGTCTCGGTCCATTGTGTCGTGTCCCGCACCTTGTGAGAGGAAACCATCTGCGCCTCGCGCCGCCTCGTCTCGTCTGCCGGCCGGCGTGTCTTTCTGTCTGTTTGTCTGTATACGTCCGTCGCACGCATTCTTCAAGAGCCAGCCTTTGTCTGTTATGTCATCTCGAAGATACCCCCCTTCCTTTTCCCCAGGACCTTCCTGGGCCTTGGCCTTCCCCGTTTGCCTCGCTGACAGCACGCCACTGTCACCCGTTTGCTTTATTTGTCAAGATGGTAGATGCAATGTGATGCCTATTTAAACACCGTACTATGTAGTCACTCCTCTAGGTGACCGTCCTATATACATATTTGGTGCTTCTCCACCCGCCAGACCGGCTGGGCTGCGGCGGGGAGGGCCACCTGGCAGGTAGGCAACCGGGTCGCAGGTGTGCCGAGCGGGTCTGCCTACCTGGCGCGGCGCTCCGCGCGCGTCCGCTCCAGCTCCATCAAGCACGCACCGCCCAGTGCCGCTCCCGCCTAAGCGCTGCGACGCTACACACCGCCACGCCACTTGCTTCAGCGTGTACTCCAACAGCCGACGGAACTTTCTCTCTGGTGTCGCACTGTGCTCACTTGCCGCTGTGTTCTGCCTGTCCCCGCAGGGCCGCGGAGCATGGCGGCGGCGGGGGCTCGTTCGGCCCCGGGAGCGGGGGCGCATCGGGGCCCCTCGGCGGCCACCTCTCGGGCAGCCTCGGCCCCGCCCTCGGTGCGTCGCGCTGCCCCTCGGCGCGCCTGCGCGTCGAGAAGATCGAGGGCGGCCTGCTGGTGGCCGGCGTCGTCGTGGCCGCCAACTGCCAGCTCGCCCTGCCCGCCTTCGGCTGCCTGTTCCTGCTAGCGGGCTGCGTCCTCACGGGTGAGTACCGTCCTCCTCTGCTCCTCAGATATGGACGCGCTGGTCGACTAGTGCTTGCGCTGCTCCATATCTGAGCTTATCCCACACTCGTTTCTGTGGCCGCGCTAGCTCTCATACGCTGCACTGCCCTGGCGGGGCGGGGCGGGGAGGGGAGGTCCTCGCGGATCCTGCCCGGCCCGGCCTGCCCGCCAGACCCCCAGACTGCGAGGGGGTGACGTCACCACATCCTGTGCCAGATACGCCCGCGGCGGGGCGGGGCCAGCGGGGCCTTTCACACTAGCTGCTGCTCACAGCTGCCGCCCCCGGCCGGCCCGGCCCGGGCCGCGCCTCTCCGTGTCGGAGCAGTGCGCCATACACTCGGTCTCGACGACTAACTTTACTGATTAAAACGATGAAGGATCACTCGCGGCAGCAGTGCCTGCCTGCCTGCCTGCCTGTGAGTTGCGCTGGGCCGGGGTGTGCGATCAACTTTCAAAACTGCCCGTCCCTTAAATCCATTACGAAAGGAAGTTGCCCCCCTTTGATGGCGGGAAAGTTCAAGTCGTTGAGAAAGTTTCCTTTTGCTTCGGCGCCGGCGCGGGGCGGGCTAGACCCTGCGACTGACGCAGTTAAGGTGTTAAGTATCGCCGGAGCGAGGCGTGGAGAGGCGGGGACGGCTCACATTCATCAACTTTCTTCTTTTCACCCCTGCACGCTGGGTCGGCTAGGTCACCAGAGTATGCAGCAGAGGTGTGAGTAGTGCACCCCGCCCCGCCCCGCCTCGCCCTGCCACGCCCGCCCCGCGCCGACTTCATATTTACAACGGGTGGCGTTGCGTACCGAGTCGGCGCCGGCACGCCCCGCCCCGCCCCTCACCCCACCTCCCTCCAGCGCCCCTACCCTACGCCTGAGTTAACGCGGACTGGAATTTCGCACACAACCAAAGGGCGTATGCAAATAAAGCAATTTTCCGCGCGGCGAGCGCGAAACGCGCATATTTTCATACCGTCGCATGGGTGGCAAAAATTGCTTAAACAAACACAACCTGCTCTAAAAAAAAATTCTGCATTAAAAAGCACTGTATAGCTTTACAGCCGTTATCTACAAAAGCTCCGCGGGCTTGTGTTATTGCATGGCTCCGATCTATAGCTAATCTACATAAAAGATCGCCTCGGCTGCCCTCCCCCTCGTCAGCGTGGCTCTCCGATCTTCCCCCGTCTCCCCGAAAAAAAAAGAAGGGAAAGAAAACATTTTAATGAATGCCACCCGCTTTGGCAAATTCGGTGCGGGCGCTGCTGAATGGTCGCGCTCGGGAGCGTAGCGTGGGGAAAGGAAGAGAATGAAATCAGACGACGATCGCTATCGCTGCGTGGAGGGGCCATGGGGCGGGGGGGGGGGGGGGCGCTAAAGTCCCTATCGTAATCATTATTGGTCTTATTATTCAGATCCGCTCGCCCCCGGTCATCGGAGGCAGAGGGGAGATTTAACTGTGCGCTGCGCTATGCGGGCGGGTGCCACCCAGAGGTGGAGGGAGGAGGGGCCGGGCTGGAATGCTAGCCATGCCGGGTCAGGGCGGGGGGAGGGGGGGGGCGGTGGAAATCAGCGCACATCGCTTGCGGATGTACCACGTCCCGCACTGGAGGACTCGGCCGGGACGGCGCCCATCTGCATGCCCTTCATACAATCCCCAAGGCCGGCCAGCCCCTCCGCCCCCTCCTCCTGTGCTCCCTTGCTCCCCCCCCCTCCCCCCCGCGCCGCCCTCCGCCACGCCCCGTATGGCTGATTGCGAGCACTTACCCAAGGTCGCGCCGCGCTGCGCTGCGCCGTATGCTGCTGCACGACGGTGGGGATATATTTGTTTTCACGCGAACGCCTCTCTGCCCCACGGCTTCTCCTGGCCTCCCGCGTCTCCCTGCTGACTCCCCCGAGCTCTTCCTTCCGTCTTTCTTCCTCCGCCCGAACACCCGGCTCCCCCGCCCCGCCCCACCCATCCAGCCCGGTGGTCCAATAATACCGGCACGGCGCCCGAAATAGTGAAGCGCTCCGCCAGGAATGGAGTAGAGCGGGTCTGTTGTGCGGCCCCGCCCCGCCCCGCCCCGCCCCGGCTCGACAGGGGTAAGACACGACCTCCACCCTCTCCTTCCTAGACGGCTCCCCGTCCACCTTCCGCCCACGCGCCGCTCCGCGCCACCCGACACCTGGTATCGCCGTGCTGGTGCGGAGCGGTAGGGCGGGGCGGGGCGGGGCGGGGCGGGGCCGATGCTGAGCCTTACCCTTTGCCCTTCGGGCTGTCAGCCCGAGCTGCTCGGGGCGGGGCCGGGCCGAGCAGAGCCGCACCGGGACGGATCGAGCACGTCCCGGCACTCGTGGGAGAGGAGAGGCCCCGCCCCGCCCGGCCCGGGGCCCGGCCCGGTGCACCCCGGGGAGGGATTTGAACGTCGGAGTAGTCTCTTTGTGTGCATGTCTCCCCCTTCTCTCTCCTTCTCTCTGGTGCATGCCACTAACACACTCTCTCTCTCTCTCTGCCTCACAGCTGCGTCCTACCGCGGGCCGGGGTCGGACGAGGGCCCGGAGAACTACGCGGCGCGCATCGCCTTCACGGGCAACTCGCGCGTGCTGGGCCCCGCGTGCCTGAGCGTGGGCCTGCTCATGCTGCTGGCGGGCGGCGCGCTCTGCCTGCTGGCGCGGCGGGCGCGGCGCCGCGAGACGCGCCTCGCCTTCCACTGCCCGCTGCACGGCGACTTCTACCCGCTGTCCCCCGTCACGGCCTACGGGCCGCAGCGCCGAGCGCGTGAGTACCCCAGCCCAGCCCAGCCCCGGGTCTCCTACAAGTAGAGCATCTAGTCGCTGCGGACAACCCTACTGCCTGCAGCGCGGGCAAATTCAGGAGCGACTTCAGTCCCACGTCGCCGGTAGGATTGGCAGGTGTGGAGATCCGGCCCTGCGACAGGGGCGTGAACAGGCGGGGCGGGGCGGGGGCACCAGAGTAAACGGCATGCGATGCAGTGCTTGGCGCGCGCCCAGCCCGGCCCGGCCCGGCGCAGCTCGGCCCAGCCCAGCTCGCTGCTATCATTCTCACATCAGCACGCCGCTTGCGCTCTCTGCAGCCCAAGCAGCCCCGCCCCGCCCCGCCCCGCCCCGCCCTACACCACCCCGCCCCGCCAGCGGCCACTGTCCTCCCCCTCCCTACCCCGGCTGGCTTATTTCGTCGGCCTGATTTATTATCTTTGGCGTCGTAGCGCGTTAGGCGGACCTCTCGGCTCATCGGCCCGTGGTCTTAGCCGTAGAGATGGGGGTGCGGGTGGGGGAAGGGTTGCAGTCCCTTCCGACTGAGATGCCAGCGTATGCCTGAAGAGATGGTGGACCAGCGACACTTAGCGCCCCTCTTACAGCAGGCGGATTGCCTCGAAAATGAACGTCTTTTTAGCAGATGATACCTTTGATACCTTCAATAATTTAAAATAAAAATAAATGGTGTCAGCCAGGTTTAACTCTCGAAAAAGAATAAATAAAATACTGTGCGCGAAGCTTTAGGGGGACGAGTGACGAGTAACACAGGTAGTGGCACCAGGGTGGCGGTGGTTCAACAACCGCGTATTCTTTTTTTTAAGGTGACCAATCGTTCTTTCCAGCTACCGTCCTTTTGACTCGAGCAAGTGCGAAAAAGCACAGCGACTGACTAAAAAATATAAAGAAAATGTGACCGGTATTCGAACCACTGCCCACCTGGTGCTATGATCTGTGTCGATACCAATGACGCTACGCGGCCGGCCTGGCAGCGCACGGAGACCAGGCGTTCTGATGACACCGGGTTCGTTTATTCGGTGACTGGCCTCTCGCGCAGCATGACTCCTAGTGGTCCGGCGTCTGGTACCGTGGCGACGTAGCCGTACCGGAACAGTGTCCGCCCGGAGAGTGGCAGAACCAAGGTTCGAATCTTAGCCACAAATTTAATTTTTCTGAGGACAACAACTTGGAGGGAGTGGAATTCAAACCCCCCATTTCAACCGCGCTCCCTCGTGGAATAGCCGACGGTCTAGTGGTCTAGTGGTGCCGCGAAAGCCGTGGGGTGTCTGTGAGACTCGGCACATGGGGCCTGGTTCAAACCCAGGTAGGTTCTTCACTGGTAGCGACAGCGGGTTGCCAGGAAGTTCCGTCCCGTGCCCACGACTGGTGGTCGGTCGTGGGGTCATAAGTCCTAGAATCTGGCTCCAAAAATAGCTATTCCATGCTCTGGGGACAGGGCAGTTCGGTTAACCACCGTACGACTAAATCTGGCAGTACGGGGATCAAATCTGTCGAATTGCGCGACAGGATCGCAGTCCGAGAAGCACCGGTTCCCATAAGAACACCGAAGTTGTCGGCTGCCACGGGGGGTAAAAGCCCTGTGCCTGGCGGGAACCGCAACCTCCTTCGGGAGGTTTACTGCCGCAAAAATTTTCCATGTTTTCACGCCACCCTTTCACTTGCAGAGCACGTACGTAATTTTTCAAGTTTAAGCTCGAAAATGTCTGGATGGTTTCGATATGTTGTTGCCCAGGTTTCAAAACGCCCCAAAAAGTATATCTTGGATGAGCACCACTCCATTCCCTCAAAGAGGCGCCCGGCCCGTCCCGCTCTGCTCTCATGACATCCTGACTTTTCATTTCCTGTTCCAGACGGCAAACGGTGGCTCTGCCGCTGGTGGGGACGGTCGTCCAAGACGGAGGTGGAGACGACCACGCCCAAGTGTCCGCACTCGACGGTGTCCAGCTCGAGGTCCAGCGTGTCCTCGGCGCCGCCCTCGCCCTGCCCGACGCCGCTGCCCTTCCTGGTCACAGAGGGCTCGGTGAGGTAAGTACGGCGGCTCCGGGGAGGCCACAATATAAGACGCTGTCAGCTAATCGAAAATGCAACGCCACTGGTTATTTTTCAGCGGGTTGGTCGCCTCGGCTGGAGCGCTTGTGTCGCCCGACCAGACGTTCGGCTCCATCCGGTCGCTGAGCGTCAGCAGGGAGGTGGCCAGCTTCCCGCTCTCCAGGACGCCCAGCCCGCCCTCCACCATAGAGCGGTAGGTTCAGGCAGTCACAGGTCCCGGTGCAGTGCGCAGTGCGCGCATCGGGCGCCGGGCCGGGCCGCGGCCGGTACGGGCCCGGGCAGCGCCAGCGAGCTCGCCCCTCCCCAGCCCACCGTCGCCACCAGCTGTACTTATACACCCCTACACCCCCCCTTCTCCGCATCAATTTTTTGGGCGCCGAGCGGAGCGCTGGGCAGGGGCACCGGGGGCTGCCTTTGCCTTTACGCATTGCTTTTACTGCAGACTCGATGGCGTGACGCGGCGCGGCGCGGTGTGACGTCAGACAGCAATGTATTATTACAGGCCCCCGGGGGCCAGCCGCGCCCCGCCGCACCCCGCCGCACCCCGCCGCGCCCCGCCGCGCCCCGCCGCGCCCAGCAGCGCCCAGCAGCGCCCACCCCCAAGGTCAAGGCTCCGCCCCGCCCCGGGGCCGGGCCCTACCCCTGCAGCTGACGGGACGGGGAGGCCTCCTCGGCCCTGCAGGCCACCGCCGGGACCCCGTGCCCCCCCTCCCCCCGCGCACACGCCCGCGATGGCAGACAGCTGGAGGCAATCACTGAGGCTAGACTCCGCGTGTATTGTTGTTTCCTCCCCTCCCCGCCCCGCCCGGGTGCGCCCCGGGCTGCTCGCGTGCCGCCACCGCCACGCCCCGCCGCGCCGCAACCCGTGCTACACCCGCGGCGGACGGGTTGCCTGCCGCGCGGCGCGGGGAGCAGCGGGGCGCGCACTGCACTGCGGCGGAGTCGAGTCGAGTCCTCGCCCCGCCCCGCCCCGCCTCGCCGCCATCGTATCCGTATATCCGCAGCGCCACTTTGTATGACATTATCGTCGCGCTAAAACGCTAGCAGCAATGCAGAATACTTTCAGAGCCCTCCCTCCCCTCCCCTGTGGGCTCGCGCCATTACCCTGCCACTTGCGCGGCGAGCAGTTAAACCTGTCCGTGGGGGTTTTAAACCCTCTGGGCCTGGGCGCCACCATTACCCCCGAGGGGTGCCGCGGTGTCGTAATGAACGGACCTCTTGCCCTCTAGTCATCGACCTGGACATCCCTGGCCTGTCAGCGGCGCGCACGCGGCACGCGACTCGCAGACGCGCCCGCCCCGCCCCGCCCCGCCCCGCCATGATATGAGTTGCTCCTCACGTGGGCCCCGCCCGCGGGGCCAGGGGCGCCCCATGACCTTGATAATGACCCGTCATGAGGCTTCTTTCTCTGACCAGCCGTGATCAATAACGCAGAGGCCTATGGCCGTGGCGTCGCGCCCGCGCTGCCCGCCCCGCCCCCTCCTCGCCTCGCCTCGCGCCACCGCCCGGCCCGGCGCAGCGCAGCGCCTCGCCTCGACTCGCCCCAAAAAGCCTTCCTAACGTGTCATTGTCCAGTGACAGCAACGCAACGCAAATATCTCAATCGATACCTCTGACGTCTGTCGCTGCGGATCGTTGTCGAGGGCGGTGCGGGCGGCATAGGTAAAGCGGGCTCCGCAGGTTAATCCGTCATGAGCGCATGACGGGCCGCCGTGCAGGTTTCTTTCCGTCACGTGTGACGGACGCTGCTCGTGTGACGGTCCGGCCCCTCTCTACAAACGAGCGTTCTGTGTCGTGTTGCAGCAAGTCGGGGTCGCCGTCGCCGCCGCTGTCGCAGCAACAGGCGTCGCACGTGGACGAGCTCATCTTGGCGACGGCGCGGCGCCTGGAGCTGCCGCCGCTCGTGCGCCAGGAGGTGACCCTCGTCAGCCCCGGGGCCATGGTCATGCCGTCGGCCAAGTCGTCCTCGGGCTCCATCATGTCGTCGGCCCAGGGCGGCGGCTTCGCGTCGTCGCCGTCGTCGGCCTCGTTCCCGCAGTCCGCCGAAGACAGGGGTAGCAGCGCTCGGCCGACCACGGCGAGAAAGTCGGTGTCCATTCTGCTGCCGGAGAAGGGCCATGTCTGACGGTGCGTCTAGCGGCGGCCCGGGGCCGGGGAGCGGAGGGAGGGGCCTATCTTGTCAATTTCGTTTCGCGTTGTGTAAATATTTGTTGTTTTTATGATTATGTAGTGTTTAACGCCGTTGGTGAGTCAAATGTGTCTGAGTGTTATCATGGGTGAATGTGTCGATGAGTGTGACTGTGTGCGCGTGTGTCTGTAAGGCCAACACAACGAGAGAAAGGCCGTTTTGTCGAAGAACTGTGCGCTAGTCAAAACGTAAATAATGAAGGACGACTGCGGACGTGGATTGGCCGGGGACTCTGTTTATTACTGTTAAAAACCCTTGTGTTTCTTCACATGTAACGAAACTGGGTGTTTGTATCACTCTCCGTTCGAGCACGGTGTGGCGTCCGTCATTAGTGGAAACCAAGTATTCGCACCGATGTATGGCATCATTTTTCTTGCCGAAGTGAAGTGCGGAATCCGCCCGACTGTGCTTCAAGTTGGTTTACATTTTAGAGACCAGCTATTTTTGAGATTAATAGGGGCCTTGATTAAACTTATAGTAGCGTCAATGCGGTAATGCGCAAGACAACGCGCTCACGGGTAACATACTTCCGACGCTTTTATGTGCATAACTTGCTAAATGCGGTAAAAAAGCGTTACGTTTCTTAAGTACGTACGTATCGACATGGCCGCTAATAAGGAACAGAAGTCGGTAAATTACTGCCCTCCGGCGAAGGAAAAAGAAAGTTACTGATGACTGATTGATCCATCGATTCCGAGAGGAAAACGAAAGCGCTGTCGAAGGACTGCCGGTCTTCCATAAATTTGTGAACTTTTGTTATAACTTACAGCCATTTACGTTTGGTGGCCTTTACCCAAGATCGTGTTGTGATATTTTGTTAGAAAGTTTCCTTAAGAGACAAGAGTCAGATTTTACAAAGAAGATATCCGATCGGGGTTAAGTAAGTAAAAACTCTGTTTTTTAATGTATAAATTATTATTAGCATAATATTGTTTGGATGGCGTAGTAAACCACATAACATTTTGGTGTGTACCAAATCCGCGCAAGCCTGATCCAAAGTGTTTCCCTCAACGTTCTCCTACGTTCGCCATTTGGCTTCTACGTTGTTTTCTCCTATCATTTTTGCTCTCGTTTTGCGGAATGTATCCTTTTACTCGACGTCTGTGTGATAATATATCGTTAGTCCCGATATTCCCGCAATGCGGGAGGGAAACGAAACAAGCACCTGAAAAATACTCAAATGCGTAATTGTAAATATACTGTTTTACGGATGTACCATATAAATTGTTGCCAATGTAAAGCTCTTTCGAGCAATATTCAATTAATTTGTGAACTTTTTTCATGGTATGCACCTTGACATTGTCACTAATTTTGTTTCGCTTTAATTGTTAATTTAAGCGCGTCAGACTCGAAGCCGCTATCGGCGGGTTCAGTTCCTGACCTCTTCATCGAACTTTAAATGTTTTATCATTGGACACTGCTAGCTCTCACGGTGAAAACAGAGCACAATCACACGAAGTAGTTCAGACCCAGCCATATTTCACATTCGTTTAAAAACAGCTTTTTTTAAAACTTTTACCTTCTGAAAAAAATGAAGTTATTTTTGTTTTGCTCAAACTTGAACAGTATTCGAAAGGGCTGGAGACTGCTGCTAGATACTTCCCTTTAGTTCGTAGGTTGTGAGTGACACATGGAATATCAAAGACATCAAATTGGACCTTTAACCGTAGATTGAAATTCTTTGTTCATAAACCTTATTAAAATTCAAGACTTGTTCTGTTTCCAAACTTGTAAGTCTTAGCTACAAACACTAGAAACTTTAGCTTTTGTGCGAACCCAGACGGTCTGACGCCATCTCTTTCCAGATATTTTGAGACACTTTCAAATCTTGCTTCAAGTACTTACATATCAATTTAATGAAACCGCGCACAATTTGATTGTAACTACTGTGCTGAATATTTTCTCAGAAGGCCGTAGCTTGTCTGCGTCATCTGTATTTTCAAAACTACTTTGCTCGATGTGCAATAAATAACGCCGACCAGAGTTTTGACCACAGTTCCGAGTCTTTCTCCCAAAATCAGTCTACTCAAAATGATACTGATGCGTTAATAAGTAAAAGTAGGTGAAAAGTTTCAAAAGGTTTTTCTCGAAAGAAGAAAAATGGAAAGATTGGGTATTTGCGTAGGTATGTGGATCCTTAGATACCACGTTTCTAGCCTGGCTATGGTCGTCTATAACTGATTCGAAACCTAAGAGATGTGATCTGTAAAACTTTTATTTCTTCCTCCTCACGCGAGGATGAAGACTTACTTGTGATACATCCATCTTCTAATTTATTTATCTTAAGAATTACTCGTTAATTTAATGTGTAGTTGTTTGAAGGGAACTTCGTCGTCGCTCACGTCGTTGGGAATTATGGAAGCCAGCAATTTCTCGGTTGTTTTAATGTAACAGTGAATCGATTTTATTAAAGAATACGTCACTGTGTTGCGAGTTTGGTTAGCCAATGGCACGGCCGTGGCAGGTAGGCAGTCCCGCAACACAACGGCGTATTATTTTACCATGGTATTGAGCTTGGTGCAATCTTACACTTGAGCGAGTTCGAAGTTCCCCCTTTCTAATTTTTATTGAGTTTGTCTCTATAAAGGAACGGCATTTGACTGATTGTGAGTTTAAGTATACTGAATAAATGTATAATTCTAAGCATTCCCATGTATATGGTTGTGTCATCTTGAGGTTGTCAGTTTTGGTCCCCAATACTAGCCAAAAGATTCATAAATGCTTTGGAAGTTTTGGCTGTGATAACTAATCAGCTTTGTTGCCAATGTAGTCTGTATTTAAAAACTCCTCTGGCGAATCTGTAAATATATTTGAAGTCTGATGCGTCTAGCATCGATGCACATCAAGTGTTCTTTAACTTACCACGGTGTGGAGAGTAATAACTCATTGTATCAGGACGACAATAGTGAACTTTTCAAGCAAGAATTTTCTCGAGCACTTGATTTCCGCGATGAACCATGTTTGTGCAACTTTTTTCAATTAACTGCTATAGTTGTATATGTGTTTTGGTCAGTACTGTTTGATACCAAAGAAAAGAAAAATAAACAACTACCGCTCAAAAAAAAAGAGAAGAAGATTCCTTTTATCACCCAGCACCCCTCCAGTCCAGACCGATGCTGTGAGTTTTAACACAAAGTTATGTGCTGGAGTGGCAACCTCCTGCGGGAACCGTGTCTCACTCGAGGGGCATAGATCCTGTGTTTTGATGATCATCCGCTCCAGCCGGCCCGGCCCGGCCCTGCCCGATGGGTCCATTCAACCGGCGAGCTGGTTCCGTCGCGGTGCAAGGGCCCTGACCTGGCCAGCGCAGCACGGGGTGTGGTGTGGTGTGCCAGCCGAACAGCGGCTAAAGTTCCTAATTTTTTTTTTTTTTTTTTTTTGCGGCTTTTCTCTTTATCTGCAAATGCCATTTCTTTCAGGGGATTTAAAGTATAGGAACGACTTTTAAGCACTGATGTGTCAATAAAAAAATACTGTAGGAGTGGCACGCAACTTTGTTGACAAAATGTGTCCCCTGAAGGTCGTGTGCAGATCCACCGCTGTTGCATTTTTCTGCAGCGGGTCGCACGCTCTCGCAGCCCGCGTGACACGCTATACTACATGGGGAAGCCGCAGTGTCCTATGGGTTTATGGGGAGTTATTCCATATATTTTAAAGAACAAGTTCCAATGTTTGTTGTGTACATTTTTTGACGTTTTCTTCCTTCTCATTTAGATTCCTTGTGACTTCTGTGACGCCGAGGAAAGGGTGCCAACTGCCCGGTCAGCCGGCCGGTACAGACTGAGCGGTGCTGGCCTGGCCGGGGCGCGGCGGTGCGGGCGCGGGCGGAGGAGGCGGGAGAGAGGGGCCCGGAGTATAAACGCGCGCACAGATAACGTCTCCCCCAGTCTGGGCAGCGCGGCCGGACCAGCAACACACGCTGCAGACAGGTAAGTCGTCGGGTCGGGCCGGGACGGGACGGGACGGTGGAGCGCGCGAGCGCGGAAGTCAGCTGGGGCAACCAGTTTTTTTTGTTTGTGATTTTCTCAAATTTGTGTTTTTGTGAGTGCCAATAGTCCCGTTACTTTGATGGCTGTCAAATAGCAAACCGGCTCGCCTCATCTGGTCTAGTGTGGAGCGGGCCGGTCGTTGCCCCTCGCTACGTTTCGCCACGCCTCTGCTCCTCTGGACTTGGCGGCTAATAGGCAGTGTTTCCACAAGGTTTTGCCTACTATGCAACCCATCAGCATGGGTGCGTTCGTGTTGCCTAGTAGACAGGCGAACATTCAGCCCGCCTCATTCCATAGTGTTTTTTATGGCAAGACTGCTCACAGGCGCCCCCCTTGCTTCCTTCGCCTATGCTGTACCGCAATGCACGAGTGCAGGGGGGTTGCCTACTCGCACGGCGCCGTAAGGCAACGCGATGATCCAAGTGCCCTGCCCGTACTCCTGTTTAAGCAAAAGTTGTCTAGGACTCACCCTGTAAGGTAGAGCGACGTCGCCTGGCAGTGACAGATAGGACAGTTCGGACGGAAAATCTTGTAAGCCGGAATGTGAGATGGGAAGCCGGCATTGACCGGTGCGTGGCGGCGTGGCGTGGGGCGGGGCGGGGCGGGGCGGGCGGGGCCTCGCTGGTCGCTTCATGTGAACGACCTCGTCCTGTTTGGCACGCACTGGCCGCGAGGCTGGGGCTGGACGGGACGGGACGGGACGCCTCGCTGCCGCTTGTAATGCTCCGGGCGCACAATACTGCGACAGGCCCGCCCGGCCCCGCCCGGCCCGGACCATCCCGTCAGATTTGTTATCGAGGATGAGACAAGGCTTTACGAGCGGGCTCTCCTCTCTCCTCTCCTCTCCTCAGCCGTGCATAATGCGGGACTCGGCAATGTCATTCAAATCCACGAGTATTTTGTCAGGGCCGGTTTATGTGCTTACAGTAAGCCAGAGCGCTAAAACCTGCACGACGCGTACGACTGGCAGGGCAGGCACCGGCCGGCCAATAATCGGGGGAGTGGTCGTAGGGCGGCCGTCCTGGTCGCTGAGGCAGCTACAGTCTGGTGCTTTCCAATCGTCCACCGCGAGCACCTGGTGCCCCTGCTCACGGCCCCACTACCGCCCGCCCCGGGCCGGGCCGGGCTGAAGGGCTCCACGCTGGACGGCAGCTGGACGCGTCCGCGCCGCGCGACCCTTACGACGAGTCCCGCCCGGGCCAGCCCAGCAGCCGGGCCCTTTTATGCATTCGGCCGCGGCGGGTAAAGGGGAGAGGGGGGCCTGGGGGGACTTGGAGATGAGCGACCTTGGCAATGGGTCCGGGCCGCCCGGCACAGCCCCTTGCAGAGCCTCCTCTCCTCCCCATGCTGTCCGCAGGGCGTCCCGCTGCAGGACGTCCCTCCCCTCGCAGGTGTCGCAGGCGCGCAGCTGGTGCAGCTTTGTGCGACTTATCTTCCCGCTGCGACAGGTGGGCGCGGGGCAGGACGGGGCGGGCGGGGCGATACCGAGTAACACCCCCGGATCAACCCCCTCTCTATAATTCCTCTGTCTGTGGACGCGACCGCGTCCCTCCCATTTTTTATTATTTCCCACTTTTTGATCACGTGTAGACGAGTCACTGCCTGGGCGAAAATCAAATTATCCGTTTACGCCTCCTCTCTGCACTCTTACTCTTCCAGATCCCCCCGCCCCGCGAGAGCACCTCTTCCTATGCTCGCCCCCTCTCCCTCCCCCCGGCCCCACTTGCACGGCGGTTGATCTAAATCCAACAGCACTTGCTCGTCATTCGATCGGCCCGGCGCAAATACAATCCCCGGGGACTCCCCGCCCCGCCCCGCCCCGCCCCGCCCCGCCCCGCCCCGCCCCGCCCCATTCACTCCACTGCGAGGCATCGCGCGCCACGGGGCAGAGCAGGCAGGGCACCGGCACCGCCATCTCAGCGGAATGTCCCGCTATCGCCACCATCGCCACGCCCGCGCCGTCTGATCAGATCGTCGCCCAAATGCGTGGGCGGTGGGTCGCTGGGGCCGCAGGGGGCCTCGCCGAGCGGGTCGCGGGTGAAGCGCCCTCGGGCGTCCTCAACGCGCCTCTCTGCCGCCCGGGCGCGGCCCCGGCCCGGCCCGGGGCCTGACGCCGCACCGCCGGGGTCTTACGAGTGAAAGTCAATCATTCTGAACTTTACACCCCTTTCGCTTGTGTATTGTTCGCAAACCTAGAGCTGGCCAGGGAGGAGCAGTGAGTCCATTGACGCGGGAATCTGGTTTCATGACGACACCGGACGCGCATGGCTGCCGCCGCGCCGGTCAAGGCTGTCTCACATGTCGCGGGAATCACTGTGAAGTGCCATAGGGGTCGCGAGGGCTTGGCGGGGCGGGGCGGGGCTGGCATTCTGTTTCCCTCTTATCGCGGTCAGCAGCAGCGCCCCTCCGTGTACGTCAATTGGGAGGCTCGCGGGACTCGCCGTGTCCCTCCTCTCGCCGCTCGAATGTGGAGCTCTTTAGAAGGGTCCAGATAGTAAGATAGTAATGTATATGCAGTTCTTTTTCTCCGGCGCGAGCCCCCGCCCCGCCCCCGCGCCGCGCGCCCCCTGCGGCTATTAGAGATGCGATTGTTGGACTGCCGCACTCTCACCCTCCTCCTCCGCGCCGCGACCTCCTCGCGCGCGGTGCGGCCCTGCCTTGCTCGCCGCGCCACGCCGCGCCACCGCGTGCCTCCGCTAGTGGCCACGGCGCTGCTGCGCGGTTCCTCGCGGACACCGACGGCTCACGTTATCAAAACTGAACTACGCGACCCGGCCGCAGACAGTCGCCGCGCCGGCTGCTTGTGGTGCGCACAGACAGACACTCAGCAGAAGCCCGCCCGTGTTGCAGAATGACGGCGTTGAAGACGTGCTTGGCGCTGTGCGCGCTGGCGCTGGCCGTGGCGCGCGCCGCGCCGCAGCAGCAGGAGCAACCCGCCAAGACCTACTCGGAGGAGGAGGCCAAGCTGTACCTGGACAAGCTCAACGAGCAGCTGTTGCACCACTCGAACCTGGCCGCCGTCGCCGAGTGGGCCTACGCCTCCAACATCACCGACGAGACGCTGCAGAACAAGGTGAGTCCCGTACTAGGGGGCACTTCTTTAAGTCACCGCGAACCGCGCAGATCTAGTTTTCTTCTATCCGCCTGCATTTGCATGAAATTTTATCGAAGGCTAGTATTATTTTGAGCTTGTATTTTTGTCGCACTTGCTGCGAATGCGTGATCCACGGCTTCACACAAGAACGGAATGGTAAAGCCAGTTTTTTTTTGCGGTGTGGACTCGGAAGGCTGAGCCGGCTGTTTTCCTTCCCAGGACCCGCACGTGACGCCCGGAGGGCCCGGAGAGGGCTCGGCCCTAGCCCTCACGTCCGCGCGCCGGCTAGCCCTCGCCCTAGACCATTTAGTGAGAACACTATTTATTTATTTTGCAGCCGCGGTTCGCGCACGCTGCGTCGTCAGAAGCCGCACTTGTCTGGGGATACAGCATTTAGCAGTTGCATGACAAATTCATCAGTGTTCTTGTGTTCGTTCTTTTACAATGTTTGATTTTTGGGATCATGCGCTTTGGCTTTTATCAGGCGCGGATTATAACGCGCGTTGCCTATCCATTAGGCGTCGCTCTGAATGCTACCTGTGGGTTGAATTATGTTTGTTTTTTGTCTCTGTTACAATAACCGTCCTCCCTCTCTGCTGCGCAGCTCAAGGTGGCCGCCGACGAGGCGCGCTTCCAGAAGGAGTCCTGGCAGGAAACCATCAAGTACCCCTGGACTACCTACAAGGACCCCAACATCCGCCGCCAGTTCAAGAAGCTGTCCGTACTTGGCGCCGCCGCCCTCACCCAGGAAAAATACGAGAAAGTGAGTCAAAACGCCACAGCGGTAGCTGGACCGCCGTGCGGTTAGGCAACCCATCCGACACATACATGCCTGGTCCCCACCCCCTGATGAACGCTGTTTTCTTTTTCTTCAGTTGGATAAGACCATCAGTGACATGACGAACGTGTACAGTACCGCCAAGATCTGCGACTTCAAGAACCGGGAGAAATGCGACCTTAACCTGGAGCCAGGTGAGACCACAGCGCAGCGCGGGTCTGGTCCCCACTTCGCTTCCCCACCCCTGCGTGTGTTTGCGTTTGCTCGTCTGGAGAGGACTCTGGAGAGTGGACCGACACTAGTAATAAAACGGCCTCTCACTGTGTATTTACACCACGGCAGTAAAAAAATAATATGGAGACAGGGAAAAAAAAAACATTGTGATTTTGTCTTTGTTTAAAATCAGAACTGACGCTGCTGCTAGCCAAGAGCCGAAATGCTGAGGAGCTGAAGCACGCGTGGGTCGAGTTCCGCAAGCAGGCCGGCGACAAGCTCCGCAACCAGTTCACCGAGTACGTCCAGCTGATCAACGAGGCCGCGCGGCTCAACAGTGAGTATCCCGGACCTGCCTAGTACCTGCCTGGCCGCAAGCCGCCCAACCCCGTCCGCTCATTCCTCCCGCAGACTTCACGGACGCCTCCGAGGAGTGGGTGAAGGACTACGAGTCTGCCGAGTTTCGCCAGCAGATCCAGGAGCTGTGGCTGCAGCTGCGGCCCCTGTACGTGCAGATCCACGCGTACGTCCGCCGCCGCCTCAACGAGCAGTACGGCGACGTCGTCAAGCGCGACGGCCTCATCCCCGCGCACCTCCTCGGCAACATGTGGTCTCAGACCTGGAACAACATCTTCGACATCTCGACGCCGTACCCGGGCAAGCAGGCCGTCGACGTGACCGAGGCCATGGTCGCGCAGGGCTACGACGCCACCAAGATGTTTAAGCTGTCGGAGGAGTTCTTCACGTCGCTCAACCTGAGCGCCATGCCCGACACGTTCTGGCAGCGGTCCATCCTGGAGAAGCCCGCCGGCCGCAACCTCGTGTGCCACGCGTCGGCCTGGGACTTTTACGACGGCAAGGACTTCAGGTGAGCTTCCGGTGCTGATTACGCGGTTTGAAAAGAGTTTGATTAAGTTTTAGTCAGACCACGACCCCATGCCTTTGCTATATGTTTTGAAATGAAGCGACCGTCTTTTGCGGCATCCATCGGCCTCCCACGTTCTTGCTTTCGCTTGATGCGCTAGTCTTCCCCTGCAGGATCAAGCAGTGCACCCGCGTCAACATGGAGCAGCTGCTGGTGGCGCACCACGAGATGGGCCACGTGCAGTATTTCCTGCAGTACAAGAACCAGCCCGGCGCCTACCGAGACGGCGCTAACCCAGGTGAGCGGCGTGGGCGCCATCGAGTAAGACCCGTGTGTGTCTCTTGCCAGGATCAAGCAGTGCACGCGGATCACCCACCGCGACCTGGTCACGGCGCACCACGAGATGGGCCACGTGCAGTACTACCTGCAGTACAAGCACCTGCCCAAGGTGTACAGGCGCGGCGCCAACTCAGGTATAAGAAGCTACAACAAGCTCCCCGCCGCCGCGCCTCGCCGCTAGCCGTTCTATTCGTCCGCAAAGTGCCCGCTTTGCTGCGTTACCATTTATTATTTGCGCTTTTCGCGCAAGCCGTATGCTATGCAAAAGCAAGATGCTAGATACATGTTGAAAATAGAAAAATAATTTTCCTCTATTGGTACTGTATCAAAACCCATCGTTTCCAGGCTTCCATGAGGCTGTCGGCGACACCATGGCCCTGTCCGTGTCTACCCCCAAGCACTTGCGCAAGGTGGGCCTGCTGCCGGCTGACTCAAAGGACGACCCCCAGAGCGAGCTCAACTACCTGTACAACATGGGGCTGGAGAAGATCGCCTTCCTGCCCTTCGCCTACCTCATGGACCTGTGGCGCTGGGACGTCTTCAGGGGAAAGATCACCCCCGACAACTACAACTGCGAGTGGTGGAAGCTCAGGTAAGGGGCAAGCACTTAGTACTGTAAAGCCCCCCTCCCAAAAAAAAAAAAACAAAAAAAAAACACCCTTTTATTGCCTATTTATCAGGCAAGAGTACCAGGGAATTGAAGCGCCAGTCGACCGCTCCGAGGATAACTTCGACCCTGGCTCAAAGTACCACACCATCGCCAGCGTGCCGTACATCCGGTACTTCGTGAGCTACGTCATCCAGTTCCAGTTCCACGCCGCCCTCTGCGAGAAGGCGGGCCAGTTCGACCCCAAGGACCCTGCGCGCCTGCCCCTGCACCAGTGCGACATCTACCAGAGCAAGGAGGCCGGCAACCTGTTCGGGTGAGTCGCTGTCAGGTTCAGGCGCTGCGGAACTTTGGCCTACTTTTCGTGAGCCCTTAACTACGATGTTGGCTCCGTCCCGTGCAGGAGCATGCTGTCGCTGGGCTCGTCCAGGCCCTGGCCCGAGGCCATGGAGATCGTGACTGGTCAGCGCAAGATGGACGCCAGCGGGCTGATGGCGTACTTCATGCCGCTCCAGAAGTGGCTCGAGGAGGAGAACAAGAAGACCGGCGAGAAGATCGGGTGGGACGCCTCCGCGCCCCGACACGGTGAGTACCTACAAGTCCCGGACCGGGCATATTGTGTCCGGCAGCCGGCGCACGGCCCGTGTGTAGCTGAGCTGAGCTGAGGTGAACTGAGCTGATCGCTTGTGACCTGCGCAGGCTGCAAGAGCAACAAAGCCGAGGCTAAGGCTGCACCGGCGCCCGAGGCCACCCCTGCTGCCGCCGCCCCCGGGGCCGCCTCCGAGGCCGCGCCTGCTGCTGCCGCCCCCGCGCCCGCCCCCGCTGCTCCCAGCTCGAGCCGCTGACAGTTCCCTCGGCGGCGAGGTGCCTGGGCGAGGACCTGGGCGACTGACTGCTCGCCGCCGGTCTATGACATCCCCCCCGCAGCGCTCCGCCACGCCCTCGTGTCTCCCCAGAACGAGAACACTCTGAGTGTGGACGACGGCGAGGGCGACGATCGCGACGAGCAGGATGCTGTGATCGCGGGGCCCCGGGAGGATCTCGGGATTTGGAGAGATTACGCCTTCCTGAACAGGCTGCTCGTACTTACTCGAAACGGTCAAGGAGTTTTATCACACCGCGAACAAATTATTTATTAGCATCCGCGAGGAGACGCTATTAATTTATTTTCTTTATTTAAAGACGCCACAAAATTAGTTGTAACTTTTATAAAAGATTTGTTGCAGAGGTAGAAGTTGTATTATACATTGGACCAGCAGGTTTCCGCAGTTTAATAGAGCAATATTTTTGAAGAGTTTTGCAGAATTTGGTTTGTATTGAATAAGGTGGGAACAATGAGATTGAACCTTTACCGTTATTCAACAGTATTTTAAAATGTATTGAATGTCTTTTAATAAAGATTATGTGCCACAGTCCACAAAGTGGTACAATTAAGTCTCTCAAATTCATCATATTATCTTCACGCAACTAAGCTTGGATTGTTGCTATACCAATATTCAAGAGGAAGGAATGTTGATCAATTTTCAACTTGATCTTAATTGATTTATTTCAAAAGCAAAAATAAATAGAAATTGTTCGCTAATTACAAAAGACATCACAGAAGTAAAAGGTATCACTTTGCTTCAAACAAACGCTTACATTTTATTTCATCTCCTTTATTACATGTTATATTTCATAACGGATTATAACATAACGGAAAGTAATGTAAAAGTCTACCATCCCAAGGTAGGTATGCCACGTTGGAAATATTAGCCTTTAAAATTTATTTTAAATTACTCACAACCCCCTGTCCTCTCCCCTCTCATCTAAAGGGAAAGAAATGAAATAAACAAAAACTTTACCGGTTAAACTGGATGGGGCATGGAGACACATCCATTCCCTTCCCCTATGAGCCCAGCATTCCGCCATTCCGCAACACTTTGTCGGCCACAGCGTCAGTGTTTCAGTCGGTAACTAGGGGTCCCATACACCTCATACCTCTCACCTCAGACTGGCGGTCCAATGGTAAGCTTCTCAACGCCTGCCGCAAGACCGCGGCGCCGAGGCGAGGGCCGGCGTGGCGTAGCGTGGCGTGGCGCGGGGCGCCGCCCAAGCCCCGCGCGCCCACGCGCCCCGCCTCACCCCGAGCCATGTGCCCTCAGGGCCTCCCCTCCGCCACTTTAAGGTAAGAGCAAAGTCCAGCCGGGCCGAGCGTCCGCCCCCGGCGCGGCGCTCACGCCGCGGGTGCCTGCTCGGTGGTGGGCTCCGGGGAGGCCGCCGTCGTCTCCGGCACCGGCGCGGCTGAAGGATCCGCGGAGGCCGCCGGCGCGGAGGGCGCGGCCGACGGCGCTGCGGTGGGGGCGGGCGTCGCGGCGGCGACGGTCGTGGGGGCGGCCGTGGTCGGCGCCGCGGTCGGGGCGGCTGTCGTCTCGGCCTCCTGGTCCTCCGAGAACTCGCCCAGCGGACAGGAGTAGTAGCCCCTGCCCGCGCCGTCTGCGTCCTTTTCCATCAGCTTGTACCGAGGGAGTCCGCACTCTGCAAACGAAAGCAAGGAGGCCCCATTCACAGAACCTCTCACGTCGACAGGACACCTGGCCACCTGCGGCCTGCGGCCGTCGCGTCGCCTCGCCCTGACCCACCCTTCTGACTCTTCTCCCATGCCACCACCTCCCCGGTCCGGACGTTGTGGTCCTCCAGGAATTTGTGGAGCGGCTGGAAGTACGTCATGGCGGCCGAGGGGTCCAGCTCTTTGGTGCCGATGGTCTGCTCCAGGACTTCCTGCCAGGGCTTGGACGCCCCGACTTGCATCAGTTTCCTGAAACGACGGCCGAGGTTAGTTAAAAGGTCAAAAGCCTGATTTTCTGTCGTCCACCGTGCTACAGCCCCTCCCCCTGCACCCCCCCCTCCCTCCTCCCTTCTCCCCGGACCTAACCATTTCAAACTTTCAAACGGCCCGCCGCCGCTCCTTTGTCTCCGCCGTTATAGTTCGTTCGAATCTTCCGTTGAGGATTGCCGCTCGGTCGAAATCGTCTAGAATATTTAAGTTTGCGTTGTTTTAATGCGATTAAAGTTCAAACCAGTAGGTTTATAGTGAAATATAAACATCCAGAGAAGATCATGAAGTATCGTCGCAATGGTAATGTAGTCTCTTTCTAAAAGTAACGCAATACGTAGTGCCTTTGCCAGATAGGTTAATCACGACTTCCTTTATTATATTGGCTTTGGCACTCGGCACTCCCTCTTTAGCCGTTTCTTGTACCTTTCTAAAAAATATACTAAAAAAAATAGCAGCACTTTGAACCTAATCAATATTTCTTATACTATTCCGTGTTGAGTCCACTGCTAGCAGGTACTTTTTATCTTGTAGGTCCATGAAACCCTCCTGATTGCTAGACAGGCAAACCTGCTACACATGTTTGTGTTTATTTTGCCTGTCTCCTTTTACATAATATGTACATAATATTATTACCTGTAAATTAAACAACTGGAGTAAAGAGGTTATCAACTAATTTAAATTCACGGTCATATAGTCGTGCACATTCTTGGCACTTTTCTACTGACTAACATGATCGACTAAAATAATTAAATACAAAAAAAATTTAGGAGCTTAAAAAATAGTTAAAGAAAATATTATTGAGGCGTCTTGTGTTGCTCTTTTTTGCGACTTCCTTTCGGCAAGTTTCTTGTAATGATTAGTAAGCGTTGCGCTTCCAAGCTGAAGCTCTATAATAGTCCTCTTTTAAAGTCAGTTTTTAAAAGTTGAAGTTGCGTCCAAGGATAAGGGTAATATTGGGACTTTGTCTTGAGCTAACGCATTTTTCTGTTATACATAACTTGTTTTCTCGGTGCCCCTATTTGAGCTGTAGCCTTAGTTCTTATTTCCATTGGCATTGATATTTCTTTAAGATTAGGATAAGGAAATGGAGAGGCAAATTTTGTGTATTGGGGCCCCCTGCTAGCCAGGATGCTAGGATGTTCTATAGTGTTTTTAACATACTTGAGCAAGTTGCTGACAACCGGTTGGTTCAGGAGGTTGCAGCGGTGCAGAGGCAGGCGGGTAGGGTCCTCAGCGTCGAACAAACCGGCCATAATGCACAGCTGGCGGTGCATCTGGAAGGCCAGGATGGTGCCGAATGTCGTCCTAGAAAAATAAATTTAGAGAAACGAGCGCAGTTCTAGCCGAACTTAAATTAAGTTTTTAGATGTACGCTCCCAATTAGCGGTTGCTCAGCGATCAACAGCGCTCCCAGAGACTCACTTGAAGGGTGTGCCGACGGGGTCCATGAGGAGGTCCAGGTTGGCGGCGTCAAAGTCTCGCCACGAGCGGCTCAGGGGCTGCTCGACGCCCTCGATCTCCTGCCTGTGGCGGATGAGGAGCAGGCAGTGAGCGCGCGGCGGGCGGGGCGGGGCAGGGCGGGGCGTGCCTTTCCAAGTACCTTACCTGATCTGCCAGTACTTGCAGTTGTAGTCCCGCGGCGCGACGGTCCTGCCAATGGCCTCAAGCCGCCAGCGGTCCTGCGCGTAGCGCCGCACGGCGGGTAGGATCGTGTTGCGCGCGATCATGTAGAGCAGGTTCACGTCCATCTCGACCGAGTCGTCGCCCGCCAGCAGGCCCTGGTAGCGCAGGAAGTTGGGCGACACGAGGGAGAGCGCCACCAGCCCGCCGATCCCCTCCACGAAGGCTGCGTGACGGGACGGGACGGGGTCAGAGAGGACCTCGGTGACGAGGGGTCGGCTACCCTCACAAGCGCTTTGCCGTTTCACGTACCGTCGTTCATGGTCTGCCGGTACACGCTGGGCTGGGGCCGCATCTCCATGGCGTACACGATGCCCGTGACGAGCGACGAGGCGGTGAAGAGCGTCTTCTCGCACACGGTGCCGCACACGCGGATGCTGTAACGAGGGTCCAGAAAGGAATCATCGTGCATTTCAGTCACCGCGGCACTCGCGGTGCGGGAGGAGAATAGCGAATTTGAAACGTCAGTTCGATAATATTGGACGAATGTGTTGTCGATGACGCCCTTTCCCGTTCGCCCTTGTTCCACCCCCCACCCTTACCGGTAGTCTTTGTTATCCAGGAAGTCCCGCGCGACCGCCTTGCAGCTCATGGTCTTGTTGGCGTCCGACTCGAGGATGGACTTGTCCCAGACGGCGTCCGGCACCCCCGTCATGTTTAGCGACCGGTAGAACTCGTCCGGGAGGAAGAAGAGCTTCCTCACGGTGAAACCCTGCAGGTAAGTGGTGCCGACACATCACTGAAATAGCCCCGACCCGACGAGAGTGCAAGGGGCGCGCGCGGGGGCGGCCCGGCGGGCCCGGGACGCGCCCAGCGGGTAGGCAACCCAACTAACTCTCGTGAGCGCTGTCTGCATGTATCAGGGGCCCGGCCTGCACCGTTTGCCTACCTTGGCCCGCAGCGCCCCCGGGAAGTCGAGCGGCTTGCGCGGCACGGGGTCCGTCTTGCACAGGGGATCGTCTGGAACATGAATCGCACGGGAGATGGAAATGTACTGTGAACTTGACCACGAGAGCTCCCGGCCCGGGGCCCGGGGCACGGGTACGTACCGATGAGGTGGTCCGGGATGAAGCCGCCGTTGGGCGCGCTGTTAGGGCCGTAGTGCTGCCGCAGCCGGTGTCGGCAGTAGGCCGTCAGCTGCTTGTACAGCGGGTGCACTCCGTCCACTAGCACCTTCATCTTCTCCGCCAAGTCGTCCTGCTCGTAGTTCCGCATCATGTACTTGGTAAAGTCCGTGTAGTCTGTGGCAAAAGAGTGAAAGTAGCCCATTTTTTAAGGGTGGTAGTGAAATTAAAAAAATCAAAATGGATTATATAAAGCGTGTGCTCGCGAGGGTGTGGCCGGGGGCCGTCGACTCACTGTCCAGGGACGCGGCCTGCTGCGCCAGCTCCACGAGCTGGTGGAACGTGTCCGTGGTGTTCTTGCCGTAGCGGAAGCGCAGCCAGCAGTGGAGCTTCTCCCTGTACTCGTCGTCTGCGAAACAGCCGGCACAGGCAATGAGTGCAAGGTCGATAATACTGTTCAATCCATGTTCAAATTTTGGGCGAGAATCGTACCGGGCTGCTTTCCCTCGTAAGGTTTGCACGCAAAATCTCGGTTGCACCTTCGCGCCACTGTCAAGTCGGATGCAGCGTTCTGGAACTGAGTAACCCGGGGAGTAGTTGTCAAATACTGGCGCCAGTCGCTTCATGTCGACAGCACGTGTTATTATATTTTTATCTCCTTGACTTACTGTGACATACTTGTCGTCCGGGAGACCGGGCGCCCCCAGCTTCGAGTACATGCCCAGCTGCCGTTTGATGTCCTTGTCGGCAAACTTCTCTCGGGGGTACTTGACCGCTTCCTTTCGTTGCTGCTTTTGGAATTTAGCCACTTCGAACGACACTTTGAGCTGAAAGAATGCACGGAGAAAGATATGCTAATAGGTGACATTTTACGACCGGCCGGTTCTTTTCAAATCGAATCGAAATGAAAAGGCGCACCTCCTGGCCCAGCGTGCGGCGCGAGATGTCCGTCTCGTAGTCCCATTTGGCGAGGTAGTAGGCGTTGGTCTTCTTGGCCCACTCGAGGTTGAGGTTCTTGAGGAACTTCCGGGCCTCCTTCTCGGTGTACGTCTTGACCTCGGGCGGGAAGGCGGACGCGGCGTCGGCCTGCTTGAGCAGCAGGGCCACCAGGGCCAGCGCCAGCACGGCGAGCACCAGCTCGGAGGGGTGCATGGCGTTGTGAGCGCACGCGCGCGCGACTACCACGCTGCAGCTCTGCACGGCCTCAGCAGGCCGCGCGCATGCCCCACGCTCTGCACGCACGCACCCGACACGCACTCTCGACTCTTGCGGTCCTGCACGGCCTCCACGTCGCGGAGGGCGGCACGGAGGTACGACGGACACTTCGACCGGCTCGCAACTGACGGGCGGCCGGGGCTGGGGCGGCGGCCTGCGGCGAGGCAAGGCGGTGCGGGGCGGGCGGGAGGGAGGAGGACCGGCAGGACCGCGACGGCGGCCCTGGCCCGGCCCCGGGCCCCGCGGCCACGGGTTCGCACGCGGCCCTCGGCCCCGGCCCGGCCCACCCCTGCCCACCCCCCTCCGCCCGGGTGGTGTCGCGTGGCGCGCGGGCCCGCACCCACCCCTACGGTTCCAATGACAGGAGGGTGTTTCCCGCGAAACGATCATACGGCTCGGATGGTATCATGTATTTCCCAACAAACAGTTTAGAAAACAAAATCGGGGACATGATGGGTTATGTTTTGGTGGTGACATGTCGGAGTGCCTCTCCCCTGGACTGACTGGCGCGGGGGCGCCGCGCGTGGGCGTGGGCGGGCGGGGCGGGGCGGGCAGGGTCTGCCGGGACAGGTCGGGTGTTGGGCAGCTCGGCTAAGCGCTAAGCCGTCGGACAGTCCGAGCCCGACGCCCAGGGCAGCCTCCGCCCCTCCCCGTGACGCGACAATCTGCGCCAATCAAGCCTTTAGCCTTTCGCCATTTACCAATTGGTGGGCGGCCGCCGTCCTCTAGAGCCCCTTCCGGCCCGGGCCGCTGTGAGCCGCGCCCCGCCCCGCCCCGCCCCGCCCCGCCACGCGCCCCTGTCCGCCTGTGCAAATAGCGCCCGTGTCCGTTCTACCGGTTATAGTTACTTTGCAAGTCAAAAACTAGCTCATGAGTGCTTCTTTGTTTTTTTTGCTCGCCAGGAGTCGCGTGGACGGGAGTTGACCGCTAGACCCTGGTCCTCCTCCGGCGCCGTCTGTCCCTGGCGTGACTGTGACGGCTGTGACTACGGCTTCGGGCCGCCGCCCGCCTCGCGCCTCTGCTCGCGCTCCTGCGCCGCGCTGCCCTGGACCTGGACCCTCCCGCGGCGCTGCGGCCCCGCCGGCTCCTCCTGGACTCGCCCCTGCTGCTCACGGCCATGACGTCCCTGCCCCTCGTCCTGCAAGGTAGGACGCACAACGGCTCCGTTACAGTTAGGCATGCACCCCCTGGCCGTGCCCCGCCCCGCCCCGTGCCCGTACCTGGGGACGCGGCGCGCCAGCCGACGGTACGGCTCCTTCTCGGTGTCCGACATGAGCCTCCAGCGGCGGCCGCCCTCCTGCGCCACCTCGGAGGCGGAGCAGCCGCGCAGCTCTGCCTGCAGGTGGCGGAGGTAGTTGAAGAAGGGGTTGCGGGACGCCTTGAACCCGGGTGGCGGCCTGCTGTGGGGGGTGGGCGCAATGTCTCCAGGACGCTCTCCAGCCAGGCCACTGAAGCATTGAGGCTACTCACCTTAGGCTCCTTCCCTTTCTACTCCCCCTACTCCTACTCCTCCTCCTCCTTCTTCTTGTGTTTTTGAGGCCGAGAACGCTGCGGATATATTTAATGCTTTTCCCGACGGCTTTTGCGACGCCGCTCTCCGCTGCATCGGGTTCAATTGCGTTTTTGCTATCCTTGTCGACGTCGTCATCTGACGGCGCTCGGATAACCGTCATTTTCAAACGAGCGGTTTTGCTATTTTTTTGTTATTTTTTTTATTTTTTAAAACAATTAAGAAGTAATTTATTTACATATTTTGGTGGTTTGCGGGAACATTAGGTACGCGAATGCGCGGGAAACTCGAGCACGGTTTTGTTGGAAACCCTGCGGCGCATTGTTTGGCGCACGTGCGATTGTTTGCGGGGGCGAGGCGGGGGCTGCAGCGGGTTGCATGATGCAGGTGCTGCTGCCGTGCCGGGGACCGCTGCGCTCGCTCCGCTCCACTCCGTCTAGATCCCCATCTTGATGTGTGAGCACCGCGTCGGTGCGGGTTCGGGCGCACGCCCTGGCCGCGCGGTGCGGCGCGCTCGGCGGTGGGGCTGGTCGGGACTGGGCGGGGCGGGGCGGGGCGCGGCGGGGACCGCTGGGCGACAGGCGAGGACCGCCTCGGGTGGGTCACCACTGCTGGACAATGGGCGCTCCACAGGGACTGATTGCCACGAGTGTGTACTTCCGCCCGCGCTAGCTCTGCCGGCTCGGCTCGGCTCTGCCCTGCAGCCGGCCCGGCCCCGCCGCGTCGCGTCGTAGCGCTCCAGCGCGGTCCGGCCCGGCCCGGCCTGGGCGGGGCAGGTCAACTCTGCGCACTTGTTGCAGTGAGCCCGGCCGGGCCGCATACCAGTTCTGCAAGTCGCGCGGCGCGGCGCGCTACAAGCCGTGTGCTTAGCTCACCCCTCGTCCAATCTCGGCACGGGGTTGTTCGCATTGGAAGCAGACAGTTTAAACCAAGTGTCTGCGTTAATGCGTGTCGCGTTGTTAAAACGTGATTCGAGTTAGAACGATATCATTACCTTTTTATTCGGCTTGTCGTGCTTATCATCTACCGTGCGCAGCCCAGGGCCGGTGTCAGTCCTAGCCCAGACCAGGCCGGCACTACCCCTCGAACGGGTCTGCGCAGCGTCGCGGGTGTCGCTACTCCATGCTGCCCGGCGCCACCCGCCCTCTGCTGGCGGGCGGCGTAAGGTCTGCCGGTCGTCACGCCGCCGGCGCGGCCGGGCTACCCCGCCTGGGCAAGGGAACTTTGAATCCCGATTTTTTGACGACTCTGGTCGATTCTAATTATTTCACTTTTCACGCTTAGAGGGTTACATGTTTACAATTCAATAAAAATTCTACTTGGCCACCGGGGGTTTGCTGGCGTCTGATGAGCATTGCGATGCTACATCGTGACCGGCTGGCTGCTCTATATTCTGGTGTTCTCGGACCCGCGCGCGCGTCAACCCCAAACACGCACCGGCAGGTGGTAGAGTAGTGCTCCACCCAGCCCTGCCCAGCGGGCAGGCCGGCTTCGCAACAGCGGGACTGGGAGTGACTGGCGGGGCGGGGAGGGGGCCGTGCCGCGGCGTCCTGGTGGTGTTACCGCCCCTGATTGATAATCTGCCCCGGGACCTCACGCACTGGCCCCGCCATCGCGCTGCGGAGGTGCCGCGCCTACTTGTCATCTAGACGTATTGCCCGTGGGAACAGCGAGAGGGGCGTGGCGACGTGTGAGAGAGCGAGAGAGAAAGGGAGAGAGACACGCCGTGTGACGGCAGGGTGATGCTGGCCTGAGCCTGGCCTGGCATAGCGGCAGGGATAACAAGTCCCAATCCACCGCGCCCCGCCCCGCCCCGCGCCGCGCCTACACCACCGCAACTCCTGCCAAACCTCTGAGCGCGACCCCGCCTCCCCCCGCCCCGCCCCGCCCCGTTACAGGCACGGCACTTTCACTAAGGACATGCATTATTGTCCCGCGCGATCACATTGTGTGTGACAATGACGTATCGGCCGCGGCGCGGGTGTATCACGTCACCGGGGCGGGGCGGGGCGGGGCGTGGGGCTGAGGTGCGGCGCGCACCCTGGCCTGGTCAGGCACGCTGGGTTATAGGTGCACCCGACCTGACGCCACCCGCATTTCCCAACTGGACCTTTATTTTACTGCGGCCACTGCGGCCCGAGCTCTGCATGCGCTTGCTGCCAGTCTCTCTGTTTGATTCATGAATGAAATGACCGAATGAATGACCCGGCCGTATCTGGAGTAGTAGGGTAGTAGCGCGTGGAGGGCGCGCCTCTCGTGCGCTCTTACGGGATGAATGAAATTTCCTGAACCATCAAAGACGACGGCGTATCGGGATCGGGGCTGACAAAAGACTACTTTGCTGTGCCTGTTTGCCGAACCAGAAGGAGCATGAACGAATTGGGGACGACGACGACATTCCGCGCGACCGTATACTCCCCCTCCCCTCCAGTGTTAAAGCGCAGAGCGTTGCGAAACGAATTCCCGCTGAATAAGGTATCAAGAAAATATCATCGCATAAAGTGCGTGGCTGGGCCGGGCCGGGCCGGGGCTGTCACCGGGTTGTCCGCGCGCGGGGCGGGGCTGGCACGCGCTCGTGGGCGTGGCGCGGTAGGGGAAGACGCCGATAGTAATTTGCAGGTTGTTCCTTTTCCCGTCGGCCCCGCCCCGCCCGGCGCTGCGACGCCCTTTGCCTTTGAAGTTGTATCGCCTTACTCCTACTCCCAACTACTCCCTTGCGGTGGTTAGCGGTAGCAGCAGCGCCATGTGAAGCGCCGTGGCGCGGCGTCGAACTCTCTCTGGCGTGGCGCGGCGTGGCGGGAGGTGACGCGACGGGAGATGGCAGGCTGCCTGGCGGGGCGGGGCGTGGCGCGGCGTAGCGGGGTCAAAGAGGGCAGGGCTGTAAAAACGTTCCTCGGTGGGGCGTTGGCGCGTGAGGCAGGGCGCGGCGCGGGGCGGGGCGGGGCGCGGCGGGGGAAGCAGCCGGGCCTGCGTTTCGTTTGCACTCGAGGAAGTAGACTTCCTGAACGCGCTGCCGGCTGGAGTGCGATAGGGTCGGGCCGGGGGTGGTGCGTGCAGTGCGGGGGCGGCTGGGGGGCGCAACCCCCACCGCCACCCACTGCTTGTCGAACGCCCGCGCCCGCCTCGCCCCTCCACCCCCCGCGCCACCGTGCCGCCTACGCATTCCGGCGGGGCGGGGCGCGGCGTGGCGGGGCGGGGCGGGGCGGAGAGGAGCATTGGGAGGATCTTGACCCGGCCGCCAGGCCAGGACAGCAGCGCAACACCGCCAGGCTCAGCCCAGCCCGCCCGGGGAGAACAAGTGGCAGCGGCCGGTGGGACTCTGGTGGGATTGGCCAAATCCGACGGGATGTTTGAACACGCGCCCGCCGTTATTTATGCCTCGTCCCCGCGGCTGCCCATGTAACTGGCAGCTTTCGGGCGTGTCGTAGTGGGGCGTGTCGTAGTGGGGCGTGGCGGGGCGGGGCGGGGCGGGGCGGGTGAGGATGAGCTGATGATCCTCGACCCGCAGGACCAGGTTCGCGATCACTCTCTCCCATCCACCTGATGTGCGACACGGCAGGGCAGGCCAGGGCCAGCATCCACTTCCACATCATCATCATGGTCGTCGTCCGCATCAGCATCCAAAGCCAGCATCGGCTGTCGTCGGCCGGTAGCCGTGCGACTCCATTGATTTGGATTTAGACGACACACCTCCCGGGTGGCGCGTGGCGTGTGGCCTGCGCCGGGACCAGCTCAGACGGGAAGAGGTTTTCGGGTCGCCTCCGCCCGCCTCCGGGACCCGACACACATGGCTGGCAGGGCTGGGCTCTTTTATCTGCTGCTAAGAGAGCTGTTCCGAATGACGCTGACATTTATTTGATCTCGTATCCCGCATGGCCCTCTGGTGTGTGAGTGTGTGTGTGTGTGGGCGTGTGTGTAAGCGCGTGTGCGTGTGCCGGGTCGCGCAGAGGGTGACGCTGGAGCAAATTGGTTTTATAGCTGCTGTAAAAAAAAATGCACCCCGCGTCTTCGACCATGTTTTAGCAGAGCGATCGTGACTCGGAGTGAGTGCGGCAGCAGCGGCGGTGAAAGAAAAACTAATACAGCACCTCTGGCAGTACCGTCTCTTAATAGACAACATATATATAGCAACAACTCGGCGAGTACACTCGCATTTGAAAGGCTATCAATCCCGCTGCTGCGCTGCCGCGCTGCTCGATCGTGTTACTGTAGTGGAGGCGGCTGGCGCTGCGCTGCGCGTGGCGCGGCTTTCGATCCAGCGGGGATGAGTCTGCATTTAGTGTGACTGGTCCTGTCCCGCCCGCTTCGCACCGTGTGGTAAATCAAAGGGTGTAAATTGACGGCGCCGCCGCCGCAGTTATGAGACATTTACACCTGACCGGCGTGCCGTGCGTGCCCCCGCGCTCACTGCCACCGCTTATAGTTTCTCCCGGTTCTCTTCACACCTCGTTGCCGTTTCCGCGATGCTCTCTCAGCATATTTCGCACATCATCGGACTCACTTTTTTTGTTTTACTTGTTCCTTTTTAGTTTGTGTTATTGGCTCGGGTGTTACCCTGGCGGCTTAGTTTATTCAGCGCGCCCGAATGGTTCGAACACGGCCGGGCTGGGCTGGGCCGGGGCTCCGTTGCACAAGGCCGTGCGGGTGGCTCAGCGGCGCAGCGGCGCACTCGTGCACGAAACCCTCCGCCCCCGCCCCCGCCTCCGCCCCCACCCCGGCACCTACAACCCCGTGGCCCAGCCCAGCCCAGACCCGCGCCTTCCGACCTCGCGCGCCAGGCCAGGCCCGGCCCAAACTAGACAACGGTAGTGTTGTGTCGTGATCGGACGAAGGGCGATAGAAACAACAAGAAAACGAAAAGCGCTTGCGGAAATATGCTGTTACTGACAACTAACTCCCTGTGCGTGGCGCTTGGGTGCGGTGGGGCGTGGCGGGGCGCGGCGGGGCGTCAAGGTTCTAAACTAGCGTCGGTCCGACTGGTCCTGCGGCTCTGTTTCCTGAACGAGGGTTGCAGTCGGTGCCGTGCGAAAAGTGGGCACAGGCCGAGGGCGGTCTCGCTCTGACATCAATATACGAAATGACAACATGGCGCGAGTTGAGCAAGAGCGTCGGCGCGAAGCAGAATGACCGAATTAGAGATGGAAATAGGAACATCTCGGCGGACGGAGGAACGTTTCGACGAATTTTTTTAAAGGTGGTGTGGGATGGTGGGGGTGGCATACGATGGATTGATTATGTCGTGCACTGAATGCTCCTGCACTCAGACGGGAATGCGTTCTTGTGTTTGGTGTAAAAGCAGGGCCAGGACGGCCCCGTGCGGTTGAGTCAGGCGCGCCTAAACGGGACGCGGAAAAATAATAAATACCTTGACAGTGGTTTGGCAGACGGGCGGCTGCCGCGGAGACAGCAAAGTAAGGGGGAAAGGGGGGGGGGGTGGTGCTGCGGTTTCACCGGCTAAATATGCGATGGCGCGTGGGCACGCTGTATTATTTCAAAAAATAAAAAAAAAAGTGACGGCGATGTCAGGCGAGATTTTGCGGGTTAATGAATTGGCGTACGTGACGTGGGTGGTCATTGTGGTCACATCAAATCCTCGCGTTTTTTTCTATCCGGAATAAAACTGCATAGTGCATTATGCCATTGCCTATGGGATTAGGGAACATTTTTTTTTCGGGTGCGGGAAGGAGGGGTGGGAGGCATTAACGCGAACATCAGCTGATCTTCAATCACAATACCCGCTCCGGAGTTTGCGGACAAAACAAACCCTCGAGTTTTCATTTCGGCTCAGCTCACCTCGCCGTCTGGCGTTACGTATGGACCAGTGGCGCTCCTCGTGTGATTTACTCGTGGCGATATGACGCGCGACGCGCACGGGGCGCCCCCGCCGCGCCCCGCCACGCCCCGCCGCGCCCCGCCGCGCCCCGCCAGGGGGAAAGCTGCCGTTGTCTTTGGTGACTCACGTCGGGTACATGCATGATGCCAGGCCGGGCCGCTGATTGGCGGCCATATGTCACATGAACCGCGGGTGGGATCCGGCGGATCCGGCCCGCCGCCGCGACACGCACGAACGTATGATTTTGGCCATCTCTTCTCTCTTTCTCTCTCTCACTGTCCTTTTTTTTCGGTGCCTTTTTTCAAATTGTGCGCGCGTGCGCCGCATGTTTGGTGCGTGGGCGGCCGGGTGGCTCTCTGCATGCATGTGCGGCCGGAGGGGAGGCAGGCCGTGACCCCGGCCAATTAGTGCGGGGGCAGGGCGTGGCGGGGCAGCCGAGCATCGCCTCGACCAGGATGTGCATAAAGAGGTGTTCATTTTTGTCGAGTTTTCTCCCGGCCGGCCGCGGTCCGGATGCGCCCGTATAACGAAAAAAAAAGAAGAGGTTGGAAAGGGTTGTAAAAATAGTGGGGAAAAAAGTGCGTTGCCCGTGAAGTGCGTAACTAGTTACGTGGATGTAAAAAAAAATATTTAAAAAAATAAGCACATTATCTTGTGTTATCAAACCATTTCTTTGGCTCGTTGGTGCTAATCGTATGCTTGTGCTTCATCCTCGCGCGCGGGAATCGGTCGCGGCTCGGTGGCAGCCGCTCGCTACGCGCCGCTCTGCCCCGGCCGGCAGCAAGAACACCACATCACTGCAACTGTTCCGACTCCATTTTTGGAAAGCGCGCGCCTACACACTCACACACACACACACTCACGAGATCCTCCAAACCAAACAGTTTGATTTATACAACTGTGTTTGTGGCTGTGTCCCCCACGTGTGCGTGTGTGTGTGTGTGTGCGCGCGTTATATGCCCTGGCCGTTGCGTAAAGCCGAGCTGAGCTCTCGCTGTCCGCCCCGCCCCGCCCCGCCCCGCCCCGCCCCGCCCGGTCGGATGAGCCTGACGGAGTCACATCGGTACGGAACGGGACGGGAAGGACTCGGGGCAGGACGGGAGGAGAGGGAAGACACGACGCGATTTGAATGCCGCGGTGTGTTGGCGACGTTGTTAATGCGCTGCCGCTGCAGCTGCTGTGCACTCCTCCTCCCCGGAGTAAAACAACAGCCACTGCTGTTGTTGTTGCACACCTGTTGTTTGAATGTTGCGCGTGCAGCGACGCAATGGCTGCTAGCGTTATTCGACCTCCGCTTCATATGATTTTCAAAATTTGTGTGTGGCATTCTTTTACAAACGACGATACTTTTGGACCTTGGTTTTGAATGACATCATTGTCATGTTCGTGTTTCAAGTTTTTCCTTAAAAAAAAAAAAAAAATCAGTTCCCGTCTTCCCAGTTCCTGCGCGCCGTACGTCCCGTGCGAGACGCGTCCCTGACGAGACGCCGTGTCACACATGACGTGCACACCGGTGCGGTATGACTTACCGCCTCGCTTTTAGATCGCCCCGCCCCGCCCCGCCCCGCCCGGCCCGCCCGTCTGTCTGCTGCTGTTGTTGTCGTTGACCGACAGTGAAACTGGTGCCGTTGCCCGTGGCACTGCGGTTGCGGCGTGGTGCGCGCTCGCGCGCGCGCGGACGTCGTCTGCTGCAGAGACAACCGGAAACACAGGCTGTCGCAGCGCGCGAAATTTACTCCGTGCCGTCAGCTATGCAGCGACGAGTGCAGTTTTACGATGTGGCGCACCGTGCGTGCCAGGTCGGTGGCGGCGGGGCCGGGGCGGGGCGGCCTACACTTGCGGGAAGAAAAAGCGCGACCCCTGTGCCGAACGACAAAAGGCGCATCGTGTATGTGAACCAGTCAGTCCCCCCGACTTCCGCTGCATTCCTGGACCCAAACCCGACCCATCCCAAAGGGAACACGAAAATGATTTCCTCTACATATAACGTTATTGCAATGGCTATATTCTTTTCCACTCAAGGAGACAGAGGCGTGCTATTATTTTTCTTGTCGCGTTAGCGCAGCTGGGGATATTTTTCAACCTTCCTAGTCTCCTGAAGGAAGGTCTGTTTAGGTCCGTAGCGTGACAAATTGACTTTCTTGAGCGGTATTATTATTTAACATTGTGGTCCCAGCGGGGCCTGTGCCAAGCCAAGGTGGAGCGAAAAGTGTCAAATAAATAAACCAAAAAATGATTTCCTCTACTAGCTGCATTTCACCGAGAGGAAATTTATTTTCAAAATTCTGGCAAGCCGGTTCTTCTAGGGTGTAAATAACTCATGGCCATTTCCCTCGGAGTAGTTTGTGAGCGTGTATGTGGGCATGTGTGTGTCTAAGTGTGAGTAATACCCCCTGCTGGCCCGGCTGCAGACAAAGAGGAAATAAAAATGATTTGACCCTCCGGGGCTGAGGCAGCCTGCTGGCCGGGCCCCGCAGCCTTTGGGCACCTGCTGCTGCCGCTGCTCTACCGCCTCTTTCACTCCTCGAGGAGGAAGGAGGTAACTTTTGTGTGCCGCCTTTAAGAAGGGGGTAACTTTTCATTGCCGCCGAGACTTTCACAATGGAGCGAATTAACGCCCCCAGGCCGGCGGGCCCGGCCTGCCGGCAGTGGGGTAACGACAGTTACCTTGTGCGGCTGACCCTTAACCCTCGCGAGGGCCAGCGAGAGGTAGGTGGGCTAAATGGGCTACATTCCCGTCGGACGTGTTGGCCGGCCTTGTCGCAAACTTTACGCGGGGATTAAACGTTTCGATGCATTTTTCAACCGAGCCGCGGTGTTTTCACCGGGCGCGACGCGACAGGTGTTGTTGCGGCCCGCACCTTAGTGTCGCACACATACGTGACGGCGTGGGAAAAGGAAATGAACGCTGCGACAGGTTATGGGGAGATGGAAAGTAGTGAGGCCTCGGAGGAAGAAGGGGTGGGGGGGGGGGGGGGGGAGCGGCGCCAAGCAGCGAGCGATACATTCAAAGCGGAGGGATTTGATGTTAACTTTCTCTGTGCCACGAAAGAGCTATACTCTGGGGCACGGCGCGGCGCGGAGCGGCGCGGCCTGGTCCGGTGCAGGTTGTTCATCCTCAAGGACGATGGGTCCAGCCAGCCTCACGTCACCGTCGACGACCAGCAGGGCTTGATCTGAGCCGATATCCCCCGGGATCTCTCTCTCCCCGAGTCCCGAGCGCGCGTGGCGGCGGGAAGGAGATACGACACCCTAAACTCCGGGCGAGAACGCTGTTAACAAACGACGAGTATAAACGCGCGCCCGTTTAAAAGTAAAAATTATGTAAAGCGTGTAGAGTAATTTTAGTCTTATTGTGGAAGTGCATGTTTTTAACTTGCATGTTTAGGCTTTACTTTTTCTATCAAACGTGTCAGTGTCAGATGACTTGTGCTCTATACCGACGTAAGGGCGTAGCTTTCGGGAGTGGTTGCGTGTGTGCGTACACATGTGGCTGCGTCTCTCTAATCACCCTGTTCTTTACTGTCTTGCCATTGATGGCGGTCCCGGTGGTCCCGGGCGGGGCGGGGCGGGGCGGGGTGGGGCCAGGCGGTCCCAGGTGTGCCGGCGCTCTCCCAGGCAGTCTGGTGCTTTATGGTGGTGGCCCGGGCGGGGACGGGGCCCCCGGTGGGGTAGGCGGCGGCGGGGTGTGGTGTCGCGTGCGGCGGGGCCCCTCTGAAGACGCCGCCTCGCCTGCTGTCAGCGCGTAGGGGCCGGCCCGGCCCGGCCCGCCCGCAGCCCCAGAGCAGACCAGACCGGTCTCAAGCGCATAACAATTGTGAACGGCCAGAACAGTCCGCGCCGCGCACCCCGCCCCGCCTGGTGACTGACGGTAGCCCTGCAGCCCCGTGTGGTGCAGGCTAATAGCCCGGCGGCGCCCCGGGGCAGTGTGGGTGTCACGCTGCCCGCCCCGCCCCGCCCCGCTACACGCACTTCCCTCCATGAAGTAGTGCGTGGTGCTGTATAGGAATGTCTCGTATCACATCCCCACACAGTCCCGTCGTCGGGGCGGATTAAACACCCGGCCTGCTGGTGTGTCATGCGGGACATTAAAAACACTCAACAGAAAGCGGTTTCGACGCCACAATGATTGTCGCGGCATAACGCGCTGCTCCTGGCTGTATAGGAACAATCGTGATAATTAACGTGATTTATGATGCGATTTGTTGGTTCAACAATGAGCTTATCTTGTCCCTCAGTCTCCTCTTTTCATTTCCACAAACGGTCCCGGGCCGTGTGTCCCTCCCCCGGGCGGGGCGGGTGCCGTGCCGTGCTTTCCCTGCCGGCCCGGCGCGGGCCTCTTTTCAAGAGATTAATTAAACGCGCGGAGCGGTCAATATTTTGAATGGCCCCGTGATAGATTATGCCTCCCCGTTTGGCTGATTGCGCGCGGCTAGGACCGGGGCGGGGCGGGGCGGGGCGGGGCGGGGCGGGGCGGGGCCCCTTTCAGCGCCGCACGCACTGTCGGGACGGAGGAGCAGGGCTGATAATTGTCGTCATCAACGTCGTCATCATCACCATTACTCTAGTGTTTCTAGTCGTAAGATTACATCCTCTGCTGGAGCAGAGTATGTCTATATATATTGCGCCTGAATGGAGTATTCTCTGTAATAAGTACATAAGGATGAGAATGGGACGAATAAGCGATTACAGGCGTGCCAGCCCGTGTTGGCGACGCTACGCCGCGCCACGCCACGCCGGGCCGCTGGGGGCGCTATTACTAACATGGCGGCAATGCACCAGCAGGGTCCCGGACCAGAACGGGCCGGACTGGGGCTTTCAGAGATTGCCACGGTGTAAGCGAGCCGAGCCGAGCCGAGCCGAGCCGAGCGGAGCCGAGCCGAGCCGAGCGGAGCCGAGCCGAGCCGAGGCGAAACGACGCGCTCACGTGTTGGTCCCGAGACAATAACGAACGCACGACGCGAGTGTGGGGCCATACTGGGCGCCGCGGCCCATGCAGCGCCGGCCGGCCGGCCACGCGCGGCATTCCATATGTCTCGCCTCTCCTCTCTCTCTCCCCATCTCTTTTTCTCTCGCTCTCCGAGTGAGTGAGACGGCGAGATTGTAGGGGGAGTGGCACACCGAGAGGGAGCGGGATAAAGAGAGACCGCAGTGAAGAGAGAGATGGATGGAGAGCGGGCGGGCCGTGCTTTCCGAACGCGAACATTCTCAGGGCAGAGTGCGGCGCGTATATCCATTGAGAAGATCTTACCTCTTTCTCTCTCTCTCTCTCTCTCTCTCTCTCTCTCTCTCTCTCTCTCTCTCTCTCTCTCTCCACTGCGCATTGCATTGTCAACTAATGAGCGAGCCTTCACGCCCGGCCCGGGCCGGGTCGCGGCCGGTGGGTGGCGCCCCGCGCCGCCCGGCGTCTTGTGTCGTCAATCAAGCGCCTCATCGGGGACGCAGCCGATCCCTGCTGGGAAAGAGAGAGAGAGAGAGAGAGAGAGATAACGCGTGCGTGCGAGAGAGACGGGACGCGCTAGGGGCATTAGCAGCGCCGGTGTGTCACGTGACGATTGCATCTCCGCGGGGCGTTACGCGTGCGGTGTGTATCCCATAGTCTCTCTGGAGCGGTCTAATGATACAGTAGCGGCGCAGAGTGCCAAATGATATCGGGGGCCTGCGGGGCGGGGCGGGCCACCCGGCCCAGGTAGGGAGCGTAAGCGTCAGCGCTGTCCGTCAGGGAGGCCTCTGGGCGCCTGCCTACTAGGCAACGCGTTAGCACATGTGGGTGCATGCTGCCTAGTAGGCAGGTGCAGCCCGCTTTTCTCTGTTCGGGCTACTTACTGCCTGCGGGGCGGGGCGGGGCGGGGTGGTAATGCTCGCGTCCGCCTGCCGCGCTGCAGGCGCCGCTGATCAGCTGAGCAGGCTTCACCGTTTTTCCGCGGGAAACACGACGGCGCGTCGCGACGCCAGTGGCCGAGTAAAGTAGGGCCGCCAATTTTAATTTGGCTGTCCGATTCGAGAACTTTATCTCATCCGGAGATTTATGGGCCCCGGGTCCGCCTGGCTGGGCTGCCATTCCGCAAACAATTGCCCCGCGCGCCGCGCGCTGTTTCGTAAGCTGGGGGCGCCCCGCGCCCCGCCCCGCCCCGCCCCGCCTCGCTGAACTTTTACCTCTCGCGGAGAAGAGCCCGCGTCGCCAACGGGGCGCGGGAGGGGGGGGGGGGGGGGGCGGTGGGAGATTGAAACAATTGGGGCCCCGTTATCTGCAACCAGGTATGAAAAATTGGCCTGCACGAAGGAAACTGCGTTCTTCCGTCGCCAGGCTCATCATCTTGTTTGAAGATGCGGCTCTTGCGGTGATTTTTTCTACTCTCCCGCTTTAAGACGCGGACTTCCTCCAATGCCGCGCCCGCCGCGCGTCACCCGCGCGCGAGTCAGCGATTATGTTTACAGAGAGAGAAAGTTGAACACATCTGTCGCTAGAGGAAATTCAAATCTCTATGGTGTGACGCGGCGAACGTTTTTTTTTTTTTTTTGTGGCGGTGCGGCTGACATTTGTTCCTTTATCGCGCCGGAGCGAACACGTCCGGCTGATCGTGCGGCGGGGGGGAGGGGGGGGGGCGGGTCCTAGTCCTATACGCCCACCAGCGCCACTGCAGCTTCCCCCGCGCTACCCACTTCTGGAATAAAACTGTGGGCGTGGTGATGTTCCAACAAAAAGAGTGTCAAAAGCCGCACTCGAGAGTGAGTGGTCGCGTGGCGACTTGGTCGCGACGCGCGTGAAAAGTATGTAGTAAAACAGCTGTTATACAGGGACGAGCGGAGAAGAAAGATAGGCGGGAGACTTGATAGGATGATCCGCCCGCATAATATCGCATATAGCGCTGCTAAAATCAACACGCCCGCAAGTTTTTTTTTCCCCCCATCTGGTGGTATCGTGGTGGTTGTAGTAGAGTAGACGAGCATGGGAAAAAATTAAATAGCCCGTAAAAGGGGGCGTGTGTGTGTGTGGAAACGCGTGGGCTCCGCCCGGTCGGTTGTGTATGCTGGTCCTCATCGACACTGTCTACCCCATCCCCGGGCGGATCATGTCGGGCCCGGCACAGGGCAGGCCCCTCCTCCGCTCCGGGCCGGGCCGGCGCGATGGTGGGGTAGGGCGCGGCGGCGGGGCGCGGAGGTGGGGCGGGGCGGGGCGGGGCGGCCGGCGCCGCTCTCACTAGCTGCGCGCACGGCCCTGCGCGAGGTAGTGCAGTGTGAGCAGCAGGTACCGCAGGGTGCCTACCGACCGTGTGCACACGCAGACCAAGACCGCCGTGGTCTTGGACACCACCGGGCTTGTCGTGCGTGCGTGTGTGTGTGTGTGTGCCGCGCGCGTCACGTCAGTGCGTGTGTGAGTGCAAGTGCAAGTGATTGCGTGGATCTAAACACAGGAGTACGCCGCACGCGCTCGCCGTCACCATGCAGTGGGTGAGTGTTATTGCTCAAATTTATTATCCATGACTGGAAACATTGACTGGACAAAAGCGACGCCCAATTTGCCATGGCTGTTCGACAGTTCCTTGTGCTTCATTCGGATTCTTGTAAACAACTATAAAAAATATTCGGGCACCGTCGATTGTTTTTGTTATTTGCTACGTACTTGCACAGATAAATTCAAAATAATTATCCTTAGAATCATTCGCTAAAGCTTGTTTTCCGAATGAATTTTGATCGTCGGTGTGTTGTAGAGAAAGCCCTCCCGACCAACCGCGGCCCCTGCCGACTAAAAAGAGGAAGAGGAAAAATACAAAGGCTTTTCTCTAATCCTTCAAAAACAATCCACGCCGCGCACCTTTCCCGCGTGTTGCGTCTGCTCCGCTGTGCGTGGCGTGGCCGCGCCATGGGAGTCTGTGTCTGCATATGTGTGTGTGTGTGTGTGTGTGTGAGTGTGAGCCTGTGCCATGTGGCTATGAGTGACAAGTTGATTGCGGTTTCCATACACGCGGGACAGCAGAGCTCGACTGGGAGCGCCTGTGACGAGAGGGATAGGCCACCCATCAGCACACTGCTGTAGTGCCGGGCTGCCTATGCACAACTCTGCAGGCGCTTCGTGATACATTTTTGCCGGGAACCGGTTATGTCGATTCGAGTTGTATTCGCCGGTGTCCGGTGGTGAGCCTGCTCTTCTTCTGGCCCCCGGCGGAGGACACCCCAGCCCGGGCCGGGCCGGGACCTGCAGCTGAGCGCCTCGGTGTCGTTAGTGGTTTCTGCGGCGGGACCAGGGCGGCGGGGAGGGCCCTGAGCGCCACGCCAGGGAGATAACTAACTGGAGCCGCCGTGCCGTTGACACCGCTGCGAGCGTGGTAATGTCCTTCTCTGGCGGCCGGAACACGGCCACATCAAGGGGGCAGGGGGCGGGGGAGAGCGATCGCGGTCCCGGCCGGGGGTATGCGCGCGAGCTCGTCTGCTGCACCCGCGGACGAAAAAAAAATATGACGTGAGCGACAGAGAAAGTGCCATAAAGCGTTCGGGGAGGTGAGCGCCACGAGACTGATGGTGTTCCTTTTCTTAGCGCGACGTTTGTTGTTAATGTTTGTAAGGCAGGTGCTGCTTGATACCTCCGAATACGGTGATTGGCAAAGGGGGCGGGGCACTTCCAGAAACCGGGTGAGGGATAGACGCCTCGCCCCACTGTGCACACCCGCCCGGCCCGGACTCCAAGTAGTCCTCGTGTGGGTGTTGCGTTATGTGCGCGTCGAATTGGTCCCGAAAAGTTGCGGTGGCCCACCCACCCGCGCCTCCGGTAGGGCCGCGGGGCGGGGCGGACTCGCGTTACTCCAGTCTCAGCGCGGGTTCCTCTCCTCAGCCCGCGGGGCGCGCCCTCCCCCACCTCAGCCCCACCCCGCGCCACGCCACGCCACGGCCGTGTCCAGTAATTATCTGTAAACATAGTTGTACGCGCGGGGCGGGGCGGGGCGGGGCCCCTCCGGCCGGCCCTGCCGCTAGGTGGCGCAACGGCGCCGTTTGAGACTCTCAGCCGAGCTGGACCTCGCCGAACGGCCCGGGGCCGCTCCGTGGGAATCTGGTTTAGGCCCCTCTGGTCCCCGCCGCGCCGGTGCGGTGTGCGTCGCCGCGCTGCCTGCTGGTCCAGCTCCTTTACAGCCGGCTGTTTGTATTTCCGTTCATAATATCGCGCGCTTTTATCGAGTCGTATAGATGTCACTCGGAGCGGGGCGCGCCATCTCCCGCTTCACTTCCTTCCTGCGATGTGTGCATCATGAGCGGCGCTATTGTCGGATTTTAATTATTAATTTATTACTATATTATTGTTTATGATTATTTTACGCACGTTTCTCTATAACCGTTAAAGGAAGCTTTTACTGTCGTGCGCCCCCCCCCCCCTCTCCGACCTCAGGTCGTCGCTCTGTCAATTGGTGCAACGTCGCGTCGTCTAAACTAGGCGGGTATGTCGCTCGGATTGCGCGGCGGGGCGCTGCAGGGGACGCCTGGACGGCGGCGGCGGCCGGCGGGGGCATCGCGCCCGGGAAACATGTTTATGAAACAATGCCTGGGAGCAGAGCGGGAACGCAGCGCGCGGCCGCGGCAGGCCTGCCCCGCCCCGGACGGAAAACAGAAGGCGCCTCTTTAGACTTGTTTTTCTTGTCATTTCTTACGCGCGCGCCGGCGTTTTCTTTGCTCCTCGTAGTATAGCAGCCTCTCTGCGGGCCGGGCTCCGCATGTATCGGCTAGCCTGGTGCAGTTTTCTTTTGCACTCATTGCACGATATATTTTTCTTGCCCCCTCGTCTGTTTTATGATGGCGCTGCCGGTACGCGTTGTCTGTGACACCTTTATCAGAGTGTGCCGATGGCCCGCAGGCCCCGCAGGGCGCGTGTCCTGCTGGGCGGGACGTTACTGCGGGGCGCCCTCCCTCCCTACTCCCTCACCTCTCACTCCCCGTAGCGGGCAGGAAGCAGAGGCAGCAGGCTCGGCTGGCAGGCTGTGGAGGCGCCGCCTTGACTTTGGGTCCGTGCTGCCTGCCTGCCTGCCTGCCTGGGGTCGGGCTGGGCGCGGGGCTCTTGGGGAAAGCGACCCGCCGACCCCGCCCGGGCCCGCCCCGCCCCGCCCACGCCGCCTCCGCTACGCCCCGCCACGTCCACATGACATGTAATTGCCGCCATCGACACCCCGCCGTGTCCTTGCCGCCGCCCTGGGCCCGCGCGGCCGATAAGGCGCAGCTGCGCGCCGCCCCCGCCGGCCGCTTCCTGGACCCGCTGCTGGAGGCTCCAGCAGGCTCCGGCAGGCTCCGGGAGGTGCGAGGACGAGCCGCTTATCAGCCGGTAGGGAGGTTAATTACCGCCCGGAGTCTGGACAGCACGGCCCCGCCGGCCCCGCAGCGCGCTGGACCCGCGTGCATGAGGCGGAGCTGGAGATGAGATGCTGGAGGGAAGAGAGATATTAGAAGGATGACGCCGGGCCCCGCCCCGCCTGGCTCCCTTTCCCCCCGCGGCGCTAGCTGCCGTAGTAGAGTCATCACATCACCTGTCGTCACCACGTCGCTCTCTCGAAAGGGTACGGCGGTACGGTACGGAACGGAACGGAACCTTTGCGGTTCTTGCCGGGGAAATCGCGATCTGCAGCGCGCGCGCGCGCGCACACCGAGCCTGGTGCATGGGCTGGGCTGGGCTGCGGGCCCCCGAGGCCTGGCTGCCTGCTCGGGCGGGGCGCGGCGCGGAGGCATGACGCGCCAATAAGCGCCCTAGAGGCGGTGCTCCACCACCTCGCCGTGAGCGTCGTCCTCCCCGTCCTCTGGGCCGCGTCCAGGTCGCCGTGGAGCAGCGTCCTCCCGCCATGCTAACGAGCGCCGCGGCCACTGCAGGCCGGTGCGGCCGGCACGGAGGATGGGAGGGACGCAAGCTTTACGAGCGAAATACCGGCGGCGCGGCGGCGTGGCGCGGGTACACGGCCGCTTATTGAGTAGCGGTCCCCGCCCCGCCCCGCCCCGGCCCGGCCAGGGCAAGGGCCTTGATGACAGGGCCCGGAGGGCGATCAAGTTAAACGTACGCCACTCAGTTACCGGTGCACTGCCTGGCCCGGGCGGGCCGTGGGACCGCGCCCGCTCCGCTCCGCTCCGCACATTACCGGAGAGCACGAGGTTCTCCAGCGGCCCCGCCCCGCCCCGCGTGGTCCACATAGCGTCCTGCACTTCTCCAGCACGGCGCCGCGGAGCCTCCAGCGCCCGGCCCGGTGACAACAGCGTGGCTCCGCTCCAACAATGTGTCTGGAAAAGTAGTTCACAAAGTCTCCAGCAGCACGCGGCGCCGCGTGTCCAGGGGCTCCAGCGGGCATGTCTGTATGGGGGAACAGGAAGAGCTAGGCGAGCGCACGGGGGGGGGGGGGGGGGTCGTCTGCTGCTGCTGCTGCTTCGGGTCCCGCGCGAGGTGACCCGTGCGCGCCGCGCCGCGCCGCTGCAGTCGGAGAGATACGTATGGGGCTCGTCTCGTCTGATGATCCGCAATACGGAAGTCCTTTATGGTGCGTGCATCAACACTGCCCCACCCCTTTCTTCCTTCCATCTCTCTCTTTCCTCTCTCCTCTCCTCTCTCCTTCTCCCTGCCCCCACCCTTTCTCTGCCCGCGCGCGCGGAGCCTCCTCTAAACAATAGCAGCCGACATCATGATTAGGGAGATGGCATCAAATTAATGCGATGCCTTTCTATGACTACAAAAGCTGGTCGAGATTCTCCTCCGATGCTAAAGTACTGCCGAATACGGTCCTCCTACACTGCCAGAAGACAGAGGCGGCCATGGTCGGACGGGCGGGAGCGGACACCGTTGAATTTGTCCGGGGCACAGCAGCGGTCTTTCCTCGTCGTCCCTCCCCCGCCCTGCCGCTGCCGTCGCTGTTTCCTCGCGGAAGGCGCCGTGGTCCAGTTTGGGCCGCACTTTCGCGCGCCACGATTCGAACTGGACGCTATCGGTAGCAGCGGTGGCGGCGGCGTGCTCCGGGGGTGAATGGATGGACCAGATTCTTACTATAAATCTAGCCGGTAACAGGAACTCACGCGGCCTCTGTTCCGGCCCGGCCCGGCGCGGCGGGGGATTGATGCCTCCGGATCGAAACGAGACCCATACCGACCGATCTGCCCTATAAGGCCTCCTCCTCCTCCTCCTCCTACTCTGCGATCAGCTGATCGGTCCTGAAGCGTGTATCGCGATGTCCCGACCACCAACACCGCGGGGGGACGAGAAAAGAGAACAAGAAGTCCGCGGTTCTGATAACATTCCTAATCTACCGCGCGCGCGTTGAAACGCCTGCGAAAGTCGAGATAGGCAGCCGAGCCCGACACGCACGCCCCGCGGGTGTGCCTACCCGGCAGGCGCTTTTGAGCCTCACGCGCCCGAGCCGAGCGCAGCGCAGACCGCTGATTTACGCGTTCGCATTTTCTCCAATTTGTCGGCCCATTGACTCTGCGCTGAGCGGGTCGCGCACGTGCGTGCCGTGCCGCGTGGTGCCGCGACCGGTTTATTGAGAGTCCCATGTCTGCGGCGGGGCCGAGGCACATCTGCCCCACCGGCTTTTCGCATTAGCGGCGACACACTGCACGGCATGGCGGAGAGCTTTGCACGTCGCGGCACTCTGATGCACGCTCAAGTGCCCCGTCGTTGGACGACCCTGGCGCGCGGCGGGCCAGAGCCGGGCACGCGGTCAAATAGAAAGTGACAAATGTTTTCCGGGATTATTTGGATAGTAGCTTAATGTGATAAAGTAAAAAAAAAAACTGGAAAAATCGTAACTATTATATTTTTTATAAAAAGAGAAAATTATTGAAGAAAGTAAAAGTACAGTTTTAGTGCGCGCAGGGCCGCGTGAGTGTCCGCCGCGCCGTGCACTCCGGGAATATTTTCATTTTACGGCTGTCGTCGCGTGTTGGATTTCACTCCGGGGCCCGGCCCGGACGGGAGTACCATATAACTCGACGGGGGAAAAATGGTGACAATGCGGCAGCAGCGGGAGGGAGGGCGTGCCCGGCCCGGCCCGGCCGCGCATTCCAGGGAGTGGAAGAGACGCGACCTCGCAGCACATGTCGTGTACGCGCGCCGCTCGTGTCACCGATATGATAAGCTGCGGAGTGGAAGAGGCAGGCGGTCTAGCACCCCGCCCCGCCCCGCCCCGCCCTGCGGCGAGGGGAAGTTGTTCGGAGGAAGCCCCCGCATGACATCACGGTGCATCACGGCGCCGCGCGGCAGTATTTATTGGCTCCTCCGGCGTCTCTCTCTCTCTCTCTCTCTCTCTCTCTCTCTCTCTCTCTCTCTCTCTCTCTCTCTCTCTCTCTCTCTCACCCCCTCCCCTCTGCTTTCTCGCGCCGCTGCAGACACTGCGGTTAACGGGACACACGCGTTCGCGGTCTGACCAGACCCCTCCCCCGAAAAGATCAGAGGTCAGACTGTGTATGTGTGTGTGTGTGGCTGGGTGTGCAGCGCCAAGCCTCACCCATTAATGACAGCGATAATCATCATAAATTTGGCAGCCACACCCAGGGAGCCTGGAGCGAGTAAGGGAGAGAGAGGGAGTGGGGTGAAGGCGAGGGGCAGGCATTGCACAATATGCTGGGCGCATCCTGCGTCATACGGGCTTAGCTTCCCGCCGCCCGGACGCACGGAGCAGTTAATCGAAACAAGTGGCCATACCGTTCTGACCTGCCTGGAACAAACCCCGACCCGACCTCCGCGCGCTGCGGCTGTATCGGTACCGTGCACGTTATCCCTTTCCTTTCGACCAGCAGTTACGACCTTCGACCTCGCGCATTTCCTCCTCTCGCTGTCCTTTGCGTGGGGCCGCCGCGGGCCCTGCGCCCACCCACCCGCCAAGGGCATCGGAGCGAGGGCCTGACCCGGCCCGGCCCGGCTAGGCTCTGGTGTCGTGCGAGGCCGAAAGGGCTTTAGCCCACATCGCGGGAATAGAATCGTGCTCCTTCCGAAAATGTTTGCAGGCCGGCCCGGCCCGGCCACCTTTCCCTTCTTGTCTTTTCTCCCGCCAGATATGGGCGTAAAGTTGATCCGTCGTGGCGCCGCTCCAGCCCCCGTGTCTCGTTGTCGAACATGCGCCTGGAGTCAGTCGGGTCGGGCCGCGCTGGACACGGCCTCCTGGAGAAGTCTGCCGCGCAAAACATGCCGGCTGGACGTGGGGCGGCCAACGGTCTCCGTGCTGGAGTGTGACAGTGAGACAGGCAGTGACACGCCGACAGCTGCAATCGACCGTCCGCTCCGAGTTGTTTACAGCTTTAATTTTTTTTAAACCTGATTTGAAAAAAAATTCAAGGAATGCATTAAGCCCCCCAAAAACAAAAGAAAAATTACAGAAAATTCATAAATAAAATATGCACTTAAATTGTACATGAAAATTCCGAGTGGTTTCTCTCGCACTCCGCGTCGTCCCCGCCTCCTGCTTCCGGGCGAGGGGTCCGCGCTGCCGGGTCGCTCGCCATAGCCTGACCCAATCGCGTATCACGCGACACACGGCCCCCGTATGTATGCCTAATTGCGACACGGCGCGGGGCGTGGACACGACCGGAGTGCAGACTGCCCGGAGGAGCTCCGGGCGAGGCTCCGGGAGGAGTCCTCCGGGCCGGGCGGGCGGGCAGGGCTGCGACACGCCGGCTGGACACGAGCCGCCCGCCCGCTGCTGCGGCAGTGCAAAAACAACTGCAAACAATGGGTGGGGCGGGGCGGGGCGGGGCGGGCACTGCAGCAGCTGCAGCCGCCTGCCTGCCTGCCTGCCCGTGCTTCCCGTGCCGTGATAAATTCCAAATGAATGCCGTCTGATTGTATCGCCGCCGCCCCGTTATGACACCCCACTACTAGTTCTCCTTTCCCCCATTATGTCAGCCATGACTTCGGCGGCGACGAGCGCCGCGCGGGGCGGGGCGGGGCCGGCCGGACCTCGTGCTTCTCATTGCGCTGCGGACGGACGGGCGGCCGGCCAGAGTGATCGCACCTCCTCCTCGTCGTCATCGCCGTCCTCCTCCTCCCCCTCCCCCTCGCGGCGGCTGGACGCGAATCACCGCGGTGACGCCATGACGGAACAATGGATGGCGAGTGAGGCGATATGAGATGTGGGTGGCCCTCTTGGCGCGGCCCGCCCCGCCCCGGCTGAGCTCTCGTCGCCATAGCGCGCGCTCTGGCGGGGAGGAAGCAGGTCGCCCGCCTGGTTATCCAACGGGCCGAAAATGGCTATTGACCCGAGCCGTGCGTCGTGGTCATGGTGCTGCTTCATTGCGAGAGTTTGGAACTGAACCGGGCAAAAGTTACGTGTGAGGAGAGCCGCCATGCACCTATATATACGCACGGCCACTGAGGTGAGTGGGTGACCCTGGGGGCGGGGGAGGGCCACCCGCAGCCGCTTGAACCGGCGACGTAAAGTGTTTCTGATCCAGCGGGTCAGTCGGATTGCAGCGGGGCTCTGCGCCGTCCCGTCCGCGCGCGTGTGTGTCGAAACGGATTTGGGTCCTCTCCTCCCTCAGCCGCGGCGAGGTGCCCGCTGCCCTGCCCTGCCCTGCCCGCCTTTTCCGTGCGGGCATTGCGCCACAGCCACACACCCACGAGCCGCGCGCACAGCCGAGTCGAGTCATTCGCCCAAATACCTCCGCAAATAACCCCGTTTTCAAAACTTTTCCCGCGCCGCGCGCATACCGGGTGGCTGCTAGTGCTTGCACACCAGTAACACGCCGCCGTGGACTAGATTGTTTTTTTCTGCGTTAGTCGTACTTTGCTATCTTTAACAAGTTGTATTATTTATCGTTACTTCCTGATCACTGAGACAACACGTCTGTGACGGCACTATAGTAACAGGTGATTCCCCGCGTGGCCTGCGGACAGTGACACTCTATGAGTTGCCGTATAACTCCCCGCGGCCGGCTCCGCTGGCTCCGCCCTGTTCGGCGGAGGAACTCACCGCCGCGGCGGTCCGGTTCTCCACAGGCGATGAGCCGTAGATAGATGTGGCATGGCACGGGGGCTTAGGGCTTAGCAGGCGCGTGGACGGGGCGGGGCGGGACGGGACGGCCGTATGCAAATATGTTGTCGCTCATTGTAGCGATGGACGGCCGCCCGGCCCGGCCCTGCCCGACCCCCATGCTGGTAGGTGGTCTTGTTCGGCCGTGTCGTACAGGCGCCCGCTCACGACCTCCGCAACCCGGCGGCCAGGGCGCCCTACGCGGCCGGCGAAGAAAACAAGTCAAGAGTAAAATTATGAAAAGATAAAAAAAGGACAATTTATTTAGTAAAATATCAAAAGGGAGAAAAAAAAACTCTTGCGTGGTAAAAATATACTTTTGTCCTGATTTTGTTTAAAATTAAGAGAAAACACGAGGGAGGAGATACGTCGGAAATCAGGCAGAGCAGAAAGAGACAGCAGCAGTGGAGAGCCGCAAACGTCACGATGGTGGTGATGAGAAAAAGAAGAGACGGAGACGGCACGGAGAGAGAAAGAGAGACAGAGAAGAAGGGAAGCGTCTAAAGAGGGGGAGGGGAGAAAGTGATGCGGCTGAGTGGCGGAGTGCGGTGCGGTGCGGCGTCTCTTCCTTGACACTGGTCGCGGGGCCGGGCCGGGCCGGGTAGGGATCGGTAGTGTGCCTGGCCTGGCGGTGATGTGTGGTCGTCGCCGTGCCACGCGTGTCGTGTGTGTGCCGAATGATTAATTGCTAATTGGACGCTCGGCGAGCATCAGTGGAGGCGGCGGGGCCCGGCCTTGGGCCCGGCCCCGAGGCCCTGCTGGACTTGCTATCTCACGCGACCGGACCGCTCCTGTGCATGCGGTACACACGCTTTCCTCGGTATGACTGGTGATTTACACCGGTCGCTTTGCTTATTGTATTTTTTTTAAATCGCAAATTTGTGTTGGGCATATTTAAGTTTTTGAATACGAGCAGTTGTTGTATTTTAGCTTCTTCGCGTGAGATTTTTTTTGCGTTAGCTCTTGCGCGGTGCGGCTTTTTTTCTGCGCAGTATGTGCGTGCGACGGCTGGGCGGGGCGGGGCGGGGCGGCCCCAGCGTGCACCGCCGCTTTGGAAAGGCAGTGGTAGTAGAAGACTCTGAGAGCATTAAGTGAGGTTAGGTCGGGTCAGGGCGCGGGTAACGGGAGGAGGCAAGAGATCATAAACCAGCCTTGGCTCAGGCGGGAGGGATAGACTCGCTTTTTTTTTATTCAGATTATTTTTTTTTCTGCGAGCATGTATCGTCGCTATGCCGCGCGCGAACTGCTATCTTCGGCCCGGCGGCGGAGGCGGTTAAAATCCGAGTAAATTTATATCGCAGCAGCAGCGAGCGTGACATTGCGAAATACAAATCATAACTGTTTTGCATGAGCGCATCAGCCTCGTCTCCTCTCCTCTCCTCGGTATGCAGCAGACGAGTTATCTGCAGCGTTACGCCAACCCGCCGCGCCGGGCTCACGTACGCACTCACACACACGCGCACACACACACGCACACGGCACCACGACGACATCCCCGCAGGCTCACCGACCGGCGCACAAAAACATGCAGGGATAAGCTTTCCTTTTAATTCCCTCGCGGCGCGCGGCCCCGCCCCGCCCCGCCCCGCCCCGCCGAGTTCACGGCTCACTCCCGCCCCGCTGGGGCTTCCCTGTACACTCCCGTCGTGCGTGCGTGAGCCCCGCGGCTGGCGAGCGGCGACACATAACGCGAATAATTGCGCCAAAGTTATATCGTCGCTTTGGGTGTCGTTTCGAGAAAGGGGGTCTAAGTTAGAACCGCGCGGTGCGGCACTCGTCGCGGTGACTCGCGGCGGACTGTGCGACCCGCGCGGCCGCGCTTGCTTCCCGCGATAAAAAGAAAGAAAAAACGGGATTGTCAACAAAATGACGCAATAAGTGTCAGAAAGTTCAGCGCGAGCGAGCGAGTGTGTGCGGCGCGGTGGTGTGGACGTTATGTGGCCGGGCCGCGGAGACTTCAACGCACGAAGGGAACAAAAGCGAGCGAGTGAGGGCGGGGAAGGAACGCGGAACGGGTTGTGGCGGGGCGGGGCGGGGCGGGGCGCGGCGCGAGATGTATCAGCCCCGGTTTGCACCTCGCCTCATTGACTACACCTGTTCCGAGGTCCTCGCGGCGCCCGGCCCGGCCGGCCCGCCCAGGCCCGCGGTTGGGGCCCCTCCTGCCTGGTGCCTCAGCGGGGCGCTGCCACGCGGGACCCCACGCGGGGCGTGTGGTGTGGGAGGGTCGCGGGGGCCCCGCCGGGGGTCAAGCGAGCCCACCTTGCCGCGCTATCGCCCGCCCGGCTCCGCCCCGCCCCGCCCCGCCCCGCCGCCCAGTGAGAGTTAGTGTGCGGAGGGAAAAAAAACAGTCGGTCTGGTGAGATGTACCTCGCCGCGGGGGGCGCTGGGCTGCGCTGCGCTGCGCGGGGATCGGTCCTCAACAGGATGCGGCCCTCCTTCGTTTTCGCCAGCAGCGCAGCGGTCTCCTCCCGCGCGCCGTAAGTCTGGACAAGGGAACGCTGGAAATGCTATGACCACTTTGTATGCCGGAATTTCGGGATTCATATGCATGGAACGCCCACTTTTGGTATCTTCGAATGCCAAATTTTGGAATTCAAAGAGGTCATAAATTGCCATTTTCCTTAGAACACCAAATTTCAGCAGTCCAGAAGAACGTCAAAATTTAGGCATTCAACGTTTACAGGCCCGTGTATTCGCCTGCCTCTTTCTTTTCGTTTCGTAAGGCGTTTGCATATCCCGTAACTTTCTTTGCGGCGCTGATGCGGCGCGCTCCGCCGGGGGAGGACCATCCGGGACCATCATTTGGGACCATATCGCCGTCGCGCATTACCGAGCAGCAGCCGGCCCGGCCCGGCAGCGCCGGCCGCCAGCCAGCGCGGCGGGGCGGGGAAGGGAAAAATATGCTAAGTAAGAAGGGAAACCGGCAACTTTTTCGCGGTTTATTCTTCTGACCGACACACAAGCAGCTGCCTGAATCCCCCCACCCCTCTCCTCTCTCCTTTTTCTTCCTATTCCCCCCCCACCACTCTCTTTCTCCCCCTCTTTTCCACCCACATGCGATGATCCTGATGTATTATTGTGCGGTACAGGTACTCGCGGGTCGGTACCCGGCCCGGCCGGCACACCCGACTGATGCTATCTCGATGATTCAGACACTCGGTTTGCCGGTACGTTAGCTGCAGCCTCGTGTGTTCCGGGGCACTCCCCTGGTGCGCTCCGGGCCCGGCCGGGCGCGGCACGGCGCGGCTCCGGGTCGCTCCGGCGCAATGCGAATCGCAATTAATGTCCGTGAAAACGGCTGCATGGCAGAATGGTAGTTTCGCTTATGCAGTTTTCTAAAGGGCCGAACTCGCATTCGCGCCGGGTCACGCGTACGGAAATATTCCACCTTGATTACGCCAGACGATTCAATATTCTATGAGGCACATATACCTTTATCGGGGGTCGCGTAATATGATATGAAATACGCATTTTGAAGAGAGCAAGGTACCAATGAAAACACACAGTCTCGTCTCGTTGCTCTAATTTTTTTTTCATGGGTCAGTGCGCAGACAGCGGGAGCGCGGCGGGGCGGGGCGGGGGAGCCGGCGGGCGTTGGGCTGCATTACCAAGTGCCGTAACCGCAGCCGAGCCGCTGGCCGCCGCGGCCAGGAAATTTTATAAAAACCGCTCTAATGATAATTCTTCTGAGTGGCGGAGACCGTGTTTTTAAATGCGGTTCTTCTTGCGATGTCTGCGCCTCGCCATACCGCGATCATCTCATGTTTTAACAATTCCACCGGCCCGGCCCGGATTACGGAACACGCCCCGCCGCAGCGCAGCGTCGCTCGCGGAATACGTCAGGCTCTTCTCCGACGTAAGCTGCACATTCGATATCCCTCCGTTTATTGCCCTAGTTTCGTTTCCAACCTCATTTTTTTTCCTCTCCCTACTACCTCGTTTTTTTTTCCTCGCCTGCTCCCACCTCTTTTTTGTGATGTGATGCGATGGGCCGGAGTGTCAGTGCACGCGATTGCATGTGAGGTGCGCGACGAGGAGAATACCATCCGGGGGACTTTTCTCACGCCGGCAAACGGAACGGGGGCTGTGCTGTGCATAATCACCCACTCGCGCGGCGCGGGTGACGCGGGGTGACGCGGATGACGGCGCCTGCGAGGCGGCGGCGCGTCGCATTATTAAAATCATTGACGATGCACGGCCTTTTTCGTCGTTTTCAGCTCGATGTGTTACACTTATTTTTTTTATTTTTTTGTGTGACGCTGGTAGTTGGGTAAGGCATTATTTGGATTGGAGCGTGCTGCCCGCGGAGGAGGGAGATGTTCTCCAGTTACACCGCGCGCGTCCAGGGTGGCGGGGCGGGGCGGGGCGGACTGTCACCAGCGCGCTGCTCCGGGCCCGCACCGCACCGCACAAGTCGCCGGACTGCGTTTCCGCGTCGTCGCCGCGCTTATCTCATCGGACGGGACGGGACGGCGTTGTTGGATGTGGGGCGGCGGTGCGGTGCGGGCGGGACCCCTATATGCTGCGCGCGCTGTGGGTGCCTCTGGCTGCGAGTGACTGTGTCACATCGCCACGGCCCGGCCGTCACGTGTCGCGGCCCCTATGCTGCGCGCGCTGTGGGCGCCTCTGGCTGCGAGTGACTGTGTCACATCGCCACGGCCCGGCCGTCACGTGTCGCGGCCCCTATGCTGCGCGCGCTGTGGGCGCCTCTGGCTGCGAGTGACTGTGTCACATCGCCACGGCCCGGCCGTCACGTGTCGCGGCCCCTATGCTGCGCGCGCTGTGGGTGCCTCTGGCTGCGAGTGACTGTGTCACATCGCCACGGCCCGGCCGTCACGTGTCGCGGCAAACAAACGCGACACGTATATGACAACGCGCTCGCTCGTATATATCGTGCATAACGACACGGCCTCTTTCTCTTATTATATCCTGACCTCATACATGAGACACACTGCCAGGCCGGCCCGGTGACCAAGTTCTCAAGTGGATGTGTCACTAACGTGTCGGGGAGCCGCACTGACGTGACGTAAGGCCCTCGTGGCACTGTCGCGTGCTGAGGAGGTGTGTGTGTGTGGGGAAGGAGGGGGTGATAAAAGTGTCGTGCGGACTATCCACACACACTCACACACACATACGTGCACGCATGACCGGACGACCGCTGGCGGTGCTGGTGTGTGCGTTTGTTGAATATGCGAAACGCTTTGCCTTTGGCTTTGCGGCGGGGCCGCCGCCGTCCTGCCTCCGCCGGCCGGAAGCCCCGCCGCGCTGCCGTGCTGTACCACCTGTTGCCGGAGCGCGGCACGTTGGCGACACTGTGCGGCCGGCGCGGCGCGGCGCGGCGGGGCTCTCCAGCCGCTCTCGCGCGTTTGCTTCCCGAATCGCGTTGCAAATGACGCCAGGATCCCGGAGCTGCGGAGAGGGAAACCTGGGAAACGGCTGCCAGAGAGGAGGAAAGTCGGAGTTTTATTCGTGTATTTTTAAAATGATTGGGGCGCGTAAATTCTGCATGCAACATGTACCATGCGTAATACTTATTTTTCCGCCAATCTTAATTTGTTTTAATTTTTTTTTATTCCTCTTTCATTTTAATTGAAAGAAAAAAAATGCGAGCTGGGGGTTTAGATAGAGCAGGAGAAGTGGCGTTCGGCAGGCCTAATCGTGGGAGTGGGCTCATCAGGGCAACAAGTGCTCCCCTCTCCTCCCTCTCTCCTCCCTCTCTCCTCCCCTCTCCTCTCTTCTCTCGCCCGACTTCTCCCAGAGCTCTGGACTTCCCTGCGCCTGTCGCTGGCCGGCTCACCTCTCTGTGCGTGTCGTATTTTAATCCCCTGCCGCTGCCGCGCTTGCCTCTGCATAGAATGAGGGAAAGATTAAAATTAATGCGGCGTGTGTTATGCAAAAAAAAAAAATTGAGTATAGTAACACTTTCTAATCCGCAAACTTGCCAAAAAAAAAATCTCCGAATCTGACGGGTGGTACGCCTCGGCCGCTGATGGTTTTGTTCTGCGGCGGGGCGCGGCGCGGCTGCGTAGGTGCGGCTAGCCGCACGGAACGCCCGGCTGCGCTATGAAATTTATTATGTGTTGGGACTAGTGGGGTGGGGGGGCCTGCTTAGGAAGGCCGCACACATACACACACACACGCGCACGCTCGTACGGGACGCATGTGAAACACGCGCACAGACACACAGAGACATCGCACATGCATACACTCCGGCAGAAAACACGACAAATAAATGAATAATTGGGCCCCTCCCCTGCCGGCTCAGCCGGGTCCCGCCCCGACCTCTCCTTGCTTGCGGTGCGGATGCCTGCGCGCTCGCTCGGGCTTTCTCCACGAGCCGCGAGGCGGTGCCGACTGGGGCTTTTCCTCCTAGAGGTCCAGCTTTATTCTTTTCGCGATCTTTTTATTTTTTCGATGTTTTTTTTTTCGGCCAAGCCGGCAAACTACCGTGTTCGGCACAATTTTTTTTTTAATGCTTTGATTAATTTTTTTTTTTGTTGAATATTTGGTGACAAGTTTCTTGTGGTGTAGTGTTCTCGCGCCTGTGCGAGACCTCCCTATGCGAGGGAACCTCGTTTGCAGTCGGCCCACGGAGAACGAATAATGCAGTACTTGTTCGTATGCTCATCGCGTAATTGCTTTATTAAGTTGTGATCATCCGCGGGGTAATAATCATCTTGTCATGTTCAGTAGCTGGGCTGGGCGGGAGCCGCGCTTATGCCATAAATTCGCATTATTGCCATTAGTTTATCGAGTTGACGTATACGCACACTCATCAGTGGCGCGTCGAAAGCTGAAATCAAATTTGTGGAAGCTCGAGGCTTTGAAGCGCAGCGCGTTTATTGATACCTCATGTGCGTTTAGCGGGAGGCGAATAGTATTGCGATTTCTTTTCCCTGCGTGTATCTTAGGAATTATTCAGATCCTGGAAAAAGGAGTACAGACATGGGCAAAGGGTCGCAAGGGCGCAGCGGCGGCGAAAACGTGAGGAAGAAAGGCGCAAGAGAGAAGGATGAATATTCATAGGTGCGACAGAGTCGTGCGCGGCAGCGCGGCAGCGCGGCGCTCGGGAGGTGCGAGGGAGATGGACTACCGCCTGCAGGTGCGCCTGGCGCCGCGGGTGGCGCGCGCGGGGCACCGGGGCAGGGTGGGGCTCACAGCGGGTGCGAGAGAGAGAGAGACCCCGCGCCCTGCTCCTGTGTGTGAGTGAGAGAGAGAGAGATGGCGGGCGGCGCCGGCGCTGCCGCCGCCAGGAAAGTGAAGACGCCAGTGAACCAACAGGTTCCTTTTACGTTTGTTACGCTGCGAGGCTGGTCCTCTGACCTTACACTGTCCGGAGCGGCTCGGCTCGGCTCGCCGGGCGGGGCGGGGCGGGGCGGAGGGGTCAATCCGTGAGAAACTGTACCCTCTCCTCTCTTCGGCTGGGACCAGTTTTATTTTTCCAGCCGCGGCGATGACGACGCGCTGATAATGTTTGCGGAACGCACGACGCGTGCGCAGCAGCGAGTGAACGGGGAGGGAAGTGCAAAGCGATGAGCAGCGGGGCGGGGCGGGGCGCGGAGGGCTGGACGCGAGGCTAGACGCGCGGCGGGTGGTCCGGTCATCAAACGGTATGACGCATGTGGTCTGGGCCCGCGGCCGAGCCGTCTGCTCCTGGGGCGTGTGAGGTGGAGCAGCGCTGCGTGGGCAGGGCAGGACGGACGAGACGTGACCCTCCTTTACGACACGGTCATATCACCGCGGCGTGGCGGGGCGGGGCGGGGCGTCACGCGCGGGTCTGGAGGGAGGGCGCACGCGGCCACAATGTCTCCAAAGATGAGACCGAGGTCCTAACGACGCGGTGGTGGCGAGCGGGGGAGAAAGCGATACTGCTTCTAGTGCAGGCACAAGGGTATCAAGAGGCGTCAGGGGTGAGGAGGAGGCGGGGCAGGACACTGTTTGATGTGTGACAGTTTGGGTGCCGTGCCGTCCCCAGCGGGGCAGCTACGCGGGCGTGGAGTGGGGCGGGGTGGGGTGAGGCGGCCGGCAAGGAAAGTGTTGTGGCTCTTTTATCTCCTGTCAGGTGACCGCGAGGAGGAAGCGCTGTCTTCCTCCCTCCACTGTTGGAATATCTTGAGTTTGATGATTATCTTTCTGGAGTCCTGTCAGTGTAAAGTTGTATAAAATTGTAATGCTAGTCAATATACTCGTCCAACCGAGAAAAGTCACTATTTACTAGTATAAGTTATTACACCCTGAGCGGTGTTTTAAGTTGCAATTTTTTTTTACGGATGTGGCTCTCTCTATCTCTCTTTATCTCTCTCTCTCTGACGCACCTGGGTAGGTGTTGAGGATGGATGCTCTTCCTGACTGGTAGACTGACGTGACCTCAGATATTTGAGCCTCGTGTTTCCCCTGCCGCATACAGATGGCTCAGTTTGAATGAAGCTGTTTGCAGGTTGTAGCGGTGGGTCGGGTCGGGTCGGGTAGGGCCCCGCAGGACTGGGCTCGTGCACGACCCGGTGATAAGGACCCGAATTGGGGAGACGAGACGGGTCGGGTCGGGCCGGGCCGGGCGGCTCTGGTGTTCGCTAAATTGCCGCTATAAAACAGCGCGCGCCGGCGACCTCGCGGTCAAATTTTTTCAATGGCCATGTCCCATGTTCTCACCGATAAGAAAACACTACTCGAATGTGCTTGTTTTCCCGGTAGAGCGCGCGGGGCGTTCGCGGGACCCGGCGTAGCGTGGCGTGGCGGGGCGTGGCGGCGGAGAGTTGCAACACGACACGACAAGCTCGCGCACGCACTGGGCGCGCACCCCGCACGCACGCACGCACGCACACGGCCGTGCTAGGAGACCTTGCGAACGAGTTTATTTGTCGGGCGCGCCGCGCGCAGCCCCGGTCGGGCTGGGCCGCTTATAATTTATAAGCGCGCTTTGACCCTTTTGCACAGCCCGGAGCAAAACCGCGATCTGCAGCGGGAGATAGTGCGCGGTTGCGTGTCGGAGATTAATTGAAATGACCCGCGATCTGCCTAGAGGACCGTCAAAGAAACGCGTTGAAAGTCATACGGCGAACTGTACGCGGAGCTGAAACCTAACTTACATTCCGGCGCGGAGAAATTATTATTATTTCTTCTTTGCCGACTGTTGAGTTGAAGGAAGACAGAGGCGTTCGCGGATTTTTTTTTCGCACACCTCTCCCCTGTCTGCGCGATGCTTTGGCGGGCCACGGTCGCGAGCCTGTTCTCATGTGTGTGTGGGAACTGCAGCTTTGTTGCAGGTTCAACGACAGGTTATAAGGGTTTGTTTACTGGCTTTCACTGCACCACTGATTCACTTGCAAGTGCGGCCGTTTTAATAACAGAGCTGGCGCTGAGCTGCTTGTATATTAAGCGACCGGCCCGGGGGGTAGCGAAACAAAAGAAATCCAGGAACAGAGGGGGGAAACGCCCGGCGGCAGGCGCGAGCTTCAGCGATGTAAATAAGATGTAAATACAATTTTTACGAACGTTCTACAAAAACCGCTCATCCCGCTTACTCTTTTTATTACTGTCCGTTGTGCTGCCCGCGGCTGCCGGCGCGGCGCACTCCCCCGCGCGCTGGCCTCCGCCACTGTCGCTCAGAGGCGATAATTAATTTCGATCCGACGGACTTTCTTCTTTATTCCCGCCGGCCCGCGGTGCGGTGCGGTGCGGTGCTCGTCCACCTGTCATCGCCGTGATTACTCACGCGCGAGTCCATACGGCCGCGGGGAATGAAACTGAATGAATGGGGGGCATCCACTATTGTACACTCTACAATTACCTACTTGTGTGTGAGTGTGTGTGAGTAAGGTGAGTAAGTGACAAGCTGGATTGCCGCTGGACCGCTGCTGCTTATGCTATGCTATGCCCCGCCCCGCCCCGCCCCGGGTAACTTTCCATTTTATGTCGGTGTCGTCCTTGGACGCCCGCCCCGCCGGTCCATCAGGTGCATCTCTCTCCTGTGAATCACCCCGGAGCCCGAGGGTCCACGCGCCACACTGTGTGTGTGTGTGTGTAGCGGGTAATTAATTATCTACAAGCAGCCTACTATTAGTGCAGCCGAGGTGTGCGCTGAGACGCGCGGCCGGGCGGTGACGGACTTTGCAGGAAATTTGGCATGGGAAATAAAGTTGGCGGTTTTTTTTCGTGTTGACGCTTGGCAATTACGTCGCCTCGAAACTGAAATTTATTCCGTTTTTTACCTGTTAAGGAACTCGAGCCTTTGGCCGCCTCGATTACCTGATGCTTGTCTAGTGCACCGCCCCGGGGGGAGCTGGCTGCTGGCCGGCCGGGCCGGGCGGCCGGGGCATCCCCCTGCAGAGCATAACTCAGCGTCTAGTTAGACACACCCCACTAACAACCAGCCTAGCTCCTCCAGGCTAATGAAGCTCTAAGGGGCCGGGCCGGGGCCGGGTGCATGAGGCGTGTAATTTCGACCCTCTTTGCCCCCGGGCCGCGCCGCGCTGTGCATACACAGGCTTTAAGGACGGCCCCGCGCCGCTAAGTTATTAACCGAGCGCATCTCATCCAAATCGATCACCCTTTCCTCAGAGAAAGCGGGCGGCCCGACCGCGGAGAGGGGCCTAAACCGACGGGGCGGGGCGGGGCGGGGCGGGGCGGGGCGGGGCGGCGTACAGGTGTAGCCGAGCGGGCCATCATTGGTGGGCATAGTGAAGCAGGCTCTCGATGAGGCCGGCGGGCTGTAAACCTGCTGGGCCGGGCAGGACGTTGCGTCACTAGGATTACCCTGCACGGGAGCTGGCCTGGCCGCCCCGCCCCGCCCTGTGTCGTCGGACCATCGACGGTCTTCTTCTCTGTCGTCTCGAGCTGCCCTCAGAGTTGTACGTTTTTCTATTGCGGTCGTGTCGTCTGCTGCAGCCTCCCTCCTCTTCCCCCTCCTCCTCCTCCTCCCCGCCGTGCGGCCGCCTGCCTCGGATATCGAATGACGATTTCGGAGCTTTCTCTGCTTCCTTGCTTCCGTCGCCGCGCCCCCGCCCCGCCCTGCGGCAGGTCTAGGAGAGGAGTGCTCGCTTCTTCTGAATGCCATCAGAGCTGACCTTCGAATATTGCCCCCTTTCCACTGCCGTGCGTCCCGTCCCGCCCCGTCCCGTCCCGTCCCGTCCCGGACGAGCGGACGGACGGACGGACACAATTGGATTCCGCGCAATATCGCTGATGATGTCCGACTGCAAAGTCATCATCCCGTGTTGCGCAACCGCGTGGCCCGGGCGGGGCGGGGCGGGGCGCGCCCCTAGGCGACTGCCAATACGAGCCGCCCCGCCCCGCCCCGCCCCGCCCCGCCCCGCCCCGGCCATCGTCGGCGCACCGTATTGTTTCCTCTCGCTGAGTGCACAGTGCGGCCGTCAGGGCGGACGGGACGGGACGGGACGGGCGAGCACTGTGTGTTTTACCGAGACGGTTTTATATGCATTGGAGGCCGCAGCCGCAACTTGCATGTTCAACAAGTACGAATTCAGTTTTCTTTCCCGAATGAGAATGATTGGACGGCAAACTTTGTGTTTCAGTCGGTGATGAATGATAAGTAAACTACGTCGTAGCAATTTCTCCCGACTGCGTGTCCGCACCTTTGCTTTCTCCACTTGGCACCGTGTTTAAACATTTTCACACTCCGGCGGGCCTATTATTTCAGTGACCGTAGAGCAGAGGAGTGCTTTTTCGGCTGGTCCTTTTAACTCCCCGCGAGTGGGCCTGCTGCTGCTGGGCCCGCGCATGTTGGGTGTGGATGCCCAGGCCAGGCCCGCGTCCAGGCCGCGGGGGCCGCGGGGCTCCACAGCGCGTCGTGCGCCGGGCCGGGCCGGGCCGGCCGGGGCTGCCGTGATTACTCGCAAAGCGCAAGTGCAATCCCATGCCCTGCCCTGCCCTGCCCTAGCCGCCCACTTAGCTCGGCACGCGGTCACTCGGTCGGCCGGACTCGTTGCAAATAGACTTTCCGTCTCTAGTTGTAGCTCAGCCCGACGCGTTAAAATATCGTGGCCGCCCCCCGAGTAACGGTCCTCACCTCACCCTGCTGGCCGCCGTGTTCAGTGTGTGCTGCACTTCTTACGCGCCCGCGGCACGTGCGAAACACCCAGAGTGTGGTTGTGCGAGTTTCCCGATGAATGAGCGCCCATAAAACTCTTGCGCACGCCGTAGAGGCATTTTATTGGTCGAGAACTGAGGAAAAAAATAGAACAGCCCATCTACACTACGGCGCCCCAAATACATTAATTTGCTTGCCAATATTTTCCCCGAAAAGGAAATAAGTGATATCTCATAGAGTTGCGGAAGCGATTCCATCGCCACCCCTCCGTTTGTCACGACCCCTCTCTTATCTATATCTCCTTACAGTTGATAATCCCCATGCGACTGGGGCAAACGGAATCGCTAATGTAATGTGCGTGGCTCATAGCTTACCGTCTAAGGGGAGCAGTAGGGAACAGCTGGGGCCATTGCTCAGCCCCGGCCGATTTGCAACCTGGAAAAGCGACTGCAGCAGCGGATTCCTGCAGCGCCGCGCCGCTAGAGGAGAATGCAAGTATCCCGACAAGCCATTACCGACTAAAGGCCCCCGCCCCGCCCGCAGCCCCCGCCCGCGGCCCCCGCCCCGGCTCCAGCCCGGCACTGCAAAAAGAAAATTAAGGCAATAAAACGGTGGAATGAATTAACCAGTTTGTCGGTGTATCGAGGCCCAGCAGCGGGGAGCGCGCTGCCGGCCGGTATCGGCCGGCGTTATCTGGAAGAACTGACTGCAGCAGGAATCGCCGCAACGCTAATCAGGTTATTCCAGGTCCGAACCGCATAAGAGCGTTTCCCCCCTAAAGAGGCGCGCAACCGCGCGTGTCACTGGCGCGTGACGCCACGCGGCTCATCCTCGGTGTGCGTAGGACAGTGCGCCGTGCGTATACGACCCATCGGGCCGAACGGCCGCTGATGAGGTTTATGCCATGCAAACCAGAAAGCTGGCCGGGCCGGGCGGCGCGTAGCGTTAGCATCACAGCGTTATTAGCGGGGCCCGGCCGGCTGTGCTGGGCTGGGCGGAAGCAGAGGAAGACACCTCGCGTAACGCTGCGTGCGTAGCGTACGGGAGCCGTGTAACCTAACCTCTCATAACCCCACCGGCTAGACCGGCCGGCCCGGCCGCAGCCCGCCGCGGGGCAGACCAGGACCAGACCAGGGGTCAGGTCAGGCCATTGAGACGTTATTCGACCGGGGACTGATCAATCGGGTTCGAGGCAGTACCTGCCAGGCCCGGTTGGCGAAAAAAAAAATAAAGCAAGACGTCGCCAGGTCGGAAGCTATTTCCAAAGCAGAAAGAAGAAAAAAAATTGTCACCGTGTTGCTTTTAGAAGCTTTGGTGGAGGAAATAGAAAAAAAAAACGACGCAACTTTGTTTCCGACGTTGTTCCGTTCCGTCTTCTATTATGTATATACCCTGCCGCCGATACGTGCGGCGATGGTTTTTTCATCACCTCCTAAACTCGCTGGTCCAGCGGGTCCAATGCTTCGTGACCAGTCCGGAAGGTGGCCGGCCCGGCCCAGTGGGCTCCAGAGCCTCACGCCGCGTTTCCGTGAGGTGGTCAGCAGCGCCCAGCTGTTTGCGAGTTATTTTTTTGTGTGTGGTGCGTGTATACATTTTCTTCTTCTTGCGGTACGTGAGCTGGTGCTGGGCCTGCGCGCGGAGGGCTCTGAGGTTTCAGGATCATTGCGGGATTCCGGTAGCAGCGCAGGACCGCTGTCGGCCCAGCCAACTCGGCGCGTATATAACATGAATCATTTTATCTCTCGGCCGCTGATTTCGTGAACATTCACCGGAAAGCTAATGCCCCTTTTTGTCCCGTCAGTACGGCTGGCATAGTGACATGGTGACCCTCCACCAGCGGCGTACTTACACCCACACACACACTCACACATCGCGCGCGCGGGGGCGGAATTCGGAAAGAATTTTTCATCAGGCTAAGGTTATAAAGCTCCGGAATATGATGAGATATGTCCGCCCCTGTGCCTGAGGGAAGTCCTCATAATGCAGGCGCGGCCGCGCGGGCGCTACACCAGCTCTTGATTTATATTTTGGCGTCTCGCCCGGACCGAGTAACGAGGCAAAAAGCACACTCTCCGCCCGGCCCGCCGTTGCTTTGAGGTTTGGGGCTTGGCGAAATGACTCAGGTGTCGCCCGCCCCGCCCCGCCCCGTCCCCGCGCGCCTGATACGCCGCCCCTGCTTGATTGAATGACGAATTCACGCGGCGCGTCGCCAGAGTGTTTCGTGAGGAAGAAATCCAGAAGGCGGCGGTGTAACGCACTCTGCGCTAATAGCGCGGGGAGAGAGGGGAGTGGCGCGGGGAGAGAGCAGAGAAGCAAGGGTTCTTATTCGGTTTTATCATCGTGGCTGAAGCTAGATTTCTTTTCTTTTCCGTGTGATGTGGTGTTATTTTTTTTTTTTTCACCACGCCCGCGCGCGCCTTTCTTTCAGCCGCCGATGTTTCTTCTTGCCGGGGCTTATTGTTGTTTAAGGCGCGCGGCTTATGCCTGGGCCCGGGCCCGGTGCGTGGAGCAGGGAGGTTGAGTCGGAACGGTATCAGTAGCTCGAAGCAGAACCGCCTCAAACCTGAGGAAAATGGCGAAAAAGGAACCGAGTGTAGAGAGCTACAGTTTGGCGCTGCTTATTACAGTTGGGAAAAAAGGGAGGAGAGCCGGATTCCGCTCGAAGCTCCGTGACATCTGCTCCATTACACGCGCTTTGGACCTCCTCTCGGATTTCCTTACGCGCCGCGGCCCGCGGTCGTGGGCGCGGCTGTTGTGTATGTGGCGGCCGGGAGGCCGGGGGGGGGGGGGGGGGCACTGTACCGGTCCCTATTGATTTAAGCCTCGCAGACAGCCCCGCGATATTTTCAGTTTCTCTTTTTCCAAATGAGCGTGCGATATGCGATCAGCCGCGGGGCGCGCGCGTTCTATTCACGTGCCGATATAGGAGGGCCGATAGCGCCCAGCCCGCCGAGCCCGACCCGGCGCCCACGTGATCGCGGACCCCTGCCTGTCGTCGGCGATTTAATAACGCTCATTCACAAACTGACAATGATATCACTGTGTTCCAGAAACTCTACCAAGCTTTTCAAGAGTGAAATTATACCAAGTTTAGTTCCATGTTAAAATTGTTTTTTTTAAGAAATGATTTTTTGATTTCTCCTTTGGCGAGCAGGAGCTTGTTCATGCATATGAATTCCTTTTGCTAACCCTTTTGCATTTGCTCCGTGTGTTTCAGGAGGTGAGTAACGATACGCTCCCGGTACAGTACAGCGCGCAGCGGCAGGCAAGTAACGACGTGGCGTGGCGTGGCGTGGCGTGGCGCGGGGAGCAGAACCGTTTGGGACTAAACGCACCGCGCCGGGGAACACATTGAGCACGCACGGCGGTGTGTCCAGCGCGGCCCCGCCCCGCCCCGCCCCGCCCCGCCCGGCTCCAGTGACACGGTTGCACCGACCGACCGACCGCTAGGAAGCGAGCGTGACGCAACGCATCACACATGCTCGCGCGCTAATTTTTTGTAACGAGGGTGATGATGTGTGTGTGTGTGTGGTGTTTTTCTTCGCCTTTCGCACGTGTTACGCACGCACGCACGCGCAGCACCGCGTGCGGCGGCACGGCGGCGCCTAGGCCGGCCGCACCGCCACGCACCACCTCACCTGCGCTGCGGCCAGTCACGCTAGTACTTCATTTATTTCTGCCTCCTCAAGTGACCCGTCAAATTATTGCGTTCCGGTGCCCTGGTGGCCTGGTGGTGCCGCGCCGGGCCGGTGCGTGTGCTCTGCCGCCGGGAGGAACTGGATCTGACGTAACGAGTCCGCCCCTCCTATTCGGCTCTGCTCGTGCGTGCGACGCGATCGCCTTACGCAGCCCCGCCCCGTCCCGCCCCGCCACACCACACCGCATCATCGCGAAAGGTCAACACTACCACCCCACTATCGCGGCGGACAAAATTCGACACCATAAATTTATTGTAATTTTTTTTTTTTTCTCTTTTAAAAATCGCGTTTGGTATTTTTTTTACCCTGCTGTCAGGGGTGGCGTGAGGAGGTGGAGGAGAAAGAGGGGTGGGTGGTGCGGAATGAATGGAGCGGCGTGCTCTGGTTATTTTAGTGGCCGTAAAGGGCTGCGCGAAAGACATGACGGCGGCGGCGGGGGCGGCGACACCTGCCGACAGCGGGGAGGAGCCATCAGCAGGGGCGGCGCCGCGGGGCAGGTGTGGCGGGGCGGGGCGGGGCGGGCCGACCTGTCGGAAGCTGCTGGCGGCGGTCGGTTTCGTGTTTCTGCTACCGGCCCTCGCGGCCAGCGGGGCCCTGGTGTGCGTGGTTGGTGGACCAGCAGCCCCAGCCTCAGCCCATCTCGTGCAATAATGAAGATTCATGCTCGGCCCGGAGTGGCTGGCGCCTGGCGCAGCGCGGGGCGGGGCGGGGCGGGGCGGGCCGTGCGTACGCTTTTCCACGCGGAAAGACGCGTTATTAAAAAGCGAACACACAGACACACACGTAGCCGTTTCCCCCCACCACCACCCTTTGGGAAATTATGCAAGAACATTATGTTCTGTTTTTTCTTTCTTTTTTTTTTTAAGGAAAAGTTGAGATGAGAGGAAAAAGCACTGTGCGTGGAGACTCTTGCTGCAGTGTTTGAGGCTTATCGCAGGTGGTGTGACACACACCTGTCCGCCCCCACCCACCCCTTCCTCCACCTTCATCCCCTTCGCCGCCGGGATGAGCACGGAGGTCGGCTTATATTTCGCGCGCTCGGCCAAAAAATGCTCTGCCGTTCCCCTCTGAGCTACACCGGGGGAGCACTTCACAACAGCCGGAGAGGGGGGGGGGGGGGGAGAGACGCCACCGGAGACAAGCGGCATGGAGAGACGGCTCTCCGCTATACTGCTCTCAATTTGCGCCCCGAGCCCCCGCATCCCTCTGGCCCGCTCGGCCTGTGTCCTTCATGACCCCCGTCAGCAGCGCAGGCGTCGGCCTTCAACACGGCTGCGGCCGGAGGGCGGAGTAGGGATCTATAAAATGGCAGTCAAGTTGGGAACAGTGTAGAGGAATTGTATATGCGGGAATGGGTAGCCTGATCATGTCAAGAAATAAATGTGTAGGGTACGGTATCTCGCCGAGGAAAAGCTGCGCGGAAAAAGCGACCGATAGGCGTACTCGATGAGCGACCATCTTCTGTCCGCCCACCAGTGCTTGTAACCGAACTAAACGGTGTGGTTGGGACCCTCCCCGCCGCATCTCTCTCTCTCTCTCTCTCTCGCTCGCTCCCCGACGTGACCCCTAGCATTCCATTTCATAACACGTGAAATGTACTCCGCACGCCGCCGTGGCCCGTCCTGGCAGCGGGGCGATGCCGGGGCACTGTGAAAAATGTTCTCGTACGGATTTACAAATGTATTTTGTAGTTTTACTATTTACGAGTCCATTATTTCTCTCGTCAATTAATTCCTAGTCGATGTAAAGCCCTTGTAATTTTACAAAATGAAAATCGTAATCTTACGAGAGGTTGCGTTGGAAAATTTTTCCGGAAAACCTTAGACAACTATGTTTTGCAGTGCGGGCGAGGTGGAGGGGCGCTGGACGAGCACTGCAATCCTCGAGCACGCGCGTCGGATCGATCCACATCCGATTTCACGCCTGTCAGTGAGAGCGAACTGCACTTAGGCCCCTATAGCCCGCCCGCGCTCGCCGACAAAGAGTTGTGCCGGGAGAGGAAGAATGAGCGAGAGAGAGAGAGAGAGAGAGAGAGACGGGGAGAGCGCGCGGGTTTGGTTTCGACTGTGGTCGACCGTCCCGATGAGACTGTGTTTCTGTACGTGCGTGTGTGTGTGTGTGTGGCCCTCCCTGACATTTGGCTCGCCGCGGCCCGGGCCAATACAGATGTGGGGCTGGGACGGGACGGCCTCGTCGGATGCGCCCAGCCCAACCCCACTGCATACGTGGTGCGGTGCTGTGCGGTCTGCATTGCAAATAACGGAGTGCGTTCTATTTGCCCTGGCTGTCGAACCCTGCCCCTCTGGGAGCGACGCGACGGCCAGCCGGCTGGCCGATGGTCCCTGCCTGTTAACGACGATACTTCCTCCTCCGCCTCCTCCTCCGGCCCCTTCCTTGTAGCGAGCTGGATAGAGTGCGTGGGGTGGCGCAGCGCTATGGCCTAGGGGCGTATGTTTGCGTGTGTGTGTGCGTGTGCCCGTCTGCCTGCTTATGAGCCACAAATTGTATGAGGGGCGGAGCGCCGGCTGATTATGTCTGAAGACGTCCGGACCGGTACGAGTTAAGCGGGGAGAGGTGGAGCCGTGGGTGGGGGGACATGTGTGAAGTATATTATTCGCGCCGTGCGGTGGGTGAGTGGGCGTGTCGTTAGTTTACTAATAACGCATAACGCCGCTCCAATCACGGACGCGAAAACTTTCACTGGAACTCGATTTTAAGACTATTATGCGGCGGGTTGCGGTAGGTCGTTCGTAGCCATAGCCTTTCTTCCCGGGAGGAGGGACTCTGCGTTACGCTGGTTTTTATAGCGTTTTTTTTTAATCGACATCATCCCGTTGTCATCTTTTCTGATTTTGCGTTTGCGTCGCAAAAGGTTACTGTTCCTCTTTTGTAGATGACTCTCTGCACTTGTGCGTCGATCGTACGGTAAGCCTCTTTCAGGCTCCGTCAGAAGACGAAGCAGGTACTTTTTGTTTAAGCTGGTCCTCCTCCTTGCACTTCCTTGTCGCTTTCTAGCGCGGGCCGGGCCGGGCCGGGCCGGTGCATCTCTGCAGCAGGCTCTGCGGCAGGCAGCCACCCCGCGCTGCAATCCGTACCGACCCGACCTGAGCCGGAGAGGAGAAGAGAGGGCATTAGCTGCGGCGTCGGAAACGCTAATAAAATAACTCTTCTTGTTGCGGCGGGCCGGGGCGGGCCGGGGCGGGGCGGGGCCGCGCGTCCACTAAATTCCTCGGCGTTTTCCCTTCGCGCGCCATTATCCCCCGCGGGATGTTGACTGTGGCGGGGCGGCGGCGATAACCGTCACGCTGCAGGGCGTTACTCACCCGCTGCCTAGTAGTGTGTGAGGAGACTCACTCCGCCGGCACTTTTCATACGCGTCCCAATACACACTTGCGGGCCGCGGCGGCGGTGGCGCTCGCTACTCGTAGATGAGTGGAGCTGATGGATGGCATGGCGCTTGGTGGTGGTGGATTACGGCCGGCAGCCCCTGGCCCGGCCCCGGCCCGGCGTGGCGTCCCCCTGGGCCTGTGGCGTGGCGTAGCGTAGCGTAGTCCGTAGCGTAGTGTGGTGGCGGCGCCGCGGCCGCCCAATTCCCCTCAGTAGGCACATTTTATTACAGTGTTATATTTTTCGCCCTCTCTCTCGCCGAGGCCCGTGGTGGTAGTGGTGGTGCCGGTCCGCGTCGCCACAACACACATCACTGCGGACATCTCTCTCTCTCTCTCTCTCCCCCTCTCTCCCTGCTCCCTTTCTCTCTCCCCTCTGTCATCTCTCGGACTCCACTCAGTCGGGGGTGTGTTCTCGATACGATCTCGTCGCTCCCATCCCCTCAGCCGTGCCCTCCCCTCTCTACCCGTACCCGCATTTTTCTCAGTAAGTGCCACACGCGGTAATAGGAATAGCGTAATTGTGCGGGCTCCGTCGTCATTTAGAGGCCACGCTTTCTAGGATATTTTTTCCCCATCTAAATCAACAGATGAGCGTAAAAAAAAAATTCTCCACGCACAAAAAAAAAAAAAATAAATAAAAGAAACAGCAGCGGAAAAACTGTTGCCCGTGCGTTTCACCAGCTGGAACCGCGCCGTCCGCCTCCTCTCACTCGCGGGGGAGCTTTTTATCGTTCCACATTTGCCATATAATAATCTGGTACGTATCGCGTGACGTAATTTTAGGGCCCGGGTGGCGCGGCGTGGCCCGGGCCGGGCCGGGCCGGGCGGCGCTGCTGTGTGCCCTTACTCTCGTACAATGTTGTGCAAAAAGCCTGGCGCGCTGCTCGGCGCGGTCCGGGCGCGGCGCGGCTTTGGCGTGACGGCTGAGCCGCGCTGGCACGCTCCCAGGGCGGCACGCCCAGTCCGGCCCGGCCCGCAGCCGCAGGCCCGCACAGCTCAGCTCAGCGGCGCTATCAGATTAGGCTCCACCACCAGGCCGGCTGCTGCTGGGCACGCCGGCCACCTCTATGACGGCGAGGACTCCCCGCGGCACGCGGGGGTGGCGGTACCGCTGAGTGCGAGAGAGAGGGAGTGCGCAGGGCGCGGCGGCACTGATGAGTGCGAGAGAGAGGGAGCGCGCAGGGCGCGGCGGCACTGATGAGTGCGAGAGAGACGGAGCGCGCAGGGAGTGACTGACGCAGCCGATCCGTGACTGCGATCCGCAGCTTCTGATCGCACACCGGTGCTGCTGCGTGGCGGGGCGGGGGAGGGGCTGGCTGCTACAGGCGGGAAATAAAACTGAACGGAAAGAAAAAGGATGGCGATGCGATGCGGTGAAGAAATTGGAGTGGATGTCGTCTGTCGGTACACGTAATGGATAGAGCGTCTTGATCCGGCGCGCGCGCGCGCACACACACACACTAATGCACTTCCCCCGCTCGCTGCCTAAGATGATTGCCTTCTTCCACTCTCTGATCGAGAGCGCAATTCTGCAGAATGTATGTGTGAAATTGGGGCAGGTCGGTCGGGTACTTGCGCGCGGGTAGCGCACGCTAGGCCCCTCGTGAGCCGGGCCGCGGCTCTATGAGATCATACCGCGACACTGCAACAAAAAATAATTACCACCCGACTGAATCATTGCGCTGCACTCCTGCCGCCGACAACTCGCGTGTCTCGTCGACAATTTACAGTAGATAGTTTCAAGCGACCAGTTTTTTCTCTTCGATGCTCACTGCGCCGAAAAAAAAGCCCTCAAGTTTATTTATTTGCGGCTGCCTGCCTGCACATTTTCTTGATAGCAGTACAGCAGCAGTGTGCGCGGAGATAGAGAGGAGCATGATATGGAAATTCGTCACGGAGTGCAATTAGCAGTGACAGTCTATTTCCTGCACAGTCGCGCGACAAAGCTAATTACCCGCCGCCCCGCCCCGCCCCGCCCCGCCCCGCCGCGCCTCCGCCTCCGCGACACGATCGCTTCCGGTCTCCCGCGGTGTCGCGCCGCGTCCTTCTTTCTATTGGATTTGAAGCCTTTCCATCTCCCGGCCTCTCGCATTTACTTCCCCTGCTGCTCGGAAGCTCCCGAAGTACGTACTGCGGTGCCGGCGATTGTTCAAAACGAGGTAACATGTACGGTCGAGCAGATCAGGAAGCATGCGTCGTGAGGATAATTCTGTCGTGGCGCATTCTGTGATGTTTAGCTATAGAAGCGTGTTTCCTCTCCCAATGTTTGCTTTTCTCCGTTATTTACCGAAGGGGTGACCTGCCGCTACCAATATGACATATATGTCCACAAACAGAACCCGCCACAGTCGTGCTCCTCGGTGTGCTACGGCGGCTGCGTGCGAACAGCCGTGGGCGCGGCCGGAGTGTTTGCTCTCCTGTTCGGACGCGTCCGTATCTCCGCCTCTCTGCCCCCGGCGTGGCGGGGCACGAGCCCCGTGGCATTTTGAACTGTGGCGCCAAAGCGGCACTCGCGGGAACCAGTGGGCAGAGAGAGAGAGGGAGAGAGAGAGAGAGGGAGGACGAGGCTATCAGGTAACGAGCATTCTACCAGTTTGTCGCACAGTGGGCGCACGGGTGTCCATTGCGTCCCCACGCACCGCTTAAGTCCCCCATAAAACACATACCGGGGAGCGGCAGCAGCAGCGATAAGGTTTCCCCGGCATTCATTTCGAATACTAGTATACTACACTGCAAAGCTCGTTTCCGTCGTGCTTTTTCTTTTTTTTTTTTTTCCTTTAAATATTCACCTTATGACCGCCACAATTTCCTTCGGGCTTAGGTTAGTGATTTTGTTGATGTACTTCGGACGCTCGCCGCGAAAAATTCGAACACTTTCCAGTCTGATTTGGCAGTGTGCTGAGAAGGTTACACTGCCGGGTCGCACGGCCCCGCTCCGGTCTGACCGGCTGGCCCGCCGGGATAACACCACTCTCATCCTCAGAAAATTGGTGATGGCGGGTGAAATAATTATTTTATTATTGACGGGGGACGGGTTGGGGCGGCGGGGCCGGCCGCCTGTTGTCGAGTCGTCCCCACGTGTCGACGCGCGCACGCGTGACACTGTCACGCGCCTCGTGCATCGTCACTCTGCACACGTGTGCCTGTCACGCAGCCACACGCTGAGTCCCACTCGAGCCCTCTCTGGAAAAAAAAGCACTCGACTGTCTGTCTGTCTGGCGCACCTCGCACTCCTGTCTATCCGCAATCATTTTCTCCCTCTCTCGCTCTCTACCTCTCTCCGCCTGGCCCACGCTCCATCAGCCATAGCTCAATATCGTGATGCTCCGTATGACACCCGTAGGCCGCAGCGCCACGCCGCGCCACGCCACGCCGCACTCCCTGGCTGTGTCGGAGGCGAGGCGGTGCAGTGTAATTGGTGCACTATGCGAGAGAGCAATTATTATCGCGCTCGCGGGAAGAGCAGGTGAGGCGCGGGGCGGTGAAGAGCGCGACGCGGAAGAATCTGCTGCCGCGCCCGCCCGGCCCGCCCGCCTCCGCGGCGTCTTAATCGCGATGGATTTCATTTGCCGTTCGTCTTGATGTGTCTCTGCTCCAATCTCGCTCCTCGTCCCGGCCTGTCAGTGCGTGCGTGCGTGTCCGGCCGGTGGGAGCGCCTGCCACCGGCGGGGTAGGCAGGCCCGCTCGACACGCGTGCCGCGCTGGGCTGCCTATCTCCGCCCGCGCGGCCGCCGTGGAAGAAGTGTGGCCGATATTGTTTTTAACAGCAACACCAAGCAAACTAGGGAATACTGTATTTTTCTTAGCAAGTTGATATATTTAAAATACTGAACTCAAGGAAACGCGTACCTCGTTACTGGCCCGTTCGCATTTTTTTTTCCCATTCACCCTGTTTGTGACCCTGCTGGTCGGTCGCTGTTTCTGCTATTTTTCTCCTCTTTAGGGGCGGGCTGGGCTGCGGAGGCGGCGGCAGCGGGGGCGGGTCCATGTCGTAATCAGGCATTCTCTTTGGGTGCCAGCGTTAGCTCTCTGCGCCGCTCCCCGCCCGGGTCAGGTATACCGGACCCGTCATCCCTCCTGTAATTAATTCCAAGCGGCTCATTGCGTTTCTCTACCCTAATTAAACCGATATGGATCTGCAGTGATGGCCTCTGACCGGTCGTGTGTCAGCCGTCCCTCCCCCCACGCTAGTGCCGGCCGCGCCCCCGCACGCACACGGGCAGCGCACGCACGTACAAATCAGATGCCTCAAACAGACAGACTGTTTTACGACACCTGTTGTCTGGCACCCGTTCAGGTCGGTGTGTTTAGCGCGATACGGGCGTGGCACGGCGCCATTATCGGGGCACGTTGCTTCGCACGGTCGCTGCCAAAGCTATACGCGTTCTGATCGCCTTATCGGATTATAATATCACGAGATATGCGATACACACGACCCGTACGTCATGTCGTGTATGATATGGCGACGCGGTGTTTGCCAATAAGTTAAGCCGCGGCGTGGTATGTGCAACAGTTTACTCCACGGTTTTTTTTTTTATTTTTTGCCCCGCTTCTCTGCGGGCAGCGGCGCTAAGGCGCGCGCCTACCACCTTGCTTTACGTCTGTCTGCGCGCGGCCGCCCGCCCTGTCATTGACAGCGGCGCCGGGTCCGGGCGCGCAGCACTGAACCGAACGCGAACACCGCCCCGCCCCGCCCCGCCCCGCCCCGCCCCGCCCCGCCCCGCACCCCCGCGCCTTTTACGCAACGCGATGTTCGTTGCACGGCGCGGCGCGGCTCTGGGCTGGGCTAATTGAAGCGTGAGTGTGCGTGGCTCGGCCTGGCCCGGCCCGGTGCGTTGTCCTCGTGGCAGGCAGGCAGGCGCCCCCGCCCCGCCCCCGGGCCGCGCGACCCGACCCGCACCAATGCTTTCACACCCCTCTCGTTAAGCGTAAGCGCGAGAAACTCCCTCCTCCTCCTTCTCCCCGCCCCGCCACGCCGTCCAATACCACCCTATGCACCCGCGCACAGCAGTAGTCACACACACACACACACACACGCACAGGGTCGGTAGCGGGCCCGACCGAGCTATTCTCACGTTAGTGGGGATCCACAGGTGTGAAAATGTTGGTTTTTCTCACCGCGTTCGCGCGGAGTGAGAGAGAGACCGTATAGGTGTATATTTTATTCCGGCTAAATGGAGCTGTTTTCCGTGGGCCCTCCTGCGCCCGCTCCCGGCTGGCGATCTTGAGAAAAAGGGAACTGGCCCGAGTCTAAAAAGTGAAAAAAAAAATAAAAACATTAGCAATTATCATGACTCCGTACATTTAAAAACAAAATTGTTACACCCTAGGCGCCGGCCGATTCGCGCATTGAACAACGAACGCGGGTGCTTTTCTAGACGATGATAAAGCTGCGGCCCTTGCAGATAATTGCCGCGCTGTCCGCGCTCCTGTCGGCGCTGCTGTCCGCCGCTGCGGCTTCTATAGGTCGCTTGCTCTTTTGCTGCTCTTGTTTCGTTGACGAATGAGCCGACTAGTACGACCACTGTGAAAAATATCCTCTAAGATTTACAGTAATTTTACTATTAATTTATGTTGTAACTCGTCGACGTATAGTACTTGTAATTTTACAGTACTGTAATTTTACAAAACGCCTCCGCGTAGGAAAATTTCCCGCGAACCTTCAGCTCGTTTGTGACAGTGAGCGGCGGCACGGGCACCCAGTGGATATGGCGCTGCGCGGTGCGGGACGGAAGCGGGACGGGGCGGTTTTCTTTCTTCCCCTCGAATAAAAGTTAACTCAATAAGCCCCGCGGTCATGACTCGTTACAACAGTAATGTCCCCGGCCGGGCCTCCCTCTCTCCTCTCTCGCTCTCTATTTTCCTGCCATCTCGACCGCCCTTGCCCTGAGCACTGAGCCTGCCCGCGGCACCGCGCCCGGCCACTCCTCCGCGGACTCCATAATACAACAATGTCAGCGTCCGCGCATCCACTCCTCATGAATGAAATATCACTTGAAAACGTCCTGTCTGCACCACACCGTGGAGGCCAGGCCAGGCCAGGTCGGCAAATCACCTGTACGGCGTTATATAGGGAAAGTGTCACCGCCTGCTGGTGTGAGTGTGCGCAGGGCTTTCACAGGGACGGCGCACCGGCACTGCGGGGCGGGGGCGTGCACCACCACCGACCCTGTGTGGCGGGGCGGGGCGGGGCGGGGCGGGGCGCGACCTCGGCGTCACGCGTCACCGCGTCGCACGAAGACGGAAGCGGTGCGGCCCGGCCCCGGCCACATCAGCCCTCGTCGTCAAGCCGAGTTACTCGCCCGCGCGGGGGAAGTTCCATACATCCAGAAAAGCTCGTTTTTTGTATGAATAATTTCGACTGGTATGGTTAGTTATTTTACCCCAATTCAAATTCATTCCATGAAACTCCAAGTAGTTTTCCTCGCTCATTCTTTACATGCTAACTTTGACTGTAGAGTACCTGTCGCCTTGATTCTCCCCCCTCTCATTAGCTGATTAGATCCCCTCGGGTGCCGGGCGGTACCGCCGCACGTCGCCCGTACTCCCCTCGCGGGCCCGGCCGTCTTTACCCGCCGCACGTACAGAGAGTTTGTTAGCCGCTTTCTTTCGACTCTATTGGCGCGCGCGGCTGCCTGGCCTGCTCCGCCCCGCTCCGTGCGCGCATGCGCAGCGCTGTTGGCAGTTCCCCGCCGCTCTGATTGAATCCTCCCAGGAGGAGGTCTCTTTCGCCGCGCTGCCCGCGCCGCCCGGCCCGGCCCGTCCGTCCCGCCTCGTTAGTTTGCAGCACAACGGTGAGGTGAGGTGATGAATGCGTTCGATCACCGCCTCGCACTGTGCCTGCCAACGTGCTTGTATGCGTATAATGGCTACACGCGGAATGAAATAAGGAAGGAAAAAAAAATCCTGGTTACGTGCTAGAAGGTAACTTTTTTTGTGCACCGTATTTTTAAAAGCACTTCCGTAACATATTATGGACGAAAGGTTGTAAGTCTGTTTGTCGTAAAAAGAACTAATAGCTTTTTGAGACGTTGCTTTTACTTTCTGAGTGACGAATATGGGTTTTCCATTCGTGTTGTGACGTGATGTCTATTCCCCTTATTGTTCAAGGCTATCATGATTATAGTAAATACTATAAATATGTTAGCCTTTTAGTTTCAGGTGCGAGATGTGAGTTGGCCTTCTGCGGGTTTGGTCTACAACATTAGCATTTATCAATACATAACAATTATTTTATTTTCTCCACATTTTACAAGTCATTAACGCTAATTCAGCCTTTTCGAACTATTTGAAAAAAAGAAATAAACTAATGACTCTTCTGAGGATTAGTCGCGTGGTGTTAGCTTCACCCTCACACCACCCGCCAATTTAATAGACGCGTCAAAAACGAGCTTAAACTTGGTGTGATCGGTGAGTCCATCGTCCGCTGGCTCCACGACGAAGTCCCTGATAGTGGTGGCCAGCACCGTCTTCATCACAGCCCACCCGTACTTGTAGCCGATGCAGCTGCGTACGCCCCCGCTGAAGGGGACGTACGCGTACGGGTGGCGGCCCTCGCTCTGCTCGGGGGAGAAGCGCTCGGGGTCGAACCTGAGCGGGTCGGGCCAGGTAACGGGGTCCCTGTGCAAGCCGAATAAGTTGACGACGAGGGTCGCGCCTTTGGGGAGGACGTGGCCGCTCAGCTCCGTATCCTCGTTGATCTGACGCGCAACCAGGGGTATGGATGTGAACATACGCATCACTTCTTTAAGGACCTTCTCGGCGTATTGCAGCCTGAAAAATGCATTCATAAGCAATTATTATTTATAATAAAAAAAAAAATAGGACTCAAGTCTGGTTGCCACACGTTTTCCTGTATCAGTCACCCTGAATCCGTGAGAAGGATAAGACTTACTTTGGAAGATCTTCGGCGACGATGCTCCGCTTCGTCGTTCCGCGGCCTAGCACGCTGCTAACCTCCTCGTACAACTTTTCCTGAATGTCCGGCCGTAAGGACAACATTTTGAACGTGAAGTTGAGCGTCGACACAGAAGACTCCGTCGCGGCCGTCAGGAACATGAGGAGCTCGTCCAATACGTCCTCGCGTGAAAACATTTCACTCCCTTGGTCGTTCTTCTGCAGCAGTACGTCAAGCAGCGACTTTCTCGTCTTTACAAAATCGGCTCCTTCCACCTCGTGAATCTTTTTAAGTTGGATAGCACGCTCATTAATAATTTGATGCATAAACGTTCTGATGCGTGAATTTTCTTTCGTAATCAGTCGGCCATTTGCTGTCTTGCTGAAGATCCACTTAGACCAAAGGAAAGGATTAAAGGCACGCTCGTTTGTCACTTTTATGTGCAACCGGATCAGCATCACAAATTGCATGATGACGGTCTCTTCCTCCTTGGTGGGGGTGTCACTTAACACAATAGACCTGCAGAAGGACCACGCCGTGGTGCCGAAGAGCTTATCTTGGGGGAAGAACTCCTGTCGCTGCTCGACGTTGCGCACGTATTTCTCCGCCTCGTCGGCGAACACCCCTACGAAGCTGTCGATAACCTCGGGGTGGAAGGCGGGCATCGCTGCTGTCCGGTGGGCTCTCATCTTAGCGCCATTAAGCGTAAGCAGGCCGCTGGGCGCGACCTCAGCCAGGAGGTGATAGTAGAAGTGCGACTTGTCCTGGAGGTCCTTGCGCTTCATGACGACCGCCACGTCCTCGGGCTTGGATGCGATCACCAAGAGCTTATTGGCGAACGAGATGCGCGATAGGTCCCGCCGCTGGTCCCATATCTTCTGGAGCGCGTCCATGATGTCCTCGTGCTTCTTAAACATGACGCTGAACGCGTTGCCGAAGAAAGGCAGGGACGGCGGGCCGGGGATGGCCAGCTCGTAGCGGCGAAACCTGACGACGGCGAGCACGGCGCGCGCAGCCAGGATCACCAGGACGAGGGCCGTCGCGGCCGCCGCGGATAAGGGTAGTGCAACCGCCATGCTGGGCTGCTAAACACTTAGCATTCCCACGGAACACATTAGTTAAATGATGGCGATATGAGGCCACTTTAAAATTGCGTCGTTTCGGTGTCTCAGTATCACGAAAACAAACGCGAGCGCCGGAAGATACAGCCTTATATTAGGACGGCGTTGGCTGGAGTGGAAGGGGTACTGAAGTGACCTCGATATGAGGAGCGGGCGGGATGGACCTGATCGGGAGAGGAAACATTGAGTAAAAGGAGAATTTTTTAATTGCTGGTTCAACTTGTCCGAGTTGTTTTGGACGTTTTGGACGTAGAACACAAAACACAGTCTAGACTGGGGATCCAAGCAGGTTGCATGTGGTCTGCCGGTCAGTCTGCTCCGCACCTCAAGGTGACCTAGCTCAACTACTATTCCGTAACATGAGGAGCTCTTAAAAATCGGGAATAATGGGTCCGCGCCCGGAAAACTGGGAAGACCGGAAAAAATAATAAAATCAACGAAGTTTTAGCCATTTATCAAGACACTAGTAAGAAAGTTTGTTTATTTTTCGCCCAGCGCAACGGAAGGAAGCCATAAACCAAAAACGTTACCGATCCACACTCTGAATGTCTAGGGACAATTTTTGTCCTTTGATGGTGACAATTGTGAGCACATCCTGCAAGATGCAATTTAGTTACAGAAGAATTGACAATTTTGCATCTCTTGTTGGACAAAAAAAAAAAATATTGTCCAAGACTTCCAGCTCATAGGTTCCGGGTTCAAATCCAAGTAAGGTTAAAAAAGGAAAGAGAAAGTTTGTAAGTTATCTATAATTAGTAGTACGTGCGAACATTAAAGTAGTAAGAGAAATATTTTGTGATTCCATGCTGAGTAAAAGACACCCAGGATATGGAGATATCAAAACGTTTTAAAATTAAATCATAATACTGTGCTAAGGTGAGCACGTCAAACCGACGGAAATTCGACGTGGAGCGAAGAGTCATTTCAACGTGGAAATCACGTCATCGGTCAACGTGGAATCCACGTGACATTTCTACGTGGAATCCACGTGCCTTCCACCAAAATTTCTCTTTGGGCCTCTATCCTCCCTACGCCCTCCTCTCTCTCTCTCTCTCTCTCTCTCTCTCTCTCTCTCTCTCTCTCTCTCTCTCTCTCTCTCTCTCGTATGCTGGCCGCGATGTGTTATGGGAGCGGGTCCTCTGGGGTTCTCTGTGATGTGAATAGATCGGTTTGCTCCAACTTGCCGCATGCATCGATCTTCCGTCGCAGTCGCCACCTGCTGCTGCTTTTGTACGGAGGAGAGTGGGGGGAGAGCGGGGAACCGCAACGGCGCGAAAAAAAAAGTTTTCTCATTTTTCTTTTCTCTCTTGGGACAAGCTGCTATCCTCGCGCGCCCGCCCGCCCGCTCCGCTCCGCCCCGCCCCGCCCCGCCCCTAACCGATAGTAGTACTGTGCCAACTCTTTGCATACCGCCGTGCCACCTCGCCGAGCCGAGGCGCGCGCAATTTTCCAAAGTACTCACGTGTTGCCCGGCAGCGATCGCACTTTGTGTATGGCGCCGTGCGTCTCTTCCTGGCACCCCGGCGCCTGCACGGAGGGAAAGCCGAGCCGAGGGACGGGTAAAAGACACGATAGGGAATGCGTTGATGGCATACTGAATGTCGGCCGGAACGGATGAACGTGGGTATGACACGTGTAGTGGCAGTCGAAACTGCGCAACGACGACGTCTCTTTGCGAACGAGCCGCCTCGGAAAGCACCAGGCAATACAGACTAATTTAGTTGCGTGTCATGCAAGTGTCGAGGCGGGAAGCAGACGCGAAAGAAAGTAAAGTGACACCGGGGCCACCTGATGCGCGCCTGACGGGCGCACAAAGTGTCTTTTGGGACGGCGCGCGCCTCTAGGACGCTGGGGCGCCCTGCCGTGCCCTGCGACACACTTGTCACGGTTATGCGTGTCGAACACTGGTTGCCGTCGGAATGCTCCGTCGAGTAACGCAGAGCTGTCAGCCCGCAGGGCGTGTTCCCGACCACGTGTCATGCTGCACATTTTTCCCCGCCGCGCCCGACACACACCCTGGCGACGCAGCCCTGTCTAGCGAGTTGGCGCGGCCCCGCGGGTGGTCCGGACCCACGGACCCCCTCTGCTCAAGTCCTGCCCGGAGTCGGAGTCGGACCAAAGGCTGACGGTGCAGAGCGTAGCCAGGCCAGAGCGCTATTCATCAGTCAGGGCAGGAATGCAGCCAAAGGGGCTCATGCCGCCCTCCTGCCCTGAGCCCGACCGAGCGAGCGACCGCGTGCGCAATCAGAGAACATTCACTGCACTATTTGAGTGCGCCGGCCCGGCTACGGGCGGGAGTGCATTACGCAAAGCGCGTGTAAAGCGAACACCAATGCTACGCTTTTGACGCGGCTCGACTGCAACCCGGTTCTTCTTATGTGCGCGTTCGTGTGTGTGTGTGTGAGTGAGAGAGAGAGAGAGAGAGAGAGAGAGAGAGAGAGAGAGAGAGAGAGAGAGAGAGAGAGAGGTTCGCGAGTGTGCGATTCGGGTCCAGCTCCCCGTAGAGTGCAGGCCATATCAGCAGCTCGAGCAGCCCAGGACGGTGCGCAGGGCTGGCCAGGTCAGGCCTCCGTGCTGAGTGACAGAGTGAAGAAAAAGTACCGCGGATGCGTCTCTTTTTCCCCCATTCTAAATGTCTGGAGCAGTACCTACTTTACTCTTCCGTTATTTTCGTCTGTACAAAAAAAAAAGTGAATGAGGAACTAAATATTAGCATGTTAGAAATCTAGCCAAGTTGTTGGTCCTCTGCTCCGGCGCGCGGAGACACCCTCCCATGTGCTCCGGTTAAGAGATGTACCCGCGGGGATGCAGCCGGGCCGGAGCCGCGAGGCGTCGAGAGCGGCGCGGGAGAGGGGCTTGTAGAACACGAAGCAGTAGCGGCTCGAGTAGTGTGCCGGCCGGCCGGCCGGGAGTTATTTGCAGGCACTTATTTGCAGATCGTAAACATGGCGTGGGTGGCTCGTGCGCGTCCGTCCACTCGCGAGTGTGTGTATGTGTGTGTGTGTGTTGTCCCCTGCAGTTTTAATCACAAGCTGTAGTACGATGTACCACCTCTGTCGCGTGCCTCCGTACATCACAGACACTTGCGTTGTACCGAATCTCTGCTATAGCGGGAGAAAGGGGAAACTGTGGTGTGTGTGTATACAAGCTAATGTTCAAGTGATATTCAAGCTTTCTTTTTCCCTGCGTGCGGTTGACTTTTACCCTCCTAGCAGTGACACTTCTCTCTCTCTATATGACTTGTATTTTTTTTTCCTACACCGCACCCGGAACAGAGCCTCCTAGTTGTGCGGTGTTTCTCAGGGCCCTTATGACGACCGGCGAGTTTTTGCCGTGCCGCCGCGGGGCCTGGCCTGGCCTGGCCTCGCCTGCCGTTGTCTTCTCAGAACGTGTCTCGTGTAATCGGGCCTAACAGGAGTATCGTTACGGACGGACGGACAGACGGACGGGCCGGGCAGACGGATACGGACGCGGGAGGAGGACAGAGCCACGACATTCAGCCAATCAGGGACGGACGCCGCGGGCCCGGCCCACTCCCTGCCCTACCCTGCCTCCCTGCGCGCCGCCGCCTTCAAAAAGAAAAGAAAATGTCTCAGGACAACTAACTCCAGTGATGATTTCATTTGGTCTATTATTTAGAAGAAAAAAAAATAGAGGTATCGAATAAAGGAACTGTCGTGCACGCTCCGCCCCCTTTTTTTTTTTTGCCGACTTGCTCCCGTGCTGCCGACTATTACCCGGAGTGAGTCGAGGAAATTCCCTACGGGGCGTGGCGCAGTCTCCAGGGTGGCCTGCAGGCTGCAGGCGTCTGCAGGGCGCACTGTAACAACAACAACTGTGCTGCAGTTGGGAGATGCAACCTCCCCCGCCCCGCCCCGCCCCTTGGTGCTACTGCTTCGCGGCGACTGCAACTCGACAGCCAAACTGCAACTGCAACCGTTGGTCGTGGAGCCTGAGCCTGCACTGCAGCAGGCCCCGCTGACCGGCGTGAAGGCGAGGCGAGGAGGCAACAGCGGCAAAGCAGAAGAGATCAGCGGCTTAGGAAAGAGGCGCAGGCAGCGCAGGGTTACACCGCGCGGGCGCGGTGGCCGCCCCGCCCCGCCCCGCGGGTATATGTCAATGAGGAACGAAACAAGAGCTCTGCTGCTGCTGCACGCTGCCCCTTTGTCCCGACCCAATTAAGCAACAACCAGTGCGGCACAATGGGACTGACCAGCCGCACCGCGGTGGCGGTGGCGGCGCGCTGATTACACGCGGCAACAGGTGACGACAGTCGGGAGGTGTTCCGGGCGGGGCGGGGCGGGGCGCTCGTCTCTGGCCGCCCCGCCCCGCCCCGCCCCGCCCCGCCCGCGGTGCTGGCGGTCACAATGTCGGCTCTGATACACACCTGTGCCAGCCAGAGGGTCCCGCGCGCCGTTTTTGTTCTTGGTGAGGTTCTTGGCGTCCGTCCTATAGCGCGCGTCGCCGTGCCATTTCTTTCTGATCCGGCGCGTACGATATTGTGTGTGTGCGCGCGCGCGCGAGGGAGAGAGCGGTGATGTGTTCCGGCTCACAAGGACCCCGCGCGCCGCGGCCGCGCGCGACCACAGAGATACTCTGCCTCCGGGACCTCCGGCCCGCCACGCCCCGCCACGCCCCGGCTCGACCGGGCTGTTGTTCTTTTAACGTCTTTGACCTTTGACAGAAGCTCCACAAATTGCGGTTAGCGCATCGGCCAGGGGGAGGAGGGGAGGGGGTCGACATCCTCTGCGACCGTCCGCGTCCGACAGACCGCGCGGGGGCGGGGGGGCGGGAAGGGGGGGGGGGGGCAGTATTGTGTCGGACGCATCGACCACACCCGGAGAAAGTTCGGCAACACATATACACTCACACCCGCCCCGCCCCGCCCCGCCCCGCGGCCGGGACCATTTTTCAAGAAGAGAAGGCTCCTTGGCGCGGCGCGGCCCGGCCGGTGATTATGATCGCGAAGCGCGCGATTTGGCGGCGCGTCCCATCACTCGCCTGAGGAGGAGGAGGGAGGCTGGGCGCGGGGAGGATTCAGCGAATCTCTCCCCCTCCTCTCCTCTCCGCTCCGCTCCTCTCCTCTCCGCTCCGCTCCTCTCCTCTCCTCCCCTCTCCTCTCCTCTCTCGCTGCTGTCGCGCTCAGTCACCACTCCCTGTAATCCTCCACACGAAGGCGATGAGCCTCGTCTTCATGCATTAAAGAAGGACGGCGACGAGAGGCTGACTGCCCCACCCCGCCCCGTCACGTCACACCCCGCCCCACCCTCTGCACTGCTCCACAGGATCAAATTCCCGCGATGATTTATAGGAAAACGGATCTAGATGAGAAGAAACTTCAAAATCATGTTGTTTTCTTTTCTTGAAAACGTCTACAATTGATGGCGCGGGGACTTTGTGCAGTGCCGCGCCTGGTGCCGGTGTGCCGCTGTGAGTTTGGCGGAGGCGTGGGGCGTGGGGCCCGTCGCGAGGCTAGGCGCGGGGCCTGTCGCGAGGCTAGGCGCGCGGCGGGAGTATTTGTCTTGCCGCCGTGTTTGGCCGCGCGATGACGATAAGAGGAATAAAACTCGAGGGGGTCTGCGCCGTGCCGTACATGGGGCGCAGGGGCGCTTAGGGGGGCCGGCACTAAATCAGTCGCGGGAAAAAGAAAATTCTTCCTTTCGTTTTGCGCAATTTTTTCAATGCGCGAGGAAGGCGTTGCCATTCTCTGAAAGAGGTTTGGCGACGGTCGTGTGGGAGGACGTGTAGTGCTGAGCCGTTTCCTCAACTGCCGCTGCTCGTCGGCCTGCTATTGCGATGGCGGTGGCGGTGGTGGTGATCCCAACAGGACTCGCCGGGCCGTGGCGTGCACTCCCCCCCCCCCCCCCTCCTATTCCAGGATGCACTTTGTGTGAAATAGCGACGCGTGCCTCTCCGGACGATATCGTCGTGTCGATCGGCTGCCGGCTGTTTGGCTCGGCCGGCTCAGCCATAGACCCCGCCCCACCCGCCCCGCCTCGCCCCACCCCGCCCCGCCCCGCCCGCGCCCCACTGACCCGCGGCAGTGACGCTGCAGCTCCGCGCGCTGCGCTGTGGACACTGGAGCACATCGTGCTCCGTTGCGGGGCAGAGCCTGTGCTTGCTCCACGAGCCGGTCTGGAGGCTGGAGCTCTTAGGTGCCCGTCCTCCAGCAGCCTCCAGGCGCTGCTCAAGGTGGTCTGGAGGGTGGAGCTCTTGGGTGCCCGTCCTCCAGCAGCCTCCAGGCGCTGCTCAAGGCGGTCTGGAGGCTAGAGCTCTCGCGCGCCCGTCCTCCAGCAGCCCCCATCCTCCAGCAGCCCCCACAGGCGCTGCCCGGGCGAGACTCCAGACGGGCGGAACACTCAGCGAGGGACCGCGAGTCGCTTACAAGCGCAAAGGTCGAGCACCTCTATTCTAGTTTACGACGCGGATGATGTGCCCCTGCCTGCGGGCGCTAAGTGCAGGCGCGCCGGTGATCACTCGTTAAACGTACGTCACTCCTACCGGTATGGTGTAATTGGTGATAATGTGTCTCCAATGAGCCCGGCAACCAACTCGTGCAGTCTACGAATTTCATTACTTAAATTTTCAAATTAAATTATAATTATCACACCTAATTTTGTGCTAGTTACAAAGTCGCGGACGTTAATTTAAAAACCGCGAAGTTCTTTAAAAAAAAATACACAGAGTTCTCCGTACATATTTCACATTCTATTTTGTACAAATTTTTTAAGTCCTGCATGTATATTAAGGAATTCTAGTTTGAATATGAGACAATCTCTCAGTGTCACCGCGAGTGTGACTCTGGCAGCGGCGCGAGGTGCTTGGCGCCGGACAGAACCGAGCAGGACAGCGGTGGCGCATCACACCGCATAGCGGCTCGTAAAACGCAGCTGCGGGAGGGAATTAAAAGCATGCGGGAACCCATCGTGGGGATAAAGCCACTTGCGCCCCTCTTCTCTCTCTCTCTCTCTCTCTCTCTCTCTCTCTCTCTCTCTCTCTCTCTCTCTCTCTCTCTCTCTCTCACTCACTCTCTCTCTCCTTCTGCCTGCCGGCAGCCCCTGCTCCAAACGCAGTCTGACAGCTCCCGTCGTGTCACGCCTGATCTGATAGCCCCCGCTGCCGCCAGCTGCAGCTGCACACACAGCTGTCCGGCTCACTCCGGCCCGAGCCGGCCCCGCAGGACAGGGCGCCGCCTAGCTGCCACAAAACGCTGCGATGCGCGGTATTACCCGTGCAAGTCGTCCGCGTCCTGTCGATGCCCGGCTCGATCGCGCTGTCGAGCTGACCAGCCATCTCCATCATCCGATGGCTGTCGCGTCTTTGTCGCCCTCTCTGTGGGAGCGCCTCTCTGGCTACGGAAGATATTCCGTGAGCAGGTCGAGGTTTAGCGAGTGTTACGTGCATGTTGCTAACCCTTATTCCCCGACGGGCCCCGGCCAGGGCTGAGCCGGGCTGGCTCGCCCAGGGCTCACAATGGTCGTCGTCGTCGTCAACCTCCTCAATTGAGAGCCGTCTCACCATCACGAGGAGGAGCGAGGAGCGCTCGGCTCCGCCCGGGGGGTTATACCATCCCGCATCACAAATGCGATTTGGTGTTGTTTGTCTGGTGCTCCGCCGGGCCGGGCCGGGTCGCTCTCTCTGACGTACTACTTGTGCGCTAAGTAGACGGGTGAATTAGCCCCCTCAGCGGAGATAGAGGGGAGACATTGGCAGCCGGGCAGGGCTTCAGGCCGTTGTGCTGCTCTCGCGGAACGGGCACTCGACGCACTGTAAAATGTCATCTGCAAAAGTTAGGAGTAAGTTTTCGAAGCGCATTTCCGATGTGCGCCGCTAGTTCAATTAGCTTTAACGTGGCTGTTTGTGCCGCACGTGTTATCCAGCCCAGCCCGCTAATAACACGAGATAAAGTTGTGTTTCTCGGCGCGCGGCCATTTGTCAGCAGCGGCACCTCGTACTACTACAAGCCGGTCATGGTATGCGACCCGACCTTACCCCGATCGCCTGCCAGGCCCGGTCTCGCCTCGCCCTCTAGCGGCCCGTACCGCACCGGCCCGGCCCCACATCGACTTTGCTTAATGCAGCACTCGCGGCCTGCTTGCGCACGACGCGGCCCCGCGCGACCCGACCTGCCCCATGTCGTAACGCCGACATTTTTGGTCCGCAGCAGTACCTCCAGTCTCTCTCTCTCTCTCTCTCTCTCTCTCTCTCTCTCTCTCTCTCTCTCTCTCTCTCTCTCTCTCTCTCTAAATAACCATGGACGACTTTGTTACTTTAACAACGCATGCGCGATCAATCTCGGCGCAGATCGCTAATACGACGTAGTGCGCAATCCCAGGGAAGTAACTAAACTGTCGGTTCCTTTACAGTTAGTTGCTTAAAATGGCGAGAATGGTCTGTTTGATTCTCGACGCGAACCTTGTTTATTTCCTCACTCATTACCGGGGTGTTTTCTTTTCTACCGCGCTCTCGCTGGCCATTGGCCTCCCTCCCTGCTGGTTTGCTTAGCCTTTTAGCAGTGGGGCGCCGGGGCGGGGCGGTACAGATCAAGCCTGGAATCCCGTTTGCTGCCGATTGACGGGATCGCGCATCGGAGCTCATTAGGCCAATTTGCGATAGCGCTCCCTCCCTGCATTCCCCCCTCCTCCCGCACCGCGCGCGCCGCTGCATGGGAGCTAGGCGGGCGGCCCTGATGAGTCAAAACGGCCGCTGTGAGAGCTCTCGCTAGTTTCCCTGTATTTGGTACCCGCCGGTACCCGCGCTATTGGTGGTCTCGCGGGTCCCGAGCGGTCGTGACTGGCACTACGCCGCCCCCGCCACGCCGCGCCACGCCCCCGTTCGATAACATCGACCGGTATGGAAGCGGTACCTGCTCGCGCCCATCGCAGCGGATACTTCTCCACGACCTTCCGGGCCGGGCCGGGCCGGCCTCGTCTTGAGCTCTAATACACTCGTTTTATCATAACAGCTTCCCTTGTGACGTGCGCGGGCCGGAGGAGAAGCGGGGGAGGTGGGCGCGGGCGTCCGGGAGGCGATTGAGTGGAAGCAATCTAATTGATTGAGTGCGCCGGTGCCGCACGAGAGGGATGGCGAGGAGGAGCGAGGGCTGGGGAGGAGGGGGTGGCTCAGATTACTCCGTGTCAGGGCTCTCCTCTCTCCCTCTCACTCACTCTCACTCTTACTCTCTCTTGCTCTCTCTCACTCTGCCGTGGCCGTCCCGCTAAACGACAGTTAAGGCTTGACGTTTTACAATTATTGCAGTGAGATAAAAGGTCGCGAGGCCGCCGGCGCGGAAACAAAGTTAAGGCATTTAGGAGAATCTGTCAAAGAGATGGAAATGCTAAGTGCAGAAGGAAAGAGCCATGGCTGAATTACCAGCGGAAATTGCGACGGTTTTGTTTATTTTTTGACAATAATGATGAAACACTGGAATAACGTAGGTGTGAATGAGCGCACCTGAGAGGATTTAGTACCCGTTGCAACGGCACTAAAACTGTCATCGGCACCACTACTGAAGTGTTTTAGCGTCCCTTTGCAAGAGGCGCTAACTTGTACCCTGAAAGTAATTTTACGGGCATCACCATATGCAAAGGGCCTCGTTATTTTCGAAGCGTTGAAAGTAGGTGGAGCTAGGAGCCGCATGGCCGTCACTCGATCGTTTTCGTGAGTTTTCTTGCCTTGTTACAGCCCTCTGCTGGGATACACGCCCGCCCCTGTGACTCCGGCGCGCGGCGCGGCGGCACTGAATCGCTTTTTATTCTGTCCGTTTTCGATTTGGCCGCGGTCCCCTCCCTCTTTCCCCAAGGGTGACTCTGGCCCCTGGCCACCCTTGCGCCCCCCGCCCTCCCTGCCGCCCCGATATCGCCCCCCGACCAATCTATTGGCAACGCGTATGCATTGAGAGGAGCCGCCGGCCGCGCCAGTGGGCCGTGCCAGGCCGTGCCAGGCCAGGCCAGGCCAGGCCGCCTGCAGTGCGTGGCGCGAGCAGGCAGGCCCCAGGCCGGGCCCCGCTGCTGGCCTTGGACAAGGCGCGCCTTCAGCACTTTCGCTGCCGTTCAAATGAGTCGCGACCCCCCATTGGCAGCGCGCCGTGCCCTGTCGCACTTACAGTATTTATGCATGGATCGGTTACGTTTTTGGTTTATGGCTTCCTCCCGTTGCGCCGGGCGAAAAATAAACAAACTTTATTATTAGCTTCTCGCAAAGTAGCAAAAACTTGGTTGTTTTGAGCTGATGATACCTTTAACTACATTTCAAAGTAAGATGTGCCATGGCCTTGTCATCCGCTGACAGGCACTGCAATAAATTCCAGGCGCTGCCTCAGCTCGGGTATGGTGTAATCCGGTCTCAGACAATGAGGATAACTTGCGTGGCGACCATTGTGGGCATAGTATATAAATCCCGGTTCCGGCTGGTTTTTCGTCTCAGTTCTGCTCTAGGCACCAGCAGTGCCACTCACGACAATCTCACGTGGATTCGGCCTCGTGTCAGAAAGGGACCACAGCCTGCATGGATCTCTAGTCGAGACTTTTGTTTGTGTTCTACGTAGAAAAGCAATGCGGACAAGTTCAAACGGCATTTGAAAAATTTGGTCGGCCCCGCAGGAGCCTTCCTGCACCCGTCCTCTCCCAAACCCAGCATGGTGGATCCATCGCCCTTCTCCTCCGCGGTGGCCGCGACGGCCTTCGTCCTGGTGGTTCTGGCTGCGCGCGCCGTGCTCGCCGTCGTCAGGTTTCGCCGCTACGAGCTGGCCATCCCCGGTCCGCCGTCCCTGCCTTTCTTCGGCAACGCGTTCAGCATCATGTTTAAGAAGCACGAGGACATCCTAGATGCGCTCCTGAAGATATGGGGCCAGCGGCGGGACCTGTCGCGCGCCTCGTTCGCCAACAAGCTCTTTGTGATCGCATCCAAGCCCGAGGACGTGGCGGCCGTCATGAAGCGCAAGGACCTCCAGGACAAGTCGCACTTCTACTATAACCTCCTGGGTGAGGCCGCGCCCAGCGGCCTGGTCGCGCTCAATGGCGCCAAGATGAGAGCCCACCGGACAGCAACGTTGCTCACCTTCCACCCCGAGGTTGTCGACAGCTTCGTGGGGGTGTTCGCCGACGAGGCGGAGAAATACGTGCGCAGCGTCGAGCAGCGACAGGAGTTCTTCCCCCAAGATAAGCTCTTCGGCACCATGTCGTGGTCCTTCTGCAGGGCTATCGTGGTGAGTGACACCCCCACCAAGGAGGAAGAGACCGTCATCATGCAATTCGGGATGCTGATCCGAGCGCATCTGAAAGTGTTAAACGAGCGTGCCTTCAATCCCTTCCTTTGGCCCAAGTGGATTTTTAGCAAGACAGCAAGCGGTCGACTGTTTAAAAAAGAAAGTTCACGCATTCGAGCGGGTATCCATCAAATTATAAATGAGCGCGCTATCCAACTTAAGAAACTCCACGAGGTGGAAGGAGCCGACTTTGTGAAGACGAAAAAGTCTCTGCTTGACGTTCTGCTGCAGCATAACGAACAAGGTGATGAGATGTTTTCACGCGACGACGTATTGGACGAGGTCCTTATGTTCCTGACGGCCGCGACGGAGACTAATGTGACCGCGCTCAACTTCACGTTCAAAATGTTGTCCTTACGGCCAGACATTCAGGAGCAGTTGTACGAGGAAGTTAGCAGCTTGCTAGGCCGCGGAGCGACCAAGCGGAGCATCGTCGCCCAAGATCTTCCAAAGTAAGTCTTATCCTTCTTATGGATGTAAATGCGTTGTTAGTCTGTCTAGGAAAGAATTATAACAAGCTAGTTCGGAAATAAATATATTCAGAGTGACTGGCAGCCAGACTTGCATCCTATTTTATACAGTAGTTTTTGTTTATTATGCATTTTTGCAGACTGCAGTACATGGAGAAGGTCCTTAAAGAAGTGATGCGCGTTTTCCCACCGCTACCCCTTCTCGCGCGCCAGGTCAACGAGGAAACGGACTTTGGCGGCCACGTCCTCCCTAAAGGCGCGACCCTCGTCATCAACCTCCTCGGTCTGCACAGGGACCCCGTAACCTGGCCCGACCCGCTCAGGTTCGACCCCGAGCGCTTCTCCCCCGAGCAGAGCCAGGGCCGCCACCCGTACGCGTTTGTGCCCTTCAGCTCGGGCGTACGGAGATGCACCGGCTTCACGTACGCGTGGGCCGTGATGAAGACGGTGCTGGCCACCACCATCAGGGACTTCGTCGTGGAGCCAGCGGACGATGGACTCACCGATCACACCAAGTTTAAGCTCGTTTTCGACGTGTCTATAAAATTGGTGGGTGGTGTGAGGGTGAAGCTAACACCACGCGACTAATCCTCAGGAGAGTCATTAGTTTATTTTTTTTTAAATACGTCGAAAAGGCTGAATAAGCGTTATTTACTTGTAAAATGTGGTGAAAATATAATATTTGTTATGTATTTTTATTGATGCCAAACCCGCAGAAGGCCAACTCACATCTCGCACCTGAAACTAAAAGGCAAACATATTCATTAAAACGACACGGAAGTAAAAACTGGCGTTCTGTCACGAAAGGGCCTAACGTTCTCTATGTAAAGCTCAACAAAAATAGTGGAGTAAAGAAGCATGTGGTTTGTGGAGGATGTCGGCGTGGCTTGGGGCGTGGCCTGCCGTGGCGGGGCTAAACACGATTTCTAATTGAGAGTCCATTGAGGAGGCCTATACTCGCTGCGCAGCCGCGCCGCGCGCGCCCTGCCCGCCCGGGTACTCTGAGTACAAACTGCCGCTGCGGCCGATGAGCGCGTCGATACCGAAAAGTAATCTCGCACTCGATAGAGTGGGGAGAGAGATTGGTGTTCGCTCTTAAGGCTTGCTCTGACGCGAGAGTGAGCTCGCGAGAGTGAGCTCGCAAGAGTGAGCTCCGACTTCCAGCGCTGGACGAGAAATAAACAAACTTAATTATTATTATTTCCTTGAAAAATTGGCAAAAACTTCGTTGATTTTTTATTATTATTTCGGAACTGAGATGTTAAAAAATTTTGTCATTGGGGCTAATTTACATTTATGCAGAGCTGCTTATGTTGCGGAGGTCAAAAGTAGATGCTGCTACTATGGCGCGGGACCGCTCTACATATCGAACTTCTCTCGCTAAACAGAGGTTTGGTCGGTCACCTTGATGTGTTCAGCAGGCAGCACACGTGCCGGCGGATCACAACCTGCTGCTTGAATCGCCGCCAGTTCGGCCTTGTTTTTTTTTTTTTTTCTTTTTCGGGGGGTGTTTTATTGTACATCTTCTACTCCAGCCAAGGCCGTGTCTACATAAGACAGTGTCTTCCGGCGCTCGCGGTTGTTCTCGTGATGCTTAAATGTAAAATATGGAGAAAATAAAATAATTGTTACGTATTGATGAATGCTTATGTTGTAGACCAAACCCGCAGAAGCCCAACTCACATCTCGCACCTGAAACTAAAAAGCTAACATATTTATAGTATTTACTATAATAATCATGTTAGCTTTGACAGTTAAAAACGACAATGAAGTAAAACTGGCGCTCTGTCACGAAAGGGCCTAACGTTCTCTATGTAAGCCCAACAAAAACACCAAAATATAAGAAGCATGTGGTTTGTGGAGGATGTCGGCTGGGCAGGGGGCTGGCCTGGCGCAGCGGGGCTAAACACGATTTCTAATTGAGAGTCCATTGAGGAGGCCTATACTCGCTGCGCTGCCGCGCCGCGCGCGCCCTGCCCGCCCGGGTACCCTGAGTACACACTGCCGCTGCGGCCGATGAGCGCGTCGATACCGAAAAGGAATCTCGCACTCGATAGAGTGGGGAGAGAGATTGGTGTTCGCTCTTATGGCGTGCTCCGACGCGAGAGTGAGCTCCGACTTCCCCCGGGTGGTTGAGCGGGGTGGTGGTGGTGGAGGGGGGGGGGGGTCTGCTCTGGGCCGGGCTGGAGAGCTTCCCCGCCGTCTTGTTCGTCCGCCCTGCTGATAATGGAACCACCTCGCCCGGCCCGCCCCGGCGCACAGGCTGACGGGAGAGAACACCTCCGCTCCGCCCGGAGCTGCCGACGGAATAACACGGGGGAGAATAAGGGGCTCCGTATGCACTGCCTGCGGGGAGGGAATCGGCGAGGAATGGGGGAGAAAACAGATGGACGGACGGACGGAGCGAGTCGCGCGCGGAGGAGAGAGAGAGAGAGAGAGAGAGAGAGAGAGAGAGAAGAAGGTGGGGCGAAGACGTTCTTGGGGCCTCGGGGTTTTGGCTCCCACGTCTTTCCGCCCTCCATCGTGTGACACACACACACACACACACACATGCGGCACAAAGGCCGCGAGCTGTTTCCCTGTATACCACTGGGAGCGCGCGCGCGCAGAGCTTTTTGGGGAAGTCGCACCGGGGCTGTTTACCTCACAAGAAAAGAATTCTGAGGTACAGGTCGTTTGAATCATTCACGAGTTTGCTTCAGTGTGTATTCCGTTGTGGTCATGTAATACCACTAATCATTTTATGCTTCCCGGAGGATAAAGAATTAGTGTCCGCACCACTAAAACTGTACACCTGGAGTGGGGCGCGCCTGGAAAATTAGGCGAGGGTGAGGATGTTATACGGGGCGGTGCCGCCCGTTTTGTTTTTACTGAGTGGTCCGGACAGGGCGGTAAGGCCGCTCTTATCTGCTTACTGAAGCTCCTGTGACTCGAATAAATGAGCAATAAAAGAGCGACGCTGAGCTAACAGGCTCCGCGCACTCAGCGTCTGTGTGTGTGTGTGTGAGAGAGAGAGAGAGAGAGAGAGAGAGCAGCGTGAGAATGGTTAGGGCGACTTCGTCGTTTGACGTTTTTTCGCCGTCATTCAAATCTATGTTTACAAAATAACTTTATCAGCGTTACTTTGGGGCTACTGTACATTTTTTTTCTCTCATTTGAAAGGCCCTTTCACTGGCTTCCACATTTTATAATTCTTTTACGAGACGCGATGACGCAAGAGTTTGACTGGGTTCATTCTAATCTCTTTTTTTTTTTAAAAAAAAAAAAATCTCCTCGCAAGCTAATCTGCGCCGTTTCCTTTTTTTCCCCTTTCTCTCTTGGCGCCTATAATATTCCGTGTTGATTGAGGCCGCTCGCGTATTCGCGGTACAACAGTCCAATTATTGGCTTAGGGGCGCAGCAGCGCGACGCGGTCGTGTCACTCCGAGCAGAGAGAGAGAGAGTAGCCCAGAGGTCGTTGTGACGCTGGTAGTACGTAGTAACGGAGCTGTCGCTGTCATCGCCCTCCCCCCTCCCCCGCCCCCCTCCCGCCGAAACACTTCTCGCATATGGGCCCTTTGCTGCCCGGCCCTCCCCCCTCCCCCTCCCCCGCGCCATATTTACACGCGGTAGTAAAGGCCGCCGCGCCGCGCTCGCGCCCCGCTACAATACGGCCGAATTTAATTAATTCCGGTCCGGTAGACGGAGAGAGAGGAGAGAGAGAGACGGCAGAGGAGGAGGCGGAGGAGGGAGAGAGATGAAGGTATTTTGATTGGAGGAGGGGCGCAGCGCAGCGCTGGCGGGGACAGTAGTGCCGTGCCTTACCGCCCGTGCTTTCACGCGCATACCATTCACAATCTGTTTTTGTTTTATATTCGCGCTGCTGTAACAGCCGTAAAGGTCAGAGTGCGTCGGCTCGGCCGCGGGGAACTCCCTACTATCCTATCCTGCCGCACGACGCTACGGACCGGCGCGCGCGTCTAGGGGGGAGGGGGGGGGGTGCACCTGCCGGCCGGGCACCTGGCTGTTTACCTCCCCCCTCCCTCCCTGTCCTCCTATTTCTCTCTCCTTCCCGAGCGCGATATCCTTTGGCCTTTTTGTACCCTGCTGTTTCCGCGTTACAGTAGAGCCATAGAAACGTTTGAGTAACGTGTCCTACGGTGGTCCGGTGGCCCCGCCCCCTGCTGGCCTGCTAGCTGCCCCCGCCCAGGTCCCAGCGCCCTGCGCCTTTTATATCGCTGTCCCTGAGGCGGGGCGGGGCCCCTTCGGTCTGGTCCGGGGCTGACCAGTAGCGGGGTTAACACTCAACCCCGGACCGGCGAGCTGGCTGACCCCAGCCCAGCAGGGGTTCCCTTGCTGCGGAGGAAAAGGGGCGGGGCGTTTATATCGTCGTACAAAGAAAAAACAAAGAATTACCACGAGAGACGAGTTTTCTTACACTCTCTCTCCCTCTTGTCGTAGGTGTTAGCTGTTGTTCTTTTTTTTTGTTTTTTTCCTCTCTCGTCCGGTTTTCGGGTCCCACTCTTTCCCCTCTCGCACTCACTATAGTTGCCGTCGTGTGGTGTACCACAAGACAAGCCCTAATTAGTTTTGCCGGGCAACAACACTGTATGGCGGGGCGGCGGCCGAAACACCCCTCGTGCCCCAAACACCCGCCCGCCCCGCCCCGCCCCTCCCACGCACAACAAACTTGCCGCCCGCCCCGCGCCCCGCCCCGCGTTGCTCCCCCTCATGACCCTCTCTCCCGTCAGCCTTTTGCTCACGAGGTCGTCAGCTGGCCATTGGGTGCGTCCCGCCCCTTCCTACCAGGAAATTAAAATTAATCGTGACGGCCGGCCGCCTCGTCCTCACGTCGTTGACCCCGCCTCGCCTCGCCTCGCGGCTCCGCTGCGAGCGCCCGGGAGGTAGGCAACAACCATGCCACGATACATGCGCGCGGCCGGGTTGCCTGCCCGCCAGGCGCTCTGCAGGCAGAGCCCCCGATTCGGGACAGTGCCTCTCTGAAACACAGTCAGTGATGTAGATGTGGCCTTGTCATTCAACCATTTCGCTGCACGTTTCGCGCGGGCGGTCGCATGTAACCGCAGCCAGAGGGCGCTGGTGTCGGTGCCAGACACACTCCCCGCGGGCCCCGTGGGCCCCGGGCGGGCGGGCGGGCCGCGCGTTTATTTCCAGAGTGCGCGTCTGGGACGGCTCGCCTCGCCTCGCCGCTATTTCCGTCCGCCCCGCCCTGACGGCAGCCTGCCTGTGACGAACTAATTCTCCGGGCGAGCAGGCGGGGCAGGGCAGGGTGCGGCGGGGCGGGGCCGCCCTTATTATGCACAGCCCGCTAGCCGCCCCGCCCCGCCCCGCCCCGCCCCGCCCGGATGGTCCGGTCACGTGCCCGCGCCCGTGCTGCGGGGCGGTGTGCTTGGAGGGCTGGACTGGGTTGGGCCTAACCTACCGTTGCCCCGCGCCATGCGCCGCTGAATTCTCCGCGTTATTCCCCGCGGGGCGGGGCGGGGCGTGGCCTGTACAGGATTAGTTTGTTTTGTCGCTCGGCTCGGCACGGCTCGGCTGTCCCCGCCGTGTTGTGCCAGCCAGCCGCGCGTAATGAGATGAAGACTGACGGCGCGCTGATGGTGTGGCGGGGCGGGGCGGGGCGGGGCGGGTGTTCGCAGTGGGCTCATGTGTGTTCCACAGACAGGCCCCCCGCAGCCCTGAGACGCGCGTGTCCGCGGCGGGAGAGGCAGGTTGCCCCCCTGCAACACTAACCTCATGACGAGGAGGCAGTCTGCGTGCTCCCCGCCGGGGCGGGCGCGTGCCGTGCCGTGCCGCGCTGTTGGTAGGATTGGGTGTAAAACCTTGCGCCTCACCGCCCCGCCCCGCCCCGCGCCGGCCCGCCGGCCGGGTCTCTGAATGGCACTGCTGAGCCGGGGGCGGCACGGCTCGGCTCGGCTCGGCACGGCGCCGCCGGCCTGGCCGCCGCTAGTCAGTCAATTAGGAGTCGCCGCGCCGCGCGCCGGAGCTGCATCAGACAAGCAGCAGCCAAAGTGAAATTTAATTTGACAGATTAAGTACGGTCTTTTGCTGGAATTATTGCCCGGCACAGGGCGGCCGGGCCGGGACCCAGGGCCCGGGCCATAGGCCCAGGGCTTAGGCCGCCCGTAGTCGCCAGTTACGTGGGTCTGCCTCCCGGCGGGCGGGCCCGCGGGCCGGCCCGGGCCTAGCCGGCGGGGCAGCGTGAAGGATTAACTAACTTCTCCTTGTCAGGTCTCGCGACGCATCTGTCTTGCTAGAGCCGCCGCGCCCTCCCCGCCCGCCCGGCCGGCCGGGCCGGCGCCTAGGATGACGGGTCCACGTTGGTTTACTGTTTCCTCTGCACTTTTATTCACTCTGCTCGCTGCCGCAACGCGGCTGCGTCGCGCCTTTCAGAGACTTCGCTCGGGTGGAGGAAAAAAGGCTATTACTATCCTGCAAGCTGGCAGCGTCCTCACAGACCCCTCGCCTCTGCTGCCCGCAGGTGCTGGCGCTGCTGGTCGCCGTGGCGCTGGCCGCGGCCGCGCGCGCCGAGGCCCGCCAGGAGCCTGAGCAGGTGCAGCAGTCCATCCTGTCGGCCTCGGCCGAGAACGAGCTCCGGCGCACCCCCATCAACCTGAACCCGTACCTGCGGCGCTCGCTGCTGCGCGCGCTCTACCACCTGGAGGCCGAGTACCAGCAGCAGCAGGCGCTCGAGGCGGGCCGCGCGCTCACCAACGGCGTGCCCGTCATCGGCGAGTACCACCGCACGGCGCCCGCCGTCCTCAAGGACCCGGCGCTGCGGCGCGCGCTGCTGCGCGTCCTCATCCACCTGGAGGCCGAGGACCTGGACAAGCGCGCGCAGGAGGAGGCGGCGCAGCTCAACGCCAAGGAGCGGCAGGCGCTGCGCGAGCAGCGCGAGGAGAACAACTTCCTGCGCAACTACATGGACGAGAACTTCCCGACCGACAGCCCGCCGGCGCACAACCAGCAGCAGCGGGACATCGCGCACATGGAGGAGTACATCAAGTTCGCTAACGACGTGAACAACAACCCGCCCGCGGCCGCGGTCGCCGCCCCCGTTAGCGCGCCCAGCGCGCCCAGCGCGCCGCAGGCCAACAACTACCAGCAGCAGCAGGCCGCCGCCCCGGCGCCGCCCAGCCAGGACCAGCAGTACAACGGTCACCAGCTGCCCTACAACATGCAGCAGCAGCAACAGCAGCAGCTGCACGATCAGTACAACCAGAACTACAACACCGAGCAGCCGCAGCAGCCGCAGCAGCAGCAGTACAACGAGCCCGAGCTGCAGACCGCTCTGCCCTCGCAGAACTACGACGACACCAGGCTTGCGCTCAACTTCCAGACGGACTACACGACTCAGGACCCGTACCTCAGCAACCACAACCTCAACGCCACCACGGAGCAGCCCTTCCAGACCACCACCGACTACTACCAGACTGCCAACCCCACGGACGAGTACCCCTCGACGGTGGCGCCGCCGACGGGCCCCGCGCCCGTGGCGCCCACGGCGCGCCAGGTAGACGGCTTCTTCTTCCAGAGCCCCGACCCGCTCGCCGACGACAACAACAACAGCATCGGCAAGGACCAGGAGCAGCGCAGCGTGCAGAGCGGCGCCGCCGCCAACACCATCCCCACCGCCGAGACGCCCGCCGACACCACCGTGGCCGTCACGACGCACGACACCACCCTGGACGCCACGACGCCCACCACGCCCAAGCCCACCGCCACCACTGAAGACATAAAGATTTTCCAGGTAAGACTTTTCGATAATAATAATTATTATTAATATTATTTTTTTGGGGGGGGGGCGGGGGGGGGGGGGAGAGAACTACCACCGCGTGATGGTCATACCCCCCAAACGGCAGACGTTTGGCCAGGGGGTAGAACTACCATTAAAACGATGTTTTCTACCAATTCTGTTATAATCTACACGGCATACTTTGTGGCCTCCAGGCGCCGCTGCTGGCCGCCTTCACGCTGCACCAGGACGCGCACGGCACCCCGCAGCGCATCGTGCCGCTGTACCGCAAGGCCGCCTCGGCCGCCACCACCGCCGCCACCAAGCTGGACGACGAGCAGGAGCTCAAGCAGCAGCAGCTGCTGCTGGAGGAGCAGCTGCGCCGGCTGCAGGAGCTGCAGGCCAAGCAGCAGCAGCTGCTCAAGCTCCAGCAGTTCCTCACGCAGGAGCAGGAGCGCCAGCGACAGATCAAGAAGGCCCAGCTCGCCAAGACCAGCGCCGCCGCGGCGACCTCAGCGCAACACCAGTTCCAGCACAACCAGCAGGTGCAGCAGGCTCAGCAGGCGCAGCAGGCGCAACAGGCGCAGCAGGCGCAGCAGACCAGGGTGACGACCCCCTCCGTGGCGGACTCCACCTTCATCACGCAGCCGCCCACCACAGCGCCTGTGCCTACCGCGCAGCCCGCACTGGTAAGAACTACACATTTATTTCTCCTTTTAAATCCCAGGTAAAAATGTACTGATGACATAATTTCGGCTCCACTTGACTCGCTCTTAGGTCGCGCAGAGTTCGACGCCCGAGGCCGCCGTTCAGATCCACCACTCGCAGGGCGACACGGAGCGCCAGAAGCAGATCGAAGAGTACGACAAGCAGCGGCAGCTGGAGCTGGAGCGCGCTCGCAAGCAGGCCATCCTGGAGGCGCTGGAGCGCGAGCGCCAGCAGAAGCTCATCGAGGCGGAGAACGCGCGCCAGCGGCAGCTGCAGCAGTTCTACGAGGAGCAGCACCGCCTGCGCCTGCAGGAGCTGGAGCGCCAGCGGCTCGCCGCGCTCGACCTCACCTTCCAGCGCAGCGTCGAGTTCAACCCGCAGCAGATCGCGGCGCCCGCCCCCGCGCCCGCCCCCGGGGGCGTGCCCGCCTCCGCCGTCGCGCCCGTCCCCGCCGACGCGCCCAAGCCGCGCGAGCCCTCCGAGGAGCAGCGGCTCACGTACCGCAGCTTCCAGCAGGAGCCGCCCCCGCTGCCCACCAACTTCAACAACAACAACAACAACCTGTTCAACAACAACAATAACAACAACGTACTGTTCCCGCCGCAGCAGCAGCAACCCAGCTTCCAGCAGCAGAGCTTCCAGCCGCAGCAGGGCGCTGATTTCAGCGGCTTCCAGCAGTTCTCGCACTTCCAACCCTCTCAGCCTGAGCAGCCCACCATCCAGCCCGCCATTCAGGTTAGTTAAAACCTCCGGGCCCGCCCCGCCGCGCCCTTTCCTCCCCTGTGTTTGCTTTGGAAATAACACGGTGCCGGGCCGGGCTGGGCTGTTTGCGCAGGTGTCGTCGCAGTCGTTCCCGGCCGTGGCCCCGCAGCAGGCGCCTCCCCTGGTCCAGCAGCAGCAGCAACAGCAGCCGCTCAACTCCCGGCCGCACAGGCACGAGCCGTTCGGCTCCACCGCCAACTTCGGCTTCAACAACTTCGACCAGAGCAGGAACCTGTTCTTCAACAACCACCAGCAGCAGCAGCTGCAGCCGCACTCCCAGCGGCAGCGCGGCCTGGACGGCCAGCTGCAGACCCTGCTCCACCAGTCGGGCATCTCGGCCCCGCAGGAGGACCTCAACATCGTGTCCAAGGTGCTGGCCCTCAACCCGGAGCGGCCCGACCAGCTCGTCGGCCTGTTCTAGGTCGCAGCGGGCTCGAGCCCGCCGGCCCGGCGGCCGCGGCCGGGACTGGACCGGCCCAGAGCGTCAAGCGCCCCGGTTGCCCTCTGCTTTAGTAATTATTTTGCGAGATGGTAATTATCGCACGCGGCCCTACAAAATGCAACTGGGGGAATTTTATGCTCGCGTTCCCAGCCGCGGGTTGCCTGCCGCCTGCCGCGTCCCGTGCCGGCCTCTGGGTCCCGTGAAACTGAAACGCCATTATGCTCAAACTCCACCGAGGCGGAAACAACTTCTTCTCCTTCCCCTCCCGTTTGTCCCGCTCGTCCTATTTCAAATTCGCGCTCAAAGCAACTGTATAGCAAAGGGCTGTGCCCTGTGCCCCGCCCCGCCGCGCCTCGCTGCGCGCCCAGTCTTGGCCCGCCCCGCCCCGCCCCGCCCCGCGCGCCACGCGCCTTGTTGTCACAGTTCCGACTTGGGGGGGCCACCTGAAAGTTGGTCAATAACGTCCACAACCTTGAGACGTCGTCGCCTAGCTAACCAAGCGACGTGACCAGCGCGTCGATGAAAACTGCGACGAGTCGGGCGGAAGAAGTTCCGCGCGAAGCGTCCTGTTTTAACGATAAATGAATTTCGTCTAAGCTGCCGCACCTGAATTAATAATCTTCCTCGTTTTATATTTCGAGAAGTTGTTTTCGCCTCGTTGTGTATACTTCGTGCGCCTCGCCGCCCCTTCTATTTATATCGTGACTATCTATGACCTCTCAGCGCCTGCTCACGTGTGGGCGGTGACTGCATGTGTGAGTGTGTGTATGTGTGTAATCAGTCCGTCGAGTCCAGCTGATGATCAGTTTAAAATTACGATCGAAAAAGTAATGTTCTGGTGAAGGATTATTGCTCTTAAAATTGTCCCAAACCCTCGAGAAAGTTTTTACCGACTATTCATTCTCAAATGGGGAACTCTATGTTGCTCTGAACGACATCCGATGACTGATTACTCATGCTGCCTGCTTGTTTCGCAGTTCATCAATTTGTACAAATTCTGCCAGGGAAGAACTGACAGCAAAATAATCTTAAATAACAAAGTACTTTTGCCATCGTGTTTTCACTATAATTTTATCAGGTCATTCGAACGAGCGATCCGCGGCGATGCGGCCGTCGGATCTCGTTCGTTTATGTAAGTCTGTACATATTTATTTATTGCAACCGATTAACGCGGGAATGAACGCATCTCCTGTTGACCCGTCCCCGACGCGACGCGACGGGACCGCCGCGCGCCTTTCTTCAGCAGCCTGCAGATTAATTGCAGAGCAAGCGAGAGAGACGAACTGCCAGTATTGTTTAGAGCAGACCCGTGGGCCGCTCTGCGCGCTCTGCGCCGCGCCGTGAGAAAACGAGCGTTTGATTTCTACTCTCTCCGCGCCTTCGTTTGCGCCGTTCTTTTTATAATTTTCCTCTCTACGTCGCAAACCCGTTTTTCATTGCGCCCAAAGCCCTATAAAATAACGCATTCACACCTTTCAAGAGGGGGACCAAATTAGACCCTCGGCGAAGAGGGCGTCTCATTTTTTTTTCCGGTCGCCGCATTACGTCGCGCACCTCTGCTGCCGGTGGCGCCTATGAACTAAATTCATCATCATGTAACCAAGAGACATGGTCACGGGGAATTAAGAGAGGAGGGTAGGGCGGGTAGGGTGATTCAAACTAAGGGAACAAGCCTAAGCCTAAATGTTGTTGCTGCCACCTCGTTCTATCGTCTGACCACCGTGGCGAGAAAAGAGTTGGAGGGGTGGTGAGGGGGAGGGTAGGGAGGGGCATTTCCGCGGAAAAGGGGGAAGGGGGCAGTACCAGCAGAGGACAAGCGCGTCAACAGCCTAAGTGGACTGCCTCGCCGAGCGCGTCTCATGAGAGCCTGAGGGGCCTGAGGCCACAAGGAGGGGCAGAGAGGAGAGGGAGGGAGGGGCCGGGGGAGGGGGAGAGGGTCCTCAGGACTGTGCTTTCAGTCATGCGGAGAGCAGCGGTGCGGTGCGAAAGTTTGATGATGTCCTCGAAGGGAAAGGGGTGAGGAGGAGGAGGAGGAGATTCTGTCCCCGGAAGCGTGCCCCCTCCCCTCTCTCTATCTCTCTCTTACCTAGTCTCTTCGCAAACACTCTGCGGCCCACGGAAGCGACTCAACGTCTCTCGCCGCTTTCATTTGATCCTCACGTTAAACAGCTAGTAAATTGTAAAAGGACTGTAAACAGACGTTTTATTTGGACTTCTTAAACTTTTATTCCCGGCGCTGCTCAAAAAGAAGATGTGTTACAATCCCAGTACAAGAGCAAGGATCGCAGGAACACAGTCCATCTTTTCTATGGGTTTCTGCATTTCCTTGTTCACGTTCGTAATCTTAGTAGTCATTTGTACATTTAAGGAATCAAAATTATTTGAGAGACAAAGAAGGACTTTGGCTTCTGTGTGCTGCGTTTTGGACTTGTACAAAAGCCATTTGTTCTGATTTGATAAAAATATGTTTTAATAGTTGCGTTTTTTTTTACTTTGTTGGAAGACTTTGTTATGTTATTTATGATTAAGGTTAAATAAGAATTAATGTTATTTTGTACAGAAAATGTATTAAGGTACTAAGCATTAAGCTTCTACTTGCACAGAAAATAGAATTATCTCCCTGATGCTGTTTACTGAGTGACAATAATATCATGTTTAGTTGAATCTCATAGGACTCCTTTTGTAAACAGTATTATTCAGATAGTTGTATTTCCTGTGACTTCTGTCCCCCTTTTCCCATAATTTGTCCATATTGTGTTTTTTTTTTACCTCAATAAATTGTTGTTAATGTTTGTTCGGACTCACGCGTGCCTTTCTTTCCCAACCCATTCCTCCTCACTTCCCCAATCACCGAGTCGATGAGGACAATGTTTTTTACACGTTCTTCGCGCTGGAAATAAACAGCGAAAGTCAGTCATTCATATCAATGCGGAATTCATTAGGTCCGAGGAGCATGGGGCCGTGCGGCGTGCGCTCCGCTGCGCCGAGCAGCCCGGCGTCGAGTCATGCAGCGCAGCGCGCCGAGAACAATACGTCAATTCATTGATATTCATAAAAGCAGTTCATTTACGGGCATGTGTCGACTAGATAGGAACATGAAGCGGGCTCCTTTAATGTTGGTTAACTGAACCGGCGAGAGAGAGGAAGGGGAGGATGCCGGACCTGCGTCGTGCGCATGCGCAGGAACAAGCCCCCCTCAAAGCGTACCCAGACCCGGGCCCGTCAGCGGACAGTTCTATCGAGTCGAAACCGTAAGTAAACCAACGAGATTTAACGGGAGTTGTGTCACTGGCCATATAAGAGTTTAGAAATAGTTCAAAGACAATATAGAATTGCTTATATTCCCGTGTGTTGAGTGAGAATAGAGGGAGGGAGTTCGCAATATCATTTTGAGGTTAAGTACCCCTGGTACCCCACTTTTACACAACATTAGAAACGGCATTACTGGCAAATCGAGCCTGCTCGGTCGACAGAAAAAAAAAGTAAACTAAAATGCAGTATTTGAACCACTGTCCACCTGGTGCTCTGAGCAGTGTCGCTACCTATGACGCTACGCAGCCGGCCTGGCAGTTCACCGAGAACAGGCGTGCTGATGACACCGGGTTCGTTTCTTCGGTGACTGCGGCTTCTCGCGCAGCATGACTCCTGGTGGTCCGACGTCGGGCACCGTGGATCGTCGTAGCCGTGCCGGCATAGTGTCCGCCCGGACAGTTGCAGAACAAAGGTTCGAATCTTAGCCAAAAATTTAATTTTTCTGAGGACAACTTGGAGTGGAATTCAAACCCCCCATTTGAACCGAGCTCCTTCGTGGAATAGCCGACGGTCTAGTGGTCTAGTGGTGCCGCGAAAGCCGTGGGGTGTCTGTGAGACTCGGCACATGGGGCCTGGTTCAAACCCAGGTAGGTTCTTCACTGGTAGCGACAGCGGGTTGCCAGGAAGTTCCGTCCCGTGCCCACGACTGGTGGTCGGTCGTGGGGTCATAAGTCCTAGAATCTGGCTCCAAAAATAGCTATTCCATGCCCTGGGGACAGGGCAGTTCGGTTAACCACCGTACGACTAAATCTGGCAGTACGGGGATCAAATCTGTCGAATTGCGCGACAGGATCGCAGTCCGAGAAGCACCGGTTCCCATAAGAACACCGAAGTTGTCGGCTGCCACGGGGGGTAAAAGCCCTGTGCCTGGCGGGAACCGCAACCTCCTTCGGGAGGTTTACTGCCGCAAAAATTTTCCATGTTTTCACGCCACCCTTTCACTTGCAGAGCACGTACGTAATTTTGCAAGTTTAAGGCGGGATTGAGTTCAGCATTAAAGCCGAAGGCTTGCCTGGCTAGTATCAACTTTTAACCGAAAATAGAGATTGACCCTCCGATGAGACACTGCGGGGGTTTTCATTCCCGCTCTCTAATGTGATCGTTTTCCATTTTGTTCACAGAAGTCCTCAAAAAGTCTGCCTTGCGGTATAACAAGACTTCCTGCACCACACTCTTCGGCGACCCAGACGATTCGTAAGTAAGAGCGACGACTATGTTTCCCGTCTCGTTTGGTGTTAGTTGGGTTGCGCACCTGCCGGCGCGGCGGCCGGCTAGGTCTCCGACTGCCGCTCCCGCTCTGCGCCTGGGGACCACGCAACCCATCGCACACGCGCCAATAGACTGAGAAGCGCCCCTCGCCCCGTTGGCTTCTATCCCGCGCTAGTTTTGCCCGCCGCCCCAGCCGAAAAACGAGGCGGAAGATGAGTTGCAAAGGGTCACGTCCGGGATGTTCCTCCCCGCCCCCACGCCCCGGCCCGCTCCAGGCCTGCCTCACGCAACTTTATGACCCGTGTGAGAACCGAAGGGGAGACCCCATTAGCTGTTGGGGCCGGGCCGGGCCGGGCCTGGCGACGCGATGTCTTCAACCCCTGCGGCGGGCGCCTGCCGCCGCCGGCCGCCGGCCCCTAATGTCCCCCAACCCTCTCTCCTCCGTCGCTTCTCTCCCGTTTGCGTGGGACAGCTCCCCTCCGTCTCTCCTCCCCTCCTCTCAGCCCCGCTGCCATGCCGCTGTGCACGGAGTTCGGTTCTCCTCGTGTCCGATGGAGAAAAAGGCGCTCGCCGTATTTTTGGTCTTTAATGGTGCCATAGGGAGAATGGAGAGGGGGGGGGGGAGGGAGGGGGCGATCAGAGGGCCGTGGCGGCAGCAGCAGCTTGTGAAACACGCAACGATTGGGGAACGGAAGAGGGCGAGGAGGGTGGCCGCGCGTCGTATGGAACAGATATATGCCCAGTCATGCACCGGAGGCATATCGTGTCAGGGGCGGCCTAAATCAACAGAAGACCAATAACCTACATGAGGCGCTCGAGTGAGGTAAACAACAGTCTGCTATGAGGAGAGGGGGGGGGGGTCCCCGCTGGTGCTGGTGCTGGTGTGGCAGCCCCGGGCCCTCCCTTCCTAACATTGTACCCCGGGAGGTATGGCGAGGTCGGCCCCCCCGGGGGGCACAATGCATGTGCTGCCGAGTCTCGACAGCACCCCCCTCCCCTCTCCATACGGCCCCCACAGCATCTGCGGTACCGGCATAAATTTGTAGGGATTATCCGGTGGGTCACAATATTGTGTGCTTCCTGGCGAGGGTCGGCCCGGACCGGGCCCGGGCCGGGGCGTGTGAGGCGCTGTGCGAGCGGAAACAGGGGCGGGTGACCGGGCCACCCTCACCACCCCACTCCTCCTCCTCCTCCACTCCCTCAGGACCTGCCTTTTCTACCCCGTGCCCGGTCCCGGTCCCCGCACGTATCCCCTAGGCTCCCCACCCGCGCTGACCCCATCTAAATGCGCTGCGCCTGCCGTGGTGTTTCGGGAGTCCATAAAACCGGTTAACAGTAACAGGAGCTCTGAAGGGGATAGGATGTGTCGAGTGTCAGCTCGCGGTCCGTTACTCTGACAGGCGACGTGAGGTAGGCAAGGGCAAGCGGACCCTGTTAGTCGCGCTCCTCAAGGGCGCGCGCGATGAAGCACCTGGAGTTGCTTTGCAAGGGCAGCTGCTCTCGTCCGACTGTCAGTCTGACTGAGCCGCGCGCGCCGCTCGCCTCCGCGCCGCCCTGAAGGCCCTGGAGGCGCTAGTGGCTGCAGCCGACCGGCCCTTCAGTCGAGCACGCCGGGGGAGAACAAGAGGTGCTGGTGCGTAGAGACAGACGTACAAACCTCGCCCCGCCCCGCGACCCGCCGTGTCTCCCTCCCTCCCCTCGTTCCTCCTATCTCTCTCGGCTGATCTCCCACCCCTGTGGTGTGGTGTCCGGGCGGGGCGGGGCGGGGCGGGGCGGTGCCTCTGGGTGCCCCCCCCCCCCCCACCCCCCCGCCTCCACGGCCTCCTCTCGGTCCTTGCATTTGCAATTCATGGGCATGCACTACCACCATCACCATGCCGAGGGCCTGTGTGTTGCCAGTGACACCCAACCCCCGACGCGACGCTCAGCAGAACGCCCTTTACAACCCCGCCCTGCCACCCCGTCCGGTGCGTGGGCCCGGCCCACATTATTAATATTGTTACGGATGTAACACTTTCCGTGCTAAGCCAATTTCGCATGGTGCGCTTCACAAACGCCCTCAGGCAGGTCGAGGTCCTCGCCGGTCGACAGTATCTACCGAGCGTTGCATTTTGCACGTAAAAGTACGTGAGTGCGTTTCATTAATTCAATAAGAATTAAAAATATCGGAGGTAGAACACGCCTCCCCCGGCTCGCCTTTGCACCCCGCTCGTATACGAGGGGAGCACGGTCAGCAGGTGGAGGCGTCTGGAGTCTGGGCGCCCGCCGCGCCCCGCCGCGCCGCGCCCCGGGTCTGCATTCCAGAGGAGAGCGCACTGGGGGCGGCGTGGGCGGGAGAGGAAGGAAAGAAAAAGTTGCTTGGGCGGGGCGGGGTGGGGCAGGGCGGCCGCCTGGGCGGTCATGACCTCGCGTGGGCGTTACAGCAGAGCACCCCGCCCCGCCCCGCCGCGCCCCGCCCCCGAGCGCTCCCCCACCCTGCTAATCCTTGTGCTCGTACAGCCGCCGCGCCGCGTCCAGGACAGGGTGGTAGTCGAGAAGGGGAAGGAAGGCTCATTGCTGTCTCCCCCATTCAAGCCACGCCGAACGTCAAACTAACCGAGGGAAGAAAAAATAACTCGGGCTTGCTAGCGGTGGCCGTGGTGGCGTGGCGTGGCGTGGCGTGGCGTGGCGTGGCGTGGCGTGGCGTGGCGTGGCGTGGCGTGGCTTGGGCGAGCGCGGCGCTGTAGCCTTTTCATGTCTCGCAATAAATCTCGGGTTCAAATACCGAACGGACTTCTTCTGCGGCTTTGCCTCATTTCTTCTCGACTTTTTTCTTGTTTCTTTTCCTTTGCTCCATCCGTGCCCTGGTGGCGGGGCTGCTGGTGTGCTGCAGCGATGCTCTCAGTCGCTTGCCCACGCATACGCGCACCCCACCCCACCCCAACGCCCCACCCCACCCCGCCCTCCCGCCCTCGCCGGCGGGCGTCGGGCTCAATCAGTCAAGTCGTCGAGGTCAAGATGTGGCCGCGTCCCCTTCCCACCATCCCCTCCCTGCCTTCACTACCCGCCTCTCCACCCCACCCCACCCCCTCCCCGGCGACCACAAGCAACGCTCATGACACCAGTCAAACAACGCCCCGAGGGTCCCCGGCATGGCGAAACCGCCCAGCCCCGCGCCCCGCCCCGCCTGCCGGCCGTGGCAGATAGGATGGCCTAGTATAATGCTCAGGGGGGGTAAGAGGCTGCAGGGGAGGGACGGGGGATGGGCGTAGCGAGCTGCTTGAGGGCGGCCGCAGCGCAGGCTACGGTGCTACGGGGCGTGGTGGGGCTGGGGGCGTGGCGGGGGCGAGGGGCGAGGACGAGACCTGTCATCAGGGGGTGCGACCCTCCCGGACCCGGTACGTGCACGTCACGACGTCCGCAGGGACACAGCACAGCATGTTGCATGTTTTGTTTCTTGGCCTTAGTCATTCCCCCCCCCCCCCCCTTTCGACCCACGACGCGCTGTTATAGCCGACCACACGTTTCCCAGCATCCATACAGGGACGGAATGTGAGCGCGGTCACGGTGGTCGCGTGCGTGCTTGTGTGGGTCCGCGAAGGGGCACTGCACCCGCCCGGGCGCGGGCGGAGGGCAATGGTGCGCGAGGACAGGACAGCGGGCAGGATGCTCAGTCTTTGCGAGTAGAAAGGGAGTGAGAGGAGCAGCACTAGGGGAGGGAGAAGAGCGAGCGGAGGTCTGCAATGCCCCGCCCCGCCCCGCGAAGAACACGCAGCGGCTCGCCTCGGTCGGTCTGAGAGGATGACTCCGGCCCCGCCGCACCCCGCCGCACCCTCCCTGCCGCCTGACCATTCGGACCACGGAGCCGAGCCGGTCTGAGCGGCCGGGCCCAGGGGCGTAACTGCGTTACTGAAATGGAACCGGGGAGGGAGTGGGAGGGAAACGGCCCTTCGGCTTTCCGCGGGTTGTTGTGCGGCCGCGGGGCGGGGCGGGGCGGGGCCGGCGGGAGATGATGTCCACAAGACGGTCCGGTCCGGTCCGGCAGCGGGCGCGGGCATGGGCAGGGCAGCCGTCGTCGGGGCCTTACGCGATTGACTTCAAGGGGCCGCGGGCGGAGGGGTTGGAAAAGATGGAGCCGGGGATGGGGATGTAGACTCACAGGCGAAGACGTCTGCGCCGACGCGTATACATACATGCACCGAGGGAGGTTGAACTAACGGAGATTTTTACACGGTGCACCGGGTTGCACGGGCCTGCCTATAAATCCACGTGGGGTTAAGAACCTCCGAACCTCCGGCAACCACGGCCCCGCCCGGCCCGGCGAGGACAGAAAAGGGGAGCCGCTGAGGGCTGGCGGAGGGGAAGGGGAAGGTCTGTTGGATAGGGAACGGATCAGACGGGGCGGGGCGGGGCGGGGCGGGGCGCCGACGGCACGGCGGCGTCAAGGAATTTACCGCGCGAGTGCGCTGGAGCAGCCGGAGCCCCCCGAGCCCGAGCCGCGCCGTGTGGTGAGGCTGTGGTCCCTGGCGGGGCGGGGCTCGGGTCCACCCCCACCGCACTGAGGGGAGCCCATTGTCCAGAGCGCGGGCTGGGCCGGCCAAACCCGCCCCCTCCCGCGCGCCAGCAGTAGCCTTTCATGAAAATATCGTCAACTGCTTCCCTTTCGTCAGGGCGAAAATAGTTTCTTTTGGCGGCAGCCGGGGTATTATGTATTGTCATGGCGGTGGGTTGGCAGCGCGTCGCCGCGTTTCGTTTGTTTCCTATCCCAACAATATGGCGACCTCGAGCAGAGGAGGACTCGTCCGCGTCCAAGACACCGACTACCGCTTCTACTGCGTGAAAACGCGCCGCAGGAAGGACCTCATCTACGGCATCAAGGCGTGCTGCCCGGACGAGATGCCCAGGAAGCGGCCCAGGTTGTCCCCCGACACGCGCAGGTGGGGCTAGGGGGTCACTGTCCCCGGCGGAGCGCAGAGGTTAGGAGTGCCAACTCAACACGACCCCTTCCTCATTTCAGCGTGCTGTCGGGGAGCTGGGAGGCGGAGAAAGCCGAGGAGGGAGCACCGCAGGACAGCGCTCTCACCGTACTAGACCTTCCCACCGAAGTGCTGATCCACATCTTCAAGTACTTCCCCTACGAGGCAGGTCCAGTAGGGAGGGGGGATGTCCCGGGCCCACAGCCGTTTGCTGAAGGCGGGGCTGCGTCCAGGTCATCTGCAAGACCCTCCGCTCGGTCCACTCCCGCTTCCGTCTGGCCAGCTGCTGCGCACTCAACTCCGCGCTGCTCGCCATCGGCGGCCGGCTGCGGCGCGCCCTGGCCGCCCTGGAGCTGCTGCTGCAGAGCCAGGACCAGGCGGATGACCTCAGGACGGCCGCCAGGGCCTTCAACTTCCTCGAGAACCTCCAGTGCCAGGTACGGTGGTTGTACTTTAATTATTGAGCGCGCATAATTAGCGTGCGAGAAAATCATAGACACCTTTATTGCAGCACCGGCTGCTGCTGGCGGTGACGGGGCGGCTGCTGGACGCGGACGCGGGCCGCTGCCTCTACGACGGCGCGCTCCTCGACGAGATGCTGCTGCAGCTCGACCTGGCCGTCAGGAACCCTGCGCTCCTCGTGGACCAGCACTGCGTGCACCGCGTCAACGAGCGCATGCGCAGGTTCATGGACCACTTCGAGAAGGTGAGGATGCGAGTACGCGGAGCGGAGGGAGGGAGAGAGAGGCAACGCCCACGCCCGTCCTGTGATTCCTCATAGGGTAGGGGGTATGGCCAGGCCGCGCCCGGGATACTCCCCGGGGAGAACCCGTTTCGGAGCGAATATGTGCCTCACGAGCAACGCAGGTAGTGTAAGGCTTGGCCGACGGCGCACAAACAAGAGGAATAATTTAGAGAAGGGCACTTTACCCGAGCGTCGACCCCGGGGTCGGGCCGGGCCGGGCCCGGGCGGGACCGGGCAGGCCAGGGCAGGGCAGCCGTTGTCCTGGCGTTTGCTGGTGCAGTCGTTTTATCACTGTGGCCCACCCCTTCTCTCCAGCCTCCAGCCCAGCCGTTCGTTCGCACCGCTGCTGATTTTTTTTCCCCTCACGCGGTTCCACCTCTCTCTTTTCTGGTGCCCGCTCGCACCCGTTTGTTTATTCATTTATGTTGTTTCGGCGGTCGGGGTGGCCGGCCTAGCACGACAGGCAGCATTAAAATTTGACGGCAAAAGTGCGTTTGGAGCCTCCGTTGGTTTATTTCAAATGTCTTTGGTTGAAAGTTGAGGACCAGGTGGGACGCCCGTGCACCTGCAGGTGGTGGAGCTGCCCGTGGAGCCCAGCTGGCTGCCGGGTGCCAAGGCCCTGGACCTGCTGGACTGCGCGCTGGAGGTCCGGCGGCGCGTGCTGCGCGAGGCCGTGGAGGGCGGCCGCCTGCACCTGCGGGTGTGCTACAGCATGCCCAGGGCGTACTTCGTGGCGCTGCCGCTCGCCGAGCTGGTGTCGGCGGGTACGTCCCGCCCTAGCCCGGACTCACTATACCTATACTATACCTCTTGCGCCCACAGTCAGTGTAAGTGCGAGAGCGCGCGAGATGGACAGAAATAACTACGTAATGCGCTGCAAGAGGGAGGTCTGCGTTCGGGAGTACACGGTGGTGGAGGGTTGGAATGGAAGAGGGCTCAGTTCGGCGCGGCGCCAAGGCGGCGGCAAACTGTTGCTCCTCTGAGAAACAGAAGGAAAACACTTACTGTTTGTGTGCGGTGCGGTGGGCATAAGGCAGCGGCCCTGCCCTGCCCTGCCATGCTTGCCGGCTCTCCTTTTCTCGCCAAGTTGCTCTCTCCTTTTGACATACGACCTGGCTAACGGTGCGTAACAGGGACTGGCCGGGGGCCGCGGGGCCGGGGGCTGGGCTGGGCTCGCCCGCCAGGGCGCTAGCAGAGGGTTCCAGGGGCGCGGGGCGGGGTGATGGGGAGAGAGCTCCGTGCTGCTTATTTGTTTGCGGCCCCTCCCCTCCCTACCTCCCCCTACGCCCCTCCCAGCAACTTGCCTTACCTTTTCCTCTCTCTCCCTCCAGCCTCTGAGACGCCACAGAAGCGCACGGGCGTCACTAGCAGCAGCGGCAGCAGCGGCAGCAGCGGCAGCGGCGGGGACTCGAGGGAGGAGCGGCGGCTCGTGTTCCTGCGCCTGCGCAGGCTCGTGCAGCACCACAACGAGTACACGCTGCAGAAGGTGACTTATTGAGCAGGGCTATTGGCGGGACCGCTGCCAGGTTTACGCGGCCGCGGCCGGCACTCTTTGTAGTAGTATACGCCAGGCTGCTTTGTGAGCTCCGTCGCGTCGCCAGGCTGCGGGGCGCGGGGCCGGGGGTGTGGGGGCGTCAGGGCTGCCAACAAAAGAGAGGGTGCGGGGGTGGCAGTGAACAGTGGGGCGGTAAACAGACACCAGCTGTGAGCCGCGCCGCGACACCCAGGCCGCGGGGGTGGGGGTAGGGCGGGAGGGAGCAGGACGGGCTTGTGGAGGTCAGCGTAGTGACGGCATGACGGACGGCTGCTGCTGGAAAATGAATGGAGCTCTGTGCGTACGAGATTAGAAACACGACGATGCCACCCCTTTACGCTAAACAGCAGGCGGAGTTTCGTTGGCCGCGGGCACAATAATAACCGTGTCCTTGTCGCCCTTCCCTCGCTGTTCCTTTTCGGGCTTGTAATACCCGCGGTAAGAAACAGAGACGGGTTTGTGACGGTTCGGCTCATTTTTAACTCGCTTTATAGCTGTGTGGGCAAGCCCCTCGAGAACACCACGGCGTTGCCGTGTTCGGGAGTAATGATAGCGAGGTCGATTGCGCTCCATGTGCTGACCTGACCTGACCCGGGCGGTGCCGCTCCGCTCCGCAGCTGCACCGCTGCCGGGAGGAGGCGCTGTGCGGCCGCGTCGCGGCCGAGGTCCTGCCGACGTCCTTCGCGGGCTACGGCGAGAGCGCGGGCCACTTTTTCTACTACGGCAACCTCAACGAGGGCGCCTTTGAGTTCTGCGCGCCCCTGACCGGCGCCCCGGCCGGGCCCCTCGAGCCATCCACCTGGCAGGTCAACGTGGCCCACGTGGCCTTCCCGGCAGCCCCCGCGGCAGGCCCCCCGGCAGCGCAGCAGGCGCAGCAGCCCGGTAACACGCCTTACTGAGCTGCGGAGAAAGGGAAGGGAAGGGGTGGCGCCAACAGGCTTATTTGGAAGGGGTTCGAAACTTCCCCGTTCTCGTCCTGTTTTCCTTCTCCACAGAATGAAACAGGGCCTCTCCTCCCAGCCCCCCTCCCCCTCTCTCTCCTTTCACTCTCTCTCTCTCGCTTCCACTCTATTTTCCTGCTGGCTTCAAAGCAGCGGGAAGCCCACGTTAATCACGCGTTGACGTCTGGGGATATTGTACTGTAACGGCGACCAGAAAATCCTCTCCTGTCTCCGTTCCTTTTTCAGTGTGAAAAAAAGGGCCGATTCTTTTGTTTAATGCAGGTACTTCAGATTTTAAACTAATCTACCGCTCGCTCCATAGATCTGCTGCCCCTGCCGCCCCCGCCACCGCCACCCCCGCCCCCGCCCCCGCCGGCGGTGCAGCCGCCTCCGCCCCCGCCCTTATTCGGGGAGGATCCCCTCGATGACGACATGGACATGGACGACTACCTGCTCGGGCCGTGGGCCATCGCCATGGACGAGGAGACGGCGGCGGGCGCGCTGGCGTTCGAGCTGCCCATGCAGGAGGAGATTAACATCGAGGAGCCCAGGGGCAACAGGGAGATGGGTACGACACCGCCAAGGATGCTTCCACCTCTTGTTTTCGGTGCTCTCCTTGTACTGAAATGCTTCACGATAGGTTTCCGACGGGCGCCCGGGATCTCCACGACGATCATCTCCCCCCTGATGCCGATCGACGCGCCCCTCGCCGGCGGCGGGCCTGCCCCTCCCTCCGCCTCCAAGCAGGCCCCCACCAGAGACAGGGACCTCCAGATCCAGATGGAGCTGCACTGCGACCTGGAGCTCGCCCCCTTAGCGGTGAGTGTCCGTACAATTTACTTTGGCTTTCGGCAATATGCAAGGGCGGGCGATGTAAGCGTGCTCATGTCCGTCAGTTCCGCAATAAGTACCAGTCCGACCGCGAGGAGCCCCCGGAGGCAGGCGCACCCCCGACCCCCGCCGTCGCCCCTTCGACCCCCGCCGTCGCCCCCACGACCTCCGCCGTCGCCCCCACGACCTCCGCCGTCGCCCCCACGACCTCCGCCGTCGCCCCCACAACCTCCGCCGTCGACCCCTCAACCTCCGCCGTCGACCCCTCTGCGCCGCCGCCGCGCCCCGCCAGAGCCGGGGCCGCGGGGGGCACTCGCGCCTGGGTCAGGGCTCAGCAGCGCGCGGCCAGCGCGGCCCATGCGACGTCGACGACGGGCGTCCCCACCCCCGCGCCCCGCCCGCCGACCTGCTCCCTGAGGATCGCCTTTCACTGCCCGCTGGCGGTCGAGAACCGTCTGCCCGGTGTGGCGTACCTGCAGTGTAACTCGGGCTAGCGATGCGGTTTTCTTCTGCTCCGGAGGAAATTAAACTAACTGTAAGGGAAAGAGATTGCGCGGGTTGGAGACATTGGGAATCATGCTGGGGCACGGCCCGTGTAGAGGTCGCACTGCGGGCGCGCAGTGAGGGCGCGGGCCAGAGCTATTTCTCATACTCTCCCCGCCCCGCCTTGCCCCGCCCCCGGAGACAATAGACTCGCCTATGCGGCCTGGCCTGCCCTTGCGTTGCGTACAGACGATTCGGAAAGCGTGACAAAGATGTCTGATCAATCTCCACCCCCATCTCGCCCTGCTAAAGGACGGCGGCGAATTGTTGTTTTCGGTTGCCGACCCGACCCGACCCTCTCCCCGGACCTGGTCGGGCCGGGCGCTCTCTGTTCTGCCACTGCCGGTCGTTTCGGTCCGCGTATCTGCGGGGCTGTCTCCTATTTCGTGTTCTTTATGGGGGAATAGGAACTCTACGAAGTTCCTCCCCCCCAGAAAAATACTTATTATAGCCAATACTACTGTCGGCTGATTTGGCGCAAAAGCTGTGGCGGCTGTGGAAAGGAGCGGGTATGGCTGGGCTGGCCTGGGCTCAGTTTGTGTAGAGTTCGCAGGGATATATTTTTGTTTAATTTTTTATTATAAACACAATAAATGTTAGCGATACATAAAGTCGAGTTATGCATCTGTCGAGTAGTCAGCAGGGGTAGGAACGCTAATGGGTTACAGAAAATAGGTTACTTTAGGTCCCATATTCCGAACAGATGTGCTTACTTTTGACACATTTGATGAAGCATTCCGACCAGAGTGTTTCGTATACATTAAAATACATTTCATTTAACAATTTCAAAAACACACTGGTCTTTTTGGTAGATTAAAGAAGTAAAATAAACATAAATTATGGCAAGCTAGTCTTCATAAATACAAATCTCTTCTTTATCGTTGGAGTCTAGCAATCACACTGAAGTCACAAGTAGTTTACCCAAAATACATATTCCAGGCTGTCCTTTACGAAGATTAAGAATTATATATAAAAGGAAAGCCTCTTATTTTTAGTAGAAACAAATTGCAATTAATCCCTAAATATGATTAATTTAACGTAAAACTCTCTCCAACCATAAACAATTTTTTTTGCAAACCTGTGTATAAAAGTTAAAGCGGGACGGAGTAAAAAGTAAAAATATTCCCAACAAAAATCAATTTTATCTACTTTTTAAATCTTTGAAACTCCATGGTTAGTTTACAATTCAGCTTAGTATTAACTTAAAACAAAAACATTTTAGGATCACAGCATGTTTTAAATGTAACTCTCCCCACACAGCTTGTAACAAGACACACAGTAAGTCGGTACATTAGCAGTTCCCCTCCGCTTGCAACCGGAAATCATCAAGCCAGGACTCTTTAAAGCCGTAATCCAGTCACTGAACACTGCAGGGTAAAGTCAAATCCACCGCTCGCAGCTCAGGCCGCGCGTGATCTCCTAGCACCGCACCGCAAACAAACATGTAGGCTGTAAACCTCAAGGCCTAGGAGCAAAGGTATCCCGCGCACCTCCTGGAAATAGCTCTTTCCTCTCACCCGCTCCGTTCCGCTCCGCCTCACACGGCGGCGACGCCCGCCCGGCGGCCGGGGGCGGGCGAGGCGCTCGGCGACGCGCTGGGCGACACGGACACAGACGGACAGGCGGACGCGCAGGCGGAGGCGGGCGGGGGCGCCAGCAGGCTGACGGACGCGCCGCCGCCCCCGCCGGCCGACTGTCAGACGCGCGAGCCGCGCTCGGAGGACGTGGAGGCCACGGCCACCATGGACATGGCCGTGGACGACGCGCCGCCCACGCCGGACCCGTGGCCCAGCCCGCCGCCCGGGCCGTCGCCCGCGCCGGGGTCGTGCCTGAAGTCCACGTGCAGCACCAGCGCCACCGCGACCAGCGTCGAGGCGGCCAGGATCATCTGCAGCGACGCGATCACCGTCCTCGTCGGCGTCGGCTTTGACCCCGCCGACGGCGGCACCCACCTGTCCGAAAAAAAAAAAACATACACGTCGGTTACCATCGCGGATCAATTTTGCGATTCGATTTTTTTTTATTGGTCGGTCGCTTACGAGTTGGGCGGGTACTGCGGGTGGTAGGGCTCGGCCAGGGCGATGACGGAGCGGCCCAGGAGGGTGGCGTGCAGCCCCACGGCCAGCATCCACAGCAGCAGCACGGGCACGGCGCTGCGCCACGCGCCGCCGCGCCACGCCGCGTAGCGGGAGCCGCCGCAGCCGGGCGCGGGCGCGCGGTACCCGGAGAATCCGCGGGAGGTGTGCACGCTCGCCGCTACAACACCAAGCACTGCTCAAACCATCAATCCATCGCAGGACGAGGCGCGGGCGGGGCGGGGGCGGGGAGAGGGAGGTGAACTGTCCGGTCCGGCCCGGCCGCTGCGCTCGGAAACTCGATCATCTCTTCTCTCCTCTCCTCTGCCGGGGCGGAGCGGGGCGGAGGGTCAGTATTGGGCTGGGGCTGGGGGTCTGCTCTGCTCGTGCCTCCCCCACCTCACCCCACCCCCTTCTTCCTCCGTCCGCCTCGCCCGCCGGGCTTTGATTGTGACGTACGGGCGTGGTTTGGGGCGGCGCGGCTCGGCGCGCCGGCTGCGAGGACCTCATCGACTCTGCTCGACGCGAGAATCTTGCGGCGGCTGGCGCCGCGCCGCTTGACCCGCGCTCCCCCTCCCCGTCCCGCTCACCCCCTCCCCCTCTCCTTCCTCGAGTGGGACGCAGTTCACTCCCTCGAGTTTATCTTCCGTTCCTTCGGGGGCATGATTCGCCCTGTCTTCTACGGTCGAACGTGAGCTGAAACGCCGAGCGCCACGCCGCGCCGCGCCGTGCCAGACCAGACCCCGCCGCCGAGGCGGATTCTGGCCAACCAGTGTGGCGAGGTAAGCTCTCGACCCTTGTTTTACGAGGTGCTGAGATACCCCACCCCCTTTGCTGGCCGCCCCTCTCCCCCTTCCTCCATTTCCTCTCCTTGTCTTTCCCAGCAGCGGCCCCGCCCCGCCCCGTCCCTTCCCGTCCGGCCCGACTCGCGGTTCCGAGCGAGAGCAGAGCGGACTGGAAATGGTGAATTGAAACGGACTCAGGCGGGGTGGTGCGGGCCGTGGCGGGGTGGGGCGGCGGACTCGGCACTTGCCAGCCCCAGGCGGCTGCCGTAACTGTCCCCAAGTTTCTCGTGATGATAAGAAAATAGTAAAAATGAACTGCTGGCGAGGAGCAGGAGGTCTCCTCTGCATTCTCGAGAGCATGCCTCCTCTGCCTCCAGCCCCAGCCCGGCCCTCTCTCTCCCTCTCTTTCTCTCTCCTCTCGCTTCCTCCCGCTCTCTCACCTGCGGCCAGGACGCTGGCGCCGCCCGCGGGGATGCCGAGGCCCAGGTTGAGCTCGCCGTGCTCCTCGATGACCCCCACGGCCCCCATCACCATGGCGGTCAGCCCGCACACGATCTGCAACACATACGACTTGGCATTGGGCACATACACATTTCAAATTGCTGTTCTAGAATTGAAAGAACAAGGTAGAAAAAACGCTCTAGGTAGGATAGGATAATTTCCGTAGAGATTTATAAGGGGTTATCTCGTTCCAGTAAAGCCCGGCTGGCCGACCCGGCCGGGCCCGCCTCCCCCTCCTGACGCTTGTGTGATTCCGTCACCAATACCTGTGGGCCCAAACCCCCGCGCCACCCCGCTCAGCAAACGTGACCGAGTCAATCCCGCTGGCTGGAAATACAGCGTAGGTCAATATTGATAATGTGTGCCGCCCGTAGTATTCTCGTTCCGATTGCGTTCCCGGGCGAAATGACCCCTCGGTCGCCAGGCCGCGGCCGGCAGGGAGGCAGGGGGGGGGGGGTCTGCCCCCGATAATGTTCCCGTCCTCCATTTCCCCGAGCGGGGCGGGGCGTTTGCTCCTCTTTACCTCGTTATTTCGGTCTTTTCGGCTCCTTCAGGCTATCCGCCCCAGGTAATTGTGACCCCGCTGCGCTGCGCACCGCGCCAGGCCAGCCAGCCCAGGCGCCAGATCGTGCCGCTGATGAAGGACCCTTCCCCGCAGGGATAATATTGGCGCTCTCGGCTCGGCCGCCCTCGCCTCGCCTCGCCTCGCCTCGCCTCGCCAGTGCTCTCCGGCCCGGCCCGGCCCGGCCCGGCCGTACGGCTGTATGCACAGGGAAAGCCGCTTTGAAAGGGGAGATCTCACCAAGTCCTCCGAGAGATCAAACGCCTCTCGGCCCCGGCCTGCTCTGCTACTGCCTGCTGGCCGCGCCGCGCGTCTCCTAAGGGCCCGGGCCCCCCAGGCCCCAGACACGAGGGGTATGTCACAACGAACAATCGCTAAACATTTTTTTTTTTTGAAAAAAAAAAAAAAACAAAATCGCATTTGAATCGCAAGCAATGGCGCCGTAAAAATCTCCGCAATCATTTAAATCATTATAAATCGATAACAATCAACACGAATCACTCACAATCCAATGAACCGCAAGGGGGCATGATATGCACGGGGTTCATATTCTACTCGGGGGGCATATTCTGCACTGAGGGTATGATCATCGCGGGGGAGGGGGGCGTATTCATCACCCGTCACGTCACGCAGCGCACACTGGAATAAGTTTCTCCGACACGAGTGTCCCTATAAAGGAGCGCGCGCCTGCGTTTCATTTGCGCAAACTTTTCCTACGAACACACATTTCTCCCCTCCGACCTGTTTTTCTTCTTTAACTCGCGGGGACGCGGCCGTGCCGCCGCCGTCGGGGACGCCCTTGGGCCTACCGAGGCCCTGTTTGTGGCTTAGTGATACCAGCACCCCGTGGTCTGTGGGATTCCACTCTAAGCCCTCCCACTGCTTCCTTTCAAATCGGCCGCCTCTCTCTCTCTCTCTCTCTCTCTCTCTCTCTCTCTCTCTCTCTCTCTCTCTCTCTCTCTCTCTCTCTCTCTCGCTCTCTCTTCTCTCTCGCTCTTACCGTACTTCCTACTCTTCCCTCCATCGACGTGGCGGTAGTTCGACGTGACAAAAGCCCCCCTTTCAGTTTGCGGCGCGCATTGTGTGTGTCATGGAGAAATGCCCTCTCTTCCTCTCGCTCTCTCGCTCTCTGTTCCACCTCTCTTTCGCTCGCTCGCTCGTCACAAATTCCACGCATTTCACCACACACTGTCCTCACCCCCCCCCCTCCCCCCTCTCTCTACACAGTAGAACAGAAGAAGCAAGGTCTAACCTCCAAACGCGTGATAGACGGGTGGGTCCTGGGTGGGCCGGGCGGCGGGATGTTCACTGTGCGCCACTGATGAGACAAAAACCAGACCGGGTCGACCTCTTTAAAAGTAAGGGAAGAGAGATAGAGAAAAAGAGAGAGGGAGGAACAGAAAAAAAGACGCGGTGACTGGTGAAATTCTTTGGAGGGACAGAGAGCAATTGGAACACGCCGTGCGACCCACTCCCGCTGCTGGTGTGCCGGCGCTCGCTGGTCGCGCTGGTCGCACGCAAGTTGGAAACGAGGAGAGAGACATTGGCAGTGAGTGGCTAGCCGAAGTGCCGCTCTTCGTTAAGACTCCGCCCCAGCCCAGCCCAGCCCAGCCCTACACGAAGAGTTACCCTCTCTGCTTTCCGCGCCCCGCCCCGCCCCGCCCCGCCCAGTCGCTCACAATCTCGCAGATCCTCTCGCCGGGCTGGGTCGTCATTTGCTATGGAAACAGAGTTGGGGGCGCCTCTCTGCGCCCCGCTCCCACTCCAGCCCATCCCGGTGGCTCTAGACACACTGGGTGAGCATGTCGCCCTCGTGTAAGAAAGAGAGAGAGAGAGAGAGAGATGAGCGATGCAGTCGAGGGGTTGTGGGACGAGGCGCCCTCCGCCCCCCCCCCCCCCCATCCCCCCGCCCCACCCATCCAATCTACCTCCTCTACCTATAGGTCCGAGTCACTCTGCGTGCCGAACACCTTTTTCCTTTTTCCGCGTTTCCGTTCAATCCAATATTCATCACCTAGTTTCCACGTGGGGCGGAGGGGGGCGCAGGTCCCTCGAGGGACCGCTTTGTGTGTCTGTCTGGGAGCAGTTTGTCGCGCCAGAGTGGAAGGGACGGCGGCGGGGGCGTGGCGGGGCAGGGCGGGGGCGGGGGCGAGGCGGGTACAAGGGCGGCGTGTGCCTCCCCGCCACGCCACGTGGCAAAGGCCAGTGCGGGGCGGGGTGGGAGGAGGCTGCAGCGGGTGCAGGCTCCGGGCTCCATCCAAAACCCTTTCCTCATCCATCTTCCATTCTATCCTCGCAGAAGGAGACATGAAATATGAATACGATCGGCGGGTGGCGGGTACTCTTGGGCCGCCGTGGTGCCCGTTGCCCGTTGTCAATTGCCTCCTCGCAACTCGCAACGATTGCCCCTGCGGGCGGAGCGGAGCGGAGCGCGGGGCGAGGCGGGCTGCGCGGTATGCTAAGGCCGCCCAGGCGCCTCTTTGGGGCTGGAGAAATGTCGGGGGAAGTGCCGGAGGAAGAGCCCTGAAAGAGACGAGGGGCGTAGAGGGGAGAGAGAGAGAGAGAGTGAGAGGAAGGCAGCGAGCGGGAAGTGGGATGGGATATCCCGAACAGGGAATTGTGCCCCAGGTTGGAACTAGCGCCGGGGGAGGAGGAGGGAGGGTTGCGCTGCGCTGGAGGGGCAGGCCAGGCGCCGCTCGCGGTGGCCGGGGCCGGGCCGGGGCCGGGCTGCCCTGGAGAGCTCCTAACCTGCGGGAGTGTTCGCCTGCCCCGCCTCGCCCGTGCCGGAGCGGACGAGTAGCGCGAGCGAGCTAAGCAGTGACACAAGGGCGGGACAAGAGCAGCCCGGCCTGGAGAGGAGCAAAGAGGAGCTTATTTATGAAAACGGCCGTATCGCGTCCCGTCCCGCCGCGCAGCCGCAGCACCGCGCCGCACCGAGCACCGAGCACGGCCGAGTGCCTGGTTTGACAGGCTCACCTTCCTTCCCCATCCCCACGCTGCGCTCCCTCGCTCTCTATCTCTCTTCGCTCTGCCGCTGAGGCAGACACAAGCCAACCGCGCTCTGACTCTGTGTTTTTCTTGCGTTTTAAGAGCTCCTAAATAATGTTCTGTTACGCGAGCGCGCTCTCTCTCTCTCTCGGCAGCCGCAGTCGGCAGCGGCGGCGCGCAGACCTGGCGGGGCGGGGTAGGGCGAGCGCGATGTTTGACTTTTACCAGAGAGATAGGGAGAGAGGAAAAAGGGAGAGACGTCAAAAGGAAAATAACGTTGTTGGTGCAGGCGCGCGGGCTGAGCAGTCCCTGCCGCCCCGCCCCGCCCCGCCCCGCAGGACATGTTGCTCCTCAGGTCCAAGGACAGCTTGATACGAGCGCCGCGACGAGCAGGGGAGGGAGGCGGGGCGAGAAGGTCTGCTTACGGCACTGCAGGGAGGAGGGGGGCCAGAGTCGTCACCATTCGAGCCACGTCCTGTGGGCCGGCAGCCCGGCCAGCAGGGCACGGCACGGCTCGCCAAAATGTATCGCTGATACACTGGGGAGGCGAGGGGAGCTAGGGAAGGAGCCGTGCATGGAATTCTTCCCCCTCGGCCACACCCCGCCACCCCGCCACCGCCCCGCCCTATCTTCATAACCCCCTCAGCAGGGACACTGGCGCCGTGCGCACGGTAAGCCCCCACCCCACCCCCCTGGAGGGATACCGACACGTACCAATTTATGATTGCCCTCCTGCAGCTCCGGCCCGCCCCAACCACCGCCTGGTCCAGATATTTTTTTTTATAAAATTGATTTTACGCTATACAATTTGGCCGATTATTTTAAAATTAAAAATATACATTATCCTGATTTGAGGTGTGCTTTTAGATCCCCTTGATGCAGGCGCTGGTTGTCGAGTATGATCGCGAACTTAACTATGATAACCATAAGTGAAAGCGAGCGGATTTTTCCTATAATTTTTCTTCCTAAGGGGGGGAGCGGCGCGGGCTGATGCGCATCAAAGCAGTCGATGTGTCGCGGCGGCGGGGAGGGGGCCACGGACAGATAGCGGCAGAGGGTGGAGGGGCGCGGCAATGGGAAAAGTTGCCGCCAAACCAATAAAACACCCGGCAACAAACGAAGAAAGTCATTAAAATACAATAAAGGGACTAGCAGAAACTTGGTTCCATTCCGAAACCTCGTTATGCAAAGGTATAGCAATCGCTCGCCGCCGCGCCCGCGCCACCCCCTCGCCCGGCCCCGCCCGGCTTCCGCCACCCCCGCCCCGCCCCGCTCAGGAGTCTTCGCCGCAGCCTCTCCAGCGTTTTTCCTGCATTTATTATCGCCTCTTTCTCGTCCTTTCTCTGTTATTTTTTCCTAATTTCCGAGCGGTAGCGGCAGGCTGCCGCCGCGCGGCGCGCCGGGCGCCGGGCGCCGGCCCGTGGTGCAGGCAGCGGCCTGGCCGGAGCCCCTGCCAGCCGGGGGTAGGCCGCCCGCTCCGCACGCCGGTGTGGCGGGTCTGCCCACCTCCAGGCGTTCTTTTGTTCCAGCTCCAGCCCCCCGCCGGAGCGGAGCGTAAGGCCACGCGCGCACACCCCGCGGTGTGCAGTTCCCGTTCCCTTCCTTTGCAGAGTACTATACTTCCCGCTCCTCCCAGAGTCCCTAAAACTTTTGGCGTAGCAGCGGGGTGATAACGCCCCTGGTGTGTGCGGGAGTGGGGGCGAGGGGCAGTGCGTGTGTTTCAAAGAAACATGCGGAATGCCGCGCGGAGCGGACCTGCGCTGCGCCTCCTAGGACTCTCCCTGCCCTGCTCCGCCCCCGCCCGCGACTGTTTCTGTCTGTCTCTGTCTGCCTGTCAGTCAGCCGGTCTGTCCGCCCAAGTCTGTCTCTCTCTTTATTTATATATATTCCTCGCGCACCTCGGAAGCTGTCTGCCGCCCGGCCCGGCCCGAGGAGAGGAAAATAAGGTAAGGGAGGCGATGTGAAGCAGGCTTCGTGAAGCAGTGCCGTGAGGGGGCGGAGCAAAAATACTGTACGCCGCCGAGGCAGACGTAACACAGCGTCCGTGTATATACGTTTCCATCCTCTCTGCCCCTGCACTATTTCACCGCGGCCTCCTCATCGCGCGTCGCCGGGGCGGGGCGGGGCGGCGCTCCGTGACTTTCTCGGAGGCCTTTCTGTGCTGCCCGCCCCGCCCCGCCGGGTCCGACCTGCCGCGCAGATAAAGAGAGGGATGGCTCGAGCCCTCGCCGGCGACACTTGACAGAGAGCTTACCCGCCGCACCACGCCCCGCCCCTCCTGCTCCGTGAGCGTGCGAGAGCGACAAAGAATAGGGTCGTGGAGGAGCGAGAGGGACGGACGGCATGGGTAGGTGTGGTTGCGGGGCGGGGCGGGGCGGGGCGGGGCGGGGCGGCGCGACAGTCACCATGCAGCGCGCGAGCTCGCACCACCCCCACTCAGCCAGCAGCACACCATATTGCCGTGCTCCTGACAGCAGTAGCAGCAGAGATAACTCAACATTCGGGCCCCCGACCCATCTCGACCCGACCCGACCCGACCCGACCCCCTCATAACAGTCGAGCTGACATTGTCGACGAATTCACACAATGTTGGAGCTGCTGGCGCCGCTGCCACTGGCGCGCCCCGACACTCCCCCGCCCCTCCCCACTCCACCGGCGCGGCGCACAGGTCCATAGGTGGCGGGGACGCGTTCATCTCCCGGCGGGGGGCGCGGCGGTGGGCGAGGCGATAGACAAGGGGGAGGGGAGGGGAGGGGGCAGTGGCAGATATGTCGATGTTTTGCTATCGCGCTCGCAAATAGATGGGCTGCCACGCTGCACTGCATGTATCATACACACTTCTACCGCGAGGAAGAGGGGGAGGGCCATAGCTTCCCCCCAAAAAATAGTTGCTCCTAAAAAAAAATAAAAAAATATCGCACTTTTGAACTGGGTGCACTGTTTCAATAGGAGGTCACTCACACTAAATAATGCGCGGAAAACGAAAAATATTTGGCCTGTACGAGAGAGGTAGCGGGGCTTGCGTCATGTGGGGGGAGGGGCGGGGGGACAGGCCCGTGGCGGCGGCGCGGCGCAAGGGGGGGAACGAATTAATGACGGCGAAAATCAGGGCGAGGGGCGGAAGAGAGGTCGGACGATTTGAATATATCGACTTGAATCGCTAACCAAGTTTAGCGGGGGAAAGCCATCGAACTCCGAAATCGTCGCCTTGCTCGTTGATAAAAAAAAAAAAAAGGCAACTTTAGCCTCTTTGTAAACTTTTTTTTTCCACAGAAAGAACAGAAACGCTCTGATATTTTAAAAAAGTAAATCTGCGTGAAAATTTTGTCCTGGTGCTTAATTAAAATTTGGTAAAGTTGAGTAACTGCAGTGACGCTTACTTGCAGCACCCGGAGGCGCAGCACCAGGTGGAAGGGGTAGGCGGCCTTGCGCGCGGGCCCGGGCGCGCCGTAGTGCGCGGGCGACGTGCACGTGCTGATGAGCGGCTCGTCCGCCGGGCAGCCCGAGTCCCTCGACGTGGACACCTCGCTGGCCAGCGGCCGCACGCCCTGCCGACAGGAGGAGGAGGAAGCACAGTCAGCCGGGGGTAGGCAAACACGGGGCGCTGGTGTCGTCCCGTTGCCTACCTCGCAGGCGCTCGCCCACGCACAGTAGTAGTAGCCCTGTGGACAGATCCAGCAGCAGGTAGGCTATGGTCGCCGCACGAGATTACAGTTACTATTATCTCTCTCTCTCTCTCTCTCTCTCTCTCTCTCTCTCTCTCTCTCTCTCTCTCTCTCTCTCTCTCTCTCTCTCTCTCTCTCTCTCTCTCTCTCTCTCTGACCTCCTTTAAGGCTGCTTTTACCTTAATTAAAGCAGCGGCACAAGGAGAAGGAGAAGTAGGATGGGAAGGAGAAGGAGAGGGAAAGGAGCAGGGGGTCGACACCGTGTCGCACGCATTTATTCATTTGCAGAGTATACGGTGCCCCAGCCCGCCCCGCCCCTCACCGCCCTCTTTCTCCTCCCCCTCCACTCCTCTCTCTCCTCCAGGCTTGGTCGTACCGCTAATATACTCACAGCTCTAGAGCCTGGCCTGACCGGGGCACGGGGTAGGAGGAAGGGCGGGAAAGGGGCTGTTCTCATCTGGACCGCCCCGCCCCGCCCCGCCCCGGCGCAGCTCCTCGCTCCCAGAGCCTCCCTCTCCTCGTTCCGGCCCGGCGCGCCACTCAATCCTGATATAAAACGCGCGGCCCGGCCGGATGCCCCTACCCTCACCACCGCCGCCTCCTGCCTCCCGCCTCGCATGCACCGCCCCCTCACTCTACACCGCCTCAACGGCGCGTCGAAATATGCTAAAATTGGCTCTAGTTTTACAACCGAGGGAACGCCTTTGATTGTCGAATTTCACTCTGCCCGTCAACATTCATGGCATGTGCGCAGTGTCGTAATTGTAGATCCGCCCCAATAGTTGTCTAGTTTCGGCCGTCGGACTGCTCCTTCCGAGGTGTTCGTCCCCACTCCACCCGCCCCGCCCCGCCTCACCTCACCTCACCCCACCCCGCCCCGCTCGCACCTCTGCTCTGAGTGTTGAGTCAACGCGCCGAGCTGATTCTGTTCCAGCGAGGCGCCGAGTTGCGGGGCAAGGGACAGCATAGTGACACTGAGGGAGCGAGAGACTACGACTTGTATCCTGACATAATTTCATGACTTTTGCGATAGCAGTAGGAATAATCGGGAATAATGTAATGTAAGTCATTTTGTGATAAGGGATATGTGTACGCGTGCGTATAGGGTTTGTGTGTGTGTGTGTTTGTTTACGAGGCTTACGAGCGACCGCCGCCCCGCCCCACCCCGCCCGCCGCCCAGCCCCACCCCACCCCACCCCGCCCCGCTGCGAGTGGGGCTCCGCCGTTCGTTTGAGATAGTAATCCACTGATGATAACATGGAGTGGATATTGCGCCATAACGCCTAGCGAAGGCGATAACAGCGTAATTGGGCACACGGGCTATATACACTTTCCCTCCCTGGCCGCCGCACATATCTCTCACTCACACATACACGCACACACGCTGCTCCCGCGCCGCTTCAAAACTTTGCTGAGGGAAGCAGTGCATTCTACGCCGATTACATTTCGCCCCCGTCCCGCTGGGCTTTGCTGGGGTATACTGATCGCTCCCCCCCCCCCTCCTCCTCCTCCCCCCCTATCCTGCGCCGGGGCCTCTCCGAATGGAGATGAAGGGTGGAATATTCCGGCCCTGCTCACAGGCCCGAGCCCGACTACCTGGCCAGCCAGCACAGCCCGGCCCGGCCCGGCCCGCAAGCAGCCGTGTTGAAAGCCTCAAGCCTCAAGCCTGCTCCCCCGCCGCGCCGCGCCACGCCGCTCCCCAAAAAGATTCTGGCTGCTCTACGTTGGGGAGGCGGCGGCGGAGCCGCGAGCAAAGGTGAGGACGTTCCTACTGGCTCATTCGCTTCCTCTTCGTCTCCTCAGTCACCCCCTCTATTTTCAAGCAAATTATTTCGTTAGTCTGATATGCAAAAATCTTTTTTTTTCTTTTCCTCTTTTTTGGTGGTGGTGGGAATGGGGGTGTTTGGGGAGAGTCACGAGGTAGCCCCGTAAAGTGGTGCAGTCTCTTCTAGATTAGCTTGCGTACGAAGGGCATAAATCAACCCAACACCACTCAGCGCAATTTACAAAAAATCTGTGCTGTGCTGACGTTTGCATTATAGCGTGGAACCCTGGGCGACCCATCGTGAACTCGGTGGAGCCGGGATGACTACTCTCGCCGTGTAGGCCTAGCGGCGGTTCCGATCCCAAATCTGCAAAACTCTGGTAGGCGCTGCATTCATCACGATAGCCTATCGTCAGAGCGACATCAAAGGGAGGAAAAATACATCGAGGGGGAAAACGTTCTCCTACCACACAAAGGATAGCGGGGGGAAAAGATTTCTCCAAGCAGCAGCGTGTCCGTCCTTTTCTAACCACATTTTAATCGCGATGGTGCGAGGCCTGGCCTGACCAGGGTGAGGTCCATTCTGCGCGCGGCTTTGGCGGGGCGGGGGGCGGGGCGCGGGGGCGGAGCGCGGGGGCGGGGCGGGGACGGGTGAGGTGGGGCTAGGCGAGGGCCGGGCCGGGCCGGGCCGGGCAGGCAGGGGGATGTAGCCCTTTACTGCGGTAATAAAAATGAATCGCTTTATTTTCGACGCGCTGCTGGGCTGGGTCCTACCACCAGAGGGACTGGGCCCGGGCCCAGGCCGGGCGGGGCGCCTGGCGCCTGGCGCAGCTCTCTAAGGCTAGAGCGCCGCAGATGGGGGCTCGCTGGGGAGCCCATAGCACTATAGCACAGCCCGGCCGGCCGGCGCAGCTTAACCCATCTGATGGCCCCAGCTGGCCCCAGCGGAGGGGCCCACCTGGCCGCCCCCCGGGGCTGTGCCGTGCACCGCCGCCCTCCTGTTCGTCTACCACATCGCTCAAGGTTAGGTTGTCGCCAGGCCAGGCCGCGCTCCCTCCGCGTGGCGTGGCGTGGGTATCGTCAGTAGGGGAGGCCCTCCCACGCGGAGCAGCCTGTCGGCGGGGTCGCGGGGCTTCCTGCGGGCCCCGCCCCGCCGCGTCGCGTCGCGTCCCGACGGCGCGTCGCGTCGGTCAAAGGCTGCTAATTTATATCGTCACGGACAATCCCTCTTGTGCCGGAGGCAACCAGCCCTACCCTACCTGCCTCGGCGCGAGCCGGCACGGCCCGGCTCGCCCCGCCCCGCCCCGCCCCGCCCCGCCCCGCCCCGCCACGCCCCGCCACGCCCCGCCCCGCCACGCCCTGCCGCGCCACGCCACGCTCCAGGACAATAAAGGCCACCCTCCTCCTCACCCCCCCCCCCGCCCCCCCCCCCCCCCCCCCCCTCCCGGCGGGACCCAAGTAACTTGGTGTGGCCCCTCGCCTCGCCTCGCCTCGCCTCGCCTCGCCTCGCCTCGCCTCGCCTCTCCCCGTCAAGGTCACGTGCAAACTGTGGCTGACGAAGGGCTTCAATTACTCGGCTCGTTTACACGGGCGAGAACACGGCGTGACGCGGCGCGACGACACCAACAAAAAAAAAAGGAAAAAGCGAGAGGAGAGCACAGCAGGCAACCTTGACGAGATTTGAGATACTATTCGCGCGCCGTTCCTAAACTAATTTTCTCTCATACTCTCCGCCCCTTCTATATAACGTCCTGTTGAAGGTAACAAAAGACACGTTTCTCCCCTTATTTTTACATCACAAAGAAAACGGCAGATCCAATATTTTCTCACCCTTTTCTGCCGAATCAGCAGGCGAAAACCGTGCCGCGTCTAGTGTGCCCTCCTACCCTCTGCAGCGAGGGGCACTTATTGTGTCCCACCCCGCCCGCCCCGCCCGCCCCGCCCGCCCCGCCACACCACGCCCTGCCCGACCCGACCCGGGCGGGGCGGGGCGCGCCCTTACAAGTACGGATTGCCTGGGCTGATCTGCTGGAGCGCTGCCAGTCTCTCCGTCCCTCCAGGCCATCGGCGTCCTGTTCCAGCAGAGCCCTCCAGCAGCAGCCACCCAGTCTGATCAAGCCGCCCCGACCCGCCCCACCCCACCACGCCCCACCCCACCTCACCGCACCGCACCCCGCCCCGCCCCTTCCCGGTACTAGAGTCGAGCGGAACGGCGTGGCGTCGCTGCTCGACATAATCCATATCTTACGACATGGACACCTGCGCTGTGCTGCGCTGTGCTGCGCCCCGACACGGACAGCCCTCCGTGGGCGGGGCCCCTGTCAGGCGCGACATATGGACAGGCGGACAGACGGGCGGACGGACGGACGGACGGACAGGCTGGCCGTGACGTGAGCCGCCGCCAGGGGAGTGAATCAGAGGGGACTTGTGCTGGACGGACGTATTGCCGGCGCAGCGTCTGCATTCCCAGCACCTCATTCCGCGCCCTTTCCCTCTCTCCTCTCCTTCTCCCAACTCCTTCTCTCCTCCTCTCTCCTCTCACCTCCATCCTCATCCACCACTCCCGCTATCAGCGCGCGTAGTTCGTTTAAAATTCAGGAGGCGGCCACGGGGAGGGACCTGGGGGCAGCAGCGGTGGTGGCGGCGGTGGCGGCGAGGGGCTGGGCTGGGCTGGGCGGGGCTGGGCGGGGGGCAGAGATAAGCAAGGAGAGTGGCGCCAAAGAGGATCCCCCTGTAAAGCCTTTCCTTATAGGGAGTCAATCATCGGAGGCCTGGCCTGGCCTGGCCGGGCCGGGGCAGTGGGGAGGGGGAGGAAGCGAGCTGGACTCATAGTGTATTTTGAACCCCCGGAGCAGCCACCCCTTGCCCGCCTAGCTCCTTCTTGCCCACCGGAGGAGAGGAGGGTGAGGACGGTTTGAGTAGGACGAGGGGTGGGTTGCAAAAGGAAAGGGTTAGCAGAGCAAGGGGTGGCCGGGCCGGGCCGGGCCGGGCGGGGCTCTGGGCGCCTAGGCCCGGCCCAGTGCGGCGCCCGGCCCGCTCCCTCTGTGGTGCTCAGCGGGGCGGGGCGGGGCGGGGTGGGGCGGGGCGGGGCGGGGCGGGGCGGGGTGGGGCCCAACACCCACAGGCCTGTAGCAGTGGCAGGGAGGGCTCAGGGCGCAGGCACAGGGGGCGGTCCGGTCCGGTCCGGTCAGCACGATCAGCAGGGCCGCACAATAGGCGGCCAATAAGGTAAATACGCGTCGGACATCTGCAATAGCTGCTGCGGGAGGGGGCGGGGGCGTGACAAAAGCAGGGGCATGGGGCGGAAGGAGAAGCATCGGCTCGAAAAATTGTTCACACAAGATATACTCTTTGGGGCGTTTTGAAGCCTGGGCGACAACATATCGAAAGCATAGTAACATTTATGAGCTTAAACGTGCAAAATTACGTACGTGCTCTGCAAGTGAAAGGGTGGCGTGAAAACATGGAAAATTTTTGCGACAGTAAACCTCCCGAAGGAGGTTGCGGTTCCCGCCAGGCACAGGGCTTTTACCCCCCGTGGCAGCCGACAACTTCGGTGTTCTTATGGGAACCGGTGCTTCTCGGACTGCGATCCTGTCGCGCAATTCGACAGATTTGATCCCCGTACTGCCAGATTTAGTCGTACGGTGGTTAACCGAACTGCCCTGTCCCCAGAGCATGGAACAGCTATTTTTGGAGCCAGATTCTAGGACTTATGACCCCACGACCGACCACCAGTCGTGGGCACGGGACGGAACTTCCTGGCAACCCGCTGTCGCTACCAGTGAAGAACCTACCTGGGTTTGAACCAGGCCCCATGTGCCGAGTCTCACAGACACCCCACGGCTTTCGCGGCACCACTAGACCACTAGACCGTCGGCTATTCCACGAGGGAGCTCGGTTGAAATGGGGGGCTTGAATTCCACTCCCCAAATTGTTGTCCTCAGAAAAATTAAACTTCTGGCGAAGATTCGAACCTTTGTTCTGCCACTCTCCGGGCGGACACTATGCCGGCACGGCTACGACGCCACGGTATCAGACGCTGGACCACTAGGAGTCATTCTGCGCGAGAAGCCAGTCACCGAAGAAACGAACCCGGTGTCATCAGCACGCCTGCTCTCCGGGCGGTGCTAGGCCGGCCGCGTAGCGTCATTGGTATCGACACTGCTCATAGCACTAGGTGGGCATTGGTTCAAACCCCGTGTGTTTTTTTATTTTTTTTTCTCTGTGGACCAATTTTTCTTTCCAGCTGTACCGTCCTTGTGACTGGGGCAACTGCAAAAGAGCACTTTTTTTTATTATTGATTTCATGTCGTGTGAAGGCAGGCATTAAATTTGAGCTTCCAATTTTTTGTTTGTTCCAGTACTTTTTTCACACGTCAGGGAATACGTGGTCTGTGTGGAGGGCGTGTGTAAATAGCGTCAGAACTGGGCCGCTGCCGTAACGGGGTTGGACGCCGCTGTGGACAGAGATTGGCAGGTGAACTCGACAACACCTGCGGCCGGGGCCCGTTCGCGTCCAGCCGTGGGCCCGGAAGGGAAACAGAGGGGAAGAGGCAGTGGGAAAACTTTTGGTGTTTCTGCTAAACTTTTTCGCGCGGCCCGCCCCGCTCCAGCTAACCCTAACCCCCGTGAGCTGTTATCTTCCCCCCCGTAACGTTTTGTCGGGAATGGATGAGACTGGTAGGCTGCGCCCCGCACGCGACAGAGCCGCTTAAACAGGAGATGCAGGCAATAACCCGGCTGGTCGACATGTTACCGCTGTGCTGTGCCCGGCTGCCCCCTACGCCCCACCCACCAGCACCGCTTTAACCCTAGAGCGGACTCTCTCTGGTCAGGGCGGCCGACCGGCCGACCGCCTACGCTGCCACGGCGCATTTAGTGTGTTTTCGGTCGGGGTGACATCCCCCCGCAAAAGCGAGTGTGGTTTCGGTCGAGCATGGGGCTGGGCGGGCGGCATGCGGGTGGGGGCGGGGCGGGGCGGGGCGGGGTGTGGCGGGCTCCCTGTGTGTGAGTCTGACCGCACGCGTCAGGACTGCGCTCCGGCCTCCCGGTCCGGCTCCACCCCGCACCCCACACCCCGCTCCCCGCTCCCTGCTCCCCGCTCCCCGCACAGCGCTGGCTGCTCTTTGCGGCTCGACAGATAGAGGCCAGGGTCAGCGCGGTGAGGTCAGGGCCAGGCCAGGGGTAGGCAGACCAGCGTAGCTGTGACCAGCACTTGGAGGCGCCGCGTTTGGACACCGACACACTCATTGAGGTATGGCAAAATACGGCATGTTTTACCGCGCGTGCGTCCGCGTCGTCCAAAATAATGGTCATTTTGCGAATCGCGAGAAGCAGGTGTCTCTGTCTCGCCGCGTTTCTTAGAGAGCCCCCCCCCCCCTTCTTTACACACGCCTGGGTGGGCTGCAGACGTAACTTGGCCGAAAGCAGCGGGGGGCTTTACGGCGTATAGTGAGGCGCTGCGTGGCGGAGCTGGCGGGGCGGGGCGGAGCGGTGTTAAGGCTGACGGGGAGCTTGACGCCGTATCGCGCCGGCGCGGCGCGGCGCGGCGCGGGCGGGCGCAGGTGGGGCGGGCGGCGCAGGGGTGGGGAGCTCGCGGAGCAAAACACTGCTGATTGCTTTGTCACACGGGCGAGGAAAACGCGGCGGTGGGGGGAGGAGGGGGGGGAGGAAATGGCTGGAAGAGGGTGGCGGAAGGGGAGATGAAAGAGCAAAATAAGGGAAATAAGGTGTGTGTGTGTGGGGGCGGGGGCGGCGCAGGGTGAAGGAGAAAGGTCGTCCGCCAACAGGCCGCTGAGCGCCGCTCAGATAACAAATAATGAGAATGAAACCAGAGCAGCTCTGTCGCTCCCGATACGTGCTGTTGTTTTATTTTTTATCACTATTTTTTGTCATTCATTCCAGCGTACGGTTTAATGCGGTGCGCCCCTCCCCCACCCCCGCTCCGTGACGAGCGGCGCGCCGCGGGGTCAGCAGGGAGAAAAAATAAAGTGTGGGGTGAAAGAGGGGGTTGTTGTTGTTGGGCAGCGCGAGCCCCTCCGCCGCTCCGCTGTGGCTACCCTCAACGGTCTCCTCGTCGTGATGGCCAGAAAATCTGTCTCTCCTGATGAGGCAAAGCGGGCGGGGCAGGGCGGGGCAGGGCGGGGCAGGGCGGGGCGGCGAGAATGGGAGCGGGGCGGGGCGGGGCGGGGCGGGGCGGGAGGGAAACTTTAAGCTCGTAAATTACTGTCGGGAGGAAAAGGACGCGGCGCGCGGCGCGGCACGGCGGACCCGAGCCGAGCCGAGCCGACCCGACGCAACAGAACGGTAACTTTGCTTTTATGTTCCTGTCGATACACCTGACGGCCTGCTGACGGGGCGGGGGCGGACAATAACACTCCCTCCGACCCGACCGGCGGCTCCACTCCCACTCCTGCCGGTATTGCCGCCGCTAGTCGCGTTTTGATTTCCCCGCGACGTACTTAGAGTCGGTGGTACATTACAGACTGTTGAAATTGCGGAGCGCTTTCCTCTTTTTACCCCCCAAGAAATTTCTTACACTTCACGTATGGGACAAGTGAACGAATGAAAATTCACACACCTACAAGTGTGCGACAGAGTGTATACTTCTTTCTTCGCGCCAAGAAAGGCAGCAGCTCGGACCGGACTCAGAAGGGAAATTAGGAAGAGGAAAGAATAAGTAGACGCTGGTGCGGATATATCTCCATAGGAGGTGAGGATGGAAGATGCGGGAGGGACGGGGAGAGTCTTCGCCGCCCCGCCCCGGGGTGGGGGCGGGGGCGGGCAGGGGGTGGGGTCGGGGCGAATCGAGCCGCCTCTGGGCGTTTGCATAATCTCTACCCCCTGATGCGGACGGTCTGTAAATTAAGATAAGACGATAACAACCGAGATGAGGAGATTAATTTTTTCCCCATTTTCTTTACAGGGGTCTCTGCCGGGCTGCTCCCTCTCGTCTGTCCCGGGCCGAGCAAAAGTTCGCCGCCGCGGCTGTCGACGGAAACTTGAGCAAGGCCGGCCGGAAGTCTGCGCGGCACTGTTCTGTAAGCGCGCGTGGTGTGTGCGCGCGTGCGACTTTATTGTGACTAGGTCTAACATGGTGCGAGTGAGATGGAGAGAGAATGAGCTCAGACGGACGTGGAGATAGAAGGGGAGATGGAGAGAGAGGTATGGGGAGTTAAGGGGGGGGGGGGCGCTTGTTCTCGACGGGATCAGGAAACAAAGCGACGCTAAGCCTACCAGGCCCTCTAGGCTGGCCCTGGTGCCCCCGGGCCCGGCCCGGCTGGCCGCGGTGGGGCAGGCCCGGGGCCGGATCTCGCTTCGATTACTTGTTTATTATTGATGGGGTTACGCCTTTGATGCCGCCGCCCGGCCCGACGCGCCCGGCCCGCTACCGTTTGTTGTTGTGTGTGGCGTAGGGGCGTGGGGCGACACTGTCTACAAACAGGGAATCTATCAAGATTATGCGGGAGACCAGGCTACCAGGCTGCGGGGTCTAACTTGTTGAACGAACTTTTCCTCAAGTCTTAAAACTTGAACTAGGGCGCGAGGCGAGGCCGTAGTACAGAGGCACGATCGCCTGCTGGCCGCGCCGGTGAAGTGCCGAGCCGACCCCAACTCTAACCGGGGCTTTTTATCGTGATAAGCGGGAGTGCTGTTTCCTTTGAGTGGGAGGCAGAAGTAGAGGGGAGGGGCGGCGGCCTGGGTCGGGCTGAAACTGGATGGCGCTGTAGAGCCGCACCGCCCCGTCGCACCCGCCGCGCCCCGCCGCGCCCAGCCGCGCCACGCCGCGCTCCCGCGGCAGCCCCTCAACAGGTGTGGCTGGGCGGGGCGGGGGGCGGCTGCTGCGCACCTTGAGTAACGCTATCATTTCTGCGGCGCGGGCGGCGGGGGCGGGATTCGCAGGACGGGCGGTCCTCCACCAGGGCCTCGGTAGAGGACGCGGGGCTGGCGGGATGGGGGCCGGGCCGCGCGGTGACAGAGGACCCGACCCACCTCTTTGCCGGGGTTGTAGTAGCAGGTCCTCTTGAGCATGCCCTGCATGTCGGCGTGTCTTTAGTGGGCCCTCCTGGGTGTGCCGAGCGGCAGCCGCCTCACGGGGAAGCGCCCGGGCCGCGCGCCTCGTAGGGCCGTGTCCGGGTCGGGGACGTCATCGCGGTGGACGCTCGCGGCGCGGACCCGGTCCGCGCGGGTAGGAGGCGGGGGCGGCGCCCATGGCCAGGGCGGCGAGGATGCGCGCTGCGCGGGGCGGGGTCGACCTCCCCGCCGCGAAGTAGTGCACGCGGAGCGAGTGCGGCGGGGCCGTGGCGCGGCGCGCGGCGGGCGTGGGGGACCGCGCTGAGGTCGGGAGGCTGGGTGAGCTCCACACCAGCGGACGAGCAGGCGGCGACTGACGGGGAGGGGAGGCTGCGCTACCCTCAACCCTGGCAGCGCGAGCGAGGCGGCTCGAAACCACCCCCACCCCATCCCGTGTCGGCCCAGCCGAGTGAGAAGGAGAGTCGTGGGTAGGGCCGACGCGCGGGGAGGGGAGAGGGCGGGTTTCACCCACAGTCATTTCATCTACGGCATCTCCCCACCGCTATGCACCTCCTTGAATTTTCCAAAGTAAAAATAATAAAAATAATAATTTAAGGACTTAACTTTTGCCAAACAGTACCCTTAAACCTTTAAACATGAAACTCACCCACACATTACTAGCCACTAACTCACTAACGAAGTCCGGTATAGGACTCCTGGGACTTGCTATGTGTTTTTTGGTCCCAGAAGAAGGTAACCTGTAAGTTTGGTCGAAATCGAAGACAATTGTTTTTCGACCGAAAATCGCAAAAACGCAGAGGCTATATCCTTTGCATTTTTACGATTTTCGGCCGAAAATGAATACTCTCCGAAACGACGGGGGTTGTGCAGGGGGACTCTAACGTATCCCTAGGCCGACCCCCAGGGGTCAGTTCGTCCGAAAACCCGGTTTGTGTGCGAGGAAATGCAGTATTCCTGATAGCGCGCATTGTGTTCGTGCGAGGTGGCTTAGGGTGGCCCCACTATGAACCGAGCTACGCTACCCATCACGCCCATCACCCATCACCCATCATGATGGTTGGTTTGAGACTCACATCACGGTACGGCCGCTAGATGGCGCTTTTACCTGACCCAGCGTTGTTGTGCGTGCGGTGCTTTTAAAGCATACTCGCGCATAACTACTGTATGCATTCCCACATGATCTGACCGAGGCCTAGTGCAAGGTTTCTTCGTGCAGTTGAAACCAACTCGCGGTGCGTAACTTATGCGCACGATTTTTATGTGGATAATCTTTATGATAAGCGATCCATGTTATGTTGTTAACAATATGTTGGCTCTCGATTCTGACATTGAAACGAAAAATAACCAAGTCCAAGATTTTCGAAGTTTGGTGGATGGGTGGGTCTTAGTTTCCCAACCAACTCCAGTCCAGTGTGGTTGCCGATGAAACTTAGGAAATGCTTGCCAATGTCAACAAGGAAAAATCGGGCGCATAAGTTGCGCATCTTATGTTGGTTGGGGAAAAAACTTCCCTCCGCGCGAAGGAAATTTGGACTAGGCCCTATAGGCTCTGCCTTGTCGAGGCCTTAGCGCGCAACAACATCGCATGGTGGCGCCATCTGTCGGCCGACCTGGAACCGGAGAATGCACACTTGCACAGGAGGCTACCTCCTCGCTCCTGCTGACCTCCGGGTAGAATCGCGTTTTCTTTTCGCGTTTCTCGCGAAGACGATGCAGGAGCGTTTATCGGGTCGGCCGATAGATGGCGTTTCCGGGTGGCGGAGCGGAGGTCGCGTTTGCCGGCCCCGTCCATGCGGTAGATAGGGATTCCAGTTCGCACCGCCGCAAGGTGTGCGTCACGACAGCCTAGTGGTATCGCCCTTGCCCCCCGTCCCAATACCAACTAGGCTGTCGAGACGTTTTGCGGATTCGATCCCGACCGGTTCTTCTTTTTTTTTTTTTCGATGTAAACGCTGGCTCTCGGACAAAGTAACCCTCGGAGATCGGTCTAGGGATACATTAGAGTGCCCCTGCCCACCTCAGTCATGTTAGAAGAGTTTAAAAAAAAAAAAAAAAAAAAATACGGGCGAGACTTGAACCTGCAAAACGTCTCGCCAGCCGAGATGATTTGGGACGGGGGGAAGGTGCGTTAACCATCTCGGCTGGCGGGACGCACACCGTTCGGCGGTGCGAACTGGAATCCCTATCTACCACATGGACGGGCCCGGCAGAGGCGACTTCCGCTCCAACTCCGTTCATGCCTCTTGGCGCCGAAAATGGCCGGTAGATAGGGATTCCAGTTCGCATCGCCGAACGGTGTGCGTCCCGCCAGCCGAGATGGTTAACGCACCTTCCCCCCGTCCCAAATCATCTCGGCTGGCGAGACGTTTTGCAAGTTCAAGTCTCGCCCGTTTTTTTTTTTTTTTTTTTTTTTTAACTCCTCCAACATGACTGAGGTGGGCAGGGGCACTCTAATGTATCCCTAGACCGATCTCCGAGGGTTACTTTGTCCGAAAGCCAGCGTTTACATCGAAAAAAAAAAAGAAGAACCGGTCGGGATCGAATCCGCAAAACGTCTCGACAGCCTAGTTGGTATTGGGACGGGGGGCAAGGGCGATACCACTAGGCTGTCGTGACGCACACCTTGCGGCGGTGCGAACTGGAATCCCTATCTACCGCATGGACGGGGCCGGTAAACGCGACCTCCGCTCCGCCACCCGGAAACGCCATCTATCGGCCGACCCGATAAACGCTCCTGCATCGTCTTCGCGAGAAACGCGAAAAAAAACGCGATTTCACCCGGAGGTCAGCAGGAGCGAGGAGGTAGCCTCCTGTGCAAGTGTGCATTCTCCGATTCCAGGTCGGCCGACAGATGGCGCCACCATGCGATGTTGTTGCGCGCTAGGCCTCGACAAGGCAGAGCCTATAGGGCCTCGTCCAAATTTCCTTCGCGCGGTGGGAAGTTTTTTCCCCAACCAACTCAAGATGCGCAACTTATGCGCCCGATTTTTCTTGTTGACATTGGCAAGCATTTCCTAAGTTTCATCGGCAACCACACTGGACTGGAGTTGGTTGGGAAACTAAGACCCACCCATCCACCAAACTTCGAAAATCTTGGACTTGGTTATTTGACGTTTCAATGTCAGAATCGAGAGCCAACGTCTTGTTAGCAATATAACATGGTTCCCTCATCATTCAGATGATCGAAACAAAAATTCGTGCGCATAGGTAACGCGCCGAGAATCGGTCGAGGACGAAAATGCCCAACCGGGCAAAGAGTACTTGGACTAGGCCCTATAAGCTCTGCCTTGTCGAGGCCTAGCGCGCAACAACATCGCATGGTGGCGCCATCTGTCGGCCGACCTGAAACCGGAGAATGCACACTTGCAGAGGAGGCTACCTCCTCGCTCCTGCTGACCTCCGGGTAGAATCGCGTATTTTTTCACGTTTTTCTCGCGTTCTTCGAAGATGATGCGGGAGCGTTACCGCGGTCCACCAACAGATGGCGTTTCAGCGTGGCGCCATCTGTTGGCCGACGCGGAAACGGCTCCCACAGCGCCTTCAAAAATCGCGAAAAAAACGCGATTTTACCCGGAGGTCAGCAGGAGCGAGGAGGTAGCCTCTTGTTCAAGTGTGCATTCTCCGGTTCCAGGTCAGCCAACAGATGGCGCCACCATGCGATGTTGTTGCGCGCTAAGGCCTCGACAAGGCAGAGCCTATAGGGCCTAGTCCAAATTTCCTTCGCGCGGTGGGAAGTTTTTTCCCCAACCAACTCAAGATGCGCAACTTATGCGCACGATTTTTTCTTGTTGACATTGGCAAGCATTTCCTAAGTTTCATCGGCAACCACACTTGACTGGAGTTGGTTGTGAATCTAAGACCCACCCATCCACCAAACTTCGAAAATCTTGGACTTGGTTATTTGACGTTTCAATGTCAGAATCGAGAGCCAACGTCTTGTTAGCAATATAACATGGTTCCCTCATCATTAAGATGATCGAAACAAAAATTCGTGCGCATAGGTAACGCGCCGAGAATCGGTCGAGGACGAAAATACCCAACCGGGCGAAGAGTACTTGGACGAGGCCCTATAGGCTCTGCCTTGTCGAGGCCTAGCGCGCAACAACATCGCATGGTGGCGCCATCTGTCGGCCGACCTGGAATCGGAGAATGCACACTTGCACAGGAGGCTACCTCCTCGCTCCTGCTGACCTCCGGGTGGAATCGCGTTTTTTTTTCGCGTTTCTCGCGAAGACGATGCAGGAGCGTTTATCGGGTCGGCCGATAGATGGCGTTTCCGGGTGGCGGAGCGGAGGTCGCGTTTACTGGCCCCGTCCATGCGGTAGATAGGGATTCCAGTTCGCACCGCCGCAAGGTGTGCGTCACGACAGCCTAGTGGTATCGCCCTTGCCCCCCGTCCCAATACCAACTAGGCTGTCGAGACGTTTTGCGGATTCGATCCCGACCGGTTCTTCTTTTTTTTTTTTTTCGATGTAAACGCTGGCTTTCGGACAAAGTAACCCTCGGAGATCGGTCTAGGGATACATTAGAGTGCCCCTGCCCACCTCAGTCATGTTGGAGGAGTTAAAAAATACGGGCGAGACTTGAACCTGCAAAACGTCTCGCCAGCCGAGATGATTTGGGACGGGGGGAAGGTGCGTTAACCATCTCGGCTGGCGGGACGCACACCGTTCGGCGATGCGAACTGGAATCCCTATCTACCGGCCATTTTCGGCGCCAAGAGGCATGAACGGAGTTGGAGCGGAAGTCGCCTCTGCCGGGCCCGTCCATGTGGTAGATAGGGATTCCAGTTCGCACCGCCGAACGGTGTGCGTCCCGCCAGCCGAGATGGTTAACGCACCTTCCCCCCGTCCCAAATCATCTCGGCTGGCGAGACGTTTTGCAGGTTCAAGTCTCGCCCGTATTTTTTTTTTTTTTTTTTTTTTTTTTTTTGAAAACTCCTCCAACAGATATTGAGAAAATATTGATAAGCCATTTTTTAAGAATTAGATTCTCTATTTTATTATATTACAATTGTTACCTACACATAGGACCATCAGGGCCTATTAAGAAACATGTTCCATACAGGACTTCATGGCCTACAAGCAGCAACAGATACGAAAATAAATAGAAAAAACTGATATCATCATCACAAAATACAAGAAAAAGATTCAAAAAGATTCATCTGCAGAAAGTAACTGTAATATAGTTGTTTAGAATATTTTTGATAAATGCCACATTGCTCCCATAAGGGCCCATATAAAATAAAGTTTGTAACACTTTGTTTTTAAGGTACAACTCTTAATAAAATAAATGTTGCATAACTTTTCCTTAAACAACCAAAATGTATTTAACAGAGGATGAACAAATCACAATCATGTGATTGGCAGAGATTTATGCATTTAGAAATGTCAAAGTCAAACTTATATTATTGACTCACATCATTCAAGTAAAGTTATGAATAAATAAAATTTTGGTTTTAAAAGCTTCTTTTACAAAATAAATGAAAATCTCTTATAATATACAAATGTCAACATTGAATAAAATTTTTATAAGATTAGATTATTTGAAATCAGGGTCTCATATTCAACAAATTTATATGTACATTAAAATTGTTAAAACTAAGATGCTGAAAATTAAATTGAGCAGAAATTGAGGAGAAAGACCTTAAATTAACAGTTAACAGGTGACTCCTTGGTTAAATCAAAATAATTTCATACGAAAGAATACATAGAAAAGTGTACATTCCTTTAATGCGAAATACACATTATGAGCTAGTTAAATCAAATAATTAATACTCTATCAGATCCTTTGATTTAAAAAAAAAAAATCAATGACTTTTCGTTGCTCAAAAGCTCTGGAAACCAGAATGTAAACTTAACTGTAAAATAATCAACATATACATCATGGCCAGGCCAATATCATAAATGGCAAAATCATAAAAATCACAAGTCATTTTTGTGCTCCTCAAATAAAAAGCACCAACCAACACTGTACCTTTACGACACCAGTTTACTCCTTCTTGGTATATTTCATATCTACAAAAGCAATGGCCTGACTGGGGCAAAGCTAAATAATACAGATATTAACAACTCAAACAATCCATAGAAAAGAACCTACAGTGGCATACCTATTGTACATCAGAGTCTCAAACTTGACGTCGTCTAAAGACTCTTACACTCAGTGACCAGAATAGCTCATGACTCTCTCGCACACACCGACGAATCAAGTGCGCACCCGCTGCTGCAGGGTGATGTACTGCCGGATAAGTCGCGAGATCTCGTGCGCCTGATCTGTCTGCAGCCGGGTGATGCGCTGCTGCATCAGGTTGCCGCACTTCATGTCAAGGAACAGCGTGCCGTCCTCCGACTTGACCTTGCGCGTGGAGATCACTTCAGAGAACGGGTGGTGCAGCAGTGTCTCCTACAGACGAGAGGATGAGATGGATCATTTATTGTTACATACTTGCAGTGAAACGGATAGCTAATCCAGATATTACGACTAATGTACATCGATACGACTAAGCATTTGGCGCTCCCCAGTGGGGTGGCCGGGCCGGTGTGTATACTCACGTGCGTCACGATGTCGATGAAGTGGACGCCGTGACGGTTTAGCGCGAGAATGTGGTCGGCGCGCTCCTTGGGGTCGGACACGCGCTTCACAGCGAAGAAGCTGGAGCCGAACAGCGGCCAGCGGCTCAACATCTCTGTAAATAGAGGACGAGGGTAAAGAGATCAATCTCGTAAAACCTATAGCCTAGCCTGTTCCTGTCCTCTCCTCGAGTCTCCCACGCGTAAGTAAAGGCACTCACCCAGGACTTGCGCTTTAGCCTGGATCGTCTCGAGGCCCTGCACGTCCACCCAGCTGCTCTGCACCATGTTGACCCACTGGGTGGGCTTGATGTCGCGGACGGTCAGCGCAGGCTTGGGCAGCAGGAACTTGGTCTCCTTCATAGCGGGCACGTGGGCCATGTCAGCCGCGCGGTGCAGCAGTGCGGCCATCTTGGCGATTTCGTACTGAAATGCAAAGGCAAGTGTTACTTTCCTTAACACGCAAACACGGAGAAAATATGGAGAGAAATGTTGTAATCCGGATCGCGTGGTGCAGGCACTTACGATGGTGTCCTGTTGCAGCGTCTCGCCCGGCATGACGAGCAGGAGGCCCTCCAAGTAGTCGGGCGCGATCTGGTTGAACACCACCTCGATGTACAGGTGCGAGTCGAGGCGCAGGGGGAAGTGCCACACGGAGCGGCAGAAGATGAGGTAGAAGATCTGGCCGTTCTTGTGCAGCTCCGTCGTCACGTCGAGGATGTACTCTTCGCGCGCCAGCGGCATGGTGAAGGTGTCACCCTCCACGATGCAGTAGAGCGAGAACTCCTCCATCTCCTGCGGTGACGTCACGTTGATGACGCCGCAGATCTCCTCGATGACGTCCTGCACCACGGTGGTGGAGCGCGTGTTGACGACGCGCTCCGTGCCGCCGGGCAGCCGGTACATCTGCCGCTTCGAGTTGCGGCCCGCGCTGATGGCCGTGATCTCCTCGACGCTCGGCACGTTCTTGCGCCCGCCGTACTTGAACGTCTTGCGCAGGTTCTGCAGGCACACCATGGCCGTGCCTGCGGGTGCGAGAGAGACACACAGATGCACAAGTTAGTGGCGTTGGGTGGGCCGGGCCGGGCCGGGCTGCGCGGTGTGAGATAGGCAACAGAAACACTCCCAAGTAGGACGGACGGGCGGCGCGAGGCGAAGCGAGGCAGCGGCTGCCTGCAAGCTCATGGCGCGAACTCTCATCACACCCCCCGTCCCCGCCCCGTCCGGCCTCTCCTTCCCCTCCCCCGCGACAACTTATTCGCGACTTTGGGGCAGCAGCGTTTGCGTCTGCCGGAAATAGAGACCAAAAAAAAGGAGAGTGGAAACGGCTGATGTTGGGGAGTTAAAAGCTCAAGAGGCGCAGTGGCGGACAGGACAGCACGAGCAGGCCTAGACAGACCATCAGCCTGTCGGCCCAGCCTGGTCCGTCCCCGGCCCGTCTGTCCCAGCCCGCCCCCGCCTGCCTGCCCCGTCCTGCCCGGCAGCCACAGACGCACAAACTTTTCTGCTGGCGAGCAGCACAGTTAAGGGAGAAGAAGTAGTCCTTTTGAAGCGGCTTGTCCTACGTCCGCGCCCACTCCTCCACCCCCGCGCCTTCAACCCCAGCTGGCGCGGGGCACAGGAAATGAAATATCCCCTCACGCGACATGCGGTGTCCCATTGGACCAAAGTTCTCCTTGATTCCCGGGGCAGGCCAGTCCGCGGGCGTGCGGGGACAGCGTCCAGTGTCTTTCCCAAAGAAATAAATGAAGACTTTTCCGGCAGCGCGGCCCTGAGCCATCAGGGCGCCTGTCAGGGTAGGCAGACCCGCATGGCACACGAGGCGCGCGGCGGCCTACCTCCCAGGCGCTCGGTCGGCTCGGGCCCTTGTGCCTTGTACTCACCGTGGTAGGCGCGCCGCTTGTCGTAGGCCGCCGTCTCCAGGTACTTGAAGAGGTAGGGTTTGAGAGTGTCGGAGCAGGCGAAGTAGGCCGCCACGATGGAGAAGAGCCGCCAGCCGCGCTGGCACGACTCGGGCTGCTGCGACTTGTTGTTGGTGGTCTGCTTCATGAGCTGGCAGTAGACCTCGTCGCGCAGCGCCTCGTGCTTGTGGCAGTGCTGCAGGCAGAACCATCAAAAATTCAGAAACGCCCTGACTGTGATTTCTCCGGCAGTCGCTCATCTTTACTCCGAAGAACTTCCCCAATTTTATTCGTCTGTTGGCCCGGTTATATCCGGCGCGGCGCGCGGCGGCCAGGCTGACACGACCGGAAAGGCGTTTTGAAACGAGACCCCAGAGAGAGGCTACGCGGCGTTGGGCGGGTCGGGTCTGGTCTGGTCGGGTCGGGTCGGGTCGGGTCGGGTCGGGTCGGGTCGGGTCGGACGCGGGGGAGGAAGCCGTGGAGGAAACCGATCTGAAGGAGACAGGAGGCCGTTCCGGTCCCGCCGACCGGACCGCGCGGCAGCAGGCAGCTGCCAAGTCACCGGCCTGTTTTACTCGCCGCTGTGGTGGTGATCCAGATCACAAAGTCCTGGCCCCCCGCCCGGGACGGGCCGGGCTCGGGGGTGATGTCGATGTCTCCCCGGAGTACAGCCCGTCCCCGCGCCCCGCCTCCGCACCCCGCCCACCTCCCCGCGCCACCCTTAACCAACTCAGACCGGCCTGGCTGCGGACCAGCCCGCCTAACTAATAACTACTCACTCCCCTCCTGCGCCCCCGGGCTGAGCTGGGGTGGGGGAGGGGCTTGAGGCATTGGAAATCTTGGCTCCGGGCCGGGCCGCGGAGGGCCGCAAAGTGGCCACAACCTCACCCGGAACGGTCGAGGCAGCGATGAAAGTTTGCCTTTGGTGGGGTTGCGAGAAGGGATGCATTCCGCCCCATCCCTTGTTTCCTTTCTTTCTCCCCCAACCCCCATAGTAGGCAGCAGGCCTGCCCTGAGGCCTCCATCGGTCATTTCTTGTTATTTTCTTATACACTTTCGGGCGTCTGTCCGACCAAAACCAGGCAACCAATACGGCAGGCAAGGGGTTTACGGTTGGTGGGGTGTAGCGGACGGGCGGGGAGCCGGAGCGCCATCAAGCTCCCCTCCCGTCCCCTCCCCGTCATCGTCATAAGGCTAAGGCGGTTATGTCGGCCGTGAAGCACGCCCCGGGCCTGCTGCGGTGCGGTGCGGCGCAGCGCGGCGCGGCGAGGCGGCGCACCCTCCAAACAAACGGGGGTGGTTGTCCTGCTCTGCTCGAAGCACCTAACGCGAGGATATGCAAAGTGCTTACGCCCCCCTCTCCGCCCCCACTATCGCAGCCCCGCCCCCGGCACCGCCCCTCCACCTCAAGCCAGCTTGCAATGACTGCCCCCGCCCCCGCCCCCTCAGCCTCCTTGTACCGCGCATCTTGCACGTAAATATGCCTCCCTCCCCTATCGATTAGAGTGCGGCGGGGCAGAGGCAGACGCGCCCTCCTCCTCCTCCCCGTCGCGGTCCCGGAGTGCCTCGGCGCGGACTGTCATGCACGGCCACAGTAGGGTAGGCCAGGCGCGGCCCCATTCCAACCCATTTGGTCTCAAATGACGCGCGGGCCGGGCCGGGCCGGGCGGGCCGAGCACAATGGCACCCCACTCTGCATGCCCACTTTTCTTTGCCCCGCGCGGCCTCGCCCCGCCCCGCCCCGCCCCACCCGGTCCGGAAGGACGACCCCCCGCACAATACGTACCATGAGCACGGTGTAGACACACTTGACTTCGGTCACGTCGGTGGTCATCGGCAGGTCGCCCATGTACCGCATGACGCACACGAAGCACTCGACGGCCAGCTCGCTGACCTCCTCCGTCTCCAGGCGCAGCAGCGACTGCTCGATGGGGCGAGGGGAGAACTTGACCAGGTCGACCTGGTGACAGCACAAGAGAACGAGCGTCAGCTACGACCACGCCTGAGCTTTGCTCCACGAACAAACTGTGTCGCCGTCGCCATAAGCACCTGCTCCTTCCAGGTCCACTCGTTCTCCTTGTTGCCCTTGCTCTTGCCCTTGTTCTTCTTCGTCTTGAGGCTCTCGATGACATCCAGGGAGCCACTGATGGACCCGTCTGCCGTCTTCAGCATCTCGAACCTACGATTGACAAGACCACGTGCGCGTTACAAAAGAGCCCCACGAATGTTACTAACTTGCACGTGCCTATTTTTTTCCCGCACTTTGTGAGTGTGCGACAAGTACACATTAGTAAGGGTTTACTCACTTCTCAGGACTCTGGCGGAAGTGGTGGATGGCGAACTGCAGCAGCGAGTGCTTGCCGTCGTGCACCTGGCCGCCGCCCTGGCCGCCGGGGCCGCCGTGCTCGGACAGCGGCGAGGGGAGCGAGGCGGGGCCGTGGCCGTTGGCGTGGTGGCCGTTGGCCATGCCGTTGGCCATGCCGTTGGCCATGCCGCCGGCGCCGTTGGCCATGGCCGGCGGCATGCTGCTGGGCCCATGCTGCTGCTGGTGGTGGTGGTGCTGCTGGTGCGGCTGCTGCGGCTGCGCCTGCTGCTGAGGCGGCTGCGACGGCGGCGGCTGCGACTGCGGCACCCGGCCCGTCCACCCGTCCATGGACTGCTTGCGGTGGTGCTCCGACTGGAACGACTCCAGCCGCCCGCCGCCCGCGCCCGGCCCGCCGCGCTGCAACAGGCGAGGAGGAAGCACACAATCAAAAAACTTTTCCTTTCACTCGTCGCGTCGCACTTCCACTCCCGTTCCGTTTGCGTATTACAATAACAATAATTACGAGCCGGCTGCAGCAGAGCGCTCACGGCACGGCACGGCAAGGTGCTGGCGCCCGCGCCCCGCCCCGCCCCCAGCCGCCTGCACCAAGCGTTTCCCTCGCCAATAAC